>SRSM01000132.1:6404367-7685241 GCA_019593545.1 Apocynum venetum
GTGAGTTTTGAATAAATAAGAGAACTCCAAATACACATTGACAAATTTATTTGAAAAAAAAAATGCCCAGAATCAGGTGGAAACAACACCTGCAGAGATAGAGACACTACCTTCTTAGTTCCATCAGATGCCTTAAATGTATCTTTCAAAGATAATGTCTGAAATTCAGCATGTTCACCTAACAATCTCTTGAGATTTTTGTTCAAACCTGCTAAAAGTATAAGATTAACAGCCTTATATCCAACACACGAGTTAGCCGGCAAGAAGTCACAAAACTGGACATGCTTGGAAGCCAACGAGAAATATAAACACAGGAGGAACGGATAAAGGCATTCATGGCATTGTAAGTAAAAGGATTAATAGCATAGCATGAGTGAGAGGATAAAAAACCTTCTAGGTCCTCACAACAATTTGCCCAAATATTATTTCCATAGAGGCGCTTCCATAACATTAAAGCTTGAGCAGGCCTATATCCATGTGATTGAAGCCATTTCTGCAAAAAGTAGGAAATGAAAATGAAAAGCGGAAATAGTAGCAGATTGTCTTGACAAAACGAAATTAAATTAGCAGTAGAAGTGAAAATACAAGATTGATTGATCATATATCAGTTTGTCAAGCATATCATACTCTAAGTTGTGTATATCTCACCTACTATCCATTGGAAATTGAAATAAATGGAAAGAGGACTTCCACAATAAAGGATTAGAAACTATTCCAGAAATAATAACATAATTATTACTTTTCTTAGTGTAAGACTTTCTTGTAGAAAATCTTTACGCCAACAGCCAACACAATTCGATTCAAATAAAACTATAGGTTAGTCAGAAAACCATTTTATGGAGATCTAGAGAACCACTATACTTTATATAACATTAGAAAACCTGCATATCTGCATAGTCATTTTTCTAATAATTTCTCACTCCCTTTCTTGAAAAAATTCCAAAAAAACTCTCAAAAGAATAACTCTCTTTCTAATTTGCTCAGAGAACTTCTATGGCTTCTTGAAGCTTAGATTAAATTTTGGATACCTTTGGATATCAATTTTCATGCTTTTTTATAGGCCAAAATAAGCTATGATTTTGGCTTAATCAAAAGGCTTTGTTAGAGGATTTAGAAGAAATGGTGGGATGAAGTCTTGGTTTTGGGAATGTGTTAGGCAGCCTTCCATTTGGAGTTGGGACTGCCACTAACAAATCTCCCCATCCCGACTAAATCGAGGGTTTCACCATTCCGGCAGCTAATTGGCAGAACTCAAACTTTTCTTTGGGCATAACTTTTGTTAACATATCTAATCCATTTTCATCTGTATGAATCTTGTCAAGATGTAGTAGTTTCTCCTTCAATGCATCCCTGATCCAATGATATATCATATCAATATGCTTGGATCTTAAATGAAATGAATAGTTCTTCCCAAGAAAAATAGCACTCTTTCTATCATAAAATAATTGATACTTGTCTTGCTACACATCAAGTTCTTTTAAGAACTTTTTCATCCACGACAACTCCTTACATGTTTCTGTTGCTGCAATAAACTCCGCTTCAATAATAGAAAGAGCAACACATTTATGTAATTTTGACTGTCATGATACGACTCCACCTGCAAATGTAACGAAGTAATTTGAAGTACTCTTTGAGTTTATGTCACCAGACATATCTACATCTATATAACCAACCAACACAGGTTTGATATCTCCAAAGGATAAATAAATTTTGAAAGTACCTCGAAGATACTTGAAAATCCATTTTACTACGGCCCAATGTTTTTTTGTAGGATTTGAAAGAAACCTACTCACAACTCCAACTGCATGAGCAACTCTAAAGCGATTAGTTGTTCACTTACTAATCACTTTAACTTTATCCATGTTTAATCTTTGAAGTACTTTTTCAATGTACTTATCCTGTGACAACCATAGTTCCTTGGCACCTCTATCTCTGATGATATTTATGTCCAGAATCTATTTTACTAAACCTAAGTCTTTCATGGCAAAAGAATTCCTCAATTGCTACTCCATGTATATTTCTTCTTCCAAATCACCATGTAGGAAGGCAGTTTTGACATCCATTTGCTCAATCTCTAGGTCAAGACTCACTCCTAATCTAAGCACTGTTCTGATGGATGTCATCTTCACAACTGGTGAAAAAATCTCGTCAAAGTCAATTCCTTTTTTATAATGAAATCCTTTGACAACTAGTCTAGCTTTGAATCTTGAACTGGAACAGTATTCTTCGTGCTTGATTCTAAATACCTATTTATTTTTCAAAGCTCTTTTGCCCTTTGGCAGCTTCACCAATTCAAATGTCTTATCCTCATGCAAGGATTTCATTTCATCTTGCATGGCTTCAATCCACTTCTGTTTGGATTCAAAATTCATGGCTTCTTCAAAGCTTTCTGGTTCTCCCTCGTTAGTGAGTAGCACATAATCACTAGTTGAATACCTTGTAGAAAGTTTATTTTGTTCTATCACTTCTTAATCTGGGGAGGCTACAATTATTAGTTCTGACTAATGAATATCATCTTCCTCGTCTTCAGAATCAACTTCTATGGGAGCATCATCTTTATCAGGTAAATTAATTTGACCTTCTTCTCCAATGTGTCTTAGCATCGGTGTTGGAGGAATTAATTTTAGATCTAATGAGTCATAATTGAAATAAGGAACATCCTTATTCATTTTATCAATGTCTTCAATTGTCTCATTTTAACGAACACGGCACCATGATTTCTTATGAGTTTCTTATCAACTGAATCATAAAACTTATAGTCAAATTGATATTGACCATAACAAATAAAAATATACTCTTGTGTCTTGACATCAAGTGTGGATCTCTCATCTTTAGGGATATGTACAAATGCTTTACAGTCGAACACTCGTAGATGACAATAGGAAACATTATTTCCCGACCACACTTTTTCGAAAACATCCAATTCAAAAGAGATACATGGTTAAAGATTCAACATGTATGCAACTGTGTATAAAGCTTCATCCCAAAAGGTCTTAGACAACTTTGCATATGAAAAGTAAACATCTGACTCTCTACATCAAAGTTCTATTCATCCTCTTAGCCATGCCATTTAAATGCGGTGTTTTCGGAGGTGATATCTGATGCCGAATACCATACTCTTTGCATTATAACAAGAAATGGTTCAATGTATTCTCCACTAATGTCTGTTCGAATGCACTTTAACTTCTTTCCAGTCTATCTCTCAACTGAGGCATTAAATTATTTAAAGATATTTAATGCTTGATCTTTTGTCTTCAAACAATACATCCATATCTTTCTTAAATGGTCATCAATGAAAGCCACAAAATACTGAGCGTCACCAAGTGACTTAGGCATTGGTCTGCACAAATCTGAATGAACCAGATCTAACACATTCTTCATTTTGGAAAGAGAGAAACTCTTGAAAGAAACCCTACTCTGCTTATCTGCTAGACAGTCAACACGTTTCTTTACATGTGTTTTATCTATGTTAGGTAGCATCTTTTTCTTAACAAGACTTGTCAATCCTTTTTCACCCATATGACCGAGTCTCGTGTCATAATTCAACAACATCATCTTTCTCCACAACACTTACAATGTTAGCTGAGAGCTTTGCATTCATTACATACAGGGTTGTATGTTTTGTACCTCGAACCATCAACATGAAACCTTTAGTAAGCTTTTACTGGCTATTGAAAAATGTATTATAAAAGCCTACATCATCAAGCTATCCTGTAGAGATTAAATTCAAGCAAATATCTCAAATATGCCTGACATCTCTTAAGACTAATCCGGTGTCATTCTCTGATTGCAAGAAAGCGTCTCCTCTGCTAACTTTTAACATATTGTCATTTCTCATCTTAGCTGTGTCAAAATCTCCTGTTGTATAAGATGAGAAGAATTATTTTCGACATGTAGTATGAATGGTAGCACTACTCTGAGATACAATATTGACAATATCTTCATCATAAACGATATGAAATTCGTCGTTAATAGTATGCATTTGTTCATCGTTACTATTGACTTCTTTGCCTTTGTTCTTCTTCTATTCGCTTTTGAACTTTCGACAAAATCTTTTAATGTGACTTTTCTGTTTAGAGTAATGGCATTCAATATTGACATTTATTTGACTTTCCTATACTCTTTCCTCTAGGTTTTGTTCCCTAGACTCACTCCTTCCCCAGTTGTTTGTCACCAGAACATCGAATTGTGAAGAAAATGAGATTTGTGATCTCCTTCTCATTTTTTCATTTAAAACTCCACTTTTAACAAACTTCATATTTACTATATCATCTGGTGCAGTGTTAGTGAGTGAGACTTCAAAGTTTCCCATGACTCTAGTAGAGAGGCTAGCACCATTAGACCAAATACTTTATCATCAAGTCTTATGCACAATCTGGATAGCTGGTTCAGAATACCTTGTATCTTATTCAGATAGTCTACTATAGTAGTTTATTCCTTGTATTTCAATTGCATGATTTTTGTTGAGTAAAATAATTTATTATTCTGTCTTTGATACATACAATTATTCAAGTTTACTCCATAGTGTCCGGGCATGAGTCTCATTACAAATGTGGTTGTAGACATTGTCAGATTTAGTAATTGCAAATTTTCATCACAAATAAAAGATCCTTCATTTTGATTTTCCACATGTGATAATTTGTGCCATTAAGTTGACAATAATAATTTAATGCGGTTCACACTATTAACGTGAATAAAATAATCAACAAATAAATGACACTAATAATTTAACGCGGTTCACCATTAATTTTATATTACGTCCACCTCTCATGCTCCAAATTTCCTTCCACTATAAGTCTTTCTCTAGAACAATTCTAGAGGCAATACAAAATAGTGGAACTAAATTATTTTTAAAAAATACCTCCAAATAATTTCTTACTATTTTTCTCACACCCTTTTTTGAAAATAAATCTAAAAAACTTTCAAAAAAATAAATCTCTTTGGATGCCTTTGGATATTAATTTTCATGCTTATTTATAGGCCAAAATAAGCCATAGTTTTGACTTAATCAAAAAGCTTTGTTAGAGAATTTAGAAGAAATGGTGGGATGGAGTCTTGAATTTTGGAATGTGTTAGGCAGCCCTCAATTTGGAGTTTAAGACTGCCACTAACATGGGGGGCTAAGAAATTGGAACTTCTCAGCACCACACTGGTATATTCATAAATTCTACTAGATCTTGATATGTGTTTCTAACTCATGGAACGACGGCTATCTTAGATGCAGTTGTCCTCTAAAGTAAGGGTATTTTCTATACCAACTCCTAGAGTAGTATATACTATAACCTACCATCAACATCTTCCATTTATAATTTCTTTGGTTTCCAACACTTCAAGCAACTAAAAGATATATAGTTTGTACAGCTTTTATTTACAATTTCCATGTCTACCTAAACTGTTAAGAAGCAAATTCAAGTTCATTGAAGACCCGTTTTAAGCATTGATCCAAACATCTATTATTTGATTTCACAGCTGGACTAAAAAGATATCTACTATGCACATCTTCCATACACATCTAAACACACTCTATTCCCTACTATGATTTTTTTCCTGTTCATCCCATGTCAAATGTGGAGTAACATACCTAAGCTTCAGATAAGCTTCAGATTTTTTCCCTACTCCTATGGATGATAAGCTTCAGATACCTAAGGCACTAAAGGCATTACTAGAAAAGCTGGTAGTTTTAAATAACACCGTGGATTGTAAGAGCCCTACTAAAACTCCATCTTTGACAAAATAATGTGACCCCGTCCAATCTAATTCCCAAGTAAAAAGGCCCAGTCTGCCCGCAACACTTTTGAACTCAAGGAAGAAGTCTACAATTTACAAATAAAATTCAAGAATTGAGCATTGAAAATATTGAGATATATTACATACTTGGAGTTCAGAATATCTCATCCCTTTAAGAATCACCTTTGAACCATTCTTTGGAGCTTCAATTTTCTCATCGTCAACCCCTGCTAAGCATTTTACCGCAAACAAGATTCACACTGAGAGAATACACAAAATTTACTTTTTAACTATGAGTGAATTCTAAGGTGCCCCACCTGGATTGAAAGAATCGTCATTTTGAAGTCCTGGGAGAAGATGAGAGGCGGTAGACTTAAAAACGGTAGACAAAAATCGGCCATGGCCATGGGAAGATAGAAACAGCGGCGGGCTTGGAAACTTCAACGTGGAAGAGGACACAAATGGGATTTTCAAGAAAGAGGAGGGCTCAATTGTTATACGCAGAAAAGAACGGTTACCGGATATTGCAACTCCCCTCATCCACACACAACGGCCTATCTCCATAGCTGCCGTTGAACCAGGGAGGCAGTCGACTCCCAGCTTAAATTATTTGGTAACCTTTTTTGTTTTTTTTTCCGACTTATTTAAATAAGTCCATTAATTTTCAAAAATAAATTTTTATTTTTTAATGAAATTATACAGCATAATTTTATGAATATAATAAATGTCTCACTACCACATTAATTAGAATATTAGAATAATTTTATTAAGATTAAATAATTTCTTGTATTAAGTTAATATAGATATTTAATTAGAGAAAGAACATTGTTTATCTTATTTTTAGACAAAGGCTGTATTATTTTCTTTTCTCAATTATACTCTTTTATTAACATTTATTATTAATTAGCAATCATGTTGATATTATTACTATCAGTGCTAAATTTTATTTCATCCAAATTAATTAAATATTTTTAAAAATTAAATGTAAATTTTAATTAATTACAATAAGACCAAAGTAATAAATGGATAGTAGTGTTAGTTAAAATTAACATGAGGGCAATTTTATATTTTAGCGATTACAATCATAAAATTTCATAATTATCTAAGAAGCGTGAAAGGCGGCAATCAAATCAGGTAATTTTAAACGAAAAACCACTCCCCCCCCCCCCCCCCCCGTAGGCCCAAAAATACATACACACGCATATATTTAAAGTGGCTGGTATAGAGATCATTTTCGCCTTCATTAGGGCCATGGAACCATTTTCCCATATGGATTTCCTTTGATATTCCCTTTTTTTTTTCTTTTTTGTCACTATTCAGATATTGTCATCAACAAAAAGATTACCAAGTAAGAACACTATCTTTTAAGAAAATAATCAAAGAATTAATACAAACAAATAGTAGTATCTAGTCTAAACAACTAGAAAACATGTTTATCTTTAGCTAACAACGTGCTCTAACCACAAGTACTTTTGTCAATTCCTTCAAGGGTTTTTCATTTTGATCCGTAGCTTTCTCGCTAAATGTGTTGCTCTTGGGTGCACTGGCTTTTTACTAGAGTCACATTGCTCCATCTCTACCCAATTGATTACTTTCAAAATCAGTGACTGAGGAACTTTGCCAGCATCAGATTCCACTGCAGCAGCTTTTGATTTCTTCAAACCTTTTTCCAGAGCTTTCTCTAGAAACTCCATAAACCAGTTTCCAGCTTCGTTTTCTATCTGCTTACCAAGTTTTATAGTATTGAATAGACTGCAAGAAGAACATGATGGTTTCTTGTTCTCATCATTGTCTGTTGTACCTTCTACAAGCAGTTTCCCCCCAAGTGGAGCAGAGGTTCCTTTTCTCTCTTTCTGGTTAAGACTTGAAGATCTCAAATGCTTTCCCAGAATTGATTTCTGATCACTTTTTTCTGGAAAGGTAGCAATTGACTTGTATAATGCTGCTCTTCTTTTAGAGGCGCTTGTCTCCAAATTCCGGTGTTGCTCTTCTTTTTGTGTTATTTCATGTAAGATTGGGGTGGTCTTTTCCTCAGCATAATTTCCCATGGTTTCGTTTGTTTCTGAATTTGATACTTGCATCATTTCACCAGCTGCCTGAATTGACACCATTTCAGTTATTGCTTGAACAATCTGGCTATGAAAGTCAAGAAATTTATCAAAGCAGGCTGCAGGAGCATCCGTCCGAGCTGATTTGCACAAGTTTGAGAACATTCTACAAGCAAAATAATTGTGCAATCAACAGAAAGTGACGCGGAAAAAGAAATACAATCTAATTTCAGCAAGAAATGCAAGTTCATTATAGAGACGGTTTTCATACTTCAGAGACCGAACTACATTTTCAGTAGCTGAAGCATCTCGAAGTGCTTGAAGTGCAATCTTTTGAGCTATTTCTCTCTGCTGCACAGCTTCCTGATATGCATCAGCAACAACATTAGGAGACCTCTAATATCAAATTCACAACTAAACTGCTATTTCATATGAAATTATTTCATGTACCTTGCCTAATAAGCTGAGCTTTCCAGGTAAATTCATTGACAGACTTGTATTCTTGGAGGTTGAATCATTGGGCTGGGATTGATCTTCTGAAGATGTCTTCTCTGCTACTCCACCGACAGTAGGAGATGCAGCAACTCTTGCATTCCGTGAACTTGGGGGTGGGGTTGAACTTTTCTTGTCCTACAGTAGGAAATTGACACTAATATCAATTTACAATAAAATCTTGGGCTCTGAACCCTGCACAATAAAGAAGGAAAATGTACCTACAGATGAGTTGAAGGGGCTCTTGGAAATCCTGTGCTCTCGATCACATACACTTTTGCTTCTTGAGAATTTTGATATAGAAGGAGTAAAACAGCTTTTTCTCACCAATGCTGGACTTTCCCCTTTAGAATCAGCCAATTTAGACAACAGGACACCACTCACAGAAGACCTAACAGCTGCGTTAGCACTCCCATCTCTGACTTTTCCCCTTATAACCGGAGACATTGGAAAATTTCCCCCAAATTTCACCGAATTAGGCCTCTCTTTCACTGGTGTGCACTGATCAAAATCCAATGGCATTGGCTTCAAAACCATAGGTGATGAAGGCACTTCCGTTCCATTTTGTCCTGTTCCCCAAGAACCCCTTCTTGGAGCTGAAAATTTGGCATTGGATTTTTGTTCATTCTTTTCACCCTTTTCTCTCAATCCCATCAATGGTTCAGGAGTCCCAACCAGTGGGTGCCTGCCGGGTACCAATTTTGCACCTTTGACCACCGGAACAGGTGACCCAGGCTCCAATTGATCAACATAGATGAATTGCCCAAGCTGCATCTTATTGCTAAGAACAAGATCATCTTGCTCAAACGGAAGACTTACATAAATCGAATGCGAGGAATCAGACACCTTTATAAAGAATCCATGCTTCGGCCAAAGACTCTTCTCATCAAGATCTGCGGGTACAATATCAGTAACCTGCAACAATGAACTCCGGTACTCACTAGTCGGCTTAACCCCAGAATTCATCCCATTTAGCAACTTCAGCAGAATTCCAGGTGCTAATGTCGCCATAATTCCTTTTCCCCCCAAACCAAATTCCAAAAAGAATAAAAAATTGGAAATCCTTATCAAGATTTTGCATAAACTGTAAAGAATCAATAGAAAATTCTACTGGGAATTATTCAACCTGGGGAGTGGATATGGAGAAGCGGCAGTGGGAGTGGATATGGAGAAGATGAGGAGGGGCGGCTAACGGGCAAGAAACTGATGAGGAGGGCCGGCCTAGAATTTTTTAAAATTTCTGGAACGTTGTAATAACGGTCATAAATTTGCCGGGTGAAACCCGTGACACGTCATTATGGATTTTGAATTGTACTGGTAAGAGAATGGATGGATATACGAATTTATTTACGTGGTGAGCTCACTTTTTTTTTCTTTTCTTCGACCTAAATAAAGTAAACTTTAAGATTTTGTTAATTAATAGGCCCAGTAAGATATTCAATAGAATGAAGTGGGCCAGTTCTCTCCTAACAAACTTCTTATTCTCCTTTTTGGCCCTTTTATTGTAAATTGAATCACAGCCTTATTATACTTCTAATAAATTAAAGGGTTAATCCAAAATTAGTAACCTATCTTGTAATGTCAATTGAGAGATAATTCTTTTTTAAATAATTTTCAATTAAGTGTAAAATTGAAGAAATAAGTATTTTTTTAACACTTTAATTTTTATTTTTAAAATGAAAAATAAAAATTAAAGTGTTAAAAAAATACTTATTTTCTTCAATTATAAAGAACTTTTTCTTTCACAAGTCCTATATTTTGCTCCTCTTCTTCTTTCCTTCTACCTTACAGCTGACTATCTCACCATTACAATTATTACAAAAATGAATACCGATCATTTGCAAAAATTGTCTGAATTTATACTCGTAAAAGGAAACGTACGTGGCTTGTGATCTAAAATATATGTGGCTTAATTCACAGATTTTTCAACCTTAGCTGGTAGTTTGAGAAATCTAAAGTCAAAGGATGTTATAAAATTTCATTTCACAAATGTTAGAACTTAGAATAGAATCACGTGTTTTAACAATGAACTGGTTTTGGTAAATTTTGCTAAAAAAATTAAAGGAGTTTTCAGATAAATTTTGAAATGCTTGTGACAGTGTCGAAGAGATAGAGGTAAGTAAAAGTTATATTTATAGTAATGAGGTGGTAAAAATTAGGGTGGGAGAATGAGGAGAAGAAAATGAGGGGTGGAAGGGTTTAGAAAGAGAATGAAAAAAAATTATTTTGTAAAATAATTTCTAGGTTTTTATCTAAAAAATGAGAGGTTATGATTGTAACATTCAAAAATCACATATTTTACTCATTTTATCCCTCAATTGATAATTACTCCCTCAGTCAAAAAATATAAGTTGTTTGACTAAAATTACATATGATTTTTTTTCTCTCCTTAAAATGCTCATATATATATTGTTTATTTGATATTTTATTTACTAATATTAACTCTTTAATTATTATTTATCTATCAATAGGAGTAATATTAAAATTAAGTAATAAAATATTTCTAAAAAATCATTAAATAATTTTTATTTTAAAACAATATAAAATCATACAATAATTTATATTTTTTTATGAAAGGAGTTTAAAATATTTCTTTCGCAATTCATAAGAGGATATGACTTTTTGATTAAAATCTGTACCTGATTTGTACCTGATTAATCCAACCATTTTTGTCACTTTTGTCTCACTTGAAGTCCCATATGTGATAACTCAACTTTTTGTGTATTTATCGACTATGTTATTAATAAATTGTATGGTAGTTATTTTATAGTTTACTTTTAAAAATTTTACGTATATAATTCACAAGAACTGAATATAAGTAAATGTTTCTTCCATTTTTATCTTGCAAGAAATCTTATTTTCCATCTATATAATATATTAAAGAAAAAAGAGAATTAAAAAAGAAATTCCCAAGTTTCGACTAAGCTAACGAATATGAATAAAGTGATCAACGTACCGTAAGAGGGTGACCAATGATTCAAATAAACAACAATAATATGGGCTCTTCTTAATAAATTAATGGGCTATTTTTTTTACATAATAGTTGATCCAATATCTTAAGCTAATCAAGTTTTTTATTCCTGATCCACTAATATAGAGTTGTACTATCATTTTGGGATTTTAATGTATATACTTCATGATGGATTGTGAAACATATAGTATTCTATATTTATAAACAATTTTGGCCCGATTATAACTCCACTCGGTATATCTTGAGAATTTATGATATTCTTGATTATTTCTGACATGAATAAGAATATTTATCCCACTACTTAAAAGATGTAATTTACATTGATCGAATCACATAAATTTTCATGTATAATTTTTTAAAATTCTTTTAATTTACCACAATATTTATATATTCTTTTGTTTCAATTTAATAGGTTTATTTTTTTCCCTAAATTATATGTTATTTTTCTTATTAAAAATGTATGTATTTATCAGTTGAAAATATCTTTACTTAAAATGAGGTGGTTTGTATCTAAAAAGTGTATTAAATTCACTTTGAAATGATAAATGGTTAATGCATTTTAGGAATACTTTATGAAAAATATGCACTTTCAATAACATTAATTATATTTTTTTAATCGATGTGAAAAACCAAACAAATGTATCAATTTTGGACGAATATATTACTATGTAAATAGATATACTAGAGGAATTTTCAATCTATATTATTCACTATCTCATAAAATATAAATTATTTGACTCAAGATTATAGACAGACCAATAAATTTTATTTTTTTCTAAAATGTCCATTATTTGATTTCCTAACATTTTGTATAATTTCATTTATGGTTGAGAATATCAAGAATATTTGAATTACCCGCCAAGAAAAATAATTCTATTAAATTGGATGGACATAACAAATATATAATCAGGTCCTATAATATATATTGGAGCTTTTGCTAACACAACAAATTTGGCGAAGTTTAATGTCTAATGAATAATTATTATATTTTTGTACGAGTTTTCTCACAGCTGAATTTTTTAAACAGAATCACCGGCCAACTTTATGACTCATAACACTTATAAATAATACTATTTTCATCTCATTTTAATTGTTCATATTTCTATTTTGAAGAATATCATTTCAATTGTCTAGTTTTTAATTTTAATACGTACTTTTATAATTATACTCTTGTTATTAACGAATGAGTGATAAGTTGTCAATTATTAAGTAAATAATACATTTTTTAAGGAGAATTAATACTTATATACTAGTTATTAAATGAGAGAGACTTAGAAGTTTTAATTGCATAATTATTATTTATAATACTTATTTTAATCATTGTGTAAATCTAAAATGTAAAATTGTAATTAAACGAATTGAATAATAATAATAATATAAAAAAAACCATAACAACAAAAAGGCGGTGGAAGTCCGCTTTGACCAATTATTTAAACTATGTAATACCCCATTTACAAATTGGATCTTAAGCCAGACTGGCGTGAAGAAATCAAAACAGTTTGAAACATGATGATAGTTGAATTGGGATTTCGTTAAATTTATTCTTTTCTTTTATTCTTTCTTATTCTTTTTCTTTCTCTCCTTTCTGTGTAAAAAAAAAAGGAAGAAAAAGAGTATATATATATATATATATATATGTGAAGAGTTAGGAAATAATATAATCATTTTTATTTATATTAATTTATCCTTAGTGAAATTATTACGCATCTATGTATTTAAGCATGCTTAATTATTTTGGAAAAAAATATACGTTATCATTTTACAATTACTCATCTTGATTTTTTTATGTATAAAAAGGTTTACCACATTCATTTTAAAATATTAGTTACTTTAGACTCCTGCACAATAATTAAGAATTTTAAGAAAAATGCATCGTGTAAGTAACACTATCCAAAGAGTGAATAAGGAGGATTTGTTGATCCCAATTCGTTTCTTGTGAAAAAAAATTATATTTATTTAATTATAATTATACTCTTTTAAACTGTTTTTTTTTAAATTATAAGTAAATGCAATTTAGTTGATAAACGATTTTATTTATGTATTTTTTTATATATCTAAAAGACTATTAGTTCGAGTCAGGATGAACGTATAAATTTTAGTTTGGAAAATCACATTAGAAACAATATTTAAAAACATAAAAAATGTATAAAATATAAAATTTTAATGTAATTAAAATGCATTAATATTAAGAGCAAAAGAGACAAAAATTAATACTTTAGAGAAATCTGATCATAATTTCACATGGTTGGAGCCTATAATGTTTTTAAATAGGAGGAGAACATTTTATATAAAGTCCCTAGTTCAAATCATAATTTTAATAAAATGTAGTATTCTTTTTTTCTTAAAAAAATGCTTTTCTAAAAGAGGAGGAGAAACACAAGACTCATAGGCCACATGAATCTAGACATCAGGAAAGCATTGTACTCCCATAAAAAAAAAAGAAAAAAGAATCCTAGCAATGGCAGGGTGAAAGTTCGAATTAGATTAACAACAGTTAATAGTGATTTGTTTTTTTATGTGCACTAGTGTACAGATCTAGTGAAATTCTAATAAATTGCTGCATAACCCATGATTTAACATATGAGTAGTTTTTGAGAGATCGAAACTATTGTTCCATGACTCAATCTGAGTCATAAAAAAAAAAGGCAGCATCGTACTATAGCACTATAATTTTAAAAATGAAAGAAATGTGGGTGACTAATTTTTAAGCTTGGAAGCCACGAGATAGAATTTTTTTGTAAGAGATATAGATAAATTGAACAAAATTATATATGTGCTGATCATAAAAAAATAAACTATAACTATGTTACTTAAAAGTAAATAAAAATATTGTACTTTACTATTAGAAATCATAAGATATCAAATTTATTAACTTTGGAAAAGAACGGTTCATTAATTGTTTCTAATAATTCTCCATTCAATGCATCTTTCAACATATCTAAAACAAGATTCTTTCTCCATTTTTTTTGAGGATAATTCATAGTCTAAGGGGGTGTTCTCAACGTGGAATTTAATGAAATTTTTAAGTCTTGTGTATTTTTATGGATTTTTTTGAATTTTAATAGAATTATATAAAATTTAGTATATTCAATAGAATTGCATGTAATTCTATGTCACAAAATTTGATGCTTTTTTATTAGACTTTTCAAATAAAATAAATATAATAATTTTACATAAAAAATTACATATAAACAAATCAATATGAGTGTACAAATTATTGTTGTAGAAATAGAAATATAATGTTATGGCAACCAATGTGAAAAATATATATAATATTTTGTTTTTTATATTTGTTATTTTTTATTTTTTATTGACAACAAATAGATCAATTCCATCAATTTCCTTTAAATTCCATTAAAAATAGAATTTTATTGAAATTCATGAACTTTTGATGATAATAAGTACTTCTGTTAAATCTAAATTGAAGTTGAATTTGCTTTGAACATTTCCATGATGACTTGAAGTGCCTATACACTGGTTTCGAGAAGGACCTTTGCATATATGCACATGATCTCAAGAATTGATTCTGCATCGTCCCTGCATACGTTTCTAAGAAAACGAAATGGCCTAATTAATCAACAAGAAAGAAAAGAGGGCGGGGGGAAGGAAAGAGTCAAAAAATACAAAGTAATCCTAAATGAAATGGTGTGATACATATGTTGATGAAAGAAACTAGCTAGCTGTACGGCCAACCGTCCAAATGTACCAAATGTTCGACTTTTGCTTACCCGTACGGCCAGCATGAGACAATGATACTTGGATGCAAGAATTATTAGAACAACGTAAGTCCTAAATAATGGCTATATTTACTGTTCTATCAACTTATCAATATTTCATTCATGCATTTGCTCGAGGACAGCGTTTACTCGATCATTTCGGCTGACCCAACGTTTACTTTGAATTTATTTATTTATTTTTTAAAAAAATATGTAATATAAGACGAATAAAAGAAAACTAAATCACTTATTTTCTAATAGAGAGAATAACACAAATTTTAACTCTAGATTTTCATTTGTCCTCGACATAAATAATTCATGTCATTCATATTAACATTTATAAATTTTTTTAAAAAATAAACAGATTAGTTAAATAATATTTTCTACTATTAAAATACAAGTAATTAAGAGCATTTTTTTTTTAAAAAAAAGTTCACTAATATATGTAAAATTTGGATCGTCGACTTATTTTTTGGACAGAGAGTATCTAATATCTTTTATGCCCGGAAGGAAATAGTTATAATTATCAAGGTATTGTCTATTCAAATGCAATGCAATGAGTTTACCAATTTTGACATTTTTTTAAAATTTTATTTTATGAAAACCAATTTTGACAGATTCTCATGGCAAAAAATTGTCTTCCTTCGACAATTCAGTCACAATTATCAAACAACGAAGTACGAACATATTTAATAGCCTAGGACCGCCGAAGTACGAAGTACGGACATGCTTAATTTGATGTTCGGCAACTTCAGACAATATTCGAACAAATTAAGGAGGAATTTCAGTATTGTACTTAGATTGGAGCCGCCAGTATTGCCACCCTCCAAATATTGCCGTATACTATCTCTTAGCCTGTTTAAAATATTTGAAATTAAATATTTAGAATATAAAATTTCATTATAACTTTTTTATATAAGATATTTACGGTTTTACTAAGTTATATAGTCTAACAATTAATTATATTAACAAAGACAATGAGACTAAAATACTATAAATGGGTTATGGTAAAAATGAATTATTTAAAAATACTATAAATTACCCCCTCAATCAGAAATTGAATGTCAACAGTTATATTTTGAAATATATGAAAATGAATGTATACTTTTCTAAAATAAATATTTTTTATCTAAAATTTTACTAATAACCTCCTTAATTTAAGTTATTTACATAAACTAATTAATGATTCTCACTACTAAACTTAATTAATAATAAAAATAAAAAAAGTAATTTTTTTGAAGTCAACTTTTTAAAAAACTTTTAGACTAAAACATTTAATTTCGTAGGAATAGAGTAAGAAATAAGTCATGTCATAGTACCAGCTGAATCCCTATTGACATTTGACAAGGGCTTGGATCGGCTTTTACTTTTTTTCTTCTTGTTTTTAAAGGGAAAATGTATTGATATTTCAACTAAACAAATCTATACAGAAAATAACACCAAGCCATAGGGTCTTGGGAGTTGAGTACATCGACAACCTGTGTCAAAATGCGCCTAGCAATCCACATGGGGCTAGGAAAAAAAGAGGAGGAGCCAAAGATCTCCCAATTTCTAAAATACCATAATAATACATGAATTGCTTGCGTAAAGATAAGCTTCCAGTGTTTAAGACCAAAACCTACTAGAAGAGTCATGTCCAAGGTTAAGGGTAACCCAATCATGTTCAGTTATGTCAAGCCAAAACTCGGGACAAAAGAGAGGGTTTGTGAAAGGTGAAGCCACACTTCCTTGCAATCTCTGACATCATGAATAGATGCTTCCATTTCGGACCCACATCGATGACACAAAGGGTCTTCCTAGTTTTTACTCTAAATAATAAATTTTTAATTTTTGAGTCTATTTTATATCCCTTGAAAATTATGGTCATTCATATATTTATTCCGTCATTGGTAAAAACGAATCTAGTATAAAATAAGAGTCCGATTATGAGAATGATTAACTAATTTTTTCTAAAAAAAGGATGTAATTTTAATGGTCGATTTTGTCATTGACGGATCATAATTATTTTTTTCCAAGCTTGGTCTTGCCAATGGTAAATCTATTTTTTTTAAAAAAAAATTAAAATAAAAATTCAAAGATGGTCTTGACATTGGCGGATCCCTTTTAGTTTGGTGCATCAAGCATCAATTATTTACATCAAGAAAAGTGAAATTCTTCCTCATTCTTTCAGAGAAACAACTCTTCTCGAGAATGGAAGCCAACAAGCACCCTATTATTTTTTTTGTCTTCTCATTTTCGTTTGTTATTTTTATGATTTTTTTTTGTTCCATTTTTCCGATTGACAGAGTTATAAGTTATATTTGAGGATGGCTTTTTACAAAAAATAGAAGGATCTATACCGAGCACATGAGCTTACACCCACCACCATATGAGACACAACGGACAATTTATTGAATAAGAGTATATTGTGAAGGTTTGTCCTGAAATTTAAATCATGTTGGCTCTCTCATATGTCACTCGAGCACATCCTTCGATTTAAAACTCGCCTGATCAAGGACCTCTGATATCTGATAGATGAGGGAGTTATCTCTCGCTCATCAAAAGGAGTATATTTTGGGTAAAAAGTCGTTATTCCAATATATTCCTTTCCCACATGAGTTGGCTTGTTTTCAAGCAGCCATGGCAGAGCCTCCAGGCTCCACAGGGAGAGGGAAGCATTAGTAGGGCCAGGGAAACGCCGGACTATCTTCCAATTTAGATGAAGTGATACGACGACTCAATGACTTACGTCAGCAATCAGTTTCAGCAACATGGGAACAAATAGACAGACGTCGTCATCATGCTGTGAACAAATTATAAAATTATAGCTTTGTTGTAATGGTGCGATTGTGATGATGAGATGACTTTTCTTTTTCTTTATTATTATTATTATTATTTAATTTCGATATCTTAGGCCATCTCCGATAAAATACTTCAACAAATAGAAGAAACCATAAATTTTTTTTGTTATTGAAACAAAGAGTACAAAAGAAGATTTATGCTACATTTTCCTATTTGGTCTTGAAATTTCGGGCTATTCTCCTCCAGTTGTCTGACTAAAAAATAGTACACGAACAATTTGTGTACTCCCTCTCTCTATAAATACAGCCAATACTGATCTCTGTGATCAAATCCAATATGCTAAGTTTGTCTTTCTAAGTTCCTTTCTTTTGCCCAATTCAAATATAACATCCGTACATATAAAGAATATTTACAGTGTAAGAATAAACCCAGAGGGAAACAGTACGAAACACCTAGTACTATTTGAAGATGCAGCCCTCTCAGAAACCGGACCGAGGTGCGATGGAGAAACAACGGAGATTACAAATGAAAAATCTCTATTCTGAACTTTCTTCTCTTCTACCTCCCCAACTTTCCGAGGTATATAAATATATACACTACATTGCTTCGCTAGCTTTTGAGTCCCTGATAGTTAACTTTTTTATATAAATTTTATATTCAATTTTTCATTTCTGCATTTACCCTTAATTACTATTTCTTATTATCAAATAAAAATTAATATTATATTAGATTCACACATTGAAACTAAACCATAAAGAATCGATAAACAAGTTCCTACAATTAACTATTAATATTCAGTTATGATAAAAAACTAGTTTGTTTAATTTAAGTAATTAAGGGGTAATAAAGATATATATAAAATTTACATATCAATTAAAGTAATCATCATTTCTTATTATGTGTTAAAAAATTATTTGAGTATCTTTGTGAGATGGATTAAGTAATGATAAATTGTTTGAGATTACCTTTTTAATTACAAAGTAATAAAACATATTATTTATGTGAATATGTAAGATTGATTTATTGGGTTATGAGAAAATTAAAAATTTTGATGTGATATAAATGTCGGAGGAAAAAAATTATTGATATGTTTTTATATGGAGATTGATAAAAGTGAGAAGAAATTCTAGTTCATATACTACATGTATGGATAAGCCATTCTAGGCCAAATATTGCATTTCTTTGTAATAATGTTCTCTTCTTTTTCTGGAAATGCAGGAGAAGTTGTCTTTGCCTACTTTATTGGAGAAAGCCCGTAATTACGTGAAGGGTTTAAAGGAAAGGGTTGATAAGCTGAAAGTAGAGAAGGAAAGACTGCAAGGTTTGGTACTGCCTACGGTTTTGGTAAATGAAATGGGTTCATTTCTAGAAGTGAATATACTAACGGCATTGAACAAGGGCTTCAAGTTGCATGAAGCCCTTATGATTCTTGAAGAAGAAGGTCCTGTAGTCCTGAACGTTGACTATTCAACTTTGAGTGACAGGATCTTGTACACTATTCGATCCCAGGTTTCAATCTTGGCATTCTTCTGTCTTTATTTTGAGATTCTCTCATTCTCTGAACGTGTATTACTATTTACTAGTGAAAAGGCGGCGCATTCCAGTGTGAATGTTCATTTATATATTTTTGTACAATCTGCAGACGAAAAAGAACTTGGAAGGCAACTAAAATAGAACTTTCTTAACTAATGTTCCGTGGTACGGGATAAAACATTCTCCTTATCAAATCCAAACTCTTTCCTTCATATATATACAGCACAACGTACTCATTCCAATTATCCTCTTTTATAAGTTTTACATAATCTTTTCACATATATAAAGGTAGTAAATTCTAATATATCCTTGTTTATTACTTTTCTAGAATAATTAAAAAAGGAGAGAGAAGATAATAATATTAATAACAAAGAAATGATATGGGAGTGATGAAAGAGCGAAAAATGTCTTGGGAAAAACGATGAGGAAGATGGAAGATAATGATAAATAAATGTAATGTTAAAAATAAATTATAAAATATCTTTGGAAACGACATGTAATTAGGGATAATGAAATGTAAAAAGTAAGAATGGAGTAACTGATCACCTTGAATGTTGATACGATACTTGCTTGATTTGCAGGCGTTTTCTGCGAGAATTGGCATCGCTACTTCAAGAGTTCATGAGCGGTTGATGGCACTGACAAGATCCGGATTCTCAACAGCATCACCCGAACAAAGATTTGAATTTGAAAGGAAGCTCAGTTTCCAATTCTTTGGGAAGATGATATAAATAATGAAGCACGAGAAGTCCAATCTTCTCGTAATGCAGATCATTGCAACACGTCAGAATAATGGCACCTTATTTTCCGTAGTTGGTGCCCCTCTTCGCTTCATTAGGATCATCAGATACGGATCGATCAATGCCCCGGAAAGAGACATGCGACGGAGTATAGTGGGTTTTTTTTCTTTTTTGCCAGAAAAACTATTCAGCAGTCAGTGATTAATATCTGAATGTGTGATAGATAGAAGGCTTTTTCTGGTTCAGAGATTTTCTCTATTGTATGAGAAAAGCTTTGGTGTTTTGATACTATTTCTTGTGTGTTTTGTTTTTGGGTTTCCAAGTATGCAAGAATATGCAGTTCACTAAGTCTTCAAATCCTATTAGTTAATCATTAGAACTGATTATCCAATTTTTCATCTAACAAAGAAGAAGTTACGGCTGAGGGATTAGAAAATATAATCACCTTGCAAGGGAAAAAATGTAAAGAACAGTGACGCTTTAAGAATGATCAACCTTAGTGCATTTAAGGGATAAATCCTCCGCATGGCACTGGTAATAAGATTTAATCCTCCACTTTCATGGTTTACAAGTCGAAAGACTTACCGGTGAAAACTTTCCTTGCAATTTTGACTTGCTGAGTTTGAATGGAGCCGCGGACTACATTTTCTAATACCTATTCTGGATAAATTCCCCCTTTGTTCCTTATATTATATTTATTATTTAATTATTTGAACTATTTTAGTTTTCATAATTATTTTGTGCATTTATGTTTATGCTTTTTTTTGCCGGTTTAATCATCAATGAATATTTTGACTTTTTTGTTTTATGTGAATTATTATATTATTTTGTTACATATTTAGCTGGTTACATCCAAGTCAATAAGAGTACTTTAAAATCAACCATTTTGACTGACATTCAAAATTGATTGACTACTTAGTATTTTAATTGACATAAATGAAGAAGGCGAAATTTGTAATTCAATGATATAATACTCTCTCTCTATTAATATAAGAAAGAAAAGAAACCAATTGACTACACCTATTGGTTCCCGTTTGCTTCTTCTGAAAAGATCACTATATTTATTTAGTTGTGATTACCCATTTTAAACTTTTCTAGAAGAGGATATATAAATAAAGCATTATTTAAAAACTAAAAAATAGCTTTTACAGAAGAGAAGGAGAAACGCGACTTGTTATACGGTCAGCTCTATGGTAGTCCAGCTCACTTCAGTACGGATCGCGAGTCAAAACGAAGTAATGATTTTTATACTTTAAAAAAAATTTAAAAAAACAAATGATAATTAAAATTTAATGAAAGATATCAATACAATAATTAAATAATCTAAAAAACAACTAAACTAATAATTTCTCCTACCAAATACCAACAAGTTTATAATCGTCTTCTTCATCTTCACTATCAAATTATAAATAGTAATATTTGAATCTATCTTAGAAAAATATACATATTTAATTAAGTAGTTATCATCTAAAATGAAAATTAAAATAAGTTAATGAGTATATAAAGCAAATTTAAAAATAAATAAGAAAAAAAAATTCAACTTGTGCAGTGATTCTAAATATTTAATATAAAAGTGATTTTAAAAAATAGTTTGTGAACTAAACTAACTAATTTTTTTTGTAAAAATTATGTAAAAGGAATAATGTTATTACTAAAACTTATCAAGAAGTGGTACTACAATAACAAAATAGATATAAGACTTTTCAAAAAAAAGTTTAAAATTTTGGATATATTTTTTAGAAGTTTTTACTTAATGTAAAAATAAAATAAAATCAGACCAAAAAGCCCATAAATTATAGGGACCTATGTTTTAAGAGTCCACCCATAATATTTTTTGGTGTCAAACCACCTATATTCCCATCTCTAAACACAAGGGAGCCATAAGGGTTAGAAAAACAAACAAGGATTTTATATAATCTTGTGTACTAAAAAGTTTAAAGTCAATCAAAGGCGTGTTTCATGCACCAAAACTAATATATAAGTTAATTTTGAAATATACTTTACTTTTACTTTCACAACAATGGTTCCATGCAATACAATCTAATATTATTCATTCATGCTCACAACTAATGTTGTATATTCGTATTAAAAAAAATAATCTACTTTGAATTTTACAGAAAATACCATGCAATTGCCATGTACATTGCTAGCATAATATCTCATCTGCATTATATATGTCTTTCCAATATTAGTATTAATAATCAAAACACCCAAATATAGATGCATTATATATTTTGGTGTCTTAATTATTTATAGTAATATAGGAAAAACAATCCTAAGCTTCATTTTTTTTTTGGAAAAGCCATTCATAACTCCCTGAAATAGGGGTACCAGCAAAGTTACAGAACACCACAAAAACGACCAAATCAACGCAAGCAACAAACAAGACAAAAGCTGCCATAACCCTGCAAACACTACCGAGACCTGACTCCCCTGCTTATCCAAAAAATAGGTGGATAAGCAAACAAATCTAAGGCTGCGGCGAAAATCACGCAGGGTTTGATGTGGATCCCAAAACCACGCAAATCCCTCATAACAAACACTAGCAACCCAATTTGATGCGGCGAAAGTCACGAACGCCTCCTTCACAGCTCTCAGTTCAGCCACATTAGATTCACAACAACCCACTGACTTAGAAAAAAAAAAAAAACAAAACACAGACATCTTTCTTGAGCAGCACTCCACCAATGTCGGTCGCACCAGGTTTGCCTCTAGCAGAACAGTCCACAGAGAACTTGAGAAAAATTATACTAGTTAGAAAACAATTTTACACTAGTTGAAACTACTTCATTACGAAAAACTATATTTGAGTTATTAATTTTAGTACTAAGATTGACACAAAATAGAAAATAAATGAATCACACCATCTCATCAAATTTAATTGCAAGAAAAGATGAAATGTAAAAGAAGAATGCCAAAAAGAGATCCAAAAATTAATGATATATTCTCATTATTGATTTGTTATGAGAATATAAGTTTATGATTATTTAGTTGTTAATTTTTAAAGGGTCTAAATTAAATTAATTTTGTTTGTTCAAGTTTAAATACGTTTGTTTAATTTCATAAAACAAAAGAATATGTTTGCTTAATTAAATTGTAATTTAAACCATTAGTTGAAGTTTTTGACTCTAGATAAATAGTAGTGATAATTGTCTTCCTCTTATGAGTATTTTCTTTTATTGATTATATTATTGTATTATCTTACTTATAAGGATTAGGGGCATTTTGGTACAGAAAATGTGGGATTTAGTATATTATGGTGGAATTTAGCAATTATGCTAAAATATAACATATAATTAATTAATTAAATTAAATGTATAAACAATCACAAAAGCACGAAAAAGTGGAAAAAAATTGATTGGCCCGAAACTAGCCGGTGTGCACAAAAGTGAGGACAAAACCAATTTGCTCTTACGGACAAATACAATTCACCCTCCAATTTGTGAATATAACAATTTTCTTCAATTTTAAAACATAAAACAAATGAAACCAATATAATAAATTAATAAATGTTGTTAGAGTGTAGTAAACTAGCATTTTTAGTCATTTGTTTCATTGGAAATAACTACAAATTGATAAATTTTGGATTAGAGTGATAAACTAAAGAGAGAAATTAGAAGGGCAAAATGAAAAAAATGGGATGCATATTTATTAAATCTGGTGTATATTTAACTAACTATCAATTTTAAATAGCCTTACTTTGTCCAGGTCCAGTTCTCTCACGAGGTGACCATAAGTTCTCTTTCATATTACAGAGTCAACATTGTTGTTTTATGGCTTGATAGCAACTAGCTAGCATGGGCTGTTAGCTTCCTTCAATTTCTCAAATTCTCACATTGTTTATGGATATAAAAGGTGGAAGGTTTCGGTACACAACTAAATGTAACGATAAACCAACTAATTAAGCCTTCGAGTGTTATTATTAATTTGAAAAGTTGTATTTGTGATTTTGTTTGTGAAAAAAGATTCATATAGTGAAGTTTTCTCTTTTGACCGAACCAAGATGAGTTTTTTTTTTGTACTGTTGTTTTTTTATTGTTTTACTTTCTTTAATTTTTTATTTCATATTATTATTTTGTGTTTTTTTTTGTTTTCTTTGGAATTTTTTAATTCAATTTCATTTTTCACAAAAAATCGGATCAAAATGAACAAAACTAAAATGTCTATTACAAGAACATGTATTAAATTTTAGTCAGAGTCGAATTAGGATTCTATTTGAAATACACTTTATTATTTATTCAAGACTTTGGTTTTATTTATACTTGTTCTGAAAGATTTAGATATTGTGATCTATTATTAATACAAGAACTAAATAGAGTATTATCCTATTTAGACAATTAATTATGTTATTAGACAGATATAAATAGGTGATCTAATCATGTAACATGTGATGAGCTTAAGCTTGTATCTTTTTTATGAATCCAATTTATTCTTGTTATGATACAATCACGTCTTTATTTATTTCATCTTTTGCTATTGATTTGGTTTCTTTATTTGTATCCATCCAATTGTTTTTAACCACAAAATGGTGCGTGGTATCAGAAGCCAAGTAGGTCACAACATCTATAAAATTAATTTAAACTAAATTGAGTTTTACAGTATCAAATTTAACAACAACAAAAAAAATTTAACTAAGCAGCCTACAATGCCAGTCCTTTGCCCGTGCAATACTCAACAATTTATACTACTTGGGTTTCTTCTTCAAAACTCAATTAATATTGGTCTCCATCCACCGCCCCTCCACATGGTGTGTTTTTTAACTTCCAAGGTCTTTTAAAAGTCTTGTATTATGGATTCAAATGAAAAGAAAAGGAGAGAAAAAACGCAGTTCGTAATTGGTTTTGGTGATATATTCTTCTTAGCTGATTTCGGCAGCGTGGTTCAAACTTCAAATTCAATGCACCAGCGCTTCTTATACTTGAGTTACAATTACATGGATTTTTGGGGTCTAATTTTGTTGCAAATTGCACGAGGAGAATAGACAGCCCTGTCGAGCTTTGATATGGGAGAGGCAAAGAACTCAACCAATTTGTTTTCAGCATCATGGGAACATATAAACGTTGTCGCGGCGTCAACAATTTAAAAAATTTAGGTACTTTTGTATTGATGTGATTTTTCTTTTTGAAAGGATTGATGTGATTGTTATGAGAGGACTTTTTTTAGTGTAATATGAATTTTAAAATATTACTGCAATACTTTTTAGACAAGTAAAAATTGCAAAAGAAAGTTAAAGTAACTTTTGGCAATTAAAAATTAATTAACTTTCAATTTTGGCTTTAAAGTAAGTTTTAAATTTAAAACAAAATGAGAGAAACCGATAAAATTTGGAAAGGTGAGTAATATGCAAAAAAATATATATATATATGCAGTTTTATTGGTAGAAAAGTCTCACTTGTGATTTTAAAAATTATGATTGAATGATACTTTTCATGTGAAAAAAAAACAATAATTGTTATAACTGCTTTGACATGGTAGGGTGTCTCCATGTTGTAACTTTGGGTGCATCTCCAACATAATGTCTTTTTAAAATATTGTTTTCTAATTTTCTTATTAGAAAAAAATATTTTTAAATTATTGATTCAATCTCAATCTCAATCTCACCAATTAGAAAACATTAGCCTCACAATTTTTTATTACTGAAACAAAGAATACAACAACAGATTATGCTACACGTTCCTAATTATTATGCTTCCAATGAATAAAATCTCATTTTCTTTAGATTTTCTTGGAAGGGAACAAAACTAAAGGATTAAATAAAAAATTTATGGTGGAATCTTAAAACAAATAAAAAATATTTAGTGGAATTTTATGACTTAGTGTTTCTAACATTCTTTAAAAAAAATTTAAACAAATAAAGAAGTTCATAATTTATATTTTCAAAAAAAAAAAGAAAATTCCATAAATTTTTATTATTTTAATGTAACATATATAAACATTTTTAAAAGAAAAGTACAAAGGTAGAATATATTTTTAATAGATATATATATATATATATATATATTATTCAAGAAAAAAACTTGTTGAGTTCTTTGATAATTGGTTTGTTAATATCTATCCTTGGAACGAGAGTTTAGATTCTGGGTGTAAGAGAGTTTGGGTTAAGGCAGAAAATGTTATTAAGATTATGGTATGAGAATTTTTTCAATTCTCTTGGTAAGCTTTGGGGGTATGTTGATAGGATTGTAAAGGTCACACTGAACAGATCAATCTTCTCTGCTGCGTGAATGTTAATTGAAGTGGAGAGCATTGCAAAAATTCCTTCTTCTTTGGTGTGGTTAATAATATTTCTTTAAATCTTTAGTTGTCTGTGGTTACAGCAAGTTCAGTCCCTATTCCTCCACCGGCATTCACTCTTACCTCAACTTTGTTTCTCCGCATTCAAATTCAAATGTAATTGATAGGTCCGGTTTTGGTGATGCATAGGAAGATGCCATGTGTTTACATGTTATGTCTCCTTGTTGTGGTGACAAGGGGAGTGACTCCCAAGATAACTTTTCTCCAATGGGTCCTTTGTTTTTAAATAACATGAAAAATGAGTTGGATGTTGAGGTGGTTCCCATTTCATTATGTTTTTTCTAACTCTTATGATAAGGGCAGATCCAAGCTCGACCGTGTCCAAAGTGGTTCTTAACTTTACGGACTCTGACATGTCCAAAGGCTTTGCTCCTTCAATGCACAATGGTTCTGATGGACTATTGTGTGGTAGAGGGGTTAATAAGTTAGGGCTTGGTTTTTGTTGGTTGAGGAAATGTCGTAGCAGACTTTTTAAGAACTTTAGTAATTTGGATCTTGATGTCATCCGGAATGAGGATGTGAACAATGCTTTTGGTGTCAAGGCTATGGGGTTTAGATGTGAGGACAAAGTTGACCCGGGGATTGGCGCTTTGATGGGTTTGGAGGAATGGCATGATGAGGGCTTATTCTTGGAGTCTAATCCTCTTCCCATTACTAAGGTGGATTTTGTTGTGAGCTAGCCTCATCGCCCTCTAGTTAAACCAGGTTTCCTATCTAAGAAGAGTAATCGGGGTAAAAAAGATATGTAATACATGAAACGTTTTCCTTATTTCCTAGGACGGTCTAAGGTTGGGATTGATGGTTTGAGTTCTGATGTTCCTTTACCAGACTCAGATTCTAAGATTATTAGAAGAGAAACAGTGGCTACTTTGGAAATTGGTAAGGCTTCGGGTATTTCTTTTGTGGAAGATGATGAACTAGTCATCCAGGCTCTATATGAAATTGATGCAGTTGCCGAAGAATGTTTATTAATTTTCTTTCAGGATTGTGTATGTTTGGAGTAGAGGGATTTGTGGTTGATAGTCTGAATATGATTTTTTTTTTCCTTTGTTTTTTGGTGTTCAGAGTTCTTGTATTTTGCTGATAGAGATTTAGGTTAGTGTTGGTTTCTGGTGGTATTTTTCTCTCTATTAATATATTTGCCTTTCAAAAAAAGACTCAAAATAAAAACATACTTAATATATCTAGTTATGTGGGTGCGAAAGAGACATGATTATGCATGGATAGGCAGCGTTGTAATGGAAATAGACAGGCTATGGCCTGAGAAGACGAATAATCCTCATTAGATTGACTTGAGCGAGGTAATTCTCATTTCTGATATAGGCATTGGCTATGTCAAGAGCCTAATAAATTACTTTATATATCCACCAAATATAAATATTAGTTACTAGATAGTATGTGTATATAGTATGCCAATAATTCGAAGATAACAATGATCCTATAAAGGATATTAATACTAGAAAAGGGATATAAATATATATTCGTGCCTTCTCCTTCCAATTTTACACTTTCCTTTTCTGGAGTGTATCTCATTTTAATTATTCAATTTTTAATTTTAATACGTACTTTTATAATTATATTTTTGTTATTAATGAAAAATTTAATGAGTTGTCCACTATTTATTGAAAAATGTATTTTTGTAAAGATGATTAATATATATATACACTAATTATTAAATTAAAGTAATTTAGAAAGTTTAATTATATAATTATCATATATAATAATTATTTTAATACTTATATAAATTAAAAGTAAACAATTTAAATGATACACACAAAATATTATCACTTCTTACATTTTAATCATATCATATATTGCAAGGTGACAAAATCATACTGTTGAGCATCATATCTAAATGTAAGAAGAATTTGTTTATTCTTTACTTAGAGAAAGGAAAAGATATCATGCAAACTATTTGAGCGCGGTGTTATAATAAAAAAGAGTTGAATATATAACTTAACTAGAGGTCTCAGATGAATTTTAAAAAATAAACCTTCACAGTATTGAATATTTACTTGATTTTGCAATCAAAAATATAAAATACAAAACATCATACTAGAACAATAAATTTAAAAATCAACAAAAAAAAGAAAGAAAAAGAAACATATTTTAAAAATTAATATATAATTGAAAAGTTTATTTAAATATGTCACGTGCTATAATTTTGGAAACAAAATACTAATCAAATACTTACAACTTAATAATTCAACAACTTTTTTTAATATACATTCTCAAACAATTTAAATTTTAAACTTGACTCTAATAATATTTGGGGATTGAATTTTAAAATAAAAAAAAATTGACTTGAGTTTGTTTTTTTTTTTTTTTTGACTTGAGTTTGTTATAACTCAAAATATGCCTAAACTTTTTGGACATGACATGTTGGGCTCAAAGAAAAACCGACCATGAATCGACCTAGCTAGTA
This sequence comes from Apocynum venetum, assembly GCA_019593545.1. Classification (NCBI taxonomy): domain Eukaryota; kingdom Viridiplantae; phylum Streptophyta; class Magnoliopsida; order Gentianales; family Apocynaceae; genus Apocynum; species Apocynum venetum. Next base: position 6,433,095 of record SRSM01000132.1, read on the forward strand.
TTAGATTAAGAATTACTTTAGGTTACAGGATAATTACTGACTATAATTTGTGGCTCCACAATACAAAGGTGATTTTTATATTTCGGCAGTGGTTGGGATAAAGTTATATCTATATTCACACATTTATGTATACGTGAACAAAATAGTTGTACAATTCGATTAAGACTCGACGATTTCTGTTAAATTTCCGGCTACTTAAACATCGTATTCATTAAATAAAATTAAAAAAAGACTTAAACATCGTACACAATTTGTGGGCTCTCTTCTCTCTATAAAAATATAGCCAATAATACTGATTTCAGTGCTCAAATCCAGTAATCCACTATGCTAAATTTGTCTTTCTATTCTCCTTTCTCTCCCCATTCAATATTATAGCATCCGTACATATAAAGAATATATAGAGGGTAAGAATAAACCCAGAGAGGGAAACAGTACGAAAAACTTGGTAATATTTGAAGATGCAGCCAGGAAAATCCTCCCAGAAACCGCACCGAGCTGCAATGGAGAAACAGCGGAGAGTACAAACGAAGAATCTCTATTCTGAACTTGCTTCTCTTCTTCCTCCCCATCCTTCCAAGGTATTTATACACCCACTGTTAATTAATTACTTCCCTATCTCACGATCGAATCATTTTTTTTTTTTTTTGGTAAGGCAAGATTATATTAAGAACAGCAAACGCTGTGAAAAGAAGGGTAACCAAGAGCATCCTGAAACTATACAAAAATCTTCCCCAAAACAAAGCACCCCAAAAACAGAGCAACCAAGTTGACCATCAGCCATCAAAAACAGCCAACAAAACCCAAAAACCCTGAAAAGAAAAAACTACCAATCAACCAATGGACCAGCAATAGGGGAGGCTTATAGCTTGTTTTGACCACAGTCAGAAAAAACAAGGAAGCATCCAGCCAAACTAGAGAAGAAGACAAATAAAGCCGCGACACAAAAGTTGCACTACAGAAACAATTGTCGACAACACAGCACCCCAGAAGCACGATAGAAGTACCGCATATGTTGCACCCAAGTCTCAACAGCACCCATTAGCTCACGAGTCCTTTGAGTTGGATTAACTAGTAACCTAAGGTTTCGTCCATTTGCACGAGCTTGTGGAGGATTCAAACATTTGTTGAGATCTGAGTTTGCCATCCAGCTTCGTGTGATTTGTAAGCTATTTCACAAACTGGGATTAACTTATTAGTTCGTATTAGGCAGCGGCTGCGGATTCATTTGTTAATGGAAAAAAAATAATTCCTAGCTCATGAGACATATTTTCATTTCTTTGTAATAATGTTCTCTTCTTTTCCTGGAAATGCAGCAGAAGATGCCTTTGCCTACTTTATTGGAGAAATCTCATAATTACGTGAAGGGTTTAAAGGAAAGGATTGATAAGCTGAAAGTAGCGAAGGAAAGGTTGCAAGGTTTGGTACTGCCTGCGGTTTTGGTAAATGAAATGGGTTCATTTCTAGAAGTGAATTTACTAACGGGATTGAACAAGGGCTTCATGTTGCATGAAGCCCTTATCATTCTTGAAGAAGAAGGTGCTCTAGTCCTGAACGTTGATTATTCAACTTTGAGTGACAGGATCTTGTGCACTATTCGTTCTCAGGTTTCAATCTTGTCTTTCTTCTGTCTTTATTTGAGATTCTCTCATTCTCTAAACGTGCATTAATGCTATTTACTAGTGAAAAGGCGCTGCATTCTAGTCTCAATGTTCATTAATTATAATATTTTTGTACAATCTGCAGCCGACCAAGAAAATGGAAGCAAATAAGATAGAACTTTCGTAATTAATATTCCGTGGTACGGATAAAACATTCTCCTTATCATACCCAAACTCTTACCTTCAAGCAGCACAACGTACTCATTCCACCTCTCTTTTTCACACATAAAATATATCTGAGACATCTTTATCCATGCATTTTTCAAGTACATTTATAATTCATTTTATAATTTTACACTCCAATCATACAACTATATAAATTATAATAACTAGAATTATACATATTACATTATATCTCTATTTTATTAACATTTATAATACAAAACTAAATAAAATTATACTTTTTGACTTCATATATATTTTAAAAGACTTGTGAGGATCATTGGAGTTGCAAATGAGAATTGCTCATCCAAACAACTCTAATGCCAAGTGAAGCAATTCAATATTCTCCAATAGTACGCATCTTTTTTGAAAATTACTTTTCTCCATTTGCAACTTCTATCTCTAAGGCAGTAAATTTTAATATATCCTTATTTATTCTTATTCTAGACACATTTTTATTTAGTTTAAAAATTAAAAATAATTTTTGACATTATAAGTAAATTACTTCATTATCCTGTTATTAATTAGGTGGTTGATTGAGATCATTAGTCAATAATGTGTAAATTCTTAAATTAAAGATGTTATTAATATAATTTTAAATTTTAAAAATATATTTTTTATAATATTAGACATTTAATTTTGAATATTTCAAAATAAAAATGTACATATTCAATTTCGTACCGAGTAAAGTAATAAAAAAAGAATATGAGGGATGAGAAGATCAAAGAAAGTCTTGGGAAAAAAAGAATAGAAGAGATAAGAAAATGTTAGAAATAAATGATAAAGTCTTTAAAAACCGATTGTAATTAGAGATAAGGGAAAAGGTCTATGGAGACTTATAAGTTGTGATCGGGAAGTTATATATTGAACTTGAATGCTGATACGATACTTGCTTGATTTGCAGGCGTTTTCTGCGAGAATGGGCATCGCTACTTCAAGAGTGGAAGAGCGGTTGATGGCACTGACAAGATCTGGATTCGCATCATGAGCACAACCCCAGCAATGATTTGAATTTGGAACGAAACTGAATCTCCAATTCTTTGGGAAGATGATATAAACAAGCACAAGAAGACCAATATTCTCGTAATGTAGATTATTTTCCCCGGAAACGACATGCTACGGAGTTTAGTGGCTTTGACGTTAAATTTTTTTTTTTCTTTGGCAGTAAACTATTCATCGTCTCCTTGACAGTAACTTTTGTATTTCAGTTATTTAAGATCTGAATTTTCTTGTTGCAATGTGTGAGATAGAGTGATAGATAAAACCCTTTTTTTGGTTCAGATATTTCTTTATTGTATGAGAAAAAATTGGTGTTTTGAAATTATTTCTTGTGTGTTTTGTTTTAGGGTTTCAAAGTATGCAAGAATATATGCACATCTATAGTAAAAAAAAAAAAACAACTTCTCAAGTGAAATCTTGTTATGACTTTACTTCTGGACATTCAATTTCGTTTCAGACGGACAAAGTAAATTAATTGTTCAAGAAAAAAGTACATTAATTAAAACATTTCTACTTCCTTCATCCTTATAGAGACATTTTATGGTGGTGTCTGGCTATGGATCAGTACCAGGTGGAAAAAATGATAGTGACGATAAAAGGAGTAAAACCCCCTAGCATACGTCAGGGTTTTTCAAATTTTACTTAGTAATAAATAATAGGGAAATTCGTTACATATGCCCTCAAACTATTTTTGTTTCATTGAAAATGTCTATAATCTTTAATTTTATTTTTTTTATACGTGTAAACTATTTTTGATTAATCAACATTTATCATAATATTTTTTTTCCTTTTTTAATACTTTTAAACTATTTTAAAATAATTAAACTATCCAAATCACCTATGAGGATTAAGGGATGAGTTTTTAGTAAAAGAGGAGGTTTGAGTAGTTTTAATTATTTGAAAACAGTTTAAGAGTATTAAAAAAGAGATACAAATATTATGAGTATTATTGATGAATGGAATATAGTTTGTGAATATAAAAAATAAATATTATAAATATTTTTGGTTTGAAGGTATATTTAACTAATTCCTCTAAATAATAAAACAATGAACTCGAAAGTAAAATATGGGCCGATTGTTCATTTGTCAACACCATCAGTATTTTATTCAGTAGCATCATTAGTATAATAGTTAAATAGGGAAAAGTTGGAGAGAGAGAGAGAGAGAATGGCCAAATAGTTACTCCCCAACTTGTTGGAATTTTGGTCTGTAGAAGCCTGCTCAGTTCAATTGATAACTTATACTTGAACGCCCAACCTACTCCAATATTTTTGGATCTGGAGCTAAGCAGAATGATGGGCTCCTTTATGTTTTCATTTTAATGGCCCAATGGTTTTCCACCAAGTTAGATGTAGATACAATTTAGGATAATTGTGACATTTACTTCATTATATTTACAGTTTTGATCAAATTGATCTTTTATATTTTTAATCGATATTTTTAGTTCATTATATTTGTACTTTTTGCCAATTTTATATTTTATGTTTTTTATCGATATTTTTAGTTCATTATATTTGTACTTTTTGCCAAATTGATATTTTATGTTTTTTATCGATATTTTTAGTCAATTATATTTTGACTTCTGATCAAATTGATCCCTTATAGTTTTTAAATTAATTTTATTGAGCTCCTTAAACTTCTAATGAAAAACAATCTTCCCTTTCAATTTTTTAATTGTCTCAATATATCTATTTCATCTTTTCAATTATTTCATTACAATTTATCATTTTTTTTATCAATTAACCTTTTGTTTTTTAATTAACTCTAATAAATTAAAATAAAATATTATTAAAAGAGAGAAAATTCTATTAACTTTTTTATTTGCTTGAACATGTGAAGAAAAAAAATCTTGATTAAACGCATTAGAAAATTAAAAATGATCAAGAAAAGAAAAAATATATTTTAACTAGGATACTTAACTAAAATTATTGAAAAAAGATGAAGCAGACATATTGAGACAATTGAAAGATTGAGGAGAGAGTTTGTTTTCCATTAGAAGTTTAAGAAGCTTAATGAAATTAATCCAAAAATCATAAGGGATCAATTTAGTCAAAAATGTAAATACAATGGATTAAAAATGTTATTAAAAATATAAGAGACCAATTTGACCAAAGTGCAAATATAATATACTAAAAATGTTTATTAAAAACATTAAAAGATCAATTTGATCAAAAGTGCAAAAATAATTGACTAAATTTGCCATTTTCCCTACTATTTATAATCTAAAACGTTTCTTCTGAGACCAAGTTAGGGGAGAACTAAGTGTTCATTGTTATGTGTGAATCGCAGTTGTCTTTACATGTCTTTTGGTGGTAAAATTTTTCAAGTTCAATCTAATTGTTGAGTTTGGTTTCATTAACTCATTCTCTAATGATAGCTATCCTAGTTATCATAGGAATTTTTAAAAATTGTTCACTTATATCGTGCAAACTAAAATATAAAGAATCCTTTAATGTGCATAAAGTAAATGAAATAGAAAAGAAAAACAAGTGGTTAAAATATGAGAAATTCTATCTTGAACTAGACTTATTCAAATTTTATAATGTTAAATTAGTCACATTAGAAAAATAGTGGCACAACAACAATTTATATCATTGTAATTAAATTTTTATCATAAAGTCTATATATGATCTTATTTTGTATCAAAAAAATTCTTCAAAAAATAATAATAATATCATGGAAATGTCTCTAGTACGTATCAAATAATATGCAATGTTGAAAATTGATTGGAGACGGCAAATGAGTAGCGTCAAGCCGTCAAATCATATTCTCTAAACCAGGGAATGGTTTGTTTTCTTCCGGAATTGACAGCATCACTATTTTAAGTACTTACTATTTCCTCATGACTGAACATTGTCAATTTCTTTTCCATTGCGATGGTGAATCATTGGAGCCAAGTTCACCTCAATTTCTGTTCCTAGCAAAGATAAAAAAAAAAAAAAATGTAGATTGCCTCCTCATCAGTGCAAGGGAGTTGTATGATTTTCTCGATCATAAAAGTTTGATTTAACCTTTTGTCATGCTCCATATCTTTAGACCCATGCCATGAGCTACTATGCACGAGAGAACTCGGGTTCAATTGTTTGACAACTGTCTTTATTATCTTTTAAAATAGATAGTCGAAATTAATAATAAGTATTTAATTTATTTTTATATATTATATTCTTTTCGTTCGAAATTGAATGTTAATGTTTTTATTTTAGTTTGTTTGAAAATGAATATTTATTTTTAAAAAATAAATATAAATTTTATATAAAGTTTAATTGACACATTTCTTAATTTAATTTAAGTTATTTACATCTCACTAACACATATGGTTTCACCACTAATTATGAATATTTTTGTAACTTTATTAAAGTCAAATATTAATTTTTAATTTTATACTAAGAGTCCAAAGTAAAAATTCAATTTAGAACGAAAACAATATCATAAATGTATATACTTTTAATGTGGGATGGGTATCACATATTTTCTTTCCCTCTTTATCCTTCTTCTACATCTCCTCCCTTCCTAAGCACCTAAGGGAAAGGAAAATTATTAATTTTCTCCTGCCATTGGCTTGCCCTACTTCATAGGCAAGTGGGAACAATAAAAAACGTAGTCATAAATTATTGTATGGTTGGATGGTAGGGAATTTATGAACGGAATTTGAAGTAAAATTTTAAAGGAAATATTTTTAAACATGGTATAATTATGTCTGTAAATATTAGGTGAATGGAGTACAACATAGTATTAGATAAGAGGTACAAAATACAAACCTTTCTTCGAGTAAAAAACAATTGAGAATGAAATGTGGTTAATGTTAGTCATTTCTAAACGAATTTTAGGTAAAATAAAGATTCTTTGGACCAGCATGTCCTATGAAAATGAAAGCAAAAAATTTCAAGTTTCTAATATTTTTCTTTTCTTTTTTGTTTCTCTAAAACGGATAGGATATGAAGGGAAAAAAAAGAAGGGTCTTTTCAACTACTATTAAAATAAACAGTTTTTGGCATTTTCAAATATCTATAATTGGAGTAATCTTTGCTGTGGCCACCATAGGTACTGTTCCATGACTTTCTTTTTTTTTTCAACAGATTACGTCAAAGACATCCCTAAAAAGAGATCATCAAATCTTTGGTGCCTTTCTAACTACTGTCCTTGCATTAAAAGAGGTGACATAATAGAAGAACGTGTGACGATTGCTATTGAAGGGAAGTATTATTGTTTGATTGAATGCATAATTTCAAGATCTGCTGTTGAAAGAATTGACCCTTTACCAGATAAAATTAGATGCTGCATTAAAATAATTAGTTTAAATTATCAAACAGTATGGATAATAATCCAAGCAGCAACGGCTAGAAACCTTCCCCGGTTAGCAACATTATTGGTTTGGTCCTCCTCAGTTCGCAATGTTATTGGCACAACCATCACTGTGGTTGCTAGTTGGGGACATTCACTCTTTCGGTTTCCCCTTGTAAAATTATATAATATTGAAAATTTCCCAAGAAAAACTTGTAGTTTTTTAAAGGTATAACATAGTATTCCCTGTGTTTCAAAACAGACGTTATCTTAGAAGTTTTGTTTTCTTACACAATAAATGTATTTCTTCAATTTCTTTTTATAAAATACAACAGGCAAATTTATTTGTATTCAAATATAAAACGTTTTGTTACTTTTTATAATAGTTATTTTGTCTATTATTGCTTATTTTATTCATACTTATTTTCTCTTTGTTCTAAGTATAATAAATACTATTGAAAAGAGAGAGAATAAATAAATATTTTTTGCTTAAAGTACAATAAATAAGGGTACAATATGAAGTAAATAATTCTTTTGTCTATGTGAAAACGCTCGTAACGTCTTATAAAAAAGAATAGAATGAGTATTTTCTAATTTTTTCATTATTTAAGTGTAGAGAAAATGAGAGTGACTGATTTGGAAAGAAACAATGAAGTGTTTGTTCTTTTCAAATTTTAATTTTTTACCTAGATAAATCGAACAAAATCATGTTATCTATACTATAGTTCGATTTTTCAATTTCGATTTGACTTTAGACCGAAATTTTAATTTTTTTTTTAAAGTCAATGAGCTTAAAGAAATATGATGAATTGAAATGATGATGTCAAATACACGCATAGACTCAAACAATATTAAAAAAAATAAAATTTATTTTCTAAATAATTAAATCATATTATCATATTCTCTACACATTTTCAACGAGAAGAATATTAAAAATGATTCATAATATATCAAAAGATGATGAATGAATTTCTTTTAAAATATCTAGTCATCATCTTATAAATAAAAAAATATTTAAAATAAGAAAATACAAAGAATTAATTAATTTTTGAAGTAAATAAATTTGGTTAAATATTAATTAATTTTAAAAAAAACATAAAATCATTTTTTAAATTTTACCAAAGTTTTTAAAATTCAAATAAAAAACCGAACTATAATTTTAAAAATTTTGATTAACCGAACCGAATAAACAAAAAAAAATTGAAATAATAATCCATTTTTAAAATTTCGATTCGATTTTTGAAGATCATTAATTAAGTAAATACTAGTTCTTGTGTTATTAATGCGAGTAAGGGTCAATTACCAAATGAATATCAAACAAGCACTATTGAGGATATGAAAGATTCAAACACGAGGCTGAAAATTGAGTGTTGTTGCTCGAGATTTGATAATCAAATAGTCAATCCTTTTTCTTTTTATTTCTTCCTTACTCCTTGTCTTCTTCTCCTCCTTTCTCTTCTAAATAATAATATAATAAATATTCACACCCTAATGAAAACAATTAGATCTTAAGAAGACTTCTTACGATTAGATGATTGTGTCTTGAAAACAATAAGAATAATGTGTAAAAGTTAAATACAAGAGTAAGATATAATGCAAAAAAAACATATCATTGATGTTCTAATTTGATAGAATTGATTAATTTTACACCAATTAAGAGAACATCATTAATGTGATTGAAAATGTATATTTGTTATAAAATATTCATATAATGCCCTTCACATTTATTCTTGTAAAATGAATTTAATGCATGTTTTATATATAAACAATCTCATTTAAAATACGAATATTTTGATTAATTAAAAAATACATCATACTTTAATAAGAAAATTTACTTATAATTTGGAACAAACAAAAAATAAAAACAAGTCAATCAAATTAGGACGAAGAGAGCAAAAAATATTACTTCTTAGAAAATATTGGGAAATTTTATCGTTCTAAAAGACTTGAAGTAATAAGTGTTCAAAAATGAAAGAAGCATAATACAAAATACAGTATATTTTTTGATGCATTAGACCATTAGTGGTGTTTCATAACATTATTCATTCTACTAGCATAGTTAAATTACTACTAGTATACTAATAAATATACTTACTACTTTTATATCCCCTTAATCCTATTAACTTCTCCCAAAATAATCTTGGACCTCCAAATCTGAAGAAAAGAAAGAAGTTTCAGTTTTCCGGACATATAGCAATCAGCACAATTAATTACAAAAGTCTTGCTGACATGGATAATATAAGAAACTATTTTTCCCATAACTCAACCGGGTTATAAAAAAAAAAAAATTCATCTTTAAAGTGATAGGACCTCCAAAGTACCAAGTATGGGAAAACATAAAAATTGATCTGTCTAAAGTGTATTAGATGTTGCCTCCATAAAAATAAAATATATTTTTACTTAAGTATGAGATTTTAGAGGCTTGCTTAGAAAAAAAATAAAAATAAAATAAAGGGAATAAAACGAAGAAAGGGTGGGGAATAACAGCTGGCACAGAGCCTATCCTTTTGATTTATATCAGAATACTATTGGTGGTCCTTAGCCCAGTAGACCACCGAATTGTTACCACAAAGCTTTCTCTATACACGTGAATTTTATCGTCCGTTCTCTCTAGTGTGGGACTGTCCCCCTCTTTTTATTTTTTTCTCCTCCTTATCTCCAATATAATAAATATTTTCACTCCTCAACTGTTTTTCATTGACTTACTCACTCTCCATTCTCCACAGTCCACAGTCCACTTACTAAGCACACAAAAGTATGACTCAACTCCCCTTCACCTAAAATTTTCTACCCCAAAAAAAAAAAAAAAAAAAAACTTTGTCACCTAAAATTCCAGATGACCCCATATGCATACCCACTAATTCCATCCTTCCTCCTCTTCAATAGATTATCTGATTTGCATAATTTTAAAATTAAAATTTTTAATATACAAAAATGATTATATTATCATGCAATATGTTTTTTTTTTCTTTCGGACCTACAAAACACGCATTTACATTTGGATAATTTCATACTACTTTCATTTTAAAATCTTAACATTTGAAGTACTAAAAAATGATTGTCTTATATCTAAAGTACTTTTAAATTTAATTTTTTATATATATTATTTATGACTATAAATTTTAACTCTCTTTGAAGATAAATAATATTACATAGAGCTTTTAAGCTTAAAAAGAATATCATAAAAGATTGAGACTTTAAATAACTTATATCGTAAGCTGAAAATAGTAGCTAGGGTGAAGATCGTTCCCTATGAAGTACTTCCTCGCCTTAAATAGGATAAGACTTCACAAAGTATTTGCCCTATTTTTATGAAAGGAAAAATAGAAAGAAAAAAGTATAAGCTATAAAAAGGAGCAATACAAACTCAAGATAAGATGAAACAAAATTATTATCACTATAAATATAAAGTTTCACTTAATTAACAACTGTTGAATTTTGTTTTTTTCAACGTGACGATAATTTCCAATAATAAAATATAAAATGATTTAAAATTTAATAATAATGAACACAAGGCCAAACCCGGGGTTAGCATTGTCCAACACACCTGGTCTAAGGCCACCTTATGATTTACTCTCTGATCCAATCAAATTCGATCAGCGACGGTCCAAGTCATATCATTCTCAAAGATCCAATGGCACACCTCAATTTTCCCGGGTTCCGAACCGAGTGCTATGAAAGCTCCATGGGTCGGGCTCCATGATGACGTGTCTATGTGACAGATGGCAACACCGTGGTTTATTTTGGCTTTGGTATTCGGGTCAAGTAAATCCGCTTCGTAAACCCGAACTTCGGGAACCGAATGGCAGTAATAGAGTAAGTACGGGAACAGGCTTTGGTGACAAGACACTGATCTAGTGAGTTTTCCACCGTTGATTCCTTTGACTGATCCGATCATGATATTCCCGTTCGAGCCTTCGGTGTTCTCCGTGGTCCTAACGACGACGTTTCGGCCCAGTACTGAGGTTGCAAAGTCAATCATGTCCTCCGCCGAGCCGACGCACCGCTTGGTCTCTCCACGGCTCGGCGCTCTCTCGCACTCGCTCAGTGAACTCTTCATCATGTCCGCCATGCGAGAATCATCATCGGCGTGGAAGATTCTCTTCAGTTCTTGAAGCTTGCTGGTTGAAAATGGTAATTTCGATACAATTACCCGGGGCAAAAATGACCTTTTGGGCATTTTATCCCGAATGTCTGGCATGGGCATCACAGTCCCTGCCTTCAACATCTTCTCCCTGAAGAATTTACCAGGCTCCACCCACCTGTTTTTCACCTTTTTGCCACTGGACTTCTCTGCAAGAGACAGAGCAGCAATGGCGGTTTCAGAGCTTTCATTGGCGTAGTTAGCGAAGTTCACGCCTTCTTTGCTGTACTCCTTGAAGGTGTTATTGACTCCATAAGTTTTGAAGTCAACCTCCTGCAGGTTGCTCGCATTTTTCCCATATCCGGTGAATTTATCAGTGCCTTCATTAAAAGACTGGCCATAGTTTGAGAACTTGACGGTGGCGGCATTGGATTCCTTCGAATAAGATTCAAAAGAATCGTCCCCGACATTGGATTGATCACGATAGCTGTTGAAATTTTCGGAAGCAGCATTGCCTCCAGCGCCGTAATTTTTGAACTTATTTTGTGGGACATTTCCATCGAAGCCATATGAGGAGAACGTGTCGTTGGCTCCGTTTCCAGTTTCGCCGTAATTGTTGAAATTTGAGCCGACGACGTTTGAACTGTTCCCGTAGCTGGAGAATTCATTCTCTGCTCCATTGCCATTTTTACCATAGCTTGTGAAACTTTCATCTCCGGCATTGGCATTGGTGGAGTAGCTTTTGAAGTCCTGTTTCCGACCATTACCATCGTCGGAATACGAGGTGAATTTGAGGCCAGGAACATTCACATCAATGTTATAATTGGTAAAGTCGCCCTTGCCTCCGGTGGCGCTGGTGCCGTAGGTGTTGAACCTTTGGTCGTTCACGTTGGAATTAGGGCCATAATTGGAAAACTTATCATCGTGGCCAACGGAGTCACGGCTGTAGCGGCGGAAGGTGTCGATGGGAATATTTTGGCCGTCGGAGTAATTCTTGAACGAGTCGAATCCCCCGGTTCGACTCGTACCGTAATTGGTGAAGTTCTGGAAGTCATAGGAGACAAAATTCACATCCTTGTCGTGTTTCTCGAGGCTCGGCGATAAATCGGGGAAGCAAAGGAGGTTGGCCTTCGAGCAAAAGGTTGGGAGTTGTGTAGACAAGGATTTCTCCTCGGCGAGTCTGGAAAAAGTTGCCAAATGCACTGCGTCCAATGGTGAAGCTTTGTTCAGTAAAAACCATGGTTTGGGCAAATCATTGGAGATCTGTTTCTTCCAGTATCTTATCACAGAAGCCTTCGCTGTAAATGGGTTATCTCCGGCCAACTTCCGGCCACCATCCTTCCCATTGACAGCCAATCCCACCTGCATTAGCCCCAGAAGTATCCATAACAAAATTTCCAAGTTATTATAAAGAAATTAATGACCAAATCTCTATACATACACAAATTATATAGATTCAAACAAAGTTCACATTAACAGGATTGAAACTTTGGAACATGAATTAACACAAAAACAAAAGCTCCAAAAAAATATACTCACATTGAAGGATGAAACAAACGACAAGAAGATGAGGAAGATTAGGAGAGGAGGCATAGTGTGGTTGAGCATTGTTTATGTGTATTTGTTTTTCTTTTTTTAAGTGTGGAAGTGTAGGAGAGGAGTGAGAATGTTGGTGGGTTGGTTTGGTTGGTCTCATTTTTATAGTGTAAGTTTTGAGGTAAAGAAGGAAAGCAGAGGGGTCACAAGATTGTGGGTTGTTTGTGGGAGGGGGATTTGAATAGGGTTTTGAGGCTCTTAAAGAATGATAACATTTTTTTTTTTAAAAAAATGTTTGGAGTTAATTTTGCTTTGCTCTTTTTTCCTCTTTTTTTTTCTTTTGCCATTGAATTGCATATATTCCTTTGCTTTTTAACGTGGGAAAATGGAATTTAGGAAACACAATCTTATTTTAAATTTTTCTTTTCAGTAACTTTTTATTTTTTATTATTTATGGGGCTTTTCAGTGACTTTGGCAAGTTCAGAACTCAGGATTATATAGAATCTTTAAGAACTTTTGCTTTCTAAATGTACATTACTCGTAGTGTTGAAAATCTTCCTTTCCCTGTTCTCGCAGAAACATTTTTTTTGGGAACATTAAGTGAGTTAGGCAAGTAACCTTCGCTATTGTTTAAATTTTAGCAACAAAGATAGATAAGGATAACTATATATAGCACAATATGTGAATCTCTAACCCCTAAGGCCATATTACTCTCAAAAGGAGAAATCGCTTCAGCTTAAGGTCATCGTGAAGGAATTAAATTAGGGATGGTGCTAGAATTAAATTAGAGATGCACAGTGCATGTTAAATCCAACATAAATTCTCTATTAATTATAAATTTTAAACAAATTATTATCCAGAATTCGAACTCCCACCATATTACACTGAGTGAAAAACTCTCAAATCAACTCCTTTTGTTACCTATTGGGTCAAAAGATCTCTACTCTAATCATACCTTAATGCATAAGACGGAGTAGTTGGGAAGGGGGAGTGCTAAAAAAGGACTAAATGGTTCCATGAGATTAGAAGATGGGACCCAAAGAAGGGGAAAAGGAGAAAAGTTAAAGAGAGGGATCATATTACATTTCACTTGGGAGTTGGACGTTTATCTTTAGTTATCCATAGCTCAAAATGTACGATTGTTCCATTTTTTTTTTCTTTTAATAATTTTGTGTCCAATAATACACTGTACTTACAAGAATAAGCACAAGGCCTAATAAATACTGTAATATACTAGTTCATTTCAAAATAAATATTTTTTTAATAGTTTTATTTTGTTTCGCAAGTGATTAACATTGTATAATTTTATTCTTATTTAAATTGGGAGATAATAATAGTGATTAATTTAAAGGGAAAGATGATAAAAGATTAATTTATAATATTTATTAAGAATAGATTTGAAAGTTAATACTACAATTTTTATAGTTTTCAAAATTTTTAATATTTTTGAAAATGTCGTCACTTATTTGGAATGAATTGAGTAATTTTCATCACACTTAGGGATGTGGTTTTGAGATTATTTGCTCTAAAAACATTTGAAAAGTAGAAAACCAAAGATAGAATTTAGGGCTCAGATCATAGATTTTGATGTATTGTCATGATATCTTAATTTATTACTTATTAAACATAAAATTTCTATATACTCTTTTCTAATAAAATTGAATATATTCATTTGAATTGGTACAAATATTAAGAAATTTGTTTGACTATAACTAAGTTATTTTATTTGTTTCCCCTTATTGATAAAAAAAATAATCTGTAATCACTATATAAAAATGCGTTCTGAGTAAATTCATGACTCAGAAAATAGTTGCTTGCCAACAATTCAAGCGGGTATATGTAGTAATATATACTCATTTCGCTGAAGGGGTTTGGTCCAGTTTGATCCAAAATAATGAATAGGAAACATTAATCAACCCTATGCACCAACTCACCATTGTTATTACTCTCTGGTTGTGAAGCTTATTTTTATTAGTAATGTATAAATTACTTAAATAAAAAAAACATTACCTAAAATAAACAATTTTAAAATTTACTACTCATTTCATCCATGTTTATATTGGATTTAATCTGAAAAATTAATACGAGTTTTTGACTCAAAGAAAGTTATTACATCATTGTTTTATATTAATTTGACCCGAACTATCAGTTTTTAAAATATAAATCAAATTAAGAATGTTGTTAATAGAAATTTAAATGAAAAAAATATGTATTTATGATAAGAAAGTAAATATTTAATTTAAAACATTATAAAATAAAAATTTAACAGTATTAGATTACGAAAAGATGTATTATTTTGTTTAATCAGAATACACCAACAAATTTAATTAGTATACATTTCATCTCATTTCAATTATTAATATTTCTTTTTCAGGCATCTCATTCCAATTATTCAGTTTATAATTTTAATAGAAAATTTTATAATTTTATTCTTATTTACAATTTTTAGATGAGTTATTCATTTTTTTAATACATTTATTGATAATACATTAAGTACTAATAATTGATATTTATGAAATTTATTTACATTTTATCAATCTCAATAGTTTTATTAGTTATAGCACAAATACAAAATGTGTAATTGAAATGAGCTGATTGAATTTTTTATTTTCTCATAAATGCTGCCCTCTATAGTGTCTTAGCAGTCCACTGCTACCACGACAGGTAAAGTAGGAAATGCCGCGTAAAATTACAAGTGGCGGGAGATGGTTGGCTAAACATATTATTCAACTGGGGATTCTAATAACGCGTTTAGTATGGGGGGCGATATTGATCATTCATGTGGGGGATATACACATATTTGTTTGTTTTTATATATATATAAGCTTTGGAAATTGGAAGGTCTGTGAAACTTTATGTGATCCACTTCACTGTTCTTCTTTTTTTCAGCTTCCAACTTCAAATTGCATTATTTGTTATATTCAGACATGAATGATGCTAAACTTTGGAGTTGTACCTCTTGCCCAAAGACAAAAAACCCGTGACAATGGCAAAATCTTTAATTTTTTAGCATCAGTTTTTTTTTTTTTTTTGTTGTTTTTATTACTGTTTTCTACGTGTATGATTCTTTTCTTTTCTTTTTTGGGTTCTCTCCCTATATGTTTTTTTCTTTGTCTGGCAAACCAACAATACCTCTGTCAAACAATTTTTGGACATCTATGATTTGTTTACAAACAATGAGCTAAGTACGAGGAGTTCAACTGTATATCTTTTCAAAGAGTGGAAGCAATTATTTTTTTATTTTTTTATTTCTTCTCTATTGTGAGAACTTCTCCTTGCAGGGGTCTAACTCGACCAGACTCTAAATCAATCGAGGTTTAAAGTGATTTTTGTATAGCAAAATTTCAGACAAAAAGAAGAAGAAAAAATAAAGAAAGGAAAATAAAGGAATGTTTACCAATTCAATGCACTTTTGTTACCTTGCACTTTATTGGCGCAATTAATTTTGGTGGGATAAACATGTCTAGGATTTAACCCCCACTCCTGCAGGCCCTTGGTACATCGAACTCACAAGGATCATAAGATTAATCATAACCTGTTAGTGAAAATGCCCATTAATAAATGAATAATTACATGTTCAATTAAGTGAATTTAACCAAAATAAATTCATTTTTAATATTTTGATCCAAAATAATTTGATTTACTATATAGTATCAAAATAATCTAAAACATATTTGAAAAAAACGTCTAAATAATTTTTATATTATAACGTGTTTGGTAAAAACGTGTTTGACAATTATGTCTTTAGCAATAGATGTGATTGTAAATCACGATTCATTAGAACACCTGATTCACAATGATATCTTCTTAAAAATAAAAGTCTTTAAGCCTTTTTTTTTTAAATAGCGAGTAAGAAAAACTTAGGCGTGAGTATGAATAACGTCTAAGTTTTTTTTTTAATCTTTTCTTTTTTATAATGAAATAGTAAGTAGATTTTTATAAAAAAAAACTAAGTCGGTTGTATATCCCGTCTAAAAAAAAGTAGCTTTTTTTTTTAATGAAATAGTGAGTAAATTTCTTTAAAAAAAGTTAGTCACCTAAAAACAAATAAAATTTTTATCACATTAATTTTAGGTGTCTAACTTTTTTATTAGACAAATTGACTAGCTATTTCATTAAATAAAGGTAAATTTAAAAAAATTTAAAAAATAGAAGAACATTTTTACTATTATTAGTGTAAAAATAATATTTTTAATATTAGTGTAAAAATTAAGTGTAAATTTTTTTTATATTAGTGTAAAACTAATGTGGCAAAAATTTTATTTGATTTTAGGTAGCTAACTTTTTTTTTTTAGAAATTTAATCACTATTTCAAAAAAAATCTTAAGACTTTTTAAAAAAAAATTTACTCACTATTTCAAAAAAATATAAGAAGACAGTGATTTTGATTGTCTTCCAATTGACGTATTTCGCAATCATGTCTATTGCTAAAGACATGATTGCCAAACATGTCTTTAGGGTGCATGCTTTTACCAAACACGTTAATAATATAAAACTTGTTTAGATGTTTTTTTCAAAAGGTTAAAAATAAACGAAATTATTTGGAATCAAATGTTAAAAATGAACTTATTTTGGTAAAATTATTGTCAATTCACATATTTTCATCCAATGTATGGAAAATATTTATTAGTATTTAGATTCCTCATATTTGGTAACATATCCTACTCCATGTGGCCTTTGGGTTGCTTCTTTAAATTGTTGTTTTTAAAGATTCTCTTGGATGAAATCATTTCTCATTCTAGAAAATTATAATACGGTATTTCTTTCCACTTACCTTTATTATTTATTTACTATTATTTTTGTTGAAGATAGCCTTTATTCTATTATTACTTTACTAAACTACCATATTAATTGATTTTTATATAAGCTTGATTGAAATGGAATAACAGTAAAAAAATAAAAAATAAAAAAGAAATGATAGTAGAGAGAACTACATGTCCACAAACTCACAAGAAGAAAAATAATTGAACTCACACATAATTATGTGGATAATTGGATATGATGATGAAAGCACCATTACCTACAAATATTCACAAGACATGTGATTGAGTGACTGATACGCTCATCATATTAGTGAATGCATATGAGCATTTATTTTGTTAATAGTTTTCAATTTTTCAAACTAATATATTATTATTCTCGTTACAAAATTCAATGACAAATTTGTCTTTAGTAGCACTTTCAAACTTGCCTACTAATAAAAAAATGTATGACCTCTTATACTTATTTCTTTTTTTCAAAATTGAACTTATAAATTTAGATTTTTTAATTGTACTGACATTAAATATTTATTTTTTAAAAAAAGTTACACTAAAAGTTTTTATATTAAAGATTTTACGTGCTATTAAGTCATATTGTATCATAATTAACTATATTAATAATAAGAAAAAAAATTTTAAAAAAACTTTAAAATTAAAATTATTTATTAATTTTTATATTAAATCAGAAGTAAATATTAAATTATGTACAGCCAAATATTGACGGACAAGAAGCTGCGAGGGACAAAGTGAAAGGAAGTAATTTAATTTTAAAGGAAGGATAGCTAAAAAATGCAATGCATCACCGATTCACCTAAGCCATGGTGTGTTTTGATCTCTTCCTATTAAAAATTTTGGCAGCTTCTAAGTGTAGTTTTCGAATTCATCAAATTTTGCACGGAAATATGTCACTAATCATTTCTCAGAAGTGCTATCTAACCAATCCTTCAATTATTCACTGTCGTTTCCCTTCAAGTAGACTAAATTATAATTTTATTTACTATCAATGTCACAATCATCATTAACCAAGAAAATTTACTCTATTTTGCTAAATAAATTTTCTCAAATTCATCATTCTTCATAAAAACGTTTTTCAAAACAATTTGTTACTTCTAAAATTTCTTTCATATCAAATTTTTTATTTTTTTTTAATTTCATAAATGAGTCATACATGTTTACATAAATATTTTTATTTTTTATAAAAAAATTTTTTAAAAAATATCAAATAAATTATTCATTATATTTTATACTATTATCAATAATATGAAACCTAAAAAATATATTCTCAAACTTTCAAAACCTAACTCAAAAAACAATTCCTTTAAATTCTGAATAATAAAAATTCTTAACTAAGCACGAATCATTTCAAAAACAAAATAAAAAATGCTTTGAAATTCTAATTCTAATACACCCTAAAGTGCCAAAGGGTTTCGTGCTTACATATTTGCAGATTGTGTGTACAATGAACCTTAAAAATAACTTTAAAATGCAATTGCACAAACCATTGACTTAATATTGGTAACTTGGATTGATCAATCATATATTTGTCTTGATCATAACTAAACAATATTTAAGTTAAGATTAAAATAATTAAGAGATAACTAAGATCATCGTCAAATGTATTGAATTAGTTAAACATTTAATTAATTGAATACTTAACTAGTAATTAATTCCAAGCATTTAATTGAACTATCACATAGGCTCATAGTGAAGGTGTATTGTAATACTATGAAACAACTAATTTTTTTAACAAAGAAAAAAAAAGAGATTGTTGTTTTCCCTCTTTCTACATTTTTTATTTTTCTTTATGCTCTTCTTCTTTAAAGCACCTCAATCAGTTTTCCTTTTTTTTTAAAAAAAAAAATCTATAATTGTTTTGAGTAAGAGAGGTTTTGCATCAAGATTCCACACTCCATTGTCAATTTGCAAAGATACAATGAAAAGCATCACAATTCATAACACACGAGAAATATCCATGTTTTTCTCTAGTGTTATTCTCATGAAGTGGCTTTTCTTTCTTTCTTCATTTCTTTTTTAGGAGGGGTTTGGTGGTACTAAATGGAGTTGTATCTTTCAAGTTGGCCATCATCCATTAACATTGAAAAAGGTAGAGTATTGAAAAAGAAGAAGAAGAAGAAGAAGTGGTAATAAACATATACAAATCTTTAAGGAAATGTTATAAAACAAAGGGGGACAAATGAGTTATACCACATTTTTTAAAAAATTTATAAATCTAATTAGTAAACTTTTCAAAAAATTAACTTATCTTCAGTAATCATTTTCTGCTACTTATGAAAAGCTAAAACGATAATTAAATGCAATTATTCCAACAATAGTTGAACATTTTGCCAATCATCAGTTAATTACAATAGCTGGTGGTTTGCAGCATTACGTTGTTGCTGAAGCAGATTTCTCCCAATTGTTTTGAAGTCACACATCACGTGGAAGTTCTGGGGTACTTTGTATTAGTGGGTATCATAATATGATTTTGTAAGAACAACTAACTTTTCAAATTATAATTTGGTCAAAATATTTTCTTTTTCCATGTCCCATTTCCTTTCGGTCATCATCATTATTTTCAAAAATAAATTTTAAAAAAAGAAAAAAGAAAAAGCTGACAACAATATTTTGAAGTTATATACTTAAAAGAATTGCTTCTTCTTCTTCTTCTTCTTTTTATTATAAATGTAAAAGAATTACTACTTGATTAGGTAAAATTATGAATGTGCTGGACAAATGACCTTTCAAAAGCTGAGTTTGAAAGTTCTTGTCCAGTGTACTTCACATTTCTATATATTATAATCCTGACAAAGGGGAAAAAATGGATATAACAATGTTGTTTAGTTGGGATCATGCGAAAAGTGGTTGGTGTAATTGGTCTAGTGGGCTAAGACTCCTCAAATGTTTGCAAAGAACACGACCATAAACTCTCTCATTCTTCAAACCTTCTATAATAATAAAAGAAAAACAAGACGATGCTGTTTAGCTTACTACTAGAAACTTACCCATAAAAAAAGAACTTCAAATTAATTTGCAATATATCATGTTGCAGGTAGATATAATTGTGATCTCCTTATTATTTCTTTTGATAAAGTATCAAGTACTTAATTCATAATAATAATTCATATGTAAAAGTTTATTACTGAGAGTATAAATATAGAGGAAAACAAAAATAATTTTGATCTCCTCATCGTTGCATTAAATGAGTATTTGATTCATTCATAATAATTCATTCACAAAAGTTTATCCTAGGAGTATAAAAAAAAGGAGGAAAACAAAACAAAAAAGAGAGAACAATATTTTCTTTTCATATATATGGTGGAATAATTTTAATTTCTCAGTTTGCAGAACAGTGGGTATTGATTTTTATACAACATGTGTTATAGAAACTGGAGATAAGGCTAACTTTTTCTTTCCTTTTTTGTCCTCCAAACTTTGATTTTCCACCTATTTGGTCAAATTACTTTCCTTTTACATAATTCCCTATCTTATCATCTTGCTAACTCTGGCTTCTGTTGCTATCATTTCGTTTAATTGCTTGGAAATGAAAGCTGATCTAAATTTGGAAAGTTCATCCAAGCACAGACCCTTCTTAAATTTCTCGTTTCAAAAGATGAATTTTGCGTCCGTCCATGAATTATAAGATCCATGAAATGATTGGAAAGAAATCATGAAAATGCCCATTTTCATTGCAATTTGGATGGTAGAACAAAATTTTGTAGCTTTAAGTTCTGCCTTTTCAAATCCAAAACATTGCTTCTAAAGTATTTCTTCTTATAGATGATGATGACTTGTTGTTGCGTGATTTCTTGCCTTTTATGTTCATCTGTTCTCCATAGTCACATTTGGCAGATGTTTCAAGCATTCTTTATCAAAAGTCGCCATCGTTCAGACATAGCTTATTGCTTTGTCTACTGTGAAAAGTTGTTATCAGGCATGCATGAGAAAACGAAAAAAAGAAAAAGAAAAATGGCATAAAAACATTCAAGCTTTTTGCCTGCCCAGGTTTTGAGCAATATTTGCTTTATACTGATACAAAGGTTGATATATATATGCCTGCCAAATCTTTTGTATTTTATAACTTAGAAAATGACTTGTACATGAGCATCTTTCTATTTGTCTTATGTAATTTTTTTTTATGACAATAGAGCTACAGTCACTATCTAAGATGGGGTAACAACATCATGCTCAATAAACTTTGATGACTTCAATTACCTTTAAATCCAAATATACTTCTTGTGAAGTATTCTTTACACTAGAATACAGGGCAAAGTGTTTTGAACGACATTGTAGATAAAATTGGGGTGAAATCACCTGAGATTTTTTGTGACAAAGATCATTAATCTTTTCCCAGAACCATTTCATATCAATGTTCCTTATATACATATATATTCACTATACAACCAATCTACAATGTTAATGCATTTGCCACTGCTGGATGTACATGGGAATCGAAACTATATGGTACATCAAATTTAATGTCACTGGGAATTGATTGAAAGAGGAAAGTCGTGACCGAAGCCTGCAAATCTGTGGATTTTCGCTGCAGCCTGCATTTTATAAATTTGTTTCCAGGAAAAAAAAAGTACTTGCTGCTGAGCAAAGTAATGTTTATCTTTGACCACTAGTTCTTTTGAGCATCCATCTTTGACCACTAGTTCTTTTGAGCATCCAAAGCTACAGTTAGGCTGTGAAACAAATGTTTTATCAACTATGTGTAATTTGGACTCCGACTCAAATTCTTAAGCTTTTTTAGTGTATTTATTGAAACCCACAAAATTAGAGCTACCATGAGTTAAATGTATCGATTGATGTCTGGTCTGCTCCCTCTTGAAGTCTGGTGTGATAGAGGAGGGCCAGCTTCAGAATATTGTATTTTGGATGAAGATAAATGCAATGACTAAATACTTATTCATTAAAAAAAAAATGTATCGGTTGATGTTATGTTGGCCGAAACTCGTATTAGAATTTAATTGTGATCCTAATCCTGCATTAAAACACATTAAGTACCATAGTTTGACATTTCAAAGAACTTTGATCCAAAGCTCAGAATCTAAGGTTGCTACATGAATCAGCAGATGCAATCAATCACCTTTGCAGACTGAGACAATGGTTTGGTAGAGCCTTGAAGAAGTAATCTATGGAAGCATTTCTCAGTGGACAGAAAATAGTTATTGACCCATTTCTTTAATTGTACCACGAGAAACGCTGTGCCAATTCTGGACCCTGAACAACTTTTGCAAGCACATTAAAGACCCTTTTGCACCAAAATAACTTCTGTAAGCATGACGTAGTGTCCTTCATCATCTCAAAATCCTACCAAAAAAAAAAGCCCAAGCCCTTTCTGGGTTAATGGCTTTAGATTGGACTGCCCTCTGTTGGTATATGACTATGTAATCTACTCTGCTTCCCTCCTAATCTAACATTAAATTTTAGGTGCACTCAATTCAGTAGGCATAGCACAAACTGTATCAAACATGATCAACCAACTTTATACTATTCATTTGAATTTGATTAATGTTTACTATGAATGCTCTGACCGAATTTGAATCCTTCGTGTGCATTAATGTATAGATTCAGTGAGAATTTTGTAATTAATTAGTGCATAACTCACAATTAATATGAGTAGTTATGAGGGACTGAAATTACTTTTCAAACTCAATTTGGATAATAAAAAAAAAGAAAAAAAGATATGACGTAAATTAAACCTTTGCATCCACATTGACTGGTATTATTATTATTATTATTATTATCATTTGAAGAAGCTGCTGATGCTCTTTTTTTAGTCTCTGGGCCACACTTTATTGGCTGTAAACCATTTCTTTCAAAAGAATTATAGTATGTTTCTTTTAAAAATTTTATTTTATTTTATTGGGCAAGTTCATGTGCCCTATCTGTAACAGTGGATGAGAGATTTAGTTAGGTTCTGATTATGCCCAGAGTTTGTTCTTATCTTACTAAAAACTTTGTGCAAAAAGATGCCTCTTGTTTGCCTTCTCAAGAACTCTTGAATATATTTGATCTTGCACATGGAACAACTACAGCCATGGCTGTGAAAAGATTATGTTTCTTTTATTCCCCCCAGATTTTCTTCTTGTATTACTACTAAGTTTGATGCAAAAAGATGCTTATTGTTTGGCCTCCCTAGAAGTAAATGAAAATCTTGGTTTTCCAATTAGATAATTGATGAAAGCACATGCAAGACTCAGCTATAATTGACAAAGTTATCATAGGCTCAATACAAATTAACGATAATTGAAAGTGAGATTATGTTCAGATCTTCACTAATAGTTTAGGATTAGTCAAAATTTCGAGTAACAAATTGTTTTCTGCTTTAATTCCCTGGCACATGAGAAACATTTGTGGCTCTACTGGTTGACCCTTGTTTGTCCGTCCACACATCATTATACACATAGAAAATAAAAAAGTGGCGTGCCTCAAAATATACAAAGAAGTACATAAAATGGGGGAGGAAAATATCCAAAGACAGATCATGTTCTTCTTCTTTGTCCTTAATGTATACACTTTGCTCAGATCATTTTGGTGAAGTTTCTGGCAGTGCTGTCTCTTCCAAGGTACTAATAGTTAAAAGGAGTCGAGAAGATGCTTCTGATTCACACATGTTTGATCCATCATCGATCCGAAAGAGGACAAAATCATTATACCTTCAAGCTGTGTTAATCTATTTGTACTAATGGTTGTGCCCACATTATGATATTTGGTTTTTGCAATTTTTTCCTGGATGCAGAATATCTTGGCGAGGTGTCCAGTACTTGGTGAAGGTTATGGTCTCACACGAGGCAGGGAGAGACAGAGTAGGAAAATTATTGCAATTTGCATAAAGAAAAGGACCCACGATCAACTACTCTTTGTATAGCACACTATGTTTAAATATATCATAATAATGATTTTCAAAGTTTTCTTAATCAATGTGAGGACGTTGATCACACTTAGGCTTTGATTAGTACAGAATAGATAAATCATCCTCTATAATCATATTAAGAGAAAGATCATCACGTCATGGGACGCTTTGAATGAAAAATTGAGCACTTTGGACAGAGAAAAGAGTCCTTTTAGAGAGAGGGGGGAGAATCCCCTTATCTTGAAGAATCTTTTTACTTTATTAGGTTACAAGAAGAGATGGTTATGATCCCATCTCAGAATTGAGCCTTTTTTTTCCACCAAACTAACCTATGAAAATAGACAAACACCAAAGGCAGATGGATTCAAGAGAGTACTTAGATTTGGTTACATTTCAAAATCAAATTGCCATAAGAATGAAGCTACAAGATATTCGATTACAAATCCACCTCTCCCCCCATATTGGCTTATCTTCAAAAAATGCATTCCCTCAAAATAGTTGCACATGGGCACAACAATGCTTCCAAGCCGAGACGATGCACGAGAGTTGTACTTCAACAGATAGTTTCAAATTCATAATACTCCAAAACCAAACTTGAACATGGAGAAGCCTTTCTCTTCATTTGATAATATCAATTAAGCATAATCCCACATCATTATAAAGCTTTGAATAAGGAAAGAGAGGAACTTTAAGAGGAAAATTTTTGTGCTCTCTCGCCCATCTTCCATCAAAGGAGACATGAAAGGCCCATAACAAGTAGTATACAGAAGTACTCATTAGGAAGGAAATGATTTTTGAACCATTCTGGAGAATCATGGAATCCAATATGAAAGCATGTAACACAAGCTCGCACATGCTGCTTTTAGGCTTTTTAACCGGGGGGAAAAAATGCTTCAAAAAATTAAATAGGTAATGGTAAATGCAATAGGCAGAGGTATGGCTCTTTCAGTGAATTTTAAAAACAAGTAAATTTCTAGTAGTAATTTAGAATAATTTTTTTCTTCAATTGAGACTAAGTCCCTGGAACTAATTGAATATTGATGGTCAAGATGTGGACACAAATTCAAATTAATGAGCTCGACTTCTCATGAATGTGGTCAGGTTTCCTTGACATATAGAATTTGCATCCACAAAGACAAAATGCTGAATATCTCCTTTGCTAAATTATAATCAAGTGATTGTTCAAAAAATTAGAAGTATTTTTAATAAATATATTTACTGATTGACATTAATTACTGACTCTTATCCTCATCTTTCAATATCTAAATATTGTACGATAAATAATAGTTCACTTAATAAAACTTTTCCTCATCGAACCAAAAAGGTCTTAAATCATGTTCACTAATTGCGTAGTGCCCCCTCCCCCCTTCCATTTTGAACGATCTGTTCAATAATTATATTCACGTTTTGAATATTTTAGTACATTGTCTAAGTACACTTTTATTACATTAATACTTTATGTGTTTATATACTTATTAATTAGAGTAATAAAATTTCAACCAACTACTAAAGCATACACGAATAAGGAGTTGATTTCTAAGCCATCCAAAAAGAATACTCATTTTAAGGTTGCCCAAACTGCACTCAGACGAAGTTGGAGATGAATTTGGACTTCAATTTTTTTTTTTTCCCCATCGATAATTCTTGCATCTTTTTAACATTACAAATTCAGATGCTGTTTGACTAGACAAAACGGCATCAGCATTACATATTCTGGGCCATTTATGACGTATTAATACAAAACGTGGGATAACATTTTCATCCCATTTCTGGGATTCTATTCTTTTTATTTTCTATATATGTTAATTTTCCTTTCACCAATGATTAGTTTTTTTATTCTTTTTTTTTTTGGGTGCTCTTTTGCTTTTTGTTATCAACTTTTGCAATAAGTGGCAGTCCATATAACTGTTCTAGATCATAGAACTGTGGAGCCTCTCATTATATAAGTCAATACTCAATAATGATATACAAATAACCAAGCATCCCAAGTCGCTCACACTCTTCTTTACCAAACACCCCAAATAATGACATGAAAAGTAAGGAAATAAAAGGAGAAAAAAAAAAACAAGAAGAAATTATACAATTTAGGTGTCGGTAATGACATTGTATCATGAAAAAATATTATTGATAGCAATTATACTAAGTTTGTACTTCCTTTGCATGATCATAATACAGTACAATTATGGACTTAAATAAAGGACCAAGAAAATGACATTACACATTTCTTTGCTTCTTTGTTTATTGCTATATTTGTCTTTCATTTCGAATCCTATGTATTTATTCACGATGATCAAAACGTTAGGATCAATGTAATTGATTAGGCTCAATTCCTTTTTTTTTTCTTTTTTTAAAAAAGTTTTTAAATAAAAAAAATGTGTTTAATAAATTCTCTTTCCATGGTTTTCTAGATAATCTCTAAACATAGTTTACACAGCTTCATCATTATAGATAACATAAAGAAATACTATATTTTAGCGAAAAGAGATAAGGAAAAGAAACCAGGATAAAAAAAGACCTAGGCATTTAGAACATGCTATAATCCTTTGTGTTTTTCTTTTTTCATGAGTAGATAATATAATCCAAATTTTGTGGATTAATTATTTCTCACCATTGTCTTTAAGTAAGGATGATAATGATTCCAATTGCTGATGCCTTCAGAACCTTACACCTTTCTATTGGATAGAAAGGTGTTTTTTAAACTTAGATTTTGGACTAGACATCAAGTTAAGTCTTATCTTTCATTTATTATTTTCTTCAATTTATAAAAAAATAAAAACATAAAAATATGTTAAATGTCTATGATTATGCATGTTAAAAGTCACATCACATATGCTAAATCCATATTTTTTGTTCCGAAGATTACACCTCTTTTTATAGTTTTTGTTTTTTCATATGCTATGTTTGTTGGAGTGAGAGTATAAAAGAGACAAAAGGATTACATTGAGTATGACTGCAAAATAATGGGTGGAAAGGAAAAGGGAAGCTACTTATTACACTTTCTCCTATAATTTAAAATTGTAGTAACAATAACAAATTAATCTTTAAAGAGAGATATCTTGAGATATGTTAAAGTTAGTATCATCTCTCCCTCTTTCTCTTCATTTTATAACTTAAACCTTTTTAAATAAACGCAATTCTTCTTCTTTTTTTTTAAATAAATAATAATAATTTTCCTATCTAAAATTGAATATTTACTTTTGAATAAATACAAACATTAATAAGAAAGTTTCATCATATATCTATATTATTAATGTAGTTGATAGTAAAAGTACATGAGTTAGTAAAATATTATATTAAATTAAGTTTTTGTTTAACTTATTAAAGGATTTTCAATCAAATATATTTATTCTTGAATAATATATATTTAAATTTAAATACTTTAAAATAAAATAGAAATACTTAATTTTAGCAGAACGGTTATTTGTTTACCACCTGGAGCGAGGCCCAAACTTGAAATAAAGGGAAAGTTGGGTCTGGAAACAAGAGATTTTTTGAGTCCAATCCAACTAGAAGAATTATAGACATGGGAAAATTGGGTTTACTTGCACAAAGCGGTAAAAAAACATTAATTTTGTAAAAGAACACCTAAAACGTATTAAGTAGTTTTCCCTCTATAAAACCTAACAAAATAAAACATAGTCCCAAAATTAAACTAAGTTAACAAAACAAAACTAGTTGAAAAACTCATTATGTTTCCATCTAAAAGTTAAATAGCTACATTTGACTTAATATAAAAAATTTAAAAATCTTTGACTTGAAAACATTATTGTATTTTCTTTTTTTGTTAATATGGTTAATTATGAAAACATATGAGTTAATAAAATATAAAATCTTGATATTAAGTTATTAGTTAAACCTTATTTAGTAAATGTATTTATTTTATAAAGAGGAAATTCAGCTTTGGATATTTGAAAATGAAAATATAAACAATGGAGTAATAATGTAGATCAAAAGAAATATACAAGGAACAAGGAAGCAGATACTGTCCAGAACAAAATTTGGCATACTTGTATAAATACCACAAAAGAGAGTTATTATTACAGAAGAAAACAAATTAAAGCAAAGTTCCGCACAGCCAACATCCTCTCTGTCGTTAGCCGCAAAGACTTGGAATCTAACACATGTTCAACCATTTTGCTCAATGGATAAGCTAATGTCCTAAGAAGTAACTGCGAATCTGTTCTTACACAGCTGACTGCTGACTGATGTATGATGCAAATCTTTGTAAACGATTTTGTTTTCCAAACAGCAGCAGGAAAGCTTTATTAAGACTGATTTCACTCCACCACCACGTTTACAGATTCAAATTCAATGAGAGAAAGGTTGTTATCATCTTTAACAGAAAAATCAGCTGGTTCAGTGACTTCAACTCTTCCCCACTTGTCCACCGCAAGTCTCATTGATGACTTGAAAATGTCAATTTTTGCATTTCGCAGGATCACAGTAGTTCCTTCTTTCATCAAATCCACTAAAATAAAAATCATAGTTCATTGTTAGTATCATCGCAAGTGAGCGATAATCCGTGCAGATTAAACAAAAGGAAATAATAATGAAGAGAACAATCTGAAGTTTCACGAAGGCATTTAACAGGATATTCATGCTTAATCTAGCAATTAAACTCCTATTCTTTGCATTTGGATGGTTTGCAATGACCGAGTTTTATCTCTTGGGCATAGCATTCACACTTTTCGGAAACATCTTGCTATCCAACAAACAAAACCAATAATGTTGACTTTAAATAATGCCTTGGCATGCAAATGACCTCTTTATTTCCCTAGTCTTTTCTTCCGAGTGTGAAAGGGATAATAAGCCTTCAGATATTTGTTACCTGGTGTGACAAAAATTCAACTTTCTGCGTCCAATTCTTAAGCTTCTGCTCTTCCTATTATTTCAATTCTTTTTCTTTTTCTTCTCATGAATATTGTTTCTCTATGTTTAGAAAGTTTCTGTTGTAACTGCAGTGTCACTACCACGTATTTGAGCTCATCCTCTGAGTGATGAAAGAAGAATATTTAGCAACACAACCACTTATCAACTTGTGGCAGACCTTCATAATCAAATTCTTCGCCATTAGCCCTAGGAAGCTACTAGCAATAGCATCAATTAAATGATGGTTGCTTTCTTCTGTACTACAGTGTTTCCATATGAAATCCTTAATGGCAAAAGATGGAAGTTTCCCAAACATAAAAGTATCACAATACATTTCTGGACTTTGATAGCACCATACCCACCCGCCCGCTAGGATAAATATATAGGCAACAGAAGCTTGGAAGGATACCTTTAGGACTTAATAATTCTTCAAGATAGGTAATAAAAATATACTATCATTAGTTATTTCAATATTCACATCCTAACATTCACGTAGGAGATCAAGGCACATAAAGGAAACTGTCAGAGATACAAGGATGCAACACCTAACAGCTTACTCTAGCAAGTAACGAAAGAAAATGACTCTATTAACTATCCTATAGATAAGCTTCTGTGATCCATACATACATAAGCCCTTTTCACATCCTACAAATTTGTCGAAGGTTTCTACTTCGCTAAAAACTTGTATTTTTCAACCTACAACAAACAAATGTTGTTGTCTTCCAGTTTCTACCATTGAAACTTGGCCATTGAACAAATTACCTCAAACCATTGTGAGCCTATTGTCTCTACAAGCAATGGAGATACAACTCCTTATCAGGGAAGAATCAAAATGTCCCCTTTAAAGAAGTCTTTTTCCACACCATCAGTTAATGTCCATCAAAGCCAAAGAAGTGCAGATTTTCCTCTCTTGTTTTACAAATATAATGCAAATTTTAGCTTTCCCCATCAAATTGATAGGAAACTGCTCAAGGAAACAATCCTAGTCCTAATGCAAGAAACACAATTCGAAACATAGAGCATGAGTGCAAGAATGAAGCAGATTGAAAGACAAAGAGAAAAAAGATTAAACCTTGATCGTTTCTAGCAGTAAAAATGATCATTCCAGTCTCATCTCCCACCAAGCATTCAGAAAGACGCGTCTGGCGACCCTGACCCCCTCTTTGAACAATAGTTTTAGAACTAACCACCTTCACAGTAAGATTGAGCCCGCTCGCCATCGGACGAAGCTGCTCAACCGTAGTGAAAACTGGTTGCTTCTTCTTTTCTTCAGCCATTCCTAATGCAAAGCACACAAAACTAAATTCTTTATACCCATCAATTAATCATACAATGCAGTTGAGTTAACAGCAATCATTAATAAGAAAAATATAATCAGAATTAAAAGAAACGTTCTTGAATGCAGACAAAATTGTTCAATTGTGAATTAAAAGAAAGAAAAGGGGGATTTTGAGGAAAACTTAAACTTAATCCCAAATCTACAAATTTAGAAACTCGAAGACGGAAATAAAAAATAGATTGCAGGAACAAACATACTAATTGACAGAACAACAGTGCATATGATTTGGATCGTTCATAACGAAACAAAATGGGATGGGACCAATGCTTTCCTATCTTGAAAGAGAAAACAATTATAATGGTTCTGAAAACAGATTGCGACTAAATGTCAAGAATTGAAATTGACATAAACCCACCAGAAACTTGAAGATCAGAATTGAAGTAGACTTGATGCAGATCCGAGAAGGAGGAAATAGGTTCCGAGTAATCGAGGATTGTCCACTATCAACGTTTGTAGCTCCTTAAATAGTTGTTAGGAATAAGGCGGATACTGACTCAGAGTAATGGATCCTTTACCGGATTTGGGCCGACTTTGACAGATTGACTTCTATCACTACTAGGTTTTTACAGCCAAAAAGCTTATTATTATTAGTCTTTTTCCTATATCTTTTTCTTCTTGGCACCAAGATCGCACATGCGCCATGCGCAGATGGGTTGGAACCCAGATCGCAATTCGCAGCTGCGAGGATCGAGTTGGGCCAAGAATCGAGTCCAAGACCTCAATGAGCCAATTAAGTCTTTTTCTACTCATAATCTAGAGTAAATTTTGTTTGTTGTCGGTAATTTTCATAAACTAACATAGAACAAAGAATGAAAAATTTACCATTATAATATTATACTCGTAATTTATTAGTTTTTTTTTTGGCATTTTTAGTAAACTATTCATGAGAATTTTTTAACTTTCTTACCTAACGTGGGTTTGGGTTCCAAAGTTCATTTCAATTAAGACATAACACTGACACGAGAATTAAAATTTATAATGCAAAATATTTAATAATATCTTTAAAAAGCATATAATGTTTATTGGCAATACAATTATATTTAGTGAGCCAATAGTTTAAGGTGAATTTGGAATAAAAGTAATGAATATTTATATTGATTTAAGAGATTGACCAACATTTTGAAAGTAAAAATGATAATTTTATACAATATTTTTTTAATAGAAAAAGTACCTTGTTATCTATATAGAAAATATTCTCATAGTGTACTTTTAAATAATAAAATCAAAGTTGTTGCCTGCATGCATGCAAGATCCACTAATTTTATTCTTACCTATCATTTATACCTGGTTATTTGAAGAAAATTCTTATACAGTCCTATTGAAAAATCAAGTTAAAATTGTTATACATGTATTCATGTTTGATTTATTCATTCCATTTCTTTTGGTCAGACTCTTTCATGAGGGAGTATAAAATATTACTCTTAAAGTTCAATTTTGCTATTCTGACTGGGGATTCCAAAGGTTTTTTTTTTTCCAATCAAAACCAACTCATATTGGTAAATATTTGAAAATTCAAGTTCAATTTTTTGGTGCTTGAACTCAAATGCCAATTCTTTTTTTTTTTTTAACACCAGGGGATTGTGAATAATTCAAAAAAAGGAGTATATACATGCATATAACAAAAAAAAAAAAAAGGGCCAAATATGACTTATTATTTAATATAAGTTCAACTTTAGTTGGTAAAAATAACATTATTTATGATTTTATGATTGTAAAACTATAGATTCAAGTCAGGCTTGATTATTTTAAAATAATATTATCTTCATCTTATATTAAATGTCCATTTTTTACATTAGTTAAATATTAAAGAAAAGTTTTGATTTTCACATTTTTTTACATTAATATCTCCATTTTTTTTATAAAGTGTTATAAGTAATTTCACACAAACCAAAGAATTATTTTACTTCATATTGTATCATTATTCATTATACTTGGAATAAGTATTATTTGTTTTCTCTATTATACTTGAAATAATAAGAAAATAAATAGAAGTAAAATAGTCAATAATAGATAATATAATGATAAAAGTAACAAAAAAATATTATATTTAGAGATAATTGTCACATCTTATAAAAGGGATGAGGGAGTATAATGGATCCTCGAGTTCATGATATGAAAATTATTTAAATTAATGTGTTGAACGGTGTAAATTATAAGTTAATGATATATCATATATATTTCTTAATTAAGAATGTTATTAATAATACTTAAATTAAAATATATTTATTTTAAAAAATAAATATTTAATTAAAAATAAATATGTATACATTTAATTGTGAACTGAGTAATATCTTTTATTTTATCTTGGATTTCTTATTCTACTTTAATTTGGTAAAGTTTCTTTTAAAGCAACCAAGCTCCATCTTAATGGCCCATAACCATTCATCATAGAAATTGAGGCAAATGTTTCATCTTAATGGCTCATGCAAGGTAGTCCTCTTCCACCAAATGTTTCCTAGCCCAAATATGCACTTCGTTATTCTTGTATTTTGTAGTTGTATTTGAGGCAGTGTGTGGAAATCTAAAAGGCAAAATTTCTATGCCAGTCGGACATATGCGATTAATACCAAGTTTTGAAGTCAGGGCTCTACCTCATTCAAGAGTTTCTAAGAATAAGAATAGGCAATTCAAATTTTCTGTTCCCTTCTTGAAGAATGTTAGGTGTACTTTTGGTGTAGATTTTTTTTGTTTAATTTATGACGGTTGTCGTAATAACAAAGGTATATTTGTCAGATTATTATAAAAGGGCAAATAATGAGATACATAATGAAATAAAAGATCGTAAATAGGCATAGAGTTTTATATTGAAATAAACTTGCAATACAATGAAATTAGGAAACAAATAAGGGAAAATTGCAAAATATGCTCAGAAACTATTTCGATTCATTGAAAATACTTATAATCTTTATTTTCTTTTTTAGTATATCATAAAACAATTTTCATTTATCAAAACTATACAAACTACTTGTGTACATTGTGGGTCCGGTAGAAAAAATAAAATTACTAACTCATTAGCATTGATTTTGAAGGACAAAACCGTCTTAATAATTTTTCTTTTTACAAAAAACTAATCTTCCAATTTTTTATACTCCCAAATACTCTTCCTATAAAGTCTAAATTGTAATTTCAATGAGGGGAAATTGATGTTGTCTTTAATTAGTTGTAGAATATAAATATATAGTGCAGTAAGTGGATTTCAATGTAAATTATATTTCCTTAATAATAAAAAAAAGGGGTGCAATTTCAGAGAAGAAGTAAAAATTGAAAACCAGATAACAAATAATATAGGAAAGAAAGGCCAATAAAACAGTATACTTGAAGACTTAAGGTGTGTTATCAAATATTTAAGCATTTGTTTGCACATTCTGTCGCTTACTTTCACAATCAAAAAATAATATATATATATATATATATAGAATATAAAAAAAAATTTCCTGGACATTAGATATATTGAGGACTTAATTATTGTGTATAATGTGTACTTCTTAATTGTTTATTTATTTTAATAATATATGTTAATACGATAATACCATGAAGGGACGGTTTGGCCGAGTGGTCTAAGGCGCCAGATTTAGGCTCTGGTCCGAAAGGGCGTGGGTTCAAATCCCACAGCCGTCACTTTATTATTATTTTTTAAAATTTGTTTTACACTACTTTAATTGAAACTTTTATTTTAATTTTTTACTTTTCCCCAATAATTATAAAAGAAAATGTTATCCCATCTTCTTATTTTTCTCAATTCTCATCAAGACTTTAGGGGAGAAAACAAGAAAGAGGAAGAAAACATTCCCAATACAATAACTATAAGAAACAAATGAAAAAGAACATGAAATTCCAATCCACAAGGAGAAGAGAGAGTAGCCTCTTGTTACCTTACAAGTCGCTTTCTTTTATCCAATAGCAATCCTGTTTTCTTTTTCTTCTGTTTTTTTGGATGGATATCCAATAAGCAATTCAATTCACCTCAAAATTCTTCCTTGTCGTCCCGAATCGGTCTTCATTTGTCTTATGTATAAATTGTCCATTATCAAAATCTCACAATAGCCACACAAGGAAGAACATATCCTTTTTTCCTTAAAGAAAAAGGAAAAAAAGAAGAAGAAAGAACCAAGGCCTCTAACACCCCTACTTAGTTCTTACCCTTCACTTGTAGCCATTTCACGAGGAAGTCTTTAATTCTTCATCATTGCAAAAGCTTTACAACTTAGTCATCGTTCCTTCACCTTCTTTCCCTCTCTGTTGTCTCCAGAAAAAGGTAAGAAGCTTACATTCAAACTCAGCTGCAATTATTACTAATATTTTGTGTTAGTTATTACATATTGTCTGAATAAAAACCGGGATACTTGGTCAAAAAAAAAACATCCGGGGGTGTACATGTGGGATAAAAATTCCCTTCTTTTATTTCACTTGACTAGCAATTTCAACTCTAGCATTTGTTTTCTTAATGTTGATAATTATTTATATAATCCAGATATATTCATTTATATTATATATGCTCCATGATATATTTATTAATTTGATGGAAAATTTCATTCTATATTTTTTTTCCCTGCTAATGGGATGCATAGCAGTTTGATTTTCAGACTAGGAGTGAGTTAGTCAAGAATCATGTTAGGTTTATAATCATAGTCAAGAATTTTATAGTATTCTAACAATGTTATAATTCGTTACTACTTCCCTCCTAAAATATATAATTTGTTTACCTTTTACCCATATATTAAGAAATACTTAAATGTAAGCTTCTTATATATATATAATATCTTTTAATTTAATTTTCTTTCTCCCACTTATATAATTTTCACTCTCGATAATCTTTTTATCAAGTTGTGCCATTAGTTATGAATAAATTTATTTTAAATGGCAGGAACAATTCACATCAAAATGGCAGGGAAATTTAGAAAATGCATGTTGCTATGCTGCTCAAGAATGTATGTGGCGGTATGCGTTCCCTCCCCTCCAACTATTTTCCTGTAAGTTTGCTGATTTGGGATACAAAAGTTGAGAGGCATATGTTGGACTAATAGTGGCGCATCAATTAATTTGTATCTTTGGGAATGATGTGGTTAAGAGGAAACTTCCTTGATTTGCATAACGTCATCTTAGAAAGGTAATTTAATAATAGATTAGTAGATTAGGGAGGTGAATCGAATTTATTTTTTTATATTTAATATGAAAAGATATATCCTAACTAATTAAGCTTTGCATATGAGACTTAAGAGTGAAGAGTTTTTGATAAGAGAATCCTGCCAAATCAAGAATTAGAAGGCTTATAATTTGGATGGAAAATTAGAACACAGAATAATCAATTTTCATTTAGAACACAAGGCATGTAAATTTATAAAAAGTTATAAACATGTATATATATATATATATATGTGACGTAAAAATCAAGTAACAACTAAAAACTTTCACAATAAAAATAACCCATTGGAAGTAATATTCGACTACATAAAACCCAATTTTTTTTTACTACACAAGTATGATGTTTTCCAAAGGGAAGGAGAAAAGCTATTGAGATCTATGAGGATGAGAAAAAAGGAAAATGTTTAAATGAGTGGTTTTTAGTCGATGTCCCCTAGGGGTAGCAGAAGGCTGAGACATAATTCTTGGTTGACTTAGACCACGCACAAAGCTTTAATTATTGGCCATCCAACTGGGAATAGCCACTTTGGCTTTGCCGGTGCAAAGAACACGCAAAGCCGAGTAGTCGTTGACTTCTTCATACCCATTCTGAGGTCACTTACCATTCTTCTCTACTCTCGATCCTTTCATATTTTCATTTGTATTATATATAATTAAAACCAGCATGCTCTGGACCTAATTTATCTGGGGACTGGTCCTTTCACTAACCCAAACGCTACGCATCTTTGAGTCTTTGAACAATACAATTTTTTGGTATGTGGAGGAGGTTTCGAGTAGCATTTCCCTTTCTCCAATATCTGCTGCTTCTTCATTTATCCCCACTTTTTTTACAAAAAAAAAAAAACAAAAAACAATTCAATCGTTAATTGAATTTTAATCTTCTCTATGAATGTTGGTGCTTACTTCATCGACATCTTAATCCTTCCTTCGCTGTTTTCATTTTCCTATCCACCTTTAACAGGTTGTGTGGAGTATATTTAATCCCAAAGTCCACATTATGTATTTTTGTTCTTTCATAAAGACAGATAGTACACTTGAGGTCAAAAGAAAAGTATTTATTTGTGACTCCCATTAGTCATTGAAATTTTTTAAATACTTTCCTTTAGTATCTCTATATTGTACTACTAATTAGTGCAGAAGATGGAGAAAATAAAAGATTAGACAAGAATGAGTCCAACAATAACTATAAATAATGAGAGCTAACTGACCTCTAACAGCTAAGCGGTATAGATTCCGAGTCCTACTTTTATTTTGAGGTCAAGGGCTTAGGAAGTATAGGGCCGTGGATAACTTCAAATTTTTAATCATTATCCCTTAGTGCATTCTTTTAAGTACACATATGTCATAGATTAAGTATGGTAAGATTAAGATAAATATGTATTGTTAACAAAAATAAGATAAATATATACACATTTCTTTTATTAATATATCCCTACTTATTCTACTAACATTTTTTTTTTTTGAAATTTTAAAACTAACTCATTTATATCTCTTTTCCTCTTGTTCTGGGGAGATGCAAAAGGAGTCTATTTTAAAAATAACTTGGGATTGAAAAAAATCGAGAATTTAATCAAAATAATTTAATTTTTAACATTTATTTATTGAACATGTACTAAAATAATTCAAAATGTATTTAAAAAATACGTCCAAAACTTTGATGTGTTTAGCAGAAACGTCAACACAATTTTGATCTTGGTTGCAAGCTTAGTTTTGATTCAGTGGTAAGAACAAGTAGGGTTTCTCTTTGGAGAAAACCATGTGTTGCGTATTTGGAAGGATTTCCAGCAAAGAAAGAATCACAAAACTGAGAGCAAAGAACCAACCCCTGTTCTGCCTAATGAAGAAGTTGGACCCATTTCTCTGAAAGCAAAACCCCATTCGTCCTTTCTTCATATTCTTCTCTCTCTGTTGCAAAAGAAAAATAGAAAATATTGCCTCAATGATCACTCCTGATATTAATATCTCCAACTACGTCTCAAAGCCATTGCCATACAACTTTTGAAAGCTTCGACGTCTTCGGCAAAAACATTGATGCATGAAATGATACAGGTGAAAGGTTCCACGTCTTTGGCAGAGACGTAGAAGAAGCTTCAACATCTTTGGCAGAGACGTCTTAATAGTTTTTTTTTTACTCATTATTTCAAAAAAAAAAAAGAAGGAAAAGTTTTTTTAAAAAAAAGTCTTAAGGCTTTTATTTTCTTTTTCTGAAATTTACTCACTAAAAAAAGGAAAAGTTTCAAAAAAAAAAAGAAAGAAAAAGTTGTTGAAGACGTCAAAACTTTCGATGAAGATGAGAATTACGTCGACGTTTTTGCGAAAGTATTTTTCAATTTCGTTTTAGATTATTTTGTTACACGTCCTACTAATAACGTTATTTTGGATCAAAACGTTTAAAATAGGATTATTTTGATTAAATTCTTGAAAATGATCTCTCTAGACTATAATACTATCTTTGTTTCAAAATATAAGTAATCATATTTCTTTTTTCCTAAAATATAAATCATTTTATGAAATTTTATAAATAATCTATTATTTACTTTCAATATTACCTTTATTTATTTTTATATTTTCTCTCATATTTTTATTATTTTCAAAATAATGTCTTTATATTTTCTTTTTCTCAAAACAAAATTTATTTTCTCTTTCTTATTTTCAAAATATAATAAATAATGGCAACTTAAAAAGCAAAATATTTTCTTGATCAATGTAAAAAGTCTTCCAAGACAGAAAAAGTAATTAGGGTAACAAGTAAGGATAATATTCAAAGTAAATCGTAAAATATTTTTAAAAATTTGCAAAATGTATGAATTATATCTAGGAATTAGGAAAAATGAAAAAAAAAAAGTTTAGGGATTGAGGAAGTACACTTTTAAATTTTTTATTCTACTTTGGATCGGTAAACATAATAATCCTTTTTTCTTTGTTTTTTTCCTCCCATAGATGCTGTTGAGATATGGTTTTAAGACTTGGTTTCAAAGTGTATATATCAAACAAAAAGGTAACAAAAAGCGATACCAAAATTTCTTGTGGTTCATCTTGCAAAAATATGGTGGTGGGATGATGATGAACATTAACCTTATCATTCCCAAACTAGTACACCTACTTCCAAGAAAAGTCTAACTGTGATGCATACCATCCATAATCCATACTGCCTCTAATTATTGTAAACCATAGTTCAAACTTCCTTAACCGTGGTTAAAGTTCACTATAAAGACATGACCTTCGCCCCCACTTTTGAATATCATTTAAACCGTGTCCTTCTGTCTTCATTTGCCAATTGCCATTGCCTGCTATTAAAGAAGTCATTATCCCATTCCACTCCAAACCTTATCTGATCTCACAAGGTATATTTATACAGATCAATTCAACCATAATTCATCGTCCTTCATATTTTTCAAGGTTCAACTCTTACAGATTTTTGATTCTTTGTTCAAATCTCCAGTTTCTCTTTATGTTTTCTTTCTTTTATGGATCGTTTATACATAGTGTTTTTTATCTGCAAAGACAACACATATATTTTTGTTTGCTAATCTCCAAATGTTTCTCTGGGATCATCTTCATCAAATGATGATCGATAATTCATAAAGTAATTCATCATAGAGATTGATTTTATTTTTTTTTCCTGCATATTTTTGGTGAATGATCGTGTTTGAGATAATGAAAATTTAATGATTTTGAATTACAAAATTCAGTTTTTAAGGATGTAGTAAATCCTGCCATTTTCAGACAGAAGAAATGGCGTCAGGGACATACGAGGAAGCCATTGCCGGATTGAAGAAGCTTCTCAGGTATATAGTAGTGTTTTGTTTTATTAAATTATTTTCCCATTCTGTCCTTTCCTCATACAGCCATCTCATATGACTTGGTAAAACTCCCTCTAAAAAATGCTGTCCAAATATGTAATTTAAATGCCGACAACTGGGGTTATTACTACCACCCACCCACCCACCTCAACGTCTCCGTCAGCCGAACCGCAGTAAACGCCACAAATTTGTCTGTGGTATATGAATTGGATCCTATCACGTGGGACCTCGTATTGGGAGTAATAATTTGGGCCCCACATGAGCGGCCTGAATTTCTGGGCTAACCGTATCCGTTATCTTGATCTTTGTAAAACGTTTTGATTGCGCAGAGAGAAAAGTGATCTAGAGAATGTGGCTGCGGCCAAGATCAGGGAGCTAACGGCCGATCTGGAAGCGGCCACCGAGAAACAGTCCGATGCCGTCCAAAGGATCAGAACCGGGTTTGCACACTTCAAGAAAGAAAACTACGAGTAAGAATTATTTTCTAATAATCAGTACTTATTAATATTATTTCCTGTATCAATAATAATAATAATAATGTTCACACACTAAAGAGAGAAACTACTAACTATTATACCAAAAGAGGTTTTTTTTTTTGGGTTTGGACCAAATAAAAAGGTTGGAGTACTCTTTCTGGTACACACGAAAGGAATTATGTACTTTGATAAAAGTCTTTGCTTTTCCTTTAAAGATAAAGCAATGCTTTCACTGCCACATGTAGGATTCTTGGATATGCTCCTTGGGTTGAAATAACATGGTTACCCTTCTATTTTTACCAATTGGGCAGTGTTATTGTGGTTGTGGCTTTAGGAGGTGGAATCTTGAAAGTTTTAGCTTTATTCAGATCTGTCCCCATCTGCTATTGGATATTTTATCAAAGTTGCTCCCATAAGAATGGAGAGGAATAGTGCACTACTGTTGCTGATTTGTATCCCATTAAGCTTGAAGTAAGAGGATTTATTAAACTCGTGCTCGAATCTTGAAACATATTTATTTAGCTCATTAATTATCTGAGACCTAGTCATCTTGAGTTTAACGGCTGGAATGCCATTATAAAAAGAATTTCACGTACTAACCGTTGCTGCATTTTATTATGGGTTTTTCTCTGTAATTATAATGAATAATCCTATTATTTGATGCATTCGAGACGATAAAAGTTGATTTTTTTTTAAAATACTCCATAGTTTTGTGTAGGCACAGAGGTTTCAATTTTTATATTCTTGACCAATATGTGCCTAACAATGTTGACTTTGCTTATTATTATTTGCAGGATGCACCCTGATTTGTATGGAAAACTCGCCAAAGGACAAAGTCCCAAGGTTGTTCGTGGTTTTCACGTCTGGGTTTCATGTTAATTTAATATATTTGTTCAAGACAAAGTCCCAATTGGCTGGAAATAAATTAACCTTAGTCTCTTGTTTCCATTGTAGTTCATGGTATTTGCTTGTTCCGACTCTCGAGTGTGTCCATCCCACGTCCTTAACTTTCAACCAGGGGAGGCGTTTATGGTCCGAAACATTGCAAACATGGTGCCACCATATGACACGGTAAGTTTAACGACACTAGTTGGAAACTTTTGTCAAGGTTTACATTGACCATATTTAATATTGTCCGAATGTGGACATTGCCATCATCATCCACATTCACGATTCAACATCAGACAACTGTCTTTCCACGCCTGTTTTAGACTTTCTTCCATTCAAAAGTGTGCATACCTACTACGTTAGTGGAACCTAAGAGACAAAAATAAGAAAAAGAAAAAAAAATGGGATTGTCCACACACTCTGTTTCTTCCTTTGTATATTTATAATTATTATTCCTGAATTATAACCAATACTTTTGGCCTAATTCAAAAATGAAGTAGGTGGAAATCACAGTAGAATATAAATCTTTAAATTAAAAAGGGTAGTTAGTAAAATTTTAATAAAAAATATATTTATTTTTAAGAAAGTAACATTTAATTCTGCATATTTACAAATAAAGAAATAAACATTCAATTTAGATGAGGGAGAACTATTATTCATTAACATATTGTGAAATGAGCTACTGCCAACCCCACGCTATCCCAGCAGAACATGAAAGAAAAGTTCTTCTAAGAACGGAAGGTGGAAGAGTATGATTTATTTTAATTGTGCCTTCATTTCCATAACTATTGCTTGGCTTACTAATTTGACCTACTCTATTGCTTATGGTGCTGCAGACAAAGTATTCGGGAGTAGGTGCAGCCATCGAATATGCAGTACTGCATTTGAAGGTGAATATAGTTAAACCCTTCTTTTGCTGTTCCAACTTGAGCTTTACACTATTACTTTTTTCGTTTGATAATAAAGGGGAATCCCATTGTTGGGAACAATTTGTAAATGATATGTACTCCTGAGGACCCAATAATGAGCCAAAGTAGTTCAGTTTGTCCCAGGACCTTCTTTCTAGTCCACAACTTATCGTCCACTTTAATATCAATAGTACCCCACGAAGATGCCCTTTTTAATTCTTCATAGAATATGCTGAAGGTGAAGGTTGTAAAAAGTCAATTTTGTATAACGAAATAACTTGTCGGTTGTTTAATATTGAAGGATTAATTGACTAAATTAAGCAACAATCTTCTAATAAAAAAGTTCAAATTCTTGTTTTTTTATTTGAGACAAGTTCAAACTCTTTGTTGTTTTGCAATCTTTTTCTTTTACTTTTGTTCTTCATTCTTGTGTGGATTGTGGTTAAACTAAAATAATATGACTTGAGTTTCAGGTGGAGAACATTATGGTTATTGGTCATAGCTGCTGCGGTGGGATTAAAGGACTCATGTCTCTCCCTGACGATGGAACTACTTCTAGGTATATCAAATGCTTCATCCTTCCAAAATTGAATTTGAATGTACATGTCTTAATTTTGAAATATATGCACATTCTTTAAAATAAACATGTTTGTTGCATAAAGTTTTACTAACAATTTTCTTAATTTAAATACTTTATTTTCTACTAATTCATATAGTCTTATCACTAATCACATTAATAACAAAAATAATGAATTAAATTTTTTAGGGTCAAAACTTTTTAGTCTTTCTTGTATTAAGTCAAATATAGATTTAATTGCAGACTGATGAAGTAGCATTTATGACTTTTTGACATTTTATGAGTAGATAGATAGTTTGTGATATTTCTTTTATCAAAACATGTAAGGATAATTGAATTTGAGAACATATGCAATTATTTAAGGTCTAAGGATGGCAGTCTAATTACGCTAACGTTGTACTACATCTTGAATTTGGCAGTGATTTTATTGAAGATTGGGTTAAACTTTGTTTACCTGCAAAGGCCAAAGTAAAGGCAGCATGCTCTGATATGGATCTTTCAGATCAGTGCACAGCCTTGGAAAAGGAGGCTGTGAACATATCATTAGGGAACTTACTCACATATCCATTTGTAAGAGAAGCTCTTGCAAAGAAAGCGCTTTCACTCAAGGGAGGACATTACGATTTTGTGAATGGATCCTTTGAACTTTGGGATCTCGACTTTACCCTCACGCCTTCTTTGACATTGCAATAAGCGCTGCGGTTTTGATATTTGTCTCCTGAGTCCTATCTACGTTTGTTTCCTTTACAAGTTGTAAATTACTACTTTGGTTTTTTTTTTCTCTTATTTTCCCCCCACTCTCATATTGGACTATTTTGTGCAATAATAATCAAGTTCATATTTTACTATCCTTGTTTTAATGAGTGTAATTTGTGCGTATAAATAGACCCAAGACAAATAATAAACTTATAATTCACAAAAGACTAATCTAATACATGGAACATTTAAAAGGAAATATGAACACTAGAAGTTAAAAAGTTATAAAGAAGTTAATAAATGGAACATCTAAAAAGTTATTATAAGAAGTTAACTTCTAGTTCCCGATCAGAATTCCCTACTATTTCCCCAATGGGCTCAGAGGTTCCTCTCGCATTAAAGCCCTAACTTCACTTCGGTTGAAATCGATCGACTTCACTGATCAAGTTGTCAACTTCTTGTTGTCTAATTGCCCAATGCTTGAGCATCTTTCTACGGATTATGCTCATTCACTATTTAATTTGACGTTTAATGCTGGGAATTCTATCAATTTGAAGCACTTGGAGATAACCAATTGTTTGGGCTTGAAGAATCTTCATGTTTCGGCCCCCAATCTTTTTTTTTTTTCTCATTTTCTGGGGACCCAGATCAACTTGATTCTGCCTCATCTTCCCAAATTTTCTTCAATCTCTCTTGAAGGCGATTGCACTAGGCCTCTACATGAAAAAAGTGTCTGGCATCCTTTCCCTTTCTCGTCTGGCATCATTTCCCTTCGTAATTGAGGATGATGAATATAGTCTTCTTCTTGATGCATACCCCACAATTACCCAGATAAAGAAACTGGAATTGCAGTCCCCAGTAACCGAGTTGATAAGACATGTGATGATGTGGGGAAAAATCTCCTGGCAACGCAGGATTCAAATTACGTGTGAGGTAAATTTTCACTCAAATATTGTGGAGGTTTG
The DNA here is from genome assembly GCA_019593545.1 of Apocynum venetum. Taxonomy (NCBI): domain Eukaryota; kingdom Viridiplantae; phylum Streptophyta; class Magnoliopsida; order Gentianales; family Apocynaceae; genus Apocynum; species Apocynum venetum. The sequence goes on from SRSM01000132.1 coordinate 6,477,098, forward strand.
TCCTGGAGTTACTCCAGTTGGCTCTTCCATATGTGTCTGTCACTCTGGCACATCCATCGATTTACAATTCGCCTGATTAAGAGACTTCTGATACACATGGGGGAGTCCTCTCTTCCAAACTGGAATTGCATTTCTATGCAAAAACCGACCTAGGGCATACTTTGTTTGTGTTCACTTGTGCATTTATTTACTCGGAGAAGTTGGTGCTAAGTTATGAATTTTGCCAACACCTAATAGATTGGTGGAACACTATCCTTGAAGAAGAGCTACAACAAGCCATGAGGCAACACAAACATGAATACTTCAAGGAGGTGGAGTTTTACGGTTGGGTTGGGTTGGGTTGGGTTGAAAGCCCATATTGAATTAGCTACTCATCTTATTGAATATTAGTATTGCATCATCATTGGAGAAGATCGTCATCTGCCCCCGTAATCTGATGAATTCGTGGTGGGTCATGCTTTATGAGGATAAAATTGTCGTATCCATAGCTCCACCCAAGCATTTGCAAGCTAAATTATTGTCTCCTAGGACCAAATTAATCATCACTTGATTTTGTCGGTTTTAGTTGGTCATTGATCTAATTTATCAACAGTTCTTTTCAATGTTAGACTATTTTGTGCAATAATAATCAAGTTCATATTTTGCTATCATTGTTTTAAATTAGAGTACTTTGTGCTCTATAAATATTACTATAGAACTAAGACAAATATTGAACTTATAATCTACAAAAGGCTCACTAACCTAATCTAATAAATGGAACATTTAAAAGTAAATATGAACACTACTAGAAGTTAAAAAAAACTGAATTAATTTCGAAATGAGATTAAAAGTATTGAAGGTAAACATTATAAATACTACTAAATAGTGTTCCCTTCATCCCATAAAAATAGTTTATTATTTCACTTTCTATATAAATCTCATATTTATTTTTTTATTTTCATATTTATCTCTAATTACTGTTCTTTGTTATTAACCACACATTAATTTTATATTAGATTTACACATCTTGAAACTAAACTCTATAATAAGTGAGAAACAAGTCTCTATAACTAAGCATTAATATTTTTCACAAATTTTATTGGAAATTATATTTCTAAAAAGAAATTATTAGTTTGTTTGTTTTAAAATAATTTAATTAATTAAAGATGAATAAGAATATACATGAAAATGAGTATATAAAATTTACATATCATCTCAGTTAACCAACTATTTTTATAGGATAGAGAGAGTAGTAGTACTATATAAAAAATTTAAAAATTCAAACTACCTTTTCGCGGTGGCCTTGTCCGAAAAGGAATAGGAAAAGAAATTATAACATAGTAAACAGGAAAGTGGCAAATTGTTTAACAAAGAAAAAGGAGAGAGGTGAGGTAAGGAAACCAAATCGAGAGAAAATTGATGGTGGTTGAGAAATTCCCCAAATCAAGGAAGAAGGATTTGCTCGATGACATTTTAATCATGATGTTGTCTTGTTCGAAGATAAAGGAGGCAGCCAGGACAAGAATTATGTTGCACAGATAGAAGGATTTCTGGAAGTTTTACGAAGGTTCTTTAGATTTTGACGAGAGTGGCTCAGAGTACTTTGGGTTAGATTATGAGTATCAGACTAGGTGAATGAAGTCTTGGAGTCTCACAAAGGCCACACCATTGAAAGGCTAAGGATTTCTTTTGATTTTTTTTTTTTACGACGAGCAAATGACTTGGATTGCCCGGTGGTTTGTTTTCCATTTTCCAAGGGCGTTCGGAGGTTGGAATTCAATTTTTTACTTTCTTCTCTCTCGATTCCCTTGTCTAAACCCATCTTCGGATTTCCTTACTATTTCCCCAATAGGCTTAGAGGTTTCTGTCGCATTAAATCCCTAACTTCCCTTTGGTTGAAATGGGTCGACCTCATTGATGAAGTTGTAAACTTGTTTTTGTCTAATTGTCCGATGCTTGAGCATCTTTCTTCGGATTATGCTCATTCACTATCTAATTTGAAGTTTAATGCTTGGAATTCTCTCAATTTGAAGCGCTTAGAGATCATCAATAGTTTGGACTAGAAGAATCTTCTTGTTTCGGTCCCTAATCTTATTTTCTTCTAATTTTGGGGACCCTAGATCAACCTCCTTCTACCTCATCTTCCCAAGCTTTCTTCACTCTCTCTTGGAGGCGACTGCACTATGCCTCTATTTGGATCAGGTCACTGGCATCCTTTCCCTCTATCGTCTCTGAATGAACTTTCTTTGTATTTTACCCATATCAGGAAACTGGATTTGGAATTCGAGGGAGCTATCGAAATGCATTCTTTGTCTATGTTTGTTTGTGCAATCATTTACTTGGAGAAGTTTGTGCTCACTTATTATTTTTTGAACTTCTCCCTAAGAAGGGATGCTATTCTTGAAGAAAGGCATGTGCAAACCATAAGGCAACACAAGCATGAATACCTCAAGGAGGTGGAGTTTTACGGCTGGGTTAGGTTGACTGCCGATTTTGAATTAGCTACTCATCTTATCAAGAAAGGATGACACTTTTACTATGTTGTGATAGTTTTTGTGCTTCCAACCTCATTCACGGAGTGAAAATTATATTACTCAGCCCTGTCCCCCATCCCGGATTGGATCAGAATGGCTACATCCATCATCATCCTCATCAGTATGCAAAATTCTTTGTCCTCGTACGTTTCAAAATATACATATAAAATATACATATAAAAAATAACTAGTTAATTAAATAAAAAAATATTTTAAAAAATATTTATAAAGTACATTAATAAAATTTAAAATATATTATATCCACAAACTCTATGAAATACATATTTAAATTTTCTCATCATATTTTTGTATAAAATCACATACATGACCATTTAAAATAAAATTCTATATACCATAATGTTATTCTTCATTTTTAAATTTATTTCACAATTTCAGAAGTTCTCATTGTATACTTTCATAATGATGAGTCTCAAGTGTATCGGATGTCATCCAATGATTTCATAATAATGTGTTTCAAGCGTATCAGATATCATCCAATGATTCTTTAATCAATATTTTTTTTTATAAAAATGAATTTATCTTCCCGATTTCTAAATAAATATCCAAGAGAATTAACACTTGGTATTGCAGTTCCATTTAGCATATCTATAACATACTTTTAATTTTTTACCTCTCATTTTCTTGACAAAACTACTTTTATCCAAATTAGGTAAACGTTAGAAAAAATATGTAGATGTTCACTAGTTAGTCGAACCATGACTTTAATTAAGCAGGTAGTTCATCGGACATTCCTTTCGACATTATAACTCACATTCTCTCCATATATTTTTGTAAATGCATTAATGAAGAGTAAAGAGTAATAATTTTGAAGGGTACGAAAAAGTAAATTGATGATTAAAGGGTTGAAGAATAATGATTATTTTTCCTAATAACAACCCTTATCATTTCACTCCTTCTTCTTCTACACTTATTCAATTAAAAACTTATTATTATTCTTTTTACTTTCTTTAAAAAATGGATAATTCAGTTCGTACAATTCAAAATTATTACTATTTACTATTCATTAATGCATTGACAAAAATATATGACATGAAAATAGAGATATTGTGAGCTCTAATGTCGAAATTGAAGTCATGGTTTGACTAACTAGTGAGCATCTACACACTTTTTTCAAAAGTCTACCTTTGGATCACACACACCTAGGCAAGAATGGAAGATACTTCCAAACAAAAAATGAAAGATGTTGCAACAACTAGAATATAAGGTACTTTTACAAAATTTTATCAACAAAAACGTTAAAAATCATTGGTCTTTTTGATAAGATTAACATTGAAAATGATAAACTCAATATTGAAGTTGTAATTGAATTGGGGATAATGTTAACTCTTTATAAGATTAATGTAATATATGGATGAAGTAATGCTGGATTAGTTGGTGTTGTTGTTCAAATAGCACACAAAGACAATTTTAAACCTTTATATATTAGAACAGTGAGATCTGACATATACAAGTCAATTATATATATGAACACATAGGTATAATGATGCAAATATCTGATGTGTTCATAGTATTACTATGTGAATTAGACATGTTCGAACAAATGTTCAACATTGTCTTGATTAAATTAAAATTTTCATAATAAACCTATTTGTTTGTTTAATGTCAAAAATTTATTTGATCCCTTACTGATATTTTTTGATAAGACAACTGAAAATAGATTTCTATAACCATTTTCAAGAAGACTCTTGCTTTTAGCAACAAGTTTGTTTGAACTGATATTCAAATTAAAAACTTTTGTTTGATCCTAAAGTACATTTGATTAATTAGTTCATTTCAAGTACCTCTACTCAAATTAACAAGCGTAAAAAAAATATATGAATTTGATTTGGATATACGATTGTAGATATGTGTAATCTACTTAACCAAAACATCTTTATCATATTCTCCTTCAAATGAACCATGTATTTTCTTAATGTATTGTGTATTTTATTTTATGAATGTATTGTGTAATGATGAATATTATTTAATGTAATACATTTTAATTTTAATATGTAATGTTTTATATTTTATAATTAAAAATATTTATTTGATGAGTTAAAATTAATAATATTGATGATTTATAAGAATAATAATGTATGATATATATATATATATATATATATATATATAAATGTTAAAAAATATATACGAATGTGAAACACGTACAGATACGAGCAGATATCCATTGGATTGCAACACTTTCTTCATTCACATTCTCATATCTACAAAAACCTGTTAATTGAAACTCTATCCCCATCCCCTTCTCCACTTATACTGAGTTATTGAGTAATTTTCGTACCCACCAAGCTGGATACTGCCCGGGACTCAAGTAAACCCGCCTCCGTGTCATCCCTTTCGAGACTGCATGACACATTTATTTTCTTTCGACTTTCATTGCACATTGATTCAAATTGTATTGTTCATGCCTTTTTGCTTACAATTTTTCTTTCTAGGCATTGATAAATGATAATTGAGTCTGGGTGTCTTTAATCTCTACCTGTTTTCATGAACTTTGCTGGTCTTTGTCCTTTTGTTCATAAAGTATATGATAATCTTGCCTATTTTCACAGTTTTTACACGTATTAGCGTTCTTGTTATTTGAGTAACAGTGTTTCCTATAGCAACTTATACGTTGCCTTGATAGGTTCAGACAAATTCTGGTGCTTGTTAGGCTTCTCTAGCATACCAAAGAACAAATGTTCAATGACAAAAGATAACAACAGCTCCTTATCATTGCACTCATATTTTCTAGTTTCATCAGTAAAATGTTTCTAACTAGACAATCCCGTATCAAAATCACCTGATATCCCTTCATGGAATTGGATGTATGACCACCTTCCCTGTTGCTCGACCTGTTTCAAGATAAGAGAATGCTTCAGCAAGCTCAGAGAATGGGAATGGTCCCTTGGGATCAACCACTGGTTTCACTTTCCCACTTTCTAGGAGGGGATTCAGTTTTTTCAGAACTTCTCCATTGGATGTAACCACAAATCTGAAACCAGGAGGTGTGACTGCACCAGTTAGGACCACCACACTGCCCCCTTCTTTCACTACCTTGACTGCTTTCTCGCCCTGCCCTGTTAATATTGAGGAACAACAGAAATGCATCAGTTTCAAATGTACAGAATCTGAAAAAGTCATTTACTCTTTCTGCTAAAACTAGTTCACTTCCTCAGAGTTTGGATTTGAATTTGGAGACTGCAGAAAAACACCTTTTAGGTCCATTATTTGGATAAAGAGCTAGTTTCCAAGATTCATGTCTACCATATGGCATCATAAACAAACAGAGATGTTCAAAGAACAATATTTGTCATAGCTCTTGCATGATTATCCTAGTTGAACTAGAACTGCATACTTCCAGGAGATTCATTAAAAGGTCTAGAAGCCTCATAGAGCTGATACATATTATCTTTATGCACATACACTCATTGTTCTGATTTATGAATGGCATGCAAGTAATAAGACAGACAGCAGGACATGCATATTGTCCATCTTTAGGGAATTGATTACGCAGTTCTGCAATTAATTTCTTCAAGCTCAATATTCTACCTGTAAGGTCATATTATCATTCTCTTTAATATGATAAGTATTAGGCCAGCATACATACTACAGTTGGTTATCTAATACAATGCAATAGATTGTTTCCTTACCAACTGCATCATAAACCACATCATATTTATCAGGTAGGTCTTCAAAGTTCTGCTTTGTATAGTCAATGGTCAAATCAGCACCTAAGCTTTTCAGGAGTTCCAATTTACTGGTGCTGGAAGTAGCTGCTACTTTTGAAGCCCCAAATGCATGTTTAGCCAGCTGCCCCACATGTCGATACAAGGATATTGTTAGTAGTTCAGTACTATCTTCTGTGGAAAAAAGTTAGAGGAATACTTAAATTAAGCAGAGGTTCAGAAATGAAGAGACACCACACCACAACCGAGTCAAACAGCAGATGACTGAAAATCCAATCACCCAAGAAGAAAATGCCTAAGATTTTTTCAGCTGAATAACCCTTTCCTAAATCATACATTACAGAAACATGAATGTGAACTTTTTTCAGTTTTAGAATAAGGATTTAGGAATGACTGACATTTCCACCAACATGTGGAAATAGTTAGCATGTTGAAGTGCCCAAGTGATGCTCCAGATAAGTAAAGGCTTCTCCATTATGCACTTTGCAACTTTTCTTTAAATCATTAGATAAACTAGAAAATATACTTCTAAAGGAAGTCTTGCCTCCTCTGACTTGTGAATCATAATCACCGATAAAAAATAACTTTCAGAAATTATTCTGTATAGTATAGAAATGTGCAGCTATCCAGTTAATCGATTTGTTATCGAAAGTGGAAGTAATGTAGCTACACCTGAATGACTAGGGAACCAACACCACCAGCACCTCCCAAAACAAGGATGGATTTCCCAGGAGAAAGTCCGGCCCTTTCAAGACCTTCGTAAGCAGTCTCAATTGCAAGAGGAAGACCAGCAGCCTGCACAAAATCAATGTTCTTGGGTTTGAGTGCTAACAGTTTCTCCTCAACAGCAGTGTACTCTGCTAGTGAACCAAACTGCTTAGGTCCTTCTAGTGCCTTCTCATTTATATCCCCATAAACTTCGTCCCCTTCTTTGAAACCCTTTACTTGACTACCCACTTTCACAACAACTCCTGCAACATCATACCCTGGAACAGTCTAAAAAGCAACCAGAAAATATAGAAATTAGTAGTAGCTGATAACAATAGAGTTAAACTTCAGTTACAAAAAGCTTAAATTTTTTCTGTTTCAGGAACATGCAGGAGAGAACAGGATACATTTCTGATCCTCTCTTTAGCTTCCTAAGTCCTAACTACACACAAAATCCATAACCTGGTGGCATATAAAGATGCACGCCTTCGGATACATGCAATCAAGTATACCAGTCTTACCAACATGTTTGAGTTAATACAAAAATTAATAATACCACAAAGGAAGTTATTACAATATGCTTCTTAATGTAGTTAATAGTAGGGTTACATTAGTAGAACTTAAGATAAAAATTACGTCAATTTTAAGAAAGTAAACCTTCAATTCTAAACATCTCAAAATATACAATAAAATCTGGTGTTATCATGCTACTGAAAGTACTGGCAACCAAAGTCAGCAAAAATAGAAGAAATTAAATACAAATGTTCCATAGAAAAGGGATAATGTATTACCGGAAGAAGTGAATCAGTGGCCTTGAATTTTCCTTGTCTCCTCTTGAAATCAACAGGATTAAGAGCAGCAGCAGCGACCTTAATTAAAACTTGATCATCTTTAACTTCAGGCACTGTGACATTCTCAACAATCTTTAACACTTCAACTCCTCCATATTCGCTGTAAACCCAACCCTTCATTGAAGATGGTACAGAAATGCTTGTAGAAGCTTCAACAGAAGCAGGTGCAGCCTGGGAACTAGCCAAGATTCTCAATGGGGACACTTGGGATAATGTCCCTTTCTGAGCTCCAAAATTTGGTTTTCTGCTAAGCTTGAATTTGAATGTCGAAGAAGCCAAATGGGCTTCTCGGGAGAGTAGAGAATCAGAAGCTTGAAGAAGTGGTCTAACTCTGAGCTGCAGAGTAGTGGAAGAGAGGAGAGCTTCCATGGGTTCCAACTGTTTAACTCTGAGAAACCTGTTTAACCTTTTGCCACGCCCTGAGTTTCTTTTATCTGACCTTTTGGTTGCCTTGACGCCAGACATTTGGCAACCGTTCTTTCTTTGTTAGAAGTTATAAAAATCTTTCAATTTTTGTGGCTCCAAATTTTCTCCAATTTTCCCTTTTAGTGCATCAATTAATTTATGGCTTAGACAGAGCTCTAAATTGGACAACTCTACAAAGTTCTGCCACGTTATAGTTTTCACCATTTTTATTAAAAAGAAAATTTTAATTACATTTGTCTATTAAACTATTAACTCAATTAATACAATTAGGTTATATAAATAGTTAATGGATCTTGATTGTCTGTGCATTCTGAAGCTTATTTGAGGAAATGAATCAATGAGTTATAGTAATTAGTAGAGAAGAATGTAACAATGTGTTTTTTGTGATGACAAGGAAAAAACTGAAACAATGACTTGTCATTACAGAATCATAAGGAAGGTGGCATAATTATCTGTTATCAAGGGCTAGTCAACAACCTCCGAGAATGCTTTGCATTTCTTCTTCTCAGGGCCCATCTTTCTTTGATATCAGTAAATGCTTTGTCTTCGTCAATATTTTCCTGAGATGGTTTTTCTGGAGCATCCAGGACTTCATTGCCAGAACCCCTAATTCTGGCTGTTTCAGCAACAAAATCATTGATTATCATCTCAGTAGTTTTTGTTGTGATTCCTCTAAGATACCATGAAATAGGTGGTGGTGGAACAAACGCAGGCTGTAGGAGCTGCTCCAAGCTCACTCTTGAAGCAAGCCTTCCTTTGCCTTCCGTACAAGTGATATAATCTTCCAAAGTTCTTGGTTTGAAGCGATCACATAGTTTTTCATCAACAAATAAAGGTTCTACTTTCCAGCATCCTTCAAATCTTTTCATGAATCCTGTCTTGATTTGCTTGAACTTCATCTAGTAATCATGAAAATCAAGCAGGAGACAGCCATTAGAAGTCACCCACGAAGTAATGCAACTATGAGTATAGGGAACGGTTTCATTTTACAACAAGCATGCGAATTGGGTGTTATGCCATTAACCGTAGATAGCTTGTCTACAAGTAAGAAGTTGAGAAATGTAATTAACTAGGGAGGTTCACCTACTATTTTGTTTCCTTAGAAGCCCTCCGGGTCATGACTCAACTTTCTACTAAAACTTAAGATAGTTAAGACGAGATTGAAGCTTGAGCTTGATAAATGGGTTGTGCCATAAAGATCTAATGTATCTTCAGAAAGCAAGAAACAAGACAGTGAAAGAACTGGACTGGTCTTTGAAGAATACACTCTGTTGTACTCTGCAACTACAGCAAAATGGTAAGGATACCATACTTATACATGACGGTAAAAGAGACAAATTTATGATCTCTTCCCTTCAGCATTGCACACTAATCAAGCACATGGCTAGATAAGAAATTCTAAAGAACTTTTAGCTGTTGTGAAAGATCAATTCATTAAGTCTCTTTCTTAATCAAATTTGGATGAAGATATCAATGAGAACTTCCCATTGATATACAAATTAAACAATTCAATCACAAGGATAACTGTCCTTACCGAGTGATCTGCTCTGTTCTGATCCACTAAAAGATGAACTGAAATGGCTCCTGACCACCAAAGAAACTTCCATATTGCTGATTCCTCCAATTCAACTACTTGCCTTGATCCTTCATCAACCAAGACCTTTCTTGACAATACTTCCTGATAAATATCCGATAAAAGCACATTACATGAAAAGGAATTCCTGAGGAAGAACTTTTAACTCAGCTTAAACAACTACCACTATTCCTTGAATTGGCATGCCAGTTTGGGAGAGGAACAAAGTTGTGAGAAAGAGCTAATCTAACTGACCTTAATATTCTTGAAGACTCTTCTATTATCAGGATCAATAACAATGTTATACACTGCATCAGGGGGCAGCCCAACATCAACTGTGACATTCAGATTGCAAAGTGAACCTTTAGGTACGGTGACCTACAAGAATTTTGGTCACCAGTTCAGAATTTAATAAAAAATCTCATCTTTATTGATTAACAGAGTCAAAAAGTCGAAGCCAAGAAACTATGCAATCACAAAAGCATGTTGGAATTGGGTATCAATTCCTAGTTAAAGCACGCCAAGGTTCTAAAAGTGACTGTGCTACCAAAATACATGTAAAAGACATGACTAAATAGTTGAGTTAGAAAGTTAAGAATTCCAAAAGAAAAATTACCAACTTTTAGGCATTGATACTTCAGCTCACAGAATAAATTAAAGCAGAAGAAATGTTTCCCCAACTTATTCCGGACAAAAATACAAAATCATTCATCTAAAGGCAGAACATACACCATTCTCCTGAAGCTTCATGCAGGATAATTTGATTTCATCATATTGGCAAACAAAAAGAAATGTTTAACAAACTTCTTTCGACTAGACTCTTTCTTACCTTTATCTCTGGGGAAGGTTCAACCCAAACTGGATTTTCTTTCCAAGCTTGCAGTTGTTTGTCCAGATTGACATCTAAGGTGGTTGATGAATCTTTGTTATTCCACCCAATGGCTGCTGATCTAGTGCTATTGTCATCTTTCTTCAATGTCTTAAAGTGTGACTAGTTTGCATTCAGAGGAGCAATTGTTGGTTTTCTCATCAATGATACACAAGCATTTAACAGAAATTTGCACAATTTGGAATGAAAGATGATTTACCTCAAGATAATTCTGCACTTTCTTTGGGAAGTTCCCAAAAAAGCTATGAAATGCTGAACCAGTCACAGCCAAATGGTCAGTGCTTTTAACCTCTGGGGTATCAGTATGTGGTTTAGTCATTTTACCCTGAGCCCTCATCCATAGAAGCCAATATCATCTATAAATTAATAATCATCAAATATGTTCTCTCACAGTTTGCAAACAGTTTTCTTGTTGCAAAAATTACAAACGACTTTAAATCAAACACGACATTACTCTTGAGATTGAGAACTTGAATTTCATAATCAACTTTCAAGCAGATAACATAGTATTGTCATATAGTATCTAAATATTTTGATAGTCAAACATATTTTGTAACCAAAAATAAATAAAAAAAGCTTCCATCTTTAAATATGAAATAAATAAAAAATGAAATCATCTGATAATGAACTTTAAATTAGTCAAGAATCCAAAATGAAGACCTACCAACAAAGAGAACACCATCCACAACAATTTTCCTGATTCCAATAACATATCAAAAAAAAATCTGACTGCAACTAAAACAAAATCATTCAACTCCTTTCTGCTGGAAACTATTACAGGATTAGACATAGTGCATACAGACTCATCGGAAACAACCCTCCATTTATAGATGAATCCAAGCACTAGATAACCAAAATCTGATACAGAAATCAAGGCATCAGGGTAGAACTGAGCATAGCAACTATATTTGCAAAACAAATTAGCAGCTAAATCAGACAGAATATGCAGACACACAAAAAAAGAAAAAGAAAAAAAGAAGTGAAGAATTTTCTTACTCAAATTCTGACATGAGAAGAACACTGCAAACTAACGAAAATGTTTAGCACACTTTGTCTAGCAGAGTATAGACTATGAATTTTCAGCAATTGGGATTGGGAACTTATTGGAGAGACCGCTTTTTGGTTTTCCCCTTTTACCAACTATGCTCTGCTGTCGGGTACATCGACGTATGCACGTCGTTCAAACTATCGGACACGTGTTCTTTAGTTCTTTTTATAAAAATAAGAAAAAGAAAAAAGGAATTCATTGAAATTTATGGATATGAGCATTCCATACATGACGGGTTCTTCAGTTTTTTAATTTATGCTTTAAAAAATATTCAAGAAAGAGTATTGTAATTGTTTCGGGTACATATCAAAATCTCGTTGCTAGTAAAGTTTCTATCGAGAAGATAAAATAATTTTCCATAATTAATGCATAGTGTAATTCATACTAAAACAATTGTTTTTTTCTTTTCTTTATTTTTTGGGGAACTTGTTGATGTTACTAGAATGTGGTACTTTATTGTTTCTCATTTCTTTTTCTCTACTAGGATTCCTCTACCCTTTTAGTTTTGATTTTTTTTTTTTTTTTTTTGGCTAGGAAAAGCCCAATTTCTTTTTCTTTTTTTTAAGTTAATACAATTAAATTCTTTTTAAAAATTTTCCTCTTGCAAGATTCCCAAATGGGAATCCATGCAACATTTATAGGAAACTTGTTAAAAGAATTTATAACTTTTGTTTGTCTGTGGGCGCCCGTTCATCGATCTCAAAGTAATCTGAGGTCTGCAATAATTAGGGAAACATTGTGACTAAGGAAAGGACTCTTCTGGTAAGAAGAGTTTTCAAATTTAAGGAAGTCCTTGTCAAAGCGGCAAATCAAAGAAACGCCTACAAGAAGCGCAAATCATTACAACTGAAACACTAAATATCTTTTCACAAGATGCATTATTTCTAGTCGCATAGGATCATACTCAAACTTAGTCCTTGCACTAAACATGCCAAAGGGCAAATTGCTACCTTATGAAAACTTACAAAGTTTCTCATGCTTTACGGCAAACATCTCCATCACATATGTATCCCTCTTTAGCCTTATCAGGTTGTCCTTCAGCATTCTTCAAAGCACATTTAGGATGCAGATCAAAGTCACATTTCTTGCATAGATAAGACCATCCATGTCCCGTTCCCTTGCAGCCATCACAGCCATATCCAGTACGGCGTGCAAGTGTAAGCTCATGTTCAGGATGAAGTTCATGTTTCAGCTTCTCAGGCCACCCCTTTGCCATTTCATCAAGCTGTTTATCCAGCTGAATTACATGCTCCTCAGTGAACGGAAATGCATCCGCGCCATGGGCTTGTATAAGCTGCCTGACTTGTGTGCTAACTGTTTGGCCACTAGGACCAATTGCAACAACTGCTGGAATGCCTCTAATCTTGAACTGGCGCTGCAGAGATGGCTTCCTCTCATCACCAAAAGGAAGTGCTAACCATGGCATGGTTGAAAAGAAGTCATCAAAGGATGATTGATCACGGTCACTTGAGATGAAAATGACTTCAAATGCATCATTCTTTGCCTTGATTTCTTGGTATACAGAGATAAATTTAGGCAGGAAAGCACGGCAGGGTGGACACCAGTGAGCCGAAAAATAGAGGAGAATGTGCTTTCCAGCAAGTTCAGACACTGGAACCTGAGATCGAAGGAGAGAAGATTCTTGTGGTTAGGAAACTTGAATCAGCAATAGATTTATCCAATTTCAAGAGACAAACTCACAATGATTACCTGAGATCCATCTTTTGAGATGACATAATCCTTATCAGAAGAAACCAGGATGGACTCAAGCGTTTGTGATTCTAGTTTTGCCTTTTCCATCTCAGCAAGCTTAGCAAAGCTCTCTGGTGTGAAAGGATAGGCTTCCTCACCATGTTCTTCAATTGTTTCAGCCACGTTGGGATGTAGAGTCTTCCCATCGGGACCAATTGCAACCAGCGTGGGAAGGGCTCTGAGTTCAAAATATCTTACTAGCTTTGCACATTTGTTGTCCTGAAAAGGCAATGCTAACCAGGGCATGGTCCCAAAATTCTCTCTAAATTCTTGTTCCTTGTAATCTAAAGATACGAGGACAACTTCAAAATTTTCTCCCTTCTCCTTGAGCTTTTTGTATAGCTCTGTGAGCTTTTTGGTAAAAGTAAGACAACCTTCGTGGGATGCCATTGAGAAATAGATACCAACTGTTTTTCCCTCAAGTTCCGATATAGGAACCTAGACAGTGAGCATTTTGAACAACATTAGATAAGGTCACCTCAGTTAAATCACCAAAAAGATTCAGCTAAACAACAAAGATTAATGATAAAAAAAACCCATTTACCTTACTTTCATCATTTGAAATGACAAAATCACGGGAGCCATAAGCCAAGATAGACCTTAAGGTTTGTTCCTTCTTGGCTCTCTCTTCTTCCTCTCTCAAATCATTCATTTTCTCGGGGGTAAAGGGGTATCCATTGGCACCATAGTTATAGACAACTGAAACACCCTGCTCCGTAGAAACATTGCCGGACTTATCAAGGATCACAAGATGTGGAATTCCCCTTACTTTGAATAAATCCTTGAGGCTTTTGCGTGTGTCCAAATCATTGAATGGAACAGCAAGCCATGGCATCTTCCCAAAGTAGCCATTAAAAGATTCTTCATCTCTATCAGATGAGATGAAAACCACTTCAAAGTCAAACCCACCATTACCTGACAGTTCTTCATAGACTTCTGTCAAATTGGGTGTGAACTTAAGGCAAGGACCACACCATGATCCCGAGAAATATAAACCCACCACTTTCCCAGACAAAGAACTGATGTTTACCTAGAACAGAATTATAATGCTCTTTTCAGATACTTCAACAAAAGGTAAGACAGTTTCTAACATTAATATATCAGATAATGCAATTGAAATTGTATTACAGTGGCAAATCTTGTCTCCATAATCAAGAAATTAAGAAGTTACAGACTTTAATACAGTGTTTGGTTGAAGGGATTTGGAAGGAAGGGAGGGTAGAGGGAGGTAAAATCCCCTCCCTTTCCCTCTCCCCTATTTTGAACCAACTAACCACTACGTAAATAAAAGGGTCAAACTACATACCTGATCACCATTGTTTCTAATAAGAAAATCTCTTCCCTCTGAAGAGAGAAGAGAAACAAGATCATGAGAAACACTCCCTCCAGTGGTTCCAGCCATGAATCTTTGCTCTTGGTTCTGCAATTCTTGCTTCTTTGCTTTGATGATGCTCTCTGCAATTCTTGATGGATGGGTACTAATAATTGTTTTATATTGTAGGGTCTGTTTGGTTAAAAAATGGGCAGGCGAGGGGAGGGATTTTAATGGAGAGAATGGGAGGGGAAATGCTTCAGGGAGGGGTAGGGGATAGATCGAGAAAATATCTTGTTTTATAAAAAAATGTGAAGAGAAATATAGTTAAATTAATTATAAAATTTTTATAATATTTATTGTAATAATAAATTATATTTTTTATTAATTAAGATTAATTTAGAAATTATATATTTATATTTTTTCTCTCTTTATAAATCATTCACTTTTAAAAGGAAAGAAAATGAGAGGAGTTAAATTTTCTTTTCATTTCTCTCAATAAATGTGAACCACAAAAATGATTTTTAAAAAATTCTCTCCCTTCCCTCCCCTCCCCTCCCCTCCCATCCAAATCCCCCAACCAAACAGGTAAGGTACATCCAAGAAAGACTAAAGAAAGAAGCTGTAAGTCGTCGTCAACGTCCCCAGGCCACAATTACTTAGTCCATCAGTAATTATTACTGTCCGTGTCTTTCAAAAATAAAAATAAATAATGCCACCCTTCATAAATATACTTCTCAAATAACTTTTTATAATATTACATATAAAGTAAATGTTTGTATCTTTAATTATAAAATATTTTATTATTTTTAATATTATTATATGTGTTATTTCTAAATTCAATCTTTATTTTACTGAGAAAGAAAAAAATATAATAAATATTCATTTTCTAAAAAATATTAAAATAAAGATATAATGAAAAGTAAAATAATTTCTTAATACGTGCGAAATTACTTAAATTACTTTATAAAAATAGATAATAGTAATTATTGAGTGATTTTTTCTTGTTTCAAAATATAAATTATTTTAAAAAAAATTATGATTTTTTTAGCATTCACTTATAATATTATCATTATTTATTTTTATCTCACTTCTCACATCTTTCTTATTCTCAATACAAAATATTTATATTTTTTTCTCAAACAAATTACTTTTCTTCTTATTTTCAAGATATAACAGTTGATAGCGTTTTAAGAAAAAAAATCATTTGTCTGTGTAAAAGTATGATCCAATAATTTATATTTTTACATAAATAATATATTTTATTAATTTGAAAGAAATTTAAAATTATATAAATTATTAAATTAATATCAAATATGATGTGATAATTTTTTAAATTTCAAAAGATGCTATTTTATTATTATATTAAATTAAAGTGGATATTCAATTAAAAAAAATTAAAATGAATTTTAAATTTTATAACTGTAATCAAACAATTAGCAACACAAAAATAGAAATCATTTTATAGTAAAATAAATTTAAATACCTTCCATGATAAACCATATTAATAGTAAATATGATTTTTTTTCATATTTAATTATACCGAAGTATTTTTTAAAGATGTTTTCCCACATGAAAATTCTGATAATCAAGAAAAATTTAATAATTCCCTCAAAGTTATTAATAACAAACTAAGGCAATTATTTTCATTTTACGTTTCTAAAAAAAGAGAAGAAAGAGAAAGATAATTACTCCCTTTGATATAATTTTTTTCAATGTCACAAAATATACTTTCACGTCTCTTAAAAAAAATACAAAAATTCATTTAATTTTCTTTTTTGTTTTTTTACCAAGGAATTTCTTATTTCTTATTAAGGCCGTCATAACTAAGAACCTATGTAGTTTATAATTGCCTTTGTTTATAATTGCACTTCATTATTTTAAGATAAAATCTTATAATGTTGTTTTGTTCTGTGGGTTTTTTTAATGTATTCCGCTCCTATTTGTCACGACCCTTCTCTTAGGAAGATGAGTTTCCTTTATGTCTATATATTTACCAAATACTTGTGTAAACAATAGCTTTGCAGACTAGCCAATGAGATCGGTGACTCATTCCAATAGTTGACTTCTCTTGCAACACTAATTTCTTAAAAGAGAAATCCCCAAAATATATTTTCTAACTACTTTTTATTCTTGAAAAATATCCACTTTTTCTTTTTCTATTTCCATAAACTATTTTTGAACAGCCAGTCTTTGGGGTTTTTTGTTCACAGACTCTGGTCCTTTGTGTCATCATTTAAAGCATACACAAACTCCATTTTCAACCCCTGGAAAATACTAGTAAGGACTAAGGAAGGTTATGCTAATTTATTCAAGATGCTCATTTTCATCTAAACAGAATCTGATCACGACAATCATTATAACGATCTTTGTCTATGACAGAAGAACATCTTTCACAACTTGCAAAGCTACAGAAAATGTCGTCTTCTACAAGAACAGATGCAAGGCTTTAAGACTCATACTACTGCTTCTGATAGGTCTGAACTAAAATCTGCCCTATGATGCCACTAACTTGAGGTTTTGTGCCATCATCTTCCAGGCAATGTTAAGATGAACATAAACAAAAGCTTTTCCCTCCCATTGATACACGGATAAGAAAATTGTGCACATCTATAAAGATCCAAACACCCCAGAAATCACCACTATCATGTTTAAATAACTTCATTAGAGAGGGAGGGGGGGAACTATGATCGTCTATCACTAACCACAAGCTTTAGAACACACCTCTCCATTACAAACCCATCCTTCTTTAGGATCTTGATCTGCAACTTTGGCATCAGTATCAGCTTTGGTCTCCTTATTTTCCTCCAAAGCACACTTCGGGTGCAGATCAAAATCGCACTCTTCACAATAGAATGACCAGACCAGCCCCTCCTCATTACATCCATCACATGCATAATTCTGACGCATAGTGAGCAGAAGCACATGTTCCTCATGAAGTGCATGATTTAACTTCTCAGGCCAACCCATTGACATAGCCTCATACTGTGCCTCAACCTCCTTTAGACGCTCCTCAGTGAAGGGATAGGCATCAGCACCATGAGACACGACAAGATTTCTCGCTTCTTTTGTAACAGTCTTGCCAGTTGGCCCGATTGCAACCAGCATGGGTATGCCTTGGACCTTGAATAACCGACTCAGAGATTGCTTCCTCTCATCACCAAAAGGGATTGCCAGCCATGGCATCTTTGAAAAGAATTCATCAAAGGAGGTCTGATCCCTGTCACTGGAGATGAAGATCACTTCAAAAGCATCATCCTTAGCTTTAATCTTGTGGTAAGCTTCAATAAGCTTCGGCAGAAAAGCGCGGCATGGAGGGCACCAATGAGCGGAAAAATAAAGCAGTATGTTTTTGCCGACAAGATCAGACACTGGAATCTATAAAAAGAGACTTCAATGAGCTTGGTAAAAGATAATAAAAAGAGAAAAAGGCATGTGCTGTCTCTCACTATGTTTGACGAGATATTTTGTTCTATAATACTAAACTACTACATATAACCAAAAATAAACAACATTCATGAAACCAAGAAGCACCTGCATTCAAGAGAAGGTCACATTTGATCAAAGCATAACTGGATTGCTAAGAGATGTACTCAATGGCATTCTCTAGGTGCCAGATATCATACCTTGGCTCCAGCTTTTCCAATTACATAATCCTTCTCTCCTAATATGAGGATGGACTCAAGTGTTTGGGTTTCCTGCTTTGCCTTCTCCATCTCCTCAAGCTCAGCAAACTTTTCAGGAGTGAAAGGAAATGCTTTGGCGCCATGTTCTTCTACAGCCTCTGCCACATTAGGATGAAGAGTCTTTCCATCTAGCCCAATGATGACCAAAACGGGCAAGGTAAAGAGCTCGAAATAGCGCACTAATTTCTGACAGTGCTTGTCCTTAATGGGAAGTGAATACCAAGGCATGTTCTTAAATGCAAGGTTAAATGATTCTTCATCGTCGTCAAGGGGTATCATCACAATCTCAAAATTCTCTCCCTTCTCTTTCAGATTCTCATAAACTTGAATGAGTTGTTGGGTAAAAGCAATAGATACAGGGTATGTGGATAATGAGAAATACAAGCCTACAATCTTCCCTTTAAACTCAGTCACGGGGACCTTGTATATCCAAGGTACAAGTCATTGTCAGGATAAAAAAATTGGTATGGCAAACAAAACTAAATAACTTTAGCAAACAGCAGCAAAGGTATATACCTTCTTCCCGTCAGCTGAAACCACGTAGTCCCTTGTACGCGAGACTAAGATGGATTTGAGAGACTGCTCTCTCTTAGCCACTTCTTCTTGATATTTAAGGTTTTTAATCCATTCTGGAGAGAAAGGATATCCTTCTGCACCATATTCTTGAATGATCTCAACTCCACTATCTGTCAAAACTTTCCCATTTTCATCAATGATCACAAGGTGGGGGATTCCCCTGACACCATACAATTCATCCAAGCGATCTCGTGTCTCAGAATCAGAGAAAGGGACTGCCAGCCAAGGCATCTTGGCGAAATACTCATCAAAGGACTCATCATCCTCATCACCAGAGATGAATACAACCTCAAAGTCACCTTTTGGAAGGAGTTCTTTGTAAACCTCCACCAAAATTGGCGTGAAGCGGTGACATGGGCCACACCATGATGCAGAGAAGTATAAACCTACTTGTTTTCCTTTCAAACTATCCACCTTAACCTGCCAAATTTTCCATTTTGATTGCAAATCAAATTAAGTAAAAACAACAAAGAGAATTAAGTGAAATTAATATGAAAAAGCTGAAATTCTCTTCCAACCGTGAATGTTTTGCCCCCTATTATCCTCTATTTTCACTAATTTCAACATGGACTAAGTATAATTGTAGAAACCTCAGTTGATCTTAAACTGAATCATCTAAAAGATAAGTAAAACAAAAAAAAACATCTCAAGCCAGTTATACCATGCTTGCAATCTTAATTGTCCAATTCATGATCAGATAACTGATAACTTTTCATTGCCGTAGAGTCCGAAATAAAAATAAAGAAGCAATTCTTAACTTCCATTGAACCCAAATAGGCCAATCCTATTAACCAAATTACACAAATTCTCATAGAATACCAAACTTGTGGATAGCCCACGATTGCCACAATCAGATATTACAAATTCCAAATTTTTTTGCCATTAATTAACGAGAGTCCCAGTACAGTAGTCAAATTTTCTAGCCATAAAAGCATGATTTGACATGAAAGCACACACATTGAAGCAGCAGCCACCGGGTAAAAAGAGTTCAAAAACTCAAACACTCCCATAGAAAACACATGCACAATAATCTAACTACAAAACTTCAGTTCCTACCATAAACAAACGAAATTAAATCCACCCCATCAAGCACAAATAAACGACACCAATAAAATCAGTTCAGAATTCAGATTAACTAATCACAAAGCGAAAAAATATTATGTACCTGGTCACCGTTGTGGCGAACAAGAAAGTCTCTGGCCGACGAGATGAGAATAGAATTAAGGTCGTGAACTTCTGCTACACCATTTTCTTGCTCAGCCATTATAAAGCAAGCAAGCAAGCCAATTCAGAGCAAAATAAATAAAAATACAGTTGAACAATGATTTGGGCTGAGATTGAGCAAGCAAACAAGGGTGTAGTTGTTATCTGGGAAACAGATATTAATTTAAAGAGTAAACAAAAATCGAAAATTGGCAGAAGTAGACTTCTAAGATTGACTTTGCTTATTGGTCGCGTGGAAATAAAGCAAGAAATGCCGAGTCCACGACGTTGAGCCAATTTATTTTACTGCGATGAATCAACTTTACATTTCAATAATGTATTCTTGTCTAAAGAAGTTAATGGTACTACTTTTTTGTAAAGAAAAAGGAAATTGCTACTTGTTTTGGAAATTAGAGTTTCTTAAGGGAAAATTACTTGAATTTGAAATGGTCGAATTTTTCTTTTTTTCTTTCTCCTGTGAATTTTGAAATGACAAGAATTACAAATTAAAAACCTCTTGGATAGCGCCAAATCCTTTTTTTTTAGTCCATTGCACGTTTTCATAATATTTCATGTTGTTCTCTAAAAATTTTTTGGACCAACGGAGTTATGCAAAACTTTGTTAAAACTTAAATGATGTATTTTTTTTTTATACATTTCTAAAAAAATAAACTATATAAGTCTATTCAAATATCGGAGTACAAAGTGGACATTGGAGGAAAGGGTCATTGGAGAAGCATTAATCAATGACTAAGAAGCACCCACCTTCTTTTAAAAATTTTTTAAAAAAAAAAAAGGCAACACTATATCTAAGAGAGCATAGAAATGAGTAGAAAGTAGAGATTGTGGTATTAGAATGAGAAATGCCAGTGGGCTAAGTTGCTATCTATTTAATACATGACGGGTTCTTCAGTTTTTTAATTTATGCTTTAAAAATATATATATTTAAAAAATGTTCAAGAAAGAGTATTGTAATTGTTTCGGGTACATATCAAAATCTCGTTGCTAGTAAAGTTGTTATCGAGAAAATAAAATAATTTTCCAGAATTAATGCAATAGTGTAATTTATCCTAAAATAATTGTTTTTTTCTTTTGGGGAAATTGTTGATGTTACCAAAAAAGTGGTACGTTATTATTATTATTTGTTAGGACAAAAAAAAAATTCATTAATGAGATGAATCACTTATAACAATCCAAATTATCAAAAGAAAAACCAAGTACCATTCTAAATCGAAATTATCAAAAGGAAAATAAAATGCCATTCTAATAAAAATCAGATTATTTGAGCTAAACAATAAGCAGAGATATTGTCAGAATGACGAATAAATGTGACATTAAAATAATTAAATAGAAATAATAAATCTCTAACAGACTCCTAAAATATGGCCAACCATTGAAAGATCCAAAATGAAGCATTAAATTCACCGACGCAACCAAATGTAAACAGGCCCCGTCAAAATTACTCTTGATGAAGCCAGCTTCAGGAGGATGCCAAACTGAAGGGAGAGAGCTGGACCAAAAAGTTGAGGAATATCTAATCATAGCACCATAATAATCATCAGCCAATGAAATACTCTGAGAAACAATGGTAGAAATATGTGCAGGAATATGTTTGAAAACTGCCTTATTCTGAGCCAGCCAAATAAACCATAAACGTGCTACAAAATATAGCTGCATCCCTGCAATTCAGTTCATGAACGCAGAACCGGAGTAAATCAGCAAAATATGACAACTCAAGGTTCAAAAATTTCCTGGTAAAATCAAAATGGGACCAAACTTTAGAAGCAATAGTGTAATCAAAAAAGCATATGTCGATCATCCTCTTCATGAGAACCACATAGCAAGCATCTAGGATCAAAGTTCAAACGCTTAGCTAGATTGCTATTAGAAGGGAGAACATTATGACAAACCTTCCACAAAAATTGGTGAATCTTTGAAGGGACATGAACTTGCCAAAGGTTCATCCAAAAAGTAGCAGCCACGTTGGAAGAAGATTGACCACAAGAAGGCGGCGAATTTTGAAGATTAGTCCTCAAAATTCTATAGCCACTCTTAACTGAATAAATGCCATTAGAAGAATAATGCCAAATGAGCTTATCCAGAACATCCACTGGACAAATAGGAATTGACTGAACTTCAGAAGGCAGAAATATTGTATTGGAACCTCCCTATTCCATTGACAAAGATGAGAATCAATAAGGCTGCTAACTAACCGTAAAGAATAATAAGCACTAGAATTAATAATCGGTTTAAAGCAACCGTCGGAAGGGATCCACTTATCTTCCCGAATGTTTATAGACTTGCCATTCCCAACTCTCCAACGCAGACTAAGATTAAGAACAGTACGACCCTCCAAAATACTTCGACACATGAAGCTAGGATTATTATCAAGACCAGCCCCTAAAAAAGAAGGTAGATGGAAAATACTTGGACTTCACCACTTCTGCAGCTAAGCTTTCTGGATTATTTAAAAGGCGCCATCCTTGTTTGGCCAACAAAGCAAGATTAAAAGAAGGAAGATTACGAAAACCCAAGCCACCAAGATTTTTAAGAAGGCAAATGTCTGTCCATTTTTTTCAAAAAACACGATGCATGTCAACCGTTTGCCCCCATCAAAATTTTCGAACAAGAGAAAGAATAGCATCACAAAAGCCCCTTAGGAAGAAGGAAACACTGCATAACATAAGTAGGAATAGCCTGAATGACTGATTTGATCAAAACCTCTTTACTAGCTTGGGATAAAAATTTCTCCTTCCAACCAAAAAGTTTTTTCCAAATACGACTCCTTCACATAATTAAAAATTGCTTATTTAGATATGTCAATCATAAAGGGTAAACCAAGATATCTACCATCCATACCACCTAAATCTTGCTGCAATTGAATTTGTTTTGCATCATCCATATGCTTACTGAAATAAAAAATTTTAAAAAAAAAAACTTTTGGAGATTCACCCTTTGGCCAGACATTTGTTCGTAACGAACAAGGACCCTCTTAATTGCATCGACATTCATAGAATTGGCACAAGCAAAAAGTGAGCTATCATAAGCGAAAAAACAGATGCGAAAGAGTAGGGTCATTTCATCGAAAGTGCATACCTTGCAAATTCCCCAAATTCTCTCACGATTGAGCAGAAAGTGGTATTTTATTGTTTCCCATTTCCTTTTTCTCTATGGGGGTTTCCTCTACTCTTCTAGTTTTGATTTTTTATTTTTTATTTTTGGAGGGGATTGGAATTTGGAAATCTCTCCCCTTTCTATTTAATAACTTTTGGTAGGAAATGCCCAATAATTTATTAAAATTTTGTAAATATAATACCATTAATTTCTTTTTTAAGTGAGAAAAAGGAGAAACTTCTCGTTCATTTTCTCCTCTTACAAGATTCCCAAATGGGAATCCATGCAACATTTATAGGTAACTTAATAAAATAATTTATACCTTTTTTTTGTGTATGAGCCATTATTTCCAAGAAATTTGAGGTCTCCAATAATTAGGGAAACACTGTGACTAAGAAAAGGACCCTTCTGGTAAGAAGAGTTTTCAAATTTAAGAAAGTCATGTTTGACACAGCAAATCAAAGAAACACTTGAAGAGGAATTGCTACAAGAACGGTAAATCATTACAAATGAAACAATAAAGTTTCTTAAGGGGAAATCACTTGAATTTGATAGGTGGAATTTTTCTTTTTCTCTGTATTATGTGAATTTTAAAAATGAAAAAAACTATGACTAAGCAGCTCTTGGATAATATCATATGTCATGCCGTTCTTTGAAATTTTTTGGACGAAAGAAAGGAAGAAAATTCAAAGTAGACGATGAGTCAATTTATTCTACCAAGATGACTTCACTTTACGTTTTAATAAGATATTCTTGTCTAAAGAACAAATAAATTGCTACTTGTTTTGGAAATTAGAATTTTTTAAGGGAAAATTACTTTAATTTGATAGGTGGAATTTCACCTTTTTTTTCTTCTCCTTATTTTGTGAATTTTGAAAATAACAAAAATTACGACTAAACGCCTCATGGATAGAAGAACCATGATCTTTTTTTTAGTCCATTGTACATTTTCATACTATTTCATGTTTCTCTGAAATTTTTTGAACTGATGGGGTTATGCAAAGCTTTGTAAAATGATGTATTACTTTTATACATTCATAGAAAAATAAAATTACATAAGTCTATTTATATATCGGAGTATAAAGTGGACATCCCCCCTATTAACTTGTTCTTCATGTAGGAATGGCTCACTGGAGAAGCATTAACCAAAAATCAAGAATCACCCACCACCCACACCCAACACCCCCCCCCCCCCCCCCCCCCCCCCAAAAAAAAAAAACAACAAAAAGCAAGTACATTAGAGACCATAAAAATGAGTAGAGAGTAGAAATTGTCCTAACTTGGCATATTAGAATGAGAAATGCCAGAGGGCAAAGTTGCTATCTAAATAAGATTGGGCTGCTTGAATTGGAGGTCATAGGCCTTGGTACCATTCACCCCAAAAATCCCAAAATGCCTCTCATAATCTGCTCCAACCTTATCATTCTCATCAAATAAATCAAACAAGAAAACTTCAACTCCAAAGCCAGGCCTTTTAGGTGTGCCAACATTCTTCAAGGACCTTCTTACAACGTTGTCATTATAAGCCAATGCATTCTCAGAACTTGCAGCATTTCCACCAGCCGTCGGCCACCCCGTCTCCGTCACGACTACTGGAATGTTGTGAAATCCTTCCCTTTCCATTGCATACGCAAATGCATCAATGGAAGCATCAAACATATTGTCATAGGCCAAGTTATTGTCATAATTAACATTTGATGACCTGAAAAGTGCATAGTCTATTGAAACATACTCTGGATTATTTATGTAGCCAAAATATGGATATAAATTGACCATTAATGGTGATCCATTATTAGCTAGAAACTGTAATAGTGGAATTATGACTGATTTGAGATTGGGGTCAAATGTTCCAGCTGAAGGAGGATAGGAATTGGATAGTACTGATGCTGCATGAGGTGATGAAAGCTTAATTGTCTCCTCCAGACCTAATGTTTGAAGAGCTTGATGGAGATTGATGATTGAAGGAACTATGAATTGAGAATAGAATGTATCTTTTAGGAGAATTTCATTGCCAACAGCCAGATATTGGACTTGATTTGGAGCAACATATGCAAAAATGTTGGATTGAAGCCAATCCAAGGAGGTGGTGACAGGGGCATTGGCTAGTGTAGGAAGAACTTCATTAGGGACACCGATCATGAGCTTGATTCCGGTGCCTGAGAATGGTTTAAGAGCATCTGGATCAAC
This sequence comes from Apocynum venetum, assembly GCA_019593545.1. Taxonomy (NCBI): domain Eukaryota; kingdom Viridiplantae; phylum Streptophyta; class Magnoliopsida; order Gentianales; family Apocynaceae; genus Apocynum; species Apocynum venetum. The sequence continues at coordinate 6,502,622 of SRSM01000132.1, forward strand.
ATTGAATAGTCGAATTCTTGAAATCCCATTTGATTTAATCAGGTTTACTGCCGTAGAGGGAGGTGGAAGATTCATTCCGACTCGGCCATAGCAAACTCCCACTGGTGCAGCAACTGCAAGAACAATGAAAAAAAAAATTAATAATATCATGGTCTGGAAACATAATTTAACTAATAAATTTCAATCTGCAAGTGAGTTTTGATAGCAAATTGAGAGTTGTGGAATATGGAAGAAAGATGGATAGAGAGATCAGTGGCAAAAGAAACTCTTGAACTGTCATCATTCTTGGCAGTGCAGTGCTGGATGTGCATGGAAGGGATAGGAGTGTGTTCATATAAATAAATGCTAGGCACCAACAAGGTCTGCAATTTATGCATTTCTGGTTAAGTGAAAGTTGGTTTTGAGACCGTTGGTTAGATTTTTGCCATTGATTTTCCCTTTCTTTCTTTTTGTGACGTTGGTTTGATTCTGGTTTGAATGTGTTTAAATCTATACTATAAAGAATTCGAGATGTAACCTAGAAATAACCAAAAAGAGGTCAATGTAAGAAGTGCTTAGGAAGAAAACAAAGATAAAGATTTTGCATAACAGTTCAAATATTCAAAAGCAATACTCCTTCCATTTCAAAATAGATGACCCTTCAGTCATTTTGTGTTAATTCAAAATAGATAATCAGTTTAATTTCAATGCGTTAATAATTGATTTTTCTCCTTTTAAAAGATAACATTATTTACATATAATTGACCATTATAAGTGACATAATATACTTTTATTTGATTGTCTCAACTTCTAATATTAAGCCTTAAAAGCTCATACAATTTAAATCCCGATCATATCATATCATATTTTATCAATCCAAGTCAAATATTAGAGACCAGTGGATGCAATCTAAAACATATCAAGTACACTTGCAGGGTAATACTAAATAGTAGTATAAATTTCACCATGCATCAGTGAGAGGGGCATTTTCATCGTAATGGCTAGGTTTTGTAAATTAGCCAGTGTCCAGGGAGTTGCTTCCACATCAGGCCTTTTACAGTGTAGAACTCTTTGGGCTTTCTGCCTTACCTGCTATTAAAACAAAACGCATTTCATGGGCCACAGCCTGGAAAAGAAATTAGGCCTGGACATTGTAGCTAAAATACAGTACAGCCTGGACATATTTTAATCTAGGACTCAAGATTTACTTTTATCTTTTTTTCCCCTTCTTTTTTTTTTTTTTTTTGAGGGGTACCCTTCTCTTTCTAAGATAAGGTATAGTAATGGGAATGAAAGAAAAGGTGAATAGAATTTAAACATAATGTGCAAGATTGTTTTTAGCTAATTGAGCTACCATTTAGATACGATTGAGTATAATTATTGAACTTTAAGATCTTTTCTATGTTTCTGCATTCTTTAAATATCTAATTATTTCAATATTTTCTCTGTGTACATTGTAGAATCCAAAAAGCTATTAACTCCAGATTTTATTCTATTGTATATGGTAATATTGCTTCTAATTGTAGGTTCTTTCTTATGGGAATCCCACAGTGGAAGGTGATGCAATACATGGAGAGTAATCAAGTAAATGACATCATTGCAAACTATGGATGAGATAATGTGGATAACTGTTACTTCTATCATACCCTTCCCTTTCTTATATTATCCCAACTGAATGTTGATCGTGTAGCTAGGTACTATTTATCTTCAATTAACATGTTAAAAAAGTTGTAAATTATTTTTTTATCAATAATTATTGCTCCAAAAAGAAAAACTCATAACTTGCATAGTTAACAAAGATCCTTTTTCCCAAAAAAAAATAAAAAGAATATAAAACTGTTTATTTTATATTTATGTGAAGACTTAATTGAGATTTTATTATTATTATTGTTATAAACTCCAAAAAGTGAATGGTTCAATCTATTTATGAAAATGGACAAAGTTGAGTAGAGACTGATCAATTAGGTTGCATTAGAGTCACTATTAATAATTCAATAAATACGCTATCAATTTAGAATTGAAGGTTAATATTTTCATTTTAATAGGTTAAAAATTGATTGTTTACTTTTTTAAAATAAAATATATATCATTTAATATTCAAGTAACAACTTTATTAATTTAATAAATTTACATATCTTATATGATTGCATAACTAATGATATATTAATAATAAAGATAATATTGTAACTTTTTTAAGGATAAATTTTTTTATAAAAAATATTATATTAAATTAAATGTAAATATTTAATTCTAAATAAAGAGAGTAATTTCTTTAAAGAAGTCACCCGTTAATACCCTCGACTAATGCTTTTTTTTTTCTTGTGTACTTTTTGTAATGGATTTAAAGATATTAAAATCTTGAATTTTATCTTATATTTCTCCCTTGAATGTGCTAATTACGTGTAATTCATAGGGCGGGTTGAAATGTCATTAGGTAATTTTACTGAAATATTGTAAAGATTATGATAAGGTTTAATGTTGTTGGATTTCTGTCGTAAGTGGCTTCAATTACAAGCCCTCCTAAGACAGGGATAGATACAAAGAATGATATACAAATGAGGAGATATCCCTCATAAAAAAAGTGGTCAAACGGCTGCTAACAAATAATTCCAATTGTTTGAGTCATTATTTATGGAATCAAGTGAAGTGTGATGCGAATGGTATTTTCCCTTTATTGACCAATTAGATAATAAAGTATGAAATGGACAACTCGGTGACTCGCTTTCCAATTAATCTCTTGATTCCACATTTAGGCTAGAACTCGGATTAATTGCATTATGCGAAACATCAATTGCTGTTACTTGTAGCTTTCTATTTTTCTTTGTTTTTTTTTTTTAAGCCAAACAGTTAGAAAATGAATGAGTCAAAAATAGCATGGATTACATCAGATGGGAATGAGTCATGTCATTCCATAGAAGAAATAGATGATAAACCTATCTGAACTAAACAATGAACTGAAACATTAATTATCTACAAACATGAGAAATTAAGTACGAATCTTAGTTGTACAACAGGTTCTTAATAATTTCTACCAAATGCCCAAAACTTTTTAACTACTGGAAAAAATATTTTGATTTTCAACCACAGTAAAGCTAAAATAAGAAATAAAACGGTAATTTAAAAGGTTCAAAATAGTTTTTTTTTTTGTTTGTTTGAGAGGAAATTTGGTGAAAGATGCCTTGTCCCTTTTCTAAATAAGGGTAATATTTAAGGGGGTTTTTTTTTTGCCTAATCTACTTCTACTATAACCTTTCACATTAATGTACACAATTTTCAAGATACTCTACTTCCCATGCTGAACTTCAGAGTATCAATGTAAAAAAAAAAAAACAAATAAAATGAAAGGAGGTGTCCTTAGCTATGGAGTGATTGAAAAAGTTAATTAAGAAAGTTTTATTGTAATGACAGAGTATGGGTTTGAATTCTATTATAATATTAATTTGTTCAATTTATACATATAAGTGTGCATATTTAGTGATAATTGTGCAACTAATCGTTACATATCTTCATATTTAATATATGAGTAGGTTTTACTATGTCATGACATCATAACATAATTAAATGTCATGACATAATGATATACTTGAATGTAAATTTATATATCGTTATTTAATATGAGAGTAGTTTTTAAATAATTTATATTACTATCTCAAGATATAATTGAATGTAAATTCATATGTTGTGATTTAATATTAGATTAATTTTTAAAAGATTGAAATTACTTTCTTAAAAAATAATTAAATATAAATTTGAAACTTGAATAATAAAAATTAAAATAAATAATGAGACGAATGAGTATAAGATTTGATGAATGGTCAGAAGATTGATGGCTGCCGCGTGTTTAAAGCTGCAAAAATGGAACCTAAATATAGATTGTAGTGTTAAGAGCATCCCCAGCGAATGGATTATTTTTTGGATTAAGAAAAAGCTTTCTTTTAGTGGTAATGGAGGGCTGCCTGTTTATTCTCAAAACCATTTTATAATTAAGTGTGAATCCATCATAATGGATTCTCTTCTCTATGATTCTATGAATATTGATGATCTAATTATTGTGGGACATCAGACCCTACACCAACCTGCTATGATGCTTCTTTGCTTAAAGCAAGGAGCAAAGGCAATTAATATTCCTGCAGAGAAGGGTCCTCCTTATCAATATGATATTTATGGGGATTGGAGTACATTATACTTTCATCCCTGGTAACTTTGATTGCAAATATTAGTCGAAACGTGAAAGTTGTTGTTAATCTTTAAATTTTACGTTAATAAGACTTGTATTTGATATAATCATGCGAACTGAATATTCTAATATAATAATTGTAATACCTTCAATCTCATATGAATCATATCAAGAATACGTATAAATATCAATTTATGAAAAATAATATATTTAAATATTTATTAAATGATTGCTAGTAATTTATTATAATTACTATCAAAATTATAGTCACATTACATGATAGTTGATATATCGATTTATTACTAACTTGAGATATTTATATAAATTCATTTGAATTAAATTTCTCGAACTGCAATCCAAGTGGTGGATGCTTATTGCTTTTGTAGGGTAATATTTATTTTATCATGGCTGTATTTTTCTACAAGTTTTAAGAATTTGATTTTGTATTCGTTTAATTTATTGTTTGGCAAACCTTGCTTTTGATTTTGAATACTATATGATGGGCATGATAGCTAGCCTAGAAGAAAGCTACATCCACTGCCATTACTAGGACTACTGAAACAAAACTTTTTTCATCCAAATGCGCCAGTCAGTGTATAATCGTACAGCAGTAGTGCTTTGTCCTCTTTTTTTATGTGCTTTCTCTAATTTCTAGTATTAGAAACGCAATCCTTGACCCAGAAAAGTACTTAAAGCTCCTCATTGTAGTTCGTGCACTAAAAGCATTCAAATCAAGATTTGTATGTATCCATGAGAACGCTCTAAAAGGTTTGCCTTTGATTTTGGAAATATTTCTGATCAGGTATACTCTGAATATTGAAATATCAAATCAATCATTAATTCTTGAATCTCATTATGATGCACTCTCTCATGATATAACACTATTACATGTAGTGTAGTTATTACTCTATGGTATTACATGTAATTATTATTCTCTTCACTCTTCATTTTGTTACTAATTTATTAAATTGAGAATAGGGATGGGGGGTGTTATGTGAACTGAAAAATCAAAATTTTAAAAATGATTTGATATTTTAATTTTTTTTGTTTATTCAATTCTATTAGTTAAAAAATTTTAAAATTATGATTTGAATTTTAAAAATTTCGATTAAACCTAAAAATTGATTTTTTTAGAAAAAACTTTTTAATTAATGTTTAACCAAATTTATTTATTTTAAAAATTATTTAATTATTATTTTTCCTATTTGAAATGTTTTTATTATTCACAAGATGATGATTATATATTATAAAAGAAGTTTTATAACTTCTTGATATTCTTCTCATTGAAAATATGTAGAAAATATGATAATATGATTTAATTGTTTAGAAGATAAATTTTCTTTCTTTTACCTATTGTTTGAATTTGTGGGTGTATTTGGCATCATTATTTCATTTTAATCATATTTCTTTAAGTTCATTGATTTTTTTTTTTTAAAAAAAATTTGAAATTTCAGTTTAAAACCAAATAGAATCGGAAATCGAAATTGAAAAATCGAAATGCAGTATAGGTAATACGATTTTGTTCGATTTGTCCAGATAAAAATCTGAAATCGAAAAATCAAATCAAAATTGTAAAAATCGAAACGAAAAACCAATGCATACCTTTAATTGAGAATGTTTACTTCTATCTCCATCATTTTTTATAAAAATTTTTAAGCAAAATTACTCATATCAATAAATTCTTTTAGTTTCTATTATACTTTTATTTATTTCAGTATTTCTTAGAAACATGAGTATTTGTTCTCTTTTTTTTCTCTCTTCCAATAAAGTAAAAGTTAATTTGAAAATAAGATACACAATAACCCTAAAAATATATTATAATTATGAACAATAAAGTTTTAATACACTTATGAAAATTGATGGAGAAGTATTAGATTCATGCTTCCCAGGCTCACATAAGTTCATTCTCTATAAGCTAGATGACCTCATCTTGAATAAATTAATGGTTTATTCCCTTATTTATGATATAATTACAAAGGTACAAAGTTACATTCTTATCTATAGTGACATATCAAAACCCCTATAAATAGGGGAATATATGTAACATAATCAGAAATAGAATAAGAAGTTCCACTCACATATTTTTCACATATACTTTTGTTTATTGCCTGCTATATTAATTTCTCTTGTTATATCTTTATTTTCAAAACTTTGTTAGTTTATAATTTTAAACCAATATTTGAGATTTGAGCTTATCAAATTTACAACACATTCAAAATTAAAAGTTATTTTTTAAAAAATAAACATATTTTTTCATATAAAAATTCATTAAAAGTTTTCTTAATTTAAAATATTTACATCACATTAAATCAAGTGAACCAGACATTAACCATATCAATAAAAAGATTATTGTGATAATTTCTTAAAGATTTAAAGTTTTTTTAATTCGTCAAATATAAACATTTAAATTCTGATGAAATATTCAAGAGACATTCACTATTTAAACATGGCAAATAATTTATATCTTGTAATAAAAATTAACAAATATAATAATATTTTCAAATATGCAAAGTATGTTATACTTGTCTCTTTTAGAGACTTAATGAGACATATTATTTGATTAATTCAATTATTGAAAAAAATTAATTAGATATTTGATCAAATCCTAAATTGTTTTTAAAATATTTTGATTGAAGGTTTGATTGAATTGTAATTGGCTTTGTGTCCCAGTTAGATAGTCAAATTTTAATTGATTTTGTAATCCAATAAGATATCTAATTTTTTTGATGGATGAAAATATTTTTTTGTATGAATTTGATAATTACTTTTGAAGATATCTAAGCTCCATACATACACACATATACATTTGCATATATATATATATATATATATATATAACAACCATTAGTCAAACGCATTTGAATAGATATAAACTAAAAATTATTTCAAATTAAAACTATCTATTCATTAAATATATAAGGGTAATTATTGTAAAAGTATACTTCCAGCATAGGACAAGTGATATTTTACATTCATGAACAGTATAGGGTCAGTTGCTTCAAGTTATAAACTGGAAAAGTAAACAAGGTGAATTCTCCCTAGCACTTTCATGGGGTCTTGAGATACTGCTCATGTTCAAAGGAGCCAAAATCTTGCTTTCTCTCCTTACAAAGCAACAACAAATGCCCCCTTCTTCCGCAGTAAAGGACATGAGGAATAACTTTAGTTGTCTCTTTAATAAAGAAAACTTCCCTTTTTTTGAATTCAAAAACCCCTCATTATCATTTTAGAACCATTGTTTGCATAATCTCTTTTCAGAGGCAATCTTCTTTCTTCTTCCCTTCACTGTAATCTTCCTTTGTTTGCACTCAAAGAACACAATTTTTCTCTAACTTAAGACCTAATCCTTAGATAAAACCCCTCTCCATCACAAGCCTATCTAGATATTATAGTAAAAGATGTCTCAACAGGTACAGCCAATTGATAATGTTTATCCTAGTCCTAATGTAATCCAACCGGTTCAACGTTCATCCCACTCAAATGGATCATTTGGGCCAGTTTTCATTGTCTTGGGTGTGATAGTTGCTTTAACTATTGTTGCCACAGTTCTTGGCCGCATATGCAGCCGGCGTCGCCGCAGCAGCAAGGCTGAGCAACCCCATCATGGTCACGGAGGAGGAAAGAAAAAGGTGGCCGGGAAATCAGCTAAGCCAAATGAGAAGTTCCATACAGGACCTGAAGGGGACATTGAATTTGGATTTGACAAGAGAATTGCAACTTCTAAGGTTGCCGATCACCGTGGAGACCCCAGAGGACCTAAGCCATGGCATAATGGGGAACCAAAAGGACATGTGAGATTTGCTGATGATCATATAGAATTCAGAGCAGGGCGTTGAAGAAGAATTAGATTTGAAGAAAAAACGAGGAGCTCCCTCGCTTTTCAATTTAGTATTATTGTTCTTGGAATTTTCCATTGTGATATTTTCTTGATTTTGTGTTATATGGCTCGGCTAAGCCCTCTGGTGATAGGCATGAAATTGTCCCATATATTATTTTCTAGTATTTGTCATGATCTTATTAGGGTGCTAGTGAAAATTTGTGGAATACCAATGGTTAGGTTTCAATTTCTTCATTTCAAGTTTCTTTCTTTCCCTTCAAACAAACCCCCCCCCCCCCTCCTTTTCTTTCTTTCTTCATCTTGCTTATTAAACACAAATAGGATATGGGTTTCACGAGTGGAGTTGCAATCATTTATTCTATTTATTTTTTATTTGAAAAATAAATTATACCCGTAATTAGGTAAAACAAAGTGGGGAAAAGAAAAAGGTAGATGGCTGTTGTATCTTTTTTTAACATGGAATGGAACAGATGGAATTATGAATGATACAAAAGAAGCCACCATATAAAGTATATTTATTTATTAATTATCATCAATTTTAATTATTCATATTTTTTGAAATAATTCAAAAGAAGCCACCATATAAAGTATCTTTTTTTATTAATTATCATCAATTTTAACCCACTTTTTACTACAAATCAAAAATACCCTTCCATGTTTTAAACAAGTTGCTCGTGAGAAATAGGCCCAAACTTAATCAAACTTAATGTGCCTTAAATTCAACCTCAAAGTAGGCCTATCAGATACAGAGTTCTATACACCAAATCCAAATCTCACATGAAAACATTATGAAACACTCTTTAAAGATGTGTCCTATTTATGCATTTGCGGTAACATTTGATAAAGTAAATTGCTTTTCTCATAAACATTTAATATTCTACATCTTTAAAATATTTTCCATGTAGCGCGTGGTACTTTCGAGAACAGGTATCAAACGTTATCAAAATATACTTTGTATTGCAGAAATTTATTCTAAATTTTTAATTTCTGCTTGGAGAAAACTCCATAAAGAACAATGAAATGGAAAGGCCATAGTTTGTTAATAGGCCTCTCCCACTGGGAAAGCCCCTGGAAGATAGGTTCTATTCTTTTATTTTCTTTGGAAAAGGAAAATGAAATTTTCATTAGATTGAAATTTAAGGTAATTTCTATCTCTATACAATATAATAAATTAATGCATGATGCATTATAATACAAAAGATTTCACATAGTGCTACTGCAATCCAATATATTAAAATAGACAGGGTTTAATGAGATTAGTTGTGGAATATGTATCTCATTGTTGAATTAAGATCCACATTATTTCCAACAACAGAATGCCTGAAAGCAAGCTCAAGTCATTGTCTACTCTGTAATCCAAAACCGTCTGCAAATCATGTGCTCAACAAAAAACTTAGCAATGATCTGACCACCTTGAATTTGTAAAACTCACGCATATTGGCTTGCAGAGAGAAGATCAGGGTTGAATGTGATTGTTCGGGGAGAAAAGTTGTGTTTAAGAGATTGAGAAATTTCAAGGGTGAGTGAAGGGTTCTTGGAGAATATTTCTTGCAAGAACACTTCATTTCATAGTCCTAAAAGAAACCTAGAAATCCATTGGCTTGCAATAACATCAAGTAAAAATAAAGCCCTAAAGAGGGAAAAGAAACCCTACTGGGAGAGAATAAGCTCTAGAAAGGGAGTGGAATACCATGAGAAGGAAAGAGAAAGGTTTATCGGCTAGGAATAAATTTCACCAGAGTAAAATTTGTATCCTCTTCGAAGATAGTTGTTCAGAGGAAAGTATGTAAAGAGATTAGTTTTTAAATTATTGATTTTTCGGATAAGTCCTATTCTATATACATATTGTGCCTTGTATTATAATATAATGCTGGCATAAATTTCCAAGTCATCCTAAGTTGAATCAATAGAATAATACAAGAGGAAACAAAGAGGTGGTGGGAGACGAAAATAGACCCCCCCCCCTTTTTTTTTTCGTAATTTGTGGAGATAATAACTTCCATTACATCTGCTGATGTTGTTGCATATGCGCTTAAACTCGAATTTTATCTTCAAAATTGGTTATCTTTTTGCTTATGAGTTCAAGTCAATTATTAACTCTTTTCTTCTTACAGGCTTGCTATTTTTGTATATTAGTTGCGTGGATAAAATTGCATGCCGATTTGGATGGAGTTACTTTGCAAATAATTATAATTAGGAGTCTTGATTCATGAGAATTTGATCAAAGTTTGATTTGATTCATCATTAGCTTTGCTTATTATCTTGGTAAGTTGGTGGTTCCAACTTCGAACGTCTTAAATCTAGGGTTATTTGAATAAAATTTTCGAATCACTTATCATTTTAACATATTATTTTTCTTGTAATGCTTGAATTATTTAAATAACATATTATTAATAATTTATTTTTTATTTGAAAATATTCTTATCACTTCCAAAATTTTTGTATCAATTAAAAATACAAAGAGATCAACACTTGGATTTTTTTTCTTTTTTTTTCCTTTATGAAAAAAAAGAGCTCAGCACTTTATTTAACAATAATAGTATAGGATAATAGATATTCATTCCAAAGTTAAATCCAAAATGTTTAATAAGTAAAACAATGCTACACATTAGCATATTATACCACAAAAAAGAAAAAAGAAAAAGAAAAAAAACTGAAGTCTTTGCTCCGCTCCTCTTTCACTGTCGGCTGTCGCAATAACTTTTCCCTCTGTACCGCCCCTCTTTCTGCGCAGCGCCATTGCCGTCGCCGCCCACCATCTGCCGCTGCTGCCTACCATCATTTTCTGCTGATCACCCAATTGAAGCCGTAAAATCTATATCAGGTTTCATATTTAATAAATTTCCTTCTGGTCTTATTGGTTTTATATTTATGCACCCTCTCCAATGGGAGGAATGAGTTTTGTTGTTTTCTCAGGGTAGAGTGCTGCATTGAGGGTTTTGGAGGTTTTATAGGAGTTTGTTTGCATCTCACTTCGGATTTTTTTGTTTCTTATTTTTGCTTTTGTACACTGCTTTTTTTTTCCCCGTTTTTCTTTTGCGTTTTATGCGATTTTAGCGTATGATATATGTCCTGGGGAAATAAATGTGCGGTCTTTGAGTTCAGAATCTAATGAATTGATTCAATCAAGTAGGTAAAGAAAGAAAAGCCAGAGTGGTTGTGCTATTTCAGAGTAAAAAGCAAGTATTCACCCTGCAGCTTTTTAGGATTTGGAAGCAAACCAGGAGAGGCCTAATTTTTATGATGTGAAGATTGCATATAATTTGGTGGTAGAAGGGATGGGATACGTATTTCTACGTAAATTTCTCATATTCTTCTTCATCCTTCTGAGCTATGATCATTTCTGAATCAAGTTGTACAGATTATATGGTTAAATTATAAAATTATGTCTAAATATTTGCATTCTACTGCTAGTAAATGGTTAATTTAGTGACATCTTACTGAATATAGTTATGCTTTCTGGATTAGAAACTCTAATAGTTCATTGAAAATTTTATGAAATTCAGATTTTGTTATTTTTTGGCATATAGAAGAGTAGAAATGATTTTCCAGAAAACATGATGATGCCAAGATGAGACATTATTACTTGCAGTGGATAGGAACATAATTTTTACCAGCCTTGCCATTGAATACTAGATGCGAGTTAAAGAATAGAAGAATAACTCATTTGATTAAAATTCTTTTAATAATCTTTTTATTAAACACTTTTTATAATTCATTTGATTATTAATTTTTTTATAAAGTAATCATCTTTTGTTCACATTTTCTTCTTTGAATGTATAGAAAATAAATGAATTTTTTTCTTCTGTTTTTTTTTAAAAGGCTGACCACTAACTTTTAATTGCTTGGTAGCTGGTGAAAATTTTGTGAGTTGTTGGTTGGTGAATTTTGGGATATATGCTATTGTTGTCGGTTGTGTTCTTTGTACATCCACTTTCTATTTACTTTTATTGTTTCAAGTTTGTTTGATTAGTACTATAAACATGACTACTTGTTTTACAGTTAAATGCAGCTGCAAAAATACTCTATATTTAGTTTGGAATAACTAATGCAAATTCAAATCAAGAAGATCCTTATACAGATAATGCAACAATATTAGTTTCATAGAACAAAGAACAAATTTAAATCCATTAAAAGTTATGATAATTCCTCTATGTGGATCACTATTTCAACTGTTTAGTAATGTAATTATATATAACTAGATCTGTTTTATATTGAAAAACATTTTGACATTTCTTTATTGAACTATCTAAATTTAACTTGGAGTCAAATTTCATCGAACCATATAGTGTAATAGTTATGTTTGTTTTTTCTAATGGTTTTCATTGATCCACAAGAATGTACTAAGTTTATTGTGTATGCTTCGCTTGAAGCAACCTTAATACGTGTGGCTCGGGAATTTACTTGGTTATGTTTGATTACTGTAATATTTGGTTCTGGTGGTGTATTAAGATTAAGTCTGTATTATTGCTTCTTTATATTTGTTTTTCCTAGTAACAAATTACCTGAATCTTGTATCTTCGTCTCCTTGTAGATGGACTGGGCACATCATATATATATGTGATAAATTTATTTATTATATAAATTAATGTTTTAGGATGAAAGAAAAGGACATTAAAATCATGAAAAAAAATCAGAGGCCTACAAAATTTTTCCTCCCTTCTACTCCTAACCTTTCAAGTTGAAAGTTGAAAAGCAAGAGGGTCAGCAAAGGAGACCTTAGAAAATTGTATTTTTAAATCATATTAATTTTACTTGCATAATTCTCCTATTCCTTTTTTTTTTGTCTTACTGAAACAAATATTAAAAAACTTAATATAATTATTTATTAAAATAGACAATGTTTAGTGATAATTTCACCTAAGGTGTTTAAATTTGTAGATATGGATTTGAAAGTAAGTTATTCTTTTTAGATAAAAGTTGGAGAAAAGTAGATTTACAGTTGTCTTACTATACTGTGTTTATGAGAATAATTAGCTGCTGGAATAAAAACTGGGGCTTCTGGGATTCTAAGGATTAAGAAGTTAGTTTACATCTATTTTATGCTGCCTCTCTTTATGTTACATTGTACTGATGCTGTTTGCTTTCTAATTCGTCCATTGGATGTTTTCCTCTGTATCTTGTTAGGGTTTTGGAGTTGTAAGAATTTTGGTTTCCTCAAGAGGAGTTGAAATGGCGCTGGGATTGATATTAGGGTTGGGGAGATCAGCATTCAGGAGGAAGCGCACATCCTCTCTTGACATTTTGACTTCCAAACGGAGTCCTCGAGATTATTACAAAGGGAAGAATTGTAAGCCTACTGGTTTTCACACTCGCAAAGGTACTTCTCCTATCCTTCTATATACTCTCTCCATTTCAAAATAAGTGTCATTGTAGATGTTTTATTTTATTTCAAAATAAATGTCTTTCCAACGTCAATTATTTTATATCTATTTAAGTGAGGATAGAATGAGAATGATCATTATTAAGGGTAGATTTGGAACTTTAAGAGACAATGAGAGATTGATTTATAATATTTATTAAGGGTAGATTTGGAACTTTATATTAAAATTTGTATTGTTTTCAAGTGTGCAAAGGTCTAAAATGACACTTATTTTGAAATGTAGGGAGTATATGTTACTGTACCTTCTTAGTTTTACCTTTTGCTATCTTAACAAGTTAATTTGGTATTGTATTTTCTTGTGGGCTCAATTATGTTAAAACCCTGGAACACCTCTAATGAGGTTATGGATACCCAGCCTTTGTATAATATGGTGCAGGGACTTAAATAATTAAATAAAAAAGATAGAACTTCCCATAAGGATAGATCTAATAACATTTCTGTATGTAGAGTATGCTGGTAGTAATCTTAGTTATATGTTTTTGTGGGAATGGGAAAGAATGTTGATTATTGATTGCGAGAGATATGACACCAAGTATGTACGATGAGAACCTTATTATGAAAGTTGTTGATTGTGTATATGAATGCATTGTATTACAAATTGGAAATTTTTTTGAAGTGACCTTCTGAATTGATTGCACTAGTTAGGAACTGTTAAGCCCTATGGCTAAGCTAGAGTATAAGCAACTGGAATTTACGGGTTACATTCTGGTGCAGGTGGCTATGTTATTGTGCAAGAAAAACTGCCGAACTATGTTGTTCCAGATTTAACAGACTTCAAGGTACCCAAGTTCCATTTTAAAATTGCAGTTATTTTATCCAAGAAGAGAAAGAAAAGGGCAATGTGAAAAGAATGGAACCCTCTTAGCTGATTGTTTTGGTGACATACAATACTTATGGGTATAGCAATATTTTGTACATAAAAAGTTAGAACATATGCATAGTGGTTTTGTTTTTTCCTGGAAAAAATTTGTAGGCATATTAGATAGTACACAACCCTTCTTGACTTTAAAGTGAGTTCTTTAATGGGAAGGTTATGAATTTGCTATTCCTCAGCTATATTTACTAGTGTGAGGGCAAATCCGATTCTAAGAAAAGTTACTTTCCTTCTTTGCCTCGATTTTTTTTTTTTTTAATGAATTGAACATTCTTGTTACATGCTCATGTCAGCACGTATTTTGAAGAACATGGACTTAAAGAGTAGTGGATAACAAAACGGATGGAGTAAGTAGTGTGTGTTGAAACTTATCTGCAGAAATATACAGGGGTAAACTTAGGTTTACATGCAAAAGATGGCCCCTTAAGCCATTCTGATTATAAGCCATAATAATGTAATTTTAATGATCTAGGTACACTATGATTCTTGAAAGTTTATAGGCACAAATAGTTTTGTTCTTGCATCGGGTATGGTCTCGATGGCACTATGAGTTGCACATAGATGAGACTGCAATTGCCTGCATGTGCATTTTGTTGGTAGGAGTATCTTATTCTACAATAATTTGGTTAATAAATTCTAGTCTTTATCTCTTCCAAAACAGTGATTATGTTACTTTCTGTAACCTGAATGCATACAATAATTGAGATTTCTATCACTCAGCTGAAATTGAACACCCTTGTCTGTATTTTTAATGTAATGTTTATTTGTTTATTTGCAGCTAAAACCTTATGTATCCCAGTGCCCCAGGGAAGTCAAAGCAACTGAAGCTTCTGAGCCAGCTAAATAGATGTAGTCTAAGAAACTATTGATTAACCAAATTATGTGTATGTGAGCCAGGCAACGAGCATTATATTTTTAGGTTGCTTAACTCCTTTGTAATGCATTAGTGACGGTGGCCTATTGGAAACATCAGTGTCACGAGTATTTCTTTTATTTTTATTGTAGTCATTTGGTGATAAAAGTTTACTTGTCAAATCTAAATGAAAACATTATTATTTTCTTTAGTTTCTTACGGAGCCAAACTACCCCTAGTTTGTTTTTATGCTGTTGATTTGGGGATGCTACCACGGAGAGATTCTGAAGGTGACCTTTTGTTTCTGCATGCCATCTTTTCAGTGACATAATTCAGTATTTGAATTTTTTCCTCATGGATAGCATCCGCATGGGACTTTTGTTGGCCATGTTTTTATAGTTGATGTTCAATCTAGCAAAGTTAAGTTCTGCCAAAAAAGGGAATTTTTTTTTTAATTATCTAGGACATTGTACTTAATCTTCATACGAATTTTCTGATTCCGACAAACGAAAGGGCAAATAAATAACACGTCTGTCTATGAATATCACAATCCCGCCTTCAATTTTCATTTGTTTCTCTACGATAAAAGAATTGTCTGGTTTACATTGCAAGATAATAACTAAGTTCATAAAACCCTTTTAATTAAGGAAAAAGTCTCCTATTCAATTTTTTTTAATCTTAAAATTTATTTTATATTTTAAAATAAACATTTTTATCTAAAAGTTTACTGACAATTGCTTTAATTTCACTAGATACTAATTTTATTTAATAAAGATAATGAGATTGAGGTTCATAGTTAAATATTTAACGTAATTGATTGTATTAAGTTGGAAGTAAAAGAGGGAGAATATGATAAATAAAATAAATTTGTTCACAATTTATCTATTTTGTTTGACATGTGGCAGTTTAATTGGCCCATTGCAATAAATGTCTACATTTTCACATCTAGGCAATTAGGTCCTTATGTGACATCTAATTTGTCGCGAAACAAATTATTAAATACATCAGCCATCGAAATTAATTTGAGCAGATCATCCATAATTAACACTACCTGTTTAATTTGTTGCAAAAATAGAATATTCTTAGCACATTCCAATATTTTATTTGCTAGGGAAAAAAAACTCGTGTTTCAAATTGAGGAGCGGGGGGAGATAATTATAAAAATTGTTTGTCGAATGAGATAAAGAATATGAACCCCACCCATCCTAAATAATAATAATAATAATAAAGGCAGTAGTTGATTCTATATATTCTCGGATTGGAAAATTTGATTGGAATAATTTAATTGGATATTTCAAACGTGATAATTGAGCCCTTATTGTTATTTAATTTAGTACTATGTTTTAATTAAATGTTGGCGTTAATTTATTAAGTAGTTAGAATCTATGGATCATTTAGTAATATTGTTGTAAAGTGGGTGTGCGTTGGTTCGAGGATAAGCATGGTTAAATAATAAATATTGCACGAACTAATTTGATATCTGTGATTGTTTCAATTAGTTTAATGATCCTTTCTTGCAAGAGGATTAGAAAAATATGAAAGACTATAGTTAAGTTTAAGTTGCATCAATCAAATAGATATGCTATTTGGGGGACCGGGGGAGGGAATGATGATCGGAATTTCTGTAATTGTATTTTCATCCTTGTTATTTGTGAGAATTATACAATTATTATACAAATTTTGTTAAAATTTAACGAATTTAGACAATGTTAAATAATACTCTCTCAATCTATAAGCAATCTCTTCACATTTTTTTTATTTAAAATTTAATTAATAATTTTCTTAATTTAAGAAATAAACAACATAATCATATTATTAATTATATTAATAAAAAAATATTACCATAACTTTTTAAATACTAATTGTTTTAAAATTTTTATATATGTCACTTATATGATATATTCAATTTCAAAAGGAAACATATATAAAACTTTAGATGTATAATATTAAACTTATTGTGCGTTATTTATTTTCAATCTCATATAATTAAAATCATTTGAGTAATCTAATCAACTTCCTTCTCATTTAATAAAACTTATATTCACCTCATTAATCACGCTTTTTTCAGGCAAATATTTTATGGAATGGACTGTGAAATTCCATTCTTGACTGGTACTATGAGTTTTGAATGTGGCCACCAATTATCTGCCGATTGATTATCGGTCGTCGGTCCAAAAGAGGAAAAAAAAAATTCTGTTTTATCCAGAAGTTATTTAAAGGTTTTAAAAGGTCAGAGTCAATGTTAACTGGCACTCATATTTTGACCAATAAAGAAGAGTAGAATAGTTGTAACCATGCTCTTAAACTATTACACCAGATGACCAATCTACAATAGTATTAATCTTATTTGAGGCTTGTAGAAAATTTGAAGAAATTATTAGTGAATTTTAATTAATGTACCAAAAACTAATCTTAATTAGTAAAGACTATATGTTATAATATAATTTTAAAAATAATTAATGGAATTATGTATAATAAGAAATATGGAGATAATATTGAAAAGATATATAATTACATTCTTAATTTTCTCAAAAAAAATTTAATTTAGATCAATAATTTTATTTGAATATGACTAATAAAGGAATTTGATGACAGTCCAGTGATTAATCCTCTCATATTCCAATCCCTAATGTGTAAAAAAAAAAAGAAGGAATAATAGTATTATAGATGGGCAGCTGGTATTACTAACAAACTCTACAACATTTCACATGAAAAAGTAAAGACCCATCTTACTTTTCTCAAAAGCTTGAGCTACACATTCGAAGAACAACATTGTGGGTGAGAAATGAGAAGCATTCGACGTTGTACCATTTCAAATTGACTATTTTAACTCTTTTCAACTGAATTCAACCAAGAAATTTCTAAAAACTATGAATCATGTAGAAGGTCAATCAATTTTGTTTCTTCCTTTCTTTTTTTTCTTGTCCTGCAAAAAAAGTCCTAAAATAACTAGATTAAATGCCTCTCTATACCCCCCTCCAATCACAAGTAATAATAGAATAATAGTAACCGACTCATAAAAAAACAAGAATAATAATAATAATAATTGTTTTATTAATTTTTACTCATGTTTATACTACGTTTGAGGATAAAAGATTTGTAAGGTCTATGTAGCAAAATGAGTCGGCTAATTTAGTTGGAATTGTTGTTGTGATGCCCACTATTATTAGAGATTTACTCTTAAAATACTGTGAGGTATCTTAATCTACTTTTGATAGTAAATAAAAGAGAGAGATAAATATTTGCATAAAAATCACCAAATTATATATAAAAAACACAAAAAGTAAGACCAACACGCATAACAACATTTGAAAGATACTGATTGCATTGGTTCGATCTAAAAGCACAAGTGGTTTGACCCCCCAAAACAGAAGAGGATGGGGAGATAAGGAGTGAAGATGGATGATAGTCATAGAAACACAATATCTCTTAATTTAATATCAATTCTTTAAACTAAGTTTCGACCAACAACTCACACACATGTAATAAAAAAGAAAGGTCTTCATTTATGGTTGATTAGTTTGCTATTGCATGCAAAAGAGGAGAAAAAATTGAGCATATATATCTTTGTGGGGGCAAACTTGATCAATCACTCATCCATCATAGTTGTCATGCATGTTTGATTTTTGTGGCCTTTCACAAACAAATAATCTTTCCGTCATTTTTTATAATATTTTAAAGCTAATTTTACGTAAGTTAATAAATTTTTTTATTATATTAGTATTTATTTTAATTTTTTTTAAAAATAAAGTATTTGTTATATTTTTATTTCTCTTAATAAAATAGAGATAAATTTAAAAATAATATACTCAATAATTTAAAAAAATAACGAATCATTTTATAATTAAGAATAATAAGATAATTTATTTAATACAATTTATAAAAAAAAATGTATAAAGGATTACTAGCAACCTAAAAAACAGTGCTGTTTTATTATATTGCTAAAAAAAATTCCATTTAAAGAAACCAAAGATGGTCGTGTATATTAATAGAGGTGGATACGCAAAGATTTTTTATATTGTGGATCATTTGACACTAAACTTAATGAGCAAGAACGTGACACGATCCCATGTTTATAAAATTTTGAGAGGAGCATCTTTGGAGATTTGATCCATGAAGTACATTATCATAAACAAAAATACTTAATTATTTAAATCAATCTTGAAGAAAAATTGGGTAGTGATATCAAATTAAGCACTGCCTCCCTTGCCTACAAATATTTATTTTGACTCATGGCTTCATTGATTATGTCACTTATATGATTTCATATAATTTTCATCATCTTAGATGAGTTGACAGCATCTTATTATCATTTGTCATTCAAAAGATGTATTTATATATGGTTTCATAAAATTATTATCATATTAGATGACTTTATGATGTCTTATTATATGACCCTCAAAAAAAGTATTTACTTTTGCAGTTTTCCTAGTTTTTTATTTTAGAATATTCAGATTTGTTATCTATTTTTATTTTTGATGCGGTTCAAAGGACAAGTGTACACACATTAATTTTTTCAAAATTATATATAAGATTAATAATTAATTATATAATCTTATACTTTTTATCTAAAATTATATATATATATATTATTATTTTGAAGTGTTTACTTTCTTAAACTAAATGGATTTTTTTAAAAAAATAAATATATTTTACATTTCAAAATTTCAAAAATAATCTATTTAATTTAAATACTCGTGTACTTATTTTTTGTCCAAACATGCATTGGTACTTGTGTCCACAAAGTAATCCCATGCAATATAGTCTACAAAATATTCAAGAAATAACGTAGTAAATTACTTATGATGATTTTTTATTTTAAAAATGTTATTTCAAATCAAAATGAACATTCATTCAATCTTAATAAGAGGGAGAGCTAACTTTTAGGAATCGAGACCCTTACTAGTTACTACTGCTTCTTCTTTTTTTTTTATAAAAAAAAAATACCCATATTACTATTTCAACCATCTAGATGGATTCTCATTCTAGGACACATTGATGTGTTTCTCTTTTTCAAAATTTCTCTATTGGGAAGTACGCGTACATGAATATTCGAATAGGACCCCGAAAACATACGAAGGGGTCAAAACCATAAAATTTAATTAATAATTTTAATTAGATTTTTTATTGATAAAATTCTAATTAAAAGTAATTTAATCTTTTTCTTCCTCACCAAAAATACCTATTTATACAAACATCAAATACCCCTAATTGTGGGTTTCCTTAAAAAGAAAAGAAAAAAGAAAGAAGGGGGGGAATTAAGGAAATTGATTCTAGATGGAATATGCCTAACACGTGGGTTGCCCAGACAGGAAATCCTAGCGTTGAAATTCAAGGAAAGGCCCGTTTGTGGGTGCAGACTGCAGTCTGTAGCGCGTTAATCGTCAGAATCGGATCCCCAAAGGTCAAATAAAACTGTCTTTTTTTTTTTTTTTGTCTATCTAAAAAAGTAAAAAAACACAAGACAAATTTCCACAAATCTCTTTTTGTAAAATCAAATCCACATCTCCACAGTTCACAACGTGCACGGTACACGCGCTATTCCTTCAACTTTCCTCTCACCTTCACCCTCCTTTTCTTTACTTCCACTCCAAACAAAAAACCAGGTAGTAAAAATTATTCGAGATTGAAGATAGTTAGTATTTTTTATTTTAAAATATTTATTTTTTAAAAATAAAAATAATTTTATTTTAATTTTAATTATCAACATTCTTGATCTAAATAAGATTTATATTTTATTAAATCATGTGACTTAGTAATTAATTATATTAATAATACTCTTATTGTAAATAATTTCAATATAATCAATGAACTTTTTAATTTTTTGTATTAAATCAAATATAAATATTTAATTATGAACGAAAATTAGTATTGTCCAAGGCACTTCTATTTTAAAACATAATTAAGGATTTTTAGGTATTTAAATTAAAATATACTATTTTTGTAATAATTAATTTGTCTTTGAAAGTCTATAAGAAATTGTATTTTAAAATCAGGAGAGTAGTGAATGATTTATGATAAAACTTCCCTATCTCATTCTATTATAACTTACTCCATCCTGCATAATTTCTCATAGAGTATTGGTATTTAAAAAATCTTAAAAGTATTTAACAATTGTCTTTAATATAAACCTTGTTCTTAAATTTATACATTTTAGAACTATTTAATCATTTACAAAAAAGAAAATCTATTTAATCACACCATATCCTCTACTTTTCAATATTTTATTTCCAATAATCTTTTGTTTCCAATAGATGATACTATCACATATATACAGACAAAAAGAGCATTAAAAAGTCTCACTCTTTTTCCTCTCACCTTCCCCACCCCCACCCCCCCCTACTTTTCTTTCCTTACTCTCCAAACAAACTCCAAAGTGTAATAGAAGAAATAATTACAATTATGGGATTAGTTTAGATTAGATAGTGTAATTAAACATGTGGAGGTACTATTAAAATCATTCCTCATTGGCTCGTTCAATTCAAAGTTTGAAAGTTCAACTGTTAACAGCCAAACACCAAACTTCGGACCGTCCTTCCTTCGCCTCGTCGTGTATACAACCTAACCAACCACCCATTTATATCTCTGCTTCCTCATCGACCCATAAAAAATTTCATTCTACTGTCTCCTCTCGTTTTCTTTCTCTCTCTTTATAATCAAACTTCAAAAGCCTTTGTAGACACTTACAAGAGCAAAATCTTCAGTTATATGTTTGAAGGAGTTAAAGAATTGGGTACTCAAGAAATGGAGACGAGTTTGATTGAAGAAAGGTTGTCAGAAATGAACCAAGATTTAATCCTGAAGCTGAAACTCACTGAAGAGGAGAGCAAAGAGGATGATTATGGCAGAGCAGAAGAACTTCATGAAGAAGTTGAGGAATATGAGGAGGATGAAGATGATGAGAAAGAGGGAGAAGATAATGAGGAGGAAGAGTTTTCTTTTGCTTCAGCTTTTGATGGGGTGGATACAGAGCAGATTTCAGCTGAGGAAGCGTTTGATAATGGGCAGATCAAAACGGTTTTTCCTTTGTTTAACCGCGATCTTCTATTAGCATATGGTGAGGATTTGGAGAGTTTGAAGTTGAACGATCGGGTACCTAATGTGAAGAAGGTATTTCTTGAGGCAAATAATGAATCGTCATCGACAACCGGAGATGATGAAGTAGTTGGCCCATACTGCGAATGGTCGAAGAAGGCTGTGGAGGTGGGGCCGCCTGAGGGCTGTAAGAAGAGTAACTCAACTGGGTTTTCCAAGATTTGGAGATTTAAAGATCTTATGCACAGGTGTAACAGCGATGGCAGAGATGCATTTGTATTTCTGAACAATACCTCTTCTTCAGCCTCCACAACTGATAAGAGAGACGAGAAGGTGGCCGGAGGTATGGAGAAGAAGGAGGCGGTGTTACCGGAAAAGACCCCCAAAGGCGGTGAACGAAAATTCAACGGCAACGGAGGAGTCGTAGGGGAACAGAAATTGAAAAAATTGTTAAAGTCGAAAAAGCCAGCTCCGTCGCCACACGAGGTATACTTGAAGAGTAAAGCCAAAGAGGGCCGACGGTCGTACCTTCCTTACCGGCCGGAGCTGGTTGGTTTCTTCACCAATGTCAACGGCGGTGGGTTAACAAGAAATGTTCACCCCTTCTAGAGGAATAAAATACTCTTTTTTGGGTTTTTAACTTTTTTAATCGGTTGGGTGAAAATACTCAATATTTGATTTATTTTTGTAAATTTATATATAAAATTTTCTTTTCTTTGAAAATATTAGTTAGGTCTAATTTTACTGTTTTGGGTTGGTGGGATTAGATCTTTCAACATCCAAGTACTTGATTGGCCAATGGGTGTAAATCTTGGAATTCTTAGTTGGAACTCTTGACTGTTTTCTTGAATAAATTACCGAGTTTTCCAAACTTTCTGGCTTATGTTGTAAATAAAAGAATAAAGATGCTAATATTTTTACTTTTTATGGAATGGTTTATTTGATTTTGAACGCAATCTTTGGTGTACTTGGTGAAATGAGAAAGTCCTCACAGGACTTAGCATGGCGGATTGTATTATAATTTCTTTTAAATTATAATCATAGTATATTTTTTGGCTTTTCTTGTTTGATAGCCAAAAGCAAATTTATTATGTCAATATTTATACTCGTATATATTTTAAAAAACTTAACTTAACTGTCCTATTTTCTACTAACACATAATATGCTTCACCAAAGATTTCAAGTAATCAATAAATAATTTTTTTTATTAAATCATTCGGTATCCTCCCACTCTGGAACTAATTCGAATTTGGCTCGGATTGAGTCTGCATAGATTAACTTTTAAATGTATTGTTATCGAAAATAATTAAACTTGCTACCCACCGGCCACCGGCCACCGGCCTTTCCTGGATTATGTGGACACGAACTATTCCCATACTTTACTGGGTAACTGTCCAATTATACCCCCACCCCCCCTCCTACCAACTGAAATCAATTAGTGGTAGTACTTCCTCTGTTCTCTAGTAATTTTAGTTCTGCAATAATGCAATGAGGATGTTTAGATATGGCATCTCATAGCTAAAATACTATTGAATTTATTAATTATATTTCTCTCATTTATAACTAACAATTTTCACCATGTTTGAAGTCAGAGAACATTAGAGAATGTAAAATTTTTAAGAAGTATACTTATAACTGTAAAACGACTAACTCATTTAGGAGTATTAGATTTTCTTGGCAGGTTCACTTCTCATAATTTAGGCATCTAGGGGAGCACTGCCCCTGACAGAATGATTCTCTCATAGAAATGCACATGGCTAGTCGGCAGTACACTTCAAGCACCAACGGATTCACTAATGAGGATGTGCACAAACTACTACAAAACTACTAGGAAGGTGATAATAACTTTCTAAACCCACCACTACACCAATTCCAAAATCAGGGAGAGGTGGCCTAATCTTATACTCTGTCCGTATGATTAATGACAAGAACCCCAGTCCATTTTGAATGTTTATATGGCTGTTAGCCTTCAAGTCTTGAATAGTTTTACATTTGAGTTATGGTATGTAGAACGGTCCGTACTCCAGCCACAACCATCAGTCACAAAATTGAAGAAAGTAAAACAATTTGCATTGATACACTAATTACTTTCCTTCAAAACCTATTCATTTCAGTGCCTTGCATATATACAAAGTTCCATGCTTGCATCATGGTTTTAAATAGACACACAAGAAACTATTTAAGTACAATTTTTACTCCAACTTTGTCAATGATGGCGCTGAGCTATAATTTGTAAACTATTTCAATACACTCTTAAGCAAAAGATGCAATGGACATTGCAGATGAAGACAGAAGATGTTTCCACAAGATCATCGTAAATCACATATTTCCAGTCTTAGGTTTGGATTGATGTACACATTGCAGCAATCCACATATATGGAACTCCCATCAGCTGGTTCTGGGTGAGGATGAAATCCCTTCTCTCTGCAGTTCATCAGGGTGCTCATCCCATCAGGATCTGATAATCTAAATATTCCGTATCTCCTGAAACACGCCACAAGAAAATCATATTGTTGATAGGTGACTCTTTGTACATCATTATATTGCCCTTCATATTTATAATACTAAGATGCAATGTACCTGTCAACATATGCAATCAATCAGGTAAGTCTTCTTCAATGGTTTTACAGTCAGTTTGTAACATGTCTATGGTTCTCTTGTGTGATTCCAAATAAGTTCTTGTGCAGTATGCCATTAGGCTTTTCAGTTTAGAGAACTATGATAACCCTTTCTCAGTTTCTCTAGGCTCAAATGAAAGCTCATAAAATTTAGTTATTTTGGCTGTTATTTCCTTGTGTGGATAGTACACTAATATTAAATAGTGACCAGTTCATGCATAATCAATCATTTCTTCACATTTTATGAAAGATGCTACAATGCTTGGTACCAGGCCACTATAGCAGTAAACTTCAAAAATAGATGTAGTTTTTCTCAAGTTGTAAACCAAAACTAAGCAGTATTTAAGAATCCTATTCACAGAACCTAAATCTATCTCAATTTCTAAACTAAATATGAAATATCAAATTGATGTTAATGTTAAAAAAAGAAGTAAAAAGGACGACCTTGATTTATCAGTTGGAGCCATGACAATAGCAACAGCCTCAGGCACCATAACCTGAAATTGGAAAAAGATAAAATAAAAGAACAGAAACTAGTAGAAGTGAGAAAAATTCCTAATGACCTGAACTCAAAAATCAATTAGGCTGCTCTATCTTGATGAGCAAAGAGGAAGCACTAAAAGAAGGCAAGATCTGAACAATTTAGATTATTGTTTCTGTTGAAGTTCTGAACGGTTTCATGGAGACAGAAGGATGGACAAGGGATCAAGAAAGAATAACTATCTGGTGACACCTTAAAACTTACACACCGATATATTGGTGGCCAAATCCAATAGCAAATATTCACAAGAAACTTTAAAATAAGACTACTGAAAAACCACTGACCATCGCTGAAAATCCAAGATGAATTTCTTCACATGTAACATATTTAGAACAGAGTGGTCATATTACCCTTAGAAATAAGAACAGGAAGAACCATCTTCAGGGTGAATGAGGAGGAATAAAAAGAAGGGTGGGCATGAATCAAGATAAGCCTCAGATTAAATTTTCACCAGACATTTGCCATCCCCTTAGTATTTGTTTTACAATCTTATAATTCTAAAAAATTAAGAGTTTTCCTCTTGAGTAATACTTAAATCAATCAGAGAGTTAATTGGGAAATCTCCAGACAATTAAAGCAGGCAATACTAAAACAAAGAATACAGTATCACCTACCTGATATGAGTGTTGGGTGTGCAAATCAACAGATGACATGAAACAACTTTGAGAAGGATGAGTCTGGTGAAAGAATCATGAATTAGTTCCTACAGAAGAACTCGCGAAATTCATTTTCATTCTCTAAGCAATCCACAAATATGAGAGATCAGTAGGAAAATGGAAATGATCCAGCACTATCCTCAAAACATATAGAAACACAACCAGGAAAAAGATGAAGTATAACTATTGAGCAACAAACCTAAAACAAGCACTGTGTACATTGATTGTATAAAAATTAGGAAAAGATTGAGAATAACAGGAATTTGTTTTTGAAATATATACCTAACCTTAGTATAAGTATTTTATTATTGTCAGGGGCAAGGTTGCACATATAATTTGAAAGACTAACAATTAAGAAAGCAAATTGCTCAAACTATAGTACAACATAGAAGAAATGAATACACATTAAACAGTTGAAATAGGTCAAATATGATAACTTTTATAATAGAGGAAAATGTACAAAATTTAATATAAATATTATACACCTTTTATTCCTGTGGTTTTCAATAATGATTTACCAGGACAGAAAACTTGATGGGCTTTTGATACTGTCCGTTGCTAAACTATTATTCTATATGCTTGTCTTGGAACATATTCAAAACACACTGATAGAAAGTGGAAATAAATTGTTCAAGGAATAGATATAACTCCACTTAGTGATAAGGTCACTTTTGGTATCCAACACCACCATTATAGCAACCTTTAAATTAAAAGTTTTGAGCTTTGCCCACCATTTTAACAACTGAGGTTTGTTTCCAATCACCAAACAAATACAATAATACCACTCATCAAATACAATAAAAGATCCAATTAGATAGCTTGCACCAAAGTTAATCATATCTAGAACATGAATGTGTGAGTTTGCTGGTCCAAGTACAAATGCAATTGTCAATGTTCTATTGATGATAGACCTAATCATCATAACAACATCTAGGAGAAACACTAAGATACTATCAACAGTTTGAAATATAACTTCAATTCTACAATATCATCACTAAAGAGAGTATGACAATGAAAGGCCAGGGAGTAGTAAAGAGTTAAAAAATCATGCAATGTAACAACTGTCTTGAAGAAATTATAGTAAAACTCATCAGTTAAAAACCTCTGATCCGGGGTGAAAATTTTTGGGAAGAAAGAAGCTCCAAGTTGCATTTGAAGGCTCATACCAAAGACGATCTTTGCTCTCATTAATGTGGTTTAACTGGGTCTCTTGGAATTGGCTAAAAGTGTAAGACTACCACTACCAGCGATAAAGCATCAAATATTATAAAAAAGGTGAATGAATTTAGCAGCTACATGAAGAAATACTCTTTCACACACACCCATGATACTAAGAATTAAGAACAAGAGAAGTAACTTCTTATCTTCCGCCAATCTTCACTTTAAAATTTATGCTTCTACTTTTCTATTTACCCCTCCCCCTTTTATATGCATCTATCTTCTTTCAATAAGAAAAGAAATTGCAATAATGGGCCAAAAAAGAAATGTAATAGGTTATGACACCTCATGATTTTCTTTTTCTTTTTTTCCTGTGGGAAAGGCGGGGAGGGAGGACTATGGGAGATTTGTTCCACACCCAATGCCAACAAATTAAGGGCATATACAGACTATAAGACAAGAGGAATCTGCCCAACGCTCTTCTAATTGGATGGAACTGTTATGCTTCTAATGATGTTTCAAGCATTATCCTTCCTGCTTTCCCTTGGGCTGATGCATATGCCAACATGAAAGAAAAAAGAAAAAGACAAATGCTTACATGTATCCATCCTATTGGAAAAAGGGACTGTTCATTTTGAATGGCAAAAATTTGCTCCTCATGTAAAGCCTCACACTGTCAATGGTGACAATAAAGTCAACAGTTTGAAAAGTTGTAGTAATATGAAGAGATAAATCAGAGAGTCTGCATTCTAAAACAAAACTGGAATACTTGGGCACAGATACTTACTGAACCAGAGGTCGATTCTTGTTTTGGTATTATCAAATTGGTGACATAGAATGTCTTGTCTTTCTGCAAAAATCATAGAGAAGATTTGAAGCAATCTCATAAGCATAAAGTTTTAGTCAGTATGCTAAAGGTAAAAAAAATTCTTCTTTAAAGGCCGGGACTTATCTAGTACAACAAAAGATGAAGAAATCACAAAAGCAAAGATAGCTCTGAACAAAGCCAAGTGCAATTGATGAAAAGAAATACAAGTTGAGCTCATCAGAAAGGGAGGTGAAAAAAGAATAGAGCACATAAGGCTGTAGAGGAGGGGTAGAAAGAAGCTAAGAGTAGTTGGGAGAGAAGTTTCCATTAGTAATATGAATCAATTAGGAAGTACATAGAATCAAGTATCTCATTTTTCATGGAGGAAATTAACAAAATTCAAGTAAATTAAAATCCAATTTTCAGCTGGATCTAGTCTAGCTTGCTGCAATATACACATCTGGGTTCTGAAATCATTTATGAGAAAACTGGAATCAAACACCAGTAGTAGAACTTGGCATGTTTGCCTGAGTAACAATATTATCTTTAAACTCCATTTAAATCTATCGGATAAGATGGTGGTTACAAGGGATGCTCCAAGAACTCCACATGTCTCTAGATCCTTCTTGGTGTTATCACTGGCAAGGTCAAGAAAGTCTTCCATCAACCGAGCTGACTGTAGAAAACCAAAGATTGTTAGATCACCAATTCACTGCTTAATCCATTGTTCTTATAAAAAAGAAATTGAAGGCTTGCTCTAGAGAAACATATGAATTATAAAAAAAAATTACAGGCAAACACTTATATCTAATATTTCATTAACAAGAAAAGCGGCATGATCATTTTAATGAATCCTTACAATATGTACATCTTTGAGGGTTTCACATTTTGTTGAATTAATGCTTGAAGAATCTGAATGATCATCTGGTGACACAGAACCTGTGATCCACGACAACTCAGACCCACCAGGCAATGAATGAGTAAAGGAGATACCAGCAGATGGAGATGACTGTGTAACAGCATGCACGTCAATCTCGAAACAAACCCCACTAGCCATTGCGCATTAGTTGAAATCAGTCCCAGAGAATACCAGCACCGAATTTGTTTGATGCAACATTGACTATGCTGCACAACTAAAGACCAATTGCATCAGTGTGCTATACCTTAGAAACTATTCTTGTACCAGAACAAGAAACTAACTAGAAAAGTTCAATTAACTTTGACAGCCTTTTGCACCTAAAGTGACATAAAACCAGCACTGTGGTTCAACTCCTACAGAACCAGTTTCAGGTACTGCAGCAGAATCACTGGTATACCAAGCTTTGAACCATGACAGAAGAAACATATTATATCACCACAGAGAAAGTTCTTTTTCTTAACTATTCCTTAGTATATAAAGTTACTTTTTTCTTTACTCAATATAATATGCTTGCATCATGATCATCCACATTTAGAGATTAAATTTGTTCTTCTCCTAGCATCATGATGGCAATAGACTAAGTTTTAACTTGTCTCCCTCAAGCCTGTTATCTTAGATACCCAATTAATGACTCTTTCTCATCTTTCTACACCTTCCTTCTTGTTTGTGAATTTGCACTCCTCTTTCTGTAAATGAAGTGTATTCACACTCATGAACTTATCAGTTAAATTCACACACCACAATAACCCAGAAGAAAGCACTCCAATTAAAGAGCATGAAATTCTCAAGCACAAATATACAGTTAGACATTAAGAAATAAGTCATGGTTGGTCACTAAATCAAAAATGAAATAGCAGTACACATTTTGCCATCAGCTTTAATTCAACATGCTAATGTGTACCTTGAGAAATTTCGGAAGCATTTCAAATACATAATAGTAATCTGATCAATAAATGGTTTGCTCTAGTCAAAAAAAAAAAAAAAAAAGAAGGAAAAAGGGAGAGGACTCTTTTGATCTCTATAATGGAGCTTCAAAGTTAAGTTTTAGAACAGTCACAAACACTGAATTCCTTGGCTTAGGATGAGTTCACTTGAAAGATGCAGGCTTTTCAACAGAATCTGGTAAAAGTAGTTCAGTCAATTATTAAGTCCAATATTGAAATTAAAAAACTATTCTCTCCAGCTTAGAGTATGATTGGGTATACCAGCAACAAGACTAGTGTTTAAAAGAAAACCAAATAATTGGTTAAGGACGGGCGGCCCAAGATCAGTGTTCAGTCAATTTAGACACCCCTTGCACCTCCAGTGGTCATTCATTATTTTGATATTCACAGTCGAAGGAATTATTGGCAGTTCAGTTCATACCTTATACCTCAGAGGGGTTTTAGTTTTACAGGACAGGAGATGTATTCGAACGTGCAGCAAAGTTCATACAGGGAGATTTTCATGCATATACCATATAATCTTCTCACACAAAATGATAATTCATTGATGGGTTCGTGCATGAGAATAAATAATTATCAAGAATCTGTATAGATTAAAAAATGTTGGGATTATTAAAGAAAAAAGGACACTTTCCTTCCCTCTCCAATTTTTCCTTTCCTCTAAAGGCCTGTAAAGACTTGTCCGATAAACGCATAATCAATGGCAAGACATCTAAGATTCTAAGATTAAAAAAAAAAAAATTGAGACTAAGAGGGTTGAAAGATGAACCTGAACGATGAGCTTGCCAGGTAATTGGAATCAGTGACCCTTTATTGTCCACTCTTCCTATGAAATTCAAGGTGGGATATCTGAATGTGGCCAGTATATTCTCTGGGTGGGGGGGGGGGGGGGGGAGGGAGGGGGGCATTTTTCCACTTTTTTCTTGTCAGAGAGGGACTTTACGTGGATGGAAACGATCACTTGATGGTGGAAGCTTAAATTTTACCACTCCAAGGGGCACAATATTTTCTTGATCGTGGTCAACTAGGTCCACCACACCTGCCGAGCTTGTTATGACAATGATAATCTTAATAGAGTTAGGTTATTCATTTTCTTCAGTATTCACAAACTTTAGTTGTACGATGCAATTATGATAATCGCATTAAAATTAATTATTCATTTTCTTTAATATTCACGAATTGAATAGAAAGGATAATAGAGATTATGAATTCGTTAGATTAAGATTCAATCTTATTTTCTTTTAAACATTTCTTCCATCTTTCAATAATGATATACAATGATACTTGTATCAAAATATCCATGACACACTTTCTCTACTCTTGGAATAATCTCATTCACGACCTAGTGTCTATTCCTCGATGTGCTTCCAAGTATAGCTTGTAGAAGCAATTGTGAGTAACTTCCATGGCTCCAAGTATACCATGTATATTCTACCTTTACACAAAGCATGATCAAAACAACAACGATGAGTAATTTCTTTGGTTTCAAAGCTTGAGAAGGGTATTTGACCATACAAAATTTTAACTTTATATACAAAACATGATCAAAGCAACAATGAGCTAAATTTTCTATTTCACAAGTGAATGAGAACGAGGAATTCTCAGTTACTAATGCGCACGCTACATGGTATATTGTCATTTTCATTGAGCTCAGGAACTAATGAATTGTTGGGAAGTTGCTCTAGTAAATGATGCGCCATCAACTCAGTTAGACCATCATTCTTATAATTCATGAATGCTCCCAGGGCTCCCAGAAAACCCTCATGCCGCAGAAACATTGCTTTTGCCTCGCCTTTTGACCTGCAGACAGAGAACACAGTACAAGCGGATTTGTGATGAAAAATGGAATATATGAATTCAGGTAAAATAAAGGAATAGATGGTAATATAATGATTTGGATCCTCAACCTTTTCTGCACATACATATGGGGTTAATCTTAAAAAGAAATGCTAAGAAGTCGAAAGCAGAAGATGTTATCCGTGGAACAACTTGGACTCCAAAAGATGATGCTTAGCCATGATAGGATGAAACAGGTGATGGGAAGACCAGGAAACTGAGTAGTTAAATTTTCAAAGTAATCTACTTCAGAAGTGTTTCCTTACAGTTGTAGAATAATTACCAGAAATTAACTGCAACAGATATAGTGTCCATTGTATAATCATGTCCGCGAATGAAAAATCCTCCAAATATTATTCTCTTGAGTCCGAAACGAAGAGCATTCAAGTAAGCAATCTGAAGGGAAAGACAATTAATAATTATATAGAAGAAAATCTTACACAGGACAACAAGAAACAGTCACAAATTGAATGGCACAATAATGTGGAACTAAGGGAGCACTAAACAGCTGAAACGTGCATACAATACTCATATACATAAAAAATTAGCACAGACAAATTCAAAATCATGTATGTACTGCAGTGTGGAATTTCCAATTCCAACGTTAACTGCCCAATATGCATCTATCTAGCAAATTAGAAGTCAAATAGGAAATCCACCAGAAAATCATTAACCAAGCCAAGAAACAGTCAGAAAGATATTTCATTACTTGAAAACTGAAAGAAAAGGAAATTGGCATTCTTTTTTACTGACTAATAACTAATCTTTCTCTTTTCTACACAAATCTAAATCTATAGAATGTGACATAAAAAGAATCTAAAAGAACACCATCTATATTATAAAAGGAAAATCGAAATATATATTATAAAAGAACATAAACAAAAAGAAACTAATAAAAGGGAACAGTAAAATATAAAAGAAAAGAAACTGATATAAATAATATAGAATCTAATTATTTTTTTTGTTGAAAATATAAAAGAAATATCAGTTGGGTACAAATAAGAGATATAAAGAACAGAAACTTTAACTAGAAATGCTGAACCCTTTACTAGATGCATAGAGAACAACACCTTAAAATAAAGTTTGAAGGAAACTTTCAGATCTCCCCTTAACTCACCTGTCCAATATTATTTGAAATCATTCTTAAGAGGGATCGAGCCACATCTTCAGGTCTGTAGTCTTCAAGTTCTTTATTTTCAGAAATAACCTTCCCAAAACTAGAAGCAATTGTTGTGGATGAAAGCCCAATCTATAATGATGAGAAAGACCATATATAGTTTAGCATAGTTATTATCACACATAAAAGTGAAAATTCTCTTTATTTTCAGAAACAACCTTCCCAAAACTAGAAGCAATTGTTGTGGATGAAAGTCCAATCTATAATGATGAGAAAGACCATATATAGTTTAGCATAGTTATTATCACACATAAAAGTGAAATTCATAAGTTTGTCCCTTAAACGTTTGGAACTCAATAGTCACGTTCGACCAAATGCGCACAATCAGTTTTCTTCACATTACATCATCAATGTGTTTAAAAACAGTATATCTTTGTGAATTAAGAATACTTCAAAGAACCAATTATCTTTTCACTTGCAGAAATGACTACACATTTTCAAAATAAGAAAAATGGGAAAGCACTACTGAAGTTGTTGACCTAATCTGGAAAGTAATTTTTGAATGAGCAGCCTCAAAACTCAGCAGATGTTGCTATCTCTATAGGCCTCAATTTGTGATAAATCTTTTCCATGAAATATAGAACCTTTGATATCTTACTAACATCTTGCACCTAGCAAGATAAGTAGAAACTAGAAAGTGGATCAATACCTTTGAATAGTCTGGTCCACCAAAGATGTCCCCAACAAGCATATCAATCAATCTATTGTTCCCACCACGACTCAACTCCAACAATTCATCAAAACTAAAAGAACAAAATAAGAGTCCTTGTCATGGAAGTAAATGGAAAACATCAGAAATTTTGCTTTAACTAACACACACACACACACACATATAGCATGCATGCACATATATATGTGAAATTACCTTTTGCAATTGGTCAAGAGTTTTCCAAGTCCCCAAAATGTACCACCTCCAATGCTAGTTCCACTAACGCGTGCAAACTTGCCATCTCCATCTACCTAATAATGATATAGATGGAAAAACATAAAAATAAAATCAGGGAGCCAGAGGCAAATAAGAAATGTTTAGTTAGTTATTATTTGTAAAGAACTAAAAATTTACTCTATTAAATCCATATTATTCCATGCAATCTGAATTCCAACACACCAATATGCAGTAGTACAATGGAAGTAGCAGATAATGTACAATTTTTTCCTCTTGCACATGTCATGCCTCCTCCTAGATCATAAATCTCGTTTAAAAGGTTTCAATTTCAATACAAGGTTGTCATGCTTGCACAATGGGACCTGGGTTCCAAATAGTTGTGTGTAAATATAGAATGTAAAACAACCAGTCCAGCAAAGTTTTTTTATAGAGAAACTTAGGAGACGTCTAGGTACCATTCTGCCAATTTGCAGGTATACTAGAAGACTCCTTACTTCTTAGCCATATTACTATGAACAGTACTTGATTAAAAGATAATATTTTTCTGTATGGTTGAGAAAACTATTTAAGTCACAAAAGATTTTCTTCAGGTAGTATATTCATTACCTCCTGTTTCCTTTTCTTTCACAGACTCACAGCATGTATTTCAATTTAAAACATAAAAGCAAAACAAATTTATGAAGCTACCTTGATCATGCTAACCCCAGACCCGATATTGACAAGGAGGTAAGGATACAAATCATTCTGGTCAATCTGCACATAGTTCTTCTGCCCATCCATGTATGTAAAAGCTTCGCATTTGACTGCCTACTCAAAACAATAGTAGAAGCTTCAATTAAGTCTGTCATCCTTATTCTCTAGGACAAAAACATTAATGAATAAGTGAACTAATTGCCAGTCAACAAGGAAGGCTGGATGGCGTGGCAGAAGAAAGGGTGGAGAAATGTTGACAGAGAAGAATGCGACTGTAACATTGGATGTAAATCTTTAGCAGTCAACAAGCAGGAACCCCAAAGTTAAAGGAATACATGGGGTTCATAAACAGGTATTTAAATGTAAAATAGAAATTACGACTAGAGTATGAATCGTGCCATGAGCCAATAGTGTAAAGCCTCTAAATAAGAATTATGCAATCTAGTGGTGATAGTAGTCTTAAGAAGAACGCCAAGGAACATATTAAGATCTCCCTGGTATGTGTGTGGACCAGAAAGTACGAAAATTCAAGGGAAAAGGCCTTATCCAAACAAAAAAGAAAGAATAATAGGAAAACTTTCATCTTTTTAGCCAATACGAATAAAGTTATCAAGTGTATTATTCAAGCCTGTTCCAAGGATTATGCACAATGGAGTGGTGGGCTCAGGCCTGGGACCTTACTGATTTTATAAGAAAATAAAACATAAAGGACGGGGGATGTGAAACCTGACCTAAAGAAAACAAGAGCATGGTTAGTGCATGAAGATCTAAAACCATTTCACATGAATTAATTTCTTGATTAATAATCCCTTGGATGCTTGTTTAGCAAGTGCATCAGACAAATGAAACTGACCTATCATTAATAATGACTTTATTAAACAAATTTTGTTAATATAAATGGAATATGATCAAATAAGGAACCATGATCTAGATAATGACTTAGTTAAGCTTTGATAATTTATCTCTCAAGAGCAATTTGGGCACATGCCGGTGAAGGAACATGGTACATGTGACATCTATCAACAAGCAAACAAGACACTTATGGACATAGAAAAAACACTAGAAGAGGTCCAAAAAAGATGGGTCCTGGAAATGCCAGAATTAGACAACCATGCTTCCTCAAATACTGAGGGTATATCCATCATTCCATGAATCACAAAAGAAGCATAATAAGCAAATTCTTAACTAGAATTCAAAGTTGGAAAAAGCAATAATTAACACTTCAAAAGTATCATAAAAGAAGGGCAGCAGAGCAATTTCACACATGATGGAGACTGTTTGCTGAAAAATGGAGGAGAAAATTAACTGTCGAAGTTACTAGAATCTTATGCTTAAGTTTGACATATTGTATTTTTCCATAGAGATACAAGCAAAATATGTGCATGTCGTACAAGAACCAACCTTAAGCAAAAAGTTTGCTCCAGTAACAAGAGAATCCATTTCATCCACCTTGTCCAGAGTAATCCCAAGCTTTTCTTTAAAAAGATCTGCAAATCTAAAGGCACCACCTCCAGTTGCCTTTACAGGATCACGCCTTGTTAGTATTTTATTTTATTGTAAATAAAAGAGTACCATTTCTATGCATAGCATTGCAGAAAGTGTGTTTGTATTTCTCTAGTATTTAAAGTTCATCCTCCATGATAAGGTTGAGAAGTATATAGTATATATACCTTTATGACACCATTGGCACTTGCATTATCCTCATGATGCAAACCATCTGAAATCATGTCAATTTTATCAGATCCTATATATTGAACCCCCAAGGTGAACTGCTACAGCATATAACTTGAACATCACCAAAACAAAAACTACAACTTTTAAGCAACTAGCTTATAAAATTACTGCATAAGAATAATATTGAGTGTAGCGTCGCATCCCACCCCCACCCCCACCCCCCACCCCAAAAAAAAAAAAACCATCAAATGAAAGCTTAAATTTGAAACAAAACAAAATTCACTTGAAAAGGACCTTATGAGAGGAACATAAAGTGACATCACCAATTAGTTGTATAAGAATAACTAGTCTTTTGTCTGATGCAAGAAATGTGATTTATAGATCTTACTTCCACCTAAATGTTTATAAGCCAGAATTCTGTTACCATCCAGTCCTCCATAACATTGCACACTTCTTAAAGCCAGTCATATTGCCTTTCCAGAAAGCACCAGAAAGTTTAGTCACACAATCTTGTTAAACAATTTCAAGAATGTAAAGTGCAAGGTTTACTCAAGACCTGAGTATCAGCGAAACTAAAATGGTACCATTCTTCAGCCAACCAGTACTGCATTATGGCATGAAAATCCCCATTTTCCCCATTTCCTTAAATTGATTTTCCCCCTTTTTCCTTTTGAAGGGTGATGATATAGATTATTGATTACCACGTTGATATAATTCCTTTTGGACCAAGCATATATATGGAACACCAGAATTATGATGAAAGGGATTTTTCCTATTCATCCGACTATAACATATTGAATAGAAAATCAAAAACAAGTTAACTTGGTAAGTCTAGCAGATAAAGAACTAAGGCAATCACGATGAAGCAGATACCTCGATGTTGAAATTGCTTGGAAGACAAGAACTCTATGCACTCATTAATCTTTCTTGTTTCGAACTTCATAAATTGAAGCTTCCCTTTTAAGACACGGTAGTTGGGATTTCCATTAGAAACATCCCATCTTCCTTTCGAGGAAGATGTTTCCTTTTCTTCAGACGAGCCGCTCTTTTTGCCAGAGAAATACACCATCTTGATAAGAGATCCTTCCAATACAAAAAGGAGAAATGAATTCAACGTTAGTAATTTAAACAGACAGCAACTATATCCAAAAAGGTATCTTTTACAAGTACAGTAAAAAAAATAGTTCAGAAGTCACAATGGAGTTCTTGCATACCAAATATGAGCTTTAAGAGTTCTTTAATGCACAATTCAAACAAAATATAGACGAACTAAAACTTTCTGTTCTGATATTTCAACCAAATGCAGAAAACTAGTAATGGTAATCGCCATGTTAGAGAAACTTCTGAGGATCATCAAATTAAACACCAATAAATCACCTTCCCCAGAAAGAACATGATTTTAACAATTGGGAAAAAAAGAACAGGGTTAACAATTGGGATTACCGCCAATATCAATAGCAACGTGTTGAACTCCATCGTCATGTTGCTTTAATTCTCCATCAACCAGTCCTCCTATCTCCATTTTGTTGAATTTGCAACGTCTTTTTCCTTGAAAAAATCCCGTTTCTTGATTAATTCCCTTCCTATCTCTCTCGTCTGAGGCTGGACATATTCCGTTGTTCGCCAACGTTCTCTATATAGGCGAGAGAAACAAAGCCAAAACCTGCTCTGATGCGTTGCAATACTCATAATTCGCCAAACTCCATTAAAATACTAGGAAAATAATCATGAGTCTGCTTTGACAAAGAAGGTAACCCAACATCAAATTTGGAGGCTTTGCTTTATCTTATCCTTTAAAATAAACATATTTTATTAAATATGTTTTGCTGACAATATTTTTAACTTAAAATATTTAATTTCACTAATTAATAATTTTTTTATTAATTTAATTAATAATAAAGATAATTATGTATATTTAATCATTTTAATTTGATTGACTAATCAAATGTGAATATTAAATTATAATCATAGTAATATATATAATTTTTTTTAATAATTAATACTTTTATCAAAATACATGATAATTAATCTAATTATATACACCTGAAATATCTAATAAATAGACTGGAAGACTCTTAATTAGATTATATAAGCTACTTGGGCACTAATGATTGCTTAAAAATTTCATATCAGTCAACACAGTAAAGCTAGGCTTTCCTTCAAAAAAGAAAAAATAAATTTCAATTATATTATATTCCGTTTAAAGTTGATGGAAGTACTAATCGTAGAGTCACAAAGATGGAATAGCCACTTCAATCGTAACAAAAAAATTAGCTCTACTAATAACCTTTTAATTTTTTTTAATCTCTTCGACCTTATGGGCCCTCGATTTTGATGATTAAATTTTCATCATCCACTCATGATTGACAATTGTGTAGGTCTTGTTTGGTACTTTGGGCCTTTGGGGCATTGATAATTGGCAAACATGTGAAGAATATGACATTTGGGGTTGGGGGCAACATGTGTAACACATATGCAATCAAGAATTATTCAAGATCAATTTATCATCCTTCACTGATAATTCAAAAAATATGTTACACATTTGGGACAACTGAACATTTTTCTGCTTTCTTTAAAAAAAAAAAGAAGAGAAGGACAATTTAAAAGTTTCAATTTATTAACCTCAACCTTTTCTTAAAAAAAAAACCTCAACTTCTACTTCTAATAAATGGTCAAAGATCCAAGTCAACCCACTCCCCACCTACCCAAAAAAAGAAAAAGAAAAAAAGAAATAGCCTGCTTCATTTTCTATATATAAAAAGATAAGAAGCCTATTCCCCTGTGATAAATTTAAAAAGTTAAAAAAGAAGAAGATAAGAAGCCCATAATTTGGTCTGGCTGAAAGATTTCGATTAAACACACAAACAGAACTTTCAAGAAAAGCCCATATGAGTTATGGGCTTTGTTAAACAAAACATTTTTCATTTTTTTTTTCTGAGAAATTCTAAAACTAATAATCCTAAAATAAAATATATTCACATATTTATCTCAAATGTCCATAAAATTGGATCTCATTTTAAAATTAAATATATTTTTATTTAAAATTTATAATTAAATATTTTGAATTTAAAGATATGAAAGCTACTATCATTACTAAAATTAGAAAATTCATAACTATCATTACTATAATTAATTAAATATATTTTTAAAATTCATATTACTAACTATTTTTAATTTTTTTTCCTAAAGATGTATTTATCATTAATTATCAAGAAATAGGTCCACTCCGCCAATTAGAAAGGCTAGACGCTGTGCGTGGTCCTCTCCACTAGCTCTCGATGATGCCTAATCCAATTTCGGTTGCTCCAAATATCATGAATAAACACATGACCCCTAACCAATATTAGTTGACTGAAGTAATAAAAAAGGTTTATTGCTATCGCACTACATTACACACTTTGATCATATAAGAGACAATATTAACCATTTGATAATTTTAAATAAATTTTGTAAGT
The DNA here is from genome assembly GCA_019593545.1 of Apocynum venetum. Taxonomy (NCBI): domain Eukaryota; kingdom Viridiplantae; phylum Streptophyta; class Magnoliopsida; order Gentianales; family Apocynaceae; genus Apocynum; species Apocynum venetum. Next base: position 6,542,126 of record SRSM01000132.1, read on the forward strand.
TTTGATTGCATTTTTTAGGTAATCATAAAAGTTTTTATAATAAGGGAATTCAATACCCATCAATATGTAATATCAAACAATAATATTTTAAAGATAAACTTCATCAAAACCTTTGAAATACAATTTTTTTTCTTTTTGTGTTCTAAAGAAGTTCCTTGAGCTTCACGAGTTTCGTATATGTATATACATATATCATGAAAAAATTTCATATAACATTTCAAAGAACATAAAAGACTAATTATATCAAATATTCATTACTTTTCCTAAAAAAGATATTAACTACTTTTTACCTACGAAACTTTTACTACTTTTATTTTGAGGTGTATTTATGTTGAAGTTTTGCTAATATATTTGTGTTAGTTAGTAATTTTAGAATCTCAATTTTTGAGTTGTACTATTGCTTTTTTTTGGGGGGGTTTTGCTAATTCCAATATGTTTAGGCACTTAAATTAAGTTGTTTAACAAGATTAATTGTTATGGGTAGCTTCAAAATCTCATATTTGTAAGTGTAATTGTGATTGAGGCTTCCATAGATTGTGTTTCCAGTGCAGAAAGTTGTGTAATGTGGGTTTTAGATCCGTGAAACATGAGGGGTGATTTGGGTGAGATTAGGTTAGAAGGATAGGGGTATTTTTGTAGGAAAAAAAATGTGTTATTTAGTAATTAAACGTCAAATTTAACAATTATGTAAAACAATTGTATCTCTTAAAAAAAGTTCTGAGTTTGAGTCTTGTATATGGAAAAAACTCTACTGAGAATTCTCTTTCACAGCAATATGCCTCACAGTAAAAATATACTATATTAATCATAAACTGTAAAATAGATATAGACACTAATTAAATCTTACGCTTGATAAATACATAAATCCCAATATATGTTACTTGTAAAACTTGAATTGCCTGTATGCCAAACTCTTCCCAGCTTCCACATATATCATATCTTGGCACTGCTACAGGAATGCATTTGTCTTCAAACGTCCATGTCCTTTGAGCCAAGAGTTAGAGGCATGCCTTTGCCCCCTGAATTTTCCTAATCCTGCCTCCTCTTCCACCCTTTTTGAATCCATATGCCTTCTATGTCCAACCTTATCTATTCGGTATTCCTGCCCAACCGACGTTGTATCTAGGGTGTTCATTCGTTTTTCGGTTCGGTTTTTACAATTCGTTCGGTTTTTCGGTTTTTCGTTTTTTACTTGGATAAACCGACCAAACCATATTAACTATACTCGGTTCGGTTTTTAAATCTCGGTCGGTTCGTTTTCGAATTTCACGTTTTTTTTTTTTTTCGTCGAAAAAATATGTTTGAGTACACAATTTCGAAGTATCAATTAAATCGTACACATTTTCAAGAGAAAAATATCGAAAATGATTCATAATATACCAAAATATGATGAATGAACTTCTTTTACAATACTTAATAATCATCTTGTGGATACAAAAACACTTTAAATAGAAAAAGATATAAATAATTTTTGAAGTAAATAAAATTGGTTAAACATTAATTACAATTTTTTTTTTATAAAAAAAAACTTCGGTTTTTCGGTTTAACCGAAGTTTCTAAAGTTGAAACCGAAAACCAACCGTAATTTTAAAAAATTTCGGTTAACCGAACCGAATAAACCGAAAAACCAAAATACCAACCATTTTTAAAATTTCGGTTCGGTTCGGTTCGGTTTTTCGGTTCGGTTTTTACATTTCGGTTCGGTTTTTCGGTTTTTCGGTTTTTTTACTTGGATAAACCGAACCAAACCATATTAACTATACTACGGTTCGGTTTTTAAAATTTCGGTGTTCGGTTCGGTTCGGTTTTAAACCGAAATTTCACTATTTTTTTTGTTTTTTTTTAAAAAAAATTCAATGAGTTTTTTTTTTTTTTACAAAAAAAATTCAATGAGTTTAAATAATATGATTAAATGAAATGATGATGTCAAATACACAAGCACATTCAAAAATAGGCGAAAGAAAATTTATCAATTAAATCATATTATTATATTATTTACACATTTTCAATGAGAAAAATATCGAAAATGATTCATAATATACCAAAATATGATGAATGAACTTCTTTTACAATACTTATAATCATCTTGTGGATACAAAAACACTTTAAATAGAAAAAGATATAAATAATTTTTGAAGTAAATAAAATTGGTTAAACATTAATTACAATTTTTTTTTTATAAAAAAAAACTTCGGTTTTTCGGTTTAACCGAAGTTTCTAAAGTTGAAACCGAAAAACCAAACCGTAATTTTAAAAAATTTCGGTTAACCGAACCGAATAAACCGAAAAACCAAAATACCAAACCATTTTTAAAATTTCGGTTCGGTTCGGTTCGGTTTTTCGGTTCGGTTCGATTTTTGAACACCCCTAGTTGTATCTTCAAGATTCTTTAGGCCTCAAGCTGACTATTTTAGTTACTTTAAGCAATATTTTTATTCTTATAAATTTTACTAATTACTAAAGTATTTATTATTATTTTTTTCGAATTAAATATCTATTTTTGACTTAATACAATAATTAAAAAGGAAATTCGATTTTGAAAAATTACACGTTATTGTTATACTTGTTATAGTAAGTGTTGGGATTTAAATCCCTTTAATTAAAGGAAAAAGATATTTTTATTAGAAATTTATGTGTAAAATATATTTATATTATGAAAGTTATAATTTAATTTCATATATATGGAAATAAAAATATGAACATTAAATTATTTACAGTGGAATTCATATTTTTATGCAGTCTTACTTTCTACATGGTTTCTTTATTCATTTCCATCCATGGACTTTTAATTTTTAACTTTTTCGTTTTTTTGAAATGCTTAACTTTAACTAAAATAGTTCTTTTTCCACCTTTTAAAATTATGATTTTAATTTCAAAACTTCAAAAGAGAGGAAATGGTAAAAATAAAAGCAATTGGCCATTAACTTGTGGACTATTGGCCTTTCAAAAAAAAAAAAAAAACTTGTGGACTATTGATCGAAAAGAAAAAAAGAAGTCCATTGATGAAAATATGGAAAACGTTTTGAGGACTAAAAAGTGTTTTATGAAAACTTCAAGGACCAAACATGCAAATGAACCTTTCAAAAAACTATAGAAAAGTTTGGGATTGGCGCGGGATAACGGCACTGCAGACTTGAGAGTCGAGAGCTTTCATATCCTTCTCTGATTCAAGCAACATCGCAAGCGCGCACTGATGGCCATAGAGGTTTCCTCAGTTCAAGATCTTTGCAAACACGTTAGTTAAATCTCCTTTTGAATTTCTCTTCAGAATTGCTGTTAATTCGAGGAAATTCTCTTCCTCGATTATATCTTTTCTCATTTTCGTCATAATCGTATTTTTTTTTCCCTTCTTTTTGTAAGTTAATTTTCTGCGCAATTCAACGATGCCGCATCTCCGATGAGCTCTGCAGATTATCTGTTGTTCTCAAGTCCTGCCCAGAAGTCGATCCTCCTCATGTTCGAATCTCAGGCATCAATCTCTCTCTCTCTTGCTCTCTCTATAGATATATGCGTTTTGATGTATGTAGTGCGGAATTAGGTTTACATATTTTTGCTTTTGCTTCCTCATCAAAGTTTTGAGATAATTCCTTATGTTCATTCTTTTTTTTTTCTCCCGGTTTGTACAATTAATTCTGGAATTCGGTTTTTTTTTCTAGATTATGATTTAATTTTTGTGTCTGAAACTTCTAATATGCAGCTGAGTCCAGACTAAACTGTTGGAGTTCGAATTTTAGAGGTTTAATAATATAGTGAAGGAGGAAGAATTAGTTATCAGATTTATGTTTGAAAAAGTTGATGTTAGAAGATTTTGTTATGTTATTTATTATTTCATGCTGAACAGTTTCTGATACTGGCTCTGGAAGCAACCTGGAAGAATTTCAAATTTTAGGATGCTCAAGAAATCCAATTTTTTCCAGTAGATGGGGTGAGTTATCAAAGATTAGATTCCTATCATTATGTTTTCTGTTTATGTTTTTTTTTATTAATTACTCTTGTCCAGAATAATAGATTCATCGAAATGGCAGCTCGTTCTGCAGTTTTCTTGCTTTTCAGTTCCATATATGTATAACATTCTCTTGCTGTTTCTTATTACATTCATTGCCTTACAACTCCATTTTTTCCATTGCAGATGGTGTAATTTCCATTACAACTACATGTAAGTTCCATTTGGTTTCTGTTTGCCTTGTCTGTGTTGAACCATTTTATATTTATGACGGTAATAAGGTGAATGAGTCTCTAATTTCATGAAAGGTGCAAATTTTGAGGAAAAATATCTGTGTTGCGTGTTAAAGTGTTCTGTAACATGAACTTTTATTTTTGCTTACATTTCTGCATTTTCAGTTTACATTGATTAGGTGACATCATGCATATTATTTGTAAAAACTTGGGGATATTTTCCTCTTTAGGTCTGACTTGTGATGTAGAAAAAATTATAGTCATTTATCATTTTGATTTAGAGAACTTAATAAAGTTGCTTCTCAACTAGCCTAATGATTCTAGTCATCATGTTTACAGGAAAAACATGATGCCATCATGTGTCTGGAGCTATATTTCTGAACATATGGAACTGGCATTAGCAATGGCACATATTTAATCCACCAGTTCTGCAAATTCATAGCCCTGTTTGAAACATAATTTATACAAGGCTAATGTATCATGAGGATCAAAGTTATGGATGGTTTTAGACTCCAAATAAGTTCCAACTTTCATGAAAGATATCTTAGAAACTTGTACCTTTTCTTCTTTGGATCTCGACAAAGATCTTATCATGTACAATTATCAAAATGCCTCATTATTAAGTTGATTCATGGGACAATAAGCTAGAGTGGTCACTTGATGCAAGTTAGTGGCTAGATACTTGTAATATTTTCATAGTCTTCCTTTTATGGAGCATGGATCATCAAATGCATGTGGCCATTCTGATTTTAGAATTTTTTTATGTGAAAAATACTCCAGAATGTAAGGCATTTCTTCTTCAATGCTAACTAACAAACTTTTCTAAATTCTATTCTGACAAAATATTCCCTCTTATTCAATGCATGCAACTTCTGCAGCTTTCTCTGAAAATGAGATAAATCACTTCTGCATAAACTTAAAAGAAACAGAATTATCAAGAAGGTTATTAAAGCTACCTTCAATGATGAAACATGGTGCCAAATTCAGGCATGTTATCTGTCATTCATTTGTCTCATTTAATCAAAAGTACTTTGTTACCAATTCCTTTCTTCTTCTTCTCTTGTTTTTGTTCTTATAATTCCCAGTGGGACTGAAGCTTCATTATCAACAACCGAGAGCACAAATGACTTACTGTTGTACATTACATTATTTCTTCAGAAGGTATGGTTTCTTTATTTCCAGTGGGTAATCAAACTATTGGCCCTAGTTTTTGCATTCATGGATTAACTGAGCTCACAATTGTACCTTTCCAGTTACTTATTTTCAATTTCTTATGATTAATTCTGCAGATGTGCATTTTGAAGATTCCTGTAAGTTGAACTGATTCTTTGGTTTTTCTTTATTAGACGTATGACTTACTCTTCTGAATGATTACTATATGACATGTCTGATCACAAAATTAAAATTCGTTTATTGTACCTAACTGACTTTGTGATTTGATTTCAATTTTTTGCAGTATAAGTTGATTAGAAACTTATGGAACCATTTGAGAATTCAGATATTACTTTCCACTTTGAGTTTCAGTACAGGATGTAGTTGGCTGAATTGTAACTCTTGTCAATTCCTGATTTGTAAGAAAAGATAAATCAAGCAGTTCAAGTAAATGAATCCTTCACATCTCTATTCCCAATAGATACATTATCAAACTTTTGCAGCTTGCATGAGCTATAAATCAACCTAAAATTGACTATCACGATAAAAAAATATCCTATCGAAACTTATACGAAATATGCTCTTATGCTTGGAGACATTGCTGTATTAAATTTCAAAGACATAATCAGTCATGAAACAGTAAGGTGATGAATACTTCTGGCCCTGGAATTATCCTTACGGAGATCATTTAGATGTGTAAAGCTTCTTTTCAAAAGCACATCACAATGTTTCAGATGGAATGGGAAATTCAATCATGATACTCAACTTATATCTCTGGTAGAGTAATAACTTATGCAGCTTTTCAGTTGTTTTGTTCTTACTCTTTCAAAGTGGCATTTGAAATATATGATCAACTGTGGCTTCAAGCTCTTAGATTTCCTGTATTCTAGCTTCAAGCCAAGGCTGTTGCCTCTGACTTCTTTTGGTGATTCTGCAGAAAATTGCAGTTGAACTATTGGTAGAAAATCATATGGTGCCTGGATCACCAGGAAATTGCATACTTGCTGCTGACTGCCCTTTACCTTCTTCCTCAACAAACATTGAACATATGAAGTTAGGACTTGAAGAATATGTTCTTAAGCATGGCAATAGACTACATGATGTCTGCAACTTGTGCTTCTCAACGAAGTGAGTCTTGCACTTCCATTATGACATGGTTGCATTCATCTTCAGTTCATGCCAAATAATGAAAGATGGTGACCTTTTATTTTGGGATTTAGTATGAAAATAATTGCAATAATGTTGAATGTTTCAATATAAGAAACTTAGAGGGGTTCATTCAAATTGTTGGATATAACTCTATGATTCTTGCATAGTATGATTAACTATGGTCTATGGTTAATATGAGCTTACTATTTGCTTGATGACAAAAATGTATGCATTTTATCTCATTGTTTAAGGTTGCATTAATACAACATGAAAGTTCTAAAGCTTTTAATGTCTTAATTTTGATTAATGACAAACATTGATGATGATTAATGTCTTAATTGTATAAGTGTTGATCTTTTAAGATTCAAATGTTTAATTCATACAATATCGAAATTTCAAATCTTCAAGAAAGATCAATTGCTATCAAGAGTTGAAGATAAGTTTTTTCTGGATTGGATAGGAACTAAAGGTTTAGTATTATAGATTGCTCAATAAAAGTAAAACGTTTTTCAAAATGCATTTCATAAAGATAAAACATAAGTTTTGTATTTGAAATGGTTTTCAAAAGACATGTATATGTTTAAAATTTTGTAAAATATATTCCACAACTCTTAGAGTTGATTGAAATCTTGTGTTGCATGGTTTGGATGCATGTGCGGTTGACCACAGATTATGCGGTTGACCGGACTATTCAATTCATCGTCTGTAAAATGTTCATAGCTCTCTGGTACACTTGCGGATGATGGTGTGGACAATTAGCTTAAGATGCAATTAACTGTACGTCTCTTGAGTGAGATTCAAATAGTCATTTTTATAACCGTGAGCATACATATAAATGCCCAATTGTTTGAAAAACTTGTAACAACAACTTTTTCAGCAAAAATCTGATTATTACTCAATATAGAGCATCTTAGAAACATTTTGAAATACTTTCATAACATTTATATTGTGAAAATCATTCAACAAGGGTTTTTACTAAATCATTGGTGTTTTTGAGCAATTTAGAGGAACATGTTACTAAAGGAGGTGTTTGTACTTCAAAATTGATATATCTTTACATTAAGGTGATATCTATATCAAACTCTTCTTATTCTCATCTTGTAAGTTTCATTTAAGGCTACATTGAGTTTAAAACTCTAAGATTTAGAGTGAGTTTTGAATTATATATAATTATAATTATCTTAAGTGTATTTATTTCATTAATTGTTGTATTAGAGATAAGTGTATAATTAAGGTTGTATTGTAAAACTCAAGGAGTTGGGTGAACCTTGATTGGGTAAAATGTTTATGTTGTAAAACTTTAAGGTGAATTGAGTGAGCCTCTTTTGTAATCTCTTGTCCTAAATTAGTGAGAGGTTTTGTGAAATCCTTGAGTAGATAGGTTGAGGTAGTAGATTAGGTTTTGTTGGATAAACCGAACCACTATAAATCGTTGTCTTATTTATTTTATTTTTGTTAACTACTTAAACACATTATTTCACACACTAAGTGTTTGATATTTATTGTCTTATAAAATATTATTTTTAGGTTAAGAAAAATCGGATAAAACCTAATTCACCCCTCTCTTTGATTTTTCACAATGAATGCAAATATCATATATTCAGATTTTGAACAATGGAATCCAGAACCAGAATACTCTTCATCTACACAACTGAGCTAAGTTGCTTTAACTCTTTTTCTTTCTCAGTAGTCTTCTAAGTTGTTCTTCTTTTTACTTAAAAATATATTATGGATTGAGCCATTTTGATTACCAAACAAATGTATTTTTTGTTTTAAAATACTGTGCATGAATACTACCTGTAATTTTTTGCCTAGTTGGTGTATATTACCTATTGATATCTGGAATTCAGCAGCCAAGCTTTCACAAGATTCTATTATGCTTCAAAATCATCTTTTGTTTATATAGTAAGTTGTTCCAGATAAGTTCTCTTGGATTTTCATTTTTGAGTTATCCACTTTCCATCATTACCCCTCTAGTATGAAGTTTTTAGCAAACATGCGTTTCACTTTTATCTTGGTGAAAGTTTCTCTTTGGACAACAAATGGATTCCCTATAAACATGTCTAGGTGCATCTTGAAATAATTTTCTGTGCCTATGTGTGGTATGTGCTTGTTGTAACACTTAAAAACAAATGAGTGTGGTCATAAAATGAAAGCAAGGACTTGCCTCAAACAATTTCTTTGACCTGGTTTGTACGGAAGGTAATTTTTTTGGTTGATTATATGCACAGTCCTAGTTCACATGGAACCAAGCTAATAAAACTTAAGCAGGTTAATTTTCATTTATTATGCGACATAAATCTCAGTTTTGTATGCAATAGATGACCATGTGTGTATTTTATCTGATTTAGGGAACATCTGAAGGTTGGCACAGGCTGGGCAAGCAGATCAGGTGCACGCCAAAGTAATGTGCAAATTATGGATGCAGTGGTTGTTATTAGTGAAATATCAGAGAAGTCTATTCCTTCTTGTTACAGGGCTCATGGCCCAATGACAGAGGTTCTAGTTCTACTCGTTGACTGAAATGTATAGCATGCTAAAAACTAAAAGTAGAAAACATAATGGTGGTAATGTTTTGTTTCTTTCTGTTAGGACCAAGTTTCTATACTGTGCTTAGTAAAAGTAAACATCTGAAAAATCCAAAATATAGATGCATTCACTTCTTTATTTTGACTCTGATATGATTTCAATTTCTTTCTTCAGGTTTTATTTTTCAAGGATTTCACACCATGTTTAATCACACAATCGTCTTTGGATGCATTGACTAGCATCAAATGGAAAGATTTTGGGCTGTCTCTTAAAAGCATTGCTGATCAAGAGGGTTGTATTTTTCTGGAATGGGATAGCTTGCCACCATATGTTCACATTGATATTGCCCTCCATTCTTACAGTAAACAATATCCATACTAGACTGCTATATAATAATGGTGACTAACTATTGAGCATACGAATTGGCAATTAACTTCTCCTTCACTCTTTGGCCCACATATTTTGAATACATTTGTCTATTTCTTAACTTGCTAGAAAGGTTGTGATCGTGCCTGGTGCTGGAAAAAGCCATGTAGATCGAACACTAACAAGAAAAGCTGTAAATCATGCACTCAGTCAATTGAAGGAAAATAATGATGGTGCTCTTCTAAGTGCTCATGCACTAAAGGTATATCTGATGCTGTTTTGCCTAGTGTCTGAACTTTAGGTTTCTTCTGTTAGAGTCCATTTTAATGCTCTTAGCAATTTTGGTTGACCAAGTATGTTTTCTATGTTTAAGTTACACGGACCATGCCTTTTACAACTTTAAACACACAATATATCACATTTTATTGGATGCTGTATGATAATTAAGAAAAGTGAAAGGTTTTGCCATTCTTAAATATCATAAGTAGCTAAACTAATTACCAAGATACAAGTGACAAGTCAATATTGTGCTTCTTCCTGAAAAAGAGAGCTGTTTGACTTGCCCCAAGAAATGGCATCCTTTTCCATCTAGGAAGAATGGTAAATTATGTCTACCAAGATATTTGAGATATAAGAAGGATATGTTTACCATGGGTAATTACCATGATTATGCCTCGGAATCATTTTTATGAGGTCCTGCATCTGTACATAGACTGTCGTATCTGTACAATTTTCCTTCAGATAATTATGAAATTATCTTGGAACTTCTTTTCTATGTGCTTCCATAAGAATCAAAACAGAGTAGTCTAGTGGTTTTGCCTTTTTTGGGTAGCTTTATGTTGATAAATTTACTATGATGTTAATGATGGTTTACATGAATTTTTCTTGAAATCCCTAATTGTTTGTAATTGAACTTTAAGTTTTTGTTTTCCCACAGATCCAGGACTATGCTCCTGATCTTGCTAAAACCATAGCTGGCCTGATCTTGTCTTCCAATGACCTGAACTTCAAACAAGAATGCTTCTCTCTTCTTTCGTTACAGTTTCAGAACAGTGAAGGAAACAACATTGAAGATTGCATAAAAGACAGGATAATCTGTGTCATACGCGAAAATGACAGAAAGCCAAAGAGAAATAGAGAATCTAAAGCCCTTCTTTTTGAAGATTGCTTCTTCCGGTCGGACTTCCTTGATGGGGAATATGAAGAAGGTGATGATGTGTTTAGCCCTCTTGATTTGTAATAGATATGTCAAATGTTTCAGGTCCCAAAATGATGCAGCTTCTGAGTTAGTTTAAGAAGAACATGTAGATGAAATTTAGTGTTAGTTTTGTAGATCTGTTGGCCACTGAATGAAATTACATTGAATACGTGTCTTAAGTATTCAATTGAAGGTCCTTTCCTGAGCAAAAAGATCAAGATATATATATTTTGGAGTCTTGAGTTCATTGATTCATCATTTTACATTATTTGTTGCTTTGTTTTCTATTGAAAAGGTGTTAATCAGAACTGGGGAACCATAAAGAAAGCATGGTAAAGTCAATGCACTGCATGATATTTACTCATAACATATCTTAGAGATTTATTATTCGAGTCATTTCAGAGAGTAGGTTACAATTTTTCTTTTGCTGCTAGATACATACTTTGAACTAGAAGACAGAACCAAACTACATATGTTTATGCTATGAAGTTACACACAAAAAAGCTGGCCAAAGTAATCTAAAAAGTATTGAATAGACAATAGGACTACTCCAATAGTCTAGGCTCGATGTTTAGATAATTGCTGCTTTTTAGGCTGCAGATGGAGCTGGTATATAAGATATTGCAGGCTCAGGCATAGAAGCCATGATTGATGGTCTTGAGAAAGTCTCTTCATCTGGAACAGAGTCTTCTGCCTTGAAATCAAGGGAGGCATCGTTGTATATATCCCACCATTTCTCAACCAACACTTGGATATCTTCTCGGTCCATGTTTGCCTCTTTCCCAGTGAACCTCCATGGTTTTGATCCCTAGTGAATGAACAAAACCAATAAATCAATGAGGTAAAACTCAATAAACCTTGCTGGCTACTGATATGGAAGAAAATCAAGAAAAAGGATGAGAAGGGAGTACATACATCAGCACAGTAGTGAACCACTTTAACCTTCTCGAGTTCGACGTTCTCTGGATGACGCCAAAGCATGGCTATGACCAGGTTGTACACCAAAGGAATGGGCTTGTATGTGCTTCGGAAGAACATATTCAAGAAATCCTGTCATTTGCATCAAATGTTGTATATATCAGTAATGGATGGACACAAATCAGGAAGACAAACATATATGCACAAAAAAACTGGAAAAACTTTGATACATGAACAGAACTGACCTGCTCTGCAAAAGGTGTTGGTGGGGTGATTTTCAGATTTTCAAGAAGACTTTCATAGGTCAGACGGCTAGGCTCAAAGACGAACATTCCAGCATTGAAGTAGATGGCAGGAGGTTCGCCAAACTCAGCTGGCCATTTCACTTTATCAGGGCGTTGCTGGCAATACCCAATAGAGAACTGAGGTGTGTGAGTCCATGATTTCTCACAGAAGCAATCCATCACAGCATAGAAATATCCATCAGGTGTATCAAAGAGATGATCAATGCTTTCAAACACTTGGATATCAGCATCCAGGTAAATCATCTTGCTGTATTCCTCAAACTGAAACCACAAACACACAAAATTAAAGATAATTGTATTATTATTGTTTCATCTTCTAGACAAATCCTGTCGCACTCAATGCAGTCTGAGGTACATAAATTTGATGATTCTTGAAGTTGTAATATAGAACAATAATATTAAAGATTATATTTAGGTGATGTTAAATGTATATATTTCATGAAATTAAGTTCTCCACATAAAAGAATAATTAGTCTTTTCATATAACCTTGTCAGGATATATATACTTGGCTTAGCTCTTCTTGTAAGATTCTATAGAAGCTGTCATGAAAGCAGTTGTTTGGGGACCGTAGAAGGGTTTGGCACATGAACCGAAAATGATACTTTTAAATTATTCTTAATATATTAAACTTTCAAAACTTCATCTATAATTGGACTTTGCTAAATATATACTACTCTCTCCGTTATTTTGGCTATATTTGGACTCCCTTCTTAAAATCAATTTTTCAATTTTTCATAAAAACATATTTCAAAATATTTTCTTATAACTCTACACATAGTCTCACTTAATGACATAAGCAATATATTTTTATTATTTTCTAATTAAAATTACAATAAGCAATATATTTTTATTATTTTCTAATTAAAATTACAATATCAAATAATTTATTATTTATATTTTATACATTTTATAATATTATCAATCATAGTTCTAAAACATATTAATCAAACTTTCAATTCCTAATAAAAAAAAAAATTCTTATCAAATATAACTTCATTTCAAAACAAAACAAAAAAGACTTTAAAAAACAAATGCAAATATACCCTTTGTTTCTTGTTGTGTTGTGACCCATAAATATTATTAGGAGAGGCATGCTAGACATATTATTATTATTATTATTTCCATTCTCATTTAAGATTTTCTAACTTATGACCTTGTTTATGTAAACATGCATGAAGAATTAAATGCATAGCTATTGATACATGCATAGGACATATTCCATCACTTTGAAAAAATGGCTCAATCCATGGAAATGGAAGAATTCCCACATGCATGGCCTATACAAGGAGTGAGTTAGATAAGGCAGTTTAGTATATATGAAATAATGTACTTACATTCCAGATGCGGAGTTTGGAGTAGTTGATGACATAGTAAGCCATTGCAAACTGAATCTGATTCTCAGGTGGGTAGATGGGCTCAATTTCTTGAACAATACAACCTTGTGACCTCAAAATCTCTCTATGCTCCTCAGGAACATCGGGCAAGATTGCAACCACAAGAGGGTATGCACTCTTCACCTTTCTTAGACCCTTTGCCAATCCAACCACTCCCTTCACATAGTCACCTTTACCAGCCAAAAATGTTACATAGGCTCTCTTTGAATAGCCCCCATTTAGAGTTGAGACTTTTCCCGCACCAGAGATGATTTCTACTGGAACTTCTGGAGCCATCTTTTGTTAAGTTTAGTACTTGAGAAATGGAGCAAGGGTTTTTACTCCTTTTTTTTTCGAGTGATGGGATTGGTATTGTTGAGGAATGGTGGGCAAATACTCTACTTGCCTTTGTTCCTGAGTTCATCAATGGTACCCTTAGTTGACTTATATAGTACCCCGGATGGGAAGGTACATGCGGGCGAAATGAAGTGAAATGAAATTCAAATAAAGATTTTATTGTCGTTTTTTCATTTTTTTTTCTTTATGAAATAATATAAAATTTTTTTAGTGCTTTGTGGAGCAAAGGGGTGGCATAAATTTCTTCTTCACCTTACCATTCATATGTAGCCTTATCATCTCGAGAGAGAACGGCTGGGATCTAATGGAATTTGAGGCCGTGTCAATTGCCAAAATAGTTTTCATTTTACTTTTTAATGACTTATTTTTGGTGCTTGAAGTTTCCCCAGCTGGTTCGTAAACAAAGACCAATGGGGTGGGAAGTGCGGAATGTCCTTGTCTTTGGAATATATAGAAAATATTAGTATCCTTGTGGGTCTAGTCTATTAATCGGGCCGCCATAAGCTTTTGATGACATGGAATTAGGCTAAATAAACAACGCTCTTATATCACATATTTTTCATTTAAAATTTTACAATTAGTCTTTTTAATATAAAGAATGTAAAATCTTTGTGACAAGTAATAAAAAAAAGTGAAAGGTCTTGAGGATATCTCCTTACCAGATCCTCCCAGATGTATTAGTTGAATTCATCCAAACACTAGCATAACTTTTTTTTTTTAATTTTAAAAAATGATTATTCAATTTTGAATAAAGTGAATATAATATTTAAAAATAAATACTGTTTATTATATTTATTTTTTTCATATTTCTACATCCATCAGTTTCCATTAGATTATGCATTAATACTAGAGAAAACTGCATATAGATAGATGTCTATTGGATCATTTTCCAGTATGGTTAGAGCAAGAGTTAGCCAAATTTAGTCATAAATCGCATTTCAGTTCACATGCATTAGGTTCGCATTTCCAAACTCTGTTAAAAAACCCTGCTAAGAATCATATCGTTTGTATTAAGTGATGTTGTAGTAGTGTCCATATATTTTGCAGAAACTTTGCATACCATATAAAGTTGGCATCGTACAAGTTGCATGGAACATATAATTCACAAGAACTATATATGTCACACGTCTCCGGTTGTTCTCTAGATGGGATCAATACAAAACCCTAAATTAATGAGATATGAGTAAAATATTTTTGTGTGTTCAAGAAGCGGTTCTTATACAAGGGATATTATCTAAAATTAATTTTTCATATTTAATTTTTGAAATGTCAATAATTTAATAGTCAATTTCTTAAAATAAATATACTTTTCATATAGAATTTTGCTAACATTCTTAATTTAAAGAATTTATAACTTACTCATTTATGCGATTCAAATATTAACCACCGTATTAAAAGTTTACCTTAATTATTGTATTAAGTATCTTAAGCAAGGCATTTTTGAGTGTTGATTTTATGCGACTAAGCCATCGAGTAGGGATCAAGGTCCGGCCTTTCGAGTATTTGAAAGAAATAGAAGGCATCAAGTGGCGAAACCAGACAAAAAAAACTATCACATTATCTTTAACCATTTTTAGTACTAGTTTTTCCTTCCTTTAATTAAGGTCTTTTCATTATCCGACAATATATATGATCAATTGAGAATAATTACTATGGATATGGATTCCCCATCTCTCCATATATAACTGCCCAAATATATGGCCTCTTTCCTTTCCTTTCATAACTATTGGTCCCAAAGAAAAGCCACTTTGGAGCAGTGAGTGAGACCATAGAACTAATGCTCAAAAGACTACAACTTTATATATTTTAATACCTACCAAACAGATGCCAATTGACTACTACTTCTCCCCAAAGGAAACTGATACATTAGAAAGTGGAAAGTTACAAACATGAATATATTCAAATTTACAACTCAACATTCTTGGGTTATTGATTGTAGCTGCAGAAATCTAGCTAGTTACATGAGAAATAGCAACAAGAAACTTTGTAAAAACAGAAAAATACAAGAAAGCAAAAGAGAAAAAATAATAATTAAAGCAAAAGTTAGAGCATAAGATTGAAAAGTTATTCCAGAATCAGAATCAACATTCTGTGAAAAGTAAACCTTTTTATTTTTGGCCTGTTGTTACCTAAGCTCCTAGTTCTCATTTTGAATTTTTGTACATAACAAAAAACAAACCTCAAGTGACTTATTACATTGGCAATGTTCAATTAGGAGCCTCAACTTTATGTGCAAAATTTGCTAATCAAAATTTAATTAGTAAATTGGTAGCAACGGAAGATTCTCAGTGTGAGATGGTTAATTGGTGTGACACTGACCATGCCCTAATTCCTTACCACGCACGGGAAAGATGAAAGGGAAAATTTACAAGTGGAAATTTATTAATATAGAAGATGATTGTTTTTGAGTTTGTGATGCGGTGGCTCTTCCAAAATCTTGTGTGCTAATGACAGTGACAAAATCAAGATTCGTGGCGTCTCTTTTTCTGATTTGATTTTATTTTTAAAATAAAATAATAAAAAAGAGAAGAAGAAGAAAATAGATAAATGAAACATGATACTCTACATCAAAATTAGGAAATAAAAGAATGTTGATACATGAATTTTGTATAGAGAAAATTTCCTTTCAATTTATCTCATTAATAATATAGTATCAGAAAGCATTCATTAATTTTGTATATTAATTTCAGTATATACTACTATATCAGCTTTTATCAACATCTTTGTCATTTCACTTCCTCTAGCTATCCTTTTAAAGAATCTAAATGTCTCTCAGGAACTTCCTTTCTTCGTATCCACGGCAAATTGTGATAAGGTTTGTACCTATGTGACATGGCTAGGTATGATGTAAACTAGTAGTATTGTTTAGCCGCCAGCCACCTTCTTCTTATTGTTATATATATATATAGTTTTGTTGATAGGTATAGGGTGAGCAGTTATTGGCGTAGCTTATTTTGATGGTTAATTAATCTCTTTTTCTTGACTAATTTGCTTGATGAAAGTGACTTTGAACAAATTAAATTCTCAAGTATTGAGCTAAGGTGATTATCATAGGATATGCTAATAAAGTGTTTTAAGGATCTGATTTTGCAAAGGAGCTAGCAGTTGAACATTTGTCATACAGGTAAATTTCTTGAAATTTAAAATTTTGTTTTTCATCGTGCTTTAACAGCTTTGAAAAAGATATCAGAAGATCAATTAAAAAAATATTACTTTTACTATAAAATTAATAAAATAGATGTTTTATCAATAGAATATCATTAATTTACTCAAATGTGATGGCGGTTCATGTAAAACAAGGATAAGCACAGGCGCAATGTTAATATCACCGAGCTAACTTATCCCTGAAAATATATAATATTTCATGCATAATGTTCAATCTAGTTTATGCAATTCTTAAGTAGCTTGCTCATTTTAATCTGTTAATCTTTATGTCCATTGCATTAGGACTTGAATTTATATCACCAGGAAATTTTTACTTATGGTAATTAATGTTCTTGAAACCCTCTCATGTTTTTCCTAAAAATGATGGCCTGGAACTTGGGATTATTTCCTGTTTCTAGGAAAATCAGTTCAAGTTTCAATTTGAAAAATTTTATAACTCTAGTGAAGCTGAAACTTTTCAACCTTTTTTAATTTTATTTTTTATAAATAGCATACTTTTTTCCCTTTTTTTTTTGTTTGGTTGTCTGATTGTCACTAATGTACTCAACAAAGGCTGCAAAATCAGGCAAGAATTTAAAAATTCCAAAAGGGTAATGATTAGGTCCAAGATGTAGACCTTATCTCCATTCAGAATCGAGAATCTTCCAATATGAACATATACAAGCTTGATAGAGGCAAACACCAGGATGATGGCTGCCAGAACCTAAATAGCTAGGAAAAGAGAAAAAATTGTAAAAGATGAAGGGCATTATGAATTCTTGATTTGCAGAAATGATAAAGATGGTAAAATAATTAATTATGTACCAGAGAAAGAAGAAGTCACAAGGGAGCTATATATTGATTAGCCATGTGGCAAACTCTCAGTTTACAGGATCTTTAATTAATTTCCATATCAAAGACGCAAAAGAAACTGAAAGTTCAGGGACTGTGTTTGAAGGTGCCAAAGCCGTGGTCCAAGACTCTCGGAGTGGTTGCAAGAGCTAAGACATATGTTCTTCTCCAAGAGAGCACAGAACCCACCATTGGGACACATGGTGTTTGAGTATGTACGTACTAATGATTAATCTAGAGACAGAATAATCGTCCATTTTTTACTACTCGGTGTTATATTTGCAGAAATTTTTGCTTCGTTAGCACGCAAACAAATTTTCATGTGGAACATTAAAATCCTCATTTCTTCAGGTTTGGCAATTGGCCTTAATGGATAAAAACATTACTTATTCCATTTAGAATTGAAGAATAAAAAAATTAAAGTACTGTCTTTAGTTTTATTGAAGTTATAACGTTATATTTATTATTAATAGAGATAATGGTAAGATTATATGAATTTGTAAAATATAAAATTTTTAAATTAAAAAAATATTAATGAAATTTGAAAAAAAAAATGTATATTTTATAAACGTGCAAAATATTTTTAATTACATTACATTGCAAGAAACTCTTTGCTGACTTGCCTAATTATTTCATAGTTGGATTGGATTTTAGATCATTGGTGGATAAGTTAAGTGCAAGAAAGTTTTCAAAGAACAAATTATATGATTTTGTTCCTGTGGGTTGATATTCTGAGAAACAAAAGCTCATCTTTCGTTTTCACGTGGACCTAAACATTCCACCGTTATGAGAATGCAGAGCCTGGAGATACACACACTTGAGGGTCCCAAAGCTGTCGGAAACTATGGTAAAAAACACACAAAAATTGGGCCCTCTTGCGTTGGGAAACTTTGAAATCTCAACGTCGGGCAATTTGCGAAGGGAATGTGGTGGGGCGTTGGTTGCCAAGTGTGGCTAGAACTGTAGAACGCAACAAAGGTTTTGTGTACGAAACCAAAAGGTGGTGCTGAGCCTCTTAAAATGTGCTTCGCAGATGCATACGAAAGGCATTTCTGTAGACCAGTAAGGAATCACTGCATGTTACCATTGACTGATTGACACCAAAAGGCTCGTATATTCTGAAAACTGAAAAAGTAAGTGGCTGGAGCTCTACCTCATTTGCACGTCATTGGAATGGTAGAACCCACCACATAAACTAAATTTCGTGAGTATTATCTTATTCATGCTAACAAATTACCATGCTTACAAGTATTCTGAGAACCTCCGATCAACAATGATCTTAATCTAGTTGTGATACCATCTTAATTACCGGCTCCTTATATTTCAAAAACTTGCTAAAATTTAAATCAATAATCAAGGAGCAAAATGGACAAGAAATCCAAAAGGATACTAGTATGAAGCCATTAACAAACCAAGGCGAATAACAACTTAAAATTTCTGTTTACAAGTTCTACCTGTAAAAAAAACTGTGTTCACAGGTTAATACCTCTTGGTATTACATTTAAAAACCTAGACAAAACACTTGCTGTTACATGAGACCGAGCATCACTAATACTAGTAAACCGTTAAAAGATATGACTTAAAATTGAATTCATAACACCATAACAGAAAAAAGAACTAGATAAAAATCCGCCTGCATCCAGTATCAACCCATGAACATATTTTCTATGTTGCTTTATGCCTGTCATAGATAGTGACAAAATAAGAGTCAGGGAAATCAGGAAAATAATCCATCTAAGAAGACTTAGCACAAAAGTAAGATTCTGATTCAGAGCATATTAGAAAGCGTGCCTTATTAGCAATGTTGTTAGATAGCCAATCCAGTCCTTCGTAGAGTCCCTCTCCAGAAGTTGCGCAGGTGCTTTGGATGTACCTGCAGATACAGAGAGATGTAATTTCCATGTATTGACAAGGTTACAGAGAATATAAATAGGTAAATGCTCAAAAGTATACCAGTGGCGCTGCCTGAGGGAGTGCAGACCAAGCTTATCAGTAATTTCAGCAGCATTCATTGCATTAGGAAGATCCTGCTTGTTGGCAAATACAAGCAATACTGCCTCTCGCAGCTCATCCTGCAACACGGGATTAACAAATTCAAGTTGCCTTGCTTTTGCCAAACAAAAGTAAGACCTTTTCAAATCTAATTAACATCCCCCCCCCCCCAAAAAAAAAAACCAAAAAAAAGCATGTAAAATAAAAAGAGGTTGAGATAAAGAGTGTCACACCATTATAACTTTTCAGCTTAACTTCCATATAGCAAGTAACCATTTAATTAATTTGTGATGGTGGGATAATTCACCTATAGTATTTTACTAAATAATAGATCTTTGGCAAAGACATCAATATAAATTTTTTCCAAAATGCTAGTACCTCATTCAACATCCTATGCAACTCATCCCTTGCCTCCACAACACGGTCTCTATCATTGCTATCCACCACAAAGATAAGACCTTGTGTGTTTTGGAAGTAGTGCCTCCACAAGGGGCGGATCTGTCAGAAACCAATAAAAAAAATATTAGTATCTCACATGCCAAAGGGACAAGATGTTCCTTAAAAGAAGAAATGCAAGAAAAATATCATGACAATTGAGATAAGCTGCATAAAGACATACATCGAAAATAATTATCAAAATAACCATCAAAGACAAATATCGCAGTATGATACCAAATCAAAATTACCTTGTCTTGACCACCAACATCCCAAACAGTGAAGCTAATGTTCTTATATTCAACAGTCTCAACGTTAAAACCTGCAAATCATCCATAATTACAGGAACTTAGAATGATTGACAAGGAAATAACCTAATTTAAATAGATGGGTGGTGCATAAACTCTGAAGAGCAGATGACCAAAATATTAACTAAGCTGCAAAATCCCAAGGATATGAGTCACATCATCATCCTGTGAAACACTATGATTAGTTCAACTGCATTGTCCTCCTGATGATTGTGCCAATTCTTTATCCAATTAAAGTGGACACCTCAGACTACTTCTATTGTGCATCTGAGTATATTAAACTTGTAAAAGGTCGCACCTGAACTGTCACCACACTCATCATCATTCTAGTACCAAAGATAAACAGAAGGCAAGGGGCAATGTAATACAGTGGCAATGCCTCCTTGAATTTCCATATCCAATTAAATGCATAGTCAATGTTAATGTGCAAGACTGTAAAATGGTAATGTTTTAGTAATGTAGCATCAAAGAAACCTACGGTCTTTTCAAAAGCTATATTAATTTCAAAGAGGTTAGCTTAAGCTCAGACTCATCAAGCGATACTATCCACTGTTTTAATTCAATGGCGTTTGGCTTATATGAAAGTGAACATCAACGAATCCTGCGACATCTAAACTCAAATACACCTATTGGATAAGTTAAACAATTGGGAATCCTGTGCTGATGAAGGTGTGAGTAGCTACCACTCTGAGCATAAGGACAACTTTCAAAGTCATTGAACTCTTTATCCATCTTAGACCATTGTTCTATGTCAAAATACTTAGATGGCAATCATCACAAGAATCTCAATTACCCAAGTCTAAATGCATATTCAACCTTCAATAACTGATTGTATCAAGCACGAGAATATCAACATTTTAACCAAATAAAACACACGAGCAGCAATCTTGAATTGAATTGAGTAACCATCACATAATGCACAACCCTAAACATTAGAAATAACTCTTTAGAAACTACAGCATGATGTGAATTATCGGTTAACAGAAAGCATAGGAATCGTTAGTAAACAAGATCATAAAAGAATATTAGAGTTGTGCTGTCAGATCTCATACCAATAGTGGGAATTGTGGTCACTATCTCTCCGAGCTTGAGCTTGTACAAGATGGTGGTCTTACCAGCTGCATCAAGACCTACCATCAGAATCCGCATCTCCCTCTTGGCAAAGAGGCGGCTGAACAACTTTGTGAACGTCAATCCCATATTGCTTTCTTATGGATGATCCCTGCACATATGCACAACAACATTTTGTACAGCTAAGAAAAAATATGCAGCACAAAGTTTTTATAAATTCCATTAGATTAATTGAGATCTAAAACCAATTCCATTCATTTATTTATCATAGCATCAAAACAAATAATGCATGAACTATTGACATTTTCGCCGTAGAAATATCATAAAGTACTGGTATAGCCGAACACTTCATAGATCGCGACTTGTTTCTCCATAATATCATCAGATCAGGTCATATCAAATCAAAATGAAAACCAGACAATAGAATTCAAATCTAAAATTATTTGAACCGACATTCTGTTAACTCAAATCACATCAAATTCAATTCAACGCCAAAATTTCCAACAAAAATATTGACAAAAAAATAGTAAATTCATTTACAATCGGCATAATACATATATCATCCTACGCATCAACAGACACAAAATTTTGAAATTAATATTTCAATAATAAACTGAAATTCAAAAGTTCCTTGGCGATTGCTACATATAGAACATACATACAAATCTCTCATGGATTGAGATGAACAAGTGAAATTTTCAAAAAAAAAACGAGCGAGATTTGCTTACCTGTGGCGGCCTTCGAGAGAGGAGAGAGGGATCGGAGAGTGCAGAGAGAATGAAGGAAACGAAAGCCTGAGACCAACGCGTAATAGGTAAAAATGAAGATTTCAACTTGAGTTGTGGTGATAAATAGAGAGGGGAGCGATGCGCATTAAATAAGGGCGTTGTTGATTATTAAATTGCCATTTGATTTTCCGAAAACAACGGTGTTGCCACTCTATGAAGCGGCCTTTCCTCCGTTGGATTTCTTTTGACAAGTTGTTGAATGCAATATGATTCTGACACGTTGGATATTGGGAAGCTTAAAATGAAGGCAATCTTAGAATATACTGCATTAAAAAAAGAAAAGACTTGGAAAGAAAAATGAAATGTAAAGAAAGGTTTTGAAGATCTGAGGTCTTAAGGGTCCCAGTGGTTGTGAGAAAGAGTTTTTTTTCCCCCTTTTATTCCCTTCTCTTTTGAGAGGTGAGAAGAAGAGGTAAAACTTTTTTTTTTTTTCCGATTATTTTCTTTTCATGTCCTTCATTTGATGGAAACAGAGATCCAAAAAAATGGAGGTGAAATGAAAGTTTAATTTTCTTTTTTCCTTTATTTTTGGAGGAGACTACATTCATAATAAAATTTTGAAAAATCAGTGAAAATGCCCTTCAACTATTTTTATTTCTTTCAATATATTTTTAAATTTTTTTTTTCATGTTTTGTATTCTTAACCTATTCATAATTGTGAAAAAATCTTTAAACTTTTATTTCATGTTTTTCTATTCTTATTTTATTTTTTTTATATCATTTATTTCTATCATGCATTCTTATTCAAAGGGATTGCTTTTAGCCAAAGAAAATAAAGAATCACCGTAACAAGTTACTTAGAACCAACACTAAAGGTTGATAAGTAAATATTAAAAGATTAGAAAAATGATTGTATGAGATTTTTTTTAAAATTTAATTTGTCACAAATTTTCCATTTAGTTACTAAAAATAGCGAGTATCTAAATGAAAAAAGAAATATAACATTTTAGTTTATATCTCAAAATCCGTAGCATTTGTTTCAATAATTTACCTTCTAGAAATAATTTCACATACTTTCTTTAATAAAAAATATATCATTAGGATAATTAGTATAAGAATTTTAGAAAATGGAATAAAAGTTCAGTAATATTTTTGTATAATTTTAAAAAGTGTAAAGACACAAAACATGACAGTAATGGGCATTTTCAGTTTATTTCCCAAAAAAAATTATGTGTTTTATTAGTTAAATGCTTCAATTTAAAAATTTTAAGAATGGTAAGGCCATAAGAGCCACTGCTAGTTGGAGAATGCATTTTGATATTCTATTCTGGTTCCAGAAGGAGCAGGCCATGTGGTTGTCTCTCTGTTACCAACAGGAAGAAGATCCTATTGTTTGTTTGATTAGGACATGGATACTGGTCAATCTACAAAGTAAGATCTGCAAAACAAACTGGACCTTAGCTTGTACTACTTTGGTTAAACCGTGTTTCAAGTTCCCAATGGCCATGCAAGTGTCAGAATGCAAATCTTAGCACTTGTGATATATCAGTCCAGGCTGGGATCTTTGAGACTGATAGAGAATAAATCTGTTTATTTATAGCATGGCACCCTTGAATACTGCACTTTCTAGCTAGGATTTTGTTGAGCTTTTGATCCCAGCAGTTTGATGCATGAGATGTACAGTACATGTTGAAGAAAGTGTGAGGATCACGTGACTAAAACCCAAATTTAGAAGAATTTGAACATATATTCTTATGTACAAATAAATACTATACAAACAGAATTAAGTTGTGGGTGTTTTCTGCAGTAAACCTAATGCTATCTACTCCAGGACATGAGTTCCATGCTGCATAATTTCTCCCCCCCCCCCCCCCCCCTTCTCGTATTGTTTGATTAGAAGAAGAAAATCAAGAATTAAGTTTTACTTGGATGAATGCTAATATGATCAGCGCCAGTACTGAGCCCATCGGTGTATGGTCTCAACCATTTGAGGGAATAAAGCACTGACACTCTCGTTGATGAGATCCTGGAAAAAGTGTATGCATTCCTCATCATCCAAGTCGAGGCGAAACTTCTCTTGAAGCTACATGCACAATAGAATCTATGTCAACACAAACATAAGAACAAACAAAATGGACAGGCATTAGTTTTGGTAAAAAGAGCAGGAATGCAAGGAAGAGCTCACCTTAAGAATGCCTTTTTCAGGATCAGAAGCAATGTCAGGGATATTCGAACCAGCTACCAGATGAAAGAGATTCAGTATTAGGTTGCTAGATTTACGAAGGATGTTGTATGCTTCACAACAGTATGATTTGAACCTGGTATAATATTGGCTGCAAAAGAGGAAAGAGTGAACATTTTTGTTGACAAGTATTTAGCCACATTAATGGGCATTCCATGCTTTCGCTACCAAGATGCAGTGAAAAGTCTCAGCAGAAAACTTGAGATCTTGAAATGCAGTATGTCAGAGGAAAAGTCTTAACAAGCCACAAGCATAAGAATACCTTTCTGCTCCACCCATAGCTTCCACCATTTCTTTGCAAAGTTTCATAGGTGGTGGAAAGGGCTTTGGATCTCTACCTAGAATAAAACCAAAATCAACATGGAAAAGGCGGCCATCATCCCTAAGCAGAAGATTATCCAGGTGCCTATAAAACACGAAGATTAATTAGTCAAGGAGTGAAGTTTGGTACTAGACAATAATCATGATATTGCAATGTAAACAAAATTTTGTTGTGCAGAAATTATTGAGAGGAAGCAGTGAGTCAAATCACCTGTCTCCAATACCAAGGATGTATGTGATGACAGAGTAACCAGCACAGCTTTTTATGAAAGTTTCAAGACACGTGGCAGTAATTCCAAATGGTCCATCTTCATCTGGGTGGAACTTCTGCAGGTAGCTTACAATACTCCGGTGCTCTGAAAGAATCTGGAATTAAGAAGAAGTCAGCAAAAACCACTACCAGATAAGAGCAAGTAGAAGCAACAAGTTTTGAATGAACCCATAATGATGCACATCCATAATCCAGAAACATGGGATAGAAGTACAAATCAATTAAAAATTAATCTTCTAGAACAAAAGTTAGAATAATCAACCTGCATAGAACTATTTCATTACTGCGTCGCTAAGTCAGCAGAAGTCAGAAGCAACAAAGCAGAAGTTAGTATTATACTCTATCAGAAGTCCAATCGTCACTATCTTCAATGGAACGCTAGACAGATGTGTTAACCAGCATTCAAATTATAATTATAATTATGCACACACAGATGAAAAGAAAAAAAAAGGCAAACCAGGATGAGATAATTACTTCTGTTGACAAGTTGACTATCAATATGTACTCTTAACATAGAACATGCGAAAGAAAAGCATCATTCAATAGAAAGGTACAGGACTCAAAGTTGCAGAGCTATTAGTTTACAGAAAGAAGCCTGAGAGACTCAACATTAAAAACAACTAATTTTGGCTTTTGTAAAATATCTATTTGACTACCAGTAAACCCCATTCAAGGACTAGGGAGTAATTTTGTAAGTGAATACCACTTCTAAAAAATACCTGTGCCAAAGATTTGGATGGTATGAATTCCAGCATGCCCTCATCATGACCAGTCGCTAACACTCTATATGGAGTCAAATGTAAATCGAGATTCTCCAGCTTCAGTAAACGATCCATAAGAGTTACCATTTGGATAACCTGCAGAAACTGGAAGTCACTATATGCCAATTGCCCCACATATGGGGTTGAGAGAGAGAGAGAGAATTCAAAATTTTAAGCAGGGAGCCAACTGAACTAAATGAAATTTTACACTTACCAACTGGTCTTGCCGAAGGTCATCTCCCTTCTTGAATATAATCTTGCAATTTCCACCATTCGCAGTACGAAAAGCCAACCTCAAAGGATGCAATGCACTTTTGAAAATAGATGATTCTGATGGGATGATCCCTGTGATGAGGACCCCAGGTGCTAGCGGCGATCGTATTGGCTGAAAGTGTAAAAACCAACAAATAAACAAAGTTATAGATACATAAGATACCCTAGTATGCAGTCTACGTTAGGCAAGATGCATCACAAAAATGCACAAGAAGTTAAGCATTTTAGCCAGTAATGTGAAAATGAACCTACTGATTGCACAACCAAAGTTACCTCGTCAAAATAAGTGAGTTCACTAAGAAGGCCAGATAGAAGATGTCTTAGTTTTTCAATTTTCTTCTGTGTTCCACCACGAAGATTTCCAACATCTCTTGTTATCGAACACAGCTGTGCAGTCAGTTCTGTCTGGCGGACCAAGCTCTGCCACAATTTGTAGCCATCTTCATGTCCATTTGTACCAACTCCCAACTGACATAAGGCAAGCACAATATTAGCTGTATGCATTAAGTTACACTAGGAATATCTGTGTACATCACCCATCTCTATAAACAAGAAAAACACCACAATGTATTATTTGGGGGAATACTTGGTTATCCTGCAGAACCACTGAACATATTCTAAAGGGTATTGCAACAAAAGATTGGGAAAAGTGTAAAGTTTAATTAGTTTGAGATGGAAAATCATGATTACACACACCTTTAGCATACTTTCTTCTAGAGTCTCATAGGTACAATAAAAACGTTTTGCATATGCAGGATCATGAAGTTCCACAGCAACATACCAGCGTAGAAAGCTAGCCAGCTCAATATTACGCAATGCTGCCAAAACCCAAAATGGCTTTAGATAAGACTACAACCAAGTTTAACACAAGGAATACCTTTGCCTCCAGAAGAATTTGATGTATATTACAAAGTTACAGCAAGCAAACAAGCATACAACGCTGTACAAGGAAGTGACAAAGCCGAGATTTATCAGAGCGCTCGAACCGAAGAGCTTGAACAAGCTGCAGTAGATAACACTGTAGCTCTTCATCATCGGCTCTCTGAAGAACGCTGACAGCATATGCACGGACCTGGAAAAAAAAACAAAAAAATACAGTTAAGCACGGCAAGATTACAAGCGTTTGAACACAACATTGCACCTCTATAGTATTGCTCTTTTATAATTTATAAACCTCTCCTAGCAAATATAAAGCACATGACAGAGTTTTTAAAATATACAACAAATTCATCTTATTCAGAGATAGTCTTGCCTGATCTCATCTTTTCCAAAATTGTCCATGCAGGAAATACATACGAAAAATGGCAGGTTGCATGAAAGATTCTTTGTCTAGAACTGACCTCTTCACTTTCAAAGAGAGGGGATAGAAGCTCTAATGCATCACAAACATCAATTGGTTCCCACTTTCCCATCAGTTCTAGTGCCTGCTTTGCTTCCTGAAAATATTTAAGAAATATAATATCTTAAGAGTTACACAAAACTCTGATGCTGTCGGAAGCAATAGACAATGATGCTTTCATCCTCCCTAGTATCTTTTGCTTCCTCTTTGTACAGAGAGTTAGAAAATGGTTAGAGATATACAAGAAACCAAGAGAGAAACAATCAATTGGCATGAATACTTAAGCACCAAAGAAACTCTTAAGATGCCAGAGTGGAATTTCTGCTTGCTCTGATATCATGTGATTTCTTAGAGATAAATGATTCTTATGAATTCCTATGAACAATATAGTTACATATATATATATATATATATATATATACATAAGAATGTTGAGAAATGCCTAATTAATGTTAGGCTATCTACCTAATCTATGTTAGGTTGTCTAACAGAAACCAATACCAAGAGAAAAGAAAGAGGTTTAATGAAAGATAATGGCAAATAAATAAGCTGGGACTCCAGTGGTGAGATACCAAAATAAGCATGAAAATCATACTATTCTATATACGATATTGACTTATATTCAGTACATTCTCAAAAGCTTATACAGCTAATTTAATTTACAATATTGTTACATTCAATATAGCTACTTCAACTGTACAGAGAGTCACCATCTGAAGAAAATTGGGTGGTTAGGAGGCAGGAGAAGTTGTAGTAGAAATTTAAATAGGTTAAGGACTGGGAGGATGAAGAAGATGTATATATTACCTGAATATCACTCCACTCAACACATCGGAGGAACTTTGTTAGAGCTCTCTTTTCAGACATTAATGAAAAACGAAATTTCCAGAGCATCTGTCTCTCATCTCCACACAAAGTCCTTGTTGGAGGGTACTTCAGTATTCTCTGAATTGACCTAACAGTAACCATATGCCAGCTTGCTAAATATCAATCAAGAGAACATAAATGTAGATTCATGATGTTGATGCAAAATGTCATGGAATGTACTAAAATAATGATATAAGTATTCTAATGAATAACCAAAAAAGATTGTAACAACAAACGTAATGCTCTAGAGGTTTGGCTCATAGAGTGGGCACAAGTGAAAGAGATACAGCAGACTTGAAACCTGAAAAATAAAGTCTAAAGTACCTCACTAAGAACCTGTAACTGCTGTTTAGCAAATGATTATAGTAATGATCCTGCACTAGTAACTATCATGGCAGATAAACTAACAAAGTATTTAAATTGGTGGAAAATACTGTGTTAGAAAGTATACAAAATCAGTAAGAAGATCAATCAAACTGTTTGTGGGAGGAAAAACACAAATAGGAATGGACTTCAGATATCTAAACAGAGAGTTTATACATAGTAGCTTTTATTCTCAATATTAAAACTCAAGATTCTCAGGACCAAGACTTCTAAAACCTATAAGATAGCCATAGAGTTATCTGCATTCCAAGACTATTTAGGTTTTCCCTTCTACGATCCATCTCCATCAGCTTAATGAGGTGGCCACTAATACTGGTAATATCTGCCTTCCAAGAATAGAAAACAAATCTTGGGATATTATACCAAGAAGTATCTTGTAAGCAAGATTGAGTTCCTTCAGAGGTTTCCGAGAAGAAAAAGGAGTCTAGGGGGCTTCTATCTATTTTGTGTTTTTATTTGTTACAAATCCAGTTCTTGATTGAGTTGCTTAGTCTGTGACAAGCATAAGCAGAAGATAAGTGCTAATAAATCTGTTTGAACATATCCACAAAAGAAATATTTCAAGATAGATCAGAAACTCAAAGACTAGGATGTGATAAAGAGCTTACTTCCTCTCTGTGGAGCTTGGTTTTAGATCCCTGTCAATGATGCCACGGTTTAAACTTCTTGCAAGTTTCAGTTGCTTGTGCTCAGAGGGATTAATTTTCCCAACTTCTGGGTCCCAGACAGTAACCAGTTCATTTGTTGAAGCTATAGGTGATGGTATCAGAAAATTTGCTCCAGATTCCTACACGTATGTGAATGGAGCATAAGTATAGCAATTAAATGAGAAGTCTAAGACTACTATATGGAAAGCGCAAGAATTTAATCAGACTCCACAAAACAATCCAGAATAAGGTTAATCACTGTTACAACAATAAGTAAGCAGAAACTAGTTCAGATTACAAAATTTAACAAAAAACATCAACATAAACTAAATTTTTTCTTATGCAGCAGAAACCAAGTAATCAACCAAAACCATCAATTAACAACAATTATTATATCTATTTTCTCAAGGTAGTACGCTCACATTGAGATTTAACAAATGATAGCTGGCCAAATCAAAACCTTTTGGTTACCATAATCTAAAAAACAGATAAACCATTGGAATCATTAACATAAGAAAACACAGATAAATTAAACATGCTAATTATGAAAATCGCCAACTTTTGGCATTTTTAACGACATAAACAGCCAAACAATAGTTAACTAGTTACTTATACAAACATGAAGAGTAGAGGGAAAAAATTTATTTGCTATACTTGAGACATATTTTTCTCTAATAAATTTCTGAAATAGCCTCATGAATTGCTAGCAAATAATATAACATAAACAGAATGCAGAAAACAAAAGTAGATATGACTGCAAAGAGTAGTTTTTTTAATTTTATTTTATTATATTTGAAAATCCTAAAGCTTTTAATATTTTAATTTTGATTAATAACAAACATGGATGAGGACTAATGTCTTAATTGTATAAGTGTTGATTTTTTATGATTTAAATGTCTAATCCATGCAAGATCGAAGTTTCAAATCTTCAGAAAAGATCGTATGCTATTTAGAGTTGAAAAAAAACGTTTTCTGAATTAGATAGAATCTAGAGATTTAGTGATAAATATTTATATCACTTAGATATCTTTAAGTCTATCTCTATAAGTAATAAATTCTATAAGTTGCTCAATAAAAGTAAAACGTTTTTCAAAATGCACTTTATAAAAATAAAGTATGACTTGGGTATTTAAAATAATTTTCAAAATACATGCATATACTTAAAAATTTTATAAAATATATTCTACAACTCTAAGAGTTTATTAGAATCTTTTGTTGCATGGTTTGGATACATGGACGGTCGATTACAAATCATGCAGTCGATTGGACTACTCAGGACATCATCAGCAAAATGTCCAAAGCTTTTTTATGCAGACGATCAACCTGAGATGCGATCGATCGTAAGTCTCCTGAGTGGGATTCAAACAATCATTTACGTTAAAGCATACATATAAATACCTAATTATTTGAAAAACTTAAAATCATGACTTTTTGAACAAAAATTTGATTCTTATTCAATATAGAACATTTTAAAAATATTTTGAAACCTTTTCATAATATTTATATTGTGAAAATCATCCAAGAATGATTTTTTACTAAATCATTAGTGTTCTTGAGCAATTTAGAGGAACATATTATTCAATAAGGTATTTGTGCTTCAAATTGATATATCTTCACATTATGTTGATATTTATATCAAGCACTTCTTATTCTCATCTTGTAAGTTTCATTCAAGATTGCATTGAGTTTAAAACTTTAATAGTTAGAGTGCATCTTGAATTATAGATAATTGTAATTATTTTAAGTGTACTTATTTTATTAATTGTTGTATTAGAAATAAGTATATAATCAAGGTTGTATTGTAAAACTCAAGGAGTTGGATGAATCTTAATTGGGTAAAATATTTATGTTGTAAAATTCTAAAGTGAATTAGGTGAGCCTCTTTTGTAATCTCTTGTGCTAAATTAGTGAAAGATTTTGTGAAATCCTTTATTACATAGCTCAAGGTAACATATTAGGTTTTGTTAGATAAACTGAACTATTATAAACTACTTGATCACATTATTTAACACACTGTTTAAGCACCAAATGTTTGATATTTATTGTCTTAGAAGGTATTGATATAATTAGGTAAAGAAAAATCAGATAGAACCTAAGTTACCTCCCTTTTATATTTTTCAATATTATTAATATTGTTTTGATTGGGTACCAAGCCTCAGGAAGTTTCTCTTTATCTGCAAAAGGACTACAAAATATTGGCACGAAAAAGAAGATGAAAGGAAATTTTCTGAAAGCTGAAAGAAAGAAAGGCTACCTGGAAAACAACTCGATGTTCGAAACTGCAAAAATCAACTACTAAGTATATGTGAGAGCTTCCATTTTTGTTATTCTGGCATTCTTTGATTTTCTCCATAGACTTAAATGCTAGCCTGTCTAGCCAATCAACCCGTTGAATCTGTCCCCTCTCATATTTATTGGCAAGCTTTTGCAATCGCTCCAATTCTCCACGTTCCTCCTTAGGTACCTTCCAAAAGCAAAGTCAGAGTGAACATATGAAGCAAACAAGTACTGCCAAAGAACAATAAGCAGAGATAAATACAATGTAAATGTTTAATCCTCAATACAAATATCTTTAATGAAAATAAAAAATATATTTAAAAAAAAAACCTTGCCAGGGGTGGTTGTATTAACAGATCCATCTGCCTCTTTGCCTGTCCATAGCCTAAGCTTATGCTTCCCTGTCTTGAGTTGTTTTTTCATGTTAAAAAGATGAACAGTAGCCCCACCAATCACAGACTCGGCTTTTCCACATGATACATCCCACACCTGCACTTACAAGGATATTATCATAACAAGTCCGGAAAGAGAAATAATCAACTACAAAAAAAGAAAAAGATTTAGTAAGTTGATTCACAAGACCATTATCCCGGAGACAAGTTTTTTGCACCTGATGAGACAGTACATTATTTCTTTCTCACCACTACATGGCATGACAAATTAAAAATCTAACTTGTACCAAAATATGAGTCTCATAAAACAATATAAATGCATATGATTCCATGTCAAAATTCATTTAAAGAGATAGGGTAAGAATGCCATACTAATATTCTTTCCTTGGAATACATCAAAGTTCAGTTTATTAGCATTTAAAAAGTAATAAATGGAAGGGCAAACAGGCAAAGCCAAAAGATTTTGCAATAGTATTACTAAAATTGAAAAACAAAAAGGGAAAAAAAAGAGAAGAAATTGAAAAAATTGCATACTTACTGTAAATGCAACTTGAGAGTTGGCAGTTAAGTCCCTATATTTTGTGCTCAATGTTATAAGCTCATTCCAACAATATGATGGACCTTTTGTTTCCAATCTGGCAGGCCAAAAAAAATTAGTAAGATCATGAAGATGCAGAAAGAAGCACACAGAGAGATCAAATATAGCAAGTACCAAAAAAAATTGTACACACACAGAAGGATCAGAAAAACGTTATCAAAACCTTGTTCTCATGGGAAGCCCAAATGGAGCACCATCAAGATACAATGTGCACTCCACATAGAGCTCAGCGGTTCTCTCCTCCAAAGTTGAATCATCAGCTGAGAAAAGAAAAATTCTTCCTTTTTTTAAAGAAAAGGTTTTTTAACCAAGTATTGCAAAACTATACACCAGAAGAACCATTCAGTTATATCCAACATTTTTTCAACCTTTTGCGCCAAACTTATTTACTTCTATATCATTATAATCCCAGCAATAAAACCAGAAAATCATCTTCAATTGCTTTAGGACTACAGTGCAAAGCCAAAAATTATCAAAGAACAATAAATGGTACCTGAATTAGAGGTATCAGAGGGAAGCAACTTTCCTTCCAGCCGTTCAATTCGAAAAGTAACCGGAAGATTAATGTCACAAGACAAGAAGAATCGAAATTCGTTACCACTCATTGTTTCTTCACAAATATCTTACATGTAATAGAAACAAAAGGATCTACAAGAACTGGAACCCAAAATCATCTAGGGGAGATTATCAAGAAAAGCTTAGTAAATTAGGAGAACTCAACTGAAGTTTACGTGAGGGGAACAACAAAGGGTGATAGCACCACCCCAACTCAGTTCTTGCAGACTCAAACTAATGTTTCAGAGGGATTTTCTATCATCAAGAACGTGTTTTTGGATTGCTAAACTGTACCATTCGAATTCCCAGAAATCAGAACCACCTTAAACTCGCTCAAAAGAAATTAAAGAATCAAACTCGCTACGGATGTCCTGTTCTATCTGGCCCGACCGGTCCTCTTAGACCAAAAATTTCCGGTTGTCTTTTGTAAATCCGAACCAGAGCAGAACGTACGCTTTGGAAAATGCGTTCCTATTCGATTTTGCCTTGAATAATGGTTCCTAAGGTCTGTTTGGTTCAAAAGTGGGGAGGAGGGGAGGGGATCGGGGGAGGGATTGTAATTGGAGGGAAGGGAAGGTGCTGGGAGGGCAAGGATAGGAGAGGAGGGGAGTTGAGAGAAAATATCCTTGTTTAGTTTATAAGGGAAATGAATCAAAATATATTTAAATTATTTATTTATTGTTGTAATGGATAATATTTTTTAATAAGAAGAATAATTTAGTAATTATATATCTATACTTTAGCTTCCCTTCAAATTTTCTTCCTTTGAAAAGAAAAAAAAATGAGAAGAAAAAAGGAAATTTTATTTCAAATTTTACTTTCGCCCTCTTAAAAAATGAACCAAATAAGAGATAGTAGAAAAAATTCCTCCTCTCCCCATCCCTCCCTTCTTTCCTCTCAAATCTCTCAACCAATCAGAACTTTCAGTTTGGTCTTTTATTCTTAAATATAAAATATTTTAGAATTAAATATACATAATTTATTATTTTAATAACAATTTATATTTAAAATAGAGGGAGTAAATTATAAATAAGGATTTTAAAATACTCTTATTCACTATTGCTTGAAGGTTAGATTTCCGCTACATTCAGGATCCAAAGAACCAAAAAAATTGGATGCCAATTATTGACACAATATGCCTTTCTTAAATCTAAGGACATGACATTAGCGTATTGTAAGAAAAGCAAAACTATTTTTTTATCAAGGTAAACGAAAATTTCTCAAATTTGAAGACATAAATTAATTGATCATTAATTAAACTATAGAATTTTAAATATTTTGTTTTGACGTTCAAACACACATAATTCCTGATGTGGCTTTGTGTAAAAAATATGAGCACTTTCTTCTTTAATTCTCCTAAAATACATGCATTTAACTAAATTTAAAATTGTATAATTTGGATGTCAAAATTTTGCAGTTATTTATCGATTAAGATTTTTTTAAATAGTTAAGAACAATTAACGATATGTAAAATAAGAGGATTTTGTTTTGTATAAACGCGTTCATGCATAAGATTGTGATAATTATAGGTAAAATTGCTATACAACTGCCTCTTATCCACATTCAACCTAGTTGAGCTAATTCTATGATTATATCCCATAAACTTTTTATTTTATTTTAATTAGGTCTGATATCCAATGGTATCTGTGTCTCGTTGATTATATCACATAACCTTGTTGAGTGTATAATTTTGTTTTACTCAACTTATTTTGATTTGCTTCATACCATCATACAGGAGTGAATTTACATGTACAAAGAATAAGAGTAAATTTATAGAAACCACCCAAGTAGCAAGAACAGTATACATATAATCATAGAACATTACAAACAGATTATACAACGGTAATTCCCTTCTTTTCTTCCCATGCTCACTTCTTTAACCTCAGAAAATCATTGGAATTCCACTGGGACTTGAATTAGAAGACATTGATTATAGTGAAACTCATGAAGGCACTTAAAGGAAGATTTTTCAGCATTAAGGTAGCCGTGGAAATTTTGAGAAATCCGGTCGCCTGCGTTGTAGGTATGCATTCTTCCCCTCATTACCTTCCTCAGTTCCATAGAATATAAGGGTTGCATCTCCCGCAAGCCCCTGTGTGAGAAGTTCAAACAGGATTTCATCACAACCAGAGCAGAAACAATCCTTTTAATGTACAGCCTAAGGGCACCTCAGTAGATCACTTGATTCACAAAATGAACTCCTAGAATTTATTAACTCCAATGTAAAAGAGTGATGTCCTTTTTCTTTTAGGCATTCATGTTTAACAGAATGTTGCATTTCATATCCAAGAAAAGGTATTCAAAGAAGACAGACTAAAAACACAAGTAGCAAAGCTGGAAATCATTTTGAGAGGCACACATAAACTGCACAATATTGAAGCTTTATCTGTAGTGAAAATGGATCCATTAAGTCAATACCTGAAGTCCAGCATGACCATCATCAACTGCATTGAGAGCTGATTTGAGAACTCGAATCGCAGTTGGGCTGTTCCTTAGGATCTCTCGGCACCATTTAATTGTTTCTTGTTCCAGCTTTTCTAGCTGGAGAAACCACATTTCAGAGGGTTTCATCAGTTAAATTTGTCCATAAAAGATGCAGATGAAGATTACTGGAAAACATGCACCAGATGCTCAAACTTGACAAAATAGCTGAAGTTTTTATCATGTATTATCTATCTCTATAAGCATAATTAAAGAGCTGCACTGGAAGGGTGTTCTTTCTCCCTTGATTAATTTATGGGTTTATGTTGCATTTCCCACTAAAACTATCAATGAACTTACCGGGACAACAGTGTTCACAAGTCCCATTTTCTCTGCCTCAGCAGCAGTGTAGAACCTTGTCATAAACCACATTTCCCGTGCCTTTTTTGGCCCAACCTATCCCCAACAGAAAAGAGTTAGTAAATTTAACATATGCCAAAGATATATGTAGGTATATTTTCTTTCCAAACATATTCAGAATCCTGTTAAATGTTGCAGATGCCTATGATCAAAAAAGATTTCAACAGCTTAACCGGCATATAGGAAAAATCAGGCTGCATTATTATTTTGTTTCTGTGGAATCCTCTATACAATACAACTCAAGTATGAAAAAGAATCGACCCTAGAACTCACCAAACGGGACATTATGGAACTCCCATAGCCAGCATCAAAGCTTCCAACCTGCAATTTGCTTAAATGTTATTAGTCAATCAACATGAGCAAATGACAATAAAGGAAATGATAAACATTAGCTCTCTAATATATGCAGAATTGACTATGTTAAAGTGAAATTCTTTCTTATCACATTTGGGACAAAATGAAAGTGCTGAACTTGCAAGTGGACATGATAATTTGAAAAACATGCATGCCACCAGTGTTATAGTTCAGTAACTATGTGATTCAATTAAAAGTCCTAATGAGCACGGCTCTCCTGATCAGCATTTTCTTCTATTGAGAATCACCCTCTTGATCAGTATCCTGTTCTATTTTACAAGATTTGTCTTATAAAAGAAGAAAGGACACTTGGATATGCATGACCAAACGAAACTTCATAGAAGTACCTTTGGACCTGTCTGACCAAAAATAGCATTATCTGCAGCAATTGTTAAATCACACACCATATGTAACACGTGTCCTCCCCCCACAGCATAACCTGCAACCTTGTTTTAGGAAAAGGCCATATGTATAGCAAGATCAACTTATGAGATTTTTAATTAAATAAATGTGAATGTACAAGGTCAGAAAATATTGTTTACCATTGCGATTACTGGCTTTGGTAGTCGACGAATCTGCACCTGTAGGAAGTGAGCTAAAATCTAAGCTTATAAACAGAAGACAATGAAAGGGAAAGATAAGATTCATTGACCCCAAATTTTAAAACCATCCATCCTCTAAGTTGCATAAATAGTTTATTGGAAATTTGTGGAGGCAATAGCAATTGACAGAAGAATACATTTAAAATTGAGTTTCAAGCATCTCAAAACTTTCCTGCAGATCTAAAACATTAAGACGGCCAAAACCATCATAATCAGCATAACCATCTTTACTTCTCAATGATTGATCTCCACCACTACAGAATGCCTTAGTACCCTGCATCAAATAATTAAAGAAGTCACTTCCAAGGGATAGATAATCCATGAAAATTCTACCATCTAAGTACTGACAAATGAGGTAAGCCTATTTGTCAATCCCAATGACTTCAGAATAGTAATATTAACTACTTTCTCCCCCTACTTGCAATCCAACCACACTACATGCAATGACTCACGAAAAGAACAAGAACCACCAGAATACAATTTTGTTGAGTAGATGATGCCATTCTTAACTCTTTGCCAATCTCTTTCAGTATATGACAGTATAATTAGCAGTTACAAGACTGGCTTGAGGTACAGATTCCTAACATCTGGCTTTCACTTGATTGAGTTCTCCAATTCAATGCACTAAATGTCAAATTCTGCTATACTGTGATAGAATCCAATCTTACATGTGACATTGTTGCCCATGAAACATTTTCATTTCTTGCTGAAGTTTAGTTAGATGCGTTTCATTTCATATCTAATTAATTGTCTATGGTCAAGTATTGACAGGAAAAAGGGCAGGTAATGCAGCCATGGTATCGAGCAGGTCAACCTAAAACTTATATTCACCTACACATGGGACTGTGGTTGGAGTCTTACTAGTTTCTTTAATATGAGAAATGTAAGGATTTCATTTTGCACTTCATTCAGTATACTCCCCTTGTGCCTCTTAGAATATAAGAATTTGAAGAGCTCATCCAGATAAAATTACCTTTCCAGTGAGAATAATCACTCCCACAGAAACATCATCCCTGGCATCACTAAAAGCCCGGATAAGTTCTTTAATTGTTTGTGGACGAAAGGCATTTCTTCTCTCTGGTCTGTTTATTGTTATCTGTGACGCAATGATAAGAAAGTAAATGTAAGTTGTAATAACTAATGAGATTTGATATGTAGCAGTACATTGAGGGATGTTATGGCATTGGTAAACTCAAGAGGCAAAAGTAAGACACAGAACAAAATATAATTTTTGCACCTAAGTTAGCAAAAAAAAATTGAAACAAAATATGGTATTAAAATTTCAATAAACAGAAGTAGCACATAAGATTTTATGAATTCATAAATGCCATTGATGATTTACAAACTTCACAACTATAGGTACACCAGTCTAGCTGAATAATCGACCAAATTCTTCATGGTAAATGGGTAGTTGAACAGCTAAAAATACTTAGCATCTTAAATTCATAGCCCTATCCATTATTCAGCTACAAAATCCATACTTCCCTATTTACCAAAACATCATGGAAAATCAAACAAGAAAACATGCATGACCTGTATAAACAATCCCATAAAAAGATGTAACAATTCTGTTATTAGTAAACCTTTTGTTACAAACCTTAGCAATGCCTTCTCCAACAGCTTTCTCATATATTATATCAGTGTACTCCTTTCCAGATTCATCAAAAGAAATCTTCCATTCAGGTTCATGAGTTGGAACTTCACCATGAACTTTATGGTAACTGTCATTCATTGAAGAGCTGCAATTTGATAACCCGATTGGACTATGTTGAGCAAGAGTTGAATAAGTGGGCATGAGATGGTTAGCAACAGCGGCCAGTCTTCTAGTCATGGTATCAAGATCCTTTGCAGATTGTCCAGCCATCTTGGAAAAGTTCTTTCAATCAATGAAATGTTCTTGAATTCAATGTTTGCCACGTGCCAGATGATGATGATGAAGATGGTTTGGAGGTTGGGACTTCAAGTAGTTGACAATGGACAGTTTCCTAAAACATTTTTATTACTATTTAGAATATCGTTATCTTCTGATTTCTGACAAATGAATTATACGAATGACGATGGGATCCTCGGATAAGATAAGGGGATTGGATATTGGCTATTGGGATGGGGTATGGATCCGTGGACCGTGATACAAACAAGGGAAGCCCAAGTGCTTGACCCGTAACTAAACGTTGATGATGGTCTTGGTTTTTTGGCATCAAGTGAAAGAATAGGAAAGGCTAGTGGACAAAATTAGAATTAATATTGAAATCAATTCTTCTTTCTTTTCTTTTTTTTCTTTAAAGCAATTATATTATTAAGATTCAGAAAAAAGATACATAAAGATTAACTATAAACGGCAAACCAAATGAAACAGTACAACAAAAACTGAAAAAGGGACTTCAAAGCAAAGAGTCTATAAATCTTGTTTTCAAACCAGCATTTTAAATTCTGCACAACAGCAAAATCGAAGTATGTGGGCCTTGAAGAGGCATATGTACATTCTTGGGTTGATTTATATACTAAATACATTTTTAAGGTAAGTATAAATCTTAATATTTATTGAAGTTATTAATTTAAATATATGAATACTTTAATATTGAAATAGACTAAACAAAGTATATATATAATTATTTTATTTTTGAAAAATAAGGAGTGTGTCTTGTCAAAGTTCAGGAGAATTTTAATATCATAATTAAAATTTAATATTTTCCAAATTAAATTTAATTGCACTTCTATATTTATAATATATGAAGAATTCAATTTACTAAAAGTTTAGAAGAAATCAAATTATCAATGTAGTATTTCCATACACCGCACTTAACTCATAAAAGATTTGATGAAACTAATTATATGATAAGTTGCATTATATGATAATTAACTCATAATCTATTTTGTTGAAACTCAAATAAAAATTCATCAAATTATACAAAATTATGTGACATAAATTATATTTAATTCTATTGAATTTACTAAATTCTATTAAAATCCAAAAATCCATGAAAATTTACAAGACTTAAATTTCATTGAATTTCATATTGGGGACACCCCTTATAAAAAAAATAATGGAGAAATAATTTTGTTTAAGATATATGGAAAGATGTATTGAATAAATATTGATTAGAAACAATAAATGAATCGTTTTTTTCCAAAGTTAATAAATTTGGTACCTGATGATTTATAATAGTAAAGCACAATATTTTTATTTTATTTTTAAATAACATAGTATAGCTTTTTTTATAATAATGAAGTACATACATAATTTTTTTCAATTTGTCTCTACCTCTCACAAAAAAAATCACATTAAAAAGATATGCATTATATTTTTTTTATATAAAAAGGAATTTTCTATTATTATAGTTATAATAAAATAACAATAATCCATCAAATTCCACTAAAATCAATAATATAAAATTCCAAGTAATTCTATTAAAGCTAATGCATTATGTGGAATTATATTAAAACACATGAAATTCATAAAATTTCACAAATATTAAAAATTCTATTGAATTTTATATTAAGGACACTCCCTTATTCGATCATTCTTATTTTGGTGGTGAATACAAATTAGTCTTTCAAAATTGTAAAAGTTTTTGATTAATTCCTTTGTTATTTTAAAAATGTAATTTTTGAATAAATTTGAGTGAGAAATTTAGATAGGAAGTTTAAAATAATGACTTTTTCACAAAAAAATGTAAAAAACTATACAATTTTTTAACGAATTTGAATAAAAACTAAAGACGAAGGGGTTAAAATGATAAGTTTTTTTAAACTAAATTGAAAATTTTGAAAAATAGAATATTAGATTGAGAATTATTTATTTTTTGAGGGATTGGAAACTAATGTTTTGCCAAAATCCCACAACTTTCCAGTCGACTCAGCCGATCGGCTGGCATACGATTCTAACGGAATAATGGCAGACCGAGAATGCCAATAATTGGCAGAGACCGGAGAGAACCAGCTAAGTAGCGGGAAAAAGGTATAAACTTTATTCAAGAAAATGCCTTCAACTGATTCTGGCATTTCCGGCTGGTTCTTTTTCATATTCTTTTATTCCTGTAGATCCCAAATCTTAATTCCTGCCGTTTGGTGAAGTGAAATTCTTGAACTTACTGCATTTTTTTGTGGGAAGCTGTTGTGATTGTACTATGTTAGCAGCCATAGTGCCATGTGAGTTACTACATAAATGTATATGGAAATGTAAGTTTTGGATAATGAGGCTGAGAATTGTCTGATTCTACTGTCAATTTGACTTTAACAAATGCTTCAACTAAATTTATATGATAGTAAATAGATGGGACTCACTGTTAATTGCTACTTCAATTGCTTCTTTATTATTTGATTATTCTACTTCATTAGCTACTAAAATTTCCCTCTTTATCTGAAAGAAAGAAAATGCTTGAATTTTTTGTCTTTATATTCAGCAAAACACTTATTCCAGCTATCTCATAAGAGATTTTGAAAATAAATGACTTCACTCCTCCTCCCATGGAGTAGAAAATAATAACATATACATTACAGTTAATTTGCCTCTGTACGTTTACTATTGATGTGCTCTTGAGAAAATTCAAATTTGAAGATCATATAAATGTGCACAGAATTATTTTAGTTGTATAGTGGATAATAACCATTAAGCAAAGTGCATTAGGGGAAAATTGAGTATCCATTGGTA
Source organism: Apocynum venetum (assembly GCA_019593545.1). Taxonomy (NCBI): domain Eukaryota; kingdom Viridiplantae; phylum Streptophyta; class Magnoliopsida; order Gentianales; family Apocynaceae; genus Apocynum; species Apocynum venetum. The sequence goes on from SRSM01000132.1 coordinate 6,583,555, forward strand.
AAATGAATAAATACACAGGATGTTCGTGGTGACGTTTCAGATGTGGAAACACTGAACATTATATTTTTAGTACTTCGTGTATTTCTTACTAATTGATCTTACATGGCCACATGATTGCATTGATGGCATATAGTTAATGGATTAAGGATATAATTAGAATTTCTTTCCTGATTGTCAACGTTTGCATCCTTTATAAATTAAAGAAACATCATTAACTATGGAGCTCTGTTTTATATCATGAAAAGTTGAAGTTTATCAGTGGAAATAAGAGACAACTACAGCTTCTTTTTTATTCTTTGAAACCAAATAAGGGCTCTTCCCTGAATCTGATGAAGGTGGTAGTTCTACAGAGAATACAGTTCACGCTTTAGGGGAAAAAACAGGCTGTAGAAGGATAGCGATCTATGATGGCCTTTTGTTGTTCAACTTATATCACTTCAAGATGAAAACTCTACTCAGAAATATGCAAAGATGGAACAATCCTGTCTAAACAAGGCCTAGTCAGTTGTGATAAGGATTGTCTAGAAGGAATCTTCATGAGCATAATATTTTCTTGTGAATTGATCTTCAACCTCACATAATTATAAATGAGGTTTCTCTTTTCTTTAGAGCAATTGTTCCGCATCTTCTGATTTATCTCTTTGTTCTGTTTATGACTTTTGGGCATATAGTGAATTCTTTTGGTAATAATCCAACATTTACATGTATGTAAGTTAGATAAGTGAATGTTGTTGGTTATAATGGAAATGGCCAACTATTCTTGGTGATTCCCTAAATTGTTTGAATGAGCTATGAGCTATGGATGCTATTGAACGTAGGCATTTGAAGTCCTCTTTGATAATGTATAAGACTGTTATCATATACTGGCTAGTCTTGTTTATTCTAGAATGATTTAGTTCATCTTGATAGATTTGAGAACAAGGATTTGTTTTCTGGGATACATCCCTTCCATCTTGTATTAAACCAAAAAAGTACCTCAAGTTAATTTCTTTGCCTAGTGAGAAAACTATGATGATTATCTGTGATGATTTTAGATGATATGTTGTATTAGACCAAAAAAGTGATGAAGATACAATCTACTGGCATGTTGTTCTGAAACCTTATATCTGTGAAACTGCTTTTTAGCAGAACCCCTATCCAATATTTATGGGAATTGTAGAAAGGCTATTACTTTCTTAACAAATGGTTTAAGAGAATTTCATATAGCATTTTATGCTCCTTTTAGCCATCTGGAAATCAAACATCTTTCATCATGTAATGCATATATTTATCTTATATGTTGAAGACCTCTTTTGCCCAGCAAAATGTCTTCACTGTTGCTCTCATATGATGTTCTGAAATGTTATTCGATCTTTTAGACTATATGAGTATCAGAGAATTGATAAGTACTAGTGATACTGAAAAGAGATGCTAAAAAGCTGGCGAAATTAGAGCCAGACAATAGAAATACTTTGTTTGACTATGGATAGCTTTGTCCATGCGGAGCATCTAAATAAGCTTTCCGTCCAGATAGTAGAAACACTGCACGCAATCTCCAATGTTGATAATCCAATAATTATTTTTTATCAAATTTTAATTGATCATAATTGTTGTGTTATCTCATTTTTGCCGCCAGTGGAGTAATTTTTTGCCATTGTTTCATTCTTAAATTTATTTGAGCCTATACGCAGATTTGATGCATATACCCATGTCTATGTATTTGAATTATTCCTACTATTTTAATAACTGAAGGGTGTGGTAGCTAAACATTTTTCTTTCTCCTCATTGCTATATGAAAAATAATGATTTATTATTACACACATAAATTGACAAGGCATACTCATATACAAGCTATCAAGCAAATAATACTCATATTATCCTAATACATAGTTTTGTATAATCTTATATTTCTAAAATATGCACCCATTTTCTGGCTAACTGATTGGTGTAAAGGGGTCAGCTCTACCATGCCGGCCACTCAAATGAATACACCAGAGAATATAAATAAGGCATATTTAACATGTATCCTGATCTGTTTGAGTCTTGCTGCTTGAAGGTTTACCAGCTTGCAAGCATTGAATTGGAGGGACAGTGGGAGAGTACAGCTCTCCATAAGATTGCCAACAGAAGGGATCATACAGGTGATACTGTTCTTGAACTGGCTTTAGTTGAATGTCAGTTAATGTTACCTCCGAACATGGTGTGCTGTCACTGCATGCCAAGTGTAATGGTTTTACAGTGTATGTTCCTCTTATTTTTTCGTAATGGATTCCTGAGAGGGCCACAGCAGCTGTTTGATTCTTGCAGTTTCTCTTGTCACAATAGAATTGATCAATTATAATTGGAAGTTGGACTTCAGAGACTTGAATATTCGAAAATAGTACTCCTTGCACTGATCCAGATCCACCCTGCACAAGTCAAACAATTTTAAAATTTCGTTACAAAATCATAGATGACATGATAATATTATCAAACAATTTTAAAATTTTGTGTTTTAGCAGTTTTTGGGAATCACATACAACACATAGTAAAATTTATTTGAATTCATGACTGCTGCAAAGAAGTTTCAATCGATCTTCTATTCTAAGTTTCAAAAGGCTGCTCTGTCGTTGAACTTAGTAGGTCCATCAAAATGTATCATGTGAATGTTTTTTGCATACAGAGACCGGTATAGTTGAATGCTTAGTAACTTGTGATTTTCTTAATTGGAGAGATAGGAAGATGTTATCCATACCTGCCATGTCTTAATCCTGACACCATTCATGGTATTATGCATAATGATGTTTCGGACAGTAATATTGGAAACACAAGCCTTAGTATTATCTTTTCCTAGCCCTCCAATACTAATTCCATGTCCTGGTCCACAGTTCACATCATGGATGTATACATTTGTGCATCCAGTTTGTACTGAAACACAATCATCTCCTGCAGAAATCACTCACTTTTGTTAGGAACTTTATTAAGCATGTCTTAACACTTTGCATAAGTTACCTTGTCCTCTTAAAACTTAAGGAATGGGTTCTTTCAAAGTATTATGAAAATGACAAGAGTAGAGGTTGGAGCAGGATAAAGTGGAGTTATCCCTTTTTATGGGGCTGAAAAGCCAATGTAAACTACGATTCATGCGGTGACAAGTGTCCTTTGGCTGTGAGTCAAAACTAGTTCTGAAGTAGGTTCAGGTAATAGATGAATGGTTCCCATGTGCCCTAATGCAAGTGATTGAATTTGAAGGATGTGGGTGTCATAATTTCTCTCAACCTGGATAAGATTTCTGCGCTATCCTAAAATTTTGTCTCAAGTATCACAATTATATTTTTGTCTCTTCTCCAGCATTTCAATAATGAAACAAGGTATACTAGGTGCATTGGTGATTTACCCCTTGCTCCCTAATGCTGAACCGAGTCTTAAGATTGTCATAGTTTGTTTAGTGATGAGTGTTTTAGATACTTGGATGAATTGTTGATGAAGAACTTAGCAATTATAACTTACCACAAGCAAGGTTGGCGCTACGGATAAGCACATCTTTAGAATTCTGTAAGTGAATTCCATCTGTATTGGGGCTGTCACCTGGAGATGAAGCGCTAAAGTTGTATACTGATACTCCAATGCAGTTATCAAACTTAAGGTGGCACTGGGGACTGTTCTGAATTGTTATCCCTGTGACTGTTACATTGAAGCTCCCATAAAACCTAAGTGCCTGCATTGTAATATTAGCATTAGTGCCCCAGAAGACATTGAATAGTCAGGAAACTAAATCTTGAGGTGCTGATTATTCAAATTTTATTTACCGTTGGTTTAATGCTTGGCATCTTTCCGCTCAGTGAGCCTCCTATTTGCTGCAAGATTTTCAATGAAAATAGGTAGTGTTAGATAAAATGAATAAGAAACAAGATGTTAATTCGAAGGAGAGGGTGGCATGATAATTACTGGAACTGGTGGATTCCTTCCCACTGTACTGTTTAAGGGGAGTATAAGTTTTAGTTCATCATCTATTGAATCTCCATATGGTGAATCTTTCCACCAAACTGCTCCATTTCCATCAATGGTGCCGCTTCCTTTAATTGTAATTCCTACTAGCTTTGTGAATTCAAGCCACTGTAAAAGCCCTGAACCCCAGTATTTTGCATTTGTTTGTGCAACTACTGTACCATCTAACTGCAAAAGATTTCACGTTCACAGTTCAGTAAAAGCTTTCTTGAATGCTGAAAAGTTTTGGAGAAGTTTACAGGTTCTGGAACCATGATGAAGTTGGGATCTTTTACAGACACAATTGTTCTCTTCATGACTCATTCTAAATCACTGTTTGACGGTGATAGGGGATGAACAGAATATACTACCAATATGTGAAAGCTGGTTAAATTCATACAGATTTTTGCAGATAATGGTACCATTGGTTTACCTGGAAAACAATATTGTGCTGACAGTAAGGTCCAGAGAATGAAATTGGGCCCACAAGGAATTTATATTTTGGTGGGACCAGTATTGTTGAGGCTTCCACTTTACAAGCTGATGCCCATGCTGCTTGAAATGCCTGTAATTCTCCACAGGAAAAACAGAACTTTTTGATCAGCATAAGAATTTGTTGCTCTTAGATTATAAAGAAAATGTTAAAAAGTTTGCACCACTGAACTGAAAAGTCTGTGAGACTTATGGGTAAAGTTTTATTAACCAACACATATTGCAACCCTCTATTTTTTGCCTTTTTTTAAAGAATAATTATCCATTTCATATTTAAACTTATTCTGACTTGAAGGCAATGCTTAGAAATTTGATGCACTGCTCGTAAAATTTACCCTCATATAGGTGTGTGCGCTTGTGCAGAACAATATGCAATTATTGTTAGTTTGAGGGCCAAACTGCCTTAAAGGGAATCATTTAAGAGTGGTCCCTCTGTGATATTACTGTCGAATACCCTGGCAGTTGTGTTGTCTTTTGTGTATGGTAACCTTTTTGCTATAGGATACTATATAATTCTGTGCAACCCAGGTTTGTTCAATACTACTCATCTTGGAATATGCAACACTAACCTGCTTTTTGTCCTCTCAACATGAGATTTTCTGTGATAAATAGTTGACCAAAAATTTCTTCTTATATTCTGGCCACAAAAGAAGGGATAATGCCCTCCACCATAGGACTCCCTATGAAGAGGCCACCATGGTCTTACTTTTGGGTAGACCACACCACATAAGTAGTCTGGACCATTGAGTGTAAATGGTTGAGGTACGGTATAAAAATTTGAACTTTGCTCTAAGCGAAAAGACACTTTCCGGAATGTGACATGGGATCATATCAAGTGAATTAATGGATTTTGTAGTTGGGAGTTATATAATTAAGCAATCAAGAAACTGTTAATGGGCAGTCATTTTATTTGTGAAAACAGGGTAATTTAAGCATTGATGCTGATGTTTTTGCTAACATGCATTTGTCATGTTTTGTATCTCTGGTCTTTAACTAGTTACACCCATTATATGCATGCAACCGCATCTATTTGTCCTGGAAAAAATGCTAGTGAACTTAACTTTGGAAGCTCCAAATGTCACGTTTCTAGGGAGTCAGTGGTGGTAAAGTTAAAGATTTAAAGAAATGCATGTGCAGCTCAACCATGTTCTTGTTGTGCATTTGTCTTGTACATGTCATGTGAGAGAAGAATATAGTTCAATGTAACCTAATAGAGTTTGTACTGATCTTTTTTATGAATGCCTCCATGAGAATTGCATATTTGTTTTCTTGATCAGTGTGCTTAAGATCAATAAACACCTAGTTACCATATTTTTTCTCCCTTTCAAATGAATGCTTGAGTAGTCTAAGGTCTCTCTTAAGCTTATTCATAGTTTGCAATAATCAGACTATAAATAAGAACTAAAATTACCTTGGTGTCATCTGTGGCTCCATTTCCTTTGGCTCCAAAATCTAACACATTATAGATGGTAGAAGAAGAAGGTACAGTTGTATAGCCTTTCTTTGGTGGGTTTGGAGGCAATGCTAGTGCTGGTGGAGGTGGCACATGTGGAGCTTTCTTAGGCTTCTGTTTTCCTTTACCTGCATTGCCATGGTGGTAACTACTGCCATGTTTATTCCCTTTCTTTTTGAATAGAGAAGCAGAGATACCTCTGCTATGTCTCCAATGCTTGCCTCTTCTTGCATTGCAAGTCTCAATATTAGATGACCAAACCAGAAAGACAACAATGAACATAAATGTGAAACTTCTGAAACTGAAACTTCTCATTTTTGAATGGAGGGAGAGAAATGGAGGTAGAGGAGGAAGAAGGCTGAGGGTTTGGGGTGGGGGTTGGTTGTCTTCTCTGCTTTGTAAGATAACCAACAGAGGAGCTAGCTGGGGTTTATATAGGAAGGAGTATTTTCAAGTTAATGAATCTAAGCAAACAAACATAATCAAAGACTGTTGGAAAATGCTATGCATTTATGTTTTAATATTCCCATTCTCCTTTTTCTCTTTCATTTACATTTTGTGAATTTGGTTTTTGCCCTTTTTTCAACTCAACAACTAACTTAAAGGTCCCTTTCTTGTGTAATATAAAATGCTTTATCCAGTTGGCCATGCAAACACTATCCTATAACTTATCAACACCGTTGCACTACTGACCATTAGCTAAGCTACCACATAAGGATAACCTGGAGGACCATATGTAGGAGGATGCCCTCAGTTCCAAGGGTATTTGTGTCTTACAAATTAAGATCACTTTTGGTTTCAATGACATATAAAATAGTGATGGCTTCCTTATCATTTTTCAAAACATTAACTCCTATGAAATAGTAGTTCTGAACACAATAAAAATAATTATATTGGAAGCGCATCAAGGATGGGAAAATTTATTTTTTGATGGGGAAAATGCTCAATCATTACAAGATGACATAGGGTAACAAAGTTCAAAATAAGAAATTTTGCATATCATTTGATGATTGTAATATGTTTTTTTTATATATAAAAAAAATTCAGGATATGTACCTCAATAGACCAGTCTAGTGGAAGCATTAAACTTTTTTTTTTTTTTGGGGGATTTTAATACGAAGGTTATGGAGTTCCCTTCTTGCTAAAGGACGTTCATCATTGTACTCTTTCATGGCTTTCCAGAAACGCCGTGGTTTCCGCCCTCTCTTACAAGTTAGTACTTCACCTTTTTACCATTTTCGTTCCCTCTTTTCGAGTTTGTTTATATTCACTTCTCGTATCTTACCACGGGCATAGGATATTGCAGTAGTAAACTAATTTTCTGTGGTGCATATTTTTCTTCTTTTTCCCAATTACTTTCTTCGTTTTTTATTTCATAATACATTTATTTGCATGTCAAATTTTTTTAAAATTAAACGCATTTCTTGTCTAAAACTTTTCAAATAAATCATATCTTAGTGACATATGTTTGTTCATAACTAATCGCATTAATTAATAATGTAGTAATCATGTATTGACAAGACTAATTAATTTATATTAGTTTAAAAAAAACATTACTAAAAGAATATTTAACAATAAATCAATAGTCTATCGAATCCATGACTCCCGATTATCCGAATGCTTATGTGTGGAAGGAGAAATTCAACAAATTAATTGTAGAATTAGTGGTATGTCTATGTACATTATGCAATTTTTGCCATTCTTTGTGTGGGAATGAATGATTAAAAAAGGAATTTTGGTATAGTTATCAATGTTATTTGGTTTTATTATTTTCGTAAAAAAAGCCAAAAAGACACGTGAGTGGGTCTCTATGAAGTTGTCAAGGGCACTGATTATAACAGCTCTTTATGATCACATGCATCGTTCACGGGCTTTAGTTTTTTGTACTTTGTCTTCTTAACCAGCAGCATTGCCCTCAGGACTACCCTAAGCCTCAAGTTTCCATCTTTCATTTTCTTCTTCCTCTTTGAAATAATTCTCCTAACAACCTTCTTCTCCACCTTTATCCATGTTTCCAATTCTGTTTCTTGGAAAAGAAAGACAGCTAGGATAGATCAGAGTTTAGAATGTGATACATTTTTAATACGGTTTGGTTAAAACGTGAACAAAAAGTTATCTTGCCATATGTGAAATTCTTTATTAATGTGTGAATAAGGGTAGGACTACATAAAATCGTTAAATATTTTGTGAAAAAAAATCAAGGGGTTAATTGTCATTTGTCACTTATAAAGACATTTGAGCCAAAGGAAGTGTGTAACCTTTGTAATATACAGAATGCAAATTGCCACAAAATGACAGTAAAAGCAATAGGAAATGATACAATTTGCATTTATTTTTTCTTGCTTATTTGACCTCTTTGGATCATATCCTGCATTTCTCGCCATACATGTTTGTGTCAGCTACACTACTTCTCTTCTTGAAAGAGGAAATTTAAAAATTGTTAAAAAGAGAAAGCAAAAAATTGCATAAGCCATTGCGTCTGATTACATCACGGATTATATACAGGAACTCATATATTTTTCACTGTTTCGAATCTCATGCGCCAAAAACAAAAGAACAAAAAATGGATCATATCATTCAATTTCATAAATTTAGATCTTTTAATGCATATTTAATGTTTTCATTGTCCATAATTAAATATTTAATTTTGATTTAATACAAAAAAATTTAAGAGAGTTTTTACTTTTTAAAAGGTAATTCAATATTTTTACTATTTGTGTAGTTAATTAAATATGGTACCTTTCAAAAAACAAATGTAGTTAATGGTAGGATTATATGGGTTAGTGAGAGTGAATTTTTTAAATGAAGAAAGTTGTTAGTGAAATTTTAAATAAAAATATATTTATTTTTTAAAAGTAAATATTTAATTTCAGATATTTAAAAATAAAAATAAAAATATTCATTTCAGAATGGAGGAGAGAGTATACTTTTTTATAACATAATAATAGTGGTGGTGTATACTACATTTATTATTATTATTATTATTATTATAATGTAATTAAAAACTCACAAGATATCAAAATGTCCAAGTGTCAATTTATGTTAATTCTCTAATGAAATATTATTTCTTTATAAATTATTTTAGTTGTAACATTTTGTTCCTTTCATCAATATAATGTTCTTTAAAGAAAGTTAATGAATGAAAGTTCTGATCTACAAAGCAAAAAAAAAAAAAAAAAAAAGGTATTAACTCATGTTAGATACATATTACTAAAATTCTCTAGCCATATTGTCTACGATGTACGCATTAAGCTTAATTATAAGTCAAGCAATCATGGAGTTGTCATTCTCTAATTCAAAATAAATTAAGTATAATGATTAGAAAATGCTCTCAAAACAGGTGTGAATTGCTGTTTTTTCCTTTCTAACATTTCCTAGTGATCGATAGCTCACGTGCAATTAAATTGGCTTCCATCTAACGTACTATACACTGTTGTTGGAATAACACAAAAATTCTACGGAATATCTAAATGAATCGACTCCACAACACCAAAAATTATGGCACCAGATATGGAATTCAAATCAGTATTCATGTGAAGGGCTCCTTGCAAGTGATAACTATCACATGTTAAAAGTGACTGTACAATAATTGACATCAATTCTCGCTATGTTAATGAATCCCCACATTCCCTGTTAACTACAATTATAATTAATTCTTTTCTTTTTTTTCTTGTTTTCTTCTTCCTCGAGATGAAGTAATAATAATATTTACTAATTATAACTGTTAGACTAATAATCAGAGTAGTTTGCACATTGCTAGTTAGAGATGATTAAATAAAGTGTCTTTATAAAATATATTCTTACCTTAGAAATGTTTTTTTTAAAAAATGCTAGTGTTCAGTGAAGGACGATGAATAGAATGTGTAGTACGTAAGGAAAAAGAGAACACAGGATTCTGCTATACCGCTCTTGGTTGCCGCCGGTATCAAAGGCTGGGTTTTGTGGTTCTTTGACAGGTACGAAATCTGGGGTTTCATTATTTAGTATTCCCACGAAATCTGTACTCATTTTAGCAAATGTGTCAAACACTACAGAGTACGGAGTAGTAGACAATATGATTCCATGTCATCTTCTTATTATGAATAATTCTAAAAAATGAAGCAACAATTCCCAGTTGAATAGATTAAATAATTTGTTTGCCTACAAAAAATATTACATTTGTTATTGTTGCTTGAGAATTTGATACACGTATGGTAATGTCCAAATGGTAATTTAAATATTAGGCAAAGGATGGCACACCTGGAGAGAAGGCTTAGGAGTACGAGCTTCTGAGGCGTCTTGTAGTTTAAATGTGCTCGTGAACTTTCGGGCCCTCTCGTGAACACTTCATGCACGGGGAGGAGATTAGAGGGTCCTTATGTTTCTTCCATTTTGGCTTTCCCACCTTATAATTATTGTATGTGTGACCAACTATGGCTAAGGATTTTCTTGCTTCCAATCTTCATAATTGGAACTTGTGTGTTGGCTGCAAGAAAGAAGATTAGTGTTCTAGCAAATCTTCTTTTTTCTTTTTTCTTTTTTCTAACACATCACAATAGCTTTCACATTTCAACGGTTTAATTTACTTTTTTACAAAAATAAATTATCTTTTAGTTCAAAAGTTTGAGATAAGATAATGAACATTAAACGTTCTAAAAAAAATGCATTCAAAGTTTAAGGTGAAAAAATTATTTGACTAATATAAAAAACTGTTTCTAGTATTCTTATTTAGAAATATTAATAAATGCTTATCATATTCTACGATAAACTAATTAAAAACAAGAAGGTCAAATTTTATATTTTCAAAATTATATAAAAGTATAATTGTAAAAATGTGTCGAAATTAGAAATCGAACTATTCAAATGAGACAAAAAAAATAATAAATAATTAAAATGAAATGGAAGGATATGACTTTTATTCAAAAGAATGTATACCAATCAATTTCTTTTAAATTAAAAGTTTGTTTACTTTTAACTTAAAAGGATTAAAAGTTAAAGTGTCTTTACTTTTTATTTTAGCGTGACAAATTTAAAATCGATCTAAATTGTATTTATGAAATAACTTTTACTAAAAATAAGTCATTAAACTCTCTTTTAATTTGATGCTACGAGTGAGAGTTGCATGCTTTGATTATCTATAGAAGCATTAAAAGATAATTTTTCTGTGTATACAAAAGTAAGAAAATATTCTCATTATGGTTGATTTTATTGCTTTGAGACCTTACTAAATATTTCCTTGAAACCCAGTTGAGTTTTTACTGTTTTGATACTTTACCAATCCAATTTGAGCTACAACCCCCTCGAACAACCACATGAATTAATATAAAGAAAATGACTAAACACAAATTTAAAGTTGAAAAGATATGGAAAAGGTTCCTATATTAATGCGAAATCGATAGTAGTAGAGGATTCCATGAACAACAAGGCCATGTGCTATTTTTAGTAAGATGTTCACGAGTCATTGTTGAATTAAATTTCATTGTTTGAACTCTGAATAAATTTCCCCCCTTTTTGGGGAATTAGACATTTGAAAGACATATGGTCATGCCGATGATAAATTCCCATGTCTTCATATCATAACTGTTCAAATGTCCGTTTCCAAAGAGGCGAAAAAAAAGAAGATAATGTATATTTTTCTTTGATTAGGATCATAAGATCATTTGTTCAAGTTGGATGACGGCAACAAAATATCAATTATAATTAACTTTGCCATCTGATCTTACTTAATAATCTCTTATATCGAAGTAGCTTAAAGAAATAGTTGTTACTCAAAATTCAGGTTTTGAAACTATTTCTTTCCCTTCCTTTTCTTAGTCTTTTTCCTATTTCTTGAAAAACAATTAAAAGACAAAAAAGAATTTTAAAAAAATACTGTATATTTTTAATACTTTCTCCAACCCCATTAATTATTTTTTATGCTGCAGTTAATACACTGCACCAGCTGCTAATCTTCAAACATTGATGCAATGGCCAGCTGTTTAGCCAATAAAAATGTGTTCTTTAACCTGGATTACCAAGTAATACTTGTACTTTTGCAGCTAGCACTAGCAGCTAAAACGATAATGACAAGGTTAACAAGTTCTTCTGCTCATTGAACTTCTTTTGTTTATTTCTAAATTCTGTTAACTAAATGAGCAAAGAACTATTAAATTCTGTTAATTACAGTATCTTATGATTAAAAATATACTAAAAGTCTTTTCATCAAATTTATTGTGTCTGAAGTGCCAATTATGCATGTCTCCTTACTTGAAAAGAAACCAAAGGAAGTACATTATAGTGGTACTGAATCTACTTTCCATTGAACAATATTTTCTGAATCCACATGATCAATTTCCTATTGAAATTATTGAGAAGTATATATCTTAAACAAAAGACAAAGTAACATATAATTCTTAAACTAAAAGTGAAGATATACTAATTAAATGCTGTAAAAAATTTTTTTAACAACTTGACTGTGAGAAGTTAATAAAATGTTTTTTTTGGTGGGTGGGGGATGCATGTCTGCTATGCTGGTATATCTTATTCCTTGTGCATGCTGTGATCTCAATATTAATTTCTTACAATCTAGGTTTTTACAGTGATCTCGTGATACTTGAAGCATGTGGTAGTAACAGACTAACAGAATTCTTTTTTTTTTTTTCTTTCTTTCTTTTTCTTTTTTCTATTTATCAAATGGGGTCGACTGTCCATAAATGGTAGCAAGTGCAAGAACACTTCTTTTAGAAATGTTCACTGGGATTAATTAATAACCAAAGACAAAAAATTGAAACTGTCAAAATTTGTATTTTGAAATGGGACAAATTGTAGAAGCTGCTAGAATTGTACTTCATTTGGCAATTTTGCAATTGCTAGAGCCTTATAAAAAAAGATTAGTATACTATAAAGTCACCCTTTGGTCTATAGTTAAATCCTCAAAATTTACTCATTTAGTATATGAGTCTTCACTACTATAATTAATATCATTTTCAACCAGAATATTACTATAATTATTGGAGACAATTGTAATACATAAGTGTGCGGTTGGATCCTTTCTTGTTTCAAACACCTCTCTCAATGCTTTGCAAGGAAGGATATCCATTGGCAATCTAATTAACCTTGAATTCTTGACTCCAAAGGGAAGAAAGAAACATAAATGTTGTACTAAAAAATTAATTCAGTCAATGAGGTGTAATTAGGGGTGTTCAAAAATCGAATCAAACCGAAAAATCGAACCAAACCGAACTGAAATTTTAAAAATGATTTGGTATTTTGATTATTCGGTTTATTCGGTTCGGTTAACCGAAATTCTTTTAAATTACGCTTCAGTTTTCGGTTTCAACTTTAGAAACTTCAGTTAAACCGAAAAACGGAATTTTTTTTTTTTAAAAAAAATTGTAAGTAATGATTAACCAATTTTATTTACTTCAAAAATTATTTATATATTTTTCTATTGAAGTGTTTTTGTATCCACGAGATGATGATTAAGTATTGTAAAAAAAGTTCATTCATCATATTTTTGTATATTATGAATCATTTTCGATATTTTTCTCATTGAAAATGTGTAAATAATATAATAATATGATTTAATTGATAATTTTTCTTTCTTTTGCCTATTTTTTGAATGTGCTTGTGTATTTGACATCATCATTTCATTTAATCATATTTATTTAAGCTCATTGAATTTTTTTAAAATTTTAAAAAAGGGAAATTTCTGTTTAAAACCGAACCGAATCGAAAACCAAAATTTAAAAACCGAACCGCAGTATAGCTAATACAGTTTGATTCGATTTATCTAAGTAAAAAAATCTGAAAACCAAATCGAAAAAATAAATGAACACCCCGAGTGTAATTTAACTGTAGCACCTTCACTCTAGACTTTAAGATTTCGAATTCTGACACTCTCCTTCTCCCAATATAATAATGAAAAAATTAATCTATATATTGATTAAGTTAAGAAAAAAATTAATTAACTAGTGTATACTAAAAATGTGAAGCAAAATCGACCATCAAGAAAAGAAAATGGTTATGCAATTTGAACAACAGTTCAAAAACAGGGGAAATGGAAATGAAAATGGACAAGTTTAAGAAGCATTTATAATAAATCCCACTGGCCAAGTACCCAGATTCAGACAACAAAAGATTTAGTTCACGGATGGTTGAGAAACTCTTGAGTGACTGGAAAACATTGTTTAATTTTACTTTTTTCCACAGTTTACAGTGAAAACATGTTGTGCCAGCCATCTTAAGCTTCCCAGGAGGCTATGGAGATTTGCCGATACACTTTTGTTTTTTTTGATAAAAGATTTGTTGATACACAGTTAATGTCTATTTGTGGTTGTTGAGCATGTGAACTTCAATTTAAGAAACTTCTTTGTTCTTATTACGTGTGTGATCTCTATTGAGTTTCATTATTAAAAGTTTTGAAGACAAGAAATGGGTTTGTCTTCATTTGCTTGTTTGTATCATAGGCTTATGAATTCATGGCCGTAATCAACAGAAGCCATATCACTCTCCCATTTTCAAGCATTTACGGATTTCTTTTACTTGGAGGTTAATGTTTCTGTCACGTTTCATAATCGGGTGTGCCTATAGCAATATTTACAATTAATTATTTAACAATTTTCGTTTTTATTATATAATGTTAAAATAAATATCGATTTCAGGACAAGACCGAGCAACTTCTGAGGTGAACGAGACAATTGCTCTCAAATTATTAATTATTCAGGCTAACTATGTTGATTACGAATATCTAAATTTAGCTTTTCATACATTTCATGTAAGACAGGAACATTACACTTTTACATATATCATGATGTTTCTGTTATGTGCTGAGGTTTTTTTCTTACTGTGTGGCTTTTCTTCCGGCTGCTATGTATATGACTTGGCCAATAATGCAAGCTAAGCCACGAGATTTTCTTGACCTGGTGCAGAACCACGTAATTCGTAATTCGTAATCTAAGGCACGTGCACGTCACTGATAATGGCCCTTCGTAGCCACAATCATCAAATCTGCTTCTGCCTTTTTATACATTTTGCTGTTTGTACACCGTTGATTAATTATTGATCAAAACATTTTGCTGTTTTGCAGATGAGTGTGTATCAGAATGGGGTCCTTGTTTCGACCATTGCATATATAGCTATAAAAGCAGGGAGTAGGCTCCTGATTGTCGAATTGGGAACGAGACTCTTCATAAAGATTAATTGCCTCTTGGAGTTAGTTTTACTTTTTTCCATTCAGAATTAATCTACTTTTTTTTAAAGTAAATCAAACTTAAACATTCAAATTCGAATAAAATGAATAGTACATTCAAAACTTTGTACATTTTAAAAGTTCAAACATTGAAAATAGATATACCATGACGAATTAATGCATACCAACTCAACTCATAAATAGTATTAAGTTTGCCCTAGGAAATTTGACAGATAATACAAGAGCCAAATAAGCTTGTGTCTTTCTAATGATGACAAGAAGAACAGGAATCAGAATCATATCCGGGATTTGTGCATTGTTACTAGCTAACATCCATATATAAGGGATCAAGTTAGCGCAAAGAAACACTAGCTAATTTCAAATTACACATAAACAAATTACAATGATCCTAATTCGGCCAGCTCTTGCTCCATATTTTTTTGGGGGGGCTTCTTCTAAACTAAGAATGTTCTAAATTAGGTAGTGCAAATTGATTAATACTCATACTTTGTGGGTAGTATTAATAATGCTTATTTCTTGATCCCTGGGTATTGGGGAGCTAGCTCTTATTTGATATGTACTCTCACGTTGAGTATCTGCATTTTAATATGTTTATTCTTATGTTGTAAAGTTTAATCATATAGTCCATAGACATAATATTGAGAACCACTCAAAAAAGAATTCCCCTTTAAAGAACTCAGCTTGGCTGTAAAATATTTCTAAGGTATCTTCCAAGAATAGATCCCTAAAGAAACAACCTGAGTTAACTAACCTGCTTAATTAATCAGTTCATGTTTCTTTAATCTTTATACCTAAAAGCACACCAAACTTGAAGATATTCTTCATATATTTAACACACGAGATTCTAAGACAACCTATCAAAGCTTTAGCCATTTTAAAGAAGAGCCATACACATTATTCACCAAAAATAAAAATAAAAATACAACATAATGTGTTTCAATATCCCACCTCGGAGTCCTTCTGTTACTTCTTTTGCGGTCAATTAGTAATAGAAAAACAGGTTATATTTTCGTTTCATTTAAAAGCAGATAATGACTATTTAATGGGAGTAAACAAGATCCAATCACCCGTTCGGATACCATATTCATCTAAAAGCTTAAACATTGATGGAAAGAGGGGGATAATTTATACATTTAGCAAAATATATGTCCATTTGCATGACGAGGTTTAAGAGGGTGATCTTATTTTGAAATTTGATATAATTTTAAAATTTACGACATTCCACATATTTTTAATTTAGAATTTTATGAAATTCATAAAAAATATAAGATTCTTAATATGAAATTTAATTGATTTTATAAGATTCTAGTATCTTTAAAAATTCATGAATTTCAATAAAATTATATTTTTAATGAAATTTATCCATTTATAATATTTGAAATCTTCCAAGAATTCATAATTATGGTTGAAGAAAATATTTCTTAATGGATAAAACCATTGTCAAATTGTGAATGGCTTCATCAATTGCACACCAGAAAAAAACAATACCATTCTCCACAGAATCCAGATAGGCTTTTGGAAACAGAATCAAGATTGTTTCTTATATATTCATCATTTAGGTACAGTTAGTTTCTTATTTAAGTAGGTAGCATCATGACATGACGTGCTGGGAAATAAAGACATTGTTTTCATATCTTATTCTATACATGATGCCAACAACGTCACCGTGCACAAATCGCATCAAGATATCATTAACTACAAATTATTCTGGAAAGAGAAAGACAAGTGGAATCAAAGCCCGAATAATTGTGAATTTGGAAACTACATAAAAGTTTAATCTGAAACAGAATCTATCAAGGATTGCTTATTATGTCACCATGGGACATTGCTTCTTCCATATCTCTCATCCAAGGTTATCTGTTCAGTGTCCATTTATTGAAACTTATTTAGGACAGCAATCTACAGAGAAAATCAAGAAAGAATTGAAAATTCATGAAGGCACGCATCCAAGTTTTTCCTGAATTAATGGGATTTATTTTAGAGACGAAATCAAGAAAGCATTGAAGTTACTGTCTGCCTCAGCTAGCGACAAGGGGAAGTAATAGAAAGGAAGTAACCATCTACACCAGTGCCATATGTCTTGCCTAGTTTTTAGCAAAAGACCAAGGATCATGTTCATCATACACCCAAACACCCATACAAAAATTTATATTTGAGTAAGAGTTTTCTAAAAAAAAGAAAAGAAAAAAAGAGTAAGAGTTAAAATTTATGAGTACAATTTGAATTAAGGTCGAATTAGGCTCGCAGAAAGTGAAATTCCGTCACTCTAAGTATAAAAATTATTCATAAATAAGGCCTAAATTCAACACACATTTTTTTTAAATAAAAAAAAACAAAAGATGAAGTATTGTAAATATGTATTATTTCTTTATTTTTTAAAAAAAGTAAGAAATTCACATAAAAATATAGCAGAGAAAAAATCAAATCAAATTATTTACTTATATAATTTAAAACTATATATATATGAGTATTCATGAAATGTAAAAATATAGAGCTTAGAACTTGAATTTAAATATCATATTTAAAACTTCGAATTGAAATTGAACCTTATAAATTTCCAATTTGATAAAAGGTTTAATTTGAGTGCAAAAGAACCAAGTGATTAATAATAATGTCCCTCAAAATGTGATTTTTTGCAACCATACCCTTCAAATGACAGTCTCGCCTTCATGATCTTACAAATGTTTTGGGCCCTTCTGTTTTCTTTTTCTTTTCTTTTTTTTGGGTGGATCAGAGTTTTGGGCCCTTCTCTTAAAAACAGAAGCGGTCACCTTAGATGATGGCCATCTCATCTGCTTCATTGATTGAATTGAGGCAAGAAATGTGACATTAAACAGCTAGTTAGCTTTCCTAAAAAAAATATACTGGTTAGCTACTACATACAAGTTTAAGATAACCCTCAAATATTACCTAGTTATTTCACATTTGGACATTGTTTCTTGGATGTCTCTCATCCTAGGTTCTGTTTAATATGTTCCCTTTCCTTCAGCTTATTTAGGACAGATATTCGCAGAGAAAATCAACCAAGAAGTGAAAACATTATCGCGCCAAGCACACAAAGACATTAATCTTTATAATGGCCAATCTTCTTTAATTCATATCTCAATCAATAGTGAATTACATTAAACTGTGTAATTAGTACTATAATACATAATTAATCTGCAATTTTGATGCAAAAGGTCTGAATCTAAGATGACTCAGATGAAATAATATTCTATATCCTCAGCAGTTGCTAAAATAAATCCAACATATAAATGTAGTAGCAGCAGCAGCAGCAGTAAGGGCATCTGCGGCTATAGCTCTGAATGAATGAGATGATCTTGGCTGGCTTGGGCAAGGTCAGCATCTTTCTTCTTGATAATAATGGTTCTTTTGTCCGATGAGGTAAGACATGCTTCCACTGAAGGCTGCACTAGTCCATAGCCAAAGCCTATGGCAGAATTGCAGTACGCTTGTACTTCACCATCCTTCCCTTCTAGATTTACATTATTTAGTACGATGTTACTGCAAGGAATGGTGTCACTGCATGCAAATTTCATAGCCTTTTGGCTTGTTGAGGTCCCACTAATGTTCCTGTACATGATTTCACTTATTTCCACTGCAGATGTCTGAGAGATAAATAAAAGATGAACATGATATCAGAAAATATCCATTAGGTTGATAGGAAAAGAAGGATCTCCATTTCTTACAATAGATAGTAGCTTTAACAGAAATTTTCAGAGAGCAGCATGCTGTAAGTTTGTGTATAGCTCAAGTCAATAAAAGCATGAAAAGGGAGGTCAATACCTGATTTTGGCAACTTTTTGGTGAATCACAGTAGAACTGGTCAATGATGATAGGATAGGAAACATCTTGCATCCTCACATTTTCATAGCGTACTGATTGAACATAACCAGATCCTCCCTGCAAGGTCATCACTTGCAGTCATTTCCCACTAAAACAAACCAATGATATCCTTTTTAAGCTTCAAGGAACAAATTTCTTTTTGTTGTAAACCTTAAGTACCCTAGTAAGAAATTTTTAAATTAATATCTGTGTTGTTAATTACAAATCCAGTAAACGAGTTCTGTTAGGAGGAAATTCATTTTTTAGGGGCATAGAGTTCTGGACTAGTATCAAAATATTTGAATGCTGTCCATGTTGACAAGTTTCAAACTAGCAGTAGTTGTTTAATTTCAGTGGCAGTGAGGCTAGCATCGTTACAGAAAGAAGGCAGTAGAAATACATAAACCATATAGCTTCTTTTCTGTGGCATAAAAATCCTCAGAAGTAGGGAGGTAGAGAAGTATTCTCCTATTATTAGGATGAGCGTCCTTCAATTCTGAGGAGATGCATATATACCTGCCAAGTCTTGATTCGAAGGCCATTAGTAGTGCCTCGAAGAAAAGCATTATCCAATACAACCTTTGTCACTATGCCAACGGAGTTGTCCTTCCCAAGGCTTCCTATGCTGGCATGTCAAAATCATGCAACAAATCAGTAGAGAAGGCATGCAAAACTATCATCTTATTACGCAAAAACCTTGACATTTTCTAATTTACTTGAGAACTGAAATATGATTTTGTGAGAGTGTTGCAAATGAAATCATGCAAACCTCTAAATGTCCAATACCTGATTCCATGACCAGGTCCACAATATATTGCCTTCATCTTGATATTAGAGCTAGCGTTTACAATTGAAATGCAGTCATCACCTAAATCACAAACATTTTAATTATCTGCCTCAAGGAAACTATCTAATAAGAAATTTGATCTTCCAAAGTGGATGTCTTACACATCCAAACAAACTGTAGAATGAAACAGCATATCAAAATAAAAATGATTACATGCAACCATATGACAGTTTAGCCAATGCAGTATAAAATCACAAACTAGTTAGTGATAGGCATTTGTGTTGAATCAACATGTGATTAAAGGAAAACAGAGACACTTATAGTCATGTACTAGAAATTAAAATGAAAATGATGTCAAGGAATCAAATAATGTGAAGATAATAGGACAGATTCATAACCTGTTCCGATTTTGCAGTTCTGTAGTACAACATTTGTTGATTCCGTGATGTGAATTCCATCAGTATTTGGACTGTCTTCAGGAGCAGAAACTTTTACACCAAGTATACGTACAGAGTCTGACCTTGAAATGACAAAATGCATCTGTTGGCTATTTTGGATTGTAAGTCCTTTCACCCTTACAGCAGAGCTTGAATCTATGGTTAGTGCCTACATATGAATTTTGGCAAAAGTACAATTAAAATTTTATTCTGTTAGCTAATACTATGTTACAAGTGTAAAAAGGCATGAGGTTCTTACTGAAGGTGCTCCTTTGCAAGGCTGTGGAAAAGAAAAAGAGAAAAAGAGAAAAATGTTAAATAGTGTTTTATTCATAATTTATTATCATTATTTTCCTCATTAAAGTATTTATGCATATGAATAGTGAATGATACTTACATTAGACTTATTCTTTTTGCAAGAAGCTGCCCACCATTTGCTTCCTGAGCCATCAATTACTCCCTTACCTTGGAAACTAACTCTACTGATATTGGAAAAATCAAGCCAAGTTCGTGGGAGTTTTGGATCCCAGCATTTGGGATCATCAGGTGCTACAATTGTTCCTTCAATCTGTGTCTCATTGATCAATGAGCTCAACATCAATTAATTTCAGTCATCTTTTGTAAGAAACATATGGTTGGTGAATAGTCAAATAGAGCAAAATATCAATCTGATAGAACAATGTCATTAGAATACTAGGGAGCTGAATTAACAAAGACAAACATATATTAGAATGGAGAAACGATTATGTACAGCCATACAGGATTTCGACAAAGTACCTGGACTACTAGTTTGTCTGCACAGGGCCCTCTAAATCTTGTGGCATTGACTAGATACCGCCGTCCTTGAGGAACCAGAAGAACTGATTTTGGCATTGAACAAGCTTGCTTCCATGCATCTACAAAGGCCTGACGACAAATGTAATAAAGTGATCTTTTATAACAGAAAAATTGAATTTGATAAATCTTTCTAAAGAGAACAATGTCCTAATTAATTGTTGCCGCCGAACGGTTCTTTTATAGTAATTGTTCTTTTGGTTTGCTGATCAGAAAATATTTTCTTAGATTTGTAATGTTAAAACTTCAAATCGGTTCAAGATTTGAAGCTTCAACATTGTCACGCATTTGACTTGATAAATTTCTAACAGAACAAAGTGGTCCAAATGAAAACCGAATATTCACCTTGGTATCATCAGAAACTCCATCCCCAGCTGCACCAAAACTATCTACATTCACAAGAACTTTGTTGCCCCGCTCACTTATCCATAATGATGCTACATCAAAAAGCTCACTTTCATCTTCTTCTTCAATGTCAAAATTTTCAAGCCCCCTTGCAATGTCAGCCTTGTCAGGAAATCCTGTCTCTGCTTTACCCGCTGCTATTATAAGCAAAATAAGTATGGAAAGGAAAAGAATCTTGGCCATGGTTTAAAGGGTTTTGGATGTTTTGATTGATTGATCTGCATAAATCAAGTGAAGCCATTGGGTATTAATTTATATGTATAGATTAGTGTTGAAAGTGGATCATTTGACGTAATATATGGCTTCGCTTGAAAGTAGATGAAGGTGTAACACTTTCCATATGCCCACACTTGAAGTGAAAGGTTGAAGTTTTTGAAGACTTTGTTGCTTTACTCTTCAGCCAGTGGTCCATTAAACCGACATTCTCATCAGTCAAAAACTTTCTATTAGATTCTCTTTTGCCTGTGACAGTGAAAGCTTATAAATAGAAAATCCATTGGAGACATTTTCTGGCAGAAAACCATTGTCAGTTTGCCACAAACGGTCTGAATGATTGCAGGACTGTCATCATAATAGCTTTTTCAATGTACAAGACAAAATCTCTACTAAAATATAAAATGTCAGCAACCTAGGCAAGAAAATGAAACTAGAAACTTTTCAGTCAGGCTAAAAGTTAGAAATCTCATCCGAATTGTTTAACCACACAAATCTTGAATCAGCTTTCTGGGTTTCTTTTGATGAACATCCGACGCAAGTTGACTTCCAATTTGTCAATTCAGAGCTAAACCAGAAACTGTGTTTGTATTTTGCATACTCTGAATTTCATGTTAATTTACACCTTTTGGCTTTAATAGCTATCAAACACCTGAATCGAATAAGTACGTATATCAGTGTGCTCATCTTTTTTGCCATTGCAGCCTCTCGGATATGCATTGCAGTCTCAAAATCCCCAATTTCAGAATAAATATTTGAAACTTGCAACCAAGCAGCTGGACGATTTGGCTTCAGTTGCATAAGCTTGTCCGCAGCTCTTCTTCCCACTTGTTTATTTCCGTGAATCCTACAACTGCGCAGTAAGGAGGTCCACATGATATAATCATCTTGGGTTGGCCCATCTGTTAGCAAATTTTCTCCCTCTTCTACCAAACCTGCACCACAGAGGAGATCCACCACACACGAGTAATGCTTTCTGTCTGGACAAATTCCTTGAAGGGCTTCCATGGAATCAAAGAGAAGCATTCCTTCTTTGACTAGTCCTGATTTGTTGCAACCCATCAGCACACACAGGAAGATTACTTTGTCAGGTTTCAAACAATCCTGGACCATTGCATGAAGCATTTTAATGCTTTCCTTGCCCATTCCATTCTGTGCAAATGCATTAATAATTGATGTAAAACTGATGACATTTTGAAAGGGGAGTGACTCAAAAACCTGACAACAAGACTTAATTTCGCCAGATCTTGAATATACATCAATCAAGGAACATCCCACTGCAATACTATGTTCAACCCACATTTTATGGCTACAGAATGAAGTAAATTGTAGCCCGCTAAGTAAGGAGAAGCAGACACTGATAACGCCTTCAATGTTGAGGAAAGGCTAACTTAATCAAATCCAATGTTCTCATCAATTATCAAGCCAAACAACTAGATGACATCAAAGAAACCACAGGTCAGCAAGGATGTCATCAATGAGTTACAACATTCAATATTTCTATCCACAGCATTCTCAAATATACAGAACTCTCAATCTCTCCGCATTCTCCATACATGTCAATCAAAGCAGACTGGATCAGAACGTTTCCGTTCTCAAAGCCTAATTTTAATGCATAACAATGAATCTGTTTCCCAAATAGTAGATTATTTGCTGTGCTTGATAAATTCAAGAATTCAAATGATGAACGTGCTGAAGGTTCCTTGCCCCTAAAATTGCATTCCGTAAAACATTTCGAGAGCATAGCTGGGAAAACCATTGATTAAATAAACAGAAACCAAGGAATTCCATGAGATTACATCACCTGGAGGAATGACTTCAAAAGATTTACGGGCATCAACAACATCCCCACAAGCATTCGCCACAAACAAATTTGACTCTGTCTATCCAATCTTAACTCTAGAATGCAGCTGCTGTCCTTCGTCAAGAAGCATAAACACAAGGATTTTCTTGAAAACCCACAACGATGAAGCCCAGATATCATTATATTCCATGTAACAACTAACTACATCTCGAGTTGGCAATTTAGCGAACAGATTGAGTGCAGAACTTACGCATCCATATTTGATTAAGTCATTAAGCAAATCAAATCTATTGCAAGATACGATGCTAATTGCCGTTTGATGGTTCCTTTAACTAAATGGATCAAAGGACAGAGTAGACGACGATGTAGTAGAAAAGATTCTTGGCTTGCACTTGTCCTGGGGTGCAAAAATTGTAAATGCTCTGCCAAGCCTTGAGATGCGAACTTTGGCCATCCAGTGATCATGGAATTGGGTAAATTTGGGATGCGTATGAACTGGACAGCAGCAAGCAAGGATTAAAAAAGGCTTTATAAAAAGGATTAGGAGAAAAAGATTATGTATAACATAAAAATTTGAGAAACGCCGTTGCCGGGGATCGAACCCGGGTCTCCACGGTGACAGCGTGGGATACTGACCACTATACTACAACGACCTGGCGTCCGCTGGGATGAAACATATTTATTTAATGCTATATATCTCTTAACCCTATTTCTCCCTCCATTCTAACGCTTGAATCTTGGTGAATCGAATCTTTTATCTAAAAAGATAGTTACTTTTTCCTAATATATAATTTATCAAGGTTAACCTAAATCGACGAATCGGATCATGATTAATAATTAAAAAATTATTAACTAGATTTACGGTTCATAAAAGTTTATGAAATGACTATTTTCAATTTTAATTTAGATTTTTTCATTTTAATGAACCGTGAATCGATGGTTCATGAGCCGAAATCGAAGTTTCATGAACCGTTGAACTCGCGATTCAAACCTTTTAAAAAATTTATATATATATATAATTTTATTTGATAAGTTATATTTATTTTGTTTATACATTAATCTTATCATTAACCATTCAATTAAATATAATTATGTAAAACAAAAAATAAATTTTTAATCTTTTTAAATTTCAAATTTCAAATAAATCTCAGTCATTTTTTCCCTCAAACTAATCACATTACTTATGACTTTCTTTTTTTTCTTCTCAAAATAAAAAAATGACAAAAAAAAATAGTGTATTGTGTTAAGTAGCCAATATAAATAAGCATACACCTAGTAGTAGGAATATAGGCTAGGCCTGTTTTGGCCCTCAAAAAATATGGGCTGGACGTTTCAAATTTAAGCCTGTATAAAATCAAACTTTTTGACCCGACTTGTTTAGGCCTGTGGTCCATGAGGGCTTGGCCCGATTTTTTTTTTTTTTTACAAAAAAAAGCATCCAAATTTTTTAATATTTTCTTGATAAATCTTACATCTATTTTTTTTATTGTTGTACTACTTTTTAATAAGTTTTAGTAATAACATTACTCTTCTTCCATAATTTCTTTAAGAAAAATTTGTTAGTTATGTTTATAAACTATTTTTTAAAATCTCTTTTATATTTTATCTTTAGAATCACTATACGAGATAAATTGATTTATTTGCTCGTTTATTCTTATATTTGATTTATATACTTATTAACTTATTTTAATTTTCATTTTAAATGATAACTACTTAATTAAAGATTTACATTTTTCTAATATAGATTTAAATATTGTTATTAATAATTTGATAGTGAAGAGAAAAATGAAAATTATAGACTTGCTAGTATTTTGTATGAGAAATTGTTAGTTTTATTGTATTTTTAAATAATTTAATCATTATCTTGATATATTTCATTAATTTTTAATTATTTTTTGCTCTCATTTAAGTCTGTTTAGGCTCGTAGCCCGTTTAGGTTGTTTAAGCCCAGTTTAGACATTTTAAGCTCGTGGCATGCAACCCGTAGTGGGTCGGACCGGGCTATCATAATAAAGACTCATATAACTTTCAGATTTTTTTTGCCTCGGCCTGCAGCCCGATCGGGCTGGGCTGACCCGTTTCCCAGTACTACATACACGGTTGCCTTATTTTTTGGATCAATGGAATCATTCTCAAGTTGTGTCTTGTGACTTGTGCACATTTTTTATTTATTTATGTTGTCATTTTCTAATTTTTCCCCCTTAAACCTACGCATAATGCTAACTTTTAATTTCTTTGGTTAATGCCAAAGAAACAATCTCTACTCTCTAATATAATATGACATTTTTTATATGATACATGTCATCTTTAATTTATTTTAATCACTTATGTTTCCTAATGGTATGACAATTTGTGTCTTGTGACTTGTGACTGCGCACATTATTTTCTTAAACAAGTCGTGCCCAAACTGATATGTTGTATTTTTTTCCCTTTTAAATTATTTTTTCTAAAATAAAGAAAAAAATGATTGAAATTCCAACAATTTAAAAAACAATCCCTTATAAATTATATCTTTTAGATCAATTTTATTTACACATTTATTAAATATCAATCTTATTTTCTTTCTACATTAGCATTATTCTAAGTTATCTTTCTTAAGTTCTTTTCAACTTCCTATTGAATTTTTAGTTTGTCATTTTATATTTTCTCTGCAAACACAAAAAAAATGTCATATTCAAATAAGGTAAGGAACAATAAGAAGGCTTTAATGGAATTTCCATTGCATTCACCTTATTAATATCTTTACACATATCAATTTACCACCCTAAGTGATTTTTAACCACCGACTCATTTTGAGTATCCACAAACAATTTATATTTTCATTCCTATCATTGACATCGACGTTAGCACCGGTAACGACGTATTTGAAGTTGATGAAGATAATGGAGAAAAAAGTATTGGGCAATCGGAATTAGTATTACACACTCAAAGAAAGTTTTGTTCCAAGTACAGAGAAAATTAAAGCACTCAAATCTGATATTTTCAAATAGCACTTCACAAAACAAGAACTTAGTACGTGAGGAGGGCAATATATTGTGCACTATAATTATTGTAAGTCTACCTACAAATGGAAATCATGATGAGGTATGAGACCCTGTGTGGACATTTGCAACGGAACCACAAAGACAAAATTAGTATGAAATCTTTACAAATACAAATAATCAGATACACTACTACTACTGATTCTGGTTCTTTATTTAAGTATAGTAATGGAAAAAATATATATGAATTAGCTAAATTAGTTGTTGTCGAACACTTAAGTTTTAGTTTTGGGAAAAAATTAAATTTGTAAATTATTATTAAACTGCATTAAATCCTGCTGTTAAATGTATTCCACGTACTACATTGACACGTACTGTGCTTAAATTATATAAAAAAGATTAAAAAAATTTTATTTGAAGTATTTTCAAATTTAGATAATAAAGTTTCTATTTGTAGTGATATTTGGAGTAATCATTGGCAAACACATTCTTACCTGGTTGTTACTTGTTATTGAATATATGATAATTGGATAATACAAAAGAAAATACTTGCATATCGTGTCTTTGATGATTCTCATACGGCTGTCAATATTTCAAAATTAATTTTACAAATTTTAGAACAATATAATCTTGTAAAAAAAGTATTTTCTATTAACTTTGATAATGCTAGTTTTAACACTGCTTCGATTCTTGATCTTAAAAAATATTATGAACCACAATTTGGTGATAAATATTTTCATGTTAGGTGTACATGTCATGTTTTGAATTTATGTGCATAAGATGATTTAAGAAATTTTGAAACTTATATTCAACCCATCAAAGTATTTTTGTCTTATCTTTGGTCATACCCACAAGTAATAAAGAAATGGTTTAGATTTTGTCGAGGAAATAAAATGAGACAAAAAAAAATTTTCCCATGATGTTCCAACTCATTGGAATTCAACTTATGATTTATTAAATAAATATTTTCAATATAAAGAACTTTTATGTGATTTTTTCAATTACAATGTGCAAAACATGTGTTTATTTCCTACTACTTGGGATATTTGTGAAAATGTTTTGAAATTGTTAAAACGTTTTAATGATATTAGTTATACTTTGTCTAGTATTTATTATCCAACTTGTCATTTAATTGTTTATGAATATCTTAATATTGTTGTAACTTTAAAAGAGTGGGTTGATATAGATGCTTTTATGATTGTGTTAATGTAATGAAAATAAAGCGAGTTATATATTATTTTGAAATACATGAAATAAATCTAATTACAATTATTTTTTATCCTCGAATTAAATAGAAGGTTTATAAGAATATTTAAATATATATTATGATTCTATATGTGATGAAATTATAATAAAACTTAATGTTTCAAAAATAATTAATAATGTTAAGAGAAATATATATGATTTGTATTTGAAATATAGTTCTATTTATAGTATACAAATTCAAATTGATTAGTCATCTGTTGTTATTGTAGGTAAACAAAAATGTTATGCATATCTATTAATGCGACAACGGAACAAAAAATCATAACCCTCATCTTCATCATTCAAATCGAGTTCAATTTCGTAACTCTAAAATTATCTAACAACTTATTTTGAGTTTGAAGATGAATGTGATAGATGTTTTAAAACTTTAACATCATCAATTGGTAGAGTGAAAAAGAAAAAATTATAGTCTTATCTTTAATTATTAGGATATACTTGAAATTAATTACATGAATAAACAGTTTAGGTTGGAAATAATCAGAAGACGATCTTCTTGAATTTCTTTAGAGATAATTTGTCTCAAGATGATTAATTGAAAGACGTCAATAAAAAATTTTCGTCAGACCATAAATTTCTTGATGTTAATACTGGGGTATCGTACTAATAAAGACAAAACTTGAATATCTATGAAGTACTATCGAGATATGCAGTTTAATTTTTGAAAAAATTTAATTCAATTAATACAAATTTATTATTAATAAAGAATTATTTGAAATTTTTTATTTTTACATAAAAATTATGTATTAAAAACATAATTAAAATAATCTAAAACCATAACCTTATCGGAATTGAACTTTATCATAATCGTGAATTGATGATTAATGAATCTTTTTAAATGATTCTTTTAAATTTTTTATTTTGATAGAAAGTGAATTTAATCTTTATAAAGCATGGTCATGGTCAGGTCTACCCCGTAACCCATATGGCGTGGGAGAAGCCAAGAAGGGATCCATGCTTAAATCGCAGCATCGACCCTCCAAATCTTCTTTTCCTTGTCTCCTACCATCTATCCAACATTTCTTTGCCCTTCCACCCATCTTCTGTGTCTTCTTCAACTCACAAAATCTGCCGTCAAAACTGTAGCCTAAGTTGCCTCCTAATCATATGTTGCTTGGAGAAATTGTATTTCTCAGGTGCTGAAACGAGAAGGTTTCTAGCCCTGAAGCACTAGGAGTATCTTACACAGATTCATCAATGTCATATCCTTAAAAATGTTATCTTTATTGCTTCTTCACACTGTGCTCCGCTAAGAATTTGATCCTTCAATCGCCTGCCAACATCTAATTCCTACTTTTCACAAGGGACTTTAAAAGTTTTGAGGGGGGTCTTTGGATCTCTAGGATTTCTATAGCATGAGAAAGCGTAGAAGACTTGTAGACGAAGTACAAGCAGTGGACAGAATCTCAGAGCTGCCAGATTCTAGATTCTCCGTCACCTGCCTGCCATTGATGCAAGAATCACCTGTCTCCTCTCCAGGAGATGGAGATTGATTTGGTATTCATGCCCGTTTTATGATTTTAATGAGTATATATTCAGAAGCAGTGTTTTCCACCATATGGACTTTTCCAAGTTCGTTCTTGACACTTTGAAACTTCATGAAAGGTACTCCAGGAATTCCAAGATTCAACTTTCGAGATTAAGTATGTTGCCCTTCCCAAATTTTGAATTACATGTTCTAGAGCGTTCATTGATACTTCGTCGAAAAATGGATGTGAAGGAATTGCATCGGGTATGTGCCGGAGTCTTGCGTCGCCAGTTTTTGATTAATCAATCAATTACAGTCTTGAACTTAAATCGTTGTAAAATTGAATCTTCATATCCTATTAAGATGCCGACTCTGAAAACTCTTGATCTATATATGGTGGATGTGTCCGATGGTGGCCTTGAGAAACTTCTCTCTAATTGTAAAACTTGAGTCTTAATAACTTGTCGATAATCTTATGTCTGAACATCAGTTGTCGCAAACTTAAGTATCTCACGTTGAGAAGCATGATATTTTCCCAAAGGGCAAGCATTGAAGCACCAAATCTTGAAAAAAATTATTTATGGATGGTTAACCCCGATTTACAGCTTGAGATTGCAAGTTTTACAAGACTCAGGTTACTAATTCTTAGTACAATTGATTGTTTGTGCGATGATATGCTGGAAAATCTAATTCGCCAAAATCCTCACCTAGAAAAATTGGAGTTGGGAACCTGTTTTGGATTGCACCGTACTTGCATTCAATCACAGAGCCTTAGGCACTTAATCTTGGATTATTGCAAGAGCATAGTTGAGCTGAATATTGATGCTCCGCAGATGCAAACTTTGGGTTTGTTTTCCAGTTTAGAATTGCTTGACATGAGTATTAATGCTCCAAATCTTGGCAGATTCACATATGAAGGAAACTTGATGAGCTTGTCAAAGTTAAACACGTCTCATCTATTTGAGAGTGAAATAAATTTTTGTTGCTTGAAATCTTACGGACGATGGTACAATAAATTGAAACAACTTCTTGAAAAGTTTGAACAATGCAGAGGTTTGACACTGAAATCTTTGGAGGACAAACAGTTGGCCGTTCCTCCGGAAATCAGAGAAAACTTGCCACTCCGGTTATATGGAGTTGAGAATTTGAAGGTCAAGATACTAAAATCCACAATGAATTATTTGGAGCCGTTGGATGGACTGCATTGGTGTTTTCTTTGTCTTAAAACTCTGGAAATTGAGATTAGTAATCCTGTTGGGTCTATAACAAATATTGGCAGACAGCCAGTGATGTTGGTACTGAGTATATGGAGATATATGGGCTTTGTCTGAATCCAGGATCTCCAATTGTGGTAGGTAGCAAATTAAGTTGGAGAGAACTTGAGATCTTGTAAAGAAGTTGTGGGAAAGCATGCTACGGTTAAAGCAGAATGGGGAAATAATCTTCTTCCAATATCTTTTTGTCAATATGCCTTGTCCAAAGGATTGATTTGATTGTCATCCTAGTGTCATTCTACTATACTGGCATCTATATTAGTTGTACCCTGAGAATTATGTATGTAGTTTGGTTTGCTTATCTTGCCAATATCTCTAATATATCTTTTGAGCTTTGGCCCATAAAGAGCTGTGAATGCTTTTATATATCAGAGGACCATAATATATTTTTCCTGAAGTAGAGATTCTTTCTATTTCTTACATCTTAACTAACCTGAAATTCTGCATGGATGGTTGTTGGTTCTTCTTTGTTTTTTTTTTCTTTTATTTTTTCCCTTTACTAGACTAAATTATTATTTGAAGCACCACATGTCAAGCAATTCTAACAGCTGATAAGATGAAGGCCAGGAGGATATGGAGTTAGATCTGTAAGCTCATCTCATTCCTCCCAGAAAAAGATAAGGATGGGCAAGTAAATCTCTTGTAACGTTTATATTGACCATGAGATATACAGGAGATGGAAACTTCATATTTCTATAGAAATTCAATAGTTTCAATTGAATGAGTAGTTTTGTAAGTTTCAGGTTGTCAAAGGTTTTTAGTTTTCAAGATACCAATGGGAAAGTAAAACTAGAAAGAATTTGTGACTTTACTGTGACCATTCACCTAGTTACCTATTTCCACTCAAATTGTATCAGCGGTTTAAGGAGGAAAAATCATGAATGAGGACTCCCGCAATTATACAAGAGCTATCAGTTTCCGGCATTTCCAGGTATGATATCTCCACAGCTTCAAACGCATGGAAGTTGTTAAAGGGATTTGCTTAATTATAATTTTCCAGTATAGCATAAAAAGAAAGTGGAAAAAAAGCTGGCTATTAATACTTTTTTCTGGGCACTAAATATAAATCATCATATTGTTTGCATTGATAATTAAACACTATGGCCGTACATAAAGAAACTTGATCCTTTTTTTTTTTTTTGTTCAGCCGGCTTAATACATGGCATTTTACTTTGTAAATTTAAAATTTTCTAACTGGAAATCCAGATCTTTGATGCCATGAATGTCTAGCAAGAAAATACGCTGCATGGCATGGCGGAAATTGTCGTAATAAAGTTACACAACCAAAGATCCTCGAGGTGTAATAATTATCATTCTTTGATCTCAGAATACTTTGGGAGCAGGAATAAAAAAGCTAAACACAACAGCAGAAACACATGTAAATTATAGAAAACACAGAACAGCAGAAACATGTTCCGCATGAATGACAAATGATATCAAAGTGTTGATGCAACAGCTTCCAGCAGGGCTAATGTGAATTGCATTTGTTTTTCCTCGTCGATTTTAGAGAAGAGAGGAACATGAACAAAGAGAGACTTGTGACCTTTTTGCTCTGCAAACCGGAGAGAATGATAGTACACATAATTGCAAACAAATCGGCCTGCATCATCAGACGTTATCACATCATGACCCTTATTCTTCAACTGCCGCAGGATTGCCTCAATAGAGCAAGAAGTCTTTTCAACAACCAAACAATTCATGTTAGGAAAAAGCAGAGGGGCATATATGTTAAAAGCAAAGTACTATTGGAGAATGCAATGCAATGCAAACCAAGAAACGGAATCGTTCAAAAAATCTCGAAGTGCTAGAAAATGCAGAGACTACCAAGGATCCCAAGACCAACATCATCTATACAAAACTGCAGTATCCATCAGATACTTTCATAGTAAACTGGGAATATCTTGCACTTTTTCTGACCAGTTAAAGGTAATGCAATAATGCAGATTAAATGTAAAGGAGGCATAAATCCCATTGCTTCAACAAAAAAAGCATACGTGGATACTCGAGCGCATTGTATTCATAAAAATACCTACAAGCCATAAGCAGACCAATTGAAGCAGAGAATAAATTTTAAAAAGTCATATGGCAGCATAATCGCTGTAGAAACAAGCATAAGTATCTTCCCCCGTGGATATAGAACAGTCTCAAGCCCAACCTATACAAGCACACCACAAGACCATGGCTTCATCTTCATGAGTACTATAACATACTGATAATCATAGATTAAGGTTTGGACTTTTGGGGTCATATGATGCCAAGTATTTTGTACGTCAAAATTTTTAAGACAATGCCATATATAAAAGTTGGAGCTGGATGCAGAATGGATAATAGTATGTTCTGATTTAAATCTACTTGTCAAGGAAAGATCTTATGTAATGTCTCTAATAAAAATTCTTGAAGATTAGCGGTTGCACAGATGATTCTTGCCACAATTCCAAATTTCTGCTTGTGTATTATGATAATTGTCACACCTTCAACTATACTCTATTCTAAATTTTCTGCATAGTTCTCAAAAAGTTGAATCGCATCAATAGCATCCAAAGTCAATAACAATCTATCTGCCAATTATGGGATATCCAAGTTGTGAGGCCACCATAGTATAAATAGAATTCTACATGCCATTAAATTCAGTTCAATCACTTGTGTAGTAGGACAGGGAGGCATGTAGACTTCCAATCCTATAGTAGCTGGTTGTAGAACATTAGTCTTCACTGACCACTAACATCTAGTTTTATTTACATTACACAGATGCATGTGCTCCTTGGCTGAAAGGCTTAAACGACACCAAATGAGTTCATTTGTTGCATCAGTGGATATCTTCCTTAACTGACATCATCTGAACGAGACACTGCTTAATAGATTCTTTGTTATGTGGTGTCGTCCAGATAAAGACCACTAATGCAGAAATCCCTTTACTGATGGACACCACAACGAAGGAAAACTAAGATCATGCAGTATTACTTATCCATATCATCCATCCACTGCAGCTTACTGATTGGTGTTCTGTTCCTAATTAAGAGAACAATGAGAAATAAGGGGAAAACTGAGCAAATAAAAGAGTGGAAGACATACTTTTTTTGTTTGAGTTATTGCTCCATCTCCAGGAATTATGGGCATTTGCTGGAAGAAAAGATGACTTTAGCATCACCTGATTTAAGTAGATTTTATTTTAAAAGCAAGAGAGTGAATATCTACCCGAGGTTGCCAACCAAGCTCATCAGGACAACGAAAAGTGGCTTCATTGACTGCCTGCCGTTCAATGGCAAATTTGAGTGCTCCACTATTTACCCCCAGGTGAAGCTGAAAAAGATAAAGGGAAAGATCCTAAGTTACCTAAACCTGATTAACTGACCCTCCAGACGGACAGAAACAATATGAAGAAAACAAATCAGAAAGCAAAGAAGAGATCATAAAAAGGGGAAAAAAGCTTGAACTGACCCAAACCACCGAATCATTTGAGCTGTTTTCTGTCGAGGTCCCTGACTCCAAGACCTTGTAAAGCATGGGAAGAGCACCATCTCCAGCTGTTTCAAGAACCAGGCAACTTCCCAATTGTATACCACGTGGAAATTCTTTCTTTTCAACATATTTCCTTAAATTATTGACAATAGACTCAGTAGGATTCTCAGTAACTCCTTGAAATTTCTTGAATCCTGTTACATGAATGGTCACAGACTTTGCCCCTTCAGATCCCATCTCCTATTTAGGAAACCAATGCAATACTCTACTCCTGAAAGAGTGTCAAGAATTTCACCTGCTCACAAGCAATCATTGGAATGAACCATATGAATCCAATGTCATTCACTAAAGGAGGAAAAACAAACAAAAAAAATATATTACGTTCATAATATGAGAACAGCACCAAATGCTTGAGAACTGATAATCATTTAATTTACAACTAAAAGTACAAACATAAGCAAACATAGCATATTCAATTTTAAAATTTCAGCCTCCACTGATCGCTAAGGCAATATGCAAAATGAAAATCCACCACCACAATTAGACTCTATTTACTCATTTGGGTGCTTCTTTCCAATTGACATCAAACATGACAAAATAGCCTACTTAAGATTGCATCATAAGCACAATAGAAAACAAAGCACGCCAGTAAGTAGCTACTCGATGAAATCTTATGCCGTGATTCACACACAAAGCAAATAACCGCGGGAAACAAATCTAATCTAAAAGAAAATCGCAAGAAACCTGCTTTGAAATGCTGCAGGACTTGACATGTACCAAAATTCAGCATCATACACAAAAATCGATATAAATTATCAGATGAAGCCCGAATTTCCATATAGATGATACTCGAATTCAAGAAGAAAAAAAAGCACAATATTATCTATTAGATAACAAAATCCCAGATGATAACTTAGGACAAGAATCACAAAGAAACAAAAGTAGACTCCTTTAAGACAGAATCATACATCAACAGACCTGACCTCCCCTCCTCTTCTACTATTTTGCGCTGTTGCCGGTGAAGGAGGAGTTTGTCAGCTCTTCTTCCTTAATAGAAAGGCAAAGTAGGAAAATGACCATGCCTATGTTAGTAATTACAGTTGTGCCACAATTTTTTTGTCTGTTAGTGAGAATCAAGATTAGATGAACAAACTTTGGCAGCATGGTGAATAGAATAGATGATGATGGATGGGTACGCGACGTCACCTTTCATGAGGGAGACAGACAAGTGAGTTGATTCCACGCGCTTGAAGAAATTTTCATTTCAGCTGGAAAGGGGGAGTTCCAAAACCTGACTCTGATGGGCCCCTGAGACTGATTATTTACCGTCTTCGTTAAGGAAAAACTAGAAGAACAAGAACCCAATGAAGAACTCTAGCAAAATCCAATTTTAGGAGTCACATGATTCTGTTCATTGATACTGAAATCCATAGTTAGAAGGATAACCACATTGAGGATTAGTGTGCAACACTAGTGACATTCTTGATTTTGATTTTGTTGTTGACGTTTCAAAAGATGAAATCTAGAATTTTTTTTTTTTTTAATTAAGAAGGTTCTTATATTTGGGATTTACAAGTTAGAACAATCTCATGTTGGTACTCAATCTCCCTTTTCTTTTTTGCTTTTTTTTGGAAAATTAGTTCAAAATGCACATCAAATTTTTTTTCTTCTATATTTGAATATATTCTTAAACTTTTTTTTTTCATATTTGTATCTTTTACACTATTTTTAATTACGTAAAAATGCCCTTAATTTTCTATTTTATTTTTTATTGTTATAATAAGTTTGTATTATTTTTATCTTTTACACTATTTTATTGTTATAAGTTTCCTAAAAAAATTTAAAAAAAGAAAGAGGATCAGGTGCGTCACAAATTAAAAGAAATCTTTCACTATGACACTTCTAATTACTCTGGAAAAAATTGTTTATATATAGGAAAACTGAGGAATATGTTTTTCCTTCTTTTTTTTTTCTTCCATTTTAAGTAAAGCTATAATAGTTGAAATGACCTTTTAAGCTTTTAAGTTTATTTATTTCTTGTTCAAATGGCTTCCAATTTAGTTTAATTGTTAATTTGAACTAAAAGTCTAAGACCTTTACTTGAATTTCGTTTTATTATTGTTTCATAAAATTTAAATTTGATTCCCGTATTTAAGTATAACAAACTGATCTGGAAAAGTTACTCGAGTTCGAATTAGTTTATTATATTATATAATTAATATAAAAAAATATTTTATGCTATATAATTATAGTATAAATATAAAAATAAAAAATATTATATTAACTATATTATTTGTAAATGTTTATATTTATCAGAGAACGGAGTCATATTTGTTCAAATACTAATCAAACTAAAACTATTATATAAGTTCGAAAAGATCGTTAAATCGAAGAACTTTTAGCAATTATAAATGACTAATATTTTTCTTTTCTATTTTTTTAAGGGAAAAATATATATACGGCAGTACGTTGAACAATTTGAACAATGTTTATATATTATATTGTTTGAACTTTATTAGGGAGCCCAAAATGGGACTAATTTAGTGATCAAAAGATCCTATTCTTTTTTTTTTTTTTAGCAATTTGATTTATTCTTCTAATTTCATGTAATAAATAGTATATTTAGATAGTCAATTTTGCACCTTATTTATACACGTCAATGTACGTTACTTTTTTCTATTCAAAAAAAAAATTGTTTTAATTTTTCTTTTCTTTATTGCATTGTAAATCACATTCTCAATCGAAAAATAAAAGCTTTTAGCTATTTCGCAAACTAGGTCCAAGATTTCTATTTTATTTTTTATGTTTTTTTTTTTTAAAGTTGTGGAAGATTGAACATTATTAACGTTCAACTACCCCCCAAATAATGGAAACCCTTGCACTATTTTTTTAGCAAAATGAAAGAGTTAACCTGAAATATAGTTCTATTGTTTAAGTTAATTTACCCCCGGATTAAAAACCAACCACTTTTACTTTTTTCTTTATCTTTTTTTATAAAGGTTGGGGGAGAGAAAAGCTACCTCTAGCTGATATTCATGATCTAAACTTCTTATTTAAAAATACATTTTTTTGTTTCATTTGAATTGTCAAATTAAGATAAGACAAATAAATGAAGTGATTCTTGAGATTTAAAAAAATGTAGATTAAACGATTAAAATAACCTTATGTTAACTTTTTTTTCTTTTTCTATGGAGCTACCTTATGTAATGTTTCTAAAATTAACATTATACTGATGTCTCTCTTTCTTACTTTTTTTCTCTCTTCTATCATTTTCTCATATTCCAAGTGGTCAAGTTTTTTACATGAAAATATTTGATAAGTTGTTTATAAATTTTTTTAAAAAAGTTAATGAGTTTCAACATTTAATATGACATTGAAGGAAAGAGAAAATAAATAAGAGTAAAAAATAAATATTTATACTATTAATATTATGAGATTGGCACTTAGAGAAGAGTACCAAATAAAAAATATATATTTGACAACTCAAAAATAAAACAAAAAATAAATTTGAGTAACTCTGTACAGAATTTGCCCCCCTTTTTTTTGGAAATTTGGGGACCTAAAAATAATTTTATTTATCCATAATGTTAGAAATAGAAATATTATATTAAATTTTAAATTAATTTTAAAAAAACTTTTCAACCTCCCACCCCACCAAAATCTTTTTGGCTCGGTACTCAAAATGATCGATCATACTCTTTTGGCATGGTACCCAAGAGAATTTCACCTTACTAATACTAAATATTGTAATTTCAAAACACAATCCGATACTTCTAGAACAGCATTTAAAACTGTTATTAGGTGGGCAATGCCTTGCATGCGAACGTATGGTATTTACCTTTGCTTTCTTTCTTTCCTTTACCATTAAAACATCTCACCTTTTCAGTCCGCAACTAATTCGTAAACTTTTGCTTTTCAAAAAATAAAAAATAAAAAATCATACACCTTTAACCTAAAACACAAAATAAAAGAAAAGGTAACTCATAATTTAAGCCTGTAGACCCTTCCATGAGGGTTACATTCTCTAGATCAATTTGTCCATCTAGACTGCTAGAAATATGCCCGCCGAAAGTGGGAAACAAAGAGAGGAAAAGCTGCATATGAAAGATGATCAGACCAATACCATACAATTCCATTCTTTATGACCATAAAGTCCAATGCATTCAACACAAATGCTCCACAATGCAAAACAGATCAGGAAGAATAATAAGACTACTAACAGTAAAACAAAACACCAAGTGATAAACTTTTGTCAATTTAACAAGATGCTAAATACATCTTTTAAGTTATATAGATTAGAGATACCAAATGGTATGATAGCATGGGGAATGTCTTTAGTTAATCTTTCAACAGGTAATTTATTTTTTGTTTATGTTCAAGACAGGTAAACCTGGACAGTAGCAGTTGTCATCAACCGGCATACAGGACAAACATTGACTAAACCATCACAATCTTTGCACAAGCAGAGATGTCTACATGGCATCAACAGTATAGATACCTCCTTTGCCTTGCATGATCTGCAAATCATGTTGCCTCTAACTGAAGGAGACTTCCCAGACCCACTTGGAACACTTGGGTAATTGCTTGGGCCTATACACGAGGCAACATCATCCTTATCACTGTCACCAAATCCTTCTTTCACTTGGTCAGCAGCACCCTGCATTGCTTGTTGTAGGTTTGCTTTCAAAATATTGACAACTGACTCGTTATACTTTGCCCTATAGCACCATTGCTGAGCTTCTACTGCAACTTGCTTCATTCTCTCAGTGAGTTCCTTATTCTTGCGGTTTATGTTTTCCAACTCAAGATCTTTCTCATGTAACTTCTTACCAACACCTTTCTCCATGGCAGTTAAAAAGGAAGCCATGTGTCTCTTCTTCATGTCCCTCACCCCTTTCACCAGATTTTCTTCCTGTTCGAAAGAATCATAGATCATATTAAGGCATTTAAATACCGCTGAAAAATGAAATTTCAAGGTTGGCTTGCTTTCATAACATCTTCTTTTCTTTTAATGGCATTAGTTTATTGGAAAACTTCCATTAGTTTCTTTACAATCAAAGGTGGTTTTATTCTAAAACCAACGGCTAAACAGAAGCATATGGAAAGAAGTTATGATAATACTACCTCATGATTTGTGACTAACTAAATAAACCAAAGTTGGGGTTCACCTCATGTGTAAACTAATGAAGCATAGTTATACGGTCACATGTTTAAACCATCTGAACCTGGTATGATCTCTAAAATAAACAATTAATAGGGACGGCTGAGGCTATTAGTACCTGAGTTTTAATATACTGATCACATTCTTCTTTCTGCCGATCAATTTCAACTCTGATATTATCATTTAATGACCAAAAAATGGATGAGGGTGCAGTCATACTACCACTTGCAGAAGTAACTGATGAGTTGTGTTCTTCATCATCGTATGAGAGCCTTAAACCAGTTGATACAGGATTCTGGTTAGGAATCATCGCTGTTCGGTCAACTTCTTCATGATAAATTTTGGTGTTCAAGGAAATTTGAAGCTCCTGCTGATTTTTCATTCCTTCTGCTTCCCTGCCTCGCTTACTAGGCCGAAGGATAAGATTGCTCTCATTTCCGAAATAATTTACAGGATCGGTATTAAATCCATATGGTACTGACAAGTTAATTGTATTAGTGAGCAAAACTCAGTTGTGATAAAAGGAGGCTAAAGTTATGCAAGGATGTGAGCAACCAAGTATCAAGTCAAGGAAATAATAAGTGTAGTCATCAGCTCTACAAGCAATAAATCAGAGAGTTTCTTGCCTTTCATTTAATTTCATGCAGAGTGGAGTTTATAAAATCTTGGCAACAACAAGCACATAGTAGATTGCAGAGTGCATAGGTTACATAGACAGCAAATATAGTGGTCATCTAAAGAATATAAGCAAAGAATGATGATAGGAAAACAAAGTACAAGCTGTACCCAACCAACAATCAAACTGAGGGTAGCGACAGTACTAATAGGGCGAGCATAATAGTAATGATAACAACTTATCATTGATAATGATGGCCAACATATTCACACACAGATAGAAAATAAATTACACAGTAATGACCACTTGAATACTTATTTATTCAAGCAGTGGCCATGCACTTAAATTCCTCATCAGTGGTGAAAACTACATACCCACATGCAAGTAGCAGACCAGGAAGGTTTAATGTGCCTACATTTGGTATTGCAAAGATAGGGCAATTTGTTTGTAAAAATGGGTAGGTTACCACTAAGGTGGTTCTACCAAAGGCAAGAATTGCATCCATTTGAAACTTGGAAGTTTGAGATATTTCTCTCAATGAATGAGTTATATGCAACAACCTCTCGCCACATAAAAAAGGTTGAATTATAAACTAAGCAACATGAGCAAAAGAGTATAGTCAATAACCAGGATTCCCCATTCATTGGCAGAGTGCAGACAATGCTTTTCTCTTTTCTTAGATTGAGCGTAGCAGAAAAGTGATAAAGAATCTACAAGTTCAAGTCCCGGTATGTTTGCAAGCAGCATGAAAGTTGGGAAAAATATACTTGCAAAACCAATTCTCCTTAATTTGCTAAGCTGAAAAATAAACTTACAGTTTCCAAACAACTGTAGCTGATTAGATGATGCATTGGCAGGGTACTGGAAGCGGTTCTCATCAGGGAAAACAGGCAATGCAGCATTACCATTATTATCTCCCAACATTTTCTTGGGAATGAAGACAATTTATTTTCCCAGGAAGGTACTTTAACATAAATGAAATGTTATAACCAGCAGCAATCTACCTGCAAAAGAATGAACCTTGTAACTAAACCAAAATTTAGTCGACACCAGTCAAATTTCTTAAGGTTGTAAAGTCAGTGCCTTTCTAATACCAATCAAGCCCAACTTCTCCCTGGAATATAAGCTAAATAACCTTTTATGTTCTTTTGCCTTCTTAGTTTATGCTTTTCAACTTTCTTCCTTGGTAATCAACATATAGACATGTCATTGCCCCGCTAATGCACTTAGGCACAATTAAGTAATAGCACAAATTGTTCAACCAATTATTAGAAGAAAGCCGAAGGCAAGACAATTGGACGGAAACTGAAGATTCATAGGTGGGTCTTCGAACTGAAAATACACTACGAGCCCCCAGACACAAACACAAATACATTTAAGAATATATATATATATATATATATATATATTAAGAAAAACACACACACACACATTGAGGAAGGGCATGATCTGGAGAAGATTCTACATCAATCTCTATCTGACTTGAAAATCAAGACCAAATGTGAGACTTTATTTGAAAATGCAGCAACCGTTATTCAGATGAGTTTTTCTCTTTTCATCCACC
This sequence comes from Apocynum venetum, assembly GCA_019593545.1. Lineage (NCBI taxonomy): Eukaryota > Viridiplantae > Streptophyta > Magnoliopsida > Gentianales > Apocynaceae > Apocynum > Apocynum venetum. Next base: position 6,624,705 of record SRSM01000132.1, read on the forward strand.
TTCGTCCAGCAGTCTTTTACGGTCAGAAAACAGGATTCTCTATAACACAGAAATTCAACAAACTAAAAAGTATAATCTAAAACCTCAACTTTGCATTGTACTCTAAATACCTACCACCGGCCACGCATTAAAAAAATAAAGAAAAAAATCTCAAATTCACATAAACAATTTTTAAAAAATTACAAAAAAAAAAAAAAACCAGAGAAGAAGAAAGAACCATATAGGTCTTCCCAGAGATTCAAAAACAGCATTAGAAGATAAAAAAATAAAAAAAAAATTTCCTCTCTTTTTTTTTTCAGTTCCAGCGCATGAAACAATCAAAGGAGGAAAAGGGAAAAAAAAAAAGAAGAGAAGATTACCCGAAAATCGCAGGAGTTGCAAGAATTGTATAACTCCCAAAACCGATCCTGCAAATTACAATTAATAGCATCTCATTAATCAATTTGCCATATAAAAACTCTAGATTACCCATACATAGAAAAAAAAAATCAACACATTTATATAAGAAAAGGAAAAAAAGAAACGAAAACATACCTAAAAGAAGATCATTGAGAAAAAAAACATCGATCGGAGGCCGAATATACAGAAATAAATAAAAGAATTTGAAAAAACGAGCAGCAACGGTAACCGATAAGGAGAGAAGATTGAATCAGAAATCCAAATGCATATAGAAAAGAAGAAAACGGATCATCTCATATGGAGGAAGAAGGAGATAATAATAACAATGGTGACTTTATTTATTTATTTATTGAGAGATGTGAGGGAGAATAGTAATTAGTAGGAAGAGGAGGGAGATGAAGAAGGAAGAAACGAAGCGTTAGGAAGACGGGGGCCCACAAGCACGCAGAGAAAAAATTTCTCGAATCACGCTATTCTCTCAGGTCTCAATGTGTGTGTCGTTAAACATGGATTCTCAATCTCATCATCATATTCATATTTCAGCATTCAGTGTGAGTCAGCATACACTGTATCTATTATTGTTCCACCCTTTTCTTTCCTTCCTATACCATCCCATCACCAACATTGCTTTGGTTGGGTTTTCATTATTTAAGGAGCTAAACAGCATTATTAGAACTACCTCTCATCTTTGATGGACTAAAATACCCCTTTCCTCCCTCTCTTTTTCTTTTAAAATTTTAAAAAATGTTCTTATTACTTGAAAAATAAATTGATTCTTCATTGTCTTATTACTTGGTATAGTGTCTCTAATAATAATACATAATGTTGAGTATGAGGTTTTAATAGTGCTTTGTTTAAAAATATATATTAATGTTGAGTATGAGGTTTTAATAGTGTATTGTTTAAAAATATCAAGTTATCGGTATTATCATTCTTATTAATATGTAAATCTTTTAAATTAAAAAAACTATCAGTGAATATTTAATATCAGATAATTCAATAATAGAATTATGTACATTCGATTTCATATTTATAGAGTATAAATTATTAATTATCTTTGTGTTTGAAGGGAAATTATTGCATATACTTATTTTTTTATGAATCATATATATTTGGGGAAAAAATTAAACCTTTTAATATATATATATATATATATATATATAACTTGAGAGTATATATAATACAACTTTTACTTGTAAATTTTTAAAAAATAAAAAATACCTAAGCAATTTTTATTTGAAAAGATCAAGATTGGTGTGAGAAATTTTGAAAAAGAAAACAATTGGGTCGGTCCAACGTGAGTTTTCCAAACACATGGTATGAAAATCATGTTGGTGTTTTGGTCAATTTATGTGCTTAGTTGAATGGTCTATTTTTCTTTAAGATTAAGATTAAGATTAAGATAATGAAATGGCTACTAGCTAGGTGAAAAGAATGGCAAATAAAACGGTTGTAGTATCTAGCAAAAGATTTCCCACTTGTTAAGATAGGTAAATCGGGATATGCTTAGAAAAATAGAATATCAAGCAATTTGTTTTTGGTAATGTTGTAAGATCCCCTATTATTTTCAATTTATCTTCATTTCGTTTTAATTTTTGTAGCCAGGATTATTGTAGTGCTAATTTATAGTTTCTTTATTTTATTTTTTGCTATATATGTATCTGATAAATCTTACTGGAATTTTGTGTAAGATGCATATTACTACAAAGTGAAAGGAACTGTAACAAGAAATCTAATATAATTGAACTATATAACTTAATTAGCAAAATTGAATATTTACCTCATAGTTTTAGTTCAAATCCTCTTAAAATCTCTGAATTTATCCACAGAAAAGGAAATTCGATTAATTTTTAAAAGAAAGTTTGTTCTTCTAGAAAAGTACCTTCCAGAATAGATCTAACAAGAATGAAACCTTTAATTATGCACAAGGAATAGAAGATGCTTCCTCTCCATCTCTATTCATTCCCAACCACATCTTGCTGAATAATTTGGTTCAATAGTGGACAATTAATATTCAGTGAAGCTCTCCTTTTCCATCCTTTATTTTTCCCTGTCACTGCATTATTGTGTGCACGCATGCTTCTTGTGCAACTATTAATTGCTAGAATTCAAACATTGCATCTTCCAAGTTTCACCAATAGAAAGCACTTGCAACATTCTTCCCTATCAAAGAAGAAGAAGGAGGAGAACGATCATTCTAGTCAAGACGTAAGCTCGAATATGGGTTATTAAAAATAAATTAAAAAACGCCATTCTAAGACAACCATATATGATATATCCATGAATGTCCAATAACTCAAAAAGAAAGAAAATTTGATATAACAGATTATAAATAAATAAATAAAAACTTTGTTATTAATTCTCAATTAGTCAAAAGTGGACTCGGAACATGATTTAATTTCCTTGGAAGCTTTGTCCAAACAATGCTGTCCTATTTATATTATACCTTTTTTCTTTTCATGACTATTTTGATTAATCTTATTTATGTAATTACAAATATTATAAATCACTTAAATATGATCCATATAAAAAAATTATCTATTCTTTATATAAATTTATAATACTCACTCCATCCAAAATTGAATGTTTATTTTTTTTACTTTGTTTAAAAATTAAGAAAGATCATTAATTTTAATTTACTTACCAAATTATTCTTAATATTAATATAATGGACTGTGAGACACATGAGTTAGTTGAATATAATTCCCTTAAATTAAAGTTATGAATGATATCAGTTAGTGAAATATAAATTTATTAAATTAATGAAATTATTAATGAAATTGTATATATAAAATATATTTATTTAAGAAAATTTAACATTCAATTCTGGATAAACTAAAATAAAAATATAAAAATTAAATTTCGAAGGGAAATAATACAATTTCATTTTTTTTTTCTTCTTTTTGACAATTACGATTTGTGGAAAAGCAAAGCATGAGATTGCTTGATGTGGAGGGCAATATTGGGACAAGAATTAGGAGGTGGTGGTTTGAATGAAGGGCCGAACAAACAGAGTATAAATCCAATTGAATATTGGAAGGAAGTGGGAAAACGAAGCCAAGCAAAGCCCAGTTGTGTTGAGCAGACCAAAGGGTCCCACCCTCTGCACCAGCATTGTTGTTGGCGGGTATATTTTGGCGGGTGTACAAAACGACGAAGTGTTGACTCCGTTATTCACGAAAGCAGCAGCTAAACCCGGACCGCGATGAAGAAAAAAGAAAGAAAGAGAAAAATATTTGTCAAATTCTGAGTGCACATCATCTTCTTAGATCCCGTTTGGATGAAGGAAATTAAAGAGAAACAAAATAAAGAAAAAGAGCTGGAAATGCGAGAAAGTCAGTTATAAAATAATGAGATGAAATTTCTTTTTGAATTTTTGTCATTCATAATTTTCCATTAATACATTCATTCTAAATTGAATGTTTGTATTTTTATTTTGAGATGTTTAGAATTAAATATTTATTTTTAAAATATAAGCATATTTTTCATATAAATTTTTATAAATATTTTTTAAAATTAAAGAGATTTGTATTCACTAGTTTATAAAATCTTATAATCAATTACATTAATAATAAATATTTTCCCATAATTTCATAAGGTTCAAATCCTCCTTAATTTTTATATTAAGTCAATTATAAATATTCAATTTTCTGAAAAATGAAGTATTTTTTTTCTTGAGAAATTAAGTACTTGATCACTAAATATTTATAGGGCTTTTCTTTCAAACAAAAAGAACTTTTAGGGTCCACCTTTTTTTTTCTTTCTGTATTTTGAAACCTATGAAATTGGAATCCCAATTTGTTATTTATTTAGACATGATGCATCTTTTATGTTCAATTGATAGATTATCGGGCCTTTAAAACCTAATTCATTTATTTTAGGATTGATTTTGCGTTAAGAAAGCCAAATTTATATATTAATGTATTAGGTACTTAGTTGAATTTGGCTGGAGAAATAAAGATTATTATGCTTAATCCTGAAGGAAAAGAAGATTAAGATACTTGCATTAATTAATTAGAGAGTTTTTTTTATGAATTTATTAAAATATTTAAATGATTGCTATGTTTGGACAAGTTTTTGGAATAAAAAAAGGGTTGATTTTATTAAACTCCCATAAACTTCTACTGGAAACACACTCTTCAATAATATTTTTCAATTATCTCAATATTCCTCTTCATCTTTTTAAATATTAATTCTTATTACCGTTTGCCTTTTCTTCACAATCAATAAATATAAGTTGTAAAGATAGTATATATTTAAATCTAAAAGATAGGATTTAGTTTTTTGGTAATATTCTTTACTTGGAACTATTCCCTTGAATTAAAAAATGGACCAAATGGAAATCTTTCAAAAAAAAAAAAGAGTAATAAATAAAGGAAAAAGATAACCAAATAAGGCAGAAGGTATCTTAGGTTGAAATTATTTTTAACTAGCAGAATATATGGGAAGACCTACAAAAGTTGAATAGAAAATAAGAATCCCCCTCCCCACACCCCCACCATTATATATATATGACCATGTTTGCTTGCTCTTTTTCTTCAGGTAAACTTAATGTAAGAGTACACATAATTATTTGGCGATCGATTAGTGTCTTTTTGTACAAGGAAACAAATCACAAAGACGGCAAAATCAAGATTTCATCAGATCCCCACATCACTTGTGGAATTGAGATCCTCTCTATTAGTAATTTGAATCAAAAGCTTAAGTACTAAAATTATGGTATTGACTTTCTCTAAATTAACCTCTCCTAAATGCAAAGATGATCACGAATCGGCCCTTGGCTATTTTTGCCTACCAGGTTCTGCCTGCACTAGTACTAATAGTCCTCCTATTTGAGCCGTTTGATATATTCATGGCAATTGAATAACGTGGGACCAAAACAAAAGAGCATAGGCAGAGGGGGGCGGTCTTCAAGTGGCTATGGATTCTGCCACGAAGATGTAGTCATCTTCAAAACTCATCTTTCGAACTTGAAAATCCCCCCAATAAGTTTTCTTATCTCTTAGAAGATGAGGTCAATCTCTTGTTTGGATTTCTTGTGCTTTTTTGGCCCTTCACTTAGATATTGTGGATAACAATTTTCTGCTCTCTTATTCTTTTCTTCTCCCCCACAATGCTATATTAGGACTCTTAAATATCTTTGCTTCCTTCCCTCATTACACTTTTCCTTTGCATTTGTTTCCTTTCTCATTTCCCTTTTAGTTCTCCCTCTCTCTCTCTCTCTCTCTCTCTATCATTTCTTTCATTCTTTCTTGGGACTTTGTTTTGTCCATTTCCATAACAAGAGGAGAAGAAAAAAAAAATGTATCCTATTTCTAATCAGCATCATTTTCCCTGTTTGCATTGCCATCCCCATTGTTACATTAGAATGGTACATATTAATCCTTATTTTCTTCCTTTTCTTTAAGAGATTCTCATTCTTTACACTCTCAACTTTATGCATGAACTGAACATAACATCCTAACAGGTTCAGAATCTCATAGAGAGGTGTTTGCTTCTTCATATGGATCGCGATCAATGCATTAAGGCACTAGCGGAGCACGCAAGAATTCGACCAACGGTAACCCTCACAGGTACGTACAACTATATTGATCTCTCACCACTTCATCACTTCCTTTCTTTCTGAGATTTCTTTATGCATGGCTGTTTAATTCCTTCATGATCAGCTTAGCGGGTTATCAAACTTGAGCTCTCTTGTTTTGGTTCTTTTCTTCTTTTTTTTTCCCAACGAAACAGTACGGAAAATTTTCATTGCTCTTGCCTTTTTTTGATTGCCTACGGTTCATTTTGTTTGAACTATCTATGCTTTTATGCTAAATTCTGTTAGGACAATGGTTTGGCAACATGAATTCAACTTCTTAATCTAACTAAGTCAAATTATGACTCTAACAAATTCAAAGCAAAATTTATACATTTATATATTGAAATTCATTTATCTTTAAGTGGAATGTAAAGTGCCCTGGAACTCATCAATAATATCGTATGTGCAGTGTGGAGAGAGCTGCTAAAGGAGAACGAGGACTTTTTTCAAGCATATTTTCATAGCATATCTCCGAGGCCGTTAATAATTAGTAAGTTCAGAAAGTTACTTCTCTAATTACCCTTTCAACTCAATCTTAAAGACAGCCTTAGAGTATTGAGATAAATCATTGTCAAGAGCGATTTCCTTTTTCTTTAATTATGTTCATAACTGTTTCGGTGTATTTCTGTGTTTCAGGTAACCATTACTATACCTTGCCTAGGTTTGGAAGAAGGAAACAATGGAAATGAACAGTACTTAACTTTGCATATTTTGAGATCATGAGCTAGCTTGTATAATTGTATTCCCCTAGTAAGGGATATAAATAGAAAACCTCTTGTGTTGTGTGTATAGTTCTATTCTTCATTTCTTTTTCTCCTCTTTTAATTAATCTATATTCCTACTCAAAGAGATATTGCGAGCCATGGATCTCGGGAATTCAATATCAGTGCTTGATTCATTCTTTTAGCCAAAAGGAAGAAGCAAACTACAAATTAAATAGAAGAAAAGTATCGAATGATAAGGACCCACTTAACTTGTCAATATCAATATTGTTGTTAACCTATTATATATATAGAATATCCTTATAGAATATAAAAAACCTATTATAGAATAATAAAAAAAAAACTATTGTTTGATCGTTCGTAGAGACTAAGAGTTTAAATTTTAGTTTCACAAAAGATTTTTTTTTTTTTTTTGTCAAATCTCCCCTAAGGATTCTCAAGTAACAATGACTGCATTCACCAATCACCAATCACCACATGTGGTGCATGTAGGTGGCGCTTAATTGATTGAGATGGACCATTAATTGGGAAGGTATTTACTATATAGAAACAAATAGTGTATACTGATATTTTATTCTTTCTACGTGCTACAAATTGAAGTTAAAATTGCTATTGCATTTCCATTCCCACGTGCAAGTACATCCAGAAAGAAGAAGGTGCTAAGTCTAGATTGAAATGATTACTTATATTTACACTGCCAGAGATGTTGATCTGCTATAGCTGAAAGGGTGTCTTTTCCAATACTGTAACTACTGGAAACCTTCTTCCACAGAAACCATAGGGTCTTACAATGACCAGAGAGAGATTATTATGGCAACATAAAGCAATGCACTTACCTTTGTAGAGAAAACTTTACCTGAAACATGGAAGAGCTGAATGAGTTCTGACTAGTTGTTGATTTACTAGTTAGGGTAATACCTTAAATTCAAGGACTATATATGTAGCTTAAATTGAACCTCCGGGAAAGAGGGAATCCAATATATATATGTTTCGTCAATTAATGCCATGAAAGTAACCCACCAGCTGCTACTAATTTCCCCTTACAGGCCATGACTGATTCTCTTGGTAAAAGTAATTCTTTAACATAATCTAAATAAGTTAATAATATTCAAATGTTTAATACTTAGTATATTAATTATCATCAAACCCCTTTATTAGATATGGTTTATCTCTTCTTCATGCATGTTTTTGGATGAGACTAATTAATATGTTGCTACCTTCATAAGCAATATTCGTGCACTCCAAGTATATAAGGAGCATATATGATATAATTGAACTCAAGATTTTCAAGTTCTATTCTAGTAGAAAAATAAAAAGATTTCAGGACCGGAAGAATTAATTAATTTTTCTTTAATTACCAAATGTATATCAGATTAAACCAGTATCTTTCTCTCCTTCCCTCTGGCATGGTGGAAAATGTGCCCACTGCAAGGAATAAATTCAACAAGGAAACACTTTCAGTTATTTCTCAGAAACTTTTTGTTGTTCAAAAATGAAATTAAAAGTTCATAAGAGACGCACGTTTTTAGCTGCTGTACTGAATGCTTGCTTATGAGTCATGTCCGGAAATGCAGCCTTCAGTCTTTGTATTTCTTCCCTGATATATATATGCATGAAATATTAATGTAAATAAATTATCCTATAATATACACTTCTACTCAAATCTATTCAACTATTATCGACCAAATCATGACCAAGCCATCTTAGATAGTACCTGACGAAGCAGTTGTAAGCTGATGGAGCTCGTTGTTTCTTCACTGGGGCTGTCAACATTTCAGATTCATATCATACATATAGCAATGTTGGAAAAAATATACAAAAAAAATGTTAAATTTCCATTTTATTTAAAAATTTAAACTGATATAGACATTTATCACGCCATTTCATGTGGAGGCAAGCCACAAATTTGTAATAACAACCCAACACATGGAAAATGACTATTTAATGGGTGGAAATAAAATTCTATCGGAGGATCTCCTGCTCTAATACCTAACAAAAATTTATACATCTATATAAAAATAATAATTAAAAATGTTTTAGCTATATCATGCTAAGCTGAACAGTTTCTGAGAATTTACGTTTGTTGATAACTTGATAAACTAGGGGAGCATCCTCATAATCTTCTTCATCAGATGACATGACCAGGGATGGACTGCGTTTCTCCAAAATGTTATCAACGGGCACCTGCTTTCTCTGGGAAAACTTCTTTCTTCAGCTGCACAGAGCCACCAGAAAAGCAAGTGCAATTAAGTTAGCAGAAAAAGGCTGAATATATAACTTAATGAATATATATGTTATAGTAAAATTTCCCACCTCGTGATCATGGCCATCCTGGTTCAGAGAAGCAAAATTAAGATGCAGAGGGAAAAATGAAGCTTTCATCATGTTTACTGAAAGAAGGCAGGTGCAGTGGCCACATCTAACTCTCACAACTGTAGATAAGCTCTTACAAGGAACACTGACCTGCAGTTGTTCATAATCAATCATAAAAAAGAAATAAAATCAATCCAAGACAAAAATTTTGAAATTTTCATTTGCAGAAATTAAACAAGAAAAGATAATAATTTAATTACCAGCAAAAGGGTAGTGCAATAACCACATTTAACGTAGCAAAGTTGCTCCTGAATATCAAAGAGATGGTTAAGATCAGTTGACATATCTCCTCTTTTGGGACTTTTCTTAGTGGTGAAAGGCGAAAGGAGAGTGTAAAAAAGTGAGAAGCTGTGCAGATGTTGTTATTGTTACTTGCATAGGGGAAATTTATAGGTGCAGTACTAGGATTGATGAATCATTAATTTACTTGTAGTAATAATTTCTTTCTATACGTTATTTTATTTTATTTTTTGACAACTTTTTTGGAAGCATAAATGAAATTTGGAGTACGTAGTTTTCTCCATAGTTAAGGCTTCTTGATCTGTCTGAGCTCTCCATCTTCTCTTCTCTTGAAAACGAAAGTGAAGTGAGATGCACCATATTAGAGGGCTTGGAGAGTTTCAAGAAAATAAAAAGGGAAAGGCATCTTAAGTTTTTGTCTTTCCTCAAGGAGAGCAAGTATAATTGACCCTTGTGAAGGGGCATATGTACATATGTATACGTTGCTATCTATGTTAGATTTCTGTCTTCTCTTGCAGTTAATAAGATTTCTTGAGAAAGAGCATCGATAATTTCAAAATAGAATTAGCATCCATATGCATAATTACCTTATCTTTTTTAATTCTTCTTTTTTGGGTAGGAGTAGGATGAAATGTTTTAATTTGATGTCAAACTCAAGAATTAAATTAATTTGAACAAAAAACTCTATTAAAATTAGGATAATTTATAAAGAGTTTCGAACATTGAAAAAAGAAAAGAAAGGTCTTAGTAATATTATGTCGAGAAGCCTCCTACTATTAGAGCTATATTAATTATTAATTATTAAGATGAATAAATTCATAAAGAATTCAGGAACATGGTACAGAACAAGCGACATATACGCACTACTCCATCTGTTTGGTTTTTTTTTTCTCTTTACATTAACATTAGAAGATTAGGATTGTCCTTTACCTCATAATCTGTTCAAGAAGATTGAACCCTAAACAAAAATAGGTAAGAAGCTTGAGGAAGATGTGGTTAATGAAGAGTTATATCTCTAGTACTGAAGAAAGAAAAGAACATTACCATTAATAACATAATTTCCTTTTATTTGTAAGTTAGATCTTGAATCGACTTGGTATGCAAAAAAAAAAAAAAAAATTGTTAAAAACTTTAGTCTTTTCTAATTCATACCAAATTTCATCTAAGGACTAAGTTTGCTATGGAAGAATATTGATATTAAATTTGGAACGCTCTTTCTATGAACATGAATTCATCCCCGAATTTGGGACGGTTTTTTCATACCAAAAATGGCTGTTTTCTAGTAATGTATGGATGGATAAGTACTACTACCTAATTAAGTCTTATTCATCTCTTCTCTTCTTGATAATCGTTCCCATTTTAGGACATAAAAAATAAAATAATAAGAAATTATCAACAGCAACTTCAATTATCTAGAGCTTTTAATCAAAATAATCCTTTTTTTTATATTTGATTTAAAATAACTTTGATGGTGGGAGGGCATATCAAAATGACCCAAAACGTAAATCGCATTCACACGTCGTAATTTTAATTTTTTTTTCATTTCTTACCCAAGAACGTGAATGACATTCACGTTGTTGGGTAAAAAAATAAAAGAAAAGGCAAGAACGTGAATGTCATTCAGGTCGTTGGATAAAAAAATAAAAGAAAAGGGAAGAACGTGAATGACATTCATATTCTTATAATTAAAATAAAAAAAAAGAGGTTCATGGACGTCTATGTGAGGTGAGGAATGTCCTCTTCTTCTTCCTTTTTTTCTTTTATATTTTTCCATTTCATCATTATTTTTTTCTTCTTCTTGCTTTCTTTTTTTGTATTTTTTTTGTTGAGTTAATTAGTTTATAAAAATAATAAATAGAAATTAATAATTGTGTAGTTTTTTTAGCTAATTAGTTTATATTAAAAAATTACTAATTGATTTTTTTAATTTGTTGAGCTAATTATCTTTTTTTTTTAAAAAAAAGGAGAAAGCAAGAAGTAGAAAAAAATAATGATGAAATGGAAAAAAATAAAAGAAAAAGAGGAAGAAGAAGAGGACGTTACTCAGAGAGACGTGCATGACCTTCTCTTTTTTCTTTTTCTTTTTTAATTCTAAGGACGGGAATTTCATGTTCTTGCCTTTTATTTTATTTTTTTACCCAAGTGAATACCATTCATGTTCTTGGGTAAGAAATAAAAAAAAATTAAAATAACGATGACGTGAATGCGATTCACGTTTTGGGTCATTTTAGTATGTCTCCCACAATAAATGTTATTTTGGATCAAATATAAAATAGATGGGTTATTTTGATTAAAAACTCAATTATCTACCTATAAGAAACGTAATAGGCAAACTCCTTTTTTTCCCTTTCATTTGTTGAGGAGATATAAATTGAATTAAAAGTTCCTCACGAGATGAGTCTTGTTATATTTAGTCTATCACTTAAAACCAGTTTTCTCAATTTTTCATAAAAATGTCTTTTAATTTTTTTTAATTCTATACATCGAATCCAACTCCAATCACATAAATAAACTTTTTTTATTTTTTAATTAAAATTACCATATCAACCAATTTATTAATTATATTTTATATAGTTTGTAATATTATTAATTATGTGAGATCTAAAATATATAATAAACTTTTAATTTTAAATAAATAAAATTATTATTCAAATATAATCTCATTTTAAAAATAAAACAAAAATAACTTTCAAAATTCAATCAATCAGAATAGTGCATTTTTTTCCCTCTCTATCTACCTCAATATTTAAATAGCAGTTTTCTGAATCACATTTTGGTAGATGTTTGACTGATAAGAGAAGCCCATGAGGCTAAGGGTAAACGAATCGAGTCGAGCTCAAGCTCATCCCAGCTTGAGCTCTATATTATGGTAGCTCGAGCTTGATTGAGTTTAAAAATTCAAGCTCGAACTCAGTTCATCAAAATTTTATAAGAGTTCGAGCTCAAATAAATGATAGGTTTTGAGTCAAACTTAAACTCGAATTTGAATTTTTTTTAAAAGTATTTTTAATTTAAAATTTGAAAAAAATTTGAAAATAAAAAATCTATTTATTTATTTGACTTCGTAATCGGCTCAACAAGCCACACGTTAATTAATTTTGAGTTCTAAATTCGATTTAATTTTTTAACGAACTGACTCGAACTCAAACTTGAGTTTCAGTCAAGCTTTGACCGACTTACGAACTACTCGATTCGTTTGCACAAGTAATGACGTTGTGAATACTATTTAAATTACTCCCTTTTGAGTAAATTAAATTATTTATTTTATAATTAATAATTACTTTTATAAATACACAAGTATTACTTATTGTTCCTTTTTTTACAAAGTATTATTTATTGTATCATTTAATTATTTCGAATATAATTACAACTATAAATGTAAGAAAACAAAATAATTGTGATTTTATAAGGCATATTACGATTCAAAATCACATTAAAATAAATTAAATAACACATAAATTATCACATTCTGATATCTCATGATCATCATAATTACAATTCTAGGTTTCCTTGTGAAAGATTCGGAAAATTCAATTAATTTGAACATTCAAAATCTATCTAAATGTATTTTCAAAATTAATTAATATTAAATACACCTAATAGTGTTTCATACATTGTACATTATAAGGTTGACTGAACTACCCCTATAACATACTCCCCCTTATTCTTTCTTTTTTTCCGCGTCTCAATTTGAATTTTTTTACAAATACTGATCACTTATAAAATAAAAAAAGGTATATTATTCATTTCTTCTTTCTTATTATTTAATTATCCAACTATAAGATCACATTTTTGTTTCATTTTATTACTTCTCTTGTCCAGAATTCAATGTATATTTCTAACTTAACATAAAATTTTATATAATCATTTTTATTAATTTTAATAAAAAATAATAAAATTTAAAATAAAAAAATATATATTTATTTTAAAATATTAACGTTCACATATATAATACTAATATATAACCATGTCAAGTATGCTCTTTGTGTGCGAAAAGAACAAAGAATTGTGAGTTCTGAATTTTCTCGGTCCGCCGAGTACTAATATACGTGTACGGAGGTTGTCCAAATGATAATGCGCCACGTGGACGTATCTCTGTGGTGTTAGTTGCATTGTCAACTACCCACTTCTCCGGTCTCCGGAATCAAGAAGTTCCGGTGGCTGTCTCCTTCTACCGGTCCAACAAATCCAACCCCACCAGGTCACTACCATGCCCAGCTAAGCTCCTTTCCGTTCTTTCTAGAGAATTCATGTAGATCCTGAGTTTGTAGCCAATATATTCTTCTCTTCTCTTTCCTGGTCTTTTTCCAGAACAATTTTAGAAGAGGGGAAAACAAGAGCAAACTTGCACGCAGAATAGGGGTAGAAAATTTTTGATTCCAAGAAAGTGAAGGTATTGATTCTATTCTCTGTTTATATGTTTGGGAAAAAGAGTTTTTTTTTTTTTTGGGTGGGGTGAGATTATCTGTATTGTTTTTTGGGTGTGATTGTGAGAAGAACCAAATTCTGCTGACCGTCTTTATTCTCTTGTGAAACTTTTTGATTGACAATATTCCCATGCTTATTTCGTTTGGATTCTTAGCTGTTTTCCCCTCACCGGCTGCAGTCCAGTAATGTATTTGGCATTTCCCCTCCCCACCCTATCTGAAGTTCCCTTTTCTTGCTTTTCTGTTCTTTCTTCAAGTTATTTTGCTACATTCACATGCACCAAATTATGGATACTATCTTTCAATTTGTTGTGATTGATTATATATCTGTACTAGTTTGATTGCATTTGGGAGTCCTAAAAATCTGAGCAATGGAGTCACTGGCATTATGGTTTACTAATCTTTATTAGCTCTATTTCATGTGTAGTTTTGGGGTCCTCAAGCAAACTCAATTGTTTATTTTGTCTGTTTTGCTTGTGCATCATGTCCCTTTTGTATTTGTTAGTCTTGGCATCCTTGTATTTCTCCTATTCAATGAAACTCCAAAGATTATATTAGTCATCTGTCTGCTTCTGGTATTTTGCTCTAAAACCATGAGAGCTGCTTCTTTCTTGCAAGAAAGATCTTACACAGTTAAATAAATTAGTGCACATCATCGAAGTTAACTTTAAAGAAACTACAGCTTAGCTCTTGAAGAATACAAAAGGATAATGAGTTTCTTAACAGGACATTCAAATCATACCTGGCAACCAGTCATGACTGCTGATACAACAAATCCCAGTTATTGGTTGAACTGGAGATTCTTACTGTGTGCAATATGGATCTTATTGGGAATCTTGGGAGCAGCATTATTAATTTGGAGATACGAAGGTTGTAACAAGTCAAAATCTCATGAAAGAAAGAGTCGGAGTGAAAAGGTGGGGACTTTGTACAAAGACGAAGCTTGGACTACATGTTGTAGTAGGATTCATCCCCTTTGGCTGCTTGCATACCGAGTAATTGGTTTCAGCATACTTCTAACCGTGATCCTCTCTGATGCTATAGTCCACAGTCCTCAAATATTTTACTTTTATACCGAGTAAGATCTCTTTTGAGTTGAACTTTTAGTGTTTAGGCAGTTCCAGAAAATAATCTTGTGCAATTGGCTGGTAATCCTTCAATGGCATGTTGAAGTCAGCTTAGTCTTCTTTCTTTAAGAGCATCTGAAACTATGTTTTAAAAAAAAAAATTATTCTCAGTATATTATGCAGAACGCTTTCTATGAGTAGCAGGTCATGTCTATGTTTCTGTAGCAAACATTGTGAGTATGCAGGAGATTCTATTAGATTTAGTTGTAGCTTATCTATGCATTGGAATGACATTTGGGAGGAAAAGTTTTTAAAGTTCAATGAAGGAGCAGGAGATTTGGCAAATCACAGATACTGGAAATGACCTTTCTGGTGTATTCTAATTTCTTACGTGCTTTTGGTGGCAGATGGACATTCACCTTGGTCACTATCTACTTTGGGGTAAGTTAAATATGTCTACAATCTTGACAACATTTGCGAAATATAATTTGTTAAAATCCAAGATATCTATATGCCATAGCCCTCATAACCTTCAATTTTCCTTAGGTTTCCTTAGCTTGTGGTGTTGTGCATTACACCTAGAAACAAGAAAGAGGGAATAGACTCTTCTTCCCCGCCCCTCCTTTTAAAAGGATTTCTAATCACTATTTCACTTTTACCGAGCAATGCCTTTTTCCATTTAAACACCACCATTTTAGAATTTGTACATTATACTGGAGCTTCATCCTGATATAAGTTGTTTGTGTTTCCTGGATGTTGTAGCTAGCATCTATTTACTCCATACATGGATGTCTTCATTATCGCAATGAAGTTTGTGGAGCTGATTTTGTTGGTTCGGATGCAGAACGAGGCACTTACATGGCACCAACACTTGGAGATAATGCAAATCCACACGCAGTCATTGGAAGTGTGAAATCAGATGAAGAATCTTGCATTCGTAAACCTGCATCTGTATGGGGTTATGCTTTTCAAATAGTTTTTCAGGCAAGTGCCTCGTGCCAATTCATTTCCTTCCTCTGTTTGGAGCTGATACTTTGTAAAGCAACCAATGTTGTTTTGTATCTGAATGAGAATTGCTATCCACCTTCCAACAGTATCATTTTGGCTTTGAAGGACTCATCAGATCATTGCCCTAAGATTCTTCTTATAATTTTTTCTATCCATCTTAAGGAAGCGTGGAATTACTGATCAAGCCTATGACATGATATTAACATTTATCATTCTTTTTTAAGCCTATCAGTGCCACACTTGAGGCTCGAGATACTTTCTAGAAATTACTGTGTCATAATTGTCATGACGACTGTGTGAATTGTTGAAATTGATACTTTGACCTTCAATGTTGTCTGGGTGCAGTTGTATCTAGATTAATCTTGAACCAGATAATTGGTTAATGCACTCTACAGCTGAACTCCTCATTTTGTGTTCCTTTTTTGGGGGGAAACACTTTGGCTGTGGCTGTTGCTTTGTTTAGTGATAATGGTGTCTAAACTTCTTAAAGCATCCTAATTTTGCTCTTGAATCTTAATGAAGCCTGGCAGCAGTACTGCCCTTTCCTGTAAATTTTTGGGTTGTACACATTTTCCACTCTCTGCCTCTCTTTTTATCTTTTTTTTTCTCTTCTACAAGTAGACAAATTTTAAGATTACCAACAGGATGTGAAAGCTCATTCGTAATTCTTCTTCCTATAAGATTAAGCAGAAATTTTGACTCATCCCTTTCTTTTCTGCTTGCAGACATGTGCAGGTGCTGTTGTGCTCACTGATGTTGTCTTCTGGCTCATAATCTACCCTTTTCTCACCTCAAAAGATTACAGACTTGATGTTGTAAGTATGAAGATCTCAGTGCTGCTAAATGCTTTGATGCAGGAAAAATATGAGCGATATTCATACGAAGAGTACTAATCTATTCTGTTTTAGTAATTTTATCATTGAAGAAGTTTTCTAGTATTTTTGAGAACAAAGTTGTTTCCTGGTCAGGTGTTATTCTTTGTCCTAGTTCAATATTTTAAGAATTACTCAACTTCCTTAACTATTGCTTTGGAAATTTAGGACAATTTTCCAGCATTCTGACATTCAGTTCATATCCTGAATATTTAAGCAAATTGCCCTGGGCTTTGCCTTCTTTCCTTAAAACTATAGGGTTTATTAAAAATATCCCCCCTAGAAAGAAGAGCTTCAATATGAGTTGAATGATGTCTCTTTTCTTCTTCAGCAACATGATGTCTCTCCACGAGTCATTTTTGTACCCTATGGATGAAATCTGAACATTTGTATGTGTAACTTCAATATCATCACTGCGACATTTAATCACAAATAATAGAAGTATATAACCTACTATTGGGGTAGTCTCTATCTTTCTCTGATTCAATTGCTTCAGTTTCATGGCATCCTCTCGATTTCAGTAACTTCAGTTTCATGACTCTAAAGTAGAAGTCCAATTTTCACTGCAGCTGAAGGTTTCCATGCACTCTGTCAATGCTTGTGTCCTGCTTGGTGATGTGATTTTGAACAACCTGGTAAATACAATCTTTTGATGGCGCAGTGCTTTTGTTGTTATCTCTTATTCATGCCTTTTAAACTATCTATCATTTCTTTGCAGCGATTTCCTTTCTTTCGAGTTGCATATTTTGTTCTCTGGACATGTATATTTGTCATTTTCCAGTGGATCATTCATGCTTGTGTTTCATTGTGGTAAGCTAACTTCTTCCTCTTTATCATTCTGCATTCCCAGTATTGCCACTAGCTTCCTCTGTTGGATACCTCCAAAGAATTTTTCATTGTTGTTTCAAACTTATTCTTTTGAATTTCACAGGTGGCCTTATCCGTTTCTGGATTTGTCTTCTCCATATGCTCCTCTATGGTAAGTACGTTTGTTGTCTTATCTCTTCATCTGTTGTCTGTTTTTAGTACTTTTTTGGTCCATTTTCTTCTGTAAACTGTATTGTAACAATGCAATTCAATTTTTTTACCGTAAAAAGGAAAGTAATCCATGCAATTAGTTTAAAAAGAACAGTACGTAAGATAGACAATCTGAATAAGTATTTTTCTTTCATTTGATCATCACCAATATTTGCTAAACATAATATGTCTAGATCAACATTTTAAAGCTGCCACCCCATTAGCTCTGATTTCTGTAGTAGTAAGACTAAGTAGCATCACCATGTTTTTTCCCAGGTAAGAATTGGTGAGATTTCCAATGTGCTTCCTCCTTTATCGACTTTAAGCTTGTTTCCTAGATAACATGTTCATGCCTTCACTCTGATGCTTTGCCATTGCTACCAACTCATTGCTGCTTTCAATACGATATTACAGGTATATGGCAGTTGGGCTGCTTACCATCCCATGCTTCGGCATCTTCACTGCTATTATTAGGTTAAAGAAATTTTGCTGGTCAAGAGTACAAACAGATTCCAGCTTAAGTTAAATACAGCTAAGATTCAAATACATTGGCAGGGATGTTTCATTGTAATAACAAAATGTATAGTTTTGTAAGAAGGGCAACTCCTGAATAGTGAATACTTTTTCTACCCTGATTGTTTTTCTGGAAACTATTCTTGCTTAGTCACTTTCACTATTCTTGATTCAGAATGAAACATAATATGCATCTTATTTAGGCAACATAAAGAAGTATAATGATTGATTGATATATTCATTTGCAGATGATCTCTGAGAGCATACCTGAACAAGTAGAGTAAAAGGATATGGTGTTTGCACCTGCAGCAAATGACATAATTTTTTTTATCCTGAACTGCCACAAATCGCAAGGCAAATTTCTGAACCTGTGAAAAGAAATAATAGCTTCATGGTCAAAGTTGAACCAATCGTTAAAAATATCTACAATCTATACAAAAAATGAGCGTCATACAGATGAAGTTTCAAATCTGCAATTTTTCAACTATGGAAACTTTTTCCAAGGAAGTGATCATTTAAAGTAAATCTCTATGGCTAATTAATTATCAACTATCAAAATAATAAATAATAAAGGATAATTCATATATTAGAGTTTAATTATACAGTGTATTTTTTACCACGCAACTAATTCCAAATTACTTTTTTAGCAAATTAAGAAGCGGTGGCAAAAATTATATACAAATTAAACACATTGAAAAGTTGTCTTTTTATGGCTGAAAATTATTCATCACTGGTATATACTAAAATAATATCATCGAATGTAAACAGGTGGGGATCTCTAATCTAATATGAAATCAATTGAATCGGATAAATATTTTTCATCAGAAGAAATTTGGAAAAAAATCACTTAAGACGACATTAATTATCCAAAATTCAAAACTAACTTGAGAAAAGAATTAGAGTCAAAGAGATTACAAGGACTTCCCCGCAAAGAGAGAGGATAACTGATGCATTTCGTTTCCATGGCAGTCAGGAGGTGCGATTTTACAAAGCCGTTTACTTAGTGGACTAAAAAATTAAAGTTAAACAGGATAAAAAATAATGTTGTAATGCGTCAATGACAAGTTTTAGTACACTATTATAATATATTAACATTCACACTAATACTCTGCCAACTTTTGATTTATTTCAAAAAAGAAAAAAAAAAGTCTATCAACCCTTGATAGAGATCTTGACACTATTCTTGATAGAATAGATAGACAGAAAATAGAAGAGCTTTGAATAAAATTGAAAATTAGATATAGATGAAACGTGTTTATCAAGAGAAAAAAGTAATTAATATATTGTCGCAAAGAGAGAGATTGATAATTACATCATCGGAATCAACAGAACAGTCGATGCATTTTGTTTCCATGGTAGCATGAGATGCAATTTTATAAAGCTATTTACTTAGTGAACTAACAAATTAAAGTTAAACAAGACAAAAAATTATGTTTTAATGTGTCAATGACAAGGTTTAGTACGCTATTGTAATACACTAACATTCACATTAATACACCATAGTATATTGTTTTAGCTATTAGTCTGTCAGCCTTTGATTTATTTCATAAAAGAAAAAAAACGTATATCCACCGTTGATAGAGATCTTGACATTGCCCTTATAGAATAGATAGACAGAAAATATGAGAGTTTTGAATAAAATTGAAAACTAGATATGGATGAAACATGTGTATGGGGCGAAAAAAGTAATCAATACTTCCATCTCAACCTTTTACACCTATATTTGTTCATCTGCAATTTATGTTTAAAAAGAAGTAACTGCAGTCAAATTTTGAATCATTGCAATTCAAATTTTATAATCATCATCATCAAGATTGCAATTGCGACCTGAATTTGATCTCTCCTTATTTGTATTTCATAAAATCCAATTGGGGCTATAAGACCTCGCAACCATTCAGGATTCTTCAGTGGGGTGACAACATCTTTCACTTGCAAATAATTCTTAAGAGTGTACTATGGAGTATTGTTTGCTCTCCTCATCACTCACTTCGTCAAGATCCCCGCAATAAGTTGAAAGGAAAAAAGATTAAATGCAAAAAGTAATTGTTCCCAATTGGCAGATATCCAAAGAAATTCTTGACACATAGTTGTATTTTAGAACTGACTGCACCCGGACCAAAGATCTCCTCCTTGGCAATAGCCATACCATCCTGCAAGTTATCACTAAAAAAACCACTTCATTATCAATGAAAATTTTGCATTGCTAATTTGAGAAATTTCCTTGCTAATTTTGGACTATGGATGGAATTTCACATATTATCGACAAAAATAATTAATGATGGAATACCTAGGCCCGTTTCCATAGCCAACATTTTTTAAAAAAATTATTTCAGTTTTTGGTCGAATTTTTGGTAATTACCGATGAAATTTTTTTCTTGCTATTTTTCCATAGCTAATTTATTTTAAAATATATATATAATTTTTAAATTTTTTAGTCTTATTTAAACTCAACCCGACCCGATTAGCTCGATAGATCGGGCCAAGCCAACCCCTGATCATATCAATGTGTATAAAAGTGTTGCAACTAGACCAAATAACAATTTTGAATATGTTTTCCACAATTTTAATATTTATAATACTAGACTCCTACCACAATAATAATATTAATATCAATATAATATTTTATAATAATAACATATGATAATAATACTAATTTTTTATTCTTGGTACTATTATTATTATTATTATTATTATTATACTAGATAATCATATTAACACTAATAATAATAAATTTAATATAAATAACACATAATAGTAATAATAATAATAAAACAACAACAACTCCTATAATACCAATACAATATTTTATAATAATAATATATAACAATAATTGTAATAATATAATGCCAATTTTGTTATTGTTGATACAAGTATTATAATGATAACAATAACAAAATTAACACATAATAATAATAATAATAATAATAATAATAATAATAATACTAGTATTTCAAATAAATTAGATTCATAAGACAAAAATGAGATTATTTTTCTTTTCAAGCCAGTTTTTGTATTTCAATCAAAAAAATTTCAATATTCCTTTTTGTTGCAAAACACACAAATATCTTAAATTTTTTCTTCTTTATAGAAATATGTTTGCCCTTCTTTACACTTTTCTTACCATGAATCACAAAATTAATACTTTTATTGTCTCATGTTTCAATCTCCTTTCCTTTCAAAACACATTGTCAAGAGTTTTATTAATAGACCATTTATCCTTATCTATGTTATAGGATATTTTGAATGAATCATATTTCATATGGAGGGCAATGTCTAAATTAGAACTAATTAAAGTTAGAAAAATCTTATTATTCCAATTTAAATAGTTTTCATCATATAGCATTATAGCATTAGAATGCGAGCATGTTCATTAAATAATGCGAAGAAATTACCTAATATTAGCTAATAATTTGTAAAATACCTTCACAGCTGCTAACGAATTCGGAGTGGAAGCTCCGCCGACTACATAGCTGAGAGGCCTAACCGCAGGCTTCACGGTGATGGCATTTTCCAGGTTTTTCAACTTTTGATTCCAGATTTCTAATTCGTTGATCAATTTTGCTATCCTGATTGAACTTCTTCCAGTCGAGGAACAGGTCAGCCGCAGCTATGGCGGTTTGCGCCATTTGCAGAACACTGGAGAGTAATTGTATCGTTTGTGACATGAAATTGATTTGACACCTCACTTGTCCATGCTATGATTTTGACTTTCAAGAATCTACAAATGGCCATTTGTATGTTGTTGACTAATAAAGCTCAGCGTGCGGACTGCGGAGTCAGTTTTGGGAGCCATTTTATGGAATTCACAGAAATGATTTGTTAAATTATATTTAGCCATCCACTCAAGAATTCATAAGTATTTGTCAATATTGGGAACTGCCAACTTCACAAGTCAAGCAACAAAGCAAAAGATCTTTATAAGACTTGTAAATTTCTTCAATCATATATATATAAATAAATAAATAATGGAATACCTCAACATTGGATGGCAGAAATTAAATAAAGAAACGTAAAGAATGAAATATTTTTCAATCACTAAAAAAATGTTATCCACCAACCACTCACTTTATGGAGTATGTATTTTGTACTACTTATTTGAGTTCAAACTTCGTAGTCAAAGTTGAAAACTGATCCGTGTTGGAAAAACAAATGTTAAATTAAGCCCTTAGGTATATGATGAAAATGATAAAGTATAAAACAAACACGTAGTATTATATATATACAAAAACAAATGAAATGATAATAATACATTACTCATATATTCTAATCTTCTAATCTCTAATTCTTTTTAGTTCTTTGTAGGGATTTATATATCCAAAAAACTTTCTTAACTCAAATATAAAAAATATTCTCAACTAAGGGGATTTAAACCTAATTAAACTTTAGTGAGACACAATATAATAGTCCTAGTAAAATATTTTAGATCTTATAATAAATCTAGTCTGAATTTTTTAATTCACTTTATGTCTTATTCTCTATCTCATTCGTAATAATCGTTTCATTATAATTTTTGTACTTAATGATTAATAATTTTAGAAAAATAGATGAGGGTATCATAGTTTCTTAAGACGAAAACAAAAGATGAAATAGAGAATCGAGAAAAATAATCCTAAATCCAGAGGAATCAAAGATGGTGAATTCGACAGTTTTGAATATGATCGTGAAGATTGCAAATTGAGCATTGCCCATGCCTGCAAGGTGAGGTGAGGTAGAGAACTTAGTCCAGCTGTCAGTGCTGACTAAGGTTAAATCATGGTGAAGTCAACTGTATAGTTAGAGACTGCCAATTTTAGGTGCATTTTTCAGGTTAAACTCAATCCTTTCCAATCCTATCAGGAAAGTATACTTACAACAGCTTGAATAAAACCAAATTGGACCATCTCAAAGACTCTTCAATTTGATGGGGATGCATCTAAAAATAACTCATAAATGATTTTTTTTCTCTGTTTTCTTTTCTTTTTCTTTTCCATTTTTAGAATCAATTAATAATGGGCTACAAAAAAAAAAAAGAGTAGCAATTTTTTAAGCCAAAGTTTGATTCTACCATTAAAGGACTCAGGATCATTATCCTGGTAAACATGTCAAATCCCTTTGTCATCCACATAACCAACCCCTTCCCCCCACCAGCCCACCACCCAAAAGACATATATATATATATATATAACACATTTATTTGCATTGTACATCAAAGCAAGATCCTATTTAGCCTTTTTCTCCTTTCCTGATGGCTAACCATTAATCACCAAAATGGAATTGATAATTGAAGCCTTTTAAAACTATTAATGTAACCATATTTATCTTGCTGCAAGAAAATAACTACACCTAATTTTGTTGACCTATTTTTTCCTTTGCACATAGTGCATTTAAGATTAATACGACTCACCCATATATAATATATCATCCCCATCTTGGCCCCTCTTCTCTCTGCCTCTGTCTCTCCAAACTCGTGATGAATCATAAAACTCTTTTTTTTTTCTTTTTGAAATTGAGTTAACGAGTTTAAGTAATTTTGATTTTTTTTATTGGGAGTTTATTAATTGAATATTAATATATATATATATATATATATTTATGAAGTAGGCTATTACTTTAAAACGGTATATTCATATTAATTAACTCGTAAATAATGTGATCCAATAACATAAATCAAATACAAGTAATGAAAGTAACATTGTGTTGTTCTTTTTCATATGAAAAAAGATGATTTGAAAATAAACTAAAAAAAGAAAAAAATAATAAAATTCTATTAATCCGTACGTAAAACTATATGATTTTTACAATGTTAAATCTATAAAATTTTTTCTTTTTTGTTATTAATATCTTTTGAGTTAACTGAAGTTTTATTAGATTATAAGAACACATATAATCATTACAATATTGATATTCAATGGTAAAAAGTTATTACTTATAAATATATATAATTGAAGTTTTTTGGTTTGTCTTAACTAAGCTAGACAACTACTAACAAGAAAAAATTGGGAAGAAGTAAGCTAAAATCTCCAACTTGTGTTCCAAAGTTTGGAATTTACCTAGCAACCCATAAGTGGGCATCATTGACAAATTCAACTAATGGTCATGGACCTAATATAAAGGCATTAAGTAGTAGTTTTATTTTCAGTTTGACGGCTATATATGCCTCAAAAAAATAAGTTTGGCTGCTATTAACTATGCCTATTTAATAGTATCTTGTTGGACCAGATCTGATAACTATTTTTACCAGACGGTTGGTCTGGTTTATGTGCGATAGGTAGGTACAAATTTCTTAGATTTTTTTTGATAATCTGATAAAATATTAATTTGATGAATTAATAAAAATTAATTTATGAATATTATTTTTTTATCTTGTCCTCCAAAAATATTATTTGTTGATCTAACAAAACATACATCATTGTAAAATACTTTTGTTGTAAAAATGGACATGAAAAAATTGGAGTAATTATTAATTAAATTGATATATAATTATATATTCCATCTAAGATTGAATGTTATTTTTTTATTTAATACAAAATTAAGGTGATTTTTTTATTTTAAGAAAGTTGTTATATTATCTAGATTTAATTAGTAACGTACTATATGGGTTTGAATATAAATTTATTAGATTAGTAAAAATTTAAGTTAAATATTTTTATTATTAAAAAATATATATTTAATTTAAAAACATTTTAAAGTAAAAGTTTTAACATTAGTATTTTATTTTAAATTAAAAATATATATATAATAATTGTTGGCTCAGAATTGGGTGTGCCGCAGCCCCTAACCGAGGTAGGTGGAAGTAGTTCCTCGTGTTTCACAAAATTGAACTCAGTCTGCATCACATGTTTGTTTCTTCCCGCTAAGACACATGTCTTGAATAGGAAGTGGAAAATATATATATATATATATATTTTATTTTTTTTCTGTTGCAAAGCTCACATCCCTCAGACTCACCAACTATAAATATGTCCAAGATTTCTGTGTCTTTGTAGCCCTGATCACTCTTGACATTAGCTTTAAACTGACCTGAGATAAGAAAAGCTTTCCATTTCTTGCTGTCTGTTTCAACGGTAAAGATTCCTAATTGGTGGTATTTCAAGAATTTGGGGATTTTATGAAAAAATTGAATGTGCATTATGATCGAGATGGAAAGATTTGATCTCTTTTGTTTTGGTTTTTGATTTTTGCGTTTATAATTGATATCTTCTTTGGTCTGGGGAAGTTTGGATCTGGGTTTGGAAATGATGATGGTTGTGTTGTTTTGGACAACAGGTTGTAGAGAAATGGCTCGCAAGAAGATCAGAGAGTACGATTCCAAGAGGTTGTTGAAGGAGCATTTCAAGAGGCTCGCTGGTTATGAACTTGGAATCAAATCTGCCCAAGTGAGTGAACCGAAATTTTCTGTTTTCTCCTCTCCATATTTGGGTGCGATTTATTATCATATCTGGAAGAGATGTTCAACGTACTTTTATAGAGGGATATTCTTAATTATGTGAATGAAATTATTTGGGAAGAGTTCTATAATGGAAAATGCTGGAAAACTCGTAAGATGTGCGACAATCCAGTTTGAAGGGTTTGCGAATGATTACTTCTGGTTGTTTATTGGAGTTATGCCTGTGCTGGTAGTCTGGTTTAATAATATTTCTGATCCGATTAGCTTACATCTAGTACAGCCTCAATACATTTTCTGAAGTATATTTTCCTTGAAAATCACGTTATGTTTATATCTAGCTAAAGGAAATTAGGTGGATAACAGTGTCACTGGGATTTGCAATAATTCAATTACAACAGTCAGGATAATTCCTTCTTTTGTGTGTATAGTTTTCATTTTGTTATACCTATATTTCAACATATTTCATAAGTGAATTCCATCTTTTGTGTATATAGTTTTCATTTGTTATAACTCTATTTCAACATCTTTCATACCTAATTGTGTACTAGTTTGCTCTGCAAGGCCCTGAAAGCCTTTAGACAATGACTAGTTTCAGTTCATAGAAATTACAGACTCCAATATACAAACATATGGAGACAGTGAGAGAAATCTATATTTTTCCATATGTGTGCATTTGATGTTTTTAAACTTGTTGTAACTGCATATAGACGCTGTTGTTTGAAGGATCTTATGCATGTTCCTATAGATTCAGATATATAAGGCAAGAAATTGTGGAATAATTTTGGTCTGCAATTAAAATATGGAAATGAAAATTTTCCTTTCGTGGGTTAGGTTACAGAGGCAACTGATTTCAATGAGCTAGTGGAAAAAGAACCTTGGCTGTCCTCAACAAAGCTGGTTGTGAAGCCTGATATGTTATTTGGAAAGCGTGGAAAGAGTGGATTAGTTGCTTTGAACCTAGATCTGGCTGAAGTTGCTGGCTTTGTAAAGGAGCGACTAGGCAAAGAGGTAGTTTATACACGTACTTTCTCCTTTCCGAAGTTTAGTATCCTTGTACTGTGATATCATAGCTACATGTTCACCTTCCAATACATCTTTATTTGAAGCACCTTGAATGATTAGCATCTGTAAACTTGACTTCGAATTAACAGGTGGAGATGGGTGGTTGCAAAGGCCCCATTAGTACATTTATTGTTGAGCCATTTGTTCCGCATAATGAGGAGTTTTACCTAAACATTGTTTCTGAGAGGCTTGGTTGTAGCATAAGCTTTTCGGAGTGTGGAGGAATTGAAATTGAGGAAAACTGGGACAAGGTAGGTTACATGTTCTTGCACAAGCCAATGAATTTCCCTAAAAGTAAAAAAAATATGACTGGTATTTTATTTGTTCGATATCTGGTTATAGTTAAGTTCTGAAAGAATGAGTCCATTTTTATAGGTTAAAACCATTTTTCTGCCAACTGGGGTGTCTTTCACATCAGAAGTCTGTGCTCCACTCGTTGCCACCCTTCCTTTGGAGGTGATGTATTTGCCAGGATTTACATTTTTGTCTGTCTTGTATGAAGATTCTTGTATCAACACAGTTTCTATTTCCACTTTTGCTTTTTCCTGCATCAGAATTCAGAAGTAAATATATCTTCTTAAAGGGTGGAATTTTAGGCCATTTTATCTGTTCCCTGGACATGTTTGACTAGGGGGAATTTATATTTCAAATGCTAGTATAGTTCTCTCACTTTTGCAGCAAATATCTTATTATTAACTCTCTTTCAATTCGTTCTTGCTAATAAAATCTTAAATTTTACAGATTAAAAGCGTGATTGAGGAATTCATCAAAGTTGCTTATGCTCTATTTGTAGGTATGTACATATCTCAAAACAATTGTACTTCTTTTTTGGGTAAAATTATTGACTTCATAAGTAGCCATCAGACTAATTTGCTTCCTTTAATTTGGCAATAATCCTTTTGTTCTTTCATCATATCTCAGATCTGGACTTCACATTCCTAGAGATGAACCCTTTCACTTTGGTTGATGGAAAGCCTTATCCATTGGATATGCGAGGAGAGCTTGACGATACAGCTGCCTTTAAGAACTTCAAGAAGTAATATTTATCTTTTCTTTGACTGATCATTAGTCGTACGTTGAGATTTTAGTACATAAACTTCTTGTGATGCAACAGGCTTTGTTATAGGGAACGCGTATATTTTGACAATGTGCTATATACCTTTTACTTGCAGATGGGGTAACATAGAATTTCCATTGCCATTTGGGAGAGTTATGAGTGCTACCGAGGGTTTTATTCACGGACTGGATGAAAAGGTAGTCTATGCATGTTCCCCTAGTAAATCTGAATTATTCAATAGAAAACAGCAGCTACCATACACTTCGGCCATGTATAAATTGTTATTCTTTTGTTTATCATTCAAAAGATCTACACATACTTGCATTCATATTCTAGTTCATATCAAATATGTTATTTTACATGTTACAATGAGGATTGTATTATGTGGATGTAAATCTTTTGGTATTTGTCTTGTTTGCTTTTTATGGCGACTGCATTCTTATATGCATGGATAATGTTGGCTCTAGCTTTAAATTTAAAAGTAATAGTAAATAAAATTCTTGCTCCAAATATTTCCAGCATGTATCAAGTCTCTCAGTATGGTTATTGTGCAGACAAGTGCATCTTTGAAGTTCACAGTCTTGAACCCCAAGGGAAGAATCTGGACAATGGTGGCTGGAGGAGGTGCCAGTGTCATTTATGCGGATACTGTACGTTTATATTATTGGGCACTGTTCAACAATTAAACTGGTTTATTTCATCTACATTGACAGTGATCTCATTTATCACATTTTCTGATAACAGGTTGGGGACCTTGGTTTTGCTTCTGAGCTTGGGAATTATGCTGAGTATAGTGGTGCTCCTAATGAAGAAGAGGTTTTGCAGTATGCCAGAGTTGTAATTGATGTAAGCACTATCTCGAGCTAGAGTTCATCCATTGGTTACCACACCATTTACCATATTGTCAACATCATGTTCCTATACTAGACTCCATCCATTAGTGACCATTAATTTCCATTTACCATAGAATCAACATCATGATCCCATGCATAGCTTATCGCAGTCTCTAAATGATCAAAATCCTGAAAGATGCTTCTAACTACGGAAGCTATACCATTCATTGCGCATTTACGACAACATCATGTTTCTACACGTAGAAGCCTGTCTCGTTCTCTAAATGATCGAAATCTTTGAAGCTATTCCTGACAAAATGATTTTTCTCCTGCTTATAGTGTGCGACTGCAGAGCCCAATGGCCTCCAGAGAGCCCTTGTAATTGGTGGTGGGATAGCCAACTTCACTGATGTTGCTGCCACATTCAATGGCATAATTCGAGCTTTGAAGGAAAAGGTTTGTAATCTAAAATAGCTCCTCATCATACAAAAGTTGTTTCTACAAACTGGAAAATGATTACCCTAGAATGCTAATAACAGGAAGCAAAGCTTAAAGCTGCAAGAATGAGCATTTATGTGAGGAGAGGTGGTCCAAACTACCAAAAGGGTCTTGCAAAGATGAGAACTCTTGGAGAGGAAATTGGCATCCCAATTGAGGTACAAGAACATAGATCACATCTAGAAACCATTTCTGCAGCTTTTATTGAATCAAGCTTATTCATAGTTTCTTTTACATACTTAAAATGCTGCTGAAAATCTATTTGCCTCTACCTTTGTTGCAGGTCTATGGCCCTGAGGCTACAATGACCGGCATATGCAAACAGGCAATTGAGTGCATAACTGCTGCTGCTTGAATCATCAACACTACCATTTTTCAAATAAACTTATTTCTTCTTCCAATCCTTTGCTTAAGCAATGGTGTAACGTTGCTGCATTGTATTTTCATTTTTTTTTTCATATAAATAAACACTAGTTCTCGGATTACTCCAAATACCTGAGCATGCACATTCTTGAAAAATTAGTACTAATACACAAAGGGTTTCCAAAATTCTGGCAAGTCATATTTGGTTCGTGGATTACAGGATGTTGACTAAGTGATGATATGAGATTGGATTATTAACCTCACATTATCATTATTTTTTTCTTCTTTACTTCGAGCATTCTATATCTGACTCTAGCGAGATTAACAACTTGGGTGTAGCTTGGATGAAACCCATAGAATCTAACTTTTACCTGAGAGAAGGATCATCCTTAATTCATGATAACTAATTTCATTTAGATATCTTTGCTTAAGCAGGGATGTAATAAACAAATCCTAGAGGAGTGGGCAGATTATTTTTCTCGTGAATGGTTAATCTGTAACCAAATTTCGTTTGTCAAATTCAAATTTTGTATAACTAAAAAAATTCTTATTAATTCAAAAGTATTTGACATGAATCAAGCCTTGGATGACACTCCCAGGTTGGAGGAGTAATCCCAAGGAGAATTAATCCGAGGAATACTTTGCTCAGTGACGTTTCATTTGGGATAGCATAGTTGGTGAACCAAGCAAAAATAAAAGAAGAGTCAGATTTGAGAAAACCACAACTCAGAGCGAATATTACCAAAATTATATGTATATGTTTACTTTCTAAAAGTAATCATATTTTCTAGTATATCATTTAAATAATTGACTTTAATTTAAAAAAATTTATATTTCATCAATGCATCTTATGCCATAAACATAAACTCTATTAATATACTTCTTAAAAATAAAATTTCATTAATAGTAATAATATAAATAATTGTTTATAATTAAACATTCCTTTTTAATGTTTATATTAAATCAAAGGAGCGGAGATAAGTAAACTTTCTTACCTAATCAGATTCAAATCTTTCCTGAAACACGAGGGTACTATACAAGTCTTACCTTAGGCTATTGCATGAGATGGATTTGCTAGATTTGAAATCAAAATAAAATAAACTTCCTTCTCTTTTTCCATTTTTTTTCCTTTGATACCGATAGATTATTACAAGTGTGGGATTTCATTTACCAGCCATGCCTTCTATGTTATGCATGAAATATCTTATGAATTATTTTTTCCTGTCGTTTTCCCCTTAAAAAAATGGCGTTATTGTGGTAGAACACTTCTTTTGTTCCCCTAAGAAAATACTTACAAGATTCCATTTCTTGTCTACTCTGCCCTCCCTGGTCATGTTTAGTTGTTCACGAATAAAATAATTTATCAAATTCACGATAAATTTGGTTATTAAGCTAAGGTAAAAAATTTCTTAGTTTAACAATAAGACTAAGAAAAAATATTAAGTGACTACAATTAAAAAAGATGCAAGGTAGTATAAGAATTATGGTGTCAACGAGATGTTAGGGGTCTGCCAAATTTGAACGAAACGTAGCCTATTTTGTCGACTTGATTTTTCTTTTCAATTATAGTTTATGCTAATGCCATGCTGCCTACGACGGCAAATTCCCATTGACTCATTACTTTATCGTCAAATGAAGTCTCTATCTTCCTATGGGCATTCCTTTTATGACTTAATTCTGGTTTGACAATGGAAAGTATGAAATCACCATTGAAAGTTACACCCGATATCCCGTAATTAAATATTTATTTTTTATTCATTACAAGAATTAAAAAGAGTTTTTTACTTTTATTATAAATATTATTAGTAATAAAATTATATAAATCAATATAATGTAATTATTAGTAAAATTTTATATATATATATAATATTTATTTTAATAAAATAAATATTTAATTCTAGATATAAAAAAGTACGCTGTAAAACTATCAATTATTACAAAGGGTGAGAGTAGAAAGCAAGAACCAAACTCTTTGAGACCAATGCGTGGGGGTGGTTAGGATTAAATAACAATTTATAATAAATAGTGTAGTTGTAACTAAAGCATGGATGGCGGTCTAATTTAGTAATTATTCTTTGTTTGAAATTAAATACTTATATTTTATTTAGTTTAAAAATTAAAAATAATTTTTTACCTTAATAAATTTATATTATTATTCTTATTATTAATTATGTTAGTAGTGAAACTATTAGTTAGTGAGATATAAATGTTTTGTATTAAAAACATTATAATAAAAAATATATTTATTTTAAGAAATTAAATACAAAATAATAATAATAAATGTTAAATTATTACGAATGAATGGCGAGACTACAAAGCAAGAACCAAACTCGTTAAGACCAATGTGTTGGGCTGCTTAGGATTAACTAACAATTTATAATAAATAGTGTAGTTGGAACTAAAGTATGGACGGACCTTATGGAGGTCTAATTAATCGTTCCGTCTCAAATTCAATCTTCACATTTTATTTAATTTATAATTTTAAAATAATATTTGATCATAATAAAAATACTTTAATTAAATTAGTATTGAAATTATTACTTAGTGAAAGTGTAAATATCTTATATTAAGAAAGTTGTGGGCAAAATTTTAAATGAAAAATATATTTATTTTAAAAAAATTAGATATTTAATTCTTAATATCTCAAAATATAAATATAGTATTTAATTTCAAATAATAGAAGTATATACGAAAAATGGAGGATGATTGAGGTTTGTTTCTCTAAGCTTTGTGAAATCAGTTTTCACAACGTAACTACAATTTCTCAACTTGGCAACGCAAGTCCACCTTTAATTGCATTTCACTAAATCTCTTTTGGCTTTCTCAACTTTCAACAACTCCTTTTTCTGGTTGTGATTAGGACTTTAAGTTGGCTACATACCTGCCAATGGAATTTTGTAGCTGTTACTCGAGTGTGTGCATTGAAATAATTTAATCATCTATTAACTTAGTTAACTTCGTTTTAAGATATTTTGTACTCAATAAAATTAAAACTAAGTAAAACCAATTACCCTAATGATAAAAATAACGTAATAATAATAATAAAGAAAAAAGCTCCATCAACTCAACTGTCTTGAAAATGATATTGTATGCATTTGGTTAAAGTTGCAATTTGCATATAATGGCAGTAAAGACTGGGAGAATGAAACCTTTTTGACATTTGGTGAAATTAGTTAGTATTGTGACACCTTATCTAACTATACATTTGACTCTTGTAAAAACAAACAAACAAGCCATCAATGATATGATCTTCAGAAGTAGGCAAGAAAGAAAGTGACAAAAAAAGGTTCAATGGGTGGAATTAGGAAAAATGTAAAGAAGATATCAGTTTGGTTTAGACATTAACCTTTGCTTTTAATAAGCATGCCATATATATATAAAGGAAAACTCCAGCAAACAACCTAGCAAATATACATAATAATTAAAAGGAAAATAGCAGAACTTTGAGAGATTTGTTTAAGACAAAATTTTATTCACGCAAGAAATAGAACGAAGTATCTGCAGATTATACCATACTAGTTTATACAAAAGGAGCAGTAATCAATGAAATTTTATTGTTAATTATATCCATTTCACTTATACGATTGCTTAGTTTATATATGCATTAAAAGATAAGTAATATATATAATTACCTTTGTACACACACACACACATATATATATATATATATATATATATATATAATACTCTCTCCATCCAAAATTGAATGTTCACATTTCTATTTTAATTTGTCAGGAATTGAATGTCCATTTTCTTTAAATAAATTTTTTATCCATAGTTTCATTAATAACCTTTTTAATTTAAAATATTTATATACAACTAACTCATGGTTCATATCACATTAATTTAAGAAATTTGCATCTCACTAACTCATGTGGTCTCACAATCCATTATATTAATATTAAGAATAATTTGATAAATAATTAAAGTCAATAAACTTTATTAATTTTTAATCAAAGTCAAAAATTGATATTCAATTTCGAACGTATAGAGTATTTGATTAAGATAATTTTTTGTACTAAAGTGAAGGAAATAATTCTGGAAGATAATTTTTTGTACTGAAAAGGGAAGTTTTAGGTTCCCATTTGTGTTCATATATATATATATATGATCTTAGAAATGAAAATTGTGCAATGGTTTCATATATATAATATATACTCTAAAACCATGTCACATATAGAATCATTCTATTCGTACTGGTGTATGTGGTTCTCTTATCAAGTGATCATTATTAGATGTCGACAATTTTTGTTAAGGGAGGACCTAATATATGAATGTCAAACAAGTGTACACAGATACACGTTTATGGTGATTCTTTAATTGCCTTGTCCAATTCAACCGGCAACCTACATTTTCATACTTAAATGGTCCTGTATAAATCTCCGTCATGCCTCTTACTGAACTTTCACATTCAATTGGCAATTATATATCAACAGATAAAGTTATCCAAATATATACATACATATATATATATATATATATATATATATATATATATAAACTGCTAGCCTGCAAAATCTCAGAGGATGAGTCTCACTCACCTAGGGGTGTTCATTCGGTTTTCGATCGATTTTTACAATTTCAGTTCGATTTTTCGGTTTTCGATTTTTTTACTTGGATAAACTGAACCAAACCATATTAACTATACTACGGTTCGGTTTTTAAATTTCGATGTTCGGTTCTGTTCGGTTCGGTTTTAAACCGAAATTTCACTCTCTTTTTTTTAAAAAAAAAAATTCAATGAGCTTAAATAAATATGATTAAATGAAATGATGATGTCAAATACACAAGAACATTCAAAAAATAGGCAAAAGAAAGAAAATTTATCAATTAAATCATATTATTATATTATTTACACATTTTCAATGAGAAAAATATCGAAAATGATTTAATATACCAAAATATGATAAATGAACTTCTTTTACAATACTTAATAATCATCTTGTGGATACAAAAACACTTCAAATAGAAAAAGATATAATAATTTTTGAAGTAAATAAAATTGGTCTAATTCACCGGCTGCACACAGTCATCTTACCAACCTTACCGGTTACCACCAAAAACTCTGTTCCTCTCTGCTTGTCCAATATTGATGTCTCGTATTGATTTTTATTTTGGATTCATCATAATTGAAAGCTCCATTTTTTAAATAAATAATTTGTTAAGTAAAGTTTCATCCCACAATCTCTAATATAAAAAAAATTACATATCAACTAAACTCATCTCATTAAATCCAATCACATTATTAAAATTAACCAATTCATTTTATTCTTATATTTATTATATTAAGTAAAGAGAGAATGTTTAATTCCAATGAAAGCATAATTTTTGTTTTTTTTGGGAAACCCTTGATTTTTGAGTGATGTAGCTTTTCAAAGAAGCCCATGCCAGATTAGATGGTTCATATTTCTTTCTTTTTGTTTCCCCAAAAAATAATAGCAAGATGGAAAGATTGATTTCCGTTTGGATCACTCTTTAGAATGTGACTGAAGCATGAGATACAAAATATCGGATTTGAACTATATTAATGTCGAACATTTATATACTCCAAATTGTATATCTTGGGTGGTTGATCTTTTTTTTTTTTTTTTTTTTTTTGGTAGGGGGTTGGTTGATCATTAATATACTCCAAATTTATCAAAAGTAAAAATTTTAGTATATCTTGGGTGGTTGATCATGAAGCTGACCTATGTACAGTATTTGATTCTTTCGATCATTTGACCTTTATGATTATGATTAATTAATATAATTTTAATTAATTAAAACAACTTAAAACCTTTTAATTATAGAACGAACATAATGAATAAATGTTGTATTTTACAAATATACGTGTGACACCCAACCCTGGACCCTCTCACCAGACAAAATATATTCTATAAATACTCGCATCCTCTATTAACCTTTTCTCCATAATGTATAATATTTACTTCATTTTCCTTTGGCAAAAAGTATTTCACAGAATTATTACAAGAAATGGCAAACCTCGTTGGAGGAAAAGATATTGAAGCTCCAATATACGGCGACGTACTGGAGGCAATACTATCCCGGGCACCACTTATCGATCTCGTACCTGCGATCCGCGTGTCAAAGGCTTGGAACAAAGCAGTTTACTCCTCCCTCCACAGCCTTAATCCGCCCAAGCCATGGCTATTCCTCCACCGTCAACGCATTCGTTCCCCCTACGCCACCAAATCGCACGCTTATGACCCACGTTCCCAGGTCTGGATGGATATATCTCAGCCGTCCATTAAGTACACCTCCACCCTCAGATCCTCTCATTCAAATTTTCTCTTCATGCTGTCTCCTTCCAAATTCTCCTTCTCATTCGACCCACTGAATTTGACGTGGCACCACGTGGAAGGCCCGTTGGTATGGCGTCAGGACCCAATTGTCGCCAAGGTTGGCGACTCAATCGTCGTAGCTGGTGGCGCGTGCGACTTCGAGAATGATCCATTGGCTGTTGAAATATACGACATGAAGACTCGCGAGTGGCGTTCGTGTGATTCAATGCCGTCAAGTTTGAAAGACACCACATCATCAATTTGGCTCTCCGTAGCTGCATCATCCAAAAAACTCTTCGTTATGCAGAGATATTCGGAGGTGATCCACTCTTTTGACGTGGAATCCTGTGATTGGTCTGATCCGCATACTGTTCGTCCTGATCCACGTTGTTTTTACTCGGTAATTGGATTTATTAACAACCGTTTGATGCTCGTGGGTTTGATTGGAACTGATATTGAGAACATTGAAAAAGTGAAGATTTGGGAGGTGAGATTTGAAGATTATTTTACATGTAGAGAGATTGGGGAGATGCCTGCGGAGTTTGTTGAGAAGATAAAGAGTGAATCAATCGGATCTTCTATAGATATCTGTTCAGCCGGAAGTTCTGTCTACATTTATAATCCGGCGATTGTGGAGGGGGTGGTGGTGTGTGAGTTGGTGAATGGCGGCGGCGGATGCAGTTGGAGTATTGTGAGGAACGTGGTGCATGATGATGCTGGTGGATCGGATAGGGTGGCGTTTACATGTGCAGAGGTTAGCGTCGAGGATTTGCAGCGAGCTGTGAGGATGAACGAGAGGAGATACAACGTTGTCAACGATCTGAGTTAATTTACCTTGGTCAACTCCGGAGTCCAGTGATGCTTGAATGTTATTATTGTTTACGATAATTTGTCCATCGTATTTGATCAATGAAGCCTTATCTTTAAAAAGGGAAAAAAATTCCAAACCACAATATTAGTATAAGATAATTAAAGATCTAATTATGTACTATTGAGTCCATAGGCATATTTAACTCACAAACAATTATTTAGATACCATAAATAAGACACTTTCATTTTTAATTTCAATTTTTAAAATAAACAAATTTTTGCATATGGATAAGTTTAATACTTTTGTTTATTAATCTATTAAATGACCTTTTAACTTAATTTTGATCATAAACATTTTTGTCCATTCAAATTTTTTACCTCCCAACATCTTATTTAGTTATTTCGGTCATCATCAAACCTCATCATGTCTTTAAAGAATTTCCACAAACAAGCACTCTAAAAGTTTGTAGTGATTGAGGGATTTCAACAAATGTTCTTTAAAGTTGTGCCAAAAGTACTATATCTTCGCACGTGCAATGGGTGGAAAGATTAGATCACCAAAAAAAATTTTAAAACAAGGAAAAAAAATTACAATTATGCTAAGTACACTTACCCCTTGGATACGGATTCACTCGATGATGCTGATGAGGGGGAATCATAAAAAGGGAATGATTCAAACATTGAGAAGTCATTCAATTATGCAACACTAGCATATATAAACCATGTTGGACGTTTGTTTTATGCCCATAGAAGTAGTCGTGAAGATGAGGATTTGGTCTAGAATGACTTATTCAAAGAACTCATTCAAAAATTCAGTTGCATCAATCCTTGATCAGTCCTCCCACTATAGCACCTTAAGTTGTGATTATATAGTTGTTCATTTACTATTTTTCTATTTCTATTTTTTGAGAAAATTGTTTTAACACAATGTATTTTCAGGCTGATGCTCAAAACTAAAGAAAATCAATTTTCAATTTCTCAATTTGGATATGACTGTTTTGTTGTTGGTATCTGGGAATAGAAGGACTTATTAAGTGGAGATGGGCACTTGAAGCTCCAAGCTAAAGTCTCATTTTCTTCAATTGATCAGAAAAGTGAAAGAGCTGTCGACGAGAGTGCATGTATTGTTTTGGTTGTTGTTATTGCTGATTGGTTCCAATTCAATCGCAATGAGATGTCCATCAAGTCCCAACCTGATAGCTTGATCATCATTGGATTGGAGAAATCTAATGAAACTGAGACATATTCCATATTCTATTCATTGTAATTTTGTAATTCACTAAAATATTATTAGTTACATACATATATTTTCTAGAATTTAGAGTTAACTGCATGCTTATGGGGTTAACCATTAGTGGCTTAGTTTTGCTACATTTTTTCTACTCATTTCTCGTGTGTATGTACCACTATTGTTGTAGTATTTCAGTATGTTGTGATTAATGGAAAAGATAGTAGATTAAAATCTTAATTTTCTACATAGTATTAGAGCTTTTAACTTGAAGCAACTGAAGACATTGAAATGTTTTCCTCTTTACAACAAGAACCACCTACACAGCAGCATGGTGCTACAGAAACTCTACTTGCACCATGAACCAACTTACTGGACATTACCTCACCTTATTTTCTCCATGCCTCAGACCACCCCAGCCAACAATACGTTGAGGATATATTGAAAGAAACTAATTATGGCGAATGGTCCAATGACATGACCAACGTTTTATTTGCCAAAAATAAAATCAGCTTCGTTGATGGCACCCTTCCTATGCCACCAGGAGATTCTGTTGATCTTGCATCATGGAGGAGATGTGATGCAATGGTAAAGGGATGACTGCAAATGGCTATGGAAAAGAATGTCAGAAATAGCGTGAGATATGCAAAAACAGCTCATGATATGTGGGAGGAGCTGAAGGAGAGGTTTGGCAAAATTTGTGCTCCAAGGGGCTATGAACTAAGGCAGGCGATAAGTTTACTAAGGCAAGAAAACATGACAGTTGCTGTCTATTACACCAAACTGAAGGGATACTGGGATGAAATTTCAGCAACCTCAGAGCCCATTCATTGCTCATGCGGACGATGTACTTGCAGCATTGAAAAGAAATTCACCCTGCAGCAAGACCGTGAGCATTTGTACGAGTTTTTGCTGGGGTTGAATGATGAGTTTGCAACAATCAGATCACAAATCCTTGGAAGCAGCCCGCTACCATCATGTAGTGGAATATGAGCAACAATGACATTTAACAACACAGAGAAGAGTTTTGATAGAACCAACTGCCTTCAAGGGAAATGAAATAAAGTAAAAATGTGTTGCTCAAGTAGAAAGCGTTTCAACATAAGAGAAAAACCAAAGTGCCTTTATTGTGGAAAGTTAGGACACACCAAAGATAGATGTTATGAACTGATTGGTTTTCCTTCCACTTGGAACCAAAGGAATGCAACTGAAAGAAATTATTGGAGAGGAGAAGACTATAAGAAGGATAAGGGCAAGTGGATGGAACTAAAGGCTGCTCAAGTAATGCCGACAATGAATGATATTCCAGCTATGCCCACTCTCACTCAAAGCCAATACCAACGATTGATGCATTTCCTAAATGAAAAAGGTGATGACAATTCAGCAAGCTTGGACAATAAGCTCCATGTGAATATGACGGGTAAGACAGTGCCTTCTACACCTTGTTGGATACTTGACAGTGGAGCAAGCATACATGTCACTTTCAACAAAAATTTACTCCACAACAGAAATGACACTTATCATGGAGCACCAGTGCAATTACCAAATGGTGATAAAATGGAGGTGGAAGGGAGTGGAAACGTGCTCCTGACAAATGAAATTATCCTCAAAGATGTTTTATTTATCCCCAACTCAAATTGCAATCTGATTTCTGTATCTAAATTAACCAAAGATTCCCCATGTACACTGACCTTTTTTCATGATTTTTGTTTTATGCAGGATGTGCAAAAGAAGACCTTGATTGGTTTGGGTAATTGTTCCAATGGCTTGTACTACTTCAAAGAACCAGAAAAATTGTTGTCCATTTCTAAGAGAGTTGATTCTATTTTGTGGCACAGACGTTTAGGACATCCCTTAGACAAAAAAAAAGTCCAAAATACCAATTATTTCTTTTCAACTTCGAAGAATTGATCATTGTGAATCATGTGTCCGTGCCAAACAAACCCGCTCCTCTTTTCTTCTCAGTAACATCAAATCCAAAAGGTGTTTTGAACTAGTTCATTGTGATGTTTGGGGACCATATAGGGTTCCTTCCACTGAAGGGTCTCGTTATTTCCTCACTATAGTAGATGATTTTTCCCG
Source organism: Apocynum venetum (assembly GCA_019593545.1). Classification (NCBI taxonomy): domain Eukaryota; kingdom Viridiplantae; phylum Streptophyta; class Magnoliopsida; order Gentianales; family Apocynaceae; genus Apocynum; species Apocynum venetum. The sequence continues at coordinate 6,664,504 of SRSM01000132.1, forward strand.
ATTTGTATGGGTTCATTTAATGAACAACAAATCTGATGTTAGTAATTTACTTCCGAGATTTTGCAATATGGTATTGAATCAATTCGATACTAATATTAAACGTGTAAGGTGTGATAATGGTCTCGAATTTCAGTCCACTACCTTGATCAATTATTACCATCATCATGGAATAATTCTTGAAACCAGTTGTGTCTATACTCCCCAACAAAATGGAGTTGTTGAGAGAAAACACCGCCATTTATTAGAAGTCAGTAGAGCACTTCGTTTTCAAGCCCAATTACCAGTCACCTTATGGAGCTCTTGTGTTATAACTGCAGCATATTTAATTAACAGATTGCCTTCGAGAGTCATTTCCAATAAAACTCCCTATGAAATTCTTTATAGACAAGTTCCCAATTATGAACATATGAGAGTTTTTGGGTGTTTGGCTTATATTAAAGATTCTATGCAAATGAATAAAATGGAGACAAATGGGAAATCGAGTATTTTATTAGGTTACCCTAGTGGCAAAAAGGGGGTACCGAATATATGACACAATTTCTCACCAAATGCACATTTCTTGTGATGTGTTGTTCTTTGAAGAACGTTTTCCCTTTGCTAAGTCATTTTCATTGGATTCCAAATGTCACTGTCGGCCATATGATAAATATATCACATTTAAAGAATCTTTATTCTTTAAAAATATAGACCATATTATACCTCATCCTTCAATTGATACTCAACTTATGCAAAGAGGGGAAGTGATGGTCGACACTTATGATAATGAGAATTCATTTGATAAAGGAAATCATTTTGATAATGACATGAGGGTTGAAAATTCTCAACACATGCAAAGAATAAACATGGTTGCCAACAGTAGGGATGATCTTTTATTTGAAAATAATGCAATAGTGGAAGGTGGTGAGTTATTTACTCCACAAGTGGAAGGAGAAAACTTTCATTCTGGACCCTTGAGACAAGATAACAATATTCAGCCTTCTCATCCTCCACACTTTTCGCAATCTTCACGGTATCTTACTCGAACCAAAAGGCAGCCTTACTATCTGCAAGAATTTGTAATAGACCTACCTCCCAGTATGAGGCCATCGAAACAAGAACTTACACCAAGAAGTAATTATATTGCACATCCTATGTCAAATTTTGTTTCTTTTAACAAGTTTTCACCATCACATAGACGTCTCTTGATAGCTATCACATTATGTAATGAGCCAAGAAATTTAATGAGGCATCAAATAGTAAACACTGGCGTGAAGTAATAAATAAAGAAATTGATGCATTGCAAAGCAATTATACTTGGGAGATCACAGAAGTACCACCAGGGAAACATCCGATAGCTTCTAAGTGGGTGTACAAAATAAAATTTAAAGCTGATGGAGAAGTTGAGAGGTATAAGGCACGGTTAGTGGCCAAAGGATTTACACAAAGGCAAGGAGTGGATTTTCATGAAACATTTGCACCGGTTGCCAAGATGGTGACTATCCGCACCCTTCTCACTGTGGCTATGGCAAGAGGTTGGTTTTTGCATCAATTGGACGTGAACAATGCCTTCCTTCACGGTGACTTGAAGGAAGAAGTCTACATGTCTCTACCTGATGGTTTTGCTGCGAGTAAAGCTGGCCAAGTCTGCAAATTGAAGAAGTCCATCTATGGACTGAAACAAGCATCAAGAAATTGAAACGATAAATTTACCAGCTTCTTAACTACATTATGGTTCATTCATTTCCAAGTTGATTCCTCTTTGTTCATTTTCAAACAAAAAGACACTTTTGTGGCTGCTATCATTTACGCGGATGACGTAATTTTAGCAGGGAACAATGAAAATGTCATGAAGAATGTGAAACAACATTTGAATGTCAATTTTTGCATAAAAGACCTGGGAAATTTAAGATATTTTTGGGAATTGAGGCTGCAAAAAAAATGAGTGATTGGTTCTTGACCAATACAGTATACACTTGATTTTCTATGTGATTATAGAATGGAATGAAGTAGACCGTGCAATGTGTCATTGGAGCAGAAGCATTATTTGTACATTCCATAAGAAGAAACATAAATTGATGATGAGCAATACAAGAGATTGATAGGAAAATTGTTGTATTTGTCTTTAACAAGGTCATATATAACTTTTGTAGTAAATTTATTAAGTTAGTTTGTCAGTAAACCCTACAAAATTCATGAGGCGCATGTATTTAGAGTATTGAGATACTTGAAGGGATCAATTGGCCAATGGTTGTTATTGGCAAAGGAAAACGATATATGCCTGCGTGTTTTCTGTGATGCCGATTGGGATGGATGCAAACTCAGTAAAATGTCTACAAGTGGTTTTGCCATCAAACTTGGTGTTTCCTTGATTAATTAGAAAAGTAAGAAGCAATCAGTGGTCTCTAGATCAACAACAGAAGCATAGTACATAAGCATGTCTTTCACCCTAACTGAGGTTTTGTGGCTATGATATTTGCTCGTTGAATTGGGTGCAACACAAACCACACCAACGATTTTCTATTGTGACAATCAAGCAGCAGTGCATATTGCTACAAATCCAGTGTTCCACAAACGAACCAAACATGTAGAGATTGATTGCTATTATATTAGTGAGAGAGTTCAAGATAATACCATTGCACTTTTTAATGTTCATCTTCACCAAACCATTAGGGCATGCTTATTCCAATTGATGCTATACAAACTAGGTATTCAGAACCTCCATACTCCATGCTCATGGGATTTGGGGTTAACTTCATGCTCATGGGAATAACCACTAGTGGCTTAGTTTTGCTACATTTTTTCTATTTCTTTCTCGTGTATATATACTACTATTGTTGTAGTATTTCAGTATGTTGTGATTAATGAAAGAGATAGTAGATTAAAATTTTAGTTTTCTACAAAATTTATGTGAAAATGAAACATATAGGGAAAGGTTCCCCGACAAGCATTTTGATCTTGAGTTTGTCCTTCAAACTAAAATTCGTCCTCTTTTTGATTCTATAGTCAAAGAGAGTCAAACAACTCGGAGGTGATATTGTGAATCAATCAAAATGTCCATGTCAAAATTAAGTTAAACGATAATTTAATAGATTTATAGAGTGAAGGGCTAAAGTCACAAACACAAAAATATTTATATATCTTAAAATTTTAAATTAAAGATTATGTGTTTTATTCATTCGATGTAAATAGTTTACGTGCTAAATGTGTCAATTTGATATAATATTGATATATAATTAAATTATTGATTAATAGTTTTAAAAAATTAATATTAAATTTTCCTATATGAGAATTTCATAAGTAAAAAATCGATTAGTGTAATTATATATGGTCATAAAGACTAGAATAGTTAAGAATTTCGGTATAACATTTTCTTTCAAGGGAAAAAAGTTGGGAAATAAGGCATTTGATCTTTAAGGCCTAACGTACATCTACTTCTTTATGAAAACGAGAGTTTACCATTAAGATATTAGGATTGCTTACCCCCCCCCCCCCAACCCCCTAAATCTCTCTCTTAGTTTTCTTTTGAGAAATTTAGGAGTAAAAAATCTTTTTACTGAGATTGATGAATTAAATTTTAATTTTTTTAAAGATAAGTTTAAATTTTAACATTATACTTATTGGGTTAGTTTATATTTTAACTTCATCATACACATAAAAGTTAAAACACCTGTAGAGTTTGTAGTTTGTCATTTTATTGAGACAGAAAAGTCGTTTTATTGATTGTAAATTACAACTTAACGCTGATCAACTGCTACTGATTAAATTTAATAAAGGATTCTCTGTCATCATGAAGATTACGTTTGGGATTTTTAATTCCATCTTTGACCCAAAGATTAAAGAATTCACTTGCCATCTACCTAAAGCCTTGTTTTCCAGTGGTTGGAAAACTCAAGATTACAAGCGTTGAATTTAATTAAAAATTAACTTTATAAAACAATATTAATTCATAATTCTTTCTCCCTCGAATATGTTAATCTGGACATAAATTAATTGCCATATTTTGATTCTTTGTTAATAAGTGTACACTGAATTTTTTTCTATAGTTCAAAGAATTTTTGTTAAATTTAAAATTAAAATTAATCCTTAGCTTGTAATCATACCATTTCTGTATTGTATTTCTTAAAATAAATAAATAAATGAGTAATTCATTAAGATCCAGTTTAATATTTGAACATTTCATGCATATAATCCAAAAGATTATGATTATACACAAAATTTACAGTGTTTTTACCAAAAACATGGTCATTTTTTATAAATAAAAAAATCCAAAAATATGTTTAGATACGGTAGCATGATGAAAATGGGTGAATTATGTGACAAATTGAATTTTTTTCATTTTGATCATTGCACTTCGTCAGTCAAATTGACTAATCAGAGTCATTCACTTTTTTTTTCCTCAATGCTTTGAGTGCCACACCATGCTCATTTTCCCTTTTTATCTAAGGAAAATATTAGTCAAGTCAATAAAAATAAATTCTTTTCAACATAATTCATTCGAGTCAATAAAATCGTTTTATTTTATCATGTCATTTTCCTTTGAGTACGATGATCCTAAGGGTGTATTTAATTGAAACTTTTAATGATTTTTATAGACTTTTTTAAATATAAGATTTTTATGAATTTTATAGAACTTTAAGTGACTTTTATATATTTATTAGAATTTTACTTAAATTTTCATTTGAGACTTTTTTGAATTTATTGAGACTTTTATAGATTTTCATTTTTAAAATAAAAAAAAATCACACAACAAAAAAGTTATATATTCTTAAAATAATTATTGTCATGTCAATACAAATAAAATATCTTTTGAAAATCAATAAAAATTCATAAAATAAATAACCTAAATTCTTGATATTATAATAATGTTAATATTAAAATTCTAATATTAAATATTATCAACATCATTCAATCATTTTTCATATTTGTTGTAATATAATTCAATTTCTTTTTATTATTCTTGACTTTCAAAATATGATCCAAAATATTCTACATCCTTTGATGCATCTATTTCATCAAGTTTTAATAGAAGCTTCATTCTTATTTACCGAACATTTTCTTTCCTTTTTATATTTTATTTTTTGAATATTCAAAAGTCTAAACTAATAAAATTCAATTCATGTCAAAATTATATTTTTATATGTAAGCAAAATGGACAAAATAAGAGATGCAAATTTTGATTAAAATGGCATCGTTTTGATAGTTCAAGTCAGATTAGATATGGCTAGACATGACAAAATGAATTACTCAATTAGTCTCGATTTTCAAATATTTATAATTATGTAACTCGATCCAACCTGAATAGTTAAAATCACTTTATTTTTTTATAAAAACTATTAATTTAAAATTTTTCCTAAGAAATGGTCCAATCCAACAAGCCAAAAAGGAAGTGTAATTAAATCAAACCAAATTTTTACATACCTATAATTATAAAGTTTGAATCAGCTTTAAACTCGAGTGGTGCCCAAATTTTTATCCCCACGTATGATTCAATTATTAAGTTGGGTTGAACTTTAAAATTTTAAATCGAGTTAGGATAGAATAAATTGACACCTCAAAAATATCTACAAATCAAATATTAATATATGAGATTTCGTGAAATATTTTTCCTTTATATTTTACATGTAAAGTCATTAAAAGTCATTAAAAATACTTTTTAAATTAAATACCTCACGATTTATTTAAAATTTTAAATTGTCTTGATTAAATATCTTAAAACTTTTAGATAATTTTAAAAAAAATCAATTAAATACACTTAAACTTTTAAAATTCTAAAAAATTATTAAAAATCTCAATTAAATTCAGCCATCAACTATGGTGCCGAACTCTACGTTATGGACTTTGGGAAATTGTTTCTCCTTTAAAATATAGGCTTATGTGGGCTTAGGGAAATTTGTTTCTCCTTTAGTCTATAAAATATAGACAGTATTTCTCTTTAAAGGAAAAACTTGGATTTGAGCTTATATCCCTTGTTCAATCTTAGCCCAAGTTTTCCTGAACGGCATTCACTGTATGTGGACCAAAGCTTACGGGGCTACTGCTTTGCCCCAACCATCAATATTTTCCATCTTGTAATCCTAGGTTAAAATATATTTTAAAAAAATAAAAAAAAATTAGCTCTAGCTCTAAGTAATTAAATACTAATAATCGTGCAACTGAATTTTTATCAAAAAATGAAAAAAGCAAAGGATTTTCTTCACTTATTTTTTGGCCAAATAATCAAGTACAGTATTTAACATAAAGGCTTAACCACTCTGCACTTGGCCTAATTTTTTATTTAAGTAATAGTCTTTCGATTTTAAATTAAATAAATATATTTTAGTTTCACTAATGATTTATTTAAAATAAAATTTATTTTAAGTTCTTAATATTGAAAATATTTATATTTCTAAGTTAAAATTATTATGTTAATGAAAGAATGCGAATCTCACAAAAAAAAAATGCCATTTGTATCCATAATATTAGCCTTAACTGGCATACGACAAAATAGACTACCTCAGAGATTATTCGTTAAGTTTTTTCAAGAGTGACTCCACTTGTCCCCACTCTCAGTCTTCCTTTGCAATAATTCAAAGGTGGGCACAAACAATTCGACAAATTTGACAATTGACTCGAATTTCTAATGTCTGTCACGGGATATTTTTCAAGCACCTAATTGCTAAAGGTTTTCTTAATTATACATTTAGATTCTTATTATATTCCAAGTGTAAGATATTATTTGGTTTAATAATAGCAACTTCAATGGAAATTGCATAATTGATTTACAAATCAATTGAGGGTTGCATATCATTCAAGTGCAATTTAAATTTGTCGATTATAATAGAAAAGTTAGTCTGAAAAATAATTCAAATTGAGGGTTTCATTTAAGAAAATATGTGATACATTATTATTTTTATAATTTTGTATATGAAAGTTGGATGATTTATGGATTCATCATTAATTTTGATAATTTTTTATATTAATTTGATTGATTGTATAATTGGAAATAAATAATTATAAAAAATGAAGAAATAAGGTGGAATGAGAGTCTTATAAAATGTAAAGAAAGTGAAATTCATTAGAATTGGTCTAACCTTTAATTCAAGAGTATAAGAGTTGCAATTTAGTTCTTGAATGAGTGGTTACCAAGCCATTTAATTGGGAATAAAAGCAGCATCTCTTAATATCACAATTTTATATTTGAAGCAATTTTTTTTTTGGGAAAAGAAAAAAAAAACCTCAAACGATGTAACTCTTTAAATGCATAGAAATTAGTCAAAAAGCATGAAATAAAATGTTGATTTTAAAAGAGTGAAAACAAAGAGTAGACTCAAAATTTAATATCCAAATTGTTTTATTACTGCCTACCGAACCCAATGCAGTGTAGATTGGGAATCTATCTTATCAATTGAGGGGAAATTTTGTAGCAAGCAAAGAAAAAGCGCATAGGGCACCAAACTACCACTAGGTTTGATGGTAGGTAACTTATAAGTCAAGAGAAGGGAATTCATCGATGAAGCTAAAGAGATAGAAATTAAATTAGATCTACAAATTGGAAATTATACCACCAAAAAAAAACTTTAAATTGGAATTAGGCCGTAAATTTTATGACCTTAAGTGCAACTTGTATGAGATTATTTAATGTGCAGAAATTTGTAAATAGGTGGTGTATATATTTCTATAAATATTTTTTTGTCATTTCATTAAATAGAACGTTTTATTTATTTTTTTATTTAATACAATTTTTTTTAAAAAATAAAATAAAATAAGTAAGTTATTGTATTACTGTGGAATCAGATAATTATATCTACCTGGGAGGTATTTTTACAAAGTCCCCATCTCATCAAACTGAATGGCATAATCGAATTAAAAACTTAAAAAAAGATGAAAATGTTCAGAGGAAACTTTTCCTACTGCTTTTTTTTGCTACTTTTTGTATTTTCTCTATCCTTATTTTGTCTATAAAATTTAACAATCTCTTTTCTTGATGTTTTTTATCTATTATATAAAACATATGAGTACGTTTGTTTGCCGATATTTAGAGATTGATATGTGTTTCTCTTATTTCTTGAATACTTTTCCCCCATTTTTTATATTTCTCTTAGATTATTTGTGACGTATTTGATATGTTCCTAATTTCTTCAATTATTGTTTATAAAATTGAGGTAAAGTTTGAGTTTTCATAATTATATTGTTTAGAGACCTGGCAAATATGGCGTGATAAAGTTTAGAGGGTGTTTGTTTGTTTTGTTTTTTTTTTTTTTGTTATATATTTTGCCCTTCTTATTTTTATGAGGTAGATACATTTTATTTATGACATTTTTAATTCCGATTATTATTGATTTTCGATCGTGAACTATTTTTAATTTTTATTTATGGATTATTATTTTTTATTTTAACTTTTAAGAGTCCTTACTATTTTTATTTTTAGTTATGAACTTTTATATTTTATTTCAACATTTTAGAGTCTAGTACTATTTTTAATTTTTAATTATAAATTTTTCAATCATCAAAACTTCCTTCTAAAACGATTGAGAGTGAATGTCTTTTTAATTCAGATTATATCAATTTTTCGATACTGTGAAACTTTTTTTAATTATTATTTTTTCATTTCAACTTTTAGAGTTATTGACATTTTTTATTTTAGTTATAATTTTTTATATTTTATTTCAACTTTTTAAAGTTTAGTACTATTTTTAATTTTTAATCATAAATTTTTCAATTAGCAAAACTTCCTTCTAAAAGGACGAGGATGTTATTTTAGTTCAAAAATAATCTTTATTCATTAAATTGCCAGAACTAAAATCAAAAAAAAAATATTGAGTTTTAAAAATTTAAATAAAGACAAAAGTCCTGACTAAAAAATAAAAATAGTTCATGACTTTTAAAAGTTAAAATAAAATATAATAATTCATAATTAAAAATACAAAATAATATAAGTCGAAAATTGATAATATTACTTTTAAATTCCATACGTATAACTTGTTTATATTAAATGAATTAATTAACTAAAAAAAAACAACATTGATAAGAAAATAACAGGTTAGGGATAACAATCAATTGCTTCAAATTCATCCTGCTGTCACCATTAGTTGAACAATATCCACAATAAACAAAGAAGCAAGTGTACCTGTACTTATAATGCAAAATTGTTTGCTACTAAAACACTTGGTCCACTTTCAAAAATTATAATCTGTGACTTTGGGCCCACAAAGCCCAACTAATTTCCCATGTGTCAAGTCGTGGGGCCCACTAAGGAATCACACCTGCATCACATTTCCCTGACCAGAGGAAAATTGAGATGCCATTTTCCCTCCTACTATTTGAATAGCAACAGCGTGCATAATTTAATCACAGAACCTCCCCCTTTGCCACGACCCACGAAGGGAATCTCAATTAGTTAAAACAAACACAAATTATTTTTTTTAAAAAAAGTAAATAAAATATTCATTAAATGAATAGATTATAATAGTAAATATTACATCAACGAAGGTATTAAAATCATATAAAATAATATAACATGCAATATATCATAATAAATATATATATATATATATACCATAATAAAAAAAATATTTAAATAAATTTAACTTGAAATTAGATTTATTGTTACGATATTATAATTATCATAAGGTCGTAAATAATACTTTGATACTTTCAAATCAAACGTTTGTTGTTTGGATTCAAGCAAAAAGGGCAGCAATACATGAGCTGGTTTTTTAAACTCTTGACAATTTTTGTATGAATTTTTCACGGATAATTAAGTTTATAATATGGATAACTAAAAAAGAAAAAGACATTGAAATTTAAAATGAAGAATTTACTTGATTAAAAAGAAATGTGATATTTAATTTGATTATTATATAGAAAAATAATTACAAAATATTAAATTTATAAATAATACACATCATTACTCATTATTGTAAATAAACAACTAATAAAATGATTGAGTTGAACATTTATCCAACAATAGGAAAATTTTAACATTTTTCAAATACTAAACGCTTAAATTATAGTGTTAATTATCAAATGAATTTAAAAAAAAAACATTCAAACTCATTAAATTTGAAATAGCTGGCAAACCATCTCTTTAGGCTTCCATCTTTTATCCAAAAAAAAAAACATTTTACATCGCCATGATTAAAAATTCCATGTGCCACTGCTCTTTTCCTCTTTTGTTGATGGGTAAAGTTTGGAAAAGTGTCATCATCCATAGTACACACCATACTATTGTTCTCAAATCAAACACTGACTAGTCCCTGTTCAAATAAGGTCCTGTAAAAAGCTTTTTAAAACATTCAATCAACTTTCTCCCCTAACATGAGATATGGGTCCTGCTTCCTGACTTCCGGATTAGTACTCAATTATTCATCTCCCTTCATCTCCTATCATATTTTCTTCTATATTCAAAAGTCACTTTTGAATCAAAGGAGTTTAAAACTTGGTTAATGCATATTCAAGAGAACATATATGTTGTCACTGGTTAATGCATTGTGACAGTAATTGAAAAATTAAGCATATTCATTATTTATACTTTTTATTTTTATAATATATCTTTCATTTTAAATTTTTGATACTTTTTTATTTTTTACATTTTAAAAATATATTTTCTATTTTAAATTTTACTATATCAATTTTTTTTCAGGGTTGTCAGTCGCATCATGATGATGACAATAAATAAATAACTAACATGCTTTAAACTATTATTATAATTATATTTTACTTCGCTATATAAAATTCGTTATTAAATATAATTCATTTTAACTTTAATCTATTGTCTATAAATATTAATTACTTTATTTTACTAACTCATAATTACAATACTTTTTCCTTTCTTCCTCTTTATTTAATGATAGTTTTCTTTTAAAAATAGTAAAAATCGTAATCATAAATAATAATAAAAATTATAATTGATCAGATATCTCTTTTATTTAATGAAAAAACATAATCACATTTAATTATTTTAACTATATGTTAAAAAAGCTAACTTATAGTACTACTATTTCCTAATGAAAGAATGAAGGGTTGGACATGATAGCTTCTTGAAAACTGCATAGAGGTTGAATCTCGTAGAATGGGATTGGAATTCCACATTGATAAAGGCCCTTTTGTTTCTATTTTTAATTATTGTGGATGATACTGATAAAGGCTTCATAGCAAAGATTTAGAAGTGGTTAATATACTTAGTAGTATTTTAATGGAGTCTTATGAAAGCTATCGGCAAGTAAAGACTAGAGAATATTCAGCTTTTCCGATGCGACAAAAATACCCTAGTGCTTTGGGTTCTACGATTCAGCACATTAAGGCATCCTCATATTATTAAACAATTTGCAATTTACCCTAACAAAAACTTGACTCGTTTCTTGCACCCGGGACTGAAATTTACAAAAATTCCCACCCTCTCCCTCTCATTAGGTTGTAAGTATTTATGGAATTTTATTAAAAATGAGAATTATAATTATTATGTTTGATATTTTTCAAAAAATATATATAATTTTACATTATTGATAACATTATAATTAATATATTATTTGAGAAATTATTTTAATAGATGAAACTCATATGTATAGTTAAGAGAGAATTAAAAATTTATAAGAAAAAAATATTTTGAATTTTTTTTATAGAGAACGAAACAATTTTTTTTTTTATAAAAAAAATCTTAACAAAACACAGCCTTGGCCCTTGAAAAGCCACGTGCATTATAGAACATGTTCCAGAGATTTGAGATCAATCATTTCCCGCACTACATGAATGATGCAACTCCTCTTTTTTCTTTGGCCGAAAATGGATGGTTTCAACTCCATATCTTTGATGCGTTCTCTCTCTCTCTCTCAAAATAAAAAATAAAAAATCCATATATTGATATGGATACATTATAAATAGAAAAAGAAAAAAAAACCAACTCCATAGTTTTATCATAAGTCTAACTACCATATGTTACAGTTAATTTTTTTTTTTTAAATCTCTATACTATTTAGTTTATTTTCTTAAAAAGAAAAAGGAAGAACATTTGATTAGAACCGTGATATTTTATCTTTTATTAGTTAAAGTGGTTAATAATGAGATGTGTTAATGAAACTTGTATTCCTTAAATGTTAGTTATAACTAAAACAAAAAAAAGTTGAGGAAAAAAACCTACAAAAGGTAGAAAATAAAAGGAAAATATAAAACCAGTAACTGGATTTTTATATAATATTAGCCACGAAGGAAATACTGTAATCTGGATTCTATATTTTTCATTATCAAATGTATTTGTAAAATGCGTCATTAACAAATAAACATATTCTCAAAACGCTTTTACTTTAACAATAATATATTTTAAAATATGCTTACTTGGAAAACAAATTATTTTACTAAATCAAGTAGTGTTCAATTGTTCATAATGCGAATAAATGTCCCTAGTTACGATTCTTCTCATGGAATATATATATACTTCTCAACCTGAAAAGAGGAAATTGAAAAGAATGCTTGAATATTATTATTATTATTATTTGAGGCAAGCTTGCATAGTAATTGATAAAGGAAAAAGGTTGACAATTATTAAAAGATTTATTAAAATAATTTTTTAATGAAAAACAAAATCCAATTTGGGGTAATTGATGGAGGGATTGAATGGTCCAAAATGTATCAGTATATGATAATTATGGTGATGGATCGGATCCATGCATGTGGGCATGTGTGTCCTATGCCCCGATTGGAGCATTTTAGCGATTCTCCCTCTCTCATCTGTCTCTCTCTGAGAGTAAGAGGAGTGGCAGTGTCTCGCTGCATCCAACAAAGAATATAGCAAAGGAACAAAAACAAGGAAGCCAACTAATTACACTGCAGGCGCATTTTAGTGTTCTTTTTACGTTGGAGTTCCAAATATTCCCTTTTGTATTAGTACTTAATATTCCGTAATTATATATTCATATTTTAAAATAAATATATTTTTAAAGAATTCATATTTAATTAACGAAATTAATAATAAGAATAATATATAAATTTTATTAAATTCAAAATTTTCTTTTAATTTTTAAAATTAATCGAACATTCAATTTCAGGTAATATATATATATATATATATAAATGCTAATATCTATAGAATAATTCTTTGTAGCTAAATTAGTTACACCAACTCTCTTGACCAATCACAATTGTCCGAATATCACCCTAACACCAACGATTTTCACAATCATGAACCCTTTTTGATGGTCTCTCACTTTACTCTTTGGCCTTTCCCCTTGTGTACAAGCTTTGTTTGCATATTCATCAAAATGAGGAAAAAAGGAATAAGAAGAAAAAACTTTGATTGCTTTTGGTAGCTTAGAATGTGAATTTTCTCTTGCAATTCGCAACATGCATTTACTAGTTTTACCATGTATTGTTTCAACTTCTATAGAAGTTGAGATTAGAAAATATTTATAATAAAATGAAAAACATCTAAAATTATCTTATCTACACACTTTATCCATAAAAAAATATTTATTTTTATCTTAAAAAGATATTACCAGAAAGACGTGAATCAGACATGTGATTGGGCAACATTTTTAGTATCATATTTATAGAAAAAGGGAAAAAAAATCCCTCATTTAGCAATTACAACAAAACTATGTAGTATAATTATGACTGCATTATTCATTAAACATAATTTAATTTTGGTTAAGAATAATGGTGAACAGTTGTGGGCCATTCCTGGGGAAACTTTAACAGAACAAAATCATTTTAAAATTTTCAAAAACAATAAAGAAATCAAAAAGGCACCAAAGACGCAGACAAGCCAAGCACGTGACCTGCCAAAACTTACCTGCAAAATTTTTCTTTGCTTTTGCTTTTAGGACATCCCATTGTTCTTTCTGATCAATCCCACACATCCCTTCAGTCCAATCACTGAAAACTGTACAAACAAAAAATTTCCATTTTTTGGGTGTATTTTTCAAATCCAAAAAATATTTTTATACTATTTAACATTTTTAACATTGTTCAAACCCAATATTTTAATTTTATTTAATAGTATGTTACAGTGTCACACATCTGTATGTGTGAAAGTGTAAGGCCTTTGGCCTTATGCTTTGGCCTTTTTTGTGTGTTTGTATCTATATGGTATTGTATATGACATTGTAACCAAGGAAATAATAGATTGAGATTATATGGGGAGGATAATGATATGGTGCGGGAGAATCACAGAGCTGAGTTGAGGGAGAAAGCTAATAGCCAGTAGTGAACCCACATGGAATTTGTGGGGATCGGTTACAATTACATGAAAATCATACTCCGGATCTCAAGACTCTGAATTTCAGGTCTAGTCACTGCTTGTTTTTCGAGAAAATTCCTTTCTTTTTGTTGGGTTCATCACTGCAAATGGTGGCCATTTAACTTAATTTTGATGCAAGACTATGTGTTATTGCGCAAGGCGGCAACTTTATCAGCTGGGTTCTTCAATTCGGTGAATTTCTTGTAATTCTTTACAGGGCAGTTTTGAGGTACTTTTGGAGATTGGAGCTAAAAAGTGCAATTCTTTTTATGGTAAACAGTGGGTTTACTTTTCTTGATTCTGATTCTGGCGGAAGTTTTTCAAAGAAGGTAAATGTTGAGGCACGGATTGAATACATGTGAAAATGGCTGTTTCCAATGTGAAAGGCCGTGATTCTTCCCTTTAGTATCTTGTTCTTTAGCAGATAAGCAGCAGATAAGGTAGAATTGTTGAAGCTAGTTTCTCGAGTATGGAGAGGGAGTGGTCTCTGTTTCTCACAGTGGTATTCCTATTGGTCTTATTGATGGAGGGTTCTTCTGCTACTCTTTCTCCAGCTGGTGTTAACTATGAAGGTTAGTTCTTGATTGGTAACATTCATCATCCGCAGTTATCCCTTGGTTTCCTCCTGTAATCGGAACACTCACATGAAAGAGAACTTCCTTTTATGCTTGATAATAAAATATTTTTATTTTTTGTTCTCAAATTGATCTCTTAGAAGTAAACACAATACTTGTACCCAACTCCAGCTCAGATTTTTTTTTGTTTGTACTTAAATATCTCAATTCAAAATCTAAGCTTTATACGGGCTTTATTTATTTTCTGTGCTCATTTGTTTGTTTTCATCTGAGGCATATGTTTTTCTTTCTTTCAAATTTTTTGAGTTTGGCGGAAAATTTCTCTGATTTCGTAGTTCGGCGTGTGATTAATCATGCATTTGCTTCTTTTTCCTAAGTTGATTGAACCGTTGCTTCCATATGGATTTTCAGAATATCTAAGAACAGTGCTGACTCTTTAAGTGCCCTTTAGTGTTGGTCTAACGATAGCTTATTTTGCATTTTTATTTTTCTAAATTTCTCTAGTTGTAGCATTGATGACCATAAAAGCTGAACTCAAAGATCCATACAATGTTCTGGAGAATTGGGATATGACTTCTGTGGATCCTTGTAGTTGGAGGATGGTTACCTGCTCACCTGATGGCTATGTTTCTGTCCTGTAAGTGTGTTTTTAGCTGGTTAGTTTTACAAAATTGTTAGGATATCCCTTAGAGAAAACTCTTGCCCGTGTATTTGCAAAGGACTCGTTTCTGATAGCTATGATTCACAATTATCAGAGGACTACCAAGTCAGAGCTTGTTTGGGACCTTGTCTCCTGCAATTGGAAACCTCTCTAACCTGCAATCTGTGTAAGTTGTTGCTCCCGTCCCTTTCTCTATTCCACTCTACTTGAAGTTGTGGTTCAAGTCCTTTTTTGAATTGCATAAGCTATTTTGTTAGTGTATTCTCTTCACTTAGAACTTTTGAACAAGTCGATCAGTGACGATTAATTTCAAAATTTTGGGTTAAAATTCAAAAGCTGAAGGGTTAAGGTCTAAGCTGTTTTGCCACAAACTAATTACTGGCTTCACATGCTGATATAGGTTGCTGCAAAATAATGCCATATATGGTCCTATTCCTAGTGCGGTTGGGAAACTGGTGAAGCTTCAGACTCTTGATCTGTCCAACAATAAATTTGATGGTGAAATACCCAGTTCACTGGGGGACCTGAACAACTTGAATTACTTGTAATTTTCAGAAACTTTTGAAATTCAACGTGCATATGACACTTTGTAACTGAACCTTAGATTATTTTTCATTTACTCATTTTCTTCTGATTTTATGGGCAAGCCAGGCGACTAAACAACAATAGCCTGACGGGACAGATTCCAGAATCTTTGTCCAGACTTAAAGGCCTTACCCTGATGTAAGTCTTTTCCCCTTTTTATGGTTTTACTAGATGTGATTAGTCATTTGTGCGGGAGGATGGTATTGATCTTCTTCTATTTTGTTCAAATGATTTTCCTGCAGGGACGTTTCTTTTAATAATTTGAGTGGCTCCTTGCCAAAAGTATCAGCTAGAACTTTCAAGTGGGTTTCTGTTAGTTTTGTTTTACGTATTGACTACTTTCTTATGCATTTGTAATGTTCTTATGTAAGTCTTTTGATAAAATTGTTTCACTGTTCAGAATTGTAGGCAACCCTTTGCTATGTGAGCAGAGTTCTCTAAACAATTGTTCTGCTGTATATCCGGAACCATTGCCCTTCCCACCAAATAGTTTAACAGGCAAGTATCATACAATAACATTGATTCTCCCCTCAACTTTGCACATGTATGATTTAAAGGAAAATGAATGAATTTTCTCAAGAAGCAGGCTTTCTCTTACTGCAAATATGGTTAGAGTTTCTTATTTATATCCATTCTTACTTAGATCAATCAGGATATGGAGCGAAAAATCAGCACATGGCTATTGCTATTGGTGCAAGCTGTAGTGCTGTTTTCCTCATAATAGTCATTGGGCTGCTTGTTTGGAGGCGCTACAGACGCAATCAGCAGATTTTCTTTGATGTTAATGGTCAGTTCCTTAAGCTTCATAATTTGATTTGTAATTCTTTTTGTGTGTTCAATTTTTTTATTTTATAAGCATGCACATCTTCAGATTCTATGTTCCTTTTCTTTGGTTTTTTTCTTCTGCATTTTTGGTTGGTTTTGGGGTAATGGACATTACCTTTGAAATTGTTGATGTCAAATGGAGAATTTATTTTTTAAAGTCCCAATAATCAGAGAAATGCTTTATGTCTGTCATTACTCTTCTGCACACAACCTGAGCTTAACTTGATTACATGCAGATCAATATGATCCAGAGGTTTGCTTAGGCCATTTAAGAAGGCATACCTTCAAGGAACTTAGAGCTGCTACTGACCATTTTAACTCTAAGAATATATTGGGTCGAGGAGGATTTGGCATCGTATACAAAGGACGGTTAAATGATGGTACTGTGGTGGCTGTCAAAAGGCTAAAGGACTATAGTGCTCTTGGTGGTGAAATACAATTTCAGACAGAAGTGGAGACAATTAGTCTGGCTCTCCACCGGAATCTTCTTCGTCTTTGGGGCTTCTGTTCAACTGAAAATGAAAGACTTCTTGTTTATCCATACATGCCCAATGGAAGTGTAGCTTCCAGACTAAAAGGTAAGCTTAAGATTTGCATTGCATCCTCTTGGGGTTGTTTTTTATATGTTTTATTTTCCACAGCCACTAATTATGTTTAGATGTTCTTAACCTGCTTTCTTCTCTGCAATCTATGGCCTTGAACAAGGTCCAGATACCAAATTGTGAATTTGTGATGGATATCCTAATGCCAAATGCAACATATGATTTTTCTTTATTTTCCTGGAAAAACCAGGTCCAGAGATGAAATATTTTTATTTCTTAGCACAGGAGAAGCCAGAAGTATACTAATTTGCTTCTTAAGATCCAGATTTCTGTCATTTTTGGGTGCATGAATGATAACAGTTTGAAGCTTGTTCCTTTTGCCATGGGCAAGGAGGGGTTTTGTTTGTTGCAGCATAAATTCCAATTTCAAAATGTACCTTTCAGCCTTCCCATTCTATCACGAGATTTTGTGGCTAGTAATTGCAAGATTTATCCCCTCAGAAATAGGTGATTCCTAAAATGGTTTTTTTACAGAGGTTTTATGCTAATCCTTATTGCTTCTGAGCACATCAAATACTATCTGGTGATTCTTCTTACACAAAAAACCTATTTCAATGGGAAACAAAATTGTCTCCAAGCTGTACAAAATTATTTTCACATTATGCATCCAAATCATAGTGCAGTCATCAGATGTTAAGGCCTCTTATATGTTAAAATAATCATAACCCTATTTAGTGAGTAAATTCAGTTAATGTGACTCTCTACTGGTTCTTTTCAGATAATGTCCATGGTAAGCCTGTACTGGATTGGTCAAGGCGGAAAAGGATTGCCTTGGGAACGGCTAGGGGGTTGGTATATTTGCATGAGCAATGTGACCCAAAAATTATCCACCGTGATGTCAAGGCAGCCAATATTCTGTTGGATGAGGACTTTGAGGCAGTTGTTGGAGATTTTGGGCTGGCAAAGCTCCTGGATCACCGAGAATCTCATGTAACCACAGCTGTCCGTGGCACTGTTGGTCACATTGCTCCAGAATATTTGTCAACAGGCCAATCTTCAGAAAAGACTGATGTTTTTGGTTTCGGCATCTTGCTTCTTGAATTACTAACAGGCCAAAAGGCATTAGATTTTGGGCGGGGAGCCAAGCAGAAAGGTGTAATGCTTGACTGGGTATGTTATCTTGACCTTCCTCACACTCTCCCGTGTACATGCTTATGTTAGTATCCCACTCAGCCATATATCTTTCTTTGCAATAAACTAATAATCTTTAATATCAAGATGGGAAAAGAAAGAGTTGGAATCATCCTGTTTTTTAAATGCAAAGATTGGTGTAGCAGTTTAAAACTCTAGGATTCTCATTAAGTTTCTTTTTGCTCCTTTTTGTTTTATTCCCTTCAAATTGACCAGTCTTATGGATCTGAAACAAAAAGTTAGTAGCTTAGTAGGTGAACTTTTCAGCTGGATTTCCACTATCTTTGAATTGCTGTATTGCTTCAATTATGGGAAAATTCAACGTTTCACATATTACTTGAGTGCTATTCATGATGAAGTGCTTTCTAAGAGTATCTCCGAACCATTTATGCAGGTAAAGAAACTTCATCAAGATCAGAAACTCGACCAACTAGTGGATAAAGATCTGAGAAACAATTTTGACAGGGTTGAGTTGGAAGAAATGGTTCAAGTTGCTCTTCTGTGTACTCAGTTCAATCCTTCTAATAGGCCTAAAATGTCGGAAGTATTGAGGATGCTGGAAGGTGATGGCTTAGCAGAGAAATGGGAGGCATCACAAAGTGTAGATACCACTCCAAGGTATAGAGCATTTGATAATCTTCCACAAAGATATGCAGACTACATAGAAGAATCCTCATTAGTGGTTGAAGCAATAGAGCTTTCTGGTCCCAGATGACATTTATTTTTCATCCCTCCAATGTTACACGTTATTGCCATTATAATTAAGATGGGCATGAAATGATAAAAGTACAGATTGCTGTTGATAGACGTTGGAAGCATATATATATTCATGTGTAAAAAGAAAGGAAATTTAATGTATCATTGTGTAGTTCTTATCCAGAAATAGGAGATGGAATTGTAATTAATCACCATTTCTGTTATCAGTGTGTCTTTCGTCTGATCAATTAGGTTCAAACGTCGTTTTTTTAACAAAGAATCTGCAGTAAAGGAACCAAAGAAACAGCTCAACCTGGATTGCAATTTTCTAATCAAAAGCCGGATTGGCACAGTCTTACCCATTGGGGCCGGAGGGATTCCTTTCAAATTTTTGAATGTTTACTCCTTTAAAATAAATATGATTCTTTATATAAAATTTCATAAATAGTTTCTTTATATATTTACTTTTATTAATGTATAGTTTCTTTACTTGCCATTTTAATAATTTCATGTGTGGGAAATTTCCCTTCAAACTCTCAAATATTTGCTCTTAAAATAAACATGATTCTATATCTAAAATTTCATAAATAATTTCTTTATATATTCACTTTTATTAATGTATGATCTCATTGCTTGCCATTTTTTTTTATATTATTGATTCATGATAATAATAGTTATGAAGACTTTGAAAGATAAATTTTCGTAAATCTTCGATACATGATTGACTATGCACTATTCACTTAGCTTGCAGATTAACAGTGAAAAGCCAACTTTAACACAAACATAAGCCTGTTTTAGGGTAGATTCTAACCATCACTATTCATATGGTATGCTAAGTGATGAAGTGCGGAGTAAGTTGGGACTACATCCACTCATGTTTGCCATTTTAATAATATATTTTGAGATATAAATACGATGATTTCTTAGATTTTATGCATATTTAAGAGAGAAAATAACTATTTTGGTTTTAAGCTTACTTTATTCTTTTGTCTCAAATAAAAAAAATAAAACAAAAAACTACCTTATTCTTAAAATCACTTAAATTTTTTTTTAAGTCCTGAAAAAAATTTTGGGTGCTAAAATAGAATTTTTGAAAAGTTCAAGTATCTTTAAGATAATTATCCCTAAAATTATATATTGCGAAAGATCTCTCATAATCTAATAGTTTAACGGGAATCAGAAAAAAAAAGCCTAATGTATAAGTCTTTTTAAGTCTCATGTACCTAAAAGCTAAAATAAAATAAAATCTAATAGTTTAACGGGCTTTCAATTGTTATTGGGCCACCAGCCCTGTCATGGCATGGTAGGAGTAGTTTTCGACGCATCGCGTGCATGCAAGTTCATACCATCAGACACGTGTCATCATCATAGCTAATTGAGATTGCGTCCACGCGATCAGAACTCAGAAGCACGTGCCACAGGAAGGGTAAGTCCGAATCCTATATTTTGTAACTAACTGCCATGACTCCAGTCTTCTGATTAGGCGCCAAAAGGTGTCCAACTGTCAAACCTCATTTGGCAAAACTGCCCTTTGCGCCATCTGCTGCATTATATAGGATTATTTTTATTTTCAATTTCTTTTTCTTGGTCATTTTGAAAAAAAATCACATTTTTTAAGAGGTATTGGAGAGGGGATACTGATTAGATTACATTTTTTTTATTGAAACTGTGATAGATTATTTAGAAGCACTTTAATGAGTATGCTTGTGCATTTAATTTGATTTAAATTTTAGTTTCAATTTGAAATTCATCTTATAATTTTAATAATGTATTTTATTTAATCGAAATATTTTTTATGCTTTTTATTTATCATTATGCTTTAAAATTGTAAATGACGCTCATGATAAGTGTCAATCATTCGTTTTATATATGCATGTCTTTATTCAATTGATACTAATTGTGTTAATGCTTTTCACTTTGAATTTTGAATTTCTTTTAATATAGCATTTAAAGTTTAACAGTCACTTTATCAGTTATTTTCTTGTTGAAAAAGTTTTTTTTAATAAATTTATTGTTGTTAAATTAGTAGTCAAAAGAAATATTTAAGTTTTAATTAAGTGATTGTCATTTTTTAAAGAAAAAATTTAATGATCGTTGAAAAAACTCACAAGAAAAGCAAAGAGCTTACTCAAGATTAATTATTATTCCTAGCTTTATAATTATAACTGACATACCAAGATTCAAGGTCCTTCCTTAACAAATTCAACATAATTTTCAAATTCCCATTTCAAGGTCGCGGGGTATATCGGTAATTTCAAACTGCTATACCTCCCTATATCTCCTCCCAATGGATCATGGTAGAAACTAGAAATAGAATGAAAATATTTTCTTTCCAAGACCTTCGCCTTCCTCTACATATCCATTAACGGGATTTCGGATTTTTCCCTTTCCGAAAGCACACAACAATGTCATTTTTCCTAGTAATTAATTTCAGGAACATTTTCCTGTCTCTTCAACCTCAAATTCGCACAATAGCGTTGTAGAAAGAACCCGGGGATGAGGTGACTGCACATCATTCGATGTGCAAACTTGAAGAAAGTGATTCTTCAAGAATTTCGATGGGTTGTTAAGGTTTTTGGAAAAGAGTTCTTGATCAAGAATGGATATTAGAAAATTACGATTTTCGGATCAGTTTCCTTATTGTTCAACATCTCCAAGAAGGAAGGTAGTTTCCCGTTTTGGTTTGGGGGTGACGTTTTCCTTGATTCTACTCATTGTAGTATTCTGCCATGTTTCTTTTAGGGCTTCTTTCTTGGACTCTGTTTTGGATCGGTCGAACAACAATAGTAGTTCTCTGCCTTTTTGGTCTTTCTCCTTTCCAGCTACATCTTGTTTTTATTCTTCTTGTAGTAATGTTACTTATTCTGTTCATGACATTGCTCTCGCGAAATTGGAGCACTCTGCTGTTAGAAATGAGAAAAATGAAAATGTGTCCACGAATGGTCAGAATAGGAAGTTCATGGATTCTGGTGGAAAAGGAGTTGCTTCCAAATATGCCAATGTGGGAAATTCCTCTGAGAAGGAACAGCATTGGAATGTTGGTCATGAAGGAGGAGAGAGGGCTCCTGAGATATCCCTTGAGTTTATTAGATCAGAGATTGATAAAAATGCTAACTTGAGTAATAAAAATGTCCAAAAAAAGGTTTCAGAGGAGCCAAAGATGGAGAATCTTTCCAAGGATTTGAGGAATGAAAACGTTACTGCTGAAGGAAAGTCATTGGGTACTAAAGTTTCTAACGGTAATTCTGAGAGTTTTTACGCATATTGTGACATCTTTGATGGTAGATGGGTCAGAGATGACTCAAAGCCATACTATCCTCCTGGTTCTTGCCCTTACATTGATAGGGATTTTGACTGTTACCTGAATAAGAGGCCAGATGATAATTATGTGAAGTGGAGATGGCAGCCGCATGGCTGTGACATCCCAAGGTAAGGTTTTCCTACTCTAATCTTTACAGAAGAAATGAGTTTATTCAGTCCGTTTAAATCACTTCATTTCCTTTTCTTTCTTTCTTTTTTTATTTTTTTTTGTAGTAAATATGAATATGAATAGCTTAGTCATGATACACGAAAAATGTTTTTCTGATTGTGGTTGCAGAGTTCAATGGCTTTCAGTGAACTTGTGATGGAACATTTCCGTGAATCTGTATTTCTTTAGTTTCTTAGTACTATTGTTGGAGAGACAAAATATTACTTGCCTGAGTTACAACCACAGAAGCAAATGTTTGTGACACCCACCCCGGGGTGCAGACTATTTTCTTTCTTAGTTTAGTGTTTTTCATGTCCTACACATATATGTGTGTGTGTGTGCATCTATTCAATCTGTTTGCTACTTGGGGATTTTAAATATAGAGTTTAGTTTGATCAATACTGAAAGCAGAGTCATTTTGGAGATGCTATGCATTCCAAAATCTCGAAGCTGATTACATAGTCTTCAAATTTAACTTGGTTTTGTAACGAGAATACACTTTAGGGATGCCATGGCTACAAACTTACTGGCACTGGAAATAATTGTTTTATCTGGGACACCATTTTTGAGTCTACACATAGCTCAAATGCTGAAATATGTGAGATTTCATTTTTTTTTTCTTTTAATGATTTACGCTCTTGACTATGCATTTCAGTATGAATGCAACTGACTTTCTTGAGAGACTCAGAGGGCAAAAGCTGGTGTTTGTGGGTGATTCGTTAAATAGGAATATGTGGGAGTCTCTTGTTTGCATTCTTCGCCATAGCATCCCAGACAAGGAAAGAGTTTATGAGATAAGTGGTCGAACAGAATTCAAGAAGGGGGGCTCCTATGCATTCAGATTTGAGGCAAAATTCTAACTCATTAAAACTACATCTTTTATATACTCAAAATGGTTTTTCTCAATTGTTGGTTTCCTGTTTCTGCAGGATTACAACTGCTCCGTGGATTTTGTTAACTCTCCATTTCTTGTCAGAGAATCCTTCTTTAATGGTGTAAATGGTTCCTTTGAGACTCTCAGATTGGATTTGATGGACGAAGCAACTTTAATGTATGAAGATGCTGACATTCTGATTTTTAACACTGCTCATTGGTGGACCCATGAGAAGACCTCTAGAGGGTGATCATCTCTTCCTACCCATTTGCTTCTTTTCTCATCTTATTTTCTTTTAACTGCAAGCATTCTATCATTATTCCTCAGTGGTTTTCTTTTCTTTCTTTTTTTGGTTTGGGAGGGGGCAGCTTTATTTTTCTTTTATTATTGAGTCAGTTCTTGAGAGATGTCTCACTGCAATCTTAAGACATGTAGGAACCAAGTAATTTAAAACTGAGAATTATGATAACACATTTTCTGGTTTATATTCACCTTGCTAGTCCATCACCACTTGGACGGGGCAAAGTGAGGGGAACAGGGTTGCGTTGAATCTGCCGTTAAGAAACTTATGGCTAATTTAATTATTTTGCATTTTGGTGGTTCTTCAGAGAAAACTATTACCAGGAAGGTAATCATGTGCACAGCAGACTCAAGGTTCTAGAAGCGTACAAGAGAGCTATTTCCACTTGGGCTAGGTGGGTGGATGAGCATATAACTAATGGCAGAACTCGGGTTATTTTCAGAGGTTATTCAGGTGTACATTTCAGGTATGGATGTATATTACCTTTCTTCTAGCCTGCATGTAATCTGTCATATTTGGACGACATACTTATTTTGTTAAAAATCGTTTTGCAATATCAAATTCGTACTGATCTATCCTTGAGTTTATGGAAACCACAATATCACGACAGAATTTCTTGGTTAAGTGATGGAAAGGAAAGGGATGTTCTTATACACAGAACTGTCTCGAATCAAGTGGGAACTGGATGACATGTCAGGGATTATCTTATTGTTATTTTTATTTAATGATAGAATATCCAAGAAGGGCTATTGCCAGTGGCGGAGCAAGTATAGAAATTTGGGAGGGTCAAACATAAATTTATAATCTTGGGAGGCCAAGTATTAAAAAAACCTTGTGAAACTACTGTACTAGTAAAGGAATTTTAATTTTATTTGGGCCCCCCTGTTCCTTCATAGCTCTGCCAGTGGCTATTGCTTTTTTGAAGCAACGCAACTAAGCCAAAATTGCACTGGGGGAGACTCCAAATTAAGGATAGCTGCCAATTTTCTCTAGTTTTCTGGATAGAATTGATCAAGCATGCTTTACACCTCATGCTCATTTTACTAAAGATCAGACTGAGTATAGATGTTCTCCAGTGGATATAATGAAATAAATGATTCTGCCATACTTTGCTGGGATTGTGCAACAACATGATATTGCTACTTGGTATAGAAGCCTTGCTGTTTGTAAAGTTGAGGTGCAACTATTACTGAACATTTTTAATTCTGCATCTGCGTCTTGTGTTTCTCAAGGTGAATCGATCCTTAATTAAAAGTAATGGCCTATGCTAATGAAGGTGTCCTTCTTAAGATGTGTTTGTGCTGGCATCTTTATTCGTAAGCCACTTATATTTGGACCTAAAGTGTGTTCTATACTGAACTTTCGAAGAATTCTAGACTATGATGAATTACAAATACAGCATTTTTTCTTTTAATAAAAATCTGGATCATGGAGGCTTACTACTAACGCAATTCAATATGCCACTTGTTCATTGCTGCTTGTAATAAAAATCTCCCGATCCACTAAATCAGTTTAAGAGAAGAAAATAGAGAATAACTGACCTCTTGAGCAATTGATTTGATTGCATGCAGTGGAGGCCAATGGAATTCTGGAGGACAGTGTCATAAAGAAATCGAACCAATATTCAACGAAAGTCATTTGGAAAAATACCCTCGAAAGATGAAAGCTCTGGAATATGTGCTTCAGAACATGAAGACTCCTGTAACTTATCTGAACATAAGTATGCTTACAGAATTTAGAAAAGATGGCCACCCTTCAATTTACCGAAAGGAATACAAGAGTATAGAAGAACAAATTGCTGCTGAGCAAACTCAAGATTGCAGTCATTGGTGCTTGCCCGGAGTACCAGACACATGGAATGAGTTGCTATATGCTTCGCTCTTGAAAATTGCTGGTAGAGGATGATGGATAAACCAAATTAGACAATTTGTGTTCAGGTTTGGCTTGAAACTTTCGTTACTTTCCGACCATTTTCCCTCTTGGTCGTGCAAAGTGCATGCTCTTTTGGTAGGGAAGATAATTGCTAGAGGCTTCAGATACTGATAGGTTCAGGAAGGTCTTGATGTATTTGACCTCAGATAAACTTGTATCCATGGGGTCAAAAAGACTGGATTGTACTATCTCTTAGATGAAAAATTGCACATTTGTATATACGAATGAAGATATTCTGTTGATGTATCCTAGCATGATTGGAAGGTGCTACCCATATATCTCTGTTTGCATATTTATCCCTTTTATTATCAGAGTTCGAATCAATAAATAGAAACTAAGAAATAAATTAATTATCTTCACAAAACAGTTTGCTTCACAATAGTGAACACACACTGGAATTGTATAATCTTTCCATTGGGAGAAGATTTCAGATGATGATCGCACAATATGCTCTCCCCGGGCTAGGAAAGCCTTCATCTACAGTGGTGGCACTAGATTTGCCTCGTCCGTGAAGAGCCATTCACTCGTGAAGAAATTGAGCAGAAGCAAGCAGCAATGAGGGTAACAACCTGCTCATGCTCATCAATTAAGTGGGAGATTGAAAGAAAGTAAAAGTTCTCTACAGGGGCATGAAATAATTGGTCCTGGTAGAAGAACATGGAGATAAATATGTTAATGTTTCACCGTCAGAGGTCAGTGTATTTAACATGTCTTTTCATGTAGTCTATAATCGCTACATTACTCATTAATTGTTAATCATCAAGCAACACATAGTGGATTGATGGACTCACAGATGATGATACTGAAGCATCTTGGTGCAATGAAATTGATGAGGAACGTTTTGAATTGTACATGTACATATCATTTTCCACGATGAATTTTACGTGTTTTGGCTGCTTTCACATGTGTGTGCACGCACCATTGGAGTTGTCTAAGGGGGATAGAAAGTGGAGATTGTGACTAGGAATGCTCAATCCCCTTCTATTTGATTTGAAGATGCTCTTTTATGAAAACCCTTTTAGACAGAACAGAATAGAACAGAAAACGCTTGGAATGTTCTTTTATTGAACTTAAAAACTGCATTAACTTAAGAGTACATAGAATGGAAAATAAAAGCCATGGAAGACCCTAAAAGAGTCTCTTTGCCGTTTTGTGACTTGCCGGTTTGCTTTGCATTAGCCAAGACTTAGCTAGACTTGGGATAGCATCATCTTCTTGGTGCACCATTGAGTTTAGCAAAGATGATGGCCAGTGCAAGCAAACTGTCTGAATACGGAGGAGGGTATAGATTCCTCTCTCCGGCCTCCACACTTCTCAAGAACCTGTGTCTCCTTCATCCCAAATTTTCCTGTCATCTCCGAAATTGACTGTTAAGAATAGTAATATCCTCCACAAATATCCAGTGGTTCTTGCGAAGGTTGTGGAGGGTGTTAATTGCTGGATACTGGGGTTTATATAGCCTGATGATTTGAGTTGTTGCTATTGGAATAAGAATCCATCAAGTTATTACATCACTATCCATCCACACTTCGCTGACTTTTCCTTTTATACTTCACCATTGAAGTTGCTTTCACATCTGCAGTATCTGTCCTTAGTTTACTGATATGTCAACTCTACCCTTCACCTATTTATCCCATACTTTTGACGATGGGTTGCAATTGCTACAAATATGACTCTTGAACTTGAATCTTTTGCTCTTTTTTTCATGCAAAATGTGAAGAAAAAAAATATCAACAAGCATCATTCCATGTATGCATAAACAGTACTAATATCTGTGTCTGCATAGTGTTAAACGAGTTAAGTCATTTGAATTCTCAGGGGAAAATGGTATAAAATCTTGAATTAGGCTAGGCAGCTTTTGAGGGCATTGAAGTCTATGTGACTAAAAAGTTTCATATGGCTTTGAACACTTGCATTGGTGCATTGCTTTTATGGTTGTCGGGGTTACTTTTTATTTATTTATTTTATGATATCATTAAATCCACTAACTCAATTCTTATATGGAGCTTTTCTTCCAACCGCTGAAATCAACTTATTTTCTAGTAGTTGCATTTCACGTGTCATGGAACCCTAGTTTAGGAAATTCTGACCGTTCAAAAATATAATTCACTAAATGATTTTTATTTATCTCAAAATATAAATTATTTATAGAAATTTATAATATTTTATTATTAATTTTTAATATTATATTTATTTATTTTCATATATCATTTCACATATTTCTTATTTTTAAGACAAGGTATTTATAGTTTTTTATTCTCAAAATAAAATTTCTTTTCTATTTATTATTCTTAAGACATAATAATTAAACATATTTTATGAACAAAAAAATTATCTTGATTTATATAAAAATAAATCTAAGTATTTATATTTATATTTTTAGATAGGAGTAACAATTGTATCCATCTTAAAGCTAGTGACAGTTGCAATTTATTTTCATTTCTTTCTTGCAATTTTATAAGATTTTTTAAAGTTTGGAGTTCGAGCCATTTTGATATTATCAATTATATTCGTTTATATAAGGTAGTTTCATGGCAAAATTAGCATCATAATTGCATTTGGCAATTCCTGAGGAAGAAAAATTCCAAGAATATTTTGTTTGGTGGGGTTTGTGAGAGAGCAATTTACGACTTGAACTAAAATTGATCGAGGTTGAACCTAAACTGGTGAATTGAAATCGGAATCAAACTGTGATTAACGGTTTTAAAATTATTTATTAAGTTTATGGTTTATGAATTAATGATTTTCAATTTCGATTTAAATTTTTCATTTTGATAAATTGTGAATCAATAATTTATGAATCGAAATCGAAAATTCATGAACCGTTGAAATGACGATTATAACTTTAAAAAATATATTATATATAATTTTATTTAACAAGTTACTTTTATTTTTTATGCATCAGTATTATTTTCATCTCATCATTTTACCATTATGAATACAAAAATTAATTTTTATCTTTTCAAATTTAAAACTTTATAAATGTTTTAGAATTTACAAAACTTTCTTGTAAGCTTTAAACAAATGTTGTTTGGTGCCAAATACCTATATTAATTTTCATCATTTTTATAGAATGAACGAAAGAAATTCGATAAAGAAAAAATGGCACATACATTATAGTTTTTAGAAAGTTTCAAAAAAAGAAGATCGATTATCTTTTAATTCTGACTTTTTAGATGTTCAATTTTATCTTGATTATTAAGTTAAAGGTAAAAAATGTCAATAAAAAGAGAGGACTTCTATTAAAATTAAAGTTGAAATTTCATAATAATCGATTAAGATAAGAGATGATTTACAAGTAAGATAATTACGATGATTTTGATTTTTCTATACTCTCATAAGATACAAAAATTATATTTAAATTCATTTTAATAATAAATTTTCACATTTTAAATTAGAAGAAATTATCCTGAAATTTTAATTTTTTAAAAATTAAAATCGATATCGTATTAAAACTATAACTTTATCATAAGCGATCAAAACAATTAACTATTGATTCATAAATCTTTCAAAATTATTACTTTAAAATTTTAATTTTAATTTATTTTTATTTTTATAAAAGGTGAATACACATTCATCAAGAATAGTCAGTGAGCTTCTCGTCATATCTAACTTTGAACGCAAAAGAAATATACAATCAGTAATCTTTTCGTAGTTTCTTTTCACCTTTAACACCTCTTTGCGTTGGGGATTCCAATAGCTCTTAAGAAGCTAAAAGACAGTGACCTCCTCCTCAGATATGCACCCACTGATATACAGTAGGACTCACCACTCATGTTTCTTTCTTTCTTTCGCTTTATAACTTTAATGCATACAAACAAATCACCACCAAACTATGTTTTTATTCAAGAATCCCAATTGGTCCATTTGTTTTATTCTGTTGCCGAGCTAATTGATTCTGCAATTGCCTACTAACATTTGAAGATCATCATTGAAAAAGACTTTGAAAAAAATCATGATCTCAAATCCATGAAGATTAGCATTGATAATATATTTGAATGATGCCGCTTTAAGTAAGTGGGGTAAAGCCTGGATTATGGTGGATTCCAGTTTAGTTGCTTGCATGACCTAATTGTTTTTTATGTATTGAATTTGAGGATATTATCTTTCCTATTGTGAGGATAATAATTGGCATCAGGGTAAAACTTGTCTTCTTCTATTCTCATTATAATAATCCGATAATTGTCTAGTTTTGAAAAATAATTATTCAATGTGTAAAAGTTTTAGAAGAAAAAAATACGATGTTATTGATTGATTTATTCATGAAAGAGACAAAATATTATAAAAAAGGACGACAATTGGATGATCATGTGTGCACCAAAGGGAAAAAGAAAAAAAATCAACCAAGAGAATAAAAATATAATATATTTAAGAGTAATTACCAAATAGATATTTAGCCAACCTTCACTATTTTCATCTAATAGAAAAACTGGTTACCACTTACACTACCATCTCCAGGCATTTATTCTTTAGGGAAATTGGTTCAAAATGCTTTCAACTATTTGTATTTCTTTAAATATATCCTTAATTTTTTTCAATACCCTTGTACTATTTTTAACCATGTGAAAATAGCTTTAAACTTTAATTTCATTTTTTTAATATAATTTATTATCCAAATGATGAACGAAAACTATCATGTGAGATAGGGTAGATGGTAGAAATCATGATAAAACATAGAATAAGCCTAGAAATAGATGGAATTAAAGTTTAAAGATATTTTTGTATAATTAAAAATTATACTAGAATAAAAAATATGAAAAGACAAAATTTAAAAGGTAGAAATAGGTGTAAGGACATTTTGGCTCATATTCCTTTTTTTTATCTATAAAAACAAATTTAAAAAAATACCTTTTTAGGTAATTGGAACGACAGACATTTAGCCTCGGTTACCCCACTACTAAGTTGCCCAGCCCATTATGCAAAGTATACAATTATATTCCCTAGCCTGGACGCCTGCATTTTTTGTACTCTCAGCCCAACAACTTTGTTTAAAAAACCCAACCTTACATGACATGGGCTTGGCAAAGTACTAAATCCATTAGACGGGCCTTCATTTTGTTCTTTATCCAAAACTATTGCGGCCTACAACAAGTAAGATCAAGAAATGCACAGCCCTCAATCCCCCAATCCCAAATTCCCAATGGAAAGTCTTCAAAGTCACGTTGAAAGTTTGTATCTTATCCGTCATACTTTGTATATTTTGGAAAGATATTTGAATATTCCTTTTAAAGTAAGGATATTTAAATGTAAGCATATTATATCTATCATACTTTTGACTCTAATGCTTTAACTTTTCAAAAATTTAAATTTTTTTTCATTTCAGTTAACCACTCAAATTTTTAAAAAATTTATCATTTGTACTTTCATCCAAAATTATGTTATATTATTATTTACATCTATTTTTTTTTTCCAAGTTTAGCATTCGAAATTTTTAAAAATTCAATTTATACACTTTTATCAAAAAATTATATTATATTATGGTTTTCATTTATCATATTCAATGTAAGTGACTTATTTTAGGGACATTCTTGCCATTATGTAAAAACTATGTAATTCCAAAAAAAAAAATGCAACAATTTTCTTCTGTTTTTCACCTTATTTTTATTTTTTATATTTTATTCTTCTTCATAATCAACTATCATTGAATTAACAAACTCAAAACAACTGACAATAAATATAAATCAAGTGACACAAAAAAAAATTTAAAAAAATTTAAATTATGAAATCCCACAAGGGCAAAAGAAGAAAATGTCATAGATGATTTTGATTGTTTTGATATATAGGTTTTTTTTATTGATTTTTCTCTACTGTCACTTGAATGTTTTATTGGACTTTGTTGATTAAATTACGATTAATTATGCAAAAGAAGGAAGAATAATAAGGTGCAAAAAAGAAGAAAATTATGACAATTTTTTAAAAAAATTATGAGTTTTATATAATGACAAAAATGATCCTAAAAAAATCAATTGCATTGAATGTGATAGATAAAAACAATAATATAATATAATTTTTTGACTGAAGTAAAAAAAAATTGAACTTTTAAAAAGTTCAAATGCTAAATTTACACAATTTGTTTTTATAATATATAGAAATAGTCATATAACAAAATTTTGAATGAAAGTGTAAATATTGAACTTTTTAAAAATTGAAGACCTAAACTTGAAAAAAAAAAATTACAAAAGTTAAATTTTTGAAAAGTTCAGCTGACACTTGTATAATTTCCCCTTTATGTAATTACAATTTTCAATCTCTTTGGAGAGAGAAAACAATAAATAAATAAAAGTAAGATTAAAAAAATATCATAACTAATAACTAATATTTGAAATGTGGATGTTGAGACTAAAACACTTAATAAATAAAGTTTCATTTAGTAGACTAGAAAGTTTCCGTGTTGTTTATTGAGCAGTCATGTGGGGAAAAAAATATATTTATATTTTAGACAACTATTCCACTGTAAAATAATTTATAGTTTCAAATGGAAATAGTAAAATTTTAGAAGAAAAGAAGAGAAATAATCTAGTACTACACTTTCCTAGTTGAAACAGAAAAGGGAAGACTTAAGGTATTGACTGTACTCTGACTTTGGTATTTTTACATATTACAATTTCTATTTCAAAATACTAGTTGTTTAGTAGAATTTTTTTTTTTAAGTTCAGGTTTTTATTTTACAAAATTTAATAAATATCTATTTTTGTAATATTTCCTCTACTAATCTTTCTCACTTTAACTTTATAAAAGTGATTAGATAATTTGACTAAAAAATATGCATTATTTTTAAAAATATTAAATTTATGTACAATAAAAGTTTAAAAATACTTTTATTTTTAAAAAGTAGTTAATATTAAGCGGTGCAGAGGGAGACAGCACAAAACTCAAAGGCTCTAAACACTATGAAATTACACTTTGGGTTTATGTCTTTAATTAATTCACGACTGCTGGTCCATTTTTGGGTTAGTCAAAAGAAAGGATAGTGGGAATGTTGTTCTTTGTCGACATGATTGTGATAGAGAATTCTTATTTCATCTAGAAATATAAGTCACTATAATTTATTTTATTTTATGTATATTTTATATATTTTATATATCATTTCATCTATTTCTTTTAATATTTTATTATTCTTAAACAAATTTTTTCTTATTTTTATTTTCAAAATATAATAATTAAGAGTATTTTAAAAATAAAAAAAATCATTGATTTACGTAAAAATAAATTCAGCCATTTATATTTATGAAATAAGAGAGTAAATAAGAACAAAAAAACTCTTAGTTGCTAGTCTCTTTTATATGGTGCATATCGGGTCTTATCAATATTAAATAATTACGCTAAACATGATAATTCGAATGTGACATTATAAGTAAATATGTCAAAATTATAATTTGAACACGATTTACAAATTAATATGTCAATACGATATGAACACAATAATTTGAAAATAAAATAAATAATGAATCATCTCGCCAATCCACTAATGACACAAATAAGATATTTATTAATTATTTGTATTTTTTATCCACAAACATATTATTTACATATTTAAATGATTAAAAAAATAAAAAGATCTAATTCTAATATGTACAACAATAATAATAAAATTTTACTTATTTAATTTTGATCTCAAAAGGTAAATTTATTCTTTTAAAAGAAATTTAAAAACAAATTGACAAATTGAAATCATATTAAATTGAATAGAATAATAATTTATCGAGTTAACATGATTTTAATTTAAAGACGAAAACTCTCGACCTTAGCTCATTATTATTGGGGTCGCATTTGTTTCGTGCCTGCTCTTTTCTAGTTTTGTCCCCAAAATAATGATTATCTTATATTAAAAGAGACTTAGTTTATCTCCGTAGTATTAGTATATGGTTTATCAGAATCTTTCCACTTTGGACAAAAATGGCTCAGTCCTATGTTAGTGTCCCCCGGGTGGAACCGGAGCACCTATGGTATGATACGTGTCCTCTTGAAATGTTTTCTAATCGAAATTCGATTAAAAGGTGTAAGGTCGAGGAAGAATAAGTATCTTTGTTTAACAAAAATAAATTGACAGATTTTGAGATTGTTGCTTAGATCGTTGAATCACAAACGATGGGAATCTTTCCATGAGAAAATTATGAGTTATATTCTTCCTCCTGATTGTCTCATCCTTTTCTTAAATCCTCTGCTTTCTTTCCATGAAATGATGATGTCAAATGCACAAGCACATTCAAAAATAGGCGAAAGAAAATTTATCAATTAAATCATATTATTATATTATTTACACATTTTCAATGAAAAAAATATCGAAAATGATTCATAATATACCAAAATATGATGAATGAACTTCTTTTACAATACTTAATAATCATCTTGTGGATACAAAAACACTTCAAATAGAAAAATATATAAATAATTTTTGAAGTAAATAAAATTGGTTAAACATTAATTACAATTTTTTTTTTTTAAAAAAAAACTTCGGTTTTTCGGTTTAACCAAAGTTTCTAAAGTTGAAACCGAAAACCGAACCGTAATTTTAAAAATTTCGGTTAACCGAACCGAATAAACCGAAAAACCAAAATACCAAACCATTTTTAAAATTTCGGTTCGGTTCGGTTCGGTTTTTTCGGTTCGGTTCGGTTTTTGAACACCCCTATTTCTTAACCCTCTACTTTCTTTCGGTTTCGTTTTGAATTTGAATAACTTATATACTCCTTTCATTTTGAAACATTTAAATTTACACATTTGATTTAATACTAGAATCAATGATATTCTTTATATTCAAAATTAAATCTTCATATTTGATTTAATATGAAATTTAATATTAACATTTGATCTTTAAGAAGTTAATTCATTATCTTTAAGTTTAGTGGTGTGCATCATTATTCATTAGTCGGTGGGATATAAATTCTTTAAATTAAAAATATTGTTAATAAAATTTAAATGAAAAATATATTTATTTTTTAAAAATTAAACATTGAATTTCAAAAAAATATCAAATAAAAATATAAATATTTAATTCCAAACAAATAATAGTTTTTTTACGTTAAACAAGTTAAGATATTATTCTTAATATTAATATGATTGGTGGTGAGATTAAATGAATTAGTAAGATGAAAAAAATTTAAATTAAAAAAATTGTTAATAAAATTTTATATAATAAATATCTTTATTTTAGAAAAATAAAATATAATTTCAAACCTCTCAAAATAAATATTTAAATATTCAATTACAAACCAAGAGAATAATAAGTTTTTAAAAGGCTATGCCATAGTCCTAACTAAATAGAATTCATTGTTTTGTGCAAAAAGTATATAGTATTTTTTTATGATTAATATTTTATATATAAGGCTATGAAAGATGAAAAAAGGGCTCGATCTGGTTGATTTTAAGAGAAAAAATGAAAATATGAAGTTTCTGAAACCGACGATTGAAAATTCAAGACAAAACCGTTGATCAAGCCAATTTAATTCGTTTAACACGACCTTAATTTTTGTCAGAGTTGTTTAATAATAAAAAAAGGAAAATTGCTTCAATTTGTACTTATTTTTTGAAGAATTGCTCAATATTGTCTTTATTCTTTTTTAGTTCCAATATTTTGACACATTTTGTCCAATGTCATCATTTCGTCTAAATAAATTATGTAATTATTTTTTATGCAGGGAAATTTGGAAAATGACCTAATTGGACAATATGTGAAAAATTAATGACTAAATTTTTTTATAAAAATTAAAGATGAAAACAAATAAAAGTTCAAAGAATATGAATTAAAATGGGAAATTATTCTAAAATTTATTTCCTTATTCATTTTATCATTTTGGAATGTTGACTTGCTAAATTATTGCTACTAAAGCTCATATATAAATTGAAAAGAAGTAAAAGAAATGAAGCAATAATGCAAATACTGTAAAATGGATAAATGATCAATTAGTTATATTAATCTACTTTTTGAGCCATTTTAATTTATTGAATTCATAAAACATTCACGAAAACAAACATGAAAAAATTTGTTCAAATGTAAGTTATAATTTAATTTATTTTATGATAGACTTTTGGTTTTATTATAATAATTAAGAAAGCTTTTCATGTATTATTGACAAATTGACAAAAAAGAGTAATAATTAATATTTACTCTTTGTGTTCACTTAAAGTTCTCTAAAATAATAATTTTTTTATAAAATATCAAAAATAATATTCTCAATTTAAGAAATTCATTTTTCCTTGCACATAATAAATCTTACTACTAACAATATTAGTAATAAAGATAATTGGTAATTTACCTTTGCATTAAATCAAAATTTTGGATAATGCTCAATGTGTTCCATTTCCATATTTGCCTTTCATAAGAAAAAAACAAATTCCTTCATTTATAGACGAAAAGATCACATTGGACAAATGTGTCAAATAATAAGACTAAAAAAATGATAAAATATAATGGGGACGACATTGGACAATCGTTCAAAGATTATGGTGAAATTGGTACAACTTTGCAAAAAAAAAAAAAAAATCTTGCAAAGAACCATAGCTAGGAAATTAATTTTGATGTAACATAAAATACTTTTTACTCGCTATATCGTGGGACCCATATTCTTAAACATAATGTTCACTTGTCACTTGTGCTTGTTGATTTTGTTCACATATAGGATATCTTATTCATTGATCACTTCTGCCTGTTGATTTTAAGCGTGTAACGTATATGGGTATGAGCAGGTAACATTGGTTATTTTCGTTTGGTCAGGTATAAATTTGGAGTCATACAATTTGAATTTTCAAATTATGTAGTTATTTAATGTAAAATTAAAATTAATTTCATCAATTAATTTGTGTTATGCCAAAATATAGCAACCCTCATAAATGAAATAATATTACTTTGTTTGTTGAAGCAATAGCTCTGGATCGAGCAGGATGCTTACCTAATTATTATGAATTATGAAAAGGAGAAAGGAAAGGGCTTTTTTTATTTGATTTTATAGATTAAGAGGTGAGCAAGGGGGCTTGCTCTTGCAATAAACGAAAAAGTTTCTATTCGCCTTAGCTAAGCAAGCCTGGTTCTCTGGGCACTACGGTAGGTCTATTTTTTTAATAAATGTTTGACAATAATTATTATGAGTATAAGTTTTTTTTTTGAGGAATAAAATTATGAGTATAAGTTATTACACAATTTAAACGTCCTAAATTGAACACATTCGAATCCCTCGGATAGGGTATATTTGTTATTTAGAAATTAGAAGTCAAACATGGGTGTAGACCAATAAAAATTAACACTATAAACAAGCAATTTATGATGAGGAATTTGAGGAATAAAGGCATAGTTTTGCTTTATTTGCTGGATGGTTTGAGTTGGAGGATGCAAAATAAAAGCATTGTATGCATTTTGACCTTTACAAGATCATGTTTGTCGACCTAATTCAACATATTATCTTCTCCAAACCCAATTCTAAAATACCCTTTTTTGGCTGCAAAAAGCTGGAGCTAATAAACAACATAACTATTAGTAGCGTTTACTTATTGTTGTGCTTTACTTCGACAAATAGAAATTAGTGGGCATATGTAAAAGAGAACCAAAGTAATCTCTGTTATTTCAAGATTGGTTATGTGGTATAATTAGCCTGAACTATTTTACAAGTTAAATTATCTTCCCATCAGATAAAAGAAAACTCATCATTTTTGTCGGCTTCTTTTAATCAAGATAAGATGTGGAAAATAAAAGGAAAAAAGAAAAAACCAACTTTACAATGTTTTTGCACTTTCTAGGACGTGGCTTAAAGATTATCGTGTTTTGTGCATCGAAGTCAATTGCCAGTAAATTACTGAGCTTTCTTTTCTTTGTTAGGGTATCTATAGTCTCTTGAATCTTGTTTAATGGTCAAAGGGCATTAAGCTGTGGTTGGTTGCCACGTAGGGTTTTGACTTGATGATCCTTTGAGTGGAGTTGAGGATCACGATTTATACTGTTTTTTAAGGTTGTGGTTTGCAGACATTTTTTATTGACTAATGAGGACCAGATCCAGTGTTTCTTGCAAATTATGACTATGGTTTTAATGGAGATTTTAATGGAGGGCAGGTGAGGGGAAGGGAAGGGAGTTTTGTTTGGATAGTTATATAGTATAGGAAGAGATGGAAAATAAAATTTCCTTATTTAGTTTGTAAACAAAGGAAAGAGAAAATATAATTCAATTAACTATTGTACTCTTATAATTTATTCTTTATTACTATTTTTTTTTTTAGTTCTAGATATAACATTCTTAATTTTGGTGAGAAGGTAAAATAGAAAGGAAAAGAGGAAAAGATGAAATGAGAATGAAGTGAATATGAGAGAAAAGTAAAGTGTGTAATTATTAAAATATCATACAGGCAAATAAGTTTACATAAGTTTAATTTTCCCTCTCATTCAATTCCCCTCAAGTAGTTTGATCTGCATCTACTAATATAGAGAATTAAATAAGGAGATGAATGCAATATGGCATCTTACTAGAACTAGGAGAAAAAGGCTAGAAACTGAGTGGAAAGAGCAATGGAAGTATTTCTGCCTTGGTTTTTGGAACATTAATTAATAGTGAGTAGTTTCGTCATCACCAAAAATACATTTGGTGTCTTTAATAAAGATTTTGGGTTCAAACCATAGGATAGCATACCAAGTAAGATTTTATTAGAAGTTTTATCATCTTGCAAAAGGTTCGATCGAAAAAATATATATTGGATTGATTGTTAAAAGTTAAATAGATACACGCACCAATTAAATTATCTCATAAAGAGAAAGAATATTCTCAAAATCAAAAGAAGAATAGATGTTTTGACCTTAATGCTTCTGTAGATGGTGATTATCAGCATTATCAGAGTATTAGAGGGTAAATTGCAATCAAATGGAGAACCTTGTGACACTTGTTCCTTCATCACTTTGAACCTATTATTAAAGTAACACAATATTAATTCATAAGCCAACTCCCATGGTGCCATTCCACTTCATACAAAATCATCTATAAAAGGACCAAAACACTAGCAAAATTGAACATCAAATACTTCCTCCAACAATTATCTTCCACTTCTCCTCTCAGTTTTCTAATTTAGTTAAATGATAAGAAGGCAATGGACAGTGCAAGAATGGAAGTGAGAGATTAGAAATCTTTGAAGTGTTAAGATACAATATAGATGATATTTTGAAAGTATGCCTTCTTTTTCTCTTCGAAACAAAATTGCAGACTGAAAACAACAATGCT
This sequence comes from Apocynum venetum, assembly GCA_019593545.1. Taxonomy (NCBI): domain Eukaryota; kingdom Viridiplantae; phylum Streptophyta; class Magnoliopsida; order Gentianales; family Apocynaceae; genus Apocynum; species Apocynum venetum. The sequence goes on from SRSM01000132.1 coordinate 6,703,536, forward strand.
ATCGGGTAAGATTTCTTTACTTCTTTATTCTTTTTATCTTATGCAACAATATTTACGACAATTAAAGTTGTGGATTACCATTTTTCTTATGCTAATGCGTGGATTTATTAATGGTACTTAAACTAGTTGGACTTTTTATCACATGTGGGCTTAAAATGTTCATTAACTTATTTGTCCCTCTCATTGTGAAACTCGTCAGTGTTAAAAGCATGCAAGATTACAATTCTCATGTAGAGCAAGTCTTCGAAGAACATGATGAGATTTAGCAAAAGAACAAGCAAATTAATTAGCCATCATTGTTATATGGTCTTCTTGAGCAATAGTTTACGGGACTCTTTTTTGTGATTTAGTGGACTAAAATTTAGGGATTTGTTTGCTTTGCATGGTGAACTGCATGACTTTAGAAAGAAACAACTACTAGCATATTAACCACAATTTCCTTGGGAAAAGTAACTAAAGATAGAGAGAAAAATGCTGCTCCAAAATTCATAATTAATTTTGTTATGCTAATAAGGGGTAATCATATTTTGTTAACAACTTGGGGATATGATTGTGATTTACCTCGATCATCATCGTTTCAAAATGAAAGAAGCTGCCATTCCATTAATAATATTAATAATAATCCATTCACTGTGTGGAAATAGCAAAAAGAGTCAAATCATCGACAGCCTCCAAAATTGGGATTTCGATTGCACCTCAAGATTCATCCTGTCCCACAGTTGCTACTAAATAAATTTTACCTGGTATACTATTGTTTAAATTACAGAAAAATAAGAGTAAATTATATTATATTCCTCCGTATGCTTTTGACGTAACAAAATAAAATTTTTAAAATAATTACCGCGATATCTTTATTAATAATATAATTTACTGTGAAACTATGCAAATAATAAATTATAAATCGTTAAATTGAAACGTTTATTAATAAAAAATGTAAATACAAATATATTTATTTTTAAAAATATAATTATTTAATTTTAAATATTTTAAAATAAAAAATAGAAAACATATAATCACCTAATTTTGAACCGATGAAATAATAATTAAGTATTTATTTATACTCTTTTTTTTTTTTGAGGGAATGTTTATACTCTTGTTAGTGTTGGAGGAATATTCATTTGTATTTAATTGATTATTTTTAACCCTTATCCAATCAACAACTTTGCGACGAATGAATTAATCCTTTTATTGCTCTCTTTAAAATAAATAAATAAAAGAAACCTCTAAAGTAAGTATCCCCTGTAATACTCCCATAAACTTGCCCGTGTATTCCTCAAAATAACAATAAAAGAAATCTGAACCAAAGATCATATTTTTACGTCTAAGTTTTTTTAATACTAAAAGTACACTCTTTAATAATATACTAATTTTTGTATAATATATGTAGCTCAGCAAATACTTTAAGATATTACTAATAATAATGCTTACAAAATATTACCTTCATATTTGATTTACTATAAAAATTAAAAATATCATTTAATCTTAAAAAAAAATTCTTGTTAGTAGTAAAAACTATAAATTAGTAAATTTAATTTTTTAAAATTAAATAGATTCTTAGTAAAATTTTTAAGTAAAAATATATTTATTTAAAAAAATTAATATTTAAATTTAAATATTTTAAAATAAAAATAAAAATATCTAATTCTAAGACAGAAAAAACTATAATCTTGCCGATTAAAGGCAAGTTATTGGTGTTTATTTTGGGAATAATGACAATTAAAGAGAAGGGTAACACGTCTACGTCAGGCCTTGGATACTGGTCTCGTGAGGTCAAGGAAAAATCAACGGTGTATTCTGCTAAAAATAGGCCACCTGACGGACAGGATTTGAAATAGGCAAGGGTTAAAGTATAGGTCATGGGGCCCGCTTTCATCAGCTTTTTAACAGTAAAAAACACATCAAATCAGTCAATCAACCTGTCAATCATAAGACCCTACGTGCTTGCTTGATTGCTTATGCTCTCCAGACCAAAGCCAGGAATGGATTCTGGGTATATCTTAAAACTCTGAGTTTAAAAAAAATGTTTCTTTCAAGTTTATATTATTTGTAAAGGAAATTCGTACTGACAATTTCTCTTTCTTCCATGATTAAATATTTTTAAATTGATATATCTATCACGTATTACTTAATGACTTATATTTTTATTATAATACAATATTTTTCTTTATGTTAAGGATAATTTAGACGGAGACAAAATAAACTAATTTTCTTTTAACGAGGTTTTCAAATTTGAGGTAAAAAAATGAATATTATTAGAACTTTTGTTACAAAAGGCTTGATGCACCGGGGTTAACTCAAATTGGTTTTTGGATGCCTAAATCTAAATTTAAACATTAATATTTATATTTAATTTAATAGAAAAGTAAGAAAAATTTTAGATGGCGAGTAAATGAAAATATTATTATTATTATTGTTATTATTATCATTATTATTAAAGTTGTTGGTTTTACAATTACATATATTAGTAGAACATTAATTTTTCAACTTAAGTGAGTTGTATTTATTATTAATAATAAATAATAAATAATAATATATTATTATTATTAGAAATTATATATATTTTTTAAAAATAAACATTTAATTTTAAATATTTTTAGATAAAAATATGTTATTTCAATTTTCAGTTGAGAGAGTATTTTTGAATGACGAACCTTATTATTATAAATCATAATAAGATGAAAAATTCTATAGTTTATAAATATTTACTTTTGAGTCAATAATAAGAATTAAGAATAATTTTTATATTACGAAACTTATCAATTTATTCATATTATAAATGTGGTAAGTGATTGAACAATGTATTATTAGAATATAAATCTTTTAAATTAATAAAGTGTTTATTGAAACTTAATATACAGACATTTTTTTATAAATAAACATTTAAATATAACTTACATATAATTAGCCACTCTTTATTTAAAAATTTGTCTATAATTTTTTAATAAAAAAAACAAAATTGTCTATAATTTGAAGAGGGAAAAAAAACTCATCTTCGTGGGACAAAAAGTGCTTATGAAGTTATCAAGTTTTCATTTTGTATTCATCCTATTGATATTGTGGCCCGAATCCAAAAAAAAAGGGGGCAGGAAATAATGAACGCAATACATTTTATGTCAACAAATCCAGATGCAGAGGTAGAAACAGAAATATTTACAGCCCCACCGTGTGAAAGTGAAACAGCAACAGCCATGGAGGCGAAAGTTGAAATTATTTCAGAGTCAAAACTGCACTTGAGTATAATCTTCTGTTAAAGGTGAGTCTGGATATTCATTGCAGTTCTAGTTCGTGCATTTATTGTTCCCTTACCTTTCATGACTACTCTAGAACTTCTCATCATTTAGTTATGAAAGCGATTTTCCATTTTGTTTTAAATTAAAAATAGTTAAAATGCAACGAATATTACTTTACACACATATATAAATATTATTCCAAAATTCCAATATTCTCTACAAAATTCGTATGGCTAAGCATGGTTAAGGGAAGGGTGGTTCACCTATATTGTGCTGGATAAAGATAGGCAATTACACTTAATACATAATCTGAACAAGATATGATTTATACACAGGTTTAACCAGACACATACATGATACTATTTGATATGAAGATGAAATAGGTTTTAACTCACTCATCAAATTATGTATTTCATACCCCCACCATGCAAAATTATATTTAATCGAGCAACATGTTAAAATCTCAATATAACTTTATTTATAATTATTTTAATAATAATATATTTAAAAAAAAGAATGCGTGACAAATGTGTCAACTTTGCTAAACTTATTCCGTTTATTCGTTTCAATTAAAATCTTATTCTTAGTTCATTATGAATATGTCAAGCCTCATGTTAACGAATTATGTTCAATAAAAATGATTTTAGTCAAAGTATTCCTCCAACTCCTCATTGGATTACTGAATTTTTTTTGTTGATTTATTTAACTGTTAGTACTCTTTGTCTTTTTGAAATATAAACTACTTTAATTTAATTATTAAAAATTAAAATATCATTATTAATGTGTTTAGTATATAAGATTATGCATTAGTAGAGTGAATTTTTCAAATGTAAGAGATTATAAATTAAATATAATTATTTTAAAATATAAATGTAAATATTTAATTTATTAATAGGGTACAACAAGATTATTGGCCACTAGAAAGTAAAATCTGTAAATAAATAACCACTCAAAGCCCAGTAGAGTGTTCCAGTTTTTCTTGTATAGGTTCGATCCAGAAAAGTATAAATAAAATAATTAAAGAGATAATCATTGAAACAATGGTATGGAGCAGCCGCAGCACGCCAAAAACCACCAAATTGGATCGGGATATGAGGATAAATGGACAAGCAGAATCCAGAATAATGTCGGCCACGGGCAAATAGACTAAAACTTCTTTTTTTTTTAATCTAAAATAAAAAAAAATGCACCAAGTAATATGATATACAAATATATATTGTTAATTGTGATAGTCTGATTGAGTACTACTCCCTTCTTCTATCAATCAGAATTGAATATATAATTTTACTTGATATAAAAATTAGAGAAAATCTTTATTATGGAGCCATATGAGTTAAAGTTAATGAGGTGTAATTTTTTAAAATTAAATAAAATTTTAATATTATTTATTTATTTATTTATTTATTAAAAGTAGATATTCAGTATTTTCTTAGTTTTTGTCAATATCAGTATGAGAAGTGTTGAACCAAGTGTTATAAAAACAAGGCTCACAAAACCAGATTTTTATTATCAATCAAGAAATTTTATACAAAACACCTCACTTAGAATAATTCAAAGAAAAATTACACAACACTCACAAAGAAACTTAGAACTCTCTCTGGCTTCCTCTTTGCTCACTCAAACTTTCTTACTCACTTGGTTGTTAGAATTACAAATGAGAAGACCTATTTATATTACTCCACTTCCTCGATGAACGGTGAAGATTAATTTGATCTAACGATTAATATTAAATATTCTAGAATTCTCTATTAAAAAATCTAGATTTTTGTAGAATAAAATCTAATAACATATATCTAGATCTTTCTTCTAAAATATCTCAAATTAAAAAATATTTAGGAATCCTCAAGAACAGTTAGAAGGTTAGGGATGATTACTTCAATAAGACTATCATATACCTGAAATTAATAGATTGGTTAAAATAGTTATAAAAAAGAGAGAACTATGCACGAGTTTGTCTGTGTAGATCTAAAAAAGAGAGAGAAAAACATCCGAATTGTATTAAAATCTAAAAAGAGAGTATTATTATACATTAAGAAAGGAGGCGTGGATCGAATAAGAAAGACTGTTGTCTAAAATAATTAAATAATATTATATGAGATTATTATTTCCATTTAGGGTGGTATAAAGATGTGGTTTATACGTCTGGATTAGTCTTAGGTCCTTATTATTTGAGGTACCAGCAAGTGCTCTTTCTTTAATTGGGATATTATTAACCTTTTAGCTTCTCCATATCTACATATGGAAATTTTTTTTATTAAAGTGTAGTACTTAATTGGAATCTTTGTGAGATTTTATTCATCAACTTGCTACTTGTTTGGAAATTTGATTCTTGCTGTCTTACATGGTTGGGAACAATCTCACTATATGCTAAACAGCTACCAAATGATAAATTTTATCCATTCTTAATTTATATTTATAGTTTGGGTTCCAAAATGTTTATGAATTATGAGTATACAAAAATATTTTGAACCAAACGCTGTGTTAATACAAGAAAAATAACAGCAGCAACTTAGTACCAGTTCCTGTTTTTAGCACCTCATGCACTGCTCACTGGCATTATTGGATGCAATATGTGGTTTTTAAGTTGAAGTGAGATGCAGTTATGCTGTTGGCTTGGTAAACTAGTGAAATAGATGGTCAATTCATTGTTGGTGGAGTTTATTTAATTTACTTTTTAAAAATTTATTTTGAAAATATTATCTTTTAATTATAATAAAAAGTATTTTTCATATTTTTTTAAAAATATATTTTAAAAATAACTCAAAGTTAGAGAAGAAAATATTGAAATTACATATTTTAAGCAACTGAAAAGAGAAAACAATTCCTCAAAAAAGAACAAAGAAAAGTGAAAACAGAGTTAAAGAACAGAATATTTATGCCATGTTATCACTACTTATTTTTGCCTTTTCTTGACGAAAACACTACTTTTTACTTGATTTGAGATAAGCAGATGTACAAACAATTGAAAAACAAAAACTTTAGTGTAGTTTAATATTTGGCTTATAAAAAAAGTAAGTAGAATCTTTGATATTAAGAAAATTATTAGATTATTTTTATTATTAATATGGTTAGTGCTAAGATGATATGAATTAATAAGATGTATCTTAACTTAAATTCGTTTTTAATGAATTTTAAATAAACAATTCTTCAATTTTGATAATTTCAAAAATAAAAATAAAAATATTTAAATTTAATTACTAGTAGAGGAAATATAATACTCACAAACATTAATACTAAGAATTACCACGATCAGTTTTGAAGTAATCAATAATGATCAAAAGTTGACACTCTCTTCTTATTTTAAAACAGATTATGGTTATTTATATATATTTTTGAAATATATAAATAGTGACCTTTTAATATGCTTTTCTTTCCCATAAGGGAAAAAAACCCAAATCATGAGTATGATAAGATAGTTCAGATGAAATCTGTTATGTAGTATGCTGGGATCGTAATATTGAATAAATGGTAGCATATTAGCATATCAGTCCCTAAATTATGATTTCCCTAAACAACAGTTAAAAAAACATTAAAGTATGCTCGTGCAAATAAGGAAATCCACAAACAGTTTCATACTAGATTAATTCTTAAGCAAACATAAAATATTTTATCCTCAAGTGTTTATGGTCAACTCATTATTTGAGATGCTAAAACGTTCTTTAAAATTTTTTTTATACACCACATTTTAAATTTTAAGATATTTATATTCCTTTTAACTTTTGTTTTTTTTATGAATTATTTTTAAATTATGTAGTAACACCACTTATCACCTTATTTAATGAAATAATATATTTTTTCTATTTGAAATTAAATATTTATTTTTTACTTTCTTTAAAAATTAAAGAACTCTTTTGAATTTAATTAAGTTATCAAATTATTATTTATATTAATATAATGGATGATGTTACACATGGATTAGTAATATGTAAATGACTTAAATTAAAGTGATAAGTGATAAGATTCATGAGTTAGTAGCATATAAAATTTTAAAATTAAGGAGATTATTAATAAAAATTTATATATAAATATTTTATTTAATAAATATGAACATTTAATTCAAGATAAATTAAATAGAAATATAAATATTTAATTAGAGAGACAAGAGAGGGAGTACTAGTTTTACTTATGATTTCCATACTAAACTAAAAATAAACATTTAATTTTAATTAGAGCTAGTAGCTTAATAATATTAAACATAAACATTGTCAGCACAAATAGGTCCAAACATTTATTTACAGTCATTCTTCAAGTAAAAAGGAAAAAAAAATCAATCTTTTATAATTATTAGCTAAGCATTCCAGTGTTATACTCTTCCTTAAATTGTGAAGGTTAAAAGAAAAATGAAGCATTGAGGAGATACATTTTTGTCCTTTAAGTTGCAATTGCTTTATTTTAAGGCATGCATTTTGGCACAAAAGAGTAAAGAGGGGTCAGGTCTTTGCGCGGATCCCCTGTGCTCCTTTCTATTCTCCCTTCCACACATGCATGGCCACTTTATTTGGTTCGTGGAGGGGGAAAAGGGGGGGGGGGGGGGGGGGGCGGTGAACTGAGGACTAATCACTTTTCTTTCTATTTTGATTGATATGATTTTAAATGGTAATATTGGACAAAATATGCAAATATGATGAGTTTATAATGTGATTGAATGGAGATAAGTTGACTTGTTGAGAATCTTTTTTTTTTCCTTCTCAATTGATGGGTTAATAAAGTATTTTTACACGTTAAACAAGTAATTAAGTGATTAAGTTGTTATAAGTTATTCATTATATTAATTGTGTAATTGTATAGTATTCGAATTGACAAATAATACATCGTTTCGTATCAAATTTAATCATGTGAATATCGAATTTACACGTAATTATACATGGCAATAGTCACCATAAATAGAACATAAAAAAAGATGGAGAGGAAGAGGGGAAAAAAAGAATAAGAGTTATTAATTTATTTTACTTTTTTATTCCACAACCTTTTTTTCTCAATTTTTTTAAAATATATTAAATGTACGATTACTAATGCTAAAATTTCCAATTTGACATGAAAAAAAAACATGTTTGCTAAATATATTGATGAGGAGTGGAAAATAGTATCCCCTCATTTACTTTCCCTTCCTATTTTTGTCCTACCAAATCATGTGTATTTGAGTACATGGAAATTTACTTCTCTTCCCCAATTACTTTTTCCTTTTTTAGAAATACCCAATTACTTTTTCTAAATACACCAATCAAATACAGTCTTAAGGTTTTTACTTTTAAGAGCCTTTTAATGCTATAGATGAAATATTTATGTAGATTTTATTGTCATAATTAACTACATGACTAAATAGTGATTATATAATTATTTTATATTTTTAATTTCAAGATATAAAATATACGTAAAACAAATTTATAGCATTATATTTTATGCACTTCACATGGACAAAGGATTTTTTTAATAGCAAAATAAATAATTAAGGGAGAGGCTGGTAGTCCTATCCATTTCTTTATAAATTAATTCTTTTTAAGGAAATTTTAAAATATTTTAAATTCCTAATAAATATATTGCCCTTCCCCCCATTTTTTAAAAGAAACTTTGAATATCTACTATAATTTATGTTTTCAATCAAGAACAATATTTTTTATATAAAAAGAATTATTCTCTATAACTTATTTTTAATGTTATCTTCTATCCAACACTTTCCAATTCCCACCTAATTTCATTCACTCATCGTAATCATCTTATAATATAAACCAATAACATATTTGTCTATTGAGTAACATTATTAATTAAACTTCCATTTAAATGTCATGAATTTAAATTTTTTTTGACAATATCTCAACTACCCTAATATATAATTATAAATACAATATTTTATAACGATTAAGTTTTTACAATTGAAAATATTATATAAGTTATATATTATTGACTCATAATTTCTTTTAGCTTACACACAATACATACGTACACATGCATATACACACACACATGGATATATATATATATATATATATATATATTATATGATACTATAATTTGTTGTCTAGTACTGTTGATCTTTTAATATCACCAATAAATAACTTGGTAACCTCCAAACAAAACTTTGAGGGTGAAAATTGTATTAATCAAAACATTGAGGGACCTCACCCTCGTTCAACTGCACTTCACCACAGCTCCCTCACACCGTCACCATTTACCATTCACACCACCAGTAGTAGTAGTGTCTCGTTAACGCATCATTTTCCATTTCTCCCACTTCTTCACTACACTCCATATGCTACATCATCTCCTCCCGACTCCTCCTTCGACTCTAGACGTTCTTCCTCCACATCCCAAAAACCTTCATGAACTTGTATTATATACTCCCTGCAACTCTCAAACATTACCTCACTCTCAAGTCCTAAGAAAAAAAATCCCCCTTTTTAAATTTATTTTCATATATATCTCTGATTGTGAAAGTGGTATAGGGATTATAGAGATATGGATGAAATGTATGGACTACACACAGCTGTTGATTATGCAGACAAGGCTTTGATGTCGCCTGAGAATTTGATGATGTCTGCTGATGATTATGGTTATCATCATCATCATGATGGCCTCATAGCTTCGGATGATCATCGGATTCCTATGTTTGGATCAGATGACATTAATACAGCAGGTGGTGGGGGAAGTACTGGGTTTCAGTGTTCGGCTATTTCTGAAGCTGCTTCAATCACTCCTGATGAAATTTTTCAAAGGGCAAGCCTACGAGATGTTGAAGATGATCGCCATGATATTGATGACCATACTTGCACCGCAATCAAGGCTAAAATTGCTTCCCATCCTTCTTATCCCAAATTAATTGATGCTTATATCGACTGTCAAAAGGTTAGTTATTTTGTTTAAATTTATTCTCTTGAGTTTTTTGTGACCTAAACTTGTTTCTTATCTTTTGTGTGTTTTTATTTTAGGTGGGAGCACCACCGGAGATAGTATCGTTCTTGGACGAGATAAGGCAAGAAAATGGGTTTTGTAGACATGACGGTGGTTTGTCTTGTTTAGTAGCTGATCCTGAGCTTGACGAGTTCATGGTCTTTCTTATCTTTCTCACTTTATTTGTTTTTGTGTTTTTTTTTGCTCTCTCATTTTAATCTAATTCATCTGGTTTGAATTTCACAGGAAACCTACTGTGACATATTGGTGAAGTACAAATCAGATCTTTCAAGACCTTTGGATGAAGCCACCACCTTCCTCAACAACATTGAAATGCAACTCGGTAATCTTTCTAGAGGTGCGTTTCTCCAACCCCCTTTTCTCTCCTATTAATGCTTTTTTATGCTTTGGGTTGAATCCCTTCTAAGATGGATTATAAATAATCGGGTTTCAAATTAAAGGAGCCTGTTACGATGGAACTTTCCAGAGTTTTTTTTAGATTTCTGATAGTTTTCGTAATCGTTAATTCTGTACATACATAGAGGTTCCATTTGGGGTTTTGTTTATATATTCGTTATTTTGGTCTTTTGGTTTTCTTCCATTTCTTCTTTTTTCGACCTTTATTTGATGTCAGAGAGCATCGAACTTGGAAATAAGGGCTTTCTGGTTTGGAGATTCTGATTTTGACGCTTCAGAGTTCAGATGACATGCTACACAGTGTTTTTATTGTTCCAATCAGTGATATATAGTCCCAACCAAGCCCCCCACTTTCCCTTCTCATTTCTTCTTCACTCAAGAAAAGGGGGGAAAAAAGATTTATTAGAACCCTTAATGTCTGGAATGTCTGGAATTTCATTTCATACGGGCCGAAAATATATATCTTATGTGCAATTATATAAGGATATGTCGGGAATAGACTCGTGTTTTACTCTTTTTAGGTGTCCAATATATAAATAGCTATAATTAGCTGTAGATAATATCATTAATTATACTGGGGTTCTCTCGGATACGACAAGTGTTGATTTTGAGTTCATGAAAAGTTGGATGGTTTCTGGAGCTCTACGTAGTTTTTTAAAATTTTTTATTCACATTTACATGTATTTGTGTGCTTAGTCTTTGCCTCTAGTTAGATAATCTTTCATCTGCTCTAGATGTATAATAAGTGAAATCAATGGAAGGAAGATACTATTTTCTTGGATCTTCGCATTTGGCGATTTTTAATCTTGTGGTGTTATTTTGCTTGGAAAATCAGGCAAATTTGCATAGGACTGGTGTTCAGGACATGGCAGTCATGTAGGTGAATCTTGAAATTTCTTGGGATAAGATCTTAAAATGTCATGTGGTTGATCCATTGCGTTTCATAATATGAAAGACATTGATTATTCAATTTTTTCTAGGCTATTTTTAGAGGTGCTACATGGTTTAGATGATTAAGTCTTTAACCTTCTTCTCAATTTGAAGGTTATGATGTAATTAAGAAATAAAAGCATTTTCCTATCCGTTTTCTTCGGGGTTAGGTTTAGTTCTCATTGAAACATGATTACTTATAACAGTACTACTACTTTTCCTTTTCACCTTCAACATCAACGTTTATTCTCTTGTATGCATGATCAAACAAATGCTTGCTTAAATGAGTTGTTTGAGCACATGCTTGTTTCTAATAACGGAAACGTTTTCCTGTGGTGAGAGGTAATTGTAATCTTAACCATTCTTTAGTGTTCAGAGTTGTAGTCTTTCATTCAGATGAACTAGTTTCAGCAGTCATCTTGATCTTATGGCTTGTTATGGTGTCAGGTATCTTTACAGTGTTTCAAGTTCCAATAATACATGTGTATGGGGCTGAGCATGCATGAAAACTAGCAAACTTGGAAACTGTCAAACCAGTGTGGTTAACGTAATCATTTTTTAGTAGAAGTTGTTTTAATGGTTAAAAATAGCAGGTGATTTTCTGGTGTTGATACAATTCTTGTTTTTCACTGCCCCTCAGCTTCATTATATCATATAATTCCTAGCTGATAATAACATTAATTGGATATAGATTTTCCGTAGTCTCACCACATGCACGGTGGATCTCCTGGGGTTCTCTGAAAAGAGATTTTCTTTGGATTGACTGTCTCTACTTGATTACTTTTTTGCTCAATTTTCAAATTTCTTTGCTTACCTGGGAGATATGTTTATAGCATGGAACATTGTTAAATACTCTAAATGGATAAGTACAATTGGGATTAGTGTTAAATACTGTTCGTTACACTAAAATCTTCCCTGGACTAATTCAAAAATCTGTGCATCTTGTGTAAAGTTACAATATTTTATGCTTCTTCTCTCTTATAAAAGCTGTTCTTGTTTACATCAATTTTCATTAATAAAATAGTGATTCAAAGTAAAAATGTTGTACTTTAAGAATGGGTCCTTACTCCTTTGGTTCATCAATGGCATTATTTCCATTCTGAAAGTACACATGAACTTTTTGGTACTGAAAAATTATTTTTTAGCTGGCTTCCTTTGCTCTTTGTTTTCTCCGGTCGGGTTCCAGTTGTTAACATCTTTTCTGAGTAAGATATGCTAATGAGATGCAAAGAAGATGTCAAGTGGTATGTGTTGTTGGCACATATTCACGTGCACAGATTGTTTAAAGTCCATGCTTGCCTAAATAAATACTGATTATAAATATAGTCTTCGAGTACTTTACCCTCCGAAAAACGGTGTCCAACTCTTTTGATCTTGTTTTGTTTTCTTTGAATCCCACTTGGTGAGTGCTCTGACATTCTATGTGATGCACACCTATATGTGGAGTGAATAGTCTTATTTTCCTTATATGTCTGCTGTTTTTGCATTTGTGTTGTTGTTTACAGCCAGTGTTAGCTATAATTTAAGTATGAAACTGAGTATTAATTATTATAGTGGCTTGTGAGTTTAAATGCTGATGTATTATATGACACTTCTTATTGTTCAGCTTTATATGGCATTATATGATGAATTTCTTTGATACCTTTAAGTATCCACTTCATTCCCCCACTCCCTGGCCAAAGAAAAATGAGTAATTTATGTCAATTTTTTACTTTATATAAGAATTAAATAGAGTATTTTATTATAAAAAGTTACCATATTATCATTATTGATATAGTATTTAATTATGCAATTTTTCAATACACAAACGTCTAAACCTTGTTTTCTCTGTCCATTCTGTTGTACAATTTGAAAACGACTTAGTGTGCAGTGTGATTATTGTGGCATTGACATGGTCTTTGAGATTATGAAAATAATGCACATGCTTCTGTTTACAATGACCAGTGACTAGTACATGGAAAATTGTCACAAATATTCTTAGACTATAGCCCTTATGGAGGTGGAGAACTTTATGCTGAATTCTGTTGTAGGAAATCATGGTGTTTGGATTTCGGAGTGTTCTTTAAGTTGAAAGATATGAAAACTGTTTCTTTCTTTTACCATTTATGGATTTCTTTGCATCATAGGATTGATAAAAGAATGCCAGTAATCTCCCGTTGAATCCATGGACACGAACTGCATGATAACAAATCCATAGGTGTTGTAGCAAGGTATAGTGCGTGTGTGTATAGTAGGAAAAGCTGCATGAAGCTAGGGAACTTTGCTTTGTTTAGGAGGAGACTGGAGCTGGTCTCAGTCTTGAGTCAACCATAGTCAGTATAAAATAGCTCCAAAATATGTGGTCATTTTCGTCCTGATCAGGTAGCGCACCGTGATGCTAATAATCATCCCTAAAGAAAAACCTATACTTATAGCATGCAGGTTGACATATCATTGCATTTTGTAGAAAATATATATAATCATGTTGAGTTGGTGCAATAAAAAAAAAAGATTTTTATCATAACTACCATTATCATAATTATTTATTGATCACAAAATTCCACGTCAAAATTATATTATTGAGAGTCCTATCAGGATTTTTCATAGGAAGAGGGATGGGCGTGGGGGACGGGGTGGAGAAGAGGAAGACAATAGAGTGGTGTGGAAGGGAGGGGGAAGGGGCAAGGTGGGGTACCATAGAGAGTAGTCCATTTTCCATTGTCCATTGATAAGCTTTATAGGCTTTATTGAAAAAGCCCGGATAGAGCGGGTGGTCGAAGGTCACATGGACTCCCGCAGTTTACGCTGAGAAGCAGCTTTTTCATACTTACTGGAGTTAGCATTTAACACCCACTCTTGGCTTCGAGTGAGACTGATCCTGTGTTTGGTTAAGAGTAAAGAGTGGAAGAAAAAAATTATGGAGAAATTGTTGATCTTTTCTCATTATATTTTTGGCCCCTTCCATTAATAGTGAAGATAATGTCAATTTTAATTTCTTTCTCTGTCATAGAATGAATATATAATAGTGTATTTAATAAGATGTTTCTTTATTTTTCGATGGAACCAAATAAGTTTCCCCCTATTCCTTCTGCGAACCAAACAAATTATGAGGGTCATCAGTCTGATGACGTAGAAGAGCAGAGCCTTTGCTTTCTCTCTCTCTCTCTCTGCTGTTTTCTGCTCAGGGGGTGAGTTGTAGGCAGTAGACAGTAGTGGGCGGGTGTCAAATCCACAGTCAATTAGGAATGGCCCTCTCCTCCTCATGTTATGGGTCTTTGTGCCCATCCCCGAATCTAATTCATGGTTTTTTTTTGGTTGATAAATATCTAATTCATGATTTCACATGTGGCTAACCCTGATTTTATATAATATGCTCTCTTTATATATATATATATATATATATATATATATGTGTGTGTGTGTGATTATGATTCAGATTATGATTTGCAAACATCTTTCTTTTTTTAAATATATTTTCTTTAAATTTTTTAAAATTATTTGGTACTTTTATTTTTAAAATTTCTTTGACCATCAAGTATTAGTACTTCCTGATTAAACTTTTTTTTTCTTTTAATGAAAGTAGTATTTGAAAAAAGGATGTAAAAAAGAAAGGGCTATACTTTGAGTTTATATAAAATTATAGTGTTTTACTATTTTATATTTATCGTACACGCACTATAATTAAGATTGTGAGTTACGTTAAAATGTGGTTGGCTTCATATTGAATTCCCACTGGTATTTGTACGCTTTAACACATTTTAAAATATTGTACGAAGAGTGAGCATTATTTTAAAATATTTTGAGATAAATATGTGATTTCTTGTAAATAAGTAACAATTAATTTAGAGGAGTATAATTTAAAGAAAAGCATTTGAAACATTCTGCTAAGAGTGAGTAACGCAGTGTATATATATAGCTTGTGATTTCTGAGTGTTTCATTTTCGGGAAGAAAAAAAAAATAAAATGAAGGGTCCAAACAACCCAATGATAGAAAATTTTAAGGACTTGTAGTGGCTGCAATTTATATCTTCATTTGAATAGCCCCATTTGTTGGGGGAGGGGGATAGGTTGCATATTAGATTAATAATCTTTTACTTGACAAAAATGCTTTTGTTAAAAAATTGATTAAATTAATGAGCAAAATTTCTTGTTTCTAATTATGTTTATATATATATATATATATATATATATATATATATTATGTGAGTCCATTGCATGTAACTTGTTTTTGTCATATGAATTGCATATTATTTAATAAGATTTGGTGAGTATATTTTGTGTAGATTGATATTATAATATATATATAAAGTTAGACTTAGTGCTGATGTCAATACTCTTATCCCAAGAAAAAAGAAAAACCCAACAAAACCACATTTATTATTTAGAGATGATTTTACCTAAACAACAAGAACAAGCACATCATAAACTAAGGAGAAATTTGTGCATTGGGTATGCACAGGTGGCAAGAGCGGAGAGGTAAGTCGAGCATAAACTTGAAATTTGGATTATTTTTTTTTAAGAGGAGAAATTTGCCCCCAACAAGATTGGTAAAATTTCATGGGTATCTATTGAGGGTTATGGTTCAATTTTTTTCGGATTTAATAAGGTTACATATGTTGTGCTGTTTTGGTGGATCTGGTTATATATGCATTATTTATTTGGACAAGAATTTTAAAATAAATCCATCATTCTCAATATAAATTTCTCAAAATAAAATTTTTATACATCCAAATATTAATTTTTTTCTTAATCTCATATATGGGTTTTATATATTTATATAAACTCTTTTTTCATTATATTTTAATTATAGATATAATCTGAAATAATTAATTATATTTTATACTATAAGGTGAAAATAAAAAATATCATATTAAATTTTCAATTTTTACACAAAAATTCAAATTTATTTTTGTGGTAGTATTCTAATATTTGTAATTACGAAGATGGGTTTATAATATCGTACAAGAAAGAGCGGTTGGCTGTGGGAATGGCAGTTGAAGGAGGCTTGGTGGTGGAGGGGGTTAATGGAGGTCCATTTTGGAGTCATAAAGGTTGTCTTTCGTAGAAGACTTGGCTTTAGATTCAGTGAGATCGTAATCTATTTGATGTGATACTCGTCTTGTCTTATCACATACTGACCTAACTGGCCTCGACGGGACTCCACTACTAAAAGAATTATACTACAAGAAGACTACAGTCAAAAAGTTTTAGGAAAAAATGAAAATTCCATCCTTTTTAGACAAAAAAGGGTAAAAAATGGAAGGACCAAGTGTGGGGATTTTTTTTTTTTGGGGGGGGGGGAAATTAATCTGGTTTTTGAGTAATATCTCTTAGGCCATTTTAATGAACCTTTTTGATATTCCTACTATATGTTTTGTTTCGTGTTTTTTGTACAAAAAATATTGGATTGGGATTGCAAATGAAATTCGTACATTCTGGGCAGATGATGGTGCTGTAACATCGGAGGATGAATTTAGTGGCGGAGAGACAACAGAGGTGCAAGATATCCAAATGAAAAGTGAAGACAGAGAACTCAAGGAAAGGCTATTGCGGAAATTTGGAGATCACATTAGTACCTTAAAACTCGAATTTTCAAAGAAGAAAAAGAAAGGGAAGCTGCCGAAGGAGGCTAGACAAGTCCTAATGGAGTGGTGGAATGTCCACTACAAATGGCCATATCCCACGGTGAGTTCAAAAAGAGTTTATACCTTGTGCATTACTAAATGTACTACGTATAATTTTATTGATTTCTCTGGCTATTATTAGTCTTTATGGTTGGGTTTTTTTTTAAAAAAATTGTTCAGGAAGCAGATAAAATATCCCTGGCTGAATCAACGGGACTAGATCCGAAGCAGATTAACAATTGGTTCATAAACCAGAGAAAGCGGCATTGGAAACCCTCAGAGAATATGCAGTTAGCTGTTATGGACAATCTCTCAGGACAATTTTTTTCGGATGACTAAACTTCATTTTAAGGATAATTCCAATTTGAACTGCTAATATTCAATCAACTGCACTATTTTCATCTGTATATATACATCATTTGGATGAACTAATTTAACAGACAATGGATTTTTCTCACTTGAATAATGATAGGGAAAACAATTGTTGTTCTATTTAATTCTTAATTGTATTGGGATTGCCATACAAAGTGGCTGAGTAATTGTTGCTATACATGTTAGGCAAAAAGTAAGGTACAAAGTAATTTTCTAACGAATACAATTATTGCAAAAGAGCCCCCACAATACCATATGTCTTGAGATGGCCAATTGCATTAATGCCTTAGCCATTTCAAAAGAGTTCACCAACCTCCCAGTGCCTTTGCCCATCTTCGACGGTTCCTTTATTTATCCGAAGGGGACTACATATTAATATGACAAAAATCTGTACACAGACTTTTACATCAAGTTACTTCTATGTTTCCTAACCATCTTGAATATATATAGACACCTTAGACATTAGTAATCTCTGTTAGAATTTTCCTAACTACTAAGTCAGGTTGACGAGCAAAAATAGAGGAAATATGAAGCCCCAAATTTCTCTGCAACCATAATTGAACGAGGGTTCCACCCTTTGCCACGGTTATCCTCGCCATTGAAGAAGTCGCTGAAGACAGTTTTGGCAATGTAGTAGTGTTCAAATCTTTTTTTTTTTTTTTATAAATAAGTTCAAATAATGTTGCTATGGAGGGGCATGCGTCTGAAATTTAAAGTTTACATTTGAATTAATAAAAAAATAAATTAGACCCAATGCATTTATAAAATAGGTTCTTTTCAAAATACATTCATTTTATATGCATATGTGAATCTAAAATATTTAAGAAAAAAAATCATAAAATACGTTATTAAAAAAATCGAGAATGCATTCAATACTGCAATAGCTCGTAAAGAGTGGGAGACATCAGGCATGGCTGGTAGAGCCTTTACGTATGATCGATTCGGTTCATTTTTGTAATCACTTCCACAAAGATGCAATTTTTGTTATTTTTATTTTTATTTTTAAATTGGGATTATTTTTGTGTAAAAATTAGTTTCTGGTGTATCTTGATCTTGTAAGGAAGAAAGATATCTATTATTGATAGCTGAGAAATCTCACATGGAAAGATATTGAAAATCAATTGCGTATTCTAGGAAGCATGATCATGGTTAGATTAATTTGAATTTGCTGCGGTCTTGATGAGGAATACTTTCATAGTCTATGAACAATTTGTGCGATAAGAAGATAAACCCAGAAGGGTGTTGCCTCTCAAGTATTTCCCAAAAATAAAAAGAAAAAAAGAAGATGATTGGGAGAGTTATATTACTCCAGAAGGTGATTGCAGAAGTGGTCTCTCTCCCTCGTCAACGAGAGGTCTTCCCTCCATTTGACTATTCATCAAGGGCCCTGCAAGATTTTAATGACATTTATCCTCAATTAGGATTAAATTATGAAATTGATCCCTATAAAAAAGTCTACTAATTTCATCGTCAAAGAATGAAGATTAAGTCAAATTTGAAAATAGTCCCAATAACAATAATAGTCTTTTACTCCCTGAAAGATTTTAATGACATTTACCCTCAATTAGGATTAAATTATGGAATTGATACCTAGAAAAACGTCTACTATTTTCATTGTCAAAGAATGAAGATTAAGTCATTTGGAAAATAGTCCCAATAACGAATTATAGTCTTTTACTCCATCCATCCATAAATATAAGAGGTTAGAAGTAATTCTATACATATCAATGAAATATTTTAATTATAATAACACCTTTATTTGTTTGTCTGAAAAATAAGAAAGAGATTTTTTTTGGTGTGTGGGAATAAGAAATATAATAAATATATGAAGAGAAAAATAAAATTGTATTGAGAATAAAAAAAAGATGGGAAAAAAAAAATTAAAGTCACTTCTTGAAAACAAGAAAAAAGTGAGAAAATAGCTAATGATAAATAATGTAATATTGGGAAAAAAGAGAGTCTAAGACATAAAAAGAAATAAATGCATAAAAAGGACATACAAATAAATTAACTAATTAGGCAGCTTGACCAAGTCATTTGTGATATTTAAAGCGCATAAAATAAAATTACTAAAGAGCAGGATGATAAACCGACAATAAGTTTAGTTAATTAAATCTAAATATAAATTAAGTACAAAAAAATTATCTCATAATCAATTTTTAACAAAAGGAAATTACTCACAATACATATTTAATAAATATAAGATGATATATATAAAATTTTTAAAAGAGAAAACTCTCTAAAAATATTGAAATTATCCAGACAAATTGTTTTTCCAAATATTACAAAAATACTTGACTAAAAATTCTACAAACTATATTAGTATGAAGATAACAATTAAAGAAAGAAATTACAAAATAAATGAAGAATATTGAAGCTTGAAGAAATTATAGATGAAGCTAAAGTATTTATAGGGATTAATTTTAGGGGTAAAATAGTAATTTTACACAAAATCCTTGAAGTGCTGTTGCCCAGCATCTTCTTCATGCGGCGCCACGTGTCGACTCGTCTGCACCAAAATTCTGGAAGCCACCTGGGACGTGCTGATTTGACGTTGAGAACACATTTAGAGAATGATTTCTTGGCTTCTGATTTTTTTTTTTTTTGATCTTCAAAATGATGGCGTTTTGAGTTTTGATGAGGCACGTCCTTGTTGGCTTCCTTGTCAGTGCTGACTCGACGGATGTTGTTGACATGGCTTCGCCTGACTGGTCTATTGCCGATGTGAATTTTTTTATTTTACTTCTCCAATATTTATTTATTTTTAATTTCCAAAATAAACTTAAATACATTAAAAAACTTATAAACAAAGAAATTGAAAAGAAATGTAAAAATATACATTAAATAATATAATTAACTGATTTTTAAACAAAATATATTAATTAAATAAAACAAAAATCAGTTAATACATGAATACATAATTACTTACTAAGTTAGCTCATTCATATTTTTATCATTTGTTTTGCTGGTGTTTTAGTTTGAGATAGACTAGAGGGGCATTTTGATCATTTAGTTTATATCTCTTAATTGTAAAGTTTTGACTTGTCTTGATTTGTAGTTTATGATGTTAGATTTGCTTAAGTTGTTTAAGATTATGAAATGATTATTAATCTCATTTTGAGGATCTTTTTATCATAAATGTCTTATATTTTGGATTAGTCTAATACGTAGGCACATGGAATGTCCGCTACAAATGGCTATATCCCACGGTAAGTTCAAAAAGAGTTTATACCATATGCATTATTAAATGTACTACGTATAATTTTATTGATTTCTCTGGCTATTAGTCTCTATGGTTGGTTTTTTTTATTTATTTCTTGTTCAGGAAGCATGTAAAATATCTCTGGCTGAATCAACGGGACTAGATCAGAAGCAGATTAACAATTGGTTCTTAAACCAGAGAAAGCGGCATTGGAAACCCTCAGAGAATATGCACTTCGATGTTATGGAGAATATCTCAGGACAGTTTTTTTCGGATGATTAAACTTCATTTTAAGGATAATTCCAATTTGAATTGCTAATATTCAAGCAACTGCACTATTTTCATCTGTATATATACATCATTTGGATGAACTAATTTATCAGACAAAGGATTTTTCTCACTTGAATAATGATAGGGAAAACAATTGTTGCTCTATTTAATACTTAATTGTATTGGGATTGCTATAAATGTGGACATAAAAAATTAAACAGCCAAAGTAGAAGTAACGATGTAATTGTTGCTCTATATACGTATGGTACAAAGTAATTTTCTTACGAATACAATTATTACTGTGATTTGAAGGCAACTGTTGATGTCACCTGGGGTAAAACGTACTAAAGGTCAAGCTAGCATTTGAAGCCAAATTGCCATATTCAAGTGTGTAGCTGGGTTCGTTCTGAATGTCTCCTGGTCCAGTAGTCAGCTGATCACCTTCTACACATGGGGGAGGAGTGGGTGGTGTCAGAGGTTCATCCTTCCGTGACAACATTCGCAGTGCAGTAGACATGGATGGTCGTAACGATGGCATTTTCTGGGTACAAAGGAGTCCTACATGAAGCACGCTTAGCATTTCATGCTCAATGCTTAACTCAAGGCTACCATTCAACATTAGATTTGCGTCGAACAGCTCTTGCATTCTCCCATGCTGGAAATGCTTCCACATCTGATTTCAACCAAATTAATATAATTAGGAAATGTAAAATGATGAATACTAATTGAGAGGTTTATAAATATTGCAAATTAAGATGAAAGAAGCACAAGGAACCTACTGTAGTCAAAAGACTGTCGGAGTATTCTGAGGTTTTATTCCTATTGTTCTGTCTTTCAGTGGGCATCTCCAACAAAAGCACCCCAAAACTATACACATCGGCCTTTTCTGTTAGCTGTCCATGGCTAATGTATTCTGGAGCCATATATCCACTGAAAATTTGGAACAAATATCATTAAGAATTCAAGTAAATTGCAGATGTGTTGTCTTGAATTGCCAAGAAAATTGTCACATGTTTTAGAAGGTCACATGTGCCCACTTCTCCTTATGAATCAAACAGTGAAAATAGAATTCTTTTTCTAAATGCTCACAGCGTTCCTGCAATGGCTGTGCTTATGTGACTCTTGTTATCTTCAAAAGACCTGGCCAATCCAAAATCAGCAATCTTGGCGTTCAGCTTCGAGTCTAGAAGGATATTTCTTGCTTTTATATCTCTGTGAACTATACGAGTCTCTGTGTTTTCATGAAGGTAAACCAAGTCTTCAGCTTTCCCCATAATGATGTTGAATCTCTTCTCCCAATTCAACAATTTACCTTTGCTTGGATCTGTCAACTGAATGTTAGCTTCATTTTCTTCATGCCTTATGACCATAGAATTTTAGATGCTTAGATATAATTCAGAACAGGTTTTATCAATTTTAATTAGCATATGCTGCTATGGTATGCACTAACCAAAGATGAAGTGGTCCAGACTCCCATTTGGCAGTAATTCATAAACAAGAAGTCTCTCAGGTCCTAAGCAACTGCATCCTAGCAATCTGACCAGGTTTTTATGTCTAATGCTGCTAATAATGTTTACTTCGTTGTAGAAATCGGCTGCCATATGGTGATTGTTAAAGAAAAGCCTCTTGACAGCAATTTCTTTTCCATCTGGCAATTTTCCCTATCAAACCATTGAATTGTGAATTTAGTATTGGTCTCCTACCACAAGTTTTTGTTAGATTTTACAGCTATGCAGAGGAGGCATACCTTATAAACAGTGCCAAAGCCCCCCTGTCCAAGCCTGTTTGAATCATGAAAAGAACCAGTGGCTTTCTTGAGTGTGGAATATTTGCATTCTAAGCCACCATAACGAAGGGCTGTTGCAAATTTCTCGTCATTTACACCTGCTAAATTGGAGGCTTGTAATCACAGAAGATTGATTATCCAATATCATACTTGGTCACTAAAATTACCTTTCCATCAAAATTCCATGAAAGTCATTAGTTGGAAAATAGTAGACTACCTTTTCTCCTCTTCTGTAGCTTCTTGTGCTTCCACAAGTATCCTCCAATAATAACAGCTTCAGCTACCGAGACAACCGAACAAACGACAGGAACAACGATGATTAATTTGTTCCCTGAAACTTCAGTTAGTTCTTCACAGTACTACTTATCCAGTCTATTTTGAATAAGCAAGAGAGAAAGAACAATATAATGGAAAAGATAAACAACTAACCCAAATTAAATGATTCCAAATTTCTTAAAAGTAAGGATTAGGAAAATCTAAATTTATACCTCTTGAACTGCCATTTTTTGGGTCCCTCGTCCTTAATTGGCAAGTTTTGTATTAAGAAAATCACTGTCTGCATACCTCACGATACAACCGGTGTTTAATGCAAAACCCTCAGATGAAGGTAAGCAACTGGAAAGAGAAGCAGAGGCATTCTTCAAACATGCTCTGCAAGACTCAGAACTCAACGGCCTCCAGCAATTAGCCAAAACATAAGCTGCCTCCATTACAGTCCCAGATTCCGGTAGCTGAACCAGGGTATACCCGTTATTCTTTGTTGCATCTGAAAGCCCTTTAGCAGCAGCCTGACTAAATTCTTTGTTCTTTCTAGTTCCATTTGCACAGACAACCTTGTCCTCTGCCCTCGAATACTCGTTAGAGTAATTGTAGTAATCTGCCCGAAAAAAGCAAGCACCAAGGAAAACTTCCACACCATTCGGATAGCAAACAGGTAGCATGGATCGACCCTCAGCATAGCATAGCAGGCAGTCAGATGAAGATACATTGCTATAGCATTGTGCTAGAGAAAAGGCATCAGGGGAGTCAGGTCCTGAGCCTGTAACAGCCTCCGCAAAACCTGATTTATTAAGCTGTAGAGCCATGTCCTTCAATGAGAGGTATAGGGGTTTGGCCCCACCTTATTACCACATTAAAGACCAAGTAACGCAGTGGGGGTATTGCCTGCTAAAGCAACATGACCAATTTATGAATCCTCAGCCCAAATAAATAAGGTACTAAAGCAGATGAAGCAAAGTAAATATAAATACAGAAACAGAAGAGAAACTATAAGTTACCGCTTGAAGTGGTATTTTGAGGCGCTGGATTAAGAAAATTAGTGTCCGAGTATCTCATGAAGCACCCCGTGTTCAATGCCCTACCCTCCGACCAAGGCAAGCAGCCTAATATCGAAATTGATGCATTCTCCAGACATGCTCTACAAGAGTTGGCTTTCAGTGTCTTCCAGCAGTTGGCCAATACATATGCTGATGCATTTGACGCCCCAGTATCCGGCAGCTCAACACGAGCATAGCCATTACTGTCTGGTGCCTTTTGAGCTGCTTGCAACACAGCCCGTCTAGCTGACTCCTGGAAAGTTGAATCCTTCCTGGTTCCTTTACTACATACAGCATGGTCCCATAATCCTGTATACTCCTGAAAGAAACTGTAATTCTCACCTCTGAAGAAGCAGCCATCAAGAAAAATTCGCCCACCGTTGGATGGGTAGCACTCATCAAGGCCAGTACGGAGTCTAGCATAACACGAGACACATTCAAGTAAGGAAAGATCATCATGGCATTGGACAAGGGCATAACTAGTATCAGGTCCTGAACCTACGGATGAGACTCCCCAACCTTGAATCATGATTTGGTGACTTATATTTTGCATGTTATCAACAAAGTTTGAAACAAAGCCTGTAGTATTGTGCATCCTTTGAGTCTCACAAGTGAATGCAATTGTTTTTGCTCTTGGATTCCCCATTAATGTGTCTGGTAACACAGCAATCATAGCAACAATGAATATAACAGATGATGTTAGGATTTTCATATCTGGAGCAAAGTAGAGCATATTTCGCAACGCAAACACTCAAGCCTCTCCAAAGGAACGCTACTTTTAATTGGTAACTATCAGTACTTCAATTCGTCGCAGAACCAGAAGAAAAACAAGATCTTGATGCAATAATAATAATCAAATGAACACAAGGTCACAGATGCACTCACTCAAATGAGCAAGCAACATTTTCAGTAGTCTAGGAATCGTGATTATAATCACTTTCTTGCATTATCTTAAACATACCCCAAAAAAACAATGTTCTTTAAAAAATTATAAAAGAAAAACCCAGAAAAATCCGTGAATACCCCGAAGGAAAATTATAAATCTAGAAAGACAAATACTGCTGGGATGGCTTAACTAATGCAAGGGCGTAAAATAACCACTGACAAAGTGTATAAAGACTTTAATATTGAAAAGGTCTGTACAAAGACTTTACATCAAGTCACTTTATGTTTCCTAACTATTTTGAATAGACAGACATTTATATTCTGTGTTAGGATTTTCCTATAACTACCAAGTCAGGCTGACGAGCATTAACAGAGGCACTATGAAGCTCCAAATTTCTCGGGAACCTTAATTCATCAACAAGGTTCTACCCTTTGCTACGGTTATCCTCGCCATTGAACAAGTCCCTGAAGACAGCTTTGGCAATGTCATAGAGTTTAAATCATGGGCAATGTCAGGGAATTGAAAGTTTATATTTGAATTAATAAAAAATGAAGGGGATGTTTTTAACTTAAAAAATTATTAGAGTATTCTTAATATTAATTAATGTAGTTAAATGAGAAATTATGAGTTACTAATATGTAAATTTTTTATATTAACTTGGTATTTAGTTAAATTTTACATTTTTCTTTGTACAAAATTAAATGTCGATAATATATTCAAAATTTAATATCTATTTTCAAAAATAAATTAGTAAATTATTTGAAGTCTAATACTCTAATAAATATAAGATGAAAGGAATATTATATGTAAATTTTATATGTAAATTTCAAGGTTCAATTTAAGATGAAAGGAATATTATCATTTATGAATATATTTCATATAAATAAATATACATTTAATTTTAAATATAAATATTTAATTTTTGACGAATGAAATATAATGATGTTTCAATAATTTATTTGATAAATTCATTAACCTACTCCGTATATATATATATATATATATATATATATATAATTTTTGACAAATGAAATATAATGGAGTTTCAATAATTTATTGATGGATTCATTAACCTACTTTGGTGGCTTAAATTTTGTTTTCTTTGCTTTTATTGGTTTTAGACAAGATGATCCCATATGGCACCTACTTTATTTTGGAGCGGGGGAAGTCAGGGACTTAGTGCATGACAAAAATTTGACAAATCAGTCTTAGGCATCATTTGGTTATTTTAAAAAGTAATTAGAAAACGTAATTACATTCGGACTTTTAAAGATGTTATTTGTTTGGTTCATTATCTATGTTCAGAAAAATTAACTCAGTTCCTTAGACCTAGAAAAGTAAAAAATTCTTGAGAAAGTGATTCATATCTAGAAATGGTATAATATATACTTTCTTTGTTGAGACTTCAATTAAAAGAAGAAGAAACTAAAAAGTTTAAGAAAACAATAAGATATAGTATTAGACTCCCTTGACATCTCTATTTTTTTTATCCTTATTTGTTTTAGAAGAAAAAGAATTTGTTGAATTAGGAAATTAGCTAAAACAGCTGAGTGCATAATTTTTGTTATCCTTATTCCTTACATTTTTCCTGACTTATCTTTTTTCACTTTGGAACTTTTATATAGTTAGTCTAATTTTGATTAAAAATTAGAACCAATGTATTAATAGATTATGTTCTTTTGAAAAATACATTCATTATATATGTGTGTGAATCTAAACTATTTAAGAAAAAAAACCATAAAATACATTATTAAACAATTGAGAACGCAAGTCAATACTGCAATAGCTCGTAAAGATTGGGAGGACTCGCTGGTGGAGCTTTTACCTATTACCCATTCGGTTCATTTTGGGAATCACTTCCACAAAGATGCGATTTTTGGTTTATTTATTAAATTGGGATGATTTTTGGGTAAAAACTAGTCTCTAGTGTATCTTGATCTTGTAAGGAAGAAAGATGTCGTCTATTAGTGATAGCTGAGCAAGCTCAGATGAAAAGAATTGTAAATCAATTGCCTATTCTAGGAAGCATGATCATGGTTAGATTAGTATGAATTTGGCAGCGTATGAGGAATGCTTTCCAAGTCTATGAACAACTTTTGCGATAAGAAAATAAACCCAGATGAGAAGGGTGTTGCCCTTCAAGTATTTAAAAGAACCAACGATGATTAGGAGGGTTATATTATTCCAGAAGGAATTATACAAATATATATATATATATATATATACACACACCAGAAGGTGATTGCTGAAGCACTTTCCCTCGTCAACGGCAGCTCTTCAGTCTTCCCCTCCATTTTACTCTTCATTATAGGCCCTGCAAGATTTTAATGACATTTACCCTAAATTAGGATTAAATTATGAAAATGATCCCCAGAAGAAAAGTCTACCAATTTCATTGTCAAAGACGGAAGATTAAGTCAATTAGGAAAATTGTCCCAATAGCAATAATAATCTCTTACTCTACGTCTCCAAAAAATGAGATGTTAGAAATAATTTACATAGACTAATGAAATATTTTAGTTCCTTTTTTTTTTTTTTGAGGGAAAAGATGGGAACTTCATTAAGATGAATTAGCCATCATGGCTACATCAGTAGGGTAGTTGGAATACCACTCTAAAAGAGATGAAGCAGATAAACCAATCTTAGCAAGACAATGGCAGGGCTATTTCCCTAACGTTTGACAAAAATTACATGACAAGACTAAAAAGGATGAAAAATATCACGAATTACATCCAACAAATGACCCATAGGGTAAAAATCAGGTGAAGTTGAGTCGAATTTCTACCCCACAGATAGATTGCCACCCTAAAAAATAACACGCGAAAAACGATTAATAGCTACAAATCGAATTTGTTAACAGAAGCCCATAACATTCCACTACACTCGAAGTGCTGAGAACAAGAAGATGAAGTTGCTGCACTTCCCTCAATCATATTCTCCTTATCCATTAAAGCTCTATAATCACTTCGCACACTATAAATATCATCTTTGGATAAGTGCCAAACTAAAATATCAGGAGACTTAATGGGACAAAGGGGTAGAGAACATATAACATCCACTTCAAAGGGAAGAAAAAGTTGTTGCAGAAGAGAATGGTTCCAAGCACCAGAATGATGATCAATGAGAGGTGATCAATAGTGCGAAAGTTAACACTACCACTTCTATCCAACAAAGGCCGAAAACAAGGATTAGAGGGAATCTAGGAATCCCTCCAAATATCTATTTGTGAGCCATTTCCAACTTGCCACCGAAGGCCTAAACATAGTACTTGTCTACCTAAAATGCTCCGCCAAATAAAACTGGGGTTTCAGCCAATATAAGACACCATGAATGAGCTGGTACTAAAATACTTGGCTTGAAGAACTCTAGAACAAAGGCTATCTGGATTACTAGTAAGGCGCCAACCTTGTTTCGCAAGAAGAGAAATGTTGAAATAGTGAAGATTCTTAAACCCCAAGCCTCCTTCATATTTGGAGAACAAATATCATTACAATATTTCCAAAATATACGTCTTTTATCACCAATTTGACCCACCAAAATTTTTGTATCATAGAAATAATTTCATCACATAAACCTTTTGGGAGAAGAAAACACTGCATGATTTAAGTAGGTATGGCTTGGATAATGGACTTGATCAAAATTTATTTCCCTACAGATGATAATAGCTTTTCTTTCCAACCAGATAATTACTTTCATATTCTCTCCTTGACAAAATTGAAAATGGAAGACTTAGATCTACCAATCAAGAAAGGTAAAAATATTTACCATCAGAATCCCCAAGTGCTACTCCAAGTTCCAACTGAAAATTACCTTTTAAAGAATGATCAACACATTTTACTAAAAAACAAAGATGATTTATGGAAATTCACCAATTTCCAGAAGCATTTTCATATCGATCCAAAACATGTTTAATGGCAGCAACATTTGTAGCATTAGCTTTAGCAAATAATAGGCTATCATCCGCAAAGAATAAATGGGAAACAGTAAGTCCAAAACTTCCAAAAGCCATACCTTCCAAATTACCAAGTGTATAAACAAGAAGGGAGACAAAGGGCTCCTTGCCTAATGTCACGAGAATGTGAAAATAAAGCATAAGGGGCGCCATTGATCAGAATTGAATAAGAAACTGATGAGATGCACAACATAATAAGGCCAATGAAATGAGCTGGAAACTGCATTAAAGTCATAATTTGTTCCACAAAATACTACTCAACTCTATCAAAAGCCTTTTGCATGTCTAATTTCAACCCCAAATATTCACCACGACAATGAGAGAAAGAATTCATATTGTGAGAAGTCTAAAAAACAACAATAGAGTTATATGTAATTAGTCTTCCAGGAACAAAGGCAAACTGAGATTCATGTATAACAAAAGAGAAAACTTGCTTTATTTTATTCGCAAGAATTCGACTAATAAGTTTGTAATCAATGTTACACAAAATTAGTAGAAAGTCTTGCATCCTGGTAACATTAGAAAATTTTGGAACCAAGACAATATAAGTATAGTTCAAACCTTGAATACCCACATCACTAGAGAAGAATTTACCCACAAAAGATGAGACCTCAGATTTCATAACTTCTTGAGAAACGCACATTGCATACCATTAGGACCGAGATATTTAGTTTTTGGTCATTGAGAAACAACAGTATCAATCTCCTCTTGTGAATATGTCCGAATGAGCAATTTGTGTTGATCACTAGGAAGAGATTTGAGAGGAAGATCTAAAAGGGAATCAAAGTGAGTGCCACTAGAAGTATAATCTCACTAAAATAAGTTAGAGCTATTTGATGAAAATCTTCAAGTTTAGTGCAAAGTTCCCCAACTTTTTATTTATGAAAATAAACACTTTTACGATCTCCGGATTTCAACCAGTCTGCTCTACTCCGTTGTTCCCAGTAAACTTCTTCTAAGCTTTGAAGTTCTTCCAAACTAGCAACTAGTGAGTGTTCCAAAACAGGATCAAAGGTTGAACTAGACCGAAGTGCATGAAGTTCTGCTTGCAATTAAGAAACTTTCCTACCCAAATTACCATGCTTATTTTTACTCCAGAACCTTAAATATTCTCGAGTAGCAATAATCATGTTAAACAAATGTTCAGCCGAAGAACCTGAGACTAAGCGCCATTGCACTTTGAAACTGCTGCGAGATTTCACATTTTGCAACCAAAAAGTATCATAATGGGGGACACCATGCCACTTCTGAAGGTGCCCTTTTTGAACTCGCTGATTAGTTAAAATGATTGGGAGATGATATGAATCAACATTACTTCAGTGATACAGAGAGAAATTTGGAAATAAAGAAGCCCAATCCTCAGTAACAAGACAACGATCCAAATGCTCACGAACATTACCAATAGTACGACCATTACTCCAAGTTATTTTTTGCCCAGAGAAACCAATATCCATAAGGTGACAATAAAAAATAGCATTGCGAAACCCTTCCACAAGAGAACTACGTCTCTCCAAAAGACCCTCATTCTCATGATGATTAACAATCTCATTGACGTCACCAATACAAACCCACGACAGAGAACTCATAGTTGACAAATGACGTAACAATCTCCAAGAAAATGACGTTCTTCTGCTTTAGGGTTACCATAGAAGCCAGGAAGACGCCAATTGTAATTATTTGGAGAACTACATTGGCATCAATAGGCCCAGAAGAATAACTTTGCAAGGAAACATGAGAAGAATCCATCCATATTAAGGCTAGCCCACCATTCCGACCAATACTATCAACATAATCACCACTAAGGATAACCCAATTGTAAACGGATTTTATTCATAGAAAAAGACTTCAACTTCATTTCACAAAGAAACAAAAAAGCAGGCTTAAACTCTCTAACAAGGGCTACAAGAGCTTTAATTGCACAAGGCTGCCCAAGGCCCAGACAGTTCCAACTAAGAAGACTCATTGGTCCCGACGGGGCTGGACTTTGCCTCCACCGATTTGCATAGAGAATCATGAGCAATTTTAGCCTTCTTTATAGTAGGAGCATACAAACCAACATATTGATTAAGTCGTTTAGCAGCATTAGAAAATGGAGTTCATGCCAGGGAAGCCACTGGAGAAGAATTTGGAGTTGGTGAATTCTTTGGCCTTTTACTTCGACGCTTAATTGCTTTAGCTGAGGGAACAATGTTAAGAGCAGAATAGTTGGTAGTGCATACAGAGGAGGACTTCAGACAATAGTGGTGGGAGGGGTTCCAAGTTAATTGGCTGGATAGGCACAGTCATTGCAGTAGAAGCAGGGAGAGAGTTCTGGTCATCCCCCAACACAACAATATCTTGGACAGAAGAATCAACAGAACCATAATAAGAAGTATGAGCATTCAAATCATCCACAGAACAGGAAGCCATCAGAGGGTTGATATTAGCAGTTGGTACTGACAATGAGACAATGACTATTTTCGAAAGATAGGGATCATCATGCTTTGGCTCAGATTCAGGCACATTAGTAGAGATATCTATTGAAGATATTAGAAAGTTCGTCAACAAAAGTGCATGTAAAAATGGGGCATAAGAGAAATCCTCAATTTGCTACTGAGGAACTTCATCAGAGAGTTTCAGAAAAAATTTGACAGTGTGATTTATGTGGCCACAACAAGAGCAAATATTGGGCAGAAGGTCATATTGAATCGCAACAGGGATAACTCCATAGAAAGGAAGTTCTAGCAAAAATCTTATCTCAAGAGCAATTGAGATATTAGGACAAACACAGAGCCGAAAATATCTTTCACGAGAGTCCTGGAGGTCACGGATTTGTGCAGACGTACAATTCTGAAATCCATTCAATCATACGACAAACTTTGACAATAACACATTCTTTCGGAAGCCCACGAACAATAAACCAAAAGGAAGCAAATTTAAAGGCGTAATCATACTTCCAAGATTTCTCTATAGCAAGTCATAAGCTTCGAATATGAACTTCTTTGACACACCAAAACTTTCCGACAAGACGACATTTGGATGTTCCATCTGAGAAATCATTCTCGCAGATCTGGAAAGGAAAAGAATCAGGAGGGCAGAGAGAAAGGGAACGAAAGAGTTGGTCAAGGTCGCTGCGTTCCATAGTTGCAGACTTGCAGAACAATAGACTAAAAGGAAGTCCCTAGTTGTAGAGAACCAGAGGAGAGAGAGATGCCCTACATGGGAGCTTGCATTATTACAACAGTGGAATATTTTAGTTCTAATAATACTATTATTTATTTTGTCTTAAAAAGAATATAAAAAAACTTTTGTTTTGGAAAGTTTAGGGTTTAGAACTAGAAGAGAAAAAAATATATGAAGAGAATATATATGAAGAGAAAACAAAGTTTTTGTGTTGAGAATAAGTAGGGATAAAAAAAAAAATGATAGTCACTTCTTGAAACAAAAGAAAAGTGAGGATAAAGATAAAAATAAATAAGGATAATATTGAAAAAAATGGTAAAATATACTTAAAAGATTGTAAACATAAGAAAATGTATAAGTTAGGGACGAGGGGAATATGATTAAATTATGAAATTGATCCAAGAAGAAAAGTCTACTAATTTCATTGTCAAAGACTCAGGATTAAGTCAATTAGGAAAATAATCCTATAACAATAATAATCTTCAAGATTAAGTCAATTTTGAAAGTAGTCCCATAACAATAATAATCTTTTACTCCTTTTGTCATAAGTATAATATCTTAGAAGTAATTTCACATATCAATAAAATATTTTAATTATAATAATACTCATATTTGTTTTGTTTTAAAAATATGAAAGAGAAAATAAAACTTTGTCTTGAAAACAAGAATATAATAAATATATGAAGAGAAAACAAAGTTTTTGTGCAGGGAATAAAAAATGATGAAAAAAAAATTACAATCGTTTTTTGAAAACAAGAAAAACGTGAGGAAAGAGATAATGATAAATAATGATAATATTGAAAAACAATTGTTACATGTGTTCAAAAAATTATGAAGTATCTTATAATTAGTGATAAGAAAGAAAACTTATTCTTCCTCTGTCCCATAAAAATATTGAAGTAATTTATTTTCATACATATTAAAAAATGACAGTTATTTTAGATGATATATAAATTTTATATACAAATTTTCATATATATCCTTACTAATCATTAATTACTTAAATTATTTCAAAACAAACAAAATAATAACTTTTCATTGGAAGTATAATTTCAAGTAACATGGTAGTTAAATATTAATCGTTAATTTGAGAGACTTGTTTCTTAATTGCTTTATGATTTACTTTCAATGAGTTAATTCAATATAAAATTAATTTGTGGTTGATAATAAATAGTAATTAAAAGTAAATGTGAAAATAAAAAATTAAATATAAAATTTATATAAAAAATTAACTATATTTTTTAAATGACTAAAAACTATCTTTGTAATACATATGAAATATTATTTTATATTTAGGAAGGGTCAAATAGTATATTTAATATTTAAAGAAAATGGAAGAAAAAGAGCATTGCACGACGAAGGACAAGTGTAGGAAAAAAATAATACAAGAATCTGGTCGTTGTTGACGTTTAGGATTCGAAGCGCCCAGACACAGATTAGTTACAAAGAATTTTGCAAGTAAGTGCATTGACCTTTTGCTTAGCGCAAGCTCAGAATTTAACTTTGAAAAAGGTAAAGGAAAAAGAAGTCTTGAGATAAGATAAAAAAAAGTTCCTAGGCCCTTAAAATTTAACAGATTTTGCAAGATGTCCAAATGTCCAAATGAAAAGGGAAGACAGAAAACTCAAGGAGAGGTAATTGCGGAAATATGGAGATCACATTAGTACCTTAAAACTCGAATTTTCAAAGAAGAAATAGAAAGGGAAGCTACCGAAGGAGGGTAGACAAGTTCTAATGGAGTGGTGGAATGTCCACTACAAATGGCCATATCCCACTGTGAGTTCAAAAAGAGTTTATACCTTGTGCATTACTAAATGTACTACGTATAATTTTATTGATTTCTCTGGCTATTATTAGTCTTTATGGTTGGGTTTTTTAAAAAAAAATTGTTCAGGAAGCAGATAAAATATCCCTGGCTGAATCAACGGGACTAGATCCGAAGCAGATTAACAATTGGTTCATAAACCAGAGAAAGCGGCATTGGAAACCCTCAGAGAATATGCAGTTAGCTGTTATGGACAATCTCTCAGGACAATTTTTTTCGGATGACTAAACTTCATTTTAAGGATAATTCCAATTTGAACTGCTAATATTCAATCAACTGCACTATTTTCATCTGTATATATACATCATTTGGATGAACTAACTTAACAGACAATAAACAATTGTTGTTCTATTTAATTCTTAATTATATTGGGATTGCTATACAAAGTAACAGAGTAATTGTTGCTATACAGAGTAAAAGAGTATCGATAATGGAGATGATATTGCTCAACCTTCGTCATCCGAGCCTACTTGGACGAAGATGCCCACTAGTTTTCCGGTGAAGGACTCGCTGGGGTACGGTGTTCCGACAACCGCCAACCGCATTTTGCTTTCTTGATTTCAGGCTAAATGAGTTGGTGAATGGCTCTCTTGGAGTGGGTATAAGTCAAATTCTTAACTTTCTTCTTTCATTTCTTATATTTGTATAAGAATGGCTGTTTCGTGGAGTGGGAATAAGTATAAATTCTTTAATTTCTTCTTCATTGGCTCATATTTGTTAATTTTATCAGACATTGTATTTGTTTTCCTTGAATAATGTTAAGGAAAGCATTGTTATTGCTCCATTTAAAACTTAATTGTATATACGAGTTTTGGTCATACACTGTTGGAATCGAAAATTTAGACAGTCCATCGGAATTCAGTTTATGGTAAATCTTATCCGACATATACTTGACTGTTAACTAGCTAAACTGCTAATGTGTTTGTGGTGAAGAGATGATGTAGGTACAAGATGTCATCATGTAAATCAAAGACAGACAACTCAAGGAGAGGCTCTTGAACAAATATGGAAATCTTTAAGTACCTTAAAACTCGAATTTTCAGAGAAGAAAAATAAAGGTTCATTTAAGTACGAAAGGAGGCTAGGCAAATTCCGATGGAATGGTGGAATGTCCATTGCAAATGGCTGTATCCACAGTTTTCTTCAGTACAAATGTCCAAGTAAAGTTTATACCATGCATTGCTAAATAATGTACTATAATTTATTCGTGATGGTGCTAAATTTCTCTGGATAGTCTTTATGGTTGGCTTTATTTATTGTTCAGGAACCGGATAAAATATCCCAGGCTGAATCAACGGGACTAGGTCAGAATAATAATTGGTTCATAAACCAGAGAAAGTCGTTGGAAACCCTCACACAATATGCAGGTAGCTGTTATGAAGAATAGTAAAAAACAGTACAAAAGCGTCTAAATGCTCACAGTATTCCTGCAATGGCTGTGCTTATGTGACTCTTGTCTTCTTCAAAAGACCTGGCCAATCCAAAATCAACAATATTGGCTTTCAGCTTGGAATCTAAAAGGATATTACTTGCTTTTATATCTCTATGAACTATACGAGTCTCTGTGTTTTCATAAAGGTAAGCCAAGCCTTCAGCAGTCCCCATAATGATGTTGAATCTCCCAATTCAACAATTTACCTTTTCTTGGATCTGCCAACTGAAATGTTAGCATCATTTCCTTTTATTTCTTATGACCGTCATAGACATTTAGATGCTTAGATATAGTTAAGAACAACAGGTTTTATCAATTTTATTTCAGTCTAATGGCTTTGATATTGATAAGAAACTGCAAGCTTTTGCAAACTAAGAAAAGTTGCAATGACATATGGGTTTCTTAGTTGCTACCTTGTAGACTGTACCGAATCCACCTTGCCCTAGCTTGTTGGCTTCATCAAATGAATCTGTAGCCTTTTCGAGTGTCGAGTATTTGAAGTTCAAGCTGCTGTCACGAAGTGTTTTTACCAGTTTCTATGGATCATTTGAGCCTAATAAGAAGTCCAAAATAATTAAATCTTAGATTCTATCAATTAGTTTTGAGAATACAGAGTAATTTCAATACTTTCAACAATGTTGTGGAACTAGCATGATAATCATGTTTTACCATTCCTGTTTATGATTCACCAGAGCTAGATGTTATAATGAATACAACATCTTACCTTTTCTCTTCTTCTCTACTCTTTTTTTATCCCAGAAATAAACTCGCAGTATTGTTCTCACCACCACAACGACAATAGAACTAAGTGCAACGACAACAAGAGTCATCTCTGAGAAATGAGAAATTTCTCTTACCAATTCTAGGAAACTATAATCCTTAGCAATAGATAGTCTATATCGTATGATGGAAACATGGTGAAAAATGGATATTGAATAACCATGGAAGCCGTAGCACTTGTATTACAGGAGGCAAATCAATGTTAGTGCACTACACATTAATTGAATTAGTTGATCTCTTGGTTCCGCCATTAATGTCTCTGTTCACACCACGATCATGGTAGTAACAATGTAGAGAACAGCTGACTTTGTGATTGTCATATCTGGAGCAAAGTGAAGCAAAACATGTTTCCCGACTTAAATAGGGATGGCAATTGGCCGAATCGGGCAGGAGTCCCCAACCTCCGACCTCGCTCCAACTTTAAATAATAATTCTCATCTCCGCCCTACCTTCACTTCAAAAATTTGGAAAGAGGCCCCATCCCCGCTTTACATCATCCACATTCGCTCCATTCCCGCCCCGTTTGACTCCACTTTGACCCCATTTGACTCATGATATTAATAAATACTTAGTCAATAATATAAACTCATTGTAATTTATAAAAGTTAATAATATAAATTCATAATTAGTTAAGTATATAGTTAATAATATAAATTCATAATTAGTTAAGTATATAGTTAATAATATAAAATTATTTAAATCAATATATTTAATAATATAAATTATACTTACATTTTTTTTAAAATGTTCACATATATTTACATAAATAATATTATATTAATATAGTTAATAATATGACTAACAATTACTTAGTCAATAATATAAACTCATTTTATTTAATTTTTTAAGGAACCAAATGGATAAGATGGTTTTCTTTAAAAAACATATTATAGATAAAATAGTATTTTTATTAAAAATATAACTGAAGCTGAAGTCAGGGATTTGCAGGGCGAATCCCTGCGAGGCTTCAGTGGGGAAAAATCAATCTCCGCCCCCGTCTCCGTCCCCACTAATCCCCACTTTTTAAAACTAATTCCCGGCCCCGGCCCCATTAAATTCGGGGAATCCCCGACTTCAACGGGGTGAATTGAAGCGAATCCCCATTAATCCCCATTTCATTGTCATCCATAGACTTAAATCAGCCTATCATCCAAAGAAGGCAGCAAGAACAAAAGACTCAATAAGGGGACAATGATGAATAGAATCTGGGTCAAACATGATGGATATTTTGGAATCATGAGGTGATTTATATGTGATAGTGTAACATTCCAGATTTTCCATAATACCCAAAATAGAAAATATAATATAATTGTCAAATCAAAAAAATAATCCAAATTTCCAAATAGTGAATCAAAATCCCAAACTCCAAATTATAAATTTTAAACAAAAACAAACTTACCATAATAAAATATTTATAATCCAAATAAAACTAAACACAAACAATAATATTCTTAGTTTGAAACGAGAACATAATTTAAACTAAACCAAATTCAAAATTCTTAAATGATTGGTCATCCTCCATCATCGCATCACAATCCCATCAACTTGTAAACGTTTTAAAAAAAACATAATACATGGGTTAAGTATAAAGTACTCAGTGAGAGTAAAGTGTGATATTTTACAAGGATATACGCATTTGAAATATCATATAAATATAAATAGTCAATGTATGTTATCGAGAAAAAAACTCTTTTTTAATTGGGCTAAAGCCCCTGTTCAATCGAACAAAAATTCCTGTTTTATTGTGTCTAAACCCCTGTTGTTTGATAACATATGCAATAGACATTTATATGCGCATTTATAAAATCACTGTACATATATCATAATAGAATTTAAAAGTGTACAATTAATCATGAAATAAATAGCACATATAACATGTAAATATAAAGATTTAAATAATTAAATAATGTTAGAACTCTCACCTCAAATGCCAATATAAATGTGTGTTAAGTTGCATGGAAAAACTAGTTCTCTAAGTCCTTGCTTCCTACATTGGAAGTATTCAATGAATTAAAACCTTGAAAACTAAACTAAATAATTTGTCTTAAATAAAAAAATAAATAATCTAATAAAAAGAAAAAATAGCTTTTTGAAAAGTTAAAGGAAATATTTGGCATTTTAAAAAGGTTTGGGAACACTTTTGGAATATGAAAAAAGTAATTTTTGAGTTTGGAAAATTTTAGAGTGCCCACATGCGCCCAGTTGCCTAGGCCATCTTGGGGTATTTTTCATGGCACATACTGCTGCATCACTTGGCCATTTACTAAACCGTCCTTGGGCCAATTTCTAGGCACATGGTGACATGGTTAGGCCAGTCATTAGGCAATCACTTGGGCAAGCTCTAGGCACACGTTGAGGCACCACTTGGCCAACAATTAGGGACACGTTGAGGCACCACTTGGCCAACTCATTGGCACACGTTGAGGCATCACTTGGCCAACTCATAGGCACACGTTCACACATTACTTGGCCAACTACAGGCATACTCTCAGGCATCAATTGGCGAACCACCATCGTCAGTTCTGCTTACCAAAAATGGCTCACTTGGAGCTCTTGATTCTGTGCGACAGCTCACCGGAGCAGCTGCCCCGTCATACCTATTTAAAGTTTGAGAATAGGTTGAGGGCGTTGCGCCCCCGATGCCTCTAATCATTGGCTTTACCCGATAGAACTCGCACGCGAGCTCCAACTATCCTGAGGGAAACTTCGGAGGGAACCAGCTACTAGACATTTTGATTAGTCTTTCGCCCCTATACCCAAGTCAAACGAACGATTTGCACGTCAGTAATTTTTGAAAAGTTTAAGGGTCAAATTATAATTTTCGAAAGTTTGGGGACTAAAAATGAAAATTTTGAAAATATGAGTTGAAATAGAATTTAAATAAGTCTTGTGATATAAAAAGGTAATTCCTAAAAATATTTGGGTAAAAATATAATTTTTATGAAGTTTGGAGTCAAATTGAAAATTTTAGAAAGACTTGAGGACTAATTTAGAAATCTTAAAACATTGTGGTAAATATGTGAATTTGTATATGAATTTGGGAGAATTTTAAGGTTTGTAAATCCAAAGGAACTATTTGCAAAAATAAATAAGTTTTTAAGAAAATTACTAAAATGTCTCTTTATCTACAAAACTCTAACCTAATTTTCTTCTTCTTCTTCTAACCCTAGCTGCCGCCCTCCCTTTTCCCACTCTAGCCACCGCTGCCCCCCTCTTCCCCTCAACCACCGCCCCCCCCCCCCCCATTTTCCTCTCTTCTCCCTTCTTTTCTTCTCTCCCATCTCCCCCCTCCCTCTGCCGCTCCCCTTCCCCCTTCTTATTCTCTTCCTCCCCTTCTCGATTTCTCTCCTTCTCTCTTTTTTTTTCTCGAAAAATACTATGGATTGTGGGAGGTTACATGATGAGAGAAATTAATGTTTTTAGGTATATTGTCGCTGTCGGCGGCCAGTCATATGGTGTCAGTGGTGGTTGTCATGCCTAAGAAGGTAGATAAATTTATCTATCTCGAG
The DNA here is from genome assembly GCA_019593545.1 of Apocynum venetum. Taxonomy (NCBI): domain Eukaryota; kingdom Viridiplantae; phylum Streptophyta; class Magnoliopsida; order Gentianales; family Apocynaceae; genus Apocynum; species Apocynum venetum. Next base: position 6,743,093 of record SRSM01000132.1, read on the forward strand.
ATTCGTGATTATGAAAAAAAATGATTGATTATTTTAACTCTTGTCTATTTATATGAGAGATAATAAATCATAATGGGCCGGATTAATTAATTAATTAAACCCATTAAATTATAATTTGGGTATTACATATAGGAAACCTTTTTTACCTTTCACATTTTTGACTTTTAAGGGATTATTTGATGGACTGTGATTGTCATAAAAATTTCATAAAAGATAAAGCAAAAAATTCTTTCTTTATTGAGAGTATGGTTATCAGATATATTAGTCAGTTTAACAAAATGGAAATAGGAAATTTTATCCTTTCTATTTTTCAAACATTAACTTACCTAAAAAGAAATGTTTCCAAGTCTCCTTGTTGACCCCATAAATAATGTAGTCATCATTCATTAAGTGAATAATCTAAGCAAGCCAAAAATTCGTTGGCAGTGTCTTTGACAAAAATCTTTTACAAAGGTCTTATGACGAATATGAAAGATAAAACTATGAAATTTATAACTATAGCAACGTTCAACGTGTCCTTGAATGAGATAGAAAGTTTGAAATCTATAGTGGTGCAGTAATTTTTAAACAGACCTGACAAAAGTCTTCCCGGCTTAGAAGACCACGCTATCTTGTTCTTGTAAAAAAGGATGAGTCTTAGTGATAGCTTGAGCAGTCTCATATGGAGAGATATTGCAAATTAATTGCCTATTCTAAGAACAGCGATCATCCTTGATTAAATCTCTCAATAGATTCATATTAAACGCAACTTTAATGGTATGGTCACGTTTGCTACAATTGTTGTGTTTTTTATTATAAAAAAAATCATATCAAAGTGGCCAGCGGTCTGGATGGGGAACCCTTCCAAATCAAGGAACAACTTGTAGGACGAGAAGATAAATCCAGAAGCGTGTTGTCCCTCAAGAGTATTTAGAAACTCAAGATCTACAGCTGCATCACCTGGGGTAAAACGTACAATAGGGCAAGCTAACATTTGAAGCCAAACCACCACATTTAAGTGTGCAGTGGAGTTCATTCTGAATGTCTCCTAGTCCGGTAGTCAGGGGGAGCAGTGGTGATGCAGATGTTCATCCCTCCGTGACAGCATTTTCAGTGCAGTAAACATGGATGGTCGTAACAATGGCATTTTCTGGGTATGTGGAGTCCTACGTGAACTACTCTTAGCATTTCATGCTCAATGCTCAATTCATAGCTGCCATTCAACATTATATTTGTGTCGAACAGCTCTTGCAGTCTCCCATGCTGGAAATGCTTCCACATCTGATTTCAACCAAATTAATATAATTAGGAAATGTAAAATGATGATTTTTAATTGAGAGGTTTATAAATATTGCAAATTAAGATGATAGAATCACAAGAAACCTACTGTAGTGACAAGACTATCGGAGTATTCTAAAGTTTTATTCCTATTGTTCTGTCTTCCAGTGACTATCTCCAACAAAAGCACCCCAAAACTATATACATCGGCCTTTTCTGTTAGCTGTCCATGGCTAATGTATTCTGGAGCCATATATCCATTCAAAATTTGGCACAAATATTATTAAAAATCTAAGTAAATTGCACATATCGTTTTCTTGAATTGCCAAGGAAATTCTTACATGTTTCAGAATACCTCAAATTCCCACTTTTCCTTATGAATCAAAGAGTGAAGAATAGCACAAAAAATATCTAAATGCTTACAGTGTTCCTGCAATGGCTGTGCTTATGTGATTCTTGTCTTCTTCAAAAGACCTGGTCAATCCAAAGTCAGCAATCTTGGCGTTCATCTTTGACTCTAAAAGGATATTACTTGCTTTAGTATCCCTGTGAACTATACGAGTCTCTGTGTTTTCATGAAGGTAAACCAAGCCTTCAGCAGTCCCCATAATGATGTTGAATCTCTTCTCCCAGTTCAACACTTTACCTTTGCTTGGATCTGTCAACAAATGTTAGCATCATTTCCTTTTATTTCTAATGACCATCATAGACATTCAGATACTTAGATATAGTAAAAAACAGCAGGTTCTATCAATTTTATTTCAGGATATGTTGCTGTGGTCTGTACTTACCAAAGATGAAGCGGTCCGGACTCCCATTTGGCAGTAATTCATAAACAAGAAGTCTCTCAGGGCCTGAAAAACTGCATCCTAGCAATCTGATCAGGTTTTTATGTCTAATGCTGCTAATAATTTTTACTTCGTTGTAGAAATCAGTGGCTCTACAGTGATCATTAAAAAAAAAAGCCTCTTGACAGCAATTTCTCCTCCATCTGGCAAGATTCCCTATCATATATCATTCCATTCTTAACTTAGTCACCTACCATAGGATTTGATTAGATTAACATAGATCTGCAGAGAAATTATAGATTCCACAAAAGTCACCACCTTATAAACAGTGCCAAATCCACCCTGTCCAATCCTGTTTGCATCATCCAATGAATCAGTGACTTTCTTGAGTGTGGAATACTTGCATTTCGAGCCTCCATCACGAAGGGCCATTGCTAATTTCTTCTGATGATTTGCACCTGCTAAATTGGAAAGCAGGTTAGAGGGATAGATGGAATGCCAGATATCATCAGTTATACCAAAATGGCATGCTTATTCAATTTCCTATGCATTGTTGTAGCTTATAGAAATCTCAGGAAGAAAAAGGAAATGATATAACAATTATGGCCACTGGGGCACAACATAGCATAGATTTACTTCAATTATCAATTATTTAGTGGTTACGTTCTAATAATCCACTCCAGGCTGATAGATGATTATGTTTTAGTTATTCATTCTTGAATTCCTGATGCTAGCAGGGCAAGTAGCAGTCTCTACCTTTTCGCTTTCCTACGCTTCCACATATAACCTCCAATAACAGCTCCAACAATTAAAACAACCGAACATATGACAGCAACAAGGACAATTAATTTGATCCCTGAATGGAAATTTCGTTAAATCTTATGGTCGAACATACAGGAACCGAAGTGAGACCAAATTTCTTTAAGTTTGCAAAATGAATCAGGAAATGACAGTTCTTTATACCTATCGAACTACCATTTTCAGGGCCGCTCGAAAGAGCATCAGTGCCTGAATACCTCATGATGCAACCTGTATATAATGCATATGTAACCCCGGTCACCTAATGGTGGAATTTAATTTATTTTTATTGCCTATATTAAGGGATAATTATTGGATTGGGAAGTTTTTTTTAAGTTTTAATTTGATTGATTATCATATTAATGAGTGTTTAATTAGAAGGTTACCATTATGAGAATTAATGAATATTTAAGTTACCTTATTTATGAGTGATGTAGAAGTATAGTTTTTAGTTTATGAAGTTACCTTATTTTGTTCTTATAGTCTTTTAGTATAGGAGTGAAGAATAGAAAGTCAAGAGCAAATAGCAAATAGTAAGGGAAAAATGGTGAAAGTTCAACTGAGGATTACTATTGGGATAGATAAGACGAAATTAATGAGTTTATCTAAAAAAATTGTGAAGGTTGAATTAAGGGTTACAATTGAGGATAGATAAGGCAACACTAATTATTTATTCTTTAGATATGTATATTTGAGAATCAGAAAAAGTAAATATTATTCCTTTTTGATTTATAGTTTATTTTGTTTATAGGTGTTCCTTTTTTCTTTTCTTTTTTTAGGAATCAATATCTTGTTTAAGTTTGGATTATGGTGAGTAATTAAAATATTCTTAGTTATAAAAAAAAGATTATTTTTATATGAATTTCGAAATAACATGAATATTTTGTGCTCGGTTATTACTAGTAGAATTGAATATTTGACTTTCGCTCAAACTTGTAAAAAAAAATGTATAGATTTCTATTTCGGTACATATGATCTTCAATTTCTTCTTTTTTTTTTCCACTGTTTCAATTTTTTTAAAGCATTCAATACGTTTTTATAAAAAAAATAATTGCTTTCCAGATTTTGGTAGTAGTGCTAGTACCAGGTTCTCTTTGAGGATTTTTTTAAAAAAGTTTTAATTATAAGAATTAAGGTGCTGGAATATTTTAGATTTCCAAAGGTGTAAAATCTAATTTTGTCTTGTATGGTTGATCCTTATTGGAACAAAGCTATTAATTGGAAGTAACTTGTTATAACTCTGACTTTGAATTCTTGTTTGCAGAGCGTAGGAGTTTTCACATGAAATTTCTGTTCATTTAATTATATAATTTTCTCTTTTTTTTCCTGTATAAGAGATTTTTAAGTCTTGTTTTAAATGAAAAATAGGTGAATTTATATCTAACAGAGTTTTGAAGGAAAAAAAAAAACACACACACACACACACACATATTTATATATATACACACGATCACTGCTTATGTGTTTTTGTTTCTGTCTTGTATTGATTTATGAGGCACTATTGACAAAAAAAATCTGATTTCAATTGATTCCGTTTTATCCCAATTTTTATCGGAAATGAATTTACAATATTACCCTTCTTGTTATTTTTAGAGTGTTGTTTATTGATTGTCTTTTCTTTCTTTTTTTTTAAACGAAAAGTGAATTTGAAACTTCTTCAAAGATCTTCCTGTTTATTATATTAATATATAATATATGTAGTAATAAATCGCAAATTCTTAATTTTAGTTTAGTTATCATATCCAATTTATTTTAGTAAATTGCTTTGCATTTTCTATATTAAATGGTTAAGAATTTGGGTTTCTCTATTCAAAAAAAGTTTTATGACTTTTGGTTCAAGTGCATATTAATTCATTAGAGGAACATATTCCCTATATTATGTTTGTATACCATCGAGTATAGTAAAAAAAACTCATTATATTCTCTTAATTTGGCTTTTCTAACGGGATAAACAATTGAGGTTGAATTCAATTAATGTTTAATATGTTTTTGTAGTGATTGATCCATGTAATAGATATCGTATTTGCTTTAATACCTTTTTATCTTTTTGAATTTCATAATGTTATAATTGATTTGAAATTTTGATAATTGTTTAACATTATTTATTGAATTTCAATCTATTATAATTTATTTAAAATTTTGATAATTGTTTAACATTATTTATTGTATCTTTTAGTCACGATCACTTCATAACTATTTTTGCAGATTTATATACTTCGAATAGTGAGAGTTTTGATGTATCTATGTATAGTGATAGAATATTGTAACTTTGAAAGACATTTTCTAGTTTTGAGAATTTTTTTTTTTGTATTGTTTGATATTTTCATTGCTTTAGAAATTTATTTGAGAATATTTTAAAGAGTATTTAAATTCTATTGAAATATTTTATAATACTTCTAAATGGATTATATGATTGTTGAGGTTAAGACTTAGATAATATTTTTACAAATTCTACCGTATCACATTTTAAATTAAAAAATGACCTAGATCCGATCCGAATATGGATTATGGGGTGTGACAGCATACCCTCAGATGACGGTAAACAACTCTAAAGAGAAGCAGAGGCATTCTTCAAACAAGCACTGCAAGACTCAGAACTCAATGGCTTCCACCAATTAGCCAACTCTTTTGAAATCCAAGACGCTGGTGACTGAATCAAGAATACCCTTTTTCCTCTATTGCATCTGAGAGCCCTTTTACCACAACCTGCCTAAATTCTGTGTTCATTCTAGTTTCATTCCCACAAACTATCTTGTCCTGTGCACCAGTGTACTCCTGAAGGAAACTGTAATTATCCGTGCGAAGAAAGCAGCCACCAAGGAAAATTCGCATCCCTTTTTGTGGGAGCATATGGGGTTGTTCACCCCGAGCTTCAGCATAACACAGTACACAGTCAAGTGAGGATACGTTGCTATAGCACTGTGCTAGAGAAAAAATATTGTCAGGACCTGACTCGGAAGTAGCCACGGCAAAACCTGATGTTCTCAGTTGTTCAGCAGTATTCTCCAATGTCCTCACAAAATTTGTGACATACTTGGCAGTATTGTGCATCAACTGCTTACTACACTGAAGATTAAGTATCTCAGCGGTTGCATTGCTTTGGCCTGCCAAAGTATCTGGAAGCAACATCGTGATGATAAAAAAGGTCAAAACATGCAGAACTGTGAATGATTCCATATAGCAGATTTTAGAGCAAAATTACCCGAGCTTGTATGGTTTAGATCTTTCTTTTTTTTTTTTGCCTGCTCCTAGGAGCAATTCAATTGAAATTGCAACCACAATATGCAAACTACTAGTGAATCAAAAAGTCATAACTTTGAAATCGGTAATAGGTGAAAACTTTACAAGGCAGAAAACAGCAAAGCTGGAAGAAGGGAAGAAGACTGAAAAGTCCAGTCTGCAAGTAGTCAGCAATGGCGGCATGAGACTGAAAAGCTAGAAGCACGTTCTCGATATTCTTTATTCGATTTAATTGCTAATACATTATTATTATTTTTGTAGTTTGCGCCTCAATATACATGAGGATAGCGCCTCAATTGCTAATGCATTATTAACGGTTCGAAATTAAATCTTGGTATTTTTTTATTTTTGTTAAAAATTGAATTATTATTTTTTAATTAAATTATTAAATTATTTTTAATATTAAAATAATAAATTGTGATACTCATTATTTAATTTTTTAAAATTAATGTGATGAGATAAAATTTTTGAGTTAATGTGATATAATTTTTTTAAAATTAAGAATGTTATAATGAAATTTTAAATTAAAAATATATTTATTTAAAAAATTAAATATTTAAATTCAAATAAATTAAAATAAAAATATAAAATTTTAATTTCGAATCGAAAGAATGAATAATTCAAATAGAATTTAAAAAATTTAAAATAGGAAAAGGTTAAAATATTAAAAAGAAAAGTTGTAGAAAACTATAAAAAGAAAAGGAAAATTTAAACTGTATAGATGTGGTCCATGTGGAAAGAGCGTTCACCAATGAGTGACCATTGATGGCCATGAATACTCACTTTCTTTTTGTTTATGTTTTTTTTTTTTTTTTTTTTGGAGGAACATGAATACTCACTTCGTTTTTTGATGAGATATGAATACTCATTTTCATTCTCACTACTGTGCCCAGCAATAGGAAAAGTGAAGATAATGATTCTTATAGTGTGATTAAACAAAGGATGCATTTTTTCAATGGTAAAATGCAAATTAGTCCTTGGAAAGTATAATAAAGGCTCAATCTAAGTCTTTAATTTTTTTAAGTTTCAATCAAGTCACTTGTTGTTAAAGAAATCATAATTTTTTGTTTACATACTTAAGTGACAAATTTGGATAGAGATTTTTTTTAAAAAAATAGAAATAAAGAACTTATTATTGCAAAAAATAACCATCATTTATTTTAAGGACATACTTAAGGGACACATTTGGATAGAGATTTTTAAAAAAAAATAGAAATAAAGAACTTATTATTGCAAAAAAATAATCATCATTTATTTTAAGGGACTAATTTGCACTTTAGAGTTCAGACTTATCTTATGGAAACAATCATGCGCAATCAATCGTATGGGTATATTTGAAATTTGAAAGTGTTTTTTATTAAGTTTTAAAATTAAGTTATCTTTAAATAATAATTTTTTTATTAAATATTGAAAGTTAACTGATATATTTTAAATTTTAAATTATTAATAATATTATAAAATATATATGATATAACTAACAAATTACTTAAAATTGTAATTTTAATTAAAATATAATTAAAAAATATTTTTTATATGATTGAGTGAGAATTATACATAGAATTAAAAATAAGTATTTTAAGAAATGAATTTACGAGAAATGCAATGCGTTCCAAACAGCCTTTAAAATGTTTTCGATTAGAGACGAGATGACGTGTACCAAAAATGGCCAAAACTATTGCGCCCTCGCCCGAGAGAGCAATAACGGAGGGGCTAAGGCTGAGAGCCTGAGACAATGGCGTCCCTTCCCCTTGGCCTTCCCTTGCTACCTGGACGAAGGTGCCGACTCATTTTCCGTTCAAGAATCCGACCAGTACAGTGTTCCGACGACCGCCAGGCGCTTTTTAATCGCATTGCACCCGTTTATGATAATGTACCTACTAACCCTCCCTCCTTTCTATAATTTTTTGGAGTTTACCCACTTCCTTTTAATTTTTATCATTCTTTATGCATGTATGGAATTTTGTTTAGTTTTTAGCTTTACTTGCACAAATTTTTGTAGCTAAATGAGTTGTTGAGCTTGGGCCAGCATCGAATTTGGAAACGAATGGCTGTTTCTTGGAGTGGGTACAAATCAAATTCTTTACTCTCTTCCTTCATTTTTATAATTATTATATTTTTTAAGTTTATCTCTAAGGATACTTATCTGGGATCTGTTCGTAATTATATCTGTCATTTTTCATTCCAAAGATTGAATTTTATGGTTGTTAATGTAGGGCAAAACTGGGAGATCATGTACTGGATGTGTGTTGTGGAAGTGGTGATTTGACTTTTCTTCTATCTGAAAAGGTTGGAGATAATGGCAAGGTTGGTCCGGTTTTTCTCTTCTTTCATTTGTTTGTTCATGACGACGGAATTACCAGTAGCTACAGTCTCATTAGGTAAGACCTGTTGAGAAAGAAAAGAAAATGGTCAATAAATTTGAGTTACTGATTATCGTGGAAGACTGGAAGCAAATCATCCACCTGAAGGTATGCCGATAGGGATGATCTGTTGGAGTGGTCGTGTGGTACCCTCTAAGTCTGAACTCAGATTCGCTAATGCCGCGCAGTAGTTTGCGCTTTTGCAAGTATGGGTGAGAAATTGTGGGCACTCATCATTTTAGGATAGCAAGAAATCGTGAATTTGCTGAATTAAGCTGATGTATTTGCCAAGTTGAATTTTTTACAGAGCAAGCTAATCCATAATTTTTATTTATAGTCAGCATAAATATTAGCCCACACCTCTGCGTGGAAGGGCTATTTTCTGAGTAGTTCTTAAAAAATAAATGAAACATATTGATGAAGGATCTATCTGTGAATGTATACTATTGTACTAAATGTTTGTAAATAGACCTACGACTTTACCAATTCATGATTCACTTTTTATACGTAATATTTTTAAAAAAAAAAAAACTCTTTTGGAGTGGGGAGGGTATGCCTAGAGTATTATCTCAGATTTTGGGAAAATGAGCTATTAAAACGTAGGAAGCAGAAAGATCCTCTCTCATTTTAATTTAACTGTAAAATATTATAAAGATTGCAAACTTAAACTTTGAGGCTGAAAAGATAATTACTTCACTTTTTACTTTCTCTGAATTTTTTATTTTGTTGTTTATGATGTTACAGGTTGTTGGTCTTGATTTCTCAAAGGAACAATTGACTATTGCGTCATCTCGGCAGAACTCAAAATCAAAGGCCTACTACAGAAATATTAAGTGAGCATTGGTAATTTTGCTTTCCATAATTGATTAAACACTGGCAAAAGAGAGTTTCCAGTGGAACAAAATTGCTGAAACTTTCTGAAGTTTTTTAGTGTTTTGTGATTATTTTCTTGCATCTAGTATTCCTATGTTTACATCTCTGCTTCAACTTGTTCTAGTGCTGGTTTTTCCTTCTCGCTTCGTCTATCGAGGGTCAGTGCCAAATGATATTCTTTGGCATGCTATAGGTGGGTTGAAGGCAGTACACTTGATTTACCATTTCCTGAATCCTACTTTGATGCTGTCACGATTGGCTATGGATTAAGGAATGTGATAGACAGGCGGAAAGCTTTGGAAGAGGTTTATCGGGTTCTAAAACCAGGGTCCAGAGTCTCTGTTCTTGACTTCAGCAAAAGTGCCAATCCATTTGTCACCATTGTTCAGGTACCATAAAGTAACAATAAGCCTTTTAACTAAGTGTGATTTTTCTTTTCCCCTCTTCTTCTTTTGGAGGTTGGCTGCTGAAAGAAAATTTGTATAAGAACATGCCTTAACCCATAGGTTACGGGAATCCCTTGCAAGTGATGCCATCAGATCAAAAGATCATTATCAAATTTGGTGTTCTTATTTCTCCATCTTTTGATCAAACCTAAACTTATTGAAATTGTGTTGTAGTTTTGTTTGAATAACCATCTTTTGATTTATCAAGACTTTGTTGCACTCCTGCAGTAAAAAATGAATCTACCGAAGTAAATACAATACAACTAGGCACAAATAGCCTCAACTTTTAACATGTTTAGTAGAATGGCTGGGATATTTCTAAATAAATTTCTTTTGGCACTTCGATGAAGTTGTTCGTTGAATTGAAAAGTTTTTCTTGGAAGATATGTACCGAGCGGTCTTTTTGTCAGAAAAAGTGCAACATACCTGGAATCCCAATGAGGTGATTGGTTTAACAACTGTCACAATCCAAGACGATTTAGTCATACACCACCAAAGTAAAGTTATAGCACAATTGCTTGATAATTTTTGTTACAATTGTAATGTATATCTTTTATAAGATGTAAAAGAAGATGAAATTAGACTTATTAACAGCATTTTTGTGTCTAAAATACTCGAGTCTAAATAAAAGGAAGTATAAAAAAGACTCCATCAAAATTTTGGCCAGAGTACTAATTACAAGAAAAAGTGCAGTGTTGTATCTCTGCCTTCTCATTGATGCGACTAACCTTCCATATTGCATGGATGCACTTGCATTCTTTACATGAAACTTTTTATTGCAGTGTGCATTATGTTACAGATTTCCTATAATTTATTCATATTCATATTAATTGTCCCTGAATATACTTGTATTCTTATGTTGTCAGGACTGGATGATTGACTATGTGGTTGTTCCAGTAGCAAATAGTTATGGCCTTGGAAATGAGTATGGATACTTGAAGGGCTCAATTAAGGAATATTTAACAGGTTTGTTCTTTTCATAGTCATTGGTGGTTGGATCCTCGTATATCTATGCTTTAGAAGACTGTAGTAATGTTCAATGTATTACTATTTTGTTTCTTGATTTGGAGAAACAATGAAGACTTCCCAAAGAGAAATTCAATTCTTTCTTCTTCTCTTTTCTATTTAATTTCCTTTCTACCAATCATGCAGCATATTTTCTTTGATGATAAGTGGCACAGTCTCCAGAAATATTCACCTGGAGCTTTTTACTTCCATTCTACTAAATGCTAACTGTTTATTTCTAGTTATAGTTATTGAATTTTCAAAGTCAGAAGGATGAAAACAATAAACTTAGAAGTTGCAATCTTTTAATAGCCTGCTGCAATTTTTGGGAAGAACCAAAACTGTGATATTCCTTGAGTTTTTTGCCTGAAATTTGGTGCTTGTTGTACAGGGAATGAGTTAGAGAAGCTTGCTTTGGAAGTAGGCTTTACTGCAGCCAAGCATTACGAGATTGCTGGAGGACTAATGGGGAATTTAGTCTCCACGCGGTAGAATGGTTTATTCCCTAAGCATATGCATTCCCTTGCCTTTTGCTATTCGTCAAAGATAGCTTAGAAGATTCAGAAATACTCAACGTTTGTAATTCTAGTAGAATGCGTTAGCTTTCTGCTATTTTGCATAAATACACATTATACTTGGTTCTTAGCTCATTTATGTGAGAAAGAAGTCAAACTGAACCACTAGCTATTATCTTTTCTGGTGTTATGCAGTATACCTTCGAAGCTATCCTAATTACCTTTGCATAGAACATTCATGCAATACCGTTTCACATAGAAGAAGACATCCCATTCAATTTCACACAGGGTCTTCGGCTATGGCATTTACCATGAGACTGAAAGGTAGATGTAAAGAGAAGGCATGTCCCAATTATTGGAAAACGTCATTTACATAAGAAACCTAGATCAGAAACAAAATTTGAACACATTTTCCTGCATCAGCAGCAATCACATTTTTAAGTCCCTTCAATTACCTATTTACCCAAAAAAGCTAAAGCATTTTTCTTGTTTAATTTTGACAATTATGAATGTGCTTCGTGTACTAAAGTGGAAGCTCAAACTGTTCTGGAAACTTGAAGAAGGCCATTTGCAGATGTTTGCAGTTTGTCCCAATAGAAGGAGAGCTAGCAACACAAGACTCAATCTTCATATGAAGGATCTCCTTCGCATGAAATCGATGCTATAACTTGTTCAATATGTAGAGTTCTGGTTCATCTTTTGGATGTCACCTGGGGTAAAATGAACTGTGAGAGACATTGGCAATGGAAGCAGAATCGCCATATTTGAGGGGATCAACTGGGTTCTCCATCGTGTCATTGAGTTCCATGGTATTCTCATCTATAAAAGGGGGATTTGTGGGCATTGGTAGCTCTTCCTCCTTCTTCACCAACATCCGCAATACTGTAGACATGGATGGTCGCAGTGATGGGATCTCCTGGGTACAGAGAAGTCCAACATGAAGCACTCTGTGTACCTCATTTTTAACGTTGAAGTTGAGATAGTTATGCAGCATGAGATTAGGATCAAACAACTCCTCCACTCTCCGGTGCAGGAAATGCTTCCATGCCTGTTTCATCAGAAGACAATGAGTGACTGGGAAAAAAGATACTTTTCATAAGAACAAGGAGAAGTTTGGAACTTACAAGGGTTACTAGGCTATCTGAGTACTCTGTAATCTTACTCCTGTTAGTCGGCCTTCCTGTGACAATTTCCAGTAACAGCACACCAAAGCTGTACACATCTGCCTTTTCTGTAAGTTGGCCATGAGCCAAGTACTCTGGAGCCATATATCCTCTGTAGATATGGAAACTATTCTCATTGTAAATATTACTCATTCTGAATTGTTGGGTAGTATATAGTTAAACCATTTGAAACTGATTACTTCTTTCTTCCATGAATTTTCAACTTCATTGTGACTTGATAAGTTAAAAAGACTTGTACTTACAGTGTTCCTGCAATGGCAGTACTTATGTGACTCTTATCTCCTTGGAAGGATCTTGCCAAGCCAAAATCAGCAATTTTGGCCCGAAGTCTTGAGTCCAGCAGAATATTACTTGCCTTTATGTCCCTGTGAATAATTCTGGTCTTTGTGTTTTCATGGAGGTATACCAATCCCTCTGCTGTACCAATAATTATATCAAATCTCTTCTCCCAATTAAGCGCTTTACCTTTGTTTGGATCTGCCAATTTAGTTCAAGATTAATCACAGTCTCATCAAATCTTTAAATCAGACTGGGAACTGAATGGCAAGATATAATTAGTCGCAGCACATCCTAATACAATCCTTGCTTATGGTTCAGGATCAAGCAGAATAAGTTCAGAATCTGTACTTACCAAAAATGAAATGATCCAAACTCATGTTTGGCATGAATTCATAGACAAGAAGACTTTCAGGTCCTGAACAGCTGCATCCCAACAACCTGACCAAATTCTTATGCTCAACGCTACTAATAATGTTAACTTCATTATAGAAATCTGCTGCTCTATGCTTGTTAAAGAAAAGCCTCTTGACAGCAATTTCTCTTCCATCTGGCAAAACGCCCTATAAAAGGTGAACATTTGCGGTAGGCTCGGTCTCATGAAATAGATGATAAAGAACTGCATGCTTTTGCAGATAAAGGAAAGTAATAACATTTGTGGTTTTTAGTTGCTACCTTATATACTGTCCCAAACCCACCTTGCCCTATCTTGTTGGCTTCATCAAATGAACCTGTGGCCATTTCAAGTGTGGAGAATTTGAAGTTCAAGCTGCTGTCAAGAAGTGTCTTCACCAGTTTCTCTACATCATTTGAGCCTACAAAGACATGCAAAATAATCAAAATCTTAGACTTCATCAACTGCATGGTTTAATTCTGAAGTCAGAGAGCTATTTCATTCAATTCTAACTTTGTAGCTAACTGGTATTTCTCAACAGTATTGTCAAAATAGCATGCGAATCTTGTTTTTACCATTCCTGTTTATGATTCAGCAGCAGTTTTTAAGCTGTCTCTACATTTTGAAAGATGAAATATGATGAAATCAGCTTACCTTTTCTCTTCTTCTCTATTCTTTTGTTGTTCCAGAAATAAACTCCAATTATTGTTGCCACAACCTAGAAAGACAACAATACTAATCACAGCAACGATGATAATTATTATGGTCCCTGCGAGAATTATTTTCGATAAATGAGGATAAATTTATGTTTATAACAATTTTACAATCATAATTCTCAGCAAGATATAATCTTCATCCTCTTCAGAAAAATTGCCAAACTGAAAATGGAAAAAGGACAGAACGATAATAACCAAAAAAACTTCGGTCCTAACATTAAGGTGTTAAAGTACCATGAGGCCAAGTCACTAATAAGTGCACACAAAAAAGAGAAATGAAGGAATATTACCCCGTGAACTGCTATCTCGAGGTATTAGATTAAGAAAACTTATGTCCGAGTATCTCATGAAGCATCCCGTGTTCAATGCCCGGCCCTCAGACCAAGGCAAGCAACCTAATATTGAACTGGATGCATTTTCCAGACATGCTCTACAAGAATTGGCGTCCAGAGTCTTCCAGCAGTCCGCCAATACATAAGCTGAGGCATTTGGTGCCCCGGAGACTTGCATCTCAGCACGTGCAGATCCATTATTGTTTGGTGCCTGCAAAACTGCTTGTAACACAGCCCGTCTAGCTGACTCTTGGAATGCTGAATCCTTCATGGTTTTATTCCCACATACTGCATGGTCCCATGAACCTGTATGCTCGTGAAAGAAACTGTAATTCTCAACTCTCATGAAGCAGCCATCGAGAAAAATTCGTCCACCATTGTATGGGAAGCACTGAGGAAGGATAGTACGCGCTTCAGCATAACATAATGCACAATCAAGCAGGGAAAGATCACCATAGCATTGAGCCAGGCCATAATTAGTATCAGGTCCTGAACCTTTAACAACCTCTCCCCAACCGCGATTTCTCATTTGGTTACTTATGTCTTCCATTGTAGCAACAAAGTTTCGAGGAAAAAGTGTGGTGTTGTGCTCAAATTGGGGGCCACATGTAAATTTAACTGTTTGAGCTCTTGGATCTCCCATTAATGTATCTGGTACCACAGTAATCACGGTAACAATGGAAAGAACAAATGAAATTCTCATATCTGGAGCAAAGTAGAGCATGCTTCCCAACTCCAATAACTGTAGTGACCCTGCTTGAGGATGCACTAGTTTTAAATGATTGCTCAAGCACATCATTGCAAACCCAGACAGACAACATGATCATGTTAAAAAGAAAAGTCAGGAGGGCAACAATGTCATTTATTAAACAAGAATAACGGCAGGTCATACATTGTCTTAAACGTTCAAAATAAGTCCCGTAAAACCATCCTCAGACTGCAACAGTGAAGGGACGGAAATTGTGGTTAAAGAAAGATTCTACTTTGGCTTTTCGTTAGAAAGACTTTACAAATTTTATAAATATTTTAGGATTGATTTTCATATTACTTTTATTTTTTCATATTCGTTCTTATATCTTTTTATTTTCAAGATAAATTATTTATATTTTTTTTTCTTAAAATAAATTTTCTTTTATTTTTTAATTTTCAATACATAATAAGTAATAATATTTTTTAAAAAAATTATTAATCTAGATAAAAGTGAATGTAATGAGTTACATTTATAAAAGTATGGTAGCATCTTATAAACTTGTTTTTTATATATATATAATAGACTTGAGTAGTAAATTAAGTAGTAATTTATGGGGAACTGGAAGTTTGGAACAATTTTAAGCATTGCAGGTTTAACAGCCTGGCAATTGATAAGGTTGTCTAACATATTTATATACAACTAATTATTTCATGATTCAATCACTTATCATTTTAATTTAAAGAATTTACATCTTACTAACTCATTAGTCTCACAATCCATTATATTAATGTCAAGAATAATTTAGTAAATTAATTAAAGTCAATAATTTTTTGAAATTTTTAAATCAAAATTAAAAGTAAACATTGAATTCGGACAAATAGAATATAATCTTAGCAAATCCACTTTAAAAGAATACCATGCTTATAATTAATCTGAACTCGATTATAGTACAAGTATAAATTTTAGATATAAAACTATATATAAATGTTTTTTATATATAAAACTCTTTCAGTTTAACATTACAAATAAGAATCAAGATTAATAGTATAGGTATTTGACCAATTAATTAGATATCTTTTTTGCAATTTGACCAATTTGTGCACAAAAGATAAATATGAAAATCCCATTTTTCCAAAAAAATGTAAATATTAGGCACATTTATAATGTATTCTTAAACAATATATATATATATATATATATATATGGTGCCCTTTAGAGTCAATACTATTACAAAAATTATGATATAAACGAGTAAGTGTTTTGCATTACACTTCATTCTATTCGAGCTCGAACTAACTCATTTAGTATTTGAGTTTGAAAAATATTGAATCCTTAGTTCATCAAATTGCTAGTGAGTCGGCTACATATAATTATTTTTTATTTATTTTATTTTAAATTAAAATATTTTTAAAAAAAAACTCAAATTCGAGTTCAAAGATATTAAAAATTTAATAAGCCAAGCTCGACCTTCATTTTTCAAGCTCAAATTAAACTCAATTCGATTACAACCCTAACAATATGTTATAGAATCACTGTAGCTTACATTCATAAAAACATGAAATATTAATGAACCCTAGCTATAAGTGTTTCAAGATTATGTGTATACATATTTTTGCAGAACAAGAAAGCTAACTCAACCAAAACCTTAGATATAAAAAATAAAGAGACTCATACTATAACTTGTGATGAGATCCGATAGCCCAAATCTAAAATACATTTGCATAACATACCTTAACATGTTGATTTTTTTAATTTATTTATAAAAGTAAAGTTAATTCTTGAAATTATCATCACCAGAATTACAAAAAGTTTGAAGAGTTCTCCCGTAATCACACCACGAGTTTAGAAAGAGAAAAAGTACCGAAATATAACATATATTACAATGTGATATAGCCGTTGGATATAACCTTAACGTATTGGATTGTATCTTGAAAGAAGTTGATGATCTAATACTATTAAGGATGATGTTTAACGTTAGAAAGGGTTTCGTGAAGGTCAACAAATTGGACTCCGTCGGAGTCTATGAATAAAGTTTTATAATAAGTAGTGAGTAATCATCTTTTTAGCATTTTTCCAAGTCTTCCACTTCCCTGATCCTCAAAATTCCATTCGTTCTGCTAACGTTTTAGACTTTTAAAGTAGTTTTAGAGCATTTCATATTCATAATATCAATATACAAAAAAAGTTATATCATATTGTTAAAATTAATTATGTTATTAAATTTTTCTCTTCGATAGAAATATTATAAGGTAACGTCATACTGACATATCTTTGTTAAAATAAAAGAGAATGTTATATATTGAAATCTTCTTTAATATGTTGACTTAATATATAGAAAGATAAAGAATATTATTCACGAATTAGCTAATGATATATGAACAATGTAATTAATTGTTGACATTATGCATTAGATTTAAATTTTAAAGATGAATGTTTATTCATTTGATATTCATCTTATATGTATTAGCATTCTAATTATTAATTATCACATAACATATTTTTTTTAACATTGACATTAATGTATTAGTGATGCTCCAAATGAATTAGACATTCAACTTTAAAAATCAAATCCAATGTATATGTTAAGAACTAATTATATTGTCCGCTTGACATTTACTAATTGATAAATGTAATTAAATAATATTATTTATATCTCTCTATGTTGAGTCATTACTTTAAAAGAGATGATATTATCAATTATATTTTAGCATACCAATACCTCATCACATCTGTATCGAAAAAAAATCACATCTGTATCAAAAAAAATTAGATAACACTCTTAACTTTGTGATAATTTTATTTACGTTAACATTGTGTATTAAGAAGTGACCTTTATTAACTTTATTGTCTACACAGAAATTATATCAAATGAGGATATGAGAATGTTTTGGTTACAAACTTACGGTTATAATTAACATTTGGGCACAATTTTGATCCTATTCAATGCGGTATTTAACCAACGGGTAGAGTTGTTCCACATGTGCCTGAATTAAAGAAACAAACAGTAAAAATAAAAAAATTTATAATAATACTCCAATTGATTAATTTTGTCTTTAAGCAATTAAAGTCGAGATAAAAAGATATTTTCATTGTAAAATTATGGAATATTACCTTGTTTAGGGCGCCATCATCTATCTTCCACACTTCATTTTCATGGGTTTTTCAACAAACAATAAGTTTTATTAATTAATGACATCTTCAAGAAACATAATCATGCCCATAAAAAAAATATATATATATATATATATATATCAATTTTTTATACTTCTACAAGTACAAGTAATCAGTTAGACATAAATGATGATTTTTTCTTGACAGCAAGGAGATCACGGATGCATTATGTCATACAATGTGAAAATCTACTTAAAGAAAACGACGTATCAATCTATAAAAAAAAAATACTTTCTTTAGATATGAAAGCATTAAAAATAAGTCCCTTAATCAAAAGTGGTAGGATACTATTGTTTTGTCCCTCCTGCGATAAGACGGAGAAATGTAATAAATAATTTCTTGAAATATTTTTAAAAAATATAAAGTCGCATTCGGAGCAGTTGCGAAATGGGAAAGAGGGGTCATATCCTACACGGTTGCCAGTTGTCACCGGCCAGGTCTGGGATGCAATTTCTAGCCCTAACATGTGCGGATGTCCAGTCCTAACTTCAGCATCAGGCTTAGGCTGGACCTCCTGAATGAAAGATGGGCTCGGAGTGATCCTTACGCTTTTTTAAGCCCCAAAAGAAAGGTGGACGACTTGAAAATGTAGTCAATTTACCCCATTTTACGGCTGAGAAAGATTTTAAACTAAAAATTATAACAAGGAAACTAAATAGCAATAATTCGAAATAAGAAACAAGAATAATAGAAACAGAAACAATAGTATTTAAATAATTTCATAAATAATAGTATTTTTAAAAAAGAAACAGAAATTCCCTCAAAAAGAAAGAGATACAACATGTCAAGATTAATTTTAATAATTATGTTTCAATTGAATTTTAATAAGGGTTTTTATTTTTTTATGTCTAGGATCAGTTCCATATTTTTTTTTTCAACCCTCTTTATTTGCATTTTTTCTCTACTTGTGTTTTCTTTTTCTTATCAATGAGGACGACTCGTCCACGGTGGATCAACTCCCCGTTGGACACTCGCAAAGTTCTGGCAGAAGTATATTAGATTTGGGGCAGCAATGCAAGCACAAATCTAGACTCGAACTTTTAAAGATGGAAGGCTTGTTTTTAAGGAAATATATAAGAATTTTCCAAATGTTCCTAAATCATGCAGGATCGATGAGGAGAAAAGCAATAAGCATAAGAACGTTGCCTAAGGAGATAATTGAATGCTTGGATATTTAGATGGATTATAATGTCATGGTTCATTTGTATTTGAATTGGATTTTAAAGTGGATTTTTGTTTTAGTTTTGAGAATAGAAATTGAATATATTTGGATTAAGTTTTAAAATGTTTTACATTTTACAAATATAAAATTTTTAATTTACATTATTGAATTTTTAGAAGATATTTAAATGATTGATTTGATATTAACTGGTCTCGCTGTTTAAAAAATTATGATATTATTAATTAATTATTTGAAGAAATAATTAGAATTAAAAAGATATATTTATTAAAGATATGTGGGAACATGTGTTAGACTCAGAAGAATTAAAAATTGAGTTGGAGAATAAATATTGACAGGTGATGCCATCAGATCAAAAGATCATTATCAAATTTGGTGTTCTTATTTTCTCCATCTTTTGCTCAAACCTAAATGTATTGAAATTGTGTTGTCGTGTTGCTGAATGTCCATCTTTGGATTTATCAAGGCTTTGTTGCACTCCTGCAGTAAAAAATGAATCTGCCCAAGTAAATACAATATGACTAGGTACAATCATAGCCTGTACTTTTAACATGTTTAGTAGAATAGATGGGATATTTCTAAATAAATTCTTTTTGGCCCATCGATGAATTTCTTTATTGAATTTTAAAGTTTTTCTTGCTATGGTTAAAACTTCTTAAACTTTTGAATCATTGGATTTTTGGGGGCATTGCTTTTTGTCAGAAAAAAATGCAACAGACCTGGAATCCCAAACTAGAAGTTGCAAACTTTTAATAGCCTGCTGCAATTTTTGGGAAGAACCAAAACTGTTAGTATATTTCTTTCAGTTTTTTGCCTGAAATTTGAAGTGATGGTTGTACAGGTAATGAGTTAGAGAAGCTTGCTTTAGAAGTAGGCTTTACTGCGTCCAAGCATTACGAGATTGCTGGAGGACTAATGGGGAATTTAGTATCCACGCGGTAGAATGGTTTTTCACCTATGCATATTCGTCCCCTTGCCTTTCGCTATTCCTCAATGATAGCTAAGAAGATTCAGAAATACTCAACGTTTGTAATTCTAGTAGAATGCATTAACTTTCTGCTATTTTGCAGAAATACATGTTATACTTGGTTCTAAGCTCATTTATGTCAGAAAGAAGTCAAACTGAACCACCAGCTATTATCTTTTCTGGTGTTATGCGGTAGACCTTTGACGTATCCTCAAGATATCGTAGCTATCCTCATTACCTCTGCATAGAACATTCATGCGATAACTTTTCACATGGAAGGAGACAACTCACTCATTTTCACAAAGGGTCTTTGGTTATGATATTTACCATAAGATTCGAAAGGTAGATGTAAAGAGAAGGAATATCCCAATTCTTGGAAAGTTTCATTTACATAGGAAACCTAGATCAGAAACAAAATTTGAACACATTTTCCTGCATCAGCAGCAGTCACAATTTTAAGTCCCTTCAATTACCTATTTACCCAAAAAAACTGAAGCATTTTATGTCTTGTTTAATTTTGACAATTATGAATGTGCTTCGTGTACTAAAGTGGAAGCTCAAACTGTTCTGGAAACTTGAAGAAGGCCATTTGCAGATGTTTACAGTTTGTCCCAATAGAAGGAGAGCTAGCAACACAAGACTCAATCTTCATATGAAGGATCTCCTTCGCATGAAATCGATGCTATAACTTGTTCAATATGTAGAGTTCTGGGTTCATCTTTTAGAAGTCACCTGGGGTAAAATGAACTGTGAGAGACATTGGCAATGGAAGCAGAATCGCCATATTTGAGGGGATCAACTGGGCTCTCCATCGTGTCATTGAGTTCCATGGTATTCTCATCTATAAAAGGGGGATTTGTGGGCATTGGTAGCTCTTCCTCCTTCTTCACCAACATTCGCAATACTGTAGACATGGATGGTCGCAGTGATGGGATCTCCTGGGTACAGAGAAGTCCAACATGAAGCACTCTGTGTACCTCATTTTTAACGTTGAAGTTGAGATAGTTATGCAGCATGAGATTAGGGTCAAACAACTCCTCCACTCTCCGGTGCAGGAAATGCTTCCATGCCTGTTTCATCAGAAGACAATGTAGTGACTGGGAAAAAAGAGACTTTTCATAAGAACAAGGAGAAGTTTGGAACTTACAAGGGTTACTAGGCTATCTGAGTACTCTGTAGTCTTACTCCTGTTAGTCGGCCTTCCTGTGACAATTTCCAGTAACAGCACACCAAAGCTGTACACATCTGCCTTTTCTGTAAGTTGGCCATGAGCCAAGTACTCTGGAGCCATATATCCTCTGTAGATATGGAAAGTATTCTCATAGTAAATATTACTCATTCTGAATTGTTGGGTAGTATATAGTTAAACCATTTGAAACTGATTACTTCTTTCTTCCATGAAATTTCATTTCATTGTGACCTGATAAGTTAAAAAGACTTGTACTTACAGTGTTCCTGCAATGGCAGTACTTATGTGACTCTTATCTCCTTGGAAGGATCTTGCCAAGCCAAAATCAGCAATTTTGGCACGAAGTCTTGAGTCCAGCAGAATATTACTTGCCTTTATGTCCCTGTGAATAATTCTGGTCTTTGTGTTTTCATGGAGGTATACCAATCCCTCTGCTGTACCAATAATTATATCAAATCTCTTCTCCCAATTAAGCGCTTTACCTTTGTTTGGATCTGCCAATTTAGTTCAAGATATAAATCAGACATGGAACTGAATGGCAAGATATAATTAGTCGCAGCACATCCTAATACAATCCTTGCTTATGGTTCAGGATCAAGCAGAATAAGTTCAGAATCTGTACTTACCAAAAATGAAACGATCCAAACTCATGTTTGGCATGAATTCATAGACAAGAAGGCTTTCAGGTCCTGAACAGCTGCATCCCAACAACCTGACCAAATTCTTGTGCTCAACGCTACTAATAATGTTAACTTCATTATAGAAATCTGCTGCTCTATGCTTGTTGTTAAAGAAAAGCCTCTTGACAGCAATTTCTCTTCCATCTGGCAAAACGCCCTATAAAAAGGTTGAACATTTGCTGTAGGCTCGGTCTCATGGCATAGATGATAAAGAACTGCTTGCTTTTGCAGATAAAGGAAAGTAATAAAATTTGTGGTTTTTAGTTGCTACCTTGTAAACTGTACCAAATCCACCTTGCCCTAGCTTGTTGGCTTCATCAAAAGAATCTGTGGCCTTTTCAAGTGTGGAGAATTTGAAGTTCAAGCTGCTGTCATTAAGTGTCTTCACCAGTTTCTCTACATCATTTGAGCCTACAAAGACACACAAAATAATCAAAATCTTAGACGTCATCTACTGCATGGTTTAATTCTGAAGTCAGAGAGCTATTTCATTACCAGTGACAATTGTATCTTTGTAGCTAGCTGGTATTTCCCAACAGTATTTGGAAAATAGCATGCTAATCATGTTTTACCATTCCCGTTTATGATTCAGCAGCAGATTTTTAGCTGTCTCTACATTTTGAAAGATGAAATATGATGAAAACAGCTTACCTTTTCTCTTCTTCTCTATTCTTTTGTTTTTCCAGAAATAAACTCCAATTATTGTTGCCACAACCAGAACGATGACAGAACTAATCACAGCAACAATGACAATTATTATGGTCCCTGCAAGAATCATTTCGAGAAATGAGGATCAATAATTTTACAATCATAATAATTCTCAGCAAGACATAATCTTCACCCTATTCAGAAACAAGGCCAAACTGAAAATAGAAAAAGGACAGAACGATAATAACCAAAGAAACCTCGGTCCTAACATAAGGCCAACGCACTAATAATTATACACTAGAAAAGAGAAATTAAGGAATCTTACCCCGTGAGCTGCTATTTCGAGGTATTGGATTAAGAAAATTTATGTCCGAGTATCTCATGAAGCATCCCGTGTTCAATGCCCTGCCCTCAGACCAAGGCAAGCAGCCTAATATTGAACTGGATGCATTATCCAGGCATGCTCTACAAGAATTGGCGTCCAGAGTCTTCCAGCAGTCCGCCAATACATAAGCTGAGGCATTTGGTGCCCCGGAGACTTGCATCTCAGCACGTGCAGATCCATTATTGTTTGGTGCCTGCAAAACTGCTTGTAACACAGCCCGTCTAGCTGACTCTTGGAATGCTGAATCCTTCATGGTCTTATTCCCACATACTGCATGGTCCCATGAACCCGAATACTCGTGAAAGAAACTGTAATTCTCAGCTCTCATGAAGCAGCCATCGAGAAAAATTCGTCCACCATTGTATGGGAAGCACTGAGGAAGGACAGTACGTGCTTCAGCATAACATAATACACAATCAAGCAGGGAAAGATCACCATAGCATTGAGCCAGGCCATAATTTGTGTCAGGTCCTGAACCTTTAATAGACTCTCCCCAACCTCGAATTCTCATTTGGTCACTTATGTCTTCCATTGTAGCAACAAAGTTTGGAACAAAAAGTGTGGTGTTGTGCTCCAATTGGGGCCCACATGTAAACTTAACTGTTTGAGCTCTTGGATCTCCCATTAATTTATCTGGTACCACAGTAATCATGGTAACAATGGCAAGAACAAATGAAATTCTCATATCTGGAGCAAAGTAGAGCATGCTTCCCCCAAGTCTAATAATTGTAGTGACCCTGCGTGAGGATGCACGAGAATTAAATGATTACTCAAGTACTTCATAGCAAACCCAGACAGACAACAAGATCATGGTGCAACAAAATAAATGCTCAAATGAACTCGAGACCATTGAGGGGTCTAGTCAATGAGCATGATTAGGAATTTTTTAACTAATCTTAAGAAAGCTAGAATTCATTTATCACGCTCATAATAACTTTCTAGCATTATCTTAAACAAAAACAAACAAGATAGTAGTATCTAAGTATTAAATGCCCAAGGATAGAAGATATGTTCTTTAATTCTTCTTTTTCTTCTTTAACAAAGTTAGGCATCTTGTGGAATAGGCAAAGCAGGACAACGGGTGAGAAATAAAGAAAGCCAAAAGGTGAACAGACATAGATGACTTCAACTTAAAGTGATAATTCAACAAGTGGAAAGGAAAGCGCTGTAATCATGAGCATATGACCATGATTCAACTTAAGTTGCTTTGTTTCACATTAGCTTAGTGATTGCTAAAACTTCAATTTTCACATTAACCTTAGGCTGCATAATATCTCTGGGTTTGCAGCAAAATATACCTAAGAATTAACACTGGTTTAAGCGGAATTCACGTCTGATCATCTATACTAAAATATTAAAATGGGCATGTGGGACTGGGTGCAAAGACAAGAAATGGATCAGAGATGGAATCCTCGAAAAATAACACTCATATAGTACAAATTCTATGGGGCCGGAAGAAAATTATATATCTTGCAATTTGGAAGCAAAGAAAATCAACTTTCTAATAGTACATGAAAGACACCACGATTCCATAGCCGACCCACATTGAATTGAAGAGAGACCGACCTTATCTTCAAGTTCTTACTAGGACCCAAAGGACTCATAAACCTGATGCGAAGCAATTTGAGTCTAACTAAACATATGAATCCAAACACTATTCTATATATTCACATATGACCTGAATTTCATCTCACTCTCAGAATTATTGACACATCTTTGAGATTTTGAAAGAAGCAAATGAACGACAACTTAAGACACATGATTAAATGTACGGTACAATTGTTGATCAAAAGCAAAGGGGCAAGTTCTGAAAATTAATGAATAAAGAAGAAAAATTGAAAACGTTATGTTCTAAGAAAAGGTATCTGGAATCTTTCATTAAGTAAAACGCCATTAAATTAGAAGGGGAAAGAGGAAAAAAGAATCTTTTGGTAGGTACATATATTATTGCTATTTATATTCATTGTTATGACAAAGCCAGCTTCTTTAATTTTTGGAAAATGAAAAATCAGCTTTTGAATTCCTGCTTACCTAACAGCAGTAACAATAATGATCAAGAAAATACTGAAAGCAACCTCATTCTCTTCTTCAAGTTAAGAATTTTTCACATAACTCTTGAATTCAAAAGTAGATGAGGCAGAACAAAGATCCCAACTTTTATAACCCCATGTAGAGAAAAGCTGCAAGAAGCATAAAAGATATTCCAGTCTCTCCAAAAAAATATATAGAGAAGTGGGAAAGGCAAAATATAGAAAATGGAGGAGAAAAATTTTACTAAACTCAATTCCGAGCTACAAATCAACATATAATTCTGAATCAGCTCAGGAAGAATCTAATTCACAGCCTTCAAGAAATGATCATATTCTTGAATGGCTCCAGAAAAGAGAAATGACCCATAAAATTTCAAAGCGCAAAATGAAAAATTCAAGCATTAAACTTTAAGGAAACAACAAACTAAATATGAGATGAGAATTCTTGAAATTTTTACCTCTTTCTCTACATGAACACAACAGAACAGGACAACTGATCAAGAAGCAAATTATGGAGATAAAAACAAGAAAGAGATGTGGATTTCTGAAGCTAAAAGTGAAGAAGATTGCTTGCTGTATATATCAAAGAAGTCAAAATGAAGAATTTTTAGATGGATTTTTTGGATTTATGGATTTTAATTTTCAGAAAGGAAGACTTCTTACAAACAACGAAAGAGACTTTGAGGGAAGACGCGCCTATTTTAACCGAAACTTCCATGAGCCAGTACAAAGGTGGGGTCGTCGCCCGTTTTGACTGATTGCGCCAAATCTTAATTGTGACTTACCCTTCAAATTATCTTTTTAACCTCTTTAGAAATTTTATTAAGAACACTGTTACAATTTTGATAAAATATATAATTATTTTAAAACTATTTAATTGATATATTTTTTATTGTTTGTTATGGATTTTTATTTAATTTCTTTTAATTCTTTGATTTAAAATGATTAAAGAAATGTTGATGATATTTTAATAAAAAGGAAATTTCCATTAGTTATTTTAGCTTCTTTTTTATGGATGTTACAAAATTTCTTTTTATTATCTTGTTAGCGGCTGAAACATTTTGGAATTATTAATCACAATTTGTTACGTATCTTTTTCTAAGTAGCTCTTCCAAATAAATTACCTGATTATTATACTTTACAATGTTATTAATTCTTGACATATTTTAGTTAATTATTCTATTGTTTTAAAAAATCAACTAAGTTATTTTTATTTTTTAATTCATTTTAAAATTTTAATATAAAGGTAAGTTGATCTGTATAAAAAATAAGAAGAAGAAGAAGAATTTTTATTGTAAAGTCATTCACACTATTTGTAAAATATAGTATAAAAATGAAAATTAGCTATTTAGTGCTTTGCCACATCCATCCCTTTTTTCAATTTTTTAGGCACAGTGGCTTTCCTTTTCCATTTTTATTTTTCAGAAATTCTAGAAGAGAGAAAAAATATATGACAAGTGTTGATTATGACACTCAAATGCTCAATGGACTAATATGGAAAGTTTTCTAAGCTGCTCTATTTTCTTGGCTTATTGTACATTTTGAAAATCAATGTTCGAAGTTGTTAATTTTAATTGAAAAAGTTGGAAGTTTGTGTAGTTAGGACTTAGTGAGAATGATTTATCTATAGTTTTTTATTTCTATATATATGAATTGTAAAGAGGTGTATTTATCAAAGCATCTTGAATTTAGTATATAAATTGAATCGATTTAAAAAATTCAACGGTAAAATCCAAAAGTCTTTTATTGCTTCATAAAAAAATAAAATATTATTGAAATTAGACATTATCCCAATTGAAGATTTTCTAGATTTCTCTCCTTGATTTGGATAAAGACTTTAATAAAAGAAACATAAAAGTGTTAAATCTCTTGATGTATATATAGTAAAAAATTGGACTAGATTTCACACTAAAGTTATACTACATTCGTCCCACAAATATAGTTCATTGTTTTATTTTTATTCATTCCAAAAAGATAATTCATTTTCTATATAAATCTCATATTTAATTTTTCAATTTCACATTTATTCCTAATTAATACTTATTGTTATCAATCACAAACTAATTTTATATTGGACTCACACATTGAAACTAAACTATAAAATAATTGAGAAACAATTCCCTACAACTAACAATTAATATATAGTCACAAAGTTACTCCAAATTATACTTTTAAAAAATTATTAGTTTATTTGCTTTGAAATGAATAAATGGCACGTTAGACATATAACGTCTTTATTGGTTACAATCTCAATAATAATCATTTTATTTTCACAATTTTGATTTATAATCTCTCTTTTTTCAATTTTGGTCAAATTCCATTCAAATTGACCAAATTACCACAAAAAAAAACATTAGTGACCAAAATTGCAAAAACATATATATTTTGATAAATTAAAATTTTTATCTAATTTTTTTATAAAAAAAATTAAGATGAATCAAAATTTAAACGTATTAAAACTATAATCATAACCGTGTCAAAACTAACTAAAATAAAATTAAAAATTAAAAATAGTGAGTAAATGGCACATTTTGGTCTATAATTATTCTAAATGGCACAATTTTAATTTTTCCATTTGATCTAATAATTATTTTAATTATAGACCATTCTAAATTTTATTTTGTGTATTATTTTTAAATAAAGAGAGAAATAAGTAATTTAATTTTAAACTTTAAAAAAAGAATAAAATATAATAAATTAAAATATCTTGTTAATGTGTGTTAAATATTTAAAAAATCTTATATTTTAAGACGAAATTATGTGTTATTTTTATACTTAATAGACTTGACTAGTAAAGTAATTAATGGTGAACTGGAAGTTTGGAACAATCTTAACGTCTGGCAAATTAGTCTCATGCAGTAGCAAATTAAGCATTTTACTTGAACCTTAGCAATTTCAATTATTAAGGTTGTGACTTGAAGGTTTTTTTTTTTTTTTTGGAAACATAATCTTAGCAAATCAATGTTAAAAGAATAGCATGCTTATGTTCTTTCAAGAATTCACATACATTTGAAGCATTGGCCTTCTTATAATGCCTTTTTCCCCCCTTAGAGTATTTGGCATTTTGGTAGAATTAATCTGAACTCGATTATAGTTATACATGTAAACACATTCTATTTAAAAAGAAAAAAAAATTATATAAAACTTTTCAACGTAACATTACAAATGAGAATTTTAAATACACAAGTTTAATAGTACCCGTATTTAACCAATTAGAGATCCTTTTTAGCTTAATTTGAACAATTTTTTCACACAAGATAAATAGAAAGATCCCATTTTCTATAAAAATAAATGTAAATATTAGACACATTTATATTGTATTATTCAACAATATATATGGTGAGCTTTGAAAGTATAAAAAAGTCGAGCGAGTTACGTCAAATTTCATTTCATTCGACCTCGAACTAGCTCATTTATTATTCAAACCCGAAAATATTTAGATCATTAACGTTCGTGACTCTACTACATAATTTTATTTTTTATTTTTTTCAAAATTTAAATTAAAATATTTTTGTTTTTTTAAAAAATAATTCAAATTAAAACATATTAAAAATTTAATGAGCAGAACTCAAGCTTCATTTTTTAAAGGTTGAGTTAGACTCAACTTGATTACTCCCCTAGCAAAAATTATGTTATAGAATCACTATAGCTCACGTACATAAAAGTATAAAATATTAATAATGAACCGCGATGATTATAAGTGTTTCAAAATTATGTAGCGTACATATTTTGCATAACAATAAAGCTAACTTAACCAAAAACTTATACATAAAAAAAGACTCATATTATAACTTAACATGTTGTGAGATGAGATCCAATGGCTCAAATCTAAAATACATTTGTAAAACATACCTTAACATGTTGAATTTTTTCTTTTTAAAAAATAAAAGTAGAGAGTTAATTCTTGAAATTTGGGGAGTTGGGGAGAAGGAGTACCAAAATATAACCTATATTCCAATATGATCTACCCATTGGATATAACCTTAACATGCTGGATTGTATATTGAAAGTAGTTGATGATCTATTGCTATTAAGGTAGGGTTTCTTGAAGGTCAACAAATTGGATTCCACGGAGTCCATGAATATTTTTTTTTTTATAAAAAGTTGTGAGTCATAATCTTTTTAGCATTTTTCTAAGTCTTCCACTTTCAGCATCCTCAAAATTCAATTCGTTGTACTAAGTTTTTTTAACCTTGTAGGTGCCAGCAGTTGTTGACTTTAATGTCTACAAAGAAATTATATCAAATGATGATACCATTAGGTTTTGGTTACAATTATAATTAGCATTTGGGCACAATTTTGATCCTATTCAAACGCGGTATTCAACCTATAGGTACAGTTGTTCCATATGCGCCTGAATTATAGAAACCAACAGTCTAAATAATAATGCTCCACTGGATTAATGTTGTCTTTAAGCTATTAAAGTCAAGATAAGAAGAAATTGCATTGCAAAATTGTTGAATATTACCTTGTTTAGGTGCACCATCATCTATCCTCGGCAAATCATTTTCGTGGGTTTTTCAACAAACAATAAGTTTTATATACTAATGACACATCTTCAAGAAGCATAATCTAAGTCCATAAAAATGTATATCAATTTTTATATACTCCTACAACTACAAGTAATTTAGCTAGACATAAATGGAGACTTTTTCTTGACAGCAATATGATCCTAAATGCATTATCCTTTAATATATATTTACAAACAAAATCGTATATCAATTCATTAAAGAAAATACGTTGTTTTGTCCGGAGCAATGTAATAAATAATTTTTAAAATAAAAAATTTGAACTCGATTTAAGTTAATTCTGGGCCTCTGGCTTCGGTCATTTTCGGAGCTGACAAGAACTGGAAAAGAGGGGCTATATCCTACACGGTCGTCACTGGTCAGGTCTGGCCGTCTGGGGCGGAATTTCTAGTCCTAACTTTTACGGATTTCCATCCCCATCCCATACGAGCATTAGACTTTGGATGGACCTAAATGAAATATGGGCTCAGAGTGATCCTTATGCTCTTTAAAGGCCTAAAAGAAAGGCCCACTATGATTACGGAGGGAAACTGAAGATGTAATCAATTTACCCATTTTGGGCTGAGAAAAATTTTAAACTTAAAATTTATAACAAGGAATCTAAATAGCAGTAATTCGAAACAAGAAACAAAAATAATAGAAACAGAAACAATAGTATTTTCATAAATCTTTTATTTATTTTTTACTTAAGAAAAGTATGATTCATAGTAATAACATAGTAAAAGCTAAATAAATAATTTTGTTTTGACATCAATAATCATTCACTTATGGACGCTTCCGAGTTTTAGTATTCATTTTCTCAAAAATTTCAAGCA
The DNA here is from genome assembly GCA_019593545.1 of Apocynum venetum. Classification (NCBI taxonomy): domain Eukaryota; kingdom Viridiplantae; phylum Streptophyta; class Magnoliopsida; order Gentianales; family Apocynaceae; genus Apocynum; species Apocynum venetum. The sequence continues at coordinate 6,773,562 of SRSM01000132.1, forward strand.
ACTCATCCAAAGGTCATTCTATATCCTCTATTATTTTTCGTTGAAATCATAATGATTACTAAAGAAAAGTTGTCATATAATGGCATTCATTTGCCGCGTAGAATGAAATCAGGATCAAACCGAGTGGTCAATGGTCAACTCCAAAGGAAACTGCTCAGCTGGGCATTTCCAAGGGATGGGTCTCCCCAAATCAGTTGACTTCATAGCTGCATTTGCTAGCATCCACATGATGAAACAATTGAAAAAGACTTAGAAAATCGACTTCATAGTTTAATTTCTTTTGTTTTTTTATTTTCCCCTCTTTTAGTTAAGAGAAAACCAGATCAATTTTATTTTTTTTTATATTTGATATTGATATTTTTAAAATTCTTGTTATTACATAAAAGATGAAGTGTGAAACCGACCTTTACGTAAAGAGTAAACTATACATATCACTTAATTATAACATCTTTAACATATTTTTTTTAAAAGTTGAGATAGTCTTTATTGTGAAGGGAACTTGGTAGGCCATGCATGAATTTCCAAATTGTTTGTTTATCATATATTCATCATTGACAGTTTTCCTAAAGTTTATAACTGTTGTTTTTGTTTTGGCATTAAAATGTCTACAAAATAAACTTTGAAAACATGAAAGACTAAGTAATTAGTTAATAAAATGATATAATCTATTTAAGTATTGTGTTTAGTTATAAATACCATATGTTTCACTAGATCCCAACTAAATTAGTCAAATCAAGTTGGCTTGAACATTGATACTAAAAAAAGGGGAAAATAGACTTTAAATACTTGTTCCGGTTGGAAATTTTGACAATATTTCCCCCAGAAACGGATTGAAAATGGGAATTCTTAAATGAACTTTGTATTAGTACCCTTTTGTTATAGAATACCTTACGTTCAACAAATTGGTTTGCCTGGCTTTGGTCGGCGGGGAACAATATTCAAATTCACTGACTATTCTACCATTAATTTTAGAGTTAATTTTACTAAACCTTCTGTATCTTATATTCAATAACACTAAACTCCTTTTATCTTTTAACTGAAGCAATATATCCTCATAATTCTCATAGAAAGCAAATTATCACCTTAATATTTCAATTATATCAATATATCATCTTCTTCTTTTCAATTATTTTATTTAAGTATAATTCTTGTTACAATTTATCATTTTTTTTGTCAATTAAAATTTTATTTTTTATTAACTCTTATAAATTAAAATAAAATATTACTAAAACAGATAAAATTTTATGAACTTTTTTATTCGCTTGAACATGAGAAGAAAAAGACCTTGATTTAAAAACATTAAAGAAAAAATTTCTAATAAGATTTTCAAAACAAAATAAAGTCCTTGTACATCAAAAAATATTAAACATTATACTAATTCTTCCAAATATATAAAAATGCTCAATATAGAAATTTAAACATTTTATAATACAATTCTTTTTTCTTTTCTCGACTGTTTTTAATTTTTTAATGTATTAAATTAATTTTTTTCTTCACATATTCAAACAAATAAAAAAGTTCATAGAATTATGTATTTTTAGTAGTATTTTATCTTAATTTATAAGAGATAATAAAAAAATGTTAATTGACAAAAAATGATAAATTGTAAAAAAAATTATACTTAATTAGAATAATTAAAAAGATGAATGAGACATATTGAGAATAATTAAAAGATTGAAGGAAAAATTTGTTTTCTATAAGAACTTTAAAGAGATTTAATGAAATTAAGTTTATTAATTATAATATTTTCATAAAATTAAATAGATTAGATGGTTCAATTAGAAGACGAAAGATGAAGAGGTTTAGTATTTTTTTGATGGAATATAGAATGGTGAACCATATTTTTATATACAAGTATATCATGACCCTTTTTGGTGGATTCCGTGTTAGAAAAGGATCAAGAAATGCACAGAAAGAATGAGTCAAATATTACGGCCCTTCCCGTTTACTTGTTTGTTGTATTTAAATTCTGTTTCAAGGAGTCAGTTGTTGAAAGTTGATATGAATGTCACAAAAAAATGGCGGAAAGGCCTTCCCCCCCCCCCCCCCCCCCACCCTTTTTCTTAATCAACAAAATTGTGAAAGAGATAAGCCAGAAGCCATAGTTGCACAAATTCCTTACTTTAAAAACTTCAACATCAATATCATGAGAGATTACAGATGAATATGAAGTAGCTTTACATGTGATTTAAAAAGAAAGAGAAACAAACATGGAAAGCAAAACCTGTGGAATCAGGAGGGGATAAAAATGGATATTAGAGAAGTCACTAGGTCTATCTTGATGTTCTAGTTAATAAAAAAGATATTGAATGATAGAATATGGTAAGACCATCTTGAATAACTGTAAATTAACAGCCTTGATCTTTACGCTTGAGATGAGAAATTGGCACTTGCAAAGCAGTTATCTGATATATTTACGCTGGGGTAAATTAGCATCAAGCAGCTGTGTGAATTTACAAGGAGATTCAGCAGAAGAATGCTCCAAAAAATTTCATCTAGGCTCAATGAAGCTGTCAGTCATGTCATTCGCTGATATTGTATTTGAATCTGACTGAAAATATGGAGTGCCTGCACGATTAAGGGGGCTCATTTCTGTACTGCTAGGGTTCAAAAATGGGGGTTGTGTTGGCTTAGGGATCTCATGCTGATTAGTCAGCATTTTCACAACAACTGACATGGATGGGCGCATTTCTGCCGAGGCCTGGACACAAAGAAGACCTATTTGAAGTACTCTAATTGCTTCTTCTTCTGGGAACATGCCCTGCAATATTGGATCAACTGCTTCACATAGCTGTGGTGTTCCATAGAGGTTCCATATCTGTTAGAACAAGATCAGAATTGCACAAGTTTTAGTTATAATGTGGAATCGTGAAGTCAGGCGTGAGTAAGTGTGAAAAGAATACCTTTTGTAGGATAGAATATGAGTTTTGGGAGGTAGCATTGTTCCTCTTTCCACTAATAACTTCAACGATGAGAACTCCAAAACTGTAAACATCTGCTTTCTCTGACAATTTTCCACGAACTACATACTCCGGAGCCATGTATCCACTGCAAATATAAGTCAGATCATTTGCAATTCATGCAAGGCTAGGACTTCCCATCACACAAAAATGATGCACATCCTCAATTCATCAAGGGCAATTGGTACATAAGCATGCAGAACAAGAACAGTTACTTGGTGGTGGGTATAAAATCTTTCTTACATTTCAAACAATGCAGATCCAAACATATCATCCAAGTTCTGATGTTTAATGTTTACTACAATATGCTGACTCGAAAGAGTACCGTGTTCTTGATTTTGATTGTTGACATGGTATACATGAGGGAAATGAAGATTTTGTGGACCAACGGACATTGTAAAAACATGATGGAAAGGAATATTCTGAAAGAAAAGTGAAGTAAGGAGCAAATTACAGAAGAAATGCAAACTTACAGTGTGCCTGCAATAGCAGTGCTGATGTGAGACTGATCTTCTGGAAATAGCCGAGCAAGACCAAAATCAGCAATTTTTGGTGTAAAATCCTCATCTAGAAGAACATTACTGAGTTTGATATCCCTATGTATTATCCTTACTGTGGATTCTTCATGAAGAAATGTCAACCCTTCAGCTGTGCCTAGTATGATTTTGCATCTTTGTTGCCAATTCAGTGGCTGCACATTCTTCTTAACTAATTCAACAATATACTCCTCATCAGAAAACTAAAGGCTTGAAAAATTATAACAGGAAAATTAAGCACTAAAAGGAGTTCTGCTCAGTGAACTACCAAAAAGGTGGTCGTGAAGGCTGTGGTTTGGCATGTATTCGTAGACAAGGAGGCTTTCTGGCCCTGTAATGCTACAACCCAACAGCTTTACTAAGTTCTTGTGATCAATGCCACTTATCAGGCTGACCTCGTTAAAGAAGTGATCCACCCATTGCCTAGTGGTGAAGAAAAGCCTCTTTATAGCAACAACCTCACCATTTGGCAAAACACCCTGTTTGATTGAAATGAATATTAAGGAACGGTAAAAAAATCAGTGCTTTGCTAATGACATACAGCAAACAGTGTAAATAGGAAAACTTGTTTGCACTAGGATCTGCTAAATAAATTTGCCTAGAGTAAAATCTCTACAAATTGTAGAAGAAAGCTTGAAAATGAGATTTACTTTGTACACAGAACCAGATCCTCCTTGTCCCAACTTATTTGAATTGTGGAAGTAATTTGTAGCTCTTTCAAGAGTTTCATATGAATAGTTGAGCTTGGACTTGTTCACCATCTGCAAAAGAGAACCTAGTTGCTTCTTCTCTGCATCGTTAGATAGTTCAATTAAATTCCATACTAAAGTCAGCTCCAAAAGTAATATACAAGTAAAATCTTAAGAAATTTGTACCTCTTCTCTGTTTTACAACTCTCTTCCTTCCAAAGAAAAAAACTGTTGCTACAATCAGCACAAGAGCAACAGCAGCAGAAGTTGAAGCCAGTATAACCGCCAAATGGTGAGATCTACCTAATGAAACATTGATGATTTCAATTTGTTGTTAATCAGACTGGGATTCACTGAAATGCTGAATACATAAAAGATATGCCATGTCTTCAAGCAAGTTGACTGCTAATTTAAACAACTTTCATACAGGCAAATTTAACTTTTTAAGTAACCTTCTTCGCATCAAGATTGTTTAATTCCTAAATAATGAACCATCTACAATCCAAGCCTACAAAGTATTACAGAACCAAGGTAAAAAGAATCATAGATTCGGCTTACTAATATTTCTAACAGAATTTGCCCCAAAACGGTAAAAGCATTACAATAATCTTTATATATAGTTGTGAATGAAGGCTGAAAAGCCACATTCATTCAACATCCAAAACTCATTCAAAACATTAAGAGACAATTCCCAGAAATTTGGTCTAATTTCGCATCATAAATCAGCATCTAATTCATTCATCCAAAAAAGAAAAAAAAAATCAAAATATTATTCAGACTATCAAGAGATTAATTCCTATAAATTTCATATACTTTCTTTAAAATTAAAAACAACAGAGAGGGATCAGCCCAACTGACCTCCGTTTGTTGTAGATGCATCCGGCGAAGAATTGTTGTAGAACCTTTGTGTTGAATACCTTAAATAGCAGCCCGCATTTAGTACCCTACCTTCGTCCTTCGGTGGACAAGAACTAATATTTGCCACTGATTTAGCCAAACAAGTCTGACAAGCATTCCCAGTAACAAACTCCCAACATTGAGCCAACCCATAAACTGTCAAATTCCCTCTATTGACAGACCCTGTAAAAAACCCATCATTTTTGGGTCCTTCCACACTCATATCCCTCACCAGCTCCATAACATTTTCCCTAAACAAAGTCTGATTCCCACCAAAATCATTACTCCCACAAATAGTCCTATCTACAGTACTCAAGCTTTCATTAAAGAACAAATAATCATCATATCTCAAATAACACCCATCATAGAAAAGCCGACCACCACGAGTCAGCCTTTGGAAAGGAAGACACCTCAAAATTTGAGTCTTGCATTGCGCAAAGCAAAGATTACAATCCGTTCTTGACAAATCTTTCATGCACTCACCAAAAGCATAAACCGTGGTATTACCAGTTCCGTTAATCACCTCTCCATAGCCTCGTATGGATACAAGGGGTGTGATTGAATCCATGGCTGCCAAAAAACTAGCTATGTAGACTTGGCGATCAGTTGATGCTGAGGTTCGATTAGAGCAAACAAGAGCTGCCTCTGTAGCTCTTGGATCACAAACCGACTTGTTTATGCTAAAAGCTAATAAAACTAAAACCAACTGAAGTATACAAGCCATTTTTGGCCCTCGAGATTTCTGTTCTTTGGAATAGGCGGCAAATTGATGACAATCCTTAACCAGACAACTCATTTTTCGTCATCAAATCATTGTTTGGAGAACTAAATAGGCCATTTGCTCCCTATCTTTTTAGATTTTTCTGTTTGGAAAATACAAGAATTTAATTAATTGACTAACTTTTTGTTCTTAATAGTAGTACTTACACACACACATATATATATATGTGTGTATAAAAGTCTCTAACTACACCTTAATTGAATAAATAGGTAATTACTCAATTTAGCCCATTTAAATTTGATATCTTATAGTTTTTGTCTTTCTTTACTTTCTTTCTTCTTCTTTTTTACCTTTTTAGGGCCCTTAATAAATTCTAATTGATCATTTTAATATTTTTCTATTAAAAAAACCACTAAAATCTTATTGGCAATGCATATGATGAAACAATTTTCGACAAAAAATTGTGAAATTGATAATTTACTAATTTAGTCCATTAAAATTTGTAGTGTTTAACTAATTTTGTTCCATAAATTTTTAGTTTTGACCATTTTGGTTTTTAGTGATTTCTCTTTTTTTTTTTTTTTGTTGAAAACTTGTTAGATATCTTAATAATTTTAAAATGATCTTTTTTGTTCATCCCCAATTAATTTTTAACTGATACAATATGTATATTCTTTTAATTAACCTTTCATCAAAACAAATGACTAGTTTTTGCATTTCCTTAACAAAAAAAAAGTAAAAATTATTATTCAAACAATTCTTAGAATAAAATTAAGAGTTGGATATATTTTTTTATCCTCACATTATCAATAATATTATAAAATATAATTAATATATTATTTGAGAGTATGATTTTAATTAAAAAGTAAAAAAATAATAATCTTAAAGATAGGAAAAGGGATTGAAATATATTACCCAAATATAATCAAGATATTGTCAATTAGTCAAGCATCAGGCCAATGGCACGTAGGAACTACACGTTTTTGGGCCATAGTTGGGTTATGATATGAATGTGAAATCGAAAAAGACAAAGTCCAGCAAAGCCAAAAAGATCCCGTACGAAACTGGCCACTGGTTTTCGCTATCATCTTCAAGAGGAAGCGACACGAGAATGAAAGTCAAAGTACTCCCTCAAATTCATCGACCGGTCATATTTATATTTCAAAAGCCATATTTCTTATAGAAATCAAAACATTTAGCATACTATAATCGACCCTATAGTTTATAAATTTGTTAGTACTTTAATTTAATTTTCTTTATTTTTTGTGTGTTTTTCCCTTTTTTTCTCTCGTGAATATAATTAAATTTTCAATTCGTTAAGTGCATAAGGATGTCAATCATTAGAACCTTCTACTCCCTCCTTTCCTATTCTTTATTTGTTAACAATTCAAAAGTTTATTTGTCCATTTTTATTCATTACACTTATAAAAATTCAAACAACATTGAATAGATTAAATCTATTTTTATTCCTTACACTTCTATATGAACAACTAGCTTTATCATTATATCTATTAAGTCAACATTAAAATAGTTCTTGGAAACAAAAAAACAAAGAAGAGTTTGTCAAGTGTAAATAAGATCTACTCCCTTTATTCCAAATTGATATATTGGTTTAGCTTTTCATATCGATTAAGAAAGAATAATTAATGTTTGCTAAAAATGTGTATTTTTTATAAAATATTCCTAAAATATTCATTCATATTGAGAATTTTGAGAATTATAAATACTAATAAATTGTTATGAATTAATTAGATGTATTTTTTCAACAATTTAGTCATCAAATTTTATTCAAAGTGTATTTAATTCTCTAACTTGAAATAAGAGTAATTTAGTCAATTAATAAATATGTTATCTTCTTAATAAGTAACCAAACCTATAATTTGAGATAAATCAAAAGGAAAAACAAGCCTATCAAATAGTTGTTGGAAACAAAAAAACTAAGAAGAGTTTGTGAAGTATAAATAAGATCTACTCCATCTATCCCAAATTGATAAGCTTGTTTAATTTTTCATACTGATTAAGAAAATATAATTAATGTTGTTGAAAACTTATATTTTTTATATAATATTCATAAAATACCTAGTTCACATTAAGAAGTTTGAGCATTAAAAATACTAATAAATTGTTGTTAAAGTACTTTCTCATTAATTATATGTATTTTTTCAACAATATATTCATAAATTGTTATTCAAAACGTATTTAATACTTTGACTTTAAATAAGTTTACTTTAGTTCATTAATAAATATATTATATTCTTAATAAAAAATAAGTCTATAATTTGGAGAAAAAAAAGTCTATCCAATTGAAACGGATGAATGGAATAAATAAATTTATGATCTTAACTAATTTTTTAAAAAAGTGAAAAGAGGGAAGGTGAAGTATTTATTTCCCTTGTAGTATGAAAATGAGGGTGTATTGTTAATAAATAAAGCTTTGCTATCCGGACAAATTACTGTTTAAATACTTGTTTTTTTGGAGTAGGTTTAAATTTAGGACTTTCAAGTCTATTTGACGTACTACTTTCTAGAGTGCCTTCAACAACTATAAGTTTAGTTCTGAGATTAATCTTAAGGCCCATATGTGTGGGCCTTTTCCTTAGGCTGTTCTGTTTGAAAGATGCAATCAGACGATCTGTTGGACAATATCTTTAAGTTTATATAGTGGGCCTACTCTTGGGCTGACCTTCAGGTCCTTATAACTTCTGTCTTCACATTCTCTTGGAGTGTGTCCACTGAATTAGTATGTTTATTCGATTTTTCGATTCGATTTTTCTGTTTTTTATTTTTTATTTGGATAAATCGAATCAAATCGTATTAGTTATATTACGGTTCGGTTTTTAAATTTCACTTTTCGGTTTGGTTTTAAACCGAAATTTCAATTTTTTTGTTTTTTTACAAAAATTTCAATGAGCTTAAATAAATATGATTAAATGAAATGATTATATCAAATACACAAGCACATTCAAACAATAGGCAAAAGAAAGAAAATTTATCAATTAAATCATATTATTATATTATTTATACATTTTCAATGAGAAAAATATCGAAAATGATTCATAATATACCAAAATATGATGAATGAACTTCTTTTACAATACTTAATCATCATATTGTGGATACAAAAACACTTCAAATAGAAAAAGATATAAATAATTTTTGAAGTAAATAAAATTGGTTAAACATTAATTACAATTTTTTTTAAAAAAAATTGATTTTTCGACTTAACCGAAGTTTCTAAAATTGAAACTGAAAACCGAACAGTAATTTTAAAAATTTCAGTTAACCGAACCGAATAAACCGAAAAACTAAAATACCAAACCATTTTTAAAATTTCGATTCGGTTTGATTCGGTTTTTGAACACGCCTACGGTGGATAGTCTTAGCATCAAGATATCTGAAATTTGCTTGTGTTTTGGATTAGAATAGAAAATGAGAGGTGTTGGAAAGAGAAGAAAGGTATTTTTAAAATAATAAATAATTTTATTCTACAAATTAACCATCAAAAACTTATTTTAGTGCATAAACAATTTTTTATATCTTAAATGTACCCAACTTATTTTATTGCGTAAGCACTCAATTTTACTTATACACTTCTTAAGTGTACTTCTACCAAAAAAAGAAAAAGAAAAAGAAAACTTAATCTGGGTAATATACATGCAAAATATGTCTTCAAGTGTATTAAAACTGCTACTATCAAAACTTTGGTATAATACATAAATATTTTTAATAAAAATAAAATACAATTATTAATTAGTGTAAACCGTTATTTATCAATTACCTACACGTTAAAATTTTTTTAAAAAAATCAACTATATGTTCAAATTCTTTCGAAAGTTGAATAGTATGATAATATTTACTTTGTCTCTAAGAAACCTCTTAATTAACCCGTAACATTCTAATTTAGAAAATATATATCTTCACTATTAATTATTAGGAGATCCTCATTCTCGTTTTTTTTTTTTTTTTTTGGGTATCATTTGTACATCACACGCAGGCAATTGACCGTCAAACTCGTGCTTGGATCATTGCTCTCCATCCCTCCATCTCTCTCGGGGGGGAAAAGCCAAAGGAATTTTCCCCATAATTAACCAGAGAATGGTACACGTATTGGCTTCTACTTCCATAAATGGATCCCCAACGTGCGGGAAAGAAAATAGATATTACAGCTCAAGATAAAGTATATAAAAATAGATCTGACTAAGGTTTAACGTGAATCAAATCAGAATTGAACTCTGATAAACGTTTTAAAACCGTTAACTAGGTTTATGATTTATTAATAATCATGAACTAATGATTTTTGATTTCAATTTAGATTTTTCATTTTGATAAATTGTGAACTAGGGGTTCACAAATCGTTGAACTAGTAGTTCAAACATTTTTTTTAAAATATAAATTTATTTAACAAGTTATGTTTATTTTTTATGCATTAGTCAGTCTTGTTTCTTTCTCACCATTTTACTATAATTATATATACACAAATTAATTTTAATCTTTTCATATTTTAAACTTTAGAAATGTTTTACAATTTACAAAACTCTTATTGTAAATCTTAAATAACATGTTTGGTGCCAAATACACATTATTTTTCATCATTTTCAAGGAATAAAGAAAAGAAATTCGATAAAGAAAAAACTGACGGTTACATTATAGTCTTTACAGAAGTAAAAAATATCATTTATCTTTGAGTTATTATTCTTTAGATGTTCAATTTTGTCTTGATCATGATATCAATAAAAAAAAAAGACTTCTACTAACATTAAAATCGGAAGCCTATAATAATCAATTAAGGAAATGGATGATTTACAAGTAAGGAAATTATGAGGATTTTGATTTATTTATACTTTCGGAAGATATATAGATATTTTAATTTTTGGAAATAAAAATAAATTTTAATAAAAAATTTTCATTTTTAAATTAAAAGAAATTACCCTGAAATTTTAAATTGTTTTTAAATAAAAAATAAACCGTATTAAAATCGAAACTGTAATCGTAATCTTGTCAGAACCGATTAAAATCAAATATTATCGAAATCGTTAACGGTTGAAAATGTTATTTTAAAGTTTCGATTTAAATTTTTTATTTTATAAATAGACATATATAGAAAACAAAATTTTCCACCAATGTGTGAACCACTTCATTTCGAGCCGAACTCGAGCTTGAGCTCGAGTTTGAATTAATTTTTTAAAAAAATAATAAAAAAATTGAAAAAAATTCTAAAAAAATATAAAAAATATTTATTTATTTGGCTCGCGAGCGGCTCGACGAGCCACGAGCCAACTAATTTTGGGCTCGAGCTCGATTCGAACTCGAGTTTGACCGAGCAGCTCGGCTCGTTTGCAGCCTTACTTCATTCTGTACTATGACTAATTGTCAACTAGCTAAATAAACTGTCACAATCTTTTGTATTTGTGTCCAAAACAAGAATGGCTTTTAAGTGAGTGCTTGTTCATTTTTCTATAAATAATGTAATTCATGATTGCCTCAAATTCTCAACTTTCATTCGTGGGGAACTATGAACCTAGGCCACCTAATTACTACTATACTATTGTGGTACCTAACTCCAGCTACTGGGATGTTCTTTGGATAATGTGATAAAAAAGAATGGAAAGGAAGAATCTCGTAATTTGATAAGATGGACACTTTTTTTTTTTCCAGTAAAGTTGTCTAATTTAAATTCAAGAAGAGAGCATGATTTAGGGATTTAAATACGTTATTTAGGGAATGCGGATGAAGATTATTCCTTGTAGATTGCTGTAAGTGGATGTCTGCTTTGTAAGATTCCATTTCAAGTATTCTTTATCTTGATGCATGCCATAGTAGTTTTTTCAGACCTTTTGCTGTTCTGCCATCCAAGACGACATAGATTAATGCCACACTTTTTCGTTTTCCTTTAAGCAAAATAAACTTACACTCTTTTGAACAAAATTTAACTTCGATATTTCTATTTTTTTATATTTAGAATTAAATGTAAAAAAGTTTAAGTTTATAGATAATGGCTGAATTTAATTACTTAACAAATGAAATTAAAAACCTAACCCACTTCATGAGTGTAAATTATTTTTCTATAAAAGTAAATTTGTTGCTGATTTAATCAAATTCAAGTAAGAGATTAATTTTTCAAGTCGAAGTCATGACAGCAGGGATATACAAGCTTTGGTTACTTCCACTATCCTAACTTATAACGAAGTGGGTGGAAGATTAAGTGGGAATACATGGGATAAAAAACTATGTCATCTGGAGGAAGCCAGCATACATCAGAAGCCCATATATATATATATATATAGAGCAAATGAACTCTCCAATGATGAGCCGACACTAACATTAATTTACGGGTAAGAATACATTCGTTTTTGAAAAGAAGTACTTGATATTAGAAAATAGATTTTTCTACTGTGTTATTGGTACACATGTTACATAATAATTTAAATTTATCAAATATTACAAAGAAATAATTCCTTTTTATTTTGAAAAGACAGTAAAAATTATTGGAAAGATCAATTTTTCTATGGAGGGAATACATCAACAAATTCCATACTCCGCGACAAAATTGAACATTGATTAATAATGAGGCAACATATATATGCGCCTCTATATATAGCTATTTATACACACACACATGCCCCACTATCCTTAAACTGTATTTTGCTTCAAACTCAACTACATAAATTCTTCTAGAAACTCTCTTCTTCCATCTCTCGAATACAAGCACACACAGAAGTCATCTTGAAGATGAAACTGAGTGCTCATTTCCTCATTCTTCTTCTGGTTATAGTCCTCATTGTGCATTCAATTCCAATGGCTGAGGCAAGAAAAAATCATCACGGCAAGAGGAAGGCAAATGTACCAACAAGTGGTGGTTATCCAACTGATGAAGAGTCCACCAATTTTGATGTCTTGTCATTTGGAGCCAAGGGTGATGGAGTTTCTGATGATTCCATGGCATTTCTAGCTGCATGGAGGGCTGCATGCACGTTCTCTGGAGCTACTATAGTGATTCCTTCAAAGTTCAAGTTTCTAATTAAAGCAATAACACTTCAAGGCCCATGTATGCCTCGCCTAACTCTTCAGGTATGTATATTGTAATAAACATATAAATTGTATCGTATTTCTCTATATATGTAAGGCAATATAAATTTTGTAGTATTAGAGCGGAAGATTTCGTAATCAAAGCATAATAAATGTGGAATAAATGTATAAATTGTACCATCTTCTATCACTTTTAAATTTAATGGGTGGAAAATAACAGATAGATGGGACTCTGTTAGCTCCACGAAGAGGAGGGTCATGGCCAAAATCCAGCTTGTTCCAATGGATAAATTTTAAATGGGTACAAAACTTTACCATTCAAGGAACAGGAATTGTTGATGGCCAAGGTTTCGATTGGTGGAGTACCTCTGACTCTGAGTTCGATATAAAGCTTCAGGTTTGTGGCATTAAATTAATTGATCGCAAACAGTTTCTTATCTAGCTTTCTTCTACCAAATTAAAGTTGCTCACTTTTTGATTATGTCATATATATGCAGAAGAAGTCCAAGAACACTTCGAGTGTGAAACCAACTGTAAGAATTGTACTTAATATACTTCAATAAGATTAAGGTTTTCTTGCTAATTTTTTTTAACAGTCTTTTTTATTCATAGGCTTTGAGATTCTATTCTGGATATAACGTGACAGTTCGTGACATAACAATCATAAATAGTCCTCTGTGTCATTTGAAGTTTGATGACTCTAAAGGGGTGAAGGTCGATAACATAACAATTTCTTCTCCAGAAACAAGCTTAAACACTGATGGCATTCACCTCCAGAATACTCAAGACGTACTAATCCAGCACTCTAACATTGGTTGTGGTACTGTTTTATCTTTCTCTTGTCATTTATTTATTTACAGCCATTTAGCTTGTACAAGTACAAAGTTAATTTAGTAGTTTGCTATTTTATCTTTTTTTAGGGGATGATTGTGTCTCAATACAAACTGGTTGCAGCAACATTGTTATACATCATATTAACTGTGGTCCTGGCCATGGTATAAGGTAAACCAATTATTTGAACTTTGGAAAAAAAGGCCCTTAATTTACCTTAGAATTTTACTAAATGTTGCGTTCATGTCGCTGCATATAGTTTAGGTGGCCTAGGGAAATATAGAACTGTTGCTTGTGTCTCCAACATTATCGTGGATAATATTGTCATGGACAATACAAAATATGGTGCACGCATCAAGACATGGCAGGTTGGTTTCGCACCATCTTATTTAGTTTGTAATATTTTTTTCTAAAAACAATTTGATTTTTGACAATTCTTTTGAATTTTTTAGTCATTGATGATTTTTTTTTAACATTAAGGATAAATAAATTAAAAAACAATCATGTATAACTAAAATAGTCTAAAAAACCATCAGGACAAAAAATATTTTAATCATCCAGGACCAAAATGTTTCAAGAAAACAATCATCAAACTAAATATATATATATATATATATATATATATATATATATATATGAACAGCCATCACACTAAATGGTGAATGTACTTTTTGAATAATTTAAAACCTAGAGTAGAAGTTAACAACATATTGAATTAATCTGTTATACTTTTCTCATTTGCGTTTCTGCACTGTCAATTTGATTTTGCAGGGTGGTCTTGGAAGTGTTAAGAATGTGTCATTTACCAACATTCAAATGCGCCATGTTAAGGTCCCAATAATGATTGATCAATATTATTGTGATAAGGGCGTATGCAGGAATCAGACTGAAGCAGTGGCCATAATTGGGGTCAAGTTTGATAAAATTAATGGGACTTATTCTTCTCAAGCTATTCATCTAGCTTGCAGTGCTTCAGTTCCATGTACCAATATCAACTTAATGTCTATTCAACTACAAAGTTCACCAGGATCTGAAGGAGTTAAGGGGGGCCTATGCTTCAACTCTTATGGGAAATCCGATGGATCCCTTTTTCCATCAAGCATGGATTATTGCTTAAGAAAGGGAAATGGCATTCCACAGAGAGTAGCGAAATCACTTGAGAAAATATGCTGATTATAGCCTATTGGAGCTACGTTATTTCACTAGTCATTATACCAAAGTGTTTTATGTTTTCCTTCCTTGCTGATTTTTAGGTGCTTGAAGGAAAGGTTTAAGATTGATTTTCACTCTTTGTTACCTGGTCTTGTCACTATTTTCCGGTGCAAGGGCGGTGATGGTTTAGACTGAGTGTGTGGGGGAAAAAAACGTGCAACTTCTGCTGTAGATAATGAATAAAGATCAGTCTTTGAAATGTTGATTAAAAATTAATTGGACATGTATCACTTATACGATTTATGGCATTCTATAAATTGTACTCTGTTTTTTTTCTTAGATAAGAAGTCTTATTCTGGAAAAAAAGAATGCTAAATAAGATAGCACGAGAATTGTCACAAGGAATTCAAAATGGTGTATATTATTAATAAAATATACTTTATTCGTTTAGGTAATGGTAGTTTCCTAGTGCTTTCCATGTGTGATGTAGCTCTTTCCATGCAACTGAACTACTTATGTCAAAACAGCAATAAAAAACCGGCCACCTAATTCATTACTATATACACACCCTGTGTTACCATAGTCCAAGACTCCAGGATTCTCAACGACCCTGATAATGTGACAGATCATCCCATATAAAAATATGAATTATATATATACACACACACACATGTATGTATAAATATATATTCACTTTTTAGTTTTTATAACTTTTAACTGACAATCAACTAGACATTTTTGATGAGTATTTTATGAGGGATAAATTGGAAACACATGTTTACTCTCACTAAACATATCCTTTAATTATCTAAATTAGATATGAATTTCTTAAATAAAGTGAAATTATTGATGAAAGTAAACATATGTTTCCATTTTTATCCCTCATAAGATACTCATGTACACCGCATATACTTGTTTTTAGTGAAATTTAGCGAATTTTTCATCGAAAAGGCCTAATTAAATGTTGGTAAAGAATTACAAGACCTAAAAATTCAAAAAAACTTTTTGAGGAGTAAATAACAAAAAATGTAAAGTTAAAAAGACCAAAACGGCTAATCATCCAAAAAATATTTATGCTCATTCGTCCGGACGAACTAGTTGGACAGGGCCATTCAAGATTGAATTTTTTAGCCTAATATATGAGGCCCAACCCAGCCTTATTGACGGGCTGGCTGGGAGAAAGCTTTTGACCTCATATTATGAAAGCTTGTGTGGTGGCAAATGCTAACATATACAACTTTTTTTCAGAAAAAAGAAGTATGTACAACTTTATTAAAAAATAACAAAAAAATCTCATTCCTTTACCAATTATTATTATTAGTTTATTTATCATAAATATATCTTTTAAAATATTTTTCATACAGTTATCTATCGGAAATACGAAAGGTGATTTTTTTTTATAAAAAAAATCTCCCCATAGCTTAAAAATTAATTTTATCAAGAAATACCAACAAATATATATAAAAAAGAAAGACCTGTTTTCTTTTGTCGAAAACTTGAGAATTTCATTCCTCTGATTTTTTCCAGGCAGAAAATTCCTTCTTTTTTTTTCTCCCCCTTTTGTTGGTGTTAGACAGTTGAAAAAAATTTATAGAAAGAGTAGAAGATGAGGGTGAAAAAAGGATCTAAAAATATTTCATGCATATTGTAGTAAATAATTAATATTCCAATTTATCACCCAAATTATAGAAAAACCGATTAAAATAAGGACTAGAAAGAATGTCAAACTCTATTATATTGTTGGTCGGATTAGTTTCAATCTGTTTAGATAAGGCTTAGATAAGGGATTTTAAATTGCTTTTGGTTACATTAAAAAGGATTGTTTATATGAAATTGAACTTCGAGAGATTAGGTAATTTAGATAGTAAACGTATTTATTTAATTTTAAAAAATAGAGGCACTTTTTTTATTCCCAAATTATATATACTATCCTTTTGACAAAAAAAAAAAAACTATATATATATACTATCCTAATGTATTTTTTTTTTGCTTCAAACTCAACTATATAAAATTCTTCTTGAAACTCTCTTGTTCCATCCCTCGAATTGAAAGACAAAGATATCATGGAGATGAAGAGAGATAAAATTTCTGCTCATCTCCTCATTCTTCTTTTGGTTTTAGCTCTCATTGTCTATTCAATTCCCATGGTCGAGTCGAGAACAATTAATTTCGCCAATGCACCGGTTTCTGCTCCAGCTCCTTCCCCTAGCTTTGGTTGTCCAATTAATGAATCCGCCATTTTTAATGTCTTGTCATTTGGAGCCAAGGGCGATGGGGTTTCTGATGATTCCAAGGCACTTGTAGCTGCATGGAAGGCTGCATGCAAGGTCTCTGGAGCTACTATATTGATTCCTGTAGATCTCACGTTTCTTATTAATCCAATACAACTTAAAGGGCCATGTATACCTAGCCTAACTCTTCAGGTATGCGTTTTCGTCATCAATTTATATATTTTTTCTTCTCTAAATTGTTAAATTCAATCATCTTTATCACTTTAAACTTTTGGATGGAGTGAAAATTTAATATATATCAAAGTGAAGTATAGTGATAAGACCTAATCTTTTAGAAAATACCATTTTAAAATTCATACCATCTAAAATAAACTAAAGTACAATTTATACGTGAGCGGGAAATAACAGATAGACGGGATACTCTTGGCTCCACCAAAAGGACGGTTGTGGAAAAAATCCAGCTGGTCATGGATAAAGTTCCACTCGATAGAGAATTTTATAGTTGAAGGAACAGGCACAGTTGATGGCCAAGGTTTCGACTGGTGGGAATCCAAGACCACTCCAAAGATAAAACCAACTGTAAGAATTATTATTATTTTTTTCCTCCATAGAAATCTTTCAATACTTAACTTTTTATTTCTATTTGTTTTTCATTAACAGGCTTTGAGATTCGATTTTGGCTATAACGTCACAGTTCGTAACATAAGAATCATAAATAGTCCTAAATTTCATTTGAATTTTGAAAACTCTGAAGGAGTGATGGTGGATAACATTATGATTTCATCACCACAAAACAGCCCAAATACGGATGGCATTCACCTCCAGAATGCCAAAGACGTAGTAATCCAGAACTCTCACATTGGCTGTGGTACAGTTTTTTCTTAATTTCTCCATTCATTTATACCTGAGAATTAAAATCACACAAGATATATACATGCATAACCTTTTAATTTATATATATGTATATATTTTTTATAGGTGATGATTGCATCTCAATACAAACTGGTAGCAGTAATGTTGTTGCCCGTGATACATACTGCGGTCCTGGCCATGGTATAAGGTAATTAATCCAAACAATAAATTATTATGCCCTTTTTTTTTTTAAAAAAAGAAGTAATTAATCCAATGATTATCATAGATTTTTTTTTTCTGTTTAGAAGATTATCATAGAAAACTTGAAGATGGAAAACTAAATGAGAAAAAAAAAATACTGAATGTTCGTGTTCTTATAATTACAGTATAGGTGGTCTAGCGAAAGATAAGACTACTGCTTGTGTCATCAATATTATAGTGGACAACATTGTCATGTACAATACAACAAACGGTGCAAGGATCAAGACATGGCAGGTAATTAACTAACTAATATGTTCTAGCTAATTCATTTATTATTATTATTATTATTATCCTGCTTAAATATTAATTTGTTAATTTTGATTTTTGGTAATTTGCAGGGTGGTACTGGAACTGTTTATAACGTGACATTTTCCAACATTCAAGTGCATGATGTTAAGGTCCCAATAATGGTTGATCAATATTATTGTGATAAGGAAACCTGCAAGAATCAAACGGATGCAGTGCAAATAAGTGATATCAAGTTCGATCAAATTTATGGGACATATACTTCTCAACCTATTCATATGGCTTGCAGTGAATTTCACCCATGTTCCAATATCTTGCTAGGGTCTATTCAATTGGAAACTTCGCCATTGTCTAAAAAAGCTAAGGATGGCTTATGCTCCAACTCTCTTGGGAGCACAAGAGAACCCCTTTTTCCACCAAGCCTCAAGTCTTGCTTAATTGTAGACGACGGATTAGGAAATAACAGGTCTGCCACTGCACCAACTCAAATCTGCTCGTAATATATAGGATCTATATTTCGATAGTCATACTGGTATAATATTTTATTGATGAGGAAGACTTTTGATAGTTTGAGGTATAGATGAACAAACCTTTTTTTTAAATTATTTATTATTTTTAATTTTTTTGTTGGAAAACTTTTATTTTTAATGTTATCTATCAAATACAATCTATTTGCCTTTCAAAAAAAAAAAAAAAAGGTTGATTTTCTCTCTCTTGCCTCCTCTCCTCACTGTAATTATTGAATAAAAATGGTCTTTGAGTATTGATGTAAGACCATTTATTTACTTTCAGTTTCTTATTCTGAAATAAGGTTTGTTTGAATATATATATATATATATATAATATGTATGTATATTTTAAAAAAAATGAAAACAAAAGAAGTTTTACTCCATTGTCTAGTGTTACAAATTGGTAGTTTCTTTTGGCATAACCATCACATATGGCATATACATGAACAACGATTTAGGGCAAACCAGACATCACATATTTATTAATATAATATTTTTAAATAATTGATTTTTCATTATAAAGTGTTCTTTTATCTTAAACTTTTAGATTTATTCATCTTTATTTATTTTTAAATGAATGTTATTAAATCTTTAAAGGTCCATATATTAATAATTTTTAAATAATTTATTTTTTTAACAAGTTTGTTTTTGATAAGTCCGAAGATCTCCAATAGATGTGCCTCAGAATTAAAATTCAAGACTAACTGAACTTGTACAAAATAAATTACCAAGTTTACCTAGGACTTCCAATCCTGAAAAGTCGGATATGATAACAATATCATTTTTTTAAAGACAAATGATATTTAGAACATGTCCTATACCAAAGAGTTAACATGATTGTATTACGAATATAATCAAGATTTGGGACCTAATATCGAAGTTTATTTTCTTTTAATAGCACCAATGAAAATACTCATTAAATATGGAACCTAACATCAAACTACCTCGTCTTGCTTGCTTGGGACTTGAGAGAAAGAACCAAGCACTATTACCACTATGTCGAATACACATGAACAAAGAATCAGGTCTTTGGACTCACTCATTTATTTATTTCATAATATTTTAAATAATTAATTTTTATTATAAATATTTTCGTATTATAAACTTTTATATTTACTCTTTCGGTCTGAAATTAAGGCTATATTTGATCTAGCCTTCAAAATACTTTTTTACATTCTCCATAAAATATCTTTCAAAATATTTTTTTCTAACTCTGCACATAAATCTCACTTAATTACATAAATAATATTTTTTTTATTAAAATTAAAATTTCTAACAATTTATAATTATATTTTATACATTTTATGATAGTATCAATTATGTGAGATTCAAAACATATCAATCAATTTTCAATTCTTAATAAAAAAAATTATTATCCAAATATAACTTTATTTCAAAATAAAACCAAAAAACACTTTCAAAATCCAATCCAAATATATCCTAAATCTTTCATTTTCTTAAATAAATATATTTTATATACCAAATTGCATTAATAACCTCATTAATTCAAATATTTATATCACACTAACTTGTGAGTTTCATTCTTCACCACCTTAATTTAAGATATTTATATCTTACTAACTCATAAGTTTCACAATCTATTACATTAATGTAAAAAATAATTTGATAATTTGATTAAAGTTAAAAGTTTTCCTTAATTTTTAACTAAAGTAAAAAATAAATATTCAAATTCGGACATAAAGAGTATTAATCTTTGTTTATTCTAAACAAATGTTATAAAATTTTAAAATAAAAGATTCATATATTTACTAGTTTAAGTACAATTGGTTAGTAATTGTTAAATAATAAAAAAATTATTTATCTAAACAATGATTAGATTTATCTCCATATTTATTTATTTATATATGTTAATTAATTTTCATGGAATCTTTCATTAGATCAACAATGTCATAGGAAAGATTAAATGGATTAGCAAATTAGGATACAAAGACTTAATCAACGTTTCTACATGCATTACGGGAAGAAATATATATATATATATATATATATTAACATCAAATTTAATATATTTATTTATTTATATTTTTAACTTTGGCCTATACCCTTGAGACGGTCCTGGTTTCTCCATTACTATCTTAAACGTCATTTCTTGAGACCTAAAATGATTGATCCATCATTAGAAGTCCACAAGGCACTTTTAACTTCTTCTGGGTTAGCAATATAATGTCAATTCTCCCTCAGTATATATAATGCCAATTATCCATATCCCTATTAAAATTAAACCTGATGCAATTCCCCCTCCCCCACTTCTCCTGCATCAGTTTAGCCCTTTAGCCCATTTCCCCATAGGGCCAGACTAATCCACTAACAAAATTTTGTAATATAGCTGCAGGCAGTATCGGGCAAAGCAGAGCAAATACAAATTATTATTATTATTTGATGAATAAGTACAAATTACAAACATTAAAAGAAAAATATATAGAAATTGATTGCTTCAAGTCTCCTTTTACACATTTTGCTGTCTAGACCAGCAATTCTTGAAATGAAATGTTCGGTTTATGCCATCACACGTATGTACTGGGAGTCCCATCGGTAGGAGTAGGGACAGATTCCACTCCCTTTTTACCTCTTTCACTTCTGCTGTTATCTGCAAATTTCAAGCTTGCTTGGTGAAAACCCTTTGATTTCTCAGCTGAACTCCATTCAGAAATATAGTAGTCCTCTTCTGATATGCCTTTAGATGATGGCCCGAAAAACATTCCTCCCCATTGAGGGAAGTATATCAGCAAAACTGGAAGTGTGCAGCATATAATCATCACTCCCATCAGAGTTATCCCTGTTTCTGTTGAGTATCTTGATCCTCTGAAGAATACCAATTGAGTTACAACCGCCCCAACATTTCCCCCAGCGCCAGTCATCCCGGATATTATTCCCAGTGACCTGACACACAATTATGTAAATGAAAATCAGATTAATATTTTTCCTTTTTGACTTTTTCAATTTTAATTAAAGGGAAAATCATGTTGCCAATCACAAATCAGTCATTTTGAAAATTCAGTAATAGCCTGCAGACAATTGGTCAAATACTGGACTCTATCGCGTCGTTCAGGGTGTCATAAGTGATTTTCCACTATAGTGCATGATATAATTGACTATTATCTCTACCCATGTTTTGATAAAGAGTTATTCCTCAAATGTAGTTGGCCTAGTTGGTAAGATGAGATTATCCCTCTTTGCCTGATTTTCAGGCTATTGCACACGATCAAAAGAGTAACAATTATCCTAAATTTTGTGAATATTTACAAATTGGAGATATGCATATGCTTGTGTTTGCAATTTTGAAGAATATAGAGAAGAATGCTTGAAGGAATATTGGAATTTCAGCAGAATTTATATAAAAGCATACCTTCGGGAGACAAATGGAACAACCCCAAAAGTAAGACCACATGCTGCTTGAACGAACACAGAGAACACAAGCATCACGGTGATTGATGCATTTAAAGATCCCACCTTCCCTAGGAGGATACAGAGAAGCCCTCCTAAGGTCTGCACTACCCAGAGTGCCCAAATCCTGCCTCGCATTCCAAACCTTTTTGCCATGATATCAGACAAGATTCCTCCACCAGGCCTAGAGAATATATTTGCCAATCCAAAACTGGCTGCAATTAATCCAGCTGTGTGAAGGTTCACATTGAATCTGTCATAGAAATATTGTGCAATTATGTTATCCACAACAAGTTCAACACCAAAACAGTACCCATAAGTCAATGCCAAAATCCATCCTCTGTAATTGGTGACTGCATGATAGAAAACCTGTGAAAATTTGTCTTTATGCTTTTCCCCTGATTTATGCAATTTGGTATAGTTCCCATCAGGCAAATCTTGTCCTAAAAAGAAAATTGCATATGCTGATAAAGTCTGGAAGAAAGCAGGGACAAAAAATGATATTCTCCAGGCAGTAAATTTGGTTGAACCAATATCCTTGATGATGGAAAACACAAGGGGCATAATGAGTTGTGTGGCTCCACCTCCAAGATTTCCCCATCCTCCTGAAAGACCATTTGCTGTTCCGACAACCTTAGAATTAAACATGGAACTCATCCAGAATTGGGTTGATACAAAGGTTGCAAGGGAGAACCCAGTGAAGAAACGAACGAGGAGGAAAGAAACAGCAGAATCAGCAATTGCACTGCAGTAAACAGCAGGTGCAGTGAGGAGAACCAGAGATGCAGAGGCTAATCTTGGTCCAAACAAGTCACAAGCTGTTCCCATGGCAATTCTGGCAAAGACTGCCCCTGAAACTGAAGCTATTCCGGCATTTCCAATGTCGGTGGAAGTGAGATTAAGGTTGTCCCGGATGATTGGGAGAAGAGGTGGCGCTGCAAAAGTAGAGACAAAGCAAGAAAAGAAGGAAATCCAAGACAAGTGAAATGCCCGCATGTGAGGCGCTGCCACAGAGTATACTCTAAATTCAGTGGCCATATGCTCAGAATCTACTGGAAGTGTAAATTTTTTTGGATTAGAATCCATGGATGAATGTTCCACCTCCATGTTTGTGATTTCTGGATTAAAGAACGAAGAATCAAAGCAATAAAACTAAATACTAATGATCTGGGAGAATTAGATATCCATAAGCAGTAAGCTTACTATTAACACAATGGTTTTCCTCTTCTTATGGGAACTGCCCAATTATCTTCCCTGGGGTTATATAGTGCTAAAAACTTGGAAGATCTAACGTGAGGCAGTAAACATGTTGATAGTTACATTTTTTATATTCATTGAATTATATGGTTGTGGTTAGGAGTGGCAAAATGGATTAAAATCCAACAAATATCCAAAATCATCAAATATTAAATGAATCTGATTTACTTATATAACTTAAATGGTTTTAAATGAATATATATTTAAATCCATTTATCCTAATAGATTTTAATGGATATACATGAAATCCAATAAACATTCTCACTTGGTCAATATCTATTAATCAAATTTAATTAATTATACTTTAACCCAATATATATTTTAAATTTCACTTTTTTAACTCTATAAAAAAATTTCCATGTTTGAAGAAAAAAAAACTCACTCTTTCTCTCTCTAGAACTATCATAATTCATTAGTGGTTTATGAGTTGAAGTTTTATTATGTATTATTAATTACATGTGGAGTTTTTTTTTCAAAAAATGGAAAAAGTAAAAGAAAAAGTTTCATATAGAGAATAGAATATCCAATCTTGATTTTGATGATTTTTCCTGAATGTATTTGAATTTATTGCCTAATTTTCTTTTAATAATCAATTTAACATTGAACAAAAATACATCTATTCAAAAAGTTCAATAATGAACAAATAACACTATTATTCAAACACATATAACTCAATAATTAAGTTTTTATAAAATTCTAAAACAAACAATTTGTACAAAAATTTTAAATTTCATATCAAACTAAGTTTTTTAAATAAGTATTATTATTTTTACAGCTTTATTTTTTATTTTTTATTTCTTTACTAATTCAACTTTTAAACCTCACAACTTTTTATTTTTTACATGAATTTGCTAAGTTAGCTTTAAAGCTCACAACTTTATCCATTTTATACAATCTGTTGACAGTATTTTTTTTTTAGAAAAATAATCATCTGGTTATGTAGTTATTATTTTTCCATGTTTCTAATATATATGGAATTAAATATTAAAAAAATGATTTGAGCATGAGTTTAAATAATAAAAATTACATTAAGAAATTTAATTAAATATAATTACAAAGAATGAACTTTAAAAAAAAAATTATATGAATAAATGGGTGTCCATAGATATCCATAAATAATTTATATTCAAACAATTTACAAATACATATAGATGATTAGTTAATTAAATATTTAAAAAATTAATTAAGCATGAGGTTAAATAATAAAAATTATATTAAATAATTTAATTGAAAACAATTACAAAGAATCGTATATTAAAAAAATATAATCAAAGTTATATGAATAAATGAGTGTACATGGACATCTATAAATCATTTAGAACCAAACCATTTAAACCATTTATAAATGGATTATAAATGATTTGGACTTAAATGGATTGATACCCATATAAATTTATTCAAATGGATTTGAACATCCATTTTGTCAATTCTAATTGTGGTTTTTCAAACTTATGAAGTACTAAAATAGAAAATGTATTCATTCCGTTCTTACAAGAATTAAAATTAGTGAAATATTCCTAAATTAAGAAGTTGTATGTGAAATTTTAAATAAAAAATATTTTTATTTTTTTTAAAAAATGATATTTATTTTTAGACATTTTAATATAAAAATGTGAACCTTCCATATAGAATATTATTTTTGAAACTAAACAACTATCTGAGAGTAAAAATGATTGGACAAATTTTAGATGCATCAAACTATAAAATTATTTTCTATGAAAGGAGTAGTTGAATTGCTCATTCTCTTCATATTGGAAGATTTTCAAGATTTCACCGTAGACTTATTACCCATATGTGTTTCCCAAGTCCTATGAAGGGACACTATGGCCTTTTGGGGTTAATAAAAGGGGAAAGAGAGGGACAAAAGGACATAACCGCCGAGTCTCATCGCCAGATTGTAGTTTGACCTGGAAGGGAAGACTTAAATACTTACTTATATTCATGGTGGGAGTGTTCAATTCCATTTTGTGGAAGTTTGGTGTTGAATTCATTGTTCCTTGTAGTCTGAATTGCTTGGTTTATTTTTTTAAAAATAAATCAAATGATAATGACTACTTACGTTTAGGGCCCAACTTGTTCACACGCATTGACTTTGGAATCTGTATGAGTTGCAGTTTTTTATTTTTTATTTTTTATTTTTATGAAGCTGTATGAGTTACAAGGAATCCACATGAATGTGCTGGGATCTGCTGCTGCCTTTGACTTGGCACCGTATATTCCTTCGTGGAATTTTCAATTTGCTTATGTAGAGGATAGGAAAAGACAAATATATCCTTTTCATAATCTCATTATCTATTTTTCTTTCTTTCTTTCCTTTTATTTCTCTAGCGAATACACAATTTCTAGTATCAGACATTATTTTTATAAATCAAGAAGTAATATTCAATTATTAAACGACCTCAAGATAAATTAATAAAAAATCTTCAGTAAATTTCTATGTTAGTAGAGTTTAGTTGGAATCCTTGATAATTGTTAGTGAAAGAATTCAAAAGTTAAAGCAAAAAGTATTCCGAAGGTTACTATATATAGTTAAAGATGATAATTAGATATTATGATTAATAGAGGATATATAATTACATCATATTCATACTCGAGTTTTCTAAATATTAGAAGTGCATTATTATTTTTGCATAGTTAATTTAGCATTTTCATGTTGATTAGACAAACATTTACAAACATCATTTGCTGATTCTTATCGTTCATAGCTAATACTAGTAACTATAGATAATTATAGTTAGCTAAGTCCATCAAGAAGTAAAAAATTTCACCCTTAACACGGGATACTCTTCTAAACAATGAATTTCTTCAACTCACACCTGACCACTCTTGGTATGGAATCTATCAGCCAGAGACATGTAAACTTCCTCTTTCTAGTCACCATGTAGAAAAGAATTGTTTACATCCAATTGATACTATGCCCAGCCTTTTTCCATAACAATGGTAAGTAGAGTACGATAGTTACCATTTTTGCAACCGGGGCAAATGTTTTGTGAAAATCTACACTATACTTCTGTGTAAATCTTTTGGCTACTAATCTTACTTTATACCTCTCAACTTCCCCATCAACTTTGAACTTTATTTTGTACATCCATTTTGAAGCTATTGGTAGCTTTCCTTGTGACAAATTTGTAATCTCTCAAGTATCATTACTCCCCAATGCATCAATTTCCTTTCTCATTACATCTCTCAAATGTTCACATTTTGATGCCTCCTGGAAACTTTTTGGTTCATTACTTGAAGTAATGGCCATCAAGAAATGTCTATATGATAAGGAAAATTTGTTAAATAAGACGAAATTTGGCATGGGGTGCGCAGTAGAATTACCTCTTAGCATGAGTTCTTGTTCCGATGGCCTTATATTCTGAGGCAAATCAGTTACAAATTCTTGTAAGTAAGTTGGTTGCCTTTTGGACCAAATGGGATATCTTGAAGGTTGAGAAATGTCATCTATTCTTGATGGTCCTATTCTTGAACTTTGCATTTCCTTTTCCATTTGAGGAATAATTAACTCATCACTTTTCACTCTTGCATCACTTTCAAATAAAATATCATCACCACTGTCGCCTATAATTCTATTTCTTTGCATGGGTTGTGAACTTTTCACCCTTGCGTCACTTTCAACAAAACTCCCACTACTAATGTCGGCTATCACTCCATCTTTTTGCATGAATTATCTATCAAGTAGAGAATAAGGTGTAATATGGGTTGGATTTTTGAAAAAGGAACGATCATCAAGAATTGTCTTTTTATCATGTGGCCGAAAATGACATTGGTTATCAATTGAAGAAGAATTGGGAAAAGGAAAATGGTCTTCAAAAAATATTACATCACGTGAAATATGTATTTGGTGAGAGATGGTATCATACACTCGGTATCCTTTCTTCCCACTTGGATAACCCAAAAATACTCCCGGTTTACATCTTGATTTCATCTTATCTGTTTGCCTAATATCCTTAAAATAAACTAAATACCCAAATACTCTCATATGTTCACAATTAGGCATTTGTTTGTGAAGGATTTCATATGGAGTTTTATTAAAAATGACTCTAGAAGGCAAACGATTAATTAAATAAACTACTGTCAAAATACAAGAGCTCCATAATTCAATAGGTAATTGGGCTTGAAAACGAAGAGCTCTACTTACCTCCAATAAATGGCGGCATTTTCTCTCAATGATCCCATTTTGTTGAGGAGTGTGAACACGGTTGGTTTAAAAAATTATTCCATGATCATGGTAATAATTTATTAAGGTGGTGGATTGAAATTCAAGACCATTGTCACGTCTCACATGTTTAACACTAGTACCAAATTGATTTAGTACCATATTGTAAAATTGGGGATAAAACAACTGACATCAGGTTGTTACTCATCAAATGTACCCATACAAATCGAGAATAATCATCAACGACAGTGAGAAATTAACAAGATCCTTCAATTGAAGGAACTCTGTATGGTCCCCAAATATCACAATGTATTAGTTCAAAACAATTTTGGGTTTTAATACTACTTAAAGGAAAAAGTGAACGGGTTTGTTTGGCTCACACACATGATTCACAGTGATCAATTCCCCAAAATTGAAGAGAAATAATAGGTATTTGTGAGATTTTTTTATCTAAGGGATGGCCTAACCGTTGTGCCACAAAATGGATTCAATCTTTTTTGTAACTGACATCAACCTCTCTGGTTGCTTGAAGTAGTACAGGCCATTAGAACAATTACCCAAACCAATCAGTGTCTTCCTCTGCACATCTTGCATGACACAAAAATTGTGAAAAAATGTTAGAGTACATGAGCAATCTTTAGTTAATTTGGAGATGGAAATGAGATTGCATTTTGAATTAGGATGAACAAGACATCCTTGAGGATGACATGATATGTCAGAAACACGTTTCCACTTCTTTCTATTTTATGGTGTCACCATTAGGCAACTGGATTGGTGATCCATTGTAATCCTCTACACCATTATAGAATATGTTTTTGTTGAAAGTGACATGAATGCTTGCTCCACTATTTAATATCCAACTAGATGTTGAAGATGCATGCTTACATGTCATATTTACTTGCAATTTGCTATCCAAATTGAGTTGCTTGTTTTTGACTTTTCATTAAAAAGTGCATCAATCTTTGGTACTGATTTAGTATGAGTGTTGGCATAGCTGGAGCTTCACAAGCCTCCACTTGAACAGCCCTTGGTCCTATCCATTTGCTTTTATCCTTTTTGTAACTTTCTCCTCTCCAATTATTTCTATCACTTGCAGGTCGTTGATTCTAGTTGGAAGGGTAACCAATAAGCTTATAACAACTCTCTTTGGTGTGTCCCAATTTGCCACAATGAACACATCTTGGGCTTTCTTTTCTGCACAATGGTTTATCTATATGAACAATATTTTCTCCATCCATTTCATATACTTTGAAAGCAGCCGGTTCTATCATGACCCTTCTTTGTGATGTTAATTGTCGTTGCTGCTCATCCTCCATAACACGGTGATAAGCAAAGCCTACAGTAGGCAGATGACTGCTTCCTAATGTTTGAGACCTAATTGTTGCAAACTCATCATTCTAACCTAGCACGAACTCATACAAGTGTTCAGGATCTCACTGTTGTGCGAATTTCTTTTCGATATCACATGTACATCTTCCATATGTGCAATGAAGTGATTCCGAGGTTGCTGCAATTTCATCCCAATATCCTTTCATCTTAGTGTAGTATGTTCCATTGACATATTTTCCTGCCTTAGTGAACTGATTGCTTGCCTTAGTTCATACCCCTTTAGAGCACAAATCTTTCCTAACCTTTCCTTCAACTCTTCCACATATCACGTGCTGTCTTTGCATACTAAACACTGTTTCTCACATTTTTCTCCATGGATGTTTGTAACCAACCCTTTACCATTACATCGCACCTTTTCCATGATGCAAGGTCAATCGAGTCTTGTGGTGGCATGAGAAGTGTTCCATCAACAAAGATGATTTTGTTTTTGGCAAACAAAACATTGGTCATATCATTAGACCATTAAGTGTAGTTTGTTTCTTTCAGAATTTCTTCTACATATTGCTAATTAGGATGGTCTGAAGCATGAAGGAAATAAGGCGAGGTAATGTCAAGCAAATTCGTACATGGACAAGCTGCATTTCTGCACCGGTAGATTGATGTGTGGATGATTCTTGGTGTTGTACTGAAATGGACATATCAATGACTTAACTTAGAGCTCTGATACCATGTGGAAATCAAATATTATAACTAATTGTATGTTTTATTTAACAATCACACAACAATTAATACAAGAAGTTGAAGTATATATACAACAAAAATATAGCAAAACTAAGCCATGATGTATAATCCTAAACGCATGCACTTAACTCCAAGTCCTAGAAATGCCTGTATGACACTAATTATATTTTAAGTACAATATCTTAATAGATATACAAAATGAATATACAAAAAGTATTTCAGTAGTTCAATGTCCATTATTCCCCCTCAAAATGGCAGATGAACATTACGAATTCCCACCTTGGATAACAACTGCTGGAATAAAACTCCCCCTAATAATTTGGTGAAGATATTTGCAACTTGAATCTTGTGGTGAATCTTAAATGGCGCAATACTATTGTCTTGAACTCTCTCACGGACATAATAACAATCAATTTTCACGTGCTTGGTCCGTTATGAAATATAGGATTAGTAGCAATATGTATTGCTTCTTGATTATCACAATAAAAAGAGGTTGATTGAGTTTGTGTAGTACCCAATTCAGCCAACAGGTAATGTAGCCACAAAACTTCTGTTAGAATAGAAGCCATACTCCTATACTCTGCTTTTGCTGTTGACTTTGAAACCACTTATTGCTTCTTACTCTTTCAACTGATTGATGAATTACCAAGATTGATAACAAATCCACTTGTACACTTCCTACTAAGCTTGTAGCCACCCCAATCTGCATCACAAAAGGCACACAAACATAAGTCATTTTTCTTAGCCAACAATAATCCTTGATCAACTGTCCCCTTCAAATATCTTAGCACTCTGAAGGCAAATTGTCTCATGCACTTTGTAGAGCTTGCTAACAAATTGACTCAATAAATTCACCACAAAATTTATATCAGGTGTTGTTAAGGACAAGTATAATAATTTGCCTATTAATCTTCTGTACTTCTTTTCATCAATTTCTGTTCCCTTCTGTGGACTGTACAAGAAATGTTTTTGCTCTAATGGTACATTGCAAGGTCTACTACCAGTCATTCCATAATCCCGTAGCAAATCCAATGTGTATTTATATTGGCTGAGAACCAATCCTTAATTGTTTTTGCAGCTTCTATGCCCAAAAAATATCTCAAATTTCCAAGTTCTTTATGCCAAAAGTTGCATTTAATTGCTGCTTAACTTTTTTTCATAACATTTTCATTATTCCTGCCAAAATTACATCATCTACATAAATCACAATAGCTACAAAAATGTCATCTTGTTTGAAAAGAAACAAAGATGGATCCACACAAGAATGTATAAAACCCATTGTGGCTAAGAAACTAGTAAATTTCTTGTACCAGTTTTTGGATGCCTGTTTTAGCCCATAAATGAATTTCTTCAACTCACACCTGACCACTCTTGGTATGGAATCTATCAGCAGAGACATGTAAACTTCCTCTTTCCTAGTCACCATGTAGAAAAGAATTGTTTACATCCAATTGATACTATGCCCAGCCTTTTTCCACAACAATGGTAAGTAGAGTACGAATAGTTACCATTTTTGCAACCGGGGCAAATGTTTTGTGAAAATCTACACTATACTTCTGTGTAAATCTTTTGGCTACTAATCTTACTTTATACCTCTCAACTTCCCCATCAACTTTGAACTTTATTTTGTACATCCATTTTGAAGCTATTGGTAGCTTTCCTTGTGACAAATTTGTAATCTCTCAAGTATCATTACTCCCCAATGCATCAATTTCCTTTCTCATTACATCTCTCAAATGTTCACATTTTGATGCCTCCTGGAAACTTTTTGGTTCATTACTTGAAGTAATGGCCATCAAGAAATGTCTATATGATAAGGAAAATTTGTTAAATAAGACGAAATTTGGCATGGGGTGCGCAGTAGAATTACCTCTTAGCATGAGTTCTTGTTCCGATGGCCTTATATTCTGAGGCAAATCAGTTACAAATTCTTGTAAGTAAGTTGGTTGCCTTTTGGACCAAATGGGATATCTTGAAGGTTGAGAAATGTCATCTATTCTTGATGGTCCTATTCTTGAACTTTGCATTTCCTTTTCCATTGAGGAATAATTAACTCATCACTTTTCACTCTTGCATCACTTTCAAATAAAATATCATCACCACTGTCGCCTATAATTCTATTTCTTTGCATGGGTTGTGAACTTTTCACCCTTGCGTCACTTTCAACAAAACTCCCACTACTAATGTCGGCTATCACTCCATCTTTTTGCATGAATTATCTATCAAGTAGAGAATAAGGTGTAATATGGGTTGGATTTTTGAAAAAGGAACGATCATCAAGAATTGTCTTTTTATCATGTGGCCGAAAATGACATTGGTTATCAATTGAAGGAGAATTGGGAAAAGGAAAATGGTCTTCAAAAAATATTACATCACGTGAAATATGTATTTGGTGAGAGATGGTATCATATACTCGGTATCCTTTCTTCCTACTTGGATAACCCAAAAATACTCCCGGTTTACCTCTTGATTTCATCTTATCTGTTTGCCTAATATCCTTAAAATAAACTAAATACCCAAATACTCTCATATGTTCACAATTAGGCATTTGTTTGTGAAGGATTTCATATGGAGTTTTATTAAAAATGACTCTAGAAGGCAAACGATTAATTAAATAAACTGTTGTCAAAATACAAGAGCTCCATAATTCAATAGGTAATTGAGCTTGAAAACGAAGAGCTCTACTGACCTCCAATAAATGGCGGCGTTTTCTCTCAATGACCCCATTTTGTTGAGGAGTGTGAACATAGTTGGTCTAAAAAATTATTCCATGATCATGGTAATAATTTGTAAATGTGGTGGATTGAAATTCAAGACCATTGTCACGTCTCACATGTTTAACACTAGTACCAAATTGATTTAGTACCATATTGCAAAATTTGGGGATAAAACAACTGACATCAGGTTTGTTACTCATCAAATGTACCGATACAAATCGAGAATAATCATCAACGACAGTGAGAAATTAACAAGATCCTTCAATTGAAGGAACTCTGTATGGTCCCCAAATATCACAATGTATTAGTTCAAAACAATTTTGGGTTTTAATACTACTTAAAGGAAAAATTGAACGGGTTTGTTTGGCTCACACACATGATTCACAGTGATCAATTCCCCAAAATTGAAGAGAAATGGTAGGTATTTGAGAGATTTTTTATTTGAGGGATGGCCTAACCGTTGTGCCACAAAATGGAGTCAATCTTTTTTGTAACTGACATCAACCTCTCTGGTTGCTTGAAGTAGTGCAGGCCATTAGAACAATTACCCAAATCAATCAGTGTCTTCCTCTGCACATCCTGCATGACACAAAAATTGTGAAAAAATGTTAGAGTACATGAGCAATCTTTAGTTAATTTGGAGATGGAAATGAGATTGCATTTTGAATTAGGAATGAACAAGACATCATTGAGGATGATATGATCTGTCAGAAACACGTTTCCACTTCCTTCTACTTTCATGGTGTCACCATTAGGCAACTGGATTGGTGACCCATTGTAATCCTCTACACCATTATGGAATATGTTTTTGTTGAAAGTGACATGAATGCTTGCTCCACTATTTAATATCCAACTAGATGTTGAAGATGCATGCTTACCTGTCATATTTACTTGCAATTTGCTATCCAAATTGAGTTGCTTGTTTTTGACTTTTCATTAAAAAGTGCATCAATCTTTGGTACTGATTTAGTGTGAGTGTTGGCATAGCAGGAGCTTCACAAGCCTCCACTTGAGCAGCCCTTGGTCCTATCCATTTGCTCTTATCCTTTTTGTAACTTTCTCCTCTCCAATTATTTCTATCACTTGCACTTCGTTGATTCTAGTTGGAGGGGTAACCAATAAACTCATAACAACTCTCTTTGGTGTGTTCCGATTTGCCACAATGAACACATCTTGGGCTTTATTTTCTGCACAATTGTTTATCTATATGAACAATATTTTCTCCATTCATTTCATATACTTTGAAAGCAGCCGGTTATATCATGACCCTTCTTTGTGATGTTAATTGTCGCTGCTCATCCTCCATAACACGGTGATAAGCAAAGCCTACAGTAGGCAGATGACTGCTTCCTAATGTTTGAGACCTAATTGTTGCAAACTCATCATTCTAACCTAGCACGAACTCATACAAGTGTTCAGGATCTCACTGTTGTGCGAATTTCTTTTCAATATCACATGTACATCTTCTATATGTGCAATGAAGTGATTCCGAGGTTGCTGCAATTTCATCCCAGTATCCTTTCATCTTAGTGTAGTATGTTGCCATTGACATATTTTCCTGCCTTAGTGAACTGATTGCTTGCCTTAGTTCATACCTCTTTAGAGCACAAATCTTTCCTAACTTTTTCTTCAACTCTTCCCACATATCACGTGTTGTCTTTGCATACCGAACACTGTTTCTCACATTCTTCTCCATGGATGTTTGTAACCAATCCTTTACCATTACATCGCACCTTTTCCATGATGCAAGGTCAACTGAGTCTTCTGGTGAAATGAGAAGTGTTCCATCAACAAAGCTGATTTTGTTTTTGGCAAACAAAACATTGGTCATATCATTAGACCATTAAGTGTAGTTTATTTCTTTAAGAATTTCTTCTACATACTACTAATTAGGATGGTCTGAAGCATGAAGGAAATAAGGCGAGGTAATGTCAAGCAAATTCGTACATGGAACAAGCTGCATTTCTGCACCGGTAGATTGATGTTTGGATGATTCTTGGTGTTGTACTGAAATGGACATATCAATGACTTAACTTAGAGCTCTGATACCATGTGGAAATCAAATATTATAACTAATTGTATGTTTTCTTTTAACAATCACACAACAATTAATACAAGAAGGTGAAGTATATATACAACAAAATTATAACAAAACTAAGCCACTAAACGCATGCAGTTAACTCCAAGTCCTAGAAATGCCCGTATGACACTAATTATATTTTAAGTGCAATATCTTAAGAGATATAAAAAATGAATATATAAAAAAGTATTTCAGTAGTTCAATGTCCATTATTCCCCCTCAAAATGGCAGATGAACATTACGAATTCCCACCTTGGATAACAACTGCTGGAATAAAACTCCCCCTAATAATTTGGTGAAGATATTTGCAACTTGAATCTTGTGGTGAATCTTAAATGGTGCAATACTGTTGTCTTGAACTCTCTCACGGACATAATAACAATCAATTTTCACGTGCTTGGTCCGTTTATGAAATATAGGATTAGTAGCAATATGTATTGCTTCTTGATTATCACAATAAAAAGAGGTTGATTGAGTTTGTGTAGTACCCAATTCAGCCAACAGGTAATGTAGTCACAAAACTTCTGTTATGATGGAAGCCATACTCCTATACTCTGCTTCTGCTGTTGACTTTGAAACCACTTACTACTTCTTACTCTTCCAACTTATTGATGAATTACCAAGTTTGATAACAAATCCATTTGTACACTTCCTACTAAGCTTGCAGCCACCCCAATCTGCATCACAAAAGGCACGCAAACATACGTCATTTTTCTTAGCCAACAATAATCCTTGATCAACTGTCCCCTTCAAATATCTTAGCACTCTGAAGGCAGCTTGTCTCATGCACTTTGTAGAGCTTGCTAACAAATTGACTCAATAAATTCACCACAAAATTTATATCAGGTGTTGTTAAGGACAAGTATAATAATTTGCCTATTAATCTTCTGTACTTCTTTTCATCAATTTCTGTTCTCTTCTGTGGACTGTACAAGAAATGTTTTTGCTCTAATGGTACATTGCAAGGTCTACTACCAGTCATTCCATAATCCCGTAGCAAATCCAATGTGTATTTATGTTGGCTGAGAACCAATCCTTAATTTGTTTTTGCAGCTTCTATGCCCAAAAAATATCTCAAATTTCCCAAGTTCTTTATGCCAAAAGTTGCATTTAATTGCTGCTTAACTTTTTTTCATAACATTTTCATTATTCCCTGCCAAAATTACATCATCTACATAAATCACAGCAGCTACAAAAATGCCATCTTGTTTGAAAAGAAACAAAGATGGATCCACACGAGAATGTATAAAACCCATTGTGGCTAAGAAACTAGTAAATTTCTTGTACCAGTTTCTGGATGCCTATTTCAGCCCATAAATGAATTTCTTCAACTCACACCTGACCACTCTTGGTATGGAATCTATCAGGCAGAGACATGTAAACTTCCTCTTTCCTAGTCACCATGTAGAAAAGAATTGTTTACATCCAATTGATACAATGCCCAGCCTTTTTCCACAACAATGGTAAGTAGAGTACGAATAGTTACCATTTTTGCAACCGGGGCAAATGTTTTGTGAAAATCTACACTATACTTCTGTGTAAATCTTTTGGCTACTAATCTTACTTTATACCTCTCAACTTCCCCATCAACTTTGAACTTTATTTTGTACATCCATGTTGTACATCCATTTTGAAGCTATTGGTAGCTTTCCTTGTGACAAATATGTAATCTCTCAAGTATCATTACTCCCCAATGCATCAATTTCCTTTCTCATTACATCTCTCAAATGTTCACATTTTGATGCCTCCTGGAAACTTTTTGGTTCATTACTTGAAGTAATGGCCATCAAGAAATGTCTATATGATAAGGAAAATTTGTTAAATAAGACGAAATTTGGCATGGGGTGCGCAGTAGAATTACCTCTTGGCATGGGTTCTTGTTTCGATGGCCTTATATTCTGAGGCAAATCAGTTTCAAATTCTTGTAAGTAAGTTGGTTGCCTTTTGGACCAAATGGGATATCTTGAAGGTTGAGAAATGTCATCTATTCTTGATGGTCCTATTCTTGAACTTTGCATTTCCTTTTCCATTTGAGGAATAATTAACTCATCACTTTCCACTCTTGCATCACTTTCAAATAAAATATCATCACCTCTGTCGCCTATAATTCTATTTCTTTGCATGGGTTGTGAACTTTTCACCCTTGCGTCACTTTCAACAAAACTCCCACTACCAATGTCGGCTATCACTCCATCTTTTTGCATGAATTATCTATCAAGTAGAGAATAAGGTGTAATATGGGTTGGATTTTTGAAAAAGGAACGATCATCAAGAATTGTCTTTTTATCATGTGGCCGAAAATGACATTGGTTATCAATTGAAGGAGAATTGGGAAAAGGAAAATGGCCTTCAAAAAATATTACATCACGTGAAATATGTATTTGGTGAGAGATGGTATCATATACTCGGTATCCTTTCTTCCTACTTGGATAACCCAAAAATACTCCCGGTTTACCTCTTGATTTCATCTTATCTGTTTGCCTAATATCCTTAAAATAAACTAAATACCCAAATACTCTCATATGTTCACAATTAGGCATTTGTTTGTGAAGGATTTCATATGGAGTTTTATTAAAAATGACTCTAGAAGGCAAACGATTAATTAAATAAACCGCTGCCAAAATACAAGAGCTCCATAATTCAATAGGTAATTGGGCTTGAAAACGAAGAGCTCTACTTACCTCCAATAAATGGCGGCATTTTCTCTCAATGATCCCATTTTGTTGAGCAGTGTGAACACGGTTGGTTTAAAAAATTATTCCATGATCATGGTAATAATTTATTAAGGTGGTGGATTGAAATTCAAGACCATTGTCACATCTCTCATGTTTAACACTAGTACCAAATTGATTTAGTACCATATTGTAAAATTTGGGGATAAAACAACTGACATCAGATTTGTTACTCATCAAATGTACCCATACAAATCGAGAATAATCATCAACGACAGTGAGAAATTAATGAGATCCTTCAATTGAAGGAACTCTGTATGGTCCCCAAATATCACAATGTATTAGTTCAAAACAATTTTGGGTTTTAATACTACTTAAAGGAAAAAGTGAACGGGTTTGTTTGGCTCGCACACATGATTCACAGTGATCAATTCCCCAAAATTGAAGAGAAATAATAGGTATTTGTGAGATTTTTTTATCTAAGGGATGGCCTAACCGTCTGTACCACAAAATGGAATCAATCTTTTTTGTAACTGACATCAACCTCTCTAGTTGCTTGAAGTAGTACAGGCCATTAGAACAATTACCCAAACCAATCAGTGTCTTCCTCTGCACATCTTGCATGACACAAAAATTGTGAAAAAATGTTAGAGTACATGAGCAATCTTTAGTTAATTTGGAGATGGAAATGAGATTGCATTTTGAATTAGGAATGAACAAGACATCCTTGAGGATGACATGATATGTCAGAAACACGTTTCCACTTCTTTCTATTTTTATGGTGTCACCATTAGGCAACTGGATTGGTGATCCATTGTAATCCTCCACACCATTATGGAATATGTTTTTGTTGAAAGTGACATGAATGCTTGCTCCACTATTTAATATCCAACTAGATGTTGAAGATGCATGCTTACATGTCATATTTACTTGCAATTTGCTGTCCAAATTGGGTTGTTTGTTTCTGACTTTTCATTAAGAAAGTGCATCAATCTTTGGTACTGATTTAGTATGAGTGTTGGCATAGCTGGAGCTTCACAAGCCTCCACTTGAGCAGCCCTTGGTCCTATCCATTTGCTCTTATCCTTTTTGTAACTTTCTCCTCTCCAATTATTTCTATCACTTGCACTTCGTTGATTCTGGTTGGAAGGGTAACCAATAAGCTCATAACAACTCTCTTTGGTGTGCCAATTTGCCACAATGAACACATCTTGGGCTTTCTTTTCTGCACAATCGTTTATCTATATGAACAATATTTTCTCCATTCATTTCATATACTTTAAAAGTAGCCGGTTCTATCATGACCCTTATTTGTGATGTTAATTGTCGTTGCTGCTCATCCTCCATAACACGGTGATAAGCAAAGCCTACAGTAGGCAGATGACTGCTTCCTAATGTTTGAGACCTAATTGTTGCAAACTCATCATTCTAACCCAGCACGAACTCATACAAGTGTTTAGGATCTCGCTGTTGTGTGAATTTATTTTGGATATCACATGTACATCTTCCATATGTGCAATGAAGTGATTCCGAGGTTGCTGCAATTTCATCCCAATATCCTTTCATCTTAGTGTAGTATGTTGCCATTGACATATTTTCCTGCCTTAGTGAACTGATTGCTTGCTTTAGTTCATACCCCTTTAGAGCACAAATCTTTCCTAACCTTTCCTTCAACTCTTTCCATATATCACGTGCTGTCTTTGCATACCGAACACTGTTTCTCACATTTTTCTCCATGGATGTTTGTAACCAGCCCTTTACCATTACATCGCACCTTTTCCATGATGCAAGGTCAATCGAGTCTTGTGGTGGCATGAGAAGTGTTCCATCAACAAAGCTGATTTTGTTTTTGGCAAACAAAACCTTGGTCATATCATTAGACCATTAAGTGTAGTTTGTTTCTTTCAGAATTTCTTCTACATATTGCTAATTAGGATGGTCTGAAGCATGAAGGAAATATGGTGAGGTAATGTCAAGCAAATTCGTACATGGAGCAAGCTGTATTTCTGCACCGGTAGATTGATGTGTGGATGATTCTTGGTGTTGTACTGAAGTGGACACATCAATGACTTAACTTAGAGCTCTGATACCATGTGGAAATCAAATATTATAACTAGCTGTATGTTTTCTTTTAACAACCACACAACAATTAATACAAGAAGGTGAAGTATATATACAACAAAAATATAGCAAAACTAAGCCATTGATGTATAATCCTAAACGCATGCACTTAACTCCAAGTCCTAGAAATGCCCTGTATGACACTAATTATATTTTAAATACAATATCTTAAGGAATATACAAAAAGTATTTCAATAGTTCAATGTTCCATTAGTATACATTATAGGCAGTTCATTAGAGTTTGTCCATTTCTTCGCCAGCTTTCCAAACATTGGATGTATATAGATCTTTATTTCTTTTGTCTCTACAATACTTTATTGGAAGACTAGTTAAAATCCGATATTTTGGCCTCGTATGGCATGATGTTACTGATACATTCTTTCAAAATTAATTGAATGAATGTTCAAGTCTCTAATTTAATATATGTAGATTGAATTTATATTTTTGAAAATAGTCATATTGGACAAGATATGTGATTCATTTGGTAAATTTCATAAACATGTGAAGAAGGTTATGATTTTGAGTCCAACTATCTCCAGTCCCTTATGTAATAATAAAATAATAATTATTATATTTTCATTTCCCGAGGTATATAACCTTTTAATTTAATAAATTTATATTTTATTAATTCGTGCAATTCTATTAATAATCACATTAAAATCAGGGATATTATTATTTTTAATCTCATGTGTTTTTTTAATATTTGTATTAAATTAAATATGAAATATTTAATTCTCAAAAGATGAGATAATCTTCTCTCCCTTCTTTTATATTTTTTTTCTTTTTTAAACTGAAAGAGTTTCATAGAACAGAAGCTTGTCAAAAAAAATACTTTAATACACAGTAAGATTACTAGATTGCCCCGTGTTGATTTCATTGAACACGAACAACATGATTTCTGAATAAAACCTAGATCATCAGTGGAACAAAGAGGAGACCGTAGAATGGCTGGATGCCACCACTGGAGTTTTTAATCAAAATACTTTTTTTATTTAATCCAAAATAACTTTGGACATACAAAAATATTCAAAACATGAATGTACATTCCTAGTTATTTTGGATCAAATATATATATATATATATATATATATATATAAATAAGAGAGTATTTTGTTTAAAAACTCCAACCATTGAAGCAGAAAGATTGGAACCAGGTAATTGATTTAAAATGTATATTAGGAGAAATCAATCTTTTGTCTGAAAAATTGAATCTTGGTAAATACTTACTAATTTATTTTTAAACAAAAAACAAGACAAAAAGGCAGATGAAGATTCATTTATGAGGGAAATCTTTCCAAGGTCTTCGGATGGTCATATATAAAATTACAAACAGAAACTATTAGTTACATTTACGGGAAAATATACACAATCAAGAATTTGCGGTCACCCACGACACTTATCAACAGCCCACATTTGGACTTTGGGCATGAATTGGAAGTTCGATTGTGTGGTTTAATTATATTTTAGAATTTTCTGTCATTTTGACGGACAAAAGTAAGAAAAGACTAGTTTTGCATTCGTGCGATGCACAAAAATTAAATTTTTACCAGAGCTAATAAAATTATTAAAATTATATAAGGGAAAAACAATTAAAAGAAAGACCATAATAACGT
The DNA here is from genome assembly GCA_019593545.1 of Apocynum venetum. Lineage (NCBI taxonomy): Eukaryota > Viridiplantae > Streptophyta > Magnoliopsida > Gentianales > Apocynaceae > Apocynum > Apocynum venetum. The sequence continues at coordinate 6,814,570 of SRSM01000132.1, forward strand.
TTTACATCATAAAATAACTTCAATATTCTTTTTCAGAAACTTTGAATATAAAAACTCAGTCAGTACTCCTTGTATAAGGGTGTTCGTAATATGGTTCTTCATAAAGATGGAAATAAAAATAGCATTGCAGACAATATGTTGAGTATCAAACCTGATGTACAAAAAAATCTCACAAGCGCACTTGAATTCTGAATGGAATTAAGCACAAGTTTCATGTGATAGTGAAAAGTTTGGCCAAATTTCCTACTTTCCCATGCATTCAAGCTAAGAATTATATGTCCAAAACAACTGTATAATTTTATGTTTTGAAAGGAAACCAATTGTATTGGTTCTTACGTACTAAGTCTAAATGTATAGAAAGCATTATCTTTATTCCAAGGCAATAAAATGTTGACACAAATTCAAATTATGAAATAAAGTGGATGGATTTGATGACTCTAAAAAAATTCCAAATAACTCTTAATACCTTGCAGAAAATGCAAAATAGCAGCTCTTGTGAAAATACTCAAGATGTATCCATGATAAAAAACAGCGGTCAATGATCCATCCCCATGCCATGCATCAATAACAATTGCCTCAAGAAAAATAAGTAGGAAAAATGATTAGGCTCTGATACAAAAAATGACTGAGAAATAAGCTAATTTATCAAGACAAACACACTTTTGGAGAAGATTATTGGTTGAGACAAACTTCTCATTTTTCAATATTCTACTTAAACGTTGCTATTGCATAATATGATTGTTCACTTTGAATCAAAACAGTATTTTCTAAACACAACTTATAGTAAATTAAACTTGAATTGAATTAGCTGTTCATTCACATATCTATTGAAATATCAATAATAGTGTACCGTGTTTTCTTAAAATTTATTTAAATAAATAATTAAAAACTATATTATGCCTTTAAGACAAAGATGATGATCACAAATAAAAAATTAACCAATAAATTACCATAGTAGAAAATTAGCTACAAGTATTTTTCTAAAAATGCATCAAAATCTAAGAAAAATGAAAAGAGAAAACTGCAAGTACTTTTCTAAAACATTTCTATCTCTATACTAAAATTATTTTGCCATGCATCAATGAACTTTTTTTTGTTTTGTTTTTCTAATAGCAGATATACAATACACTGAAGTGGAATTGCATTGCATCTTGGCATGCAAGTGATTGAAAATTTGAGGATTAGAATGCATGCAAAAGCCTTAAAGCATTTATACTTCATGGTGACCCTATGCAGATTTAGATGTGACATGTCTTGATTTGAAATATTTGTTCATCATTATATGCATATGACGAAGACACCCTTCATCAGCAAAGTAACAATTACAAAGATTCCTTAAATTGATAGCAATAAAAAATAACAATATTGTAAAGTACCTATGGAAGATAAGTTTATCGTGTAAAATTTAAATAATGAGAAATACCTTAGCCAAATGATAATTCAAATAATATAAGTTAAATAGCTAAAAGATAATTCAAAGTACCTTACCTAATATTTATGTTTGTCTTGTTTTTGGAAGAAAAAAAAGATAATGGAAAAACCTAGAAAGAGAAGAAAGGAAAAATTTATGGAAAAAAGAAACATATACTGAAGAAAAATAACACAAACCTTAATAGTGAACTTCCCAAAAAAAATTGAATGAAAATAATTTAGTGGTATTTATACTAAATTAAAAGTTTTAATCAATCTAATTGTGTTGCTTCTGTAAGCCTAAATATAATTCTTTAAGCATTTATATAGTAGTGTTCTTATTGGTTGCATTATTGGTCATGTACCCGTGTTTATGTTTCTGACTCTTGGGAACTCAATTTCATCTTTGGGGGTTGTTTCAACTTTTAAAGTTTGCGGTCACCCACGACACTTACAACAACCCACAATGGACTTTGGGCATGAATTGGAAGTTTGATTGTGTGGTTTAATTATATTTTAGAATTTTATGTCATTTTGACGGACAAAAGCAAGAGAAGATAGTATATGAGTTCCCACAGCTTTGGAAGTGAAATTATTTTCTACCACTATGAATCTCATCACACTTGAAAGCCCATTTAGGGTGGTGGAGAATTTGCAAAATGTTGATATTGGTTTTGTGTCCACTTAAATAGCTCAAGTCGTACTAGTGGTGTAAACAAAGAGAAATAAGAGAAAGTACTTTGATAGAACACTGTGCAGTAGATATAATTGAATCACATAATTATTTTGTCATGTTCTTTTATCGTTTTCGCTTATTTTTTTGCTTACCAAATTTGGACAAATTCGTAACATTTGAGGAAAAATTTGATGCCAAAGGAGAGATTTGTGAAAAAGGGGTTGGGTGGAGATCCACTATATGCCTCTCAAACATTTTGATATGTTGATTGATTGAGAAAAACGGTTTGGTAGGAACTTGTTTACTTTATTTTCTTTAATGGACAGGAGCTATTGAAGCTTTGAAGGTATCTTCTCAGTTTTTTGTTATATCGGGACCGACAGTAATACATGTATATAGTTTTTGAGTTTAAGTGTGTCGTAAGAAATTTTGGACACCATAAATCATAAAGATAGTTTGCAAATGATTAGAGCGAATTGATTAGTTGATATATATATATATATATATATATATATTTGATTTACATAAACACAATAAATATCTAAAAATACTAGAAATAAAAAATATTAGTAGGAAATGTAAAATAATCATAAAATAAGATAACTTAAATGAAATTAAACACAAATAATATAATAAAATTACATAAAAATACATCTAATTTTTTGTTTAATCAAATTCCCCTCACACTAAACCTTTGTTTGCCCTTAAACAAAAACACAGAAAATAAACAAATAAAAATAACTTTATAATATGAAAATATAGTAATAAAATATTAAAATTATTTCAAACTGCAATTACAATAAACCATTTCCTATTTTACTTTGAATGATGAATTTTGGATTACTACAATATAAGAGGAGCTTGAACAATTTGAAATGAATGAAGTATGAACATTGGTTCCACGTTCAGATGATTTAAATGTCATTGGTACCAAGTGGATTTTCAGAAGCAAAACAGATGAGTTGGGAAACATAACTCGGAACAAAGCAAGGTTGGTTGCTCAAGGCTACACTCAAGTTGAATGATTTGACTTTGATGAGACATTTGCTCATGTAGCAAGATTGTAATCTATCAGATTGCTAACTGCAGTTGCAACTATGATGAGTTTTAAGTTGTAGCAGATGGACGCGAATAATGCTTTTCTAAATGGATATTTGATTGAGGAAGCTTATGTGGAACAACCAAAATGATTCATTAATCCTGAATTTCCATATCATGTTTATAAGCTTAAGAAGACCCTCTATAGTTTAAAATAAGCACTGCGTGCGTGGTATGAAATATTGATTAAGTATCTCTTGCTGAAAGGATACAAAAGAGGTGGAGTTAGCAAAACCTTGTTTATCAAAAGGTCTGAAAGAGAAATTATGATTGCACAAATCTATGTGGATGATATAGTATTTGGTTCAACATCAAATGAACTTGTTGTTGAATTTGTTGATTTGATACAAAAGGAGTTTGAAATGAATATGGTTGGAGAGCTGAACTTCTTTCTTGGTATTCAGATTAAACAATTAAAGAATGGTATATTTGTGTCTCAAGCAAAGTATGCTTCAAATTTGGTGAAGAAATTTTGGTTACAACTGATTAAAACAGTTAGAACTCCTATGCTCAGAAATGAAAAGTTAACTAAAAATGAAAAGATAAAGTCAGTAAATCAATATCAATACAGAAACATGATTGGAAGTTTATTAAATCTGACAGCAAGTAGACCAGATATTCAATTTAGTGTGAGAATTTGTGCAAGATATCAGTCTAATCCAAAGGAGTCTCATCTGAAAGTAATAAAACGAATCTTGAGATATGTAAATTCCACTCTCAATTATGGAATTTATTTTACTAAAGATACAAGTTATGTTTTGGTAGGATACAGTGATACATATTGGGCTGAAAATAGTGATGATAGAAAAAGTACTTCTGGTGAAATTTTCTATCTGGGGAACAATTTGGTCTTATGGTTTAGCAAAAAACAGAGTTGTATTTCTCTATCCACTTGTCGAAGCAAAGTATATAGCAGCTGTGAGTTGTTGTACTTAACTTCTCTGGATGAAACAAATGTTGGAAAATTATGGCATTAAACAGAAAGAATTGATCATGTACTGTGATAATCAAAGTGCCATAAATATTAGTAAAAATGTGGTTCAACATTCTAGAACGAAACTAATTGATATTTCGTCATCATTTTATTAGAGATTTGGTGGAACAGAGAGTTGTAACTGTGGTGTATGTTGAAACTGAGAAACTGTTAGCAGACATATTTACGAAGCCATTTGAACCAAACTGCTTTGAAGAATTGAGGAATTTTTTGGGCATGTGTCAGATGTAGATTGGGAATTATGTAAAACGTGTAAATAGTTGTATCAGTTGGTTAAAGCAATTTGATTTGCTTGTTTTTAAATTTTTTTTAAAAATGTTATAACGGTTGGATTTTATTGGGAGAAAATATTTAAATTAAGAGATGGGAGATTCAAGGAGTTTATTCGATGTGTTTATACTTATTTGAAGTTCACAATATTCTGAAGTTCCATTGAAGAAGCATAAATCCCTTATCAGAAAGACAAGAACTTCTAAGAAACAAATGGAAAAAGTTGTTGCTCATCAAGAACAAGAAGTTCTTGCATCTATTAATCCGCCGCCACAAGTAGAAAAGACTGGAACCCACAAAGTTTCTAAGAAGAAAGAGAAGATAAATCATGCCAAGAAATCATCTTCTGTGTCACATCCTCCAAAATTCTCAGGTTCATTTTCATCCACCATAAATGTGAAGAAAACAAAAAAGAAGGGTCTTTTACCAACTATTGCGAAGTCTTTGGGAGATGAAACTGAAGCTGAAATTGAACTTCATCAATCTGATTTGGAATCCACTGCACAAGATGATTTCAGTAACAAGGATTTTTCGAGTGGTGGCACTGGTGAGTACGAACTAGAATCTCCTGAACCTAATGTTCCAAGTATTTCTGAAAAACTTCTTTCTGAACCTGTTGTTATGTCTACTGTTGAAGAGTCAGTTGAAGTTGGAAGAAAAGTTAATATTGAGGCTGTAATTCCTAAAAAATGAAGAAACACTAGAGAAAATTGGGGTAAGTTTAATCAGTTTGAATCAGAAGAGGAAAATGTTGAAAAATCTGATAGTAAGAGAACGACAAAAGAGAAAGGAAAAAGAAAGGTTTATGAAATAATTCCGATTGTTCCTGAGAAGAAGAAGCCTAAATTGTTTGGAAAGAAAGTAATTGAGAGATTTCAAGATGTTGAAAAATGACATGATGATACAAGGTACATTACTTATGTAGTTACAGAGTTTTATGCTAATTTGGATAAATCAATTTGTGATGAAGACAGTGAGTCCTATCACAAAGTTTTTGTTTGTGGAAAGTTGCTTGAATTTTTGCTTAGAATAATTGTTGATAGGTTGAACTTGCCATTTTACCCCACCATTCAAGATAGTAGTTTGCAACTGGTGGAGGATCTTAACATGGTGCTAAAAGAAATCACTAGTGGGCAGGTTCAAACTTGGCATGAGATAGGACTGGTGCAATCAACATTACTTGTTGTACATTATTATGTGTTTAATAAGTTTTTTCTATTCAATTTGATGCCATTAGGGAATGTTACTTGGGTTAAACCTGATCGAGCTAAGTTAGTTTATGCTTTGGGCATTGGTGTAAATATTAATCTTGGTCAGATTATCTTTGATAGCATACTAATTTATGCAAATCTAAAAACAGGTACTTCTTCTATGTGTTGTCCTTATTTGATCACAAAAATTGTCTTGCAGAATGAAGTTATTTTTGGTCAGGCTGATGTGAAGCTTTCCAATGCTAAAAATATGCATCGGATAACCAAGAAAAGTTTGCAAAGGTTTAAAGCTGGTCTTCTGGGTTATGTTCTTCCTCATCTCACTGTTGATGATAATTTTGACAATGACGATGATGTTGCCATTGATGTTCAAGCCAGGTCATCAAGAAGTGATTCTTCCTTGGCAACTCAAGTGGATTATCTAGCTGCTGATTTTATTTCTTTTAAACAAGATATGAGTTAGAAGATAGACAAACTATTTGAGCTTTTGTTGAAGAAATCTTAAGTCTTGGCATTTGATTGTGACAAAAAAAGGGGAGTAGTTAATTGAGACAGTATTGAATTTTTGAAATTTGGATAACTGTAAATGCATATTTGGTATTGCGTAATTTTCTACTGATGATTTTGATCACCAGTTTTATCTCGTGTTATTTGTTATTGTGTTGATTGATGCCGAAATTTTTCCAAATACACAGCTCAGGGGGAGTTTTAACTAGTGAAATACATATGTCTGATCTCGATGGTGTTTTTGTTCAAAATAAAATGCCAATGGGAGATTATTACGAATAAGTTGGAATTTTTCCTAAATTTGATTTGGAAGATTTATGACAATTTATTTTGAAGATAAGAAGATATGCTATATCTTTTTAAGAGCTATATTTGGAAATAAATATGTATTGACTAAAGATTATGAAGTTTATATGAATACGAAAGATAAAAGATATTGCAAAATATCCTTAATTGATTCCTACAAGGATATGAACTATTTGAAAATACTTCCAATTCTATATTAAGAGGATTTCATGCATATCAAAATGGTGAATCGAATGCATCTAAGTGAATCCGAGTGAATGTGATTATTGTGAGCTTTGGTACAAAGTTTGTGAAGCAATGATCAATCACATAATGCTGAAAAATTGTTGAGCAATTAGTTTGAGTTTATTCAAAAAAATTTAAGAGCTTATTGGTGATAATCAAACATGAAGACATTTATTCATTGTATTGAATAAGTCTTTTTATTGTTTAAGGGCAATTTCGAGTTGACTATTTCATCAAGTTGTTGGATTAAGTAGGTTGTTAAATTGGTTGAAAATGAGGCTATGATATCAGCAAATACTATAATGAGGAGTTATAGTGAACGAGTGATAGTTTGCAATGAATTGTCATAGGGAAAATTGTATTGAATCCCTTTATACTTTTGAATAAGCAAACTGATATGAGTAAGAGCCTCGTAGACGTAGACAATAGGATTGTTGAACTTCGTTAACAAATGTTATTGTGTGATTTACTTTTTGTTAATTTGTTTTTAAGTTGAGTCACAGTTATAACTTCCAACGAGTTATAACTGACTTTTTTAATACTCAACGTTTCTGTCATGCCTTAATGGATCTTTTTCAGGTAAACCATTAAAAGTAGATAAATATTGTATAAAACTAGTATACATTTTAAAATTTGCATCAACTTGAGGGTATATAATGCATAAAAGTTGCTCATTTAAAGTAGCAGCAGTAAGTATTTTAATGATCTTTGATTAACATCCATATTTAAAAGAGAAGTTAGAAGAATATCAACTTTGCTGGTTGAATTCTTGATCCATTATTTGATATCCAATTAACTTACATTCGAAGACGCATATAATAATGAACTTATTATTGTTTTATATTTTTCACCATTAAAATGAAACATGTAAATAAAAATTGATTAACAAATTAAAATATAGAATTTAAAAACAAATACCCGGCAACGACGCCAAAAATTTGACAAGTCTGTCTTGTGACTATCAAATTTAACATCTAATACTCTTATATAGATAGAGCAAATAAGGATCGTATCAACGAAGATTTGTAAAAATTCTTAAATTTAAATTTATTAATCAAATATTAAATTTTGGGGGAGTTTTAAAATTATATAAAGACAAAACTAAATTAAACAAACTTAAAAAAAATATTTGTTTTTATATTTTTTTTAAAAATAATTAATTATACAAATGATTTTAATGAAAAGAAATTAATAAGAGATGTTAGCAAGGAACTTGTATCAAATTATTTATTTATTGAGATAAATCATTGATAAAGAACTTATTATGTAGTTGATTTTAGAATCTCGATCAGCCCACACAGATTTTTACCCTTACTAATTAGATTAATCTCGATCAATTCTGACAGATTAATTTTTAATTCAATTAAATATTACTATCAACCAGCATGAATGAAATATTTAATTAATTAAGTTTATAAAGCATTACCAACATTAAATTATATATAATAATGAGTTTAAATTAAATATAATTTAAATCATATAATTCAAATCATATAATTCTCTATTAAATTAATTAAGTCAAGAGCTACAACTTAATTAAACTAACAGATACTTAATTAATCAATCAAAGATTAATAATCATAGCTGATTAATCATGCAAATTAAAAAGAATTTCTAATTAATTAGACATTATTATTTAATAATAACAACTTAAATTATATAAATATTCAAATTATTAAATAACATGATTAAAATAATTAAAAAATTTGGACAATTAAACCTGAAAAATAAAAGAAAATGGTTACACAATTATATATTTACAAAACTATAAATATTAAAGAAAACATAAAATTGATGTTTTACCGGCCATAAAAAGTAAAAATATGGAGATTTTAACTCTCACAATAAAAAGCACAAAAGAATAAAAGATGAAGATATTACTCTCCAGATTTACGAAATTTAAAGTACGAAAAGTAAATTTGGTGATTTTACTCACCATAGTACAATAAAATAAATGACAGAAAATAAATATATAAAATAAATAACATAAAAGTAAAAGTTAAAAGTTATAAAGTTAGTAGTTAAAAGTTAGAAGTTAGAGTAGTAAAACCGGCCATTGTTTAAATTAATTTAGTCCTGATCCAAAATAAACTCCAATATTCTATGTAACGGTAATTATCTCAAATTTTCATTAATTAATAACTTTAATGCATGTCTTTGCTAACGGTAAATAAACTACTCACAATACATGAATGAAATGAAGAATTTTAAGAATTGAAATAAAAAATAAGAATGATAACTTTCCTTGAATTTCTCCCGATAGTATAATTCCTCGGTATTCTTGAAATCCCATATAAAAACATTCCAAAATAAACTTTAAAAGTTCCTAAAAATACCTAAGATCTATTACAAAATATTGGTAAGAAAATTTGACAGAGTTTTTGATTGTAGAAGGTTGTACAAACATAGTAAATTTCGTGCCCAATTTATAAAAATTTACAATGGCAAATTTGGAATAAAAATAAATAAAATATGACAAAAATAAAAGTATTAGGAGATAAAGTGAAGTTTCTGGAAAGTTGAGACAAAACGCATGAAGTGGAGAAAGTTGCATCATTCGCCACGTATCACCATCTTATTGGCCGCGTCCTTCTTCAGCAGCCGTCCATGCCATGTGTCGCTATCTAATTGGTCCGAACTTTAACACGAATCACCATCCGTTTTGTGTGTACTGGCACGTGTCTTGCCATTGCTAAAGGCGAGATATGTCCAGATTTAACCATATCGTCATCCTTTACGCGTGATCCGTGTCATTGTCAGATTTGCTCTCTGTGCTGACGCACGTAGCTCCTTTGTATATGTGGCACTGCCTCGTGTCATCCATTCTAGCAATTTTTTTTTATTTATAAAAACACAATAAATATCTAAAAACACTATAAACAAAAAATATTAGTAGGAAATGTAAAATAATCATAAAATAACATAACTTAAATGAAATTAAACACAAATAACATAATAAAATTACATAAAAATTCATCTATGTTTTTCTTAATCATCTAGCTACTTTCCTTGAAATAAGCATATATTTCATTAAAACTTCATAAACAACTTCCTTAATTTATAAGATTTACTAGTAATTTCTTTAGAAAAGTATAATAATAAATGCAGTAACTTACTTATCAAGAGTAGACATTTAAGTTCAAAAACTTTGTCATGGATTAATTATGTCGTCCGTGTAGATTTTGCAGTTCTTATTATTATAATCATGAATGATGTTTCCTTCCATTAAAAATCCTACCATCTGAGATACAATAAGATTACTAAGTTACTAAGTTATAATATGGGAATAAAGAAAATCGTAAACCATTAATTATGTTTTTGAAAGAGCCTTCAAAGAGGAAAAGAAATAGTCAACAACATATGCAATTTCAAGATTGTGTTAACATTGTAATTATTATTTTCAAAGGCAGCATAATTTGTGTGACCCTGGCTTCGATATATAGATCATAAAACCCAAAGGGCAAGAGAAAATTCAAGGACAAAAAAAAGAAGAAAAAAAAGACAAGACTCCAAGGATGGCTAATAATTTCCTGGATTTCACTCCCTTCTCGTTGCTCTCTCTGACCATTTTCGCCCTCCTCCTCACCCACAAGGCAAAGGGAATCAACCCAATTTGCAAAACAACTCATAACATCAGCCTATGCGAAAGAATTGTCAATGGTGCTACAAATCCAATGTATGCAACCATCAATGCCATCCATGCAGCAATGAATACCAGCCAAGACAACCAAAAATTGATACCCTTAATAGAAAAAGCAGCGGCAATTAAGCAGCTTCCACCAAAAGACAGGGATGCCCTTGTAAAATCATGCACAGAAGATTTTGGTGTCACCATTGGTGAACTTACTTCAGGTATGATATTTATTGGCAGAGGAGAGATTGGTGGAGCAAAATCATTCTTAAACGCTGCTGTAAATACTACTAACAATTGCAGAGATGCTATAACTCGAAAAGTTGGTCCTATCGTGGCTTTGAACAAGAATATCGATCAATTTAATAAAATCATGGACGTTACCATGACTCTGGCTGATCAAATCAAAAGCTGAGAAATACATTAATTGTTCCTTTTTGTACTAATATATGTAAGAAATTTGAAATCTTTTCTATACATGTTTTTTTAATATATATATATATATATATATATATTAAAGTCTCTCTATTACACTTTTACATATATCAATATCAATGGGAAAAAAGAGAATAAAAAATCAACCGAAGTTATCAACCAGGATCATCAACCGGCTATTGCTACAAGAGTCAACCTGGATCATAAAAAAAAATAAAAAATTATGCTTGTTACTTTGGAAATCTGTAGAGGTGTACACTTGGTTAGCTCATAAGATACACCTACAAGTTTCATAAGAAATACAATTCTCACTTATGAATTATCAAACGGTAGTAGAGTCAAACCATAACTTGTTAAAGAAATACAATTCTCACTAACTGGGTTATATTATTGTTAGGAATAATGATATTCATCACTTTGCATATGTTAAAATATGTTCTACAATACAAAAGTTAATAGTGGTTGGTTCAAAATTAATTACTGTAATCTTATTTGAGATTAGATATGACGCTAATAAATTAAATAGATTAATTATTTTATCTATCGAGAGTGAAATATAGAATACTTCAATTACGAAACTACAATTTAATTTTGTAACTTAAAAAGTTAGGAGAATAAATTAAATAATTAAATAATAATCCTCATTTTAAAAATACTAATCCTAAAATTTTCGCCTAAGGTCCAGCACACACTCTCTCTACTACTTGGTTGGTAGAGATAATCAAAGATCATTATCCTATTTACTCAAGTCAAATGAAAATGATAGTTATTGGATGAGTACGCTACAAATGGAGAATAAAATGTCAAATTCTCTCTAAGTAAATAAAAAAGGACGAAAAAACTATGACATTACCCACATTTTTTTTTCTCATTAAGGAATTTCATTTAAAGTTTGTTGAAGTTGCCAACCTCTTTCATCTCTAGCTAGTAGAAGGTTGGCAGGCAGGATAAATCTTCTCCGAGGGGGGGGGGGGAGGGGGAGGGGGGGAATTAGTATATGCTAATTAATATACCGAGAGAGTTCCAATGAATAAAGGGATTGGATGGCCTTCATTAACTTGATTACAACAGATAATATAAGGTTTGTGTGATCCTTAATTAACTTGATTTAAGCAGATAATATCTACCATGTATCCAATGTTTTTAGGATGAAACAAAAAATAGACAGATTGAAGAGAAAAAGAGATTTGTTATGGGCAACCGAGATCTAAGGCTTTGGAAAGTGGATTGGCCAATCCAAGCTGAAATTCATGCAAAGGATAAGAGTCGTTACCATCAACTTCTTGTAAACCATAGGTTTTTAAGGTTTTTCTTAGAAACCAGAGAAAGGAGTAAAATAATGTCTACCACAATCGTCAAACAGCTATTTAACAAACATCTTCCTTCATATAGTTATATTAATATCACATTCAAAACAAAGAACAAAAAAATAGCCTGTGAGTGAGGGCAAAAACCAAAAAAAAAAAAAAATCCAAAGCCAAATAGCTAGAAATGGCTATCATGAAAAGCCATATTTCTGCCTCACAGGTATTCCTAGCCACCAGCATACTCATAATTCTGATCAGCAATAACGCAAATGGTAACGATGTTTGCAGTGCCACAGATGCTGGAACAGAGAGAGCCATTTGCATGAAATTGGTAAAGGGAGCAAAAACTAGGGATGAAGCACTCAGAAATGTGGTGAATGCCATTATGATAGAAGCAAAGAAAGACAAGCCATTATTTGATGCTATTCCAAGGCATTTACCTAAAGACCTCAAGCCAGTAACCAAAGATTCTATTTTGGGAACTTGCAAGGATGCCTATGAAAATGTCTTTGATAATCTAAATCAAGTATTGGGAAACATCAAGAGTGGAGACCCCATGGGATCTATTGATACTGAGCTTTCTGCTACACTGTCAGCTTTGTCAGATTGTACTGATGGACTTGATGAATTTGGAGTGGATGATCCTGAAGTTGCTAAAGCCAGAGATGTTGTGCAAAAGTATGCAAGTATTTCCTTGGCTGTTTCAAGCATAAAAAAGGATTAATTTCCTTTTTTTTCCTTCTAATTAATGGACATGGATATTTAGTCAAGATAAAAATGGGTCCCTATTTGGAGTTATGCTTTTTCCCGTTGATTCTAGTTTTTACTTTTTGTGAAAAGGCTGGGAAATATGATCCGTTATGAGACGATTTTTTTTTTTTGAGGGTTTGAATCTCTTCATTATTGTGCCTCTCCTTTACTCTATAAGCATATTTCTCCAGCCCTTTCAACAGTTTTTATTTTATTTTATTTGAGGGAACAATTATTTTGTTGTTTACTAATTTTGTAAGCCCAATTTGGCTTTTATAAGTTTTTTTTTCTCTTTTGTTTTCCTCTGGAAAAGAAATAGAGGAGGGGGATAAACAATTTGTGTTTCATTTCAAGTAGAGTTTAACAAATTGAAGATTTCTTCAAGAGTTATAATTTCTTTACTACTTTCTTAGGGATATTAATGTAAAATGAAATTAGCATTCTCTTTGATAATACTTCTTTCGTCTAATTTCAATTATCCACCCTTCTTTCTTTGAATGTCATATTTTAATTATTCAATTTCTAATTTTAATAGGTACTTTTACAATTGTATTCATGTTTAATATTGCAAATATAAATTTGACTTTTTAAAAATACGTAAAGCATTAATATTGATTTGTTTTCAATGAACCACAAAAAAAAGAAGATAAAAAGATGATGAATACCACTAGCATTTTTTAATGAAAATACCGAGTATTGAGAAATGAATTTCTTAATAAGTGTTATTTCATATCATACTTTGAAAATTATTATACAATTTATAAATTTAGTTACTTAAGTATCATTTTCTTAATTTTAGTGAAAATACAAAATAGATAATTGAAATAAGTCATATAAAATATATATATATATATATATATATATATAACTATGTAGATTCTAAATGATATATTAATTCCTTTTACCTAGCTAATTAAAGATAAGAATTCCAATTTCGAATACAAAATGATAAAAAAAGAAGATAAGAATTCCAATTTCGTTGATATAATTATATTCTTTGTGATTAAAGGTTCCCCCCGCCCCCTTTTCGTGGGGATCATTCACAAATAAACAAGTCATATTCAATGAACTTCCCTTAATCAGAATTAAGAAATCATAAGATTATACTTAACTTCGAGGTTACAAAAGTGATAAAGTTTTCTTTCTCCAATGAAAAAAAAAAAAGAGAAAGAAGAAAGAAGTTATAAACCTTTCTTTTCCAAAAAAAATAAAACTATAAATAAAGATTGCTTCAGTTGGAGGGCAAGTGTCTCTTAAAGTAGTGTCTTACACCAATTTACTTCCAAAAAGATCGCTGATTTCAAAATGCCCTTTTTCATGCCTTCACCATATGCCTTGTTCGGATGTCAAAAAACTTAGGCTATACTTCACTTAGCGTTCAAAACATTTTTTTATATTCTCTATAAAAATATTTTTATCTAACTGTATATAGTCCCACTCAATTATATAAACAACATTTTTTCAATAATTTTTAATTAAAATTACAATTTTCAATAATTTATTAATTATATTTTATATATTTTATAATATTATTAATTATGTAAAACTCAAAATATATTAATCAATTTTTTAATTTCAATAAAAAAATTCTTATCCAAAGATAATTTCATTTCAAAATAAAATAAAAACACTTTCAAAACTCAATCCAAATATATCATTATTCATTTTGGATTTATGGGAAAAGCTAGAGAAGAATACGTGGAGGATAAATTAAAATGTGAACGTGGATGTTAATAAGGATTTTTTTTAAAGAGGAAGCTGCTATGTTATATAATTCCTATCCAAAATAGTGTTAAATTTAGTGATTTATAACGAATTATCAACACAAATCAGAAAAAAAAATCATTTCCTTTAAAATATATTCGATAATTATAGGTTACTATGAAATTAAAGCTATTTATCACAATCATCCTAATTTTAGACTTTTTTCATCTTAAATCAAACGGAGGGAGGATGTAAGAAGAAAGGAAAAAGACAATAGATGGAGGGGGGGGGGGGAGACATGAGCACAGTTGGGAGTAATTATTTTTTAATTAAGGTTAAGTGGAGTAATTATTTTTTTAATCCACTTGGAATTGCATAGTTTTGGAATAATTATAAGTTTTATTTAAATGGTTTAGGCACTCGTATCTGTTGAAACAATAATTAGTTTGAACCACCAAAGAAGTTCCAACACTTACAGATCTCTTTGCATTTCTAGTTTGTTACCTTTTCTTGATCGATGGATATTTTTTTTGGGTATAATATATGATATGTATACCATACAGTTTTTAAATACATGTGATTCATAAGATTAATTTTTTTTTTTTTTTTGTGATTCAGAAGATTAATCTTTTAGATTGAAATTATTCTTTGACCAACAAATATTTTTTAAAAGTAGAATATGTAATGTATATAATACAATTTTAATACACAAATGTAGAAAAATTAGTAAATTCATCATCAATACTTTTTTACTCGGTAACATATCTTCAATTTTGAATTTTATAATACTAATATTTTTTTACTTTTTAAACTTTTATAACATATCTTTTATTTTAAATTTTAAGTACTAATATTTTTTTATTTTTTCATGTTTGATTTTATATAATGTTAGAAAATAAATGATCGAATTGATCAAATATAAAAAAAATATAAAAATACTTGTATTGTAAAATTAGAAATAAAAAATATGTTATCAAAATTTTAAAAGCAAAAATGTAACGGGTGTTTGATAATTTTCCCACAAATTTATAAGATCGCGTTCATTGAATTTTCAGAACACTGTTTGTAGAATCTTTGGCCCTACAACACTCTTTGTTTATAGCAGAAGAGAAAGATTATGCAAATATTATATTTGAAGGTGATGCTTTTAACCCCAACATGGCTGCTAAAGGTATGGAGGAGTATGTAACTTGGAATGCCAAAGCTCCAATTGAATCCTATCTTGCCAAATACTCCTCTTGGTGTGTTCAGTACATCCCTAGAAATTGTAATTTTGTAGCCCATAACATTGCTAAATGGCCAAAAGATCACTAATAAAAGTTCATTGAATTTTCAGATGAAATAAGCGCTCTATTTCCATCCCCTCTCTCCCACCTTCTGTATTGTGTAATCATGGTGGACTGTAGATACCTCTGATTGTATTGTTTCTTCTGATGATATTAATGGTTAATTAATTGCTTATCAAAAAAAAAAAAAAAAGCGTTCTATTTCCATTTTTCTTGGCAAGGACATACCGTATATATTGTGCAATATCCGAGTTGAAAATTGCTGTTGAATGCATAGAAATAGTAGAATTGTGCACGATCAAAATCTGATAAAGATTGCCATGGATTAGAATGAATTACCGGTAAGAATTATGGTAAATAATTTGTTAATGTCTAAACTAAAGTACAAGTTTGATTCTTGTTCTAAATATCATATTTGAAGCTTTGATTCAGACATTTATTTTTGAGTAAGAGTCAATGTGAGGGCTTTCTGAACAGAACTTCGAATCAATTGAGTGCAAATGGTTTCAAATGCCAGAGATTTTGATAAATAAAAAAGAAAAAGGAAAAATATTTAAATTAACATGGACTAACTTTGTATGCATTTGCACAAACCATCAAAATTCACATTCGCTTTGAGTGAGTCTGTTTTCTTTCAACCAAAATTATTGAGAAGATACTTCCGTCGTTGAAGTATTAAATAACCGATTAGAGTTGCCTGAGTTTAGGATAAAAATGTAATATGATAATTTTTTTAATGACAAGAGAAGTAATTTCTTATCACAACAAATTTTATACTTTGCTCTTTTCATATCATTGACATCATATGTCAACTATTTTATCAAATGATTTCACGAGTGTTGCATTAATCCAATTTATGCATCCACAATACTCCTTTATTAAATCCCTTGAATCTTGATAATGTAATTCCTTTTTAATCTTCTGCAAAATTTAAAATTCAAAGCAAAGTATATCGTTTATTAAATTAGTTAAAAGCGTTAGTTAAAATATTTAAGAAATTAAAATAAGCAAGATTAATGGGAGCAATATTTTTAAAAATCATTAAATACTTATTAAAGGTTTATAAAATAACTTACATTTTTATACTATTTCACTATACAACAACTTATGTATTAAAGAAATAGTAACTTCAATTATATATCTTTTCCAAAATCACGTCTCAAATTTCAAGTTATCAGAATACATGTGATTAGAAGTGGCATGCTTGGACTCCACTCTTTTAAAAAATTTAAAAATTTATTAGAAAGAACTTTATTTTTTATTTTTTTATATGAAAACGAACTCACTAAAATTATTTTTTTATTTTTCTTTATATATGAACACTACTTATTTTTAAAAAAATGGATCCACCACTGCTTACTAATTATATAACTTCGTTTGTGGACTTAAAACTTTATACATTATTAGGTTGATTAAATTAGAATTCCACTAAAATATAAAATAAACAAAAATTCAATTAAATCAATTGACTATTGATATATATATATATATATATATATTTTTTATTTTTGGAAAAGAAAATTTATATTCTATCTCAAAATTTTTATTAAACATATTTTTATATCATATAATAATCTACAAATCACATAAAATATAAAATACTACGATGGGAGTAGAAATTTGACAACACATCGGATGCATCTTATTTCGAAAGGAAAATTACAAAAAGTGATTCGCGATTTTTTATTTTTATAACAGTGAATTGCAATTTGCACACAAAAAAAACACGTGGAAAAAGAGACAAAAATCGAAAATATCAAATGAATACACGGAGCAGCCGGTACTCACGGGCCCCACGCTCCATCTTTTAGGGGGCCCACAAAAGGCACGTGATCAAAGTTCGAACGTCCACACTCATTTATTGACTGTGTGTCCTTGCCATTGTTTACCACGTGTCCCCCTGTTCCTGATATGATTAATATATTAATTATTAATTATTATATCTTCCCCTCCTTCCGCCTTACGTCGGGTTCTGATCTTCATGTCCTAAAAAATCTTTCAAAATTTTGTTCAGTCCACTCACTGCCACTCAGCTTCTTCTCAATCCAATTTTCTTTTGTTTGCTTCTCTAGAGATTGACTGAAGGTATTATATCTGTTATTGGATTGAAATGTTTAAGAATTTCCATTGATTGATTTTGCTTCTTCGAGATTCTGGTGCGTTATTAGAACTTGGTATTCATTTACATTTCAAAGTTTTAAGTTTTATTTTATTTTCCTTCTCTTTTTTGGCCAAATTTTAGGTGGAACCCAGATAAATTCTGAGTAATGGATTGTGGGTTTGGAAATACACGCTATTTCTCTGTAAATGAATGGTTAAATTTGAGTTTACTTGCTCATTCTTGATTGAATTTCAATTTACTATCGGCTCAAAGATTGGATCTTTGTATTATACAGAGATGCACATAATACAAATATGTATGCACATATTATACAGAGATGCACATATCATCAATCCGGTAAATGTATTTTGATCAGTATAACCACCGGAGTCCCAGTTGTATATGTGTGAAGTATGTTCCGATTATGCTATTTATATGGCTAGATGTTACATAAAGGGTTGTACGTTTTTAATCTTGATTATGTAATTAAAATTTGAATGAATCGGTGCTGATCATATGCCCTTCGTCAAGAAAAGAAAAATTCAGCCCCTGATGGTGTATATGTTATGAATTTACTGTATTTTGATGAGTTTATATGCTTTTTTTTTTACCATGTATTTGCATACATTGTGTAATTCGCGTCCATGTATAGATGCATATGTGTTTGTTGTTGTTGTGATTATTTAGAATGTATTGTCTTGAAATACAACAAGATGGATAATTGATCTTACATTCTTATGGGGATTTTAGGTGCGGGAACATGAGTAATTCAATAGGGAATAACTTGCTGCACCAGAGTTCGCTCCCTTCAACAGTGTTAGAGACTCAAAGCAGAATAAATTCCTCTAGCATTGGGGGGATCACTTTATTATCACCTCAAGCAACTTCTACAGCACGAAAATTGCCTTTATCAACAGAGTTTTGTGGTTGCAAATTGACCGTGCAGAAAAATAAATTACCTATGGAAAAGCATCGCTCTATTTCAGGTTTCCCTCAGGCTGTTTTAGTCACCGATCCTTCCTTTGAGGTAACTTTGAGCAGACATGTGGTATTAACGTTTTCTTTTATCAGGTTATGCTAGGAGGAGATGTTTAGTTTTTTGCTTTCTATTGCATGTTACTTCAGATATATTGCCTTCATCTGCATTTATTTATTCTGGCATCTTTCAGTTTGAGAGACAGATTGTCCTATCTTTTTGAAATGGGATTTCAAATGAGTTATCGAAATATATTATACAAATGTATGAATAAAGCAACTGGGAGGAGGGAGCCAATAGGAGTACTGTTTTTGCTTTCAGCATGTAATGGTTCATTGTAAAGTGAGACCAAAAAATTAGAAACCATCGTAGCCAGATAAAATTTGATAGCCTATTAAGAACTTTATCTAATTGGCTTGTGAGACAAGGATCAGATGAGTCTATGCCGATTATTGCAAAACCTGTCTATCAGAGTAGTACTTTTGCAGATTAAATTAATTGAGCAATATCATCATTGAATTTAGGCAAAGATTTGATCTTTCTCTATCCATATATTTAATTTCACCTTCTGAATTGTGCTACTTTACTCGTGATTATACCATTTTAGTCTTTTTTTTAGGTTTAATCCAGGACATCATTGATTTCTATGGATCTTACCCATTTAACTCTCTTGCTGAAACTCATTGACCATCAATATGTCTACAGAACTTAGAAAATATCATCTTCCGCCACCAAAAGTACTACTTCAAGTATCTCCTGATATAATTTTATTCCCTATCTTATATAGTTTCTGCCTTCCTGGGCTTGATTGTGTTCAATTTTCTTGGTTTAGTCTTTCTCTATTATTTCTCCAATAATTGAGAGTCTGAAAATGATCTTTTTGACTTCCTCATACATAAACTTGGGGACAATACCCAACAAGATGCATTAGCGCTAAAGAAATCGTGCAAGCATAAGATTCCATGAATTTTTTCTCTGTTTATGGTATTGAACATGTAGAGGTTTTGGAAGTTTGTAAATGATGACTAATTTTTGTTTTTCTAACAGACTGCTGAAAAGTTCAACATTGATGGAAATATTGAGTTGCAGGTGATTATTGTACTGCTGCATTTCTATTTCGTGGAAGATATCAAATTGCTTTCAAACGTATTTAATGTGATGTGGATTTATGGCAGGTTGATGTTAGGGCTCCTACGCCAAGTTCTCCAATGACTGTACATGTTAAGGTTGCAAGTAGTAGCAATGGCTTACTACTGCACTGGGGTGCTATACATTCTAGGAGAGGGTACTTTCAGTTACATCTATGGCCTTTAAGCTTATTTGACAGAAATAATTTTCTATACGCTTTTAATTTTTGTCCTTTTTTCTGTGTTTTTTGCAGAAACTGGGTGCTTCCAAGACGTCGTCCAGATGGAACTAAAGTGTATAAAAATAAAGCACTTAGAACTCCATTTGTTACAGTAAGTTCGAAGTAGCTTTAAATTTAAGTATGGAGTCAAATATCTGAAACTTTTATGAAACTTTTTTTCTCTAGTTTATTCTAATGAAGTTTCATAAACTGATTCATAACTCCATTCATACTAATTTACCATTTCATTTTAGTCTGGATCCGTTGCTTCACTGAAAATTGAGATTGAAGATCCTGCTATACAAGCTGTAGAATTTCTTATCTTTGATGAAGCCCAGAATATATGGTAATCTAAAATTTGTATGAATCATACCTGTATCATTGTAACACAGTATCCAGAATAACTTTTTCCTTTCCCTTCCTTTTTGCTTCTGTCTTCAGGTTTAAGAATAATGGTGAGAACTTTTTTATCAAATTACCTGCTGGAGGATCACAAATCGCAAATGTATCAGTTCCAGAGGATCTTGTACAGATTCAAGCATATTTACGGTGGGAGAGAAAGGGGAAGCAGATGTATACTCCTGAGAAAGAAAAGGCGAGTACTCCTAGCTGTCTTATTTTCTAGATGGGAACATTTTTGTCCTGTTCTACTAATGACCTTGAATGGTCTACTGTGTTTTGGGAATACTTATTTTTTCTGCCAGGTGCTTATGATGTCATTAGATTAATTTCTAAATAATAACTAGTGTTTTCTTTAGCTTTAGAGAAAAGTGCTGCATACATCTTTCTAGTTGCTTGATTTTGATTATTTTACTCTCTTACAGGAGGAATTTGAGGCAGCACGTAAAGAGCTACAAGATGAAATAGCGAGGGGTACATCCATACAGGAAATTCAAGCTAGGCTGACTAAAACTGATAAAAAAGAAAGCAAGGATAGCCCTCCTCCAGAAAAGAGCAGCATACCTGATGATCTTGTTCAAATACAAGCTTACATAAGATGGGAGAAAGCTGGGAAGCCAAATTATTCTACAGAGGAGCAACTTGTAAGTCTCAGTTTTTGCTTATATACATGATTTGGTGTTCATCACATACTTTGGATCAGGTTCATAAATAAGGATATGGACATGGTATCTTACTCATGGTAAAGTTTGAAACATGGTTATTTACTGTTGACTGCTGATGCTATTTTAGCTTCTAATTGAACTGTTTCATACCAACAGAAAGAATTTGAAGCAGCCAGAAAGGAATTGCAGCTTGAATTGGAGAAAGGTACTTCACTTCCTGAGATACAGGAAAAGATTACCAAAGGGGAGATAAAAACAAAGGTAGCAAAGCAACTGAAGAAAAAGCAGTATTTTTCTGCTGATAGAATTCAACGGAAGAAGAGGGATATGATGCAACTTCTGACAAAGTATCCATCGCAAGCTGGAGGTGAAAGCATATCTGCAGAACCAAAAGCTTTGTCTGCATTCGAGCTATTCGCAAATGCAAAGGAAGAACAAATTGATGGATCCCCTTTGAACAAGAAAATTTTTCAACTTGGAGACAGGAAGGTTCTGGTGAGAATATAATCTGGTAAACTTTGCCCTCAAAAGTAAAATTTGTCTGGATAATATAACATTTTGCTTTCATTTTATTTTTCAAGGCACTCATATGGAGGTCATCCAGTAAAATGAAAGTTTATCTAGCTACAGATATTAAAGAGCCTGCTATTCTTCACTGGGCTTTATCCAAGAGACCTGGAGAGTGGTCGGTAAGAGATAATTTAATTTTTATTTCTGCCTTAGTTCATTTCTCCCTTTCTAAATGGTTGAAATGAAATTGTATTTGACATTTTTGTAGGCAACACCTTCAAGTATGTTGCCTCCTGGTTCAGTTGCTGCAGATAAGGCCATAGAAACACACTTTTCAAGCAGTTATTCCAATGACTTGAAGGTGTGTGCAAGTTATTTGCCATGATTTTAAGGCTTTTGAATTCTGAATTCTTAATGATTAACCTCAAACCAGCATCAATGACACTGTCACTTTATGGCTTCAATTTCAGATTCAATACCTAGAACTAGAATTTGAAGATGACAAATATGTGGGGATGCCATTTGTTCTTTTGTCTAATGGCGAATGGATAAAGAACAAGGGTTCTGACTTTTATGTTGAATTTGGTATTCAATCTAAACCATTGCAACAGGTATACTCACACTCTTTCTCACTCTCTTCTTCATATCTATAACATATTCATCTTTCATCATGTCCCTTGACTATCTGATGTCACTTTTTCCATGTCATCACCAATCTCCTTTTGAAACTAGGGTGTTGGTGATGGTCGGGGCACAGCAAAATTTTTGCTAGATATAATAGCAGATAAGGAAAGTGAGGCTGAAAAGTCTTTTATGCACAGGTAAGGAATTTGTGTAGATTGGTAACTATTATCTGCTTTGGCTTTATCTTGGTCAGCACTTCCTGAATTGTTATAAAATTCGTAGTATGATAATCAATTTATGGTCCTTTGTTCATTGTGAATCGTTTTCAAGAAAATGTTCTGGTCACACTTCCCTTGGCCTTTTCTCCTAAGTTCACATATTAGCTTACGACCTTAATTCTACTGTGAAGATGAGTTGGAAGAAACATCCTTGCTTAGGATCCAAGTGGATCATATGTAGTCGACTTTGTATCAAACAGAAGGTAGCATTGATCTTTTTCTGGAAGAGAATCACTGTTGATGAGTTCATATTCTAATAAAGAACTAAATTGGTAAACAACCAATGGTATCTTAAAGGCTTTGACTGATCCTTTACCAAGTGTGGACAATAGACTATTGTGGTTGAGATTCTAAACTCATCAGTAAATTAATACTAGATTTTCTGATGCTATATATTTCCCAGACTAATGAAATTTTGATGTCTTTTGCAATATTTGTTCTTACATGAAGAACTTCGTTGGTATTATGTTATCTTTTGATGAACTACAGTATTATAATCCTTCATCATTTTCTCTTTTAAATACATGCATCTAATTTCAGTTTGGTAAAGGTTATATTTCTATCACTTTCAGATTCAATATTGCTGCAGACTTGATTGAAGAAGCTACACGTGCTGGTGAATTAGGTCTTGCTGGTATCCTCGTTTGGATGAGATTCATGGCAACAAGACAGTTGACATGGAATAAGAATTACAATGTGAAGCCACGGTATAACTCCTGTAGGATTATCTTTTGAACTTTTAAAGCATATTACAATTTTCTTTCTCTGCTGGTAGCTTGGTGATCAATTTGGACTTTAACTAGTCATCTTCTGCTCATTCTCAATCAAGTTTCCTGCTTATAGGCTTTTTTAATATGAAGCTTCTCTCAATATGATGATTTTTTTTTCCTGTCTTGCTATAGTGAGATTAGCAAGGCTCAAGACAGGCTTACAGACCTCCTTCAGAATATTTATGCTACTCGTCCGCAGTATCATGAAGTGTTGCGTATGATTATGTCAACTGTTGGTCGTGGAGGTGAAGGAGATGTGGGGCAGCGAATAAGAGATGAGATTTTGGTTATTCAGGTGGATATCTCTCTCTTCAAAACTCCCATGCATATTGTAGTATTGTTTCACAAATAAATTTTAAACGCATTGATTGCAGAGGAAAAATGAATGCAAAGGTGGAATGATGGAAGAATGGCATCAGAAGTTACATAATAATACAAGTCCTGATGATGTGGTAATATGCCAGGTATTGAAATGGAAATCTGTGTCTAGATTCACCCTCCCTGTATCCCTCTTCCTTTTTTATGATTTTTTCATAAAATTTAATTTACCTTTTCTACAGGCACTAATTGACTATATCAAAAGTGACATGGACATTAGTGTTTACTGGAAAACCTTGAATGAAAATGGAATAACAAAGGAACGCCTCCTAAGTTATGACCGTGGAATCCACTCTGAGCCAAATTTTAGAAGAGATCAAAAGGATAGCCTTCTTCGTGATCTTGGGAATTACATGAGAACACTAAAGGCGGTCCATTCTGGGGCAGATCTTGAGTCTGCAATTTCAAATTGCATGGGTTACAGGGCAGAGGTAATGAAATTGAATGAAATTTTGTTACTTTTTTTATTTCAGAAGTAAGAATGAAATGCTGTTGCTTGGTATGTCAGCTTTTTCTAATTTTTTAAAATGTTTATTGCTTGTTATTAGGGAGAAGGCTTCATGGTTGGGGTTAAAATAAATCCTGTAGAAGGCTTGCCATCTGGATTTCCGGTACTTGAATCAGATTCCTTCTTCTTTTTGGACCTCTTGTTGTTTTATGTCTTAAAATGCTTTCTGCAGGAACTCCTTCAATTTGTTTTGGAACATATTGAAGATAAACAGGTGGAGGCCCTCCTTGAGGTATGCACATGCTTGCAAGTTATTTGCCCTGTTGAATATTTTTTTTATAGTAATAATATTAAATGAGAAGGAATTAACCTATGCAGGGCTTGTTAGAGGCTCGTCAGGAGCTTAGACCATTGCTTTTCAAGTCAAACAATCGTCTAAAGGATATTATATTTTTGGATATTGCCCTGGATTCTTCAGTTAGAACAACAGTTGAAAGGGGATATGAGGAGCTGAATAGTGCTAGTCCCCAGGTTACCCTCATTTTTTAAACTTATTATTTGTAAACATGATTTTATGGATATTTTATTTTAACATAGAATTATTTTCTGGTTTTGTTCTTCTATCATTAGGGAAATAAAACATTTTATACAGTATATTATTTGGTAAATCATTCTTTTCTTGCATTCCACAGAAAATTATGTACTTCATCGCTCTTGTCCTTGAAAACCTCTCGCTCTCAGTCAACAATAATGAAGATCTCATCTATTGCTTGAAGGTACTATTTCTGACCCGTTGTTTTATATATCAAACCAAGTGTATAATACTAATTTGTTGAATCTTAAGTTTATGCTTGATCTTGAAGTTGTCATGTCCTAAATAACCGAACATGGCATCATTTCATTATTGTGTTCCTGGAAAAATGAGAAGCCAAAATGGTCAAATGTTCAAAGTTAGAAATATTTTTATCCAAAATTTTACTGTACAGTTCAATACAAAGCTTTCATAGCCTCAGGACATTTGTATTTTAGATACTCTCTTTGATTTCATGTGGAAATTGAACAAGCTAGAATCTTTCTCTTCATTCAGGGATGGGACCAAGCCATAAGTATGTCAAAGAGTGGAGATCAAAACTGGGCATTATTTGCAAAATCAGTTCTTGACCGGGCCAGACTTGCACTGACAAGCAAAGCAGAATGGTACCATCAGTTATTACAGCCATCTGCAGAGTATCTTGGGTCAAAGCTTGGAGTGGATCAATGGGCTGTATGTCAATCAAACTAAACCTAAAGCTGAAACTTTCAAAGAAAACATGGCCTTAGTTTTCTTCTAATTGATGCATGCAGGTTAATATATTCACTGAAGAAATTATTCGTGCTGGATCTGCTGCTTCTTTATCTGCTCTTCTTAATCGGCTAGATCCTGTTCTTCGGGAAACTGCTCATTTGGGAAGGTTTGCAGATTCCCACCAACCTTGTACAATTTAACTGTGAACTTGACATATAAAGACATGAGAGTTTACTCTTCCAAGTTCTGTTATCTTCTGATTTATTTGGTTAGGAGGAGCATTAATTTTGTGAACAATGAAAACATTACACATGTTTCGAGGTCTCATCTTACTTGTTCTTCTGAAATTTTGAACTAAGTTAGTGTAATATTTTGGCTCAAAAACAGTTGGCAGGTTATCAGCCCCATTGAAGCTGTTGGATATGTTGTAGTTGTGGATGAACTGCTCTCCATTCAGAATAAATCTTATGAGAGGCCAACAGTTTTGGTGGCAAAATGTGTTAAAGGAGAGGAGGAAATCCCTGATGGTACTGTTGCTGTTTTAACACCAGACATGCCAGATGTTCTGTCTCATGTTTCTGTTCGAGCAAGAAACAGCAAGGTAGTATCTTCAACAGAATGATTCAGCCTGAAAATGTAATTGCTTGAATGAGAAACTCAAATATTATCCTCTTTAAAATATTTTGTCATCTTGGCAGGTTTGCTTTGCCACATGCTTTGATTCCAGTATATTGGCCGATCTTCAAGCTAAGGAAGGAAGGTTATTGCGATTGAAACCTACATCAGCTGATGTAGTTTACAGGTTGATTCATTTAATCTCATCCTTTTCTTAGGGGGCAGCTTTTGTACTACGGAATATTACTTTTGTTGTTGTCTCAGAACATTTTTTCTGGCATTTAAGCCACGCCCTGCATGGTTTTTGGGATATAACACTTACAATTGCCTATTTAATTGTAGTGAGGTGACAGAAGGCGAGATAACAAGTTCGAGTAACTTGAAAGATCTTCCACTGCCATCTCTAACTTTAGTTAAGAAACGGTTTGGTGGTAGATACGCAATATCATCTGAAGAGTTCACTAGTGAGATGGTGAGCTAGCCAATTTTTACTTTGATTAATAATTTTTTATTTCTCTATTTTCTTATTTAAACACAAGATTTCTACAGCTACAGCTAACATTAAAATTTCTCTAGGTTGGAGCTAAATCTCGCAATATTGCATATCTAAAAGGAAAGGTGCCAACATGGATAGAGATTCCAACCTCAGTTGCACTCCCATTTGGAGTTTTTGAAAAAGTTCTCTCAGATGATTTAAATCAGGTTTTGCTCATTTAAAAGAACTTTAAACTTATAAGAATTCTGTTTATCTGTGCTGTAAATTTCAGTCATTATGTTGTGCTTTTTGTTAATTCAGAAAAAGTTGTTTCTAGCAGTGTTTCCGGTGTCTCTAAAACCTCTTTTCTACAGATATAGAGTTATATTATTCTTACTTACTAGCTGGCCCTGTAAAAGGATAGCATTGACTATATTGTTCAGGCTTGTGAGAAGGTTATTCGGGTTTTGAAAGCATAGTCTAGCTTTAAAATATTATCTCCTTGAATATGCACAGTAGAAAATGTTAAACTGACACTGATTGACAAGAGTTAGAAGGCCACTTAAATAAAGTTTGACACTGTGGAACAAAATTTTAGTCCTATATAACAGAGTTATTCACACGTTCAAGAGTTAGAAGGCCACTTAAATAAAGTACAGGACCACAATTCTCTGGTATTTTAGTGTCCTGTAATGTGTCCTTTATTTACAATTTTAAATTGTAACTTGCAGGGAGTGGCAGTCAAACTGGAAATCCTGAGGAAAAAGCTGCATAAAGGAGATTTCCATGCACTCGGTGAAATTCGCAGGGCAGTTTTGGACCTTTTGGCACCACCCCAGCTGGTATGCTGATTTTTTTAAATATTTAATGTTTTATTATTTGAGTTGTGGTATTGTTCTTAGATAGGAGAGTATAGCTACTTCTATCTCATGCTGTTAATTTCAATTGAAGATTAAACAACCACAATGTGTTAAAATCTTCTAGATTCTTGTGGATCGGATCAGTTTTGATGGCCTAAAATCCAACTTCCTTACCTTGTTTGGCTAACTTGTACACACAATAAGATGCAAACTCCTTTACCATGCCACTTTCTGTTTTACTCGTTTTAATGTTATCATATGAATACCTAAGTACTTTTACTGTGTGCTACAGTCATGTCAATAATAGCCATGGCAAAAATAATAATACATTAAAGGTGAAATGGAATCTATGTCATGCACAGTTTTGAGTCCCAAAAATTATGTTTGAAGAGTGTAAAGGACTTGATGGCAACAGTTGCTTTAGAATCTGTTTTGTTAGAGGGTGAGAGTACAAAGAATAGTATCTAACTGAGCCTTGCCTAATAAATTCTTTCTGCACTCTTAAACACAGAAACACTAGCAGGAATGTGAACCTCTTTATGATGCTTATATATCACCCTTCATGTTATAAAAAGTGAAATCCCATTAGTGAGCAAAGTGGATACTCTGATCTTTGGTCTGGAGCTCTAGTATGAACCTTGAATCAATTTTCAATGGATGTTTCGATGAATTAAACTGAAAATTTCCAGTTCAACTATCAAGATTGACCATAATGCTGTTTATATGAACATTTAGTAGTTTGTTTTTCTATCCTGGAGAAATTAATTAAATTAATAGGTTGTCCTATTGTTACCATGTAGTTACTAATAATATAATCAAGAGATTCTTAAATGAAGTTTTGACACAAGGGTTTTGTCAGATCAAGGAGCTTAAAGACAAGATGCAGAGTTCTGGTATGCCTTGGCCTGGCGATGAAGGTCAGCAAAGATGGGAACAAGCATGGATGGCTATCAAGAAGGTAAGTCAACATGTTCCTTAGCAAAAATATTTTTCAGCTCTTCCGGAAAGTGACACAACTTCATTTTCCTTTTGGCCCAGTTCTTTACCAAGTACATCCTTCATGACATCTCTGTGCTTGGCCTCCAATTCATTTCAGTTAGAATTGGTAAACAAACTTATGGATTGAACTTCTCTGTTTTTCTCAGGTGTGGGCTTCTAAGTGGAATGAGAGAGCATATTTCAGCACTAGAAAGGTCAAACTCGATCATGATTATCTTTGCATGGCTGTCCTTGTTCAAGAGATCATAAATGCAGATTACGCATTTGTTATTCACACTACAAATCCATCTTCAGGAGACTCATCAGAAATATACGCCGAGGTAGTATATCATTATCTTGCAATTCATTTAATGTTGCTCTGCTATATTTCGAAAAAGAGAACCGGTTGTTGCTACTCCAGATGATGTAGATAATTTTTTTTATTCTCATCCACACAGTGGACCTCTTATAGAAAAATGGAACAATAGTCAAGTATACACTCTGATTTGACCTCTTGAAGAAAGAATGGTTTACCAAGTGAACAAACCTTCCATGTTGTGAATTGTTTAAAGATGGTTTTCCTTCTGGCGCAGGTGGTGAAGGGCCTTGGAGAAACTCTGGTAGGAGCTTATCCCGGTCGTGCTTTGAGTTTCATCTGCAAGAAGAATGATCTCAGCTCTCCTCAGGTTTGTGATGTGAAAACTATGATACACTGATGGTTTTTCTTCTTGTGTGTGGACTATGCTCATGAATTGGACACTTTTAGGTTTTGGGTTACCCCAGCAAACCTATAGGACTTTTCATAAGGCGGTCTATAATCTTCCGATCTGATTCCAACGGTGAAGATCTAGAAGGATATGCCGGTGCTGGACTTTATGATAGGTAAAGCCACAATACTAAATGCTAATTTGTCAGAATACCCTAACAGTTTTTTCTCTTGCTTGGATTATGCATTTTTTCAACATCTAATTTAGGTTGTATATTTATGCATTGAGGAAAGGGAAAGAGCAATCTGGTAAAGGAATTTGAGAATTGTTCTTGTCCTAACTTAAATGCTTATTTAGATGACAAAGTTGGGTTGGTTGTTTAACATTTAAACCCCAGTTGAGTTGTTCGTCAGACACATTCTCTTTTATAATATGAGGTGGTTGGGTCATACTGGATTTAGATAGTTGAAAAGATACAAGTCCTTGGTTCCAGCAAATAGATATTGTATAATTCAAACCTTTTAATCCAGGCAAGTGCTGGTAGTGGAGAAAATGAGCTCCTGCAACCACAAAAGGAATTTTTGAGCCTATACATTTTGCTTTAGACATGTTATGTACTTCTTTTACATTAACCAATAATATTGTTTACCTACTTTCTGCAGTGTTCCAATGGATGAAGAAGAGCAAGTTGTACTTGACTATTCATCTGATCGGTTGATAAATGACAGACATTTTCGTCAAGAAATTCTCGCTAACATAGCTCGTGCTGGGAGTGCAATTGAAGATTTGTATGGATCTCCTCAAGACATTGAAGGCGTAGTAAGGGATGGAAAGATTTATGTCGTCCAGACAAGGCCTCAAATGTGACCCAGTATCCTAACTTCGATTGCAACATTGCTTCTAAAGCAATAGAAAAATGGATCACCTAATTCATAAAGAGATCGATAAAGACTATATGAAGGGAGGTGCATTGCCCTTCTGCTTGTGTTCTGTAACACATGTACTGAATAAATTATTGAGACTGTTGTATATGTAATACGTGTTTCAATAGAAACAATACATAATTTGATTGAAATTGTGCCTTTTTTTCAACACGAGTTTCAACACTACCTCCACTACTTTTTCATCTTTTCTTGCATACCGAAGGGAATAGAGAACTTGGAAACAGTCCCAAAAAGAGAAAATGGAAATACTAGTAATCGTACTCTCTATAATATAGGTACAACTAAAACCAGTCTAGTCCAGCAAGAAGAACTATTGGTTATCATTATCATATGATATAATAATGATGATTATCGTCCCTCGCTAAACCATTTCAACTGCCTCAACATGTTCCACAATACCAGTTTTCTACATATCTTTTTCGCGTTCTCCATTATGCACCAAATTTAGTTTGTGCCCTGGACTGGACTTCCTATCTTATCTACATACAATTTTCTTGACAAGACCAAAGAGGTCAGAAAATATAGATAGTGAATGGTCCATGGGGTACAAGGTTGTGTTTTCCATTTTGTGCTGACCCTTTTTATTTTATCATGAGGCAGACCAAGCTTGAACCCCTTACTTGCTTTGTGCTTTCTTCTCTAAGTTGGAGGATCAACATATATGTATACTTGCAGATCATAAAATAAAGTTGAATAATTTGCCATCTAGCTGCCTTTGCTTTGTACAGCTACATGAGAATGTTCATACGACAGATGTAAATTTGAAGCGTGTAAAGAAAACAATAAAAATATAAGCTCAATTCTAATGGAGAAATGTTGATTCTGTTGTCCTACCAGAAATCCATCTTCAGTCTTCTTTCAGCTCAATACTAATTGGAAAAAATATAAGTTCAAGCCACCTGTGCTGGCGGTCAATGAAATGGAGATAAGAGGATCCTCATATACTGCATTGCCTGTCTCCATATAGGCATTGCACTTGTCAATGCCATCTTAATCCACATCTTACCTCTTGATAGATAGACTAAAAAACTCACGATCATCACTATCACATTTCTCTGCAAGCATGAGAATTGGAATTTTTGGCAGAGACCTACCAAAGCAGTCTTTAGTGGCTGCTTCTCGCCAAGAGACACAAACCCCGGCCCGCGAAAGGCAACAAAATCTTCCATCAACTGTAAACGTTTTGCAATCGAGGCCAACAGATGCCAGGGGAGTTCAGCTCAGCAGGGATTATCTGTACTCATCCTATTCCAAATAATTTAAAAATCGCAAGACGTTTAGGATTCAGCTTCCGTAGGCTGCACTGTACTTCTGTTGTGTTCCAGTTTGTATATATATATATATATATATATGAGATTCGCCTCACCCTCAAACTTCCAGGCTCCAGCTCCCACCGACTTATAGTTAGATTCCGTCCTGATATGCTTTCCTTATTTTAATCTAGCTTACTGCTAGGTTTACATGCTTCTCTTTGTTTTCTTTTGTTTGTTTGTTTCTTTTTTCCCTCTAGTTGAATCCTTTTCTTCAAATTCCTTTTTGCACTCCAAATTTCTATAAAATAGATATTAAATGAAAAGTGTAATGTAGTTCAAAGTAGAAATTAATAAAAATTATATTTATTCAATTTAATTTAAAAAAATATAATTATATTGGTTAAATTAATAAATCACTTATTCTAAATATGCACTATTTAGAAACTTCTTTTCTTTTCTTTTTTTGTAGTCGATACCCCTCGGAACCCTCCACCAGAATTCTTCTTTATATATATATATATATATATATATATATATAGAGAGAGAGAGAGAGAATGTCAGAAAATATTTTAGCTGCACAAAATCACACAACGACCAAAATCCTTTTTCGTTGGCACAATGATAGCCTGCGAAATCGGCAATTACTATATAAAAAAAAATCTAAATTCTAGAATGCTCAAGTTTTAATTATAGAAACTACCCATACTTTTACGAAGAACAAACCCTGATCTGAACCTAATACTTTAGCAATTGTATATGCTCATAGGGATGCAAATATTGCACCTCATCACTTAGCTAGTCATGTACAAAAATGTCTTGCCGCTTATGTTTGGTTTGACATGCTTCCGTCATTTATACTATCTGTTTCCACTTAATGAAATCTTTTTAATCTCCAAACAAACAAAAATAAATAAAAATCTAAACCTAAGAGCAACAATCAAGTACTATAAAAAAACAAGAAAAAATAGGGGACAAACTCTTAAACATATACAAATCCATTAATAAAGCCACATAATTCACTTTTGTTTTTTTTAAAATTGAACATTCAAAATTACAAAAAAAAAAACATATTTTTTCTGTTCTGATTTTTTCGTAGAACAAAACAAATTAATTAACAGTAAATGGAAAACCACAAAATCGTGACAAAATCAAAATTGACAACACATCCCATTAATAAAACAGAAAAAATTGATGGAAAGAAAGCAACTGATATCTTATTAATAATATAGAGAATTAATCTCTTTTTCTTTTTTGAGGATAATTAATCTCCTATAAAGCACTCTTTTTTTTTAATAATCCTATAATACACTATTAATCTCCACAAGTTGTTGGCCGTTTTTGAAATGGACATGATATGGATGCAGCTAACGGGGAACATTATTACGGGGCAACTCATTTTGATGTGGTTCATTTAGACCTAAATAAAAGTCAAGGTGGAAGGACAATAATGAAAAAACTTAAGTGACAAGTCTTTGTTTGTTGGGCAGAGTTCATCCTTTTCAATTGATGCAAATTGTTTTGAAGGTAGTATGATTAAATCCAATTGTATTTACTTCAGCGATGATGCATTCGAAGCCCACTATCATATTTCTCGCGGGGGTGGAAATGGGGGAGGAAAGGATATGGGTATTTATCACCTTGAAGATGGAGAGCTTGAACGTTTTCCAGATTTTCAGTCATTTAGCAAAATATGTCCACCAGTTTGGATAACACCTTACTTTTGACTAGTTGAGTTAGGTATAATAATGATACCATTGTTTGCGAGATCATCATCGTCAGAAAATTGATCCTATGAAGCTTCTTGGCTTTAGCAAATTATGGGTTTCCTGTTGCGTTTTAGTATGTTTCTATTTTCTGTAATATTGAAATTCTGGAACCCAAAGCTTGGGTTTAGCAAAATTTGGTTTTCCTGTTGTGTTTTAGTATTAGTACATTATTCTTGTGATATGGAACTTCTGCAAATGATGCATAAATAACATATTTTTATGTTTTGTTTTTTTCCTATCTCTGACCATTTTTTTTTTCTTTCTTTTTTGAATGGTCCGTAGCTTTTTCCAGAATTTGAACACTTCGTAGAGGAATAGACCAAGTTACCTCCTCCTTTCTGTACTGCTTAATATATATTTGATATATCCTCGGGACCCTCATGATATTCTGGAATCTTAAAAAATACTTAGATATTGCACAACTTGCCTAAGCACACGTTAAAATTCTCCCTTCTTATATTTCATAGCCAAAAAATATTAAGTGGGTCTTAATTATAGAATCATGCAATATTCTAATAAATTATTAACATTATACCAAGCAAAGTATTTCTATTTAGTATCATTAGTTATTAATCTTTCTAGGATTAGACAAATAACATGTTTGTTTGAATTCTTTAATTCCCAGTATGTTAAATATTTCGGTTATTTAGAATATTCTGTCTGATAGAAAAATAATGAATATTATGCAAATGAGCATACATGATTTATTTGGAGAAGTTTCTTCTTCTTCTTTTTCTAAAATATTCTAGTGGTTGTAAGGTGTAATAACTAAATCATGCGATAGATTTGCTTCATATATAGTTGAAGTGTCATTTATATAAATGAAAATTTTCCTTTTTTAACATGATTCTTTTCTCCCCGCATAGATATTGAGGGCGATTACATAGATTGCTAACTAAAGCCATGATAAATCTCTCTTTCTCTCTACCAATGGTGTCGGCATGCGAATATTATTGATTTAAAATTAATTCTTATTTGGGCACTTTCTTACTTAAATAGTCCATTAACTAATAACTTACCTAATTTATTACACTATTATTGATATTTATAATCTATATTACGATAAGTAGAATGTGGATATGTCATATAGAAGTATGCACAGTACATGTGTGTAGTTTTTTTTATTATTATTTGTAGTTGATCAGTTGATCCACCAGAATTCTTTTTCTTATTTCTTTTTAATAGAATGTCTGAAAACTATTTTAACTACACAAAATCACACAACCACAAAAATCCTTTTTCGGTGGCACAATGATAGTTGCAAAATTGAAGCTACCATGCATGCTCTTAAGAAGAACAAACCCTAATCCACCCATAAGATATTTTTTTATTATAAGACAAATAGACCTTCATAAATTTTATATATTTTTTATTATAAGACAATAGACAATAGACAAAATGTATAGGGCTGATAAGCCCGCAGTTGCTAATGGTAATGGAGATGGCTTTTGTTCGATCTTGCGCTCCAATTGGGTCAAAAATGTTGCCGGGTATGGAACCTGAATGCGGATCAATTGCGGATAACATGCGAGAGTACTTAACCACAATAATATTACAACCTCGCACAAGCTATATATGTTTACTTAAATCTTATTTTATTTGTTGCGATCGCTGATGACCAATTCCACAGTTTGCTGTTGTCGGGTATCCGAACCCGGATCTCCCCGTAAGTGAGAGTACTCACCACTACATTAATAATTATTAAGACAGCTTAGGAAAATTGAAATTAGTTTCTGTTTTTTATTATAAAAAAGAGGGAGAAGAATAAATTTTAATTTTTTAAAGCTAAAAAAATTAATGAAAAACAGTTTAAAACTTAAGATTTAAAATAAATAAAAAAATGAAAATCTGACAGAGAAGAAAGTCTTTACCTATAATTGTCATTAAAAAGTAAATAATTTAACATAAAAAACCAAGAAAATATTTAATAATATAAAATTAAAAATAATTAGTTATGACACTTTTTTTGGGGGGGGGGGGAGGAGGGTTAATTAGCATTAGTAATAGATCTATTATATTTTACTAGATTTATATGTGTTAAAATAACAAGATCAGTAGACCAAGTTTTACGTTAAGCCAGATCATAAGACATAAAATGATAAACAAAAAAAAAAAGAGCACTGTTAAGCACAATTAGCGGCCAGCAAGCAGAAGTATAATTCATGCATGGAATGACAAGAGTGAAAAGGAGATCGCCCTTACATCATCAGTTATTCATCATCATTTGATCATGTTGGAGGACCAAACATAGCATACCACCGATGAAATCGTTGTATAAACCACCACCTACACAAAAGCAATTAAGTCTACAGAAAAATGTAAAACCTCGTTTAGCTTAAGAAATATCATCAAACTGATTCCAGTACATGTCTAAGGGAAATCAGAATACATCAAGTGAATAGTTACGACAAATTAAGAATATATCACCCATACGAAGCTCATAGAAACAACTTTCACTAGCACAAAATTACATACTTGAAAAATGACTTGAGATCTTCGTACAAAACACCACCGGGTAAATGGTCAATATTGTGTACCAGAGAATGAGAAAACAGAAGTAAGGGAACCAGGCATTGCAAACTTCCAGTAAAGTAAATTTCATAAAATACAAATGTAGGGAAACTTTTTTCACTATCCAAAAAAAAAAAAAAAGGAAACTTTTTCCCATTTTGAAAAATTTCACATGTGAAATGGAAAATATATACTTGTAAAAAACATATACAACCAATTTTAAACATCCGGTTATTTGGTCCACATCCTTCCAATCAACAGATATTCTTTAACTTCATCTCATTTTAAAAAATGAGAGGGAAAAATCAAAATAAATTCGAGTCCAAAAAATTTACAGAATGAGTATAATGATTGACTCCTTATTAAGTGCTATATGTTGTCGTTATAAAAGTTTACAACAGCTGCATAAGCAAGAGAAAAAGAAAAGAAAAATAACATATGAAACCAGGGGTTAAAAAGAAAAGGAAAAGAAAAAAAGAGAGTAAAACAAAGCAAGTAGGTTAAAGTCGTTACACAAAAATTAAAGTTCATAATTTAACTCCTAACTAGATAGATAGGGCAAATAGATTGATTCTAAGAAAAAATTTGATTTAATTCCAAGGTTCAATTCGCTAATTACATAAAACCAACAAAAATAAATAAACAGAAAAGGGGAATAATTGGTTGATAAATTAACTACAACTAAACTAATTATAAAACGGTTAAAAGTCTAGGCATTTACCAATTATAAACAAGTTCTTAAATGTGTCCGTGAATAACATGTATTTGTGACTTTCATTTGGAATCAATCATTGATGATCAATTTTATTAGGAAATTAGTTTTAGGATACCATTAAGCATAAATATCCACATACCTTCTAATATAGATTAATTCAATTGATTTTACTGGATAATAATGAGGCATGCATTACTATACTAATAATTATTTTGAACAGTTTTATTTATTATTATTATTTTACTTTATTTCTTTATTAATTCAACTTTTTAGTTTATGTATTATGACAAACTTTTATGTATTGAGATATATTTAAAAGAAATCATTATTAGAAGTGAATTTTTCCTATGAACATTTCCTTTGTTAAGATTTTTCCTTTTTTAAATGAAGCATAATTTGACTCCAAAGAAAAAATAATAACTCTTATTCCATAATTTATTTTTTGTTCTTCTTTAATACCACATTAAAATGAAAAGATATTCAATAAATATTTAAGATAAAACTATTATTTTACTTTCAAAATATAAGCATAAACAAGTCTCATATCTACTTTTTAATTTACTTCAATGGAGCAGGAGGATACCATATACATTTGAAGCTAATTTAAAAGTCCATAAATTTAGATAAGACCATTTTTCAATTCATTTAATAGGAATTTATTTTTTAAAAAAAATCAATTGATAGTATATTTATTATTTTTGCATTTTTCAAATACGTATAGATGATTAGTTAATTAAATATTTTAAAAGTTAATTGAACATAAGGTTAAATAATAAAAATTATATTAAGTTATTTAATTGAATACAATTACAAATAATCACCTCTTAAAAAAACATAATGAATAAATGGATATCCATAAACCATTTATAACCAAACCATTTAAATCATTTATAAATATATCATAAATTGTTTGAATTTAAATGGATTGAATGGATTTGAATATTCATTTTGCCACGTAGGAGAGTGGGAGAGAACGGGTTAGAGGCAGTGGAGGGAAAATGAAACATTTATAATATTACGTTCTGTAAATAGGTGTTGAATTTAAGGATCATGTTTTTAGTTACCCTTATTTTACTTATGTGGTGGGAATAAGTAAAGAGGAGACAAGAGATAAAACAGTGTAACTATTTTATAAGTTCTTAAAAATATTTTCACTTGGAGCAAGGAAGAATTTTAGTTTTTATAATATTTTCACTTATTTTGTCTTAGTAACAGAAGAATAAGAGAATATATTTTTTTTCCTTATGAATAATAAATATAAGAAAGAAATGAAGAGAAAATTAAGTCTCATTTTGAAAATAAGAAAATTATTAAAAAAGATAATCATAAATAAGACTAATATCATAAATAAAAATGGTAAGATGCCTTTAAAAAATCACAAAATGATTTATAATAATTAAGAATAAAAGAGAAAAACTCTAACAATTTATAAAAAAATAACTAAGATAAAAGAGGGGTGATGAGAGATAATAATAAAATTTATTTTTATTTTTATTATTGGGAGAGGAGAATGAATTCAAATGTCATTCAGTACTTGTCTTTAGCCTCTTTCTTTTCTTTTTTTTCTGTTTTTTTTTTTTACATAAGAGGGTAGGTGAATGAAATCAATCCCGCGTCCGCCGCAAGTGAGAGTTTTACCCGCCTCTAGCCTCTTTCTAATAAAAATAAATGGAGGAAGCATAGTAGATTTGGATTCAAATGTCAAATCTGGTTAGGAATAAGAATAACTTGTTTATTGGTCCCTAATTCAATTCATAGCTGAGCTCATCTAATGTTTTTTTTTTTTTTTAATTCTCTCTTAAATCATTGTGCCAATGCCCATTTTTACTCGAATCAAGTCTAGTAACTATATTTTAAACATGAAAATTAATAGTACATTATCCTTTTCACCATCTTCAAAAACAAATCACCACTCAAATACTAAAATTGATTTGGACTGGATTAAAGAATGTTACACTTTGTAAGTGCATTAATAATTCATTCTTTTACTCATATTTAATAACAAAAAATGATTTTCCACAACTTCTTAAAAGTATTTATTAAAGACATTTAAAAACTGTGTTAGGAATTTTATTATTTTTATATTTACAAATGGACAAAAGATCCTATAATTAAAACAAACAGAGGAATAATATATTAATACAAAATATTGATACCAAAACGAATACTAATATTTTACCTTGGAAGAGGTGTGTTTGGGAGTTCTTACTTCTTAGTCCTGACTAAAATCTGACATTGAATCCAAATCTATTTGGGACAGAAGTACGAAGCCCAAGTAAAAGCCCACTCACGTGGACCAATAATTATACATACAGAATTCCTATTTAGATTCTGATTCCATACGCCTTTCCTTATATATACGGACTATGTACAATAGGTTTTCACACCACAACCTTTCACCAGCGAACTGATTCTCCGTCTCTCCTTTCCTCAGACCGTTGCGTAAGCTTGATTCATCAGGTATTCTTTTAGAATTTTTAGTTTGATATTCTTCATAGCATAGAGTCGCTGCTTACAGTTTTTTTTTTAAAAAAATAATAATTTTCTTCGGAATTTCTTTTAGGCACCAATCGGATCTACTATGAATCTATTGTTGAATTGATAATATAGTGCATATCTTTCTTTTCTGAATTTTTTCATACTCCGATCTGTTTTTAATCGATAGTATAGATTTTGTTTTTTTAAAAAATAATTTAGCATAAGAATCTTCCATATCTTTCCTTCCTCCCGATCTGGTTGAAAAAAAAAACATAATAATACAATTGACGTTGCATATATTTTATATGGAATAAGAGTCTAGTTTCCCCTTAGAAAAAAAAAGAGCCTAGTCAATAAACTTTGTAATTTTTCTCTTAAGGGTTATCAAAATTGTTCTGAATCTTGTGATTTTTAATTTATTTGGAATAGGATGAGTACCGTTAATCCCTACTGGTCTGAACTCCCCTGGCATCTCTTGGCCTCGATTGCAAAACGTTTAGCATTGATGGAAGATTTTGTTGCCTTTCGCGGTGTTTGCGTCTCTTGGCGAGACGCAGCCACTAAGGACTGTTGTAATAGGTCTCTGCCAAAAATTCCGATTCTCATGCTTGCAGAGAAAAGTGACAGTGACGATCGTGAGTTTTTCAGTCTATCAAAGGGTAAGAT
Organism: Apocynum venetum; assembly: GCA_019593545.1. Lineage (NCBI taxonomy): Eukaryota > Viridiplantae > Streptophyta > Magnoliopsida > Gentianales > Apocynaceae > Apocynum > Apocynum venetum. The sequence continues at coordinate 6,854,130 of SRSM01000132.1, forward strand.
GTGGTTTAAGATGGCATTGCCTGAGACCAAAGGAAAAAGATGCATAGAATCGAAAGGATGGCTAATTACTCTAGGGTGTAAAGGAGAAATGCATCTGTTGCACCCTTTTTCTCGTGTACAGATCCAGCTCCCCAACATATCAACAACTATGGATTATGATGCTGAGCATTTTGACCAGGTACCTCATGTATTCATGTTATGCGCTGTGCTTTCATGTAGCCCTTTTGAATCAGACGACTATGCCGTGATGATTTCTGGTGCTTCTCTTGCATTGGATTTTTGGAGACCGGGAGACAAAGTTTGGACAAGAATTCATGTGGGACGTACCTATCTTTTTAGTAACCTTAGTTTCTTCAAAGGAGGATTTTATGCTATCAATTATGAGGGTAAAATTTGGCTGTGTGATATATCAGGATCTGACGTTCCACGGGCAAGGGTAATTACTAGGATAGACGAAGAATTGTATCAATTCAATCACGCATATTTAGTGGAATCATTCGGTGAGTTGTTGGTCGTTTTTCGAAATGGGCGTTGTATGAATTTAGATGATGATTATGGGGCTACTCATTTTGACGTGATTCGCCTAGATTTTAATGAAGGTCAATGTGGATGGACTGTAATGAATAGTTTAGGTGACATGTCTTTGTTTGTTGGGCATAATTCATCATTTGCTATTAATGCGAAGTGTTTTGAAGGTATCAAGTCTAACTGTATTTACTTTACTGATGACGCATATGATGCCTACGAATATTTCGAGTATGGAGGCGGAAAGGATATGGGTATTTATCACCTTGAAAATGGAGAGATCGAACGCTTGCCAGATTTTCAATCATTTAGCAAAATAAGTCCTCCAATTTGGATAGCGCCTTACTTTTGACTAGTTCATCTTCCTCCTCAGGGAATTGATGCTTGTGGCATTCTGTCCGTTTCATTGATGCTAATTTATAGATAATTAGCTATAAATTATCGGTTTCATATTGTATTTTTGCATTCTATTATTTTCTGTTGTACTGAATTTCAAAGTACAAGCATCTTTTATTTACATTTGATAAATATATAAGATATCTATATAAAGTCGGTGATTTGTAGAGAGACAAGTAATAATATTGACATTGTATTATTAAATTTTATAAAATAAATAAATTAGTATAAAAATGAATAATTTTTTGTTAATCTTTTTTTCTTATGACTTGTTTATAGTGGAAGTGGTAATTAATGAAAAGACTTTCTTTCCAAAAAAAAATAAAGCTATATTTAGTTACCATAAAAGAAAAGACTTTCTTTCCAAAAAAAATAAAGCTATATTTAGTTACCATAAAAGAAAAAAATTCTGTTCAAGAAAAGAGTGTCTTTCATTTATTAAAACAACTATAGGAAGGACGGACTTTCTATTCATCAGTACTATAATAAACTCCTTCCTTTCTTTAGGAATTCCTGATTTTCACAGTAGTATTCAATATTCATATTCATATTCATATTCATCAGCAGCAATTTTGCTAGGTTTAGTTGGCAAATCTCCACTTATTAATTACAGATTTTGATATTATACTCATCCAATTTACCCTCACACATGCTAGTTCCAAGAAAGTACTTTTTGTGAACGAGTTAATTAGGATAAAAAACCTTTTGATATAGAACTACTTTTTGTCCTCGAGTTCATTACTTTTTCTTTTCTTTTTGATATTATTACTCCTGATTCTCCCAATTTTATACAGCAGTATATTTCAGTTTTCCCAAATATGAAAATCTCTAGCGAAGCCAACAAATACAAAATAGAAGAAGAGGAAAAATGGACCAACTGTACGTGCCATGATACAGCACCATCATCTGGCCCAGAACATTTATTTTGTGCGTAAGGCAATGCCATATTTTTAGCATATGAGATGAATGTCTACATTTCTCTCATCCGTATGTGCAAAAAAAAAAAAAAAAAAAAAGAACTTTTCCTTACAGTCATCTGAAGTAAATTTAGGGTCCAGCGTATTACTCCAACAGATCAACCCTAAGTATCCCCAGGTGGATCCTTATTTGTATCAATTTACAGTCAATACCAAAAAATTACCTCATTTGTAATCGCTTTGTCTTGCATTTTTTTTTTTATATACATATGGGGTGAATGCACCCATGTTAACTAATTAAATGAAGGGAGAAGAGGGGATTCAGATACATCATCTTTTAGGCACATCTTTTTTCTTGCTTTTCTTTGTTATTTGTTTCCAGGTTTTGCTTTTTCAACATGATTTTTTCTCTCCGCATAGATTTGTGGGCGATTACTAAGAAGTAGATATATTGCTAAGTATATATGGTGGTGACGTGTGAATATTATTGAGAAAAAATTAATTCTTGTTCTGGCACTTCTTTTTTTTTTTTTTTTTTTTAAAAAGGAATTAAATAGGCCATTAACTACAAGCAATAAAAATAATGAATACGAATGTGACAAATTATGCCAGCTTTTCCTAAGGTAACAAATAGGAATTTAGGATCACAAAAAAATAGTTTTTTTTATTTTAGATGTGTGCATCTTAAAACCTGAAAATGGATATCTAATTTTGGCAGAAAATTCCTGCCAGAGAAACGTCCATGCACTTTGGCCACAAAATTTCAATTCTTTCCAAAGACAGAAGTGCTCCCCGTGGACTCTAATCAAACTCCCCGTGGGATTTCATTATCTTAAAATTAGAATTTGAATCTTGCAATCAATGTAGTGAATTTATAGATCCAATAGTTATGGGATATCAAAAGCTTGACTAAGAAATGTAGTAAGTGTCGCGCATATGTATCTATCAGATGCTTAACAAAGTTTAACGGGACAATAATGTTGTATGTAAATTTCAATATCAAACTTTGAAATGTAACTAATCCAACATTCAATGATTTTCATGTGCAAAGACTGAAATGCTATAGAGAAAAAACATCATATTCATGACGGAAACAACCCACACCTCAGCCAATTGAACCATTCCTGTCTCCACAAGATCCTTGGCTTCTAAACTTATAGGAATCCGCAGGTTGCAGATTCAATATATCTGACATTTGGAAAAGAGCCACAGCATCAAGATCATATCCCAAACAATGAAGTATTAAAACAAGCATCCTTAAATACACTTATATAAACAAAGTAGCAAACTTCTTAAGTCACAGAAAAGAATAGTAATTTACATCATATAAATAAATCGTGGAGAATCTTCTCCTATTTTTCACATAGAACATAAAACAAACACATTGGATGCAAAATGCTAAACATTTCAAAATCAAAAAAAAAAAAACAATGATCTTTAAAAACGAAGCGTTCCCATTACATAATAAAGAAACAAAACATTGCAGAAAGCTTTCTCAGTTGCAGAAATACACAAGTGATACAAAACAAATACATAGAAGAGACTAATCAAATGGGCATTAAAAGTTTTAAATTTTGAAGATAAAAATAACAGGAGAATAAAGCATTCAAATTCATGACACTATCATTCTAATTATGATTTCTTTCCACATGTATATGCTAAAAAAAAAGAGACAGCTGGGAACAGGGCGGTGAAGTTGCACTATGTTGGAGAATTCAACCACGCGCAGTAAAGAGTAGGAAAGCTGAGTAAAAACACTCCAACTAAAGAACAAAAAAAAGGGTTTTACTAAATGAAACACTATATTCATTAAATGCAGCACACTTAAAAAGTTAAAATTACATAAATGTCCTTATTTTAAAAATTAAAATGGCATAAATGCCACTAAATGTAATGACATACGCACACACTAATTATCATAATTATCACATTGTATCTTTTCTGCTTTATTTTATCTTCAGTTGTATATGTATGCCTAATATACATGAATAGATTTGAGAAAGTTTTCTACAATTTCTTTCATCTCTAAACACACTGTGTCACAAACCAAACAAGACCATTGAACAAGACTTTTATATAACCAATTATAATAGTCTTGTCCAATAGCCGTTGAGGACTGGAACTTTTACACGATCTGATGATCCACCTGCAAATAATTGGAGTACTGGAATAATAATTGAATTCATGGCCTACTAAGACAACTGCAAATTGCTGCAGACCTTTTAAATGCTTGGGCATATCAAGGAAAGACCTGCAAATATTGAAAGCACAAGGTAGATAATTTGTATCATTACAGCCTCACACAAAGGACATAGAAACAATGAAAACTTTCACCCAATGGTTTTGGATCTATTTATTTTAACCGTGCATAGAGATATGTGAAAGGAGATGAATTTAACTGAAAAAATAACATATAAACACATTATTTCAGTTCTCTTGCTGATTTCCACGAATCGATGTTCACAAACATTACACATATTGAGGCTCTCGGCTACCTGGGCAGAGGCTATCTTCTCAAAAACCGGCAAGAAAAACCGAGCCTTTGCAGTAGAACTCGACCATGAAAACCGAGCAGGTTGAAGGCACGTTCGGCTACCTGGGCCGAGCTTATTGTCTAAGAACTCGAAAATTATAGCCGAGCATCTGTGAGTATGACTCCACGAACTGGGTCGTGTCCTAAGGTAGAATACTCGACCAAATCAGCCGAGCTGGTTGCAATGGTTCTGGTGTTTCTGGGCCGAGCAGTGATGCGGCCTGTATGAATATGACCATTCTGGATTCATGGACTTAGAAGACATTGATGGGGCATCATCAATATCAACCAGAAGGATTTCGTGGTATTCTTTTTTCCTCTTCATAACAAAGGATTGTGGTGCTATGCTTGAAATTACTTTGCTCCGAGGTGCTCATTGTGGTGAAGAGACAAGTTTTCAATTGTGTTTGATTGCTATAGATGGAGTTAGCTCCGATTCTATGAAAACTTTGAAGCCTTAACCATAAATTCTCATTGCAGGCAGTGCATGTATATATACAGATGCTACGAATCCATAGAATCTCCAAACAGATCCTAATTGATACACATCTTTACAGGATCATTCCATATATTACACATTGTGTGAATCTTTAGTTTGATTCCTCATGGAAAACTTTAGATCTAAATCCAGTAGAGAAGGAAGGATTGGGATGGATAATTACAACGGCGATAAGGGCGTAGTCGACTAGCATACATGCTTTCTAGAGAGAGTTTCAGTGTGGATCTTTTCCTCCCCACACAGACCTTCAAATTTGCCCCAGAAGCACTTTATTTTTTATATTTTTTTAAGCTTACACATTAAATTGCGTTTCTATTGTATAAAAAATGGCGTAATTTTTTACGCAAAATACTTTTTTTTTGGTTTGTTGGGCATTGTTAAATGTGCCTTAATTGAGTTTAAGTCGTATGAAAATGATGTAATTTTGTTAAAATTTGGTGAAAAATGAAGAAATTTCATGCTAGTAAAACGCCATGCAAAAATGAGGAAAAAAAAATTATTTGTTGTTTTTTTTTTTTTTGCCAAATTTTAAGTGGAACCCAAATAGTTGCGACTTGCGAGTGATTCGATTGTGTATTTGGAATAAAGGCGTTTTCTCGACTGGTTAAATTTTAGTTCAGTTACTCATTCTTGATTTATTTTCAATTTCCTATTGGCTCAAAGTTTTGATCCTACTTATTATACACAGATGCAAATGTATTTTGATAAGCATCACAGTCTCAGTTGTATACGTGTTAAGTATGTTCAGATTATGCTATTTATATGGCTAGATGTTACAAAAGGTTTTGTATATGTGGCTAATCATATTATGTAATTTAACTTTTAGTGAATTGGTGCAGTAAATTCGTGAATTTAGTAGCTAAACTTTTTTCATTTTGTAACTTTGATAACTATTTTTTGTTTCAAACTTATTATTATTATTCCTAAACTATTTTCCACTTTGCAACTTCTCAAATGGTAGAAACAAGATCTTAAAGAATAACAATTTGATTCCTCCTTCCACCAAATTTGTTATCTTACTTTTAACATAGGAAGTTGTACATTTTTTGAAGAAGAAGCTAACCAGTTGAGATCTGATGATGGGGGCTTTTGAACAGAAAAAAGGGCCCACCAACCTTATCTCAACAGGCATCATTCATACCTCATACTGAAATTTTCAGACTTCGAATGATAAAAATGCATTGTCAAGCACAATTAACTACCGGTAGAAGCATGAACGGTCACAACGCATGAAATGACAAGAGTGAATAGGAGATGGCCCTTAACAAATACTCGCCGATAAATTAATTGTATATCAGTTATTCATCATCACTTTATCATGCCGGAAGACCAAAACATAACATACCACCAATGAAATCGCTGAACAAACCACCACCTACTAAAAACAAAAGCAATCAAGTAAACAGAAAAAAGTCACTAAGTTTCCATCATTCACATGCAAAACCTCGTTTGACATGAGCAATATCCTCATTGATTAAGCGCCAGAATGGAATGATGTTCCCATATCTACATAGGTTTTTTTTCTTTATCTCTAAGTCTATGACATGGAAAAAATTTCAACGGAAGTAAATTGATATCAGAGGGATGTCAATGTCATTATCTTCATCATCCTCACAAGCCACAACATCCAAATGGCGACCATAGGAAGGAATTTCCACCTTAGCTACTTCTCCTGCCAAGTCCACAACTTTCTTGTCCATCCTTTCTTTATGCCTAGGGAACATGCTGTTATACAGCAGGTAACTACCACATGAGATGCTATACGAATTGAGTCCTTTTTTAGCAAGCCATTGAAGCAGTTCCCTCAAAGCAGGATTGGCATTGATCATCCATCTATCCCATACAGTCCAGCTCATGTCCTGGTGTTTGACAACTTTTGGTGGCACTGGCTCGGCCATAGAGAAAAGAGGTAGAGATAAATTTGCGAATGTGTTGCGATAGTCCTCTAACTTATGCCCACCATCTATAACTTTGTAGAGCTCAAGACAAACCAAACCAGGAGTCATGGCTGTGGATGTTGCAATTGCAGGTATAATCCTACCAGCAATGAACTTCGCTTTGAGCCTGTCCACCTCAAGTATACTGTAATTTCTTGCTCTCATGTTAGTGAGTGCTGCTATAAGATCCATATCGTAATTTGTGTCATCATCCTGAAAATGCAAAGTTCAATAAGAATTTGAAGGACGGTACTGCAAAAGATCAGATGTTCACATGCAGTGAAAACATGGTATAGTTCTTGTGGCATATTGTCACAGAATCCAAAATGACTAGGGCCTTGTTATTGCTTGCCCGTAGATTTTCCTAAAGGAAAGAAGTGATTACTGAAAAGGCTAACCTGTTTTCATTTCAGATTAAATAAACAGAAGTTCTTTTCGAAAGCAACCCCAAATTTGAATTTCAAAAACACGCTTTCTCAGTAAAATAGTTATTTTAACAGAGAACATGCCCAATCCAATGAAAGGATGGAGAAATTACTTAGCACTGCCAAAACAAATGGTCAAAAGGTGAAATCACAAAGGCATGCAAACAAAGTAAAGAGAAAAAGAAAAAGGAAAAAACAAGGATTTGAAGATAGGAATTCACCTCAGCAGGTGTTTTTTCAAGCAAGCCCTCGAACTCTGATCTGGCCCATGTCAAGCAATGGTCAATGTTATGCGGGAATGAATGCACAGTACAAATTGGTGCTTGTTTCTCAGGAGTATCTCTTGATGCACCATAATTCTCAGTCAGATGCGGAATAACCATTTGGGTATTGCACTTGGCACCAAGAGTCCTTGACTCAAGAAGTGGCTTCTGGAAATACAAACATCTCTGATCCACATAGAACCTGGCATTGACAATGTCAAGAGCATTTATAACAACAGTAAGGTTCTCCCAGAAGGCATCATGAAACAAATTCCCAGTCTCAGGGCCAACGCGATTCTGCAGAGCTTCAACATGGAAGTTGGGATTGATTGATGCTGCAACAGTTGATTTGGCCTGCCCAATGTTCCAATCACCAAAGAGAAATTGCTTGTTGAGGTAACTTTTCTCTATAGCATCATCATCAGTAATGGCTAACTTTCCTTCACCAGTGCATGAGACCCCTATCAGGGCCAAGTTCTTCAGAAACTTGCAGCCCAAAGCACCAGATCCTACAGAAAAAAGCTGAGCATCTTGCAGTTTCTTTTGGAATTTAGAACCAAAAACTGATATCTGAGCATCATAACGGCTGTTCAGTGGCCTGAAATCACTGGCTTCCAGAGGTTCAGAGGGAAGTGACTTTACTGAATCGAAGTAGAAGAACTGAACAAATGGATAAAAAACTTTGATTAGTTGGTGCTTGATGGAAAAGAAAATATACAGATTTCCAATTGGAAAGTTCGCATGAAAAATAAAACCATCCCTGTCTTCCTTCTCTGCCCCCAAAGGGAGAGAGCGGGAGAGGCAGTGTAGGAGAAGTTGAAGGGCTCATTAGGAATACATTAGTCCTAAATAGTGCATAAAGAAAGTCCATCCACTACAGAAATTTGGAATTTAATGAAGGGGTGGTTTCTTTTCTTTCTTTTATTCTAACCTGAAAGAGCGGATGAAATTTGCCGGCGCAAGCCTTCATAACCTCTGGTCCAAAAATGCCACCAGGCATGGCAGCCAATGGATTCAGTACGGCACGAGCACCGAAACCAAAATTTGTAAGACGTTTTGGGTTTATATCTTGAAGTTTCCCACCCCCTAAGCGTTGGTTCGAGTCATTGGTAATAAGAGTTGACTTGGCCTGCCCAATGTTCCAAGCACAAAAGAGAAATTGCCAGATGAGGTTGCTTTTCTCTATAACATCATCATCAGTAATGGTTAACTTTCCTTCACCAGGTTCTTCAAGTGCTTCTTTCAACATCATAACATTCAAAAACTTGGGTTGCTTCACTTGTGTAACAATACCACCGCCCTTGTATGTTCCAAAATTCGTAGTACCCTCATCAAGGTTGAATGAATGAGGTTGAGCATTTTTAATCTTTCTTGGCTTTCCATCATTAAGTTCCGTCATCCCCTTAATCTCAGATACCACAACAAGGTCCCCATCCTGAAACTCAAGCCTCTCATCATCTACACAGGACACAAGAGTAGGGTTGTCATTGCTGATGGACGCTATAATACCCGTGTGAGGGTCCTCACCATCAACATCAGTCACTGTGAATTCAAGACCAAAATCACAAAATATATTTCCAAAAAGACCTCGAACTTCAGTCTTGATAAATGCAAATGGAGGTTGAAGTTTGTGACAGTAATCATTGAATTCGATTGCATTCTCTAAACTGGCATCAGCAAAAACAACAGCCTGCAAATGGTACCCATATATCAATTGATTCTAGTATGACATGCATGTCTAAGGAAAATCATAGATCAAATCAAGTTTATAAGCGAGAAACAATACAAGTATAATTAAGACAAAGAATATATCACCCATACCAAACTCATAGAAACTTTTGTTAAACGTTTTTAAAAAAATCATACATCAAATCAAATGAATAATCAAGAAACAATACAAGTAGAATTACGACAAAGAATATATCAACCATACGAAGCTCATAGAAACCTTTTCTTTTCTTTTTTCAAAAAAGAAAAAGATCAAATAACACAACATTTTACCGATTTCAACTCCAAGATCATGATAGCGGAAATCAGCAAGACAAACAACCCCCGAACGCCATCTCGGTCACCATCATCGAACGCCATTTCGGTCAGACTGTCACCGACCCGTTCACAGCCCTACTTACGGTTACTAGAAAAAAAAAAACTAGAAAAACTGAACCTAATTAGAAAACAAGTTGCAATAAAAAAAAAATTTTAAAATCCTGCAATCTAATGTCCTTCTCTCTCCCGATGCTCAGCAAGGCCACCGGCTGTTCTGAACCTGTTCCTGCAGGTGTCTACAGGACATACGAAGGTGTCGTGTCTATGGATAATGCTATTGAGATGATATGTCAATCCGTTTGCAAAATCGAAATAGCGACCACATTGATAACATCTATATTGCTGGGGCTGATTTTGAGGATTTTGGGGATTATCCATGATAAAAACACGAGACAATGAGTAGTAGGACTATCAAAATCGATCAAGGAAGAAACCACAGCAAACAAAGAACACGGATATGGAAGATAACTGCCACAGAGAGAAGTTGCTAGGGAGAGAGAAAATGTGCTGAATCTTTTTCGATACTATTCCAAGTACAGAGGTCAAGTTTATACGTACAAAACCTCGGTTGGTCTAGCTGGCAGGTTTACCTGCTGAGCTATGCAATTGGTTAACTGAGATTATTAGGAGACTAATGCTTCCACGGTTTCCCAGCGGAAAGCACTAGAGCTGGAATAATACAATCTGCAGTGGATAAATGGTACTGCTACCACAAATAAGGATCTTCTGCACATCACCTGTCAGAAATTTATTGACTTAACTTAAACCCCGCTTTTTGACCCGATTCTTCTCCATTTCTGGTGATCTTTCTTTTTCTTTTTCTTTTTTAAATTAAAAACTATCACAGTGAATGTGATAAAGCATGTCGTTTTAAAATTCATTTGATGAATTGCCGACCCCTTCTCATAGAGTTTGAATATCTAAAGATTGGAAATTCTTATATGCACCACAAACTTTTTAAAAAATTTATATAAAGATATATAAATGGATTAAAATTAAATAAATGTTATAGACATTCATTTATTCTAATTATATATGTGTGTTTAACTTTTTAAGGGAGGAAAATAGATTCACATTTCAGCTTCCGATTCATCCTCCTATCTCAATCTTAGAATTATTATTTTTTATTTTAATTAGTATTTCCTCAAACTTAATTGTTGAATAGTTGAAACAGTATCAAATATTATGAGAAAATGTTAATTAGTTAAAGCCCCAAATATGAAAATATCTAGCCAACCGTAAAATACAAAATAGAAGAAAAGGAAAATGGGCCAATCGTGCGTAATGCAATGCCATATTATTTTGTATCATATGAGATGAATGTCTCTACATTTCTCTCATCCATATAGGGTTGTTAATCGAATTGAGCACCGAGCACATTCAGCTTATTGTGAGAATTGAACTTCATACCTCTTGCATGTATTGCCAGAATTACACCGCCAAATGCTTAGTTGTGTATTTCTTGTCTAAAAATAACATTTTAAACATCAACACTAATTTAGTTCATTAAAAAAATAATTAAAACTTATTCTTAAATTTTTAAACGAATCCAAGTCCAACACAAAAAAAGAAAAAAACTATTATTCTTAAAAATATATGAAGTTGAAATGAAGAATCTAAATGATATATCCCTATATTAAACTTTAAACTCTATATCGATGGCATTATGACTTTTAAAACTTAAAAAATAATCATTGGTATTATTTTATGAAGATTAATATATATTATATACTAATACTAATCCAACTCATAGGAATCCAAGTAATACTTGTACATAAAACATAATATATACTTTAAAACATATTATTTGTGTTTCATAAGATTAATACATTATATATATAACTAATACTCACATATATTATAAGACTATACACATTATATAAAACTTATGCATACATATATATATTATATATTTATGATTATGTTAAAATATTAAAAAATTATAATGGCGCCATTATGTTTTATATAATGTGTATATATAAAACATAATATATTTTAGCATAATCATTATGTTAAAATATAACTATCAATAATATATAAAACACATTATACATAATGACTATACACATTTTATAAACTTATACATATATAAAACATAACTATCAAGCCGTGAAAAAGATTCAACAAAAGACAGAAACAAATTCACTAATGTGTGTCTGTGTCTACAATATATATATATATATATATATATATTTTGTGATCACTTTAATGTTATATATATTTAATGTTGAAGTTCTATAGATGTTATTTTTAATTTTATGAATGAATATTTTTAATGTCTTTGTATTTTAAAATATTATGTATTAGAATTTAGTATTTTATGAATAATTTTTTATTTTGTAATTTATTCAGTTTTTTATCAAAAAAAATGTGGACTAACTAACTATATTCCCTTCATTTTCTTATTTGAACTTATTATTATTACATTGTTTTTAATTCATTATTATGCAAACTTTAAATGCTTGGGTCAAGATAAAAAATTCAAAGATCCAAAATGGGTTCAAAGTAAAAGTATAAGCTCATTTAAACATTACACCCTAAATGCATCTATCAACTTTACATATAATGCTTCAGCCAGGGCCATCCCACTAGTAAACACAAACAGAAACCATGTTGTTACATTTGGATTAAATTACATTTGATTAGATTAGACCTTTCTTTTTGTGACTTTTTTTTTTGTTGAATCATGAGAAGGGTGCACTTCATGGCAGACATTCTCGTGGGTGTCTATTGAATTTGGATTTGATCATATATAACTTCTTTTTTTAGCTTTTTCCTTGGCAATATTAGTAAAACAAACTTGCTTTTTTGCCATGCAATCTTGAGCATTTGGTTTCACAACTTTCACTTATGGCAACTTATATGATGCCAATTCACAATTTCATTTGTATCATGATTTGGCCACTTTTCTATAAATAATTTCTAAAAGCTCTTTACGATATACATGAATTGTCAGTGAGTATTAAATAATTGTATTTTTTTTAGTTGAACAATTAAGTATTTAAACTCATTACTCAAAATTCAATAACTCAATTGAATCCTCCATGAGAATAAACTTTTTTCACCGACTTAAATATAAGTTACAACGCATATAATACTACACAAAGAATAGAAAAAGTTTTAAAATGTGTCTGAGTCTAATAAATCATATTTTTCTCTCTAAAATGGAAAAAGTTTTAGGTCACATGACAAATGCAAGAGGTTGGTCCCCATTTTCATGTATAAAACATTTTTATCAACAACTCAGTTGGGTTTCAACAAATGTATAAAGGCCGCAAAGCTGAAATAAGAAGAGCTATTCCTTGATTAGGCTGGCCCTTTTCTATTTGGGCCTTAACGGCCTAGTACTAGTTACGATAATGGACACAGTAGGGTATTTCTGTGGTCCACGCATATTTCCGCTGGTTAGCAAATTTCCTCTTGTTTTTTTCCCCCCTTGCAGTACTCATGATAGCAACACACCCAAAGGGAAACTCGATAAGGCAAAGGAAAGATATATGCATATTCAACCCTAAATCTACAAGTTTCATTATTAAATGATCTTTATCAATTAAATTATATTAATTTAATTTAATTTAAAATTAATATTTATATTTCTATTTTTAAATATTCAAAATTGAATATATATATATATATATATATATATTTCATATAAAACTTCACTCACTTCAAAAAAACATAAAACTTCACTCACCTCTTTAATATAATTGATTTATATTTTTCTAACTTATTTAGTCCTTTTAATAATTTTATAAGATTAATAACAATGATAATGTAATAATTTTTTAAAGTTAATGATTATTCATAATTTTTTATTAAGTTAAAAATGAAAATTTAATTATAAACTATTCGAGTTTGAGTTTAGACTTGTTCAACGGTGAACTCATAGTACAATATAAGGGTTCAAAGTTTTCAAATGAACTCAAATGAATAATTGAGCTCGGGTTGTTAACATTAATTTTTCAGTCGGATCAAGTTAGACTTCAAGCTATTTTAAATATTTAAATTTCTCACAGGTTTGGTAATCCCACCGCAACTGCATCCATCAACTTTACATATAATACTTCCACGCTGCCATACAAGGGTAAACACAAACAAAAGCCATATTATTAGATATGGATTTGATTAGACCCTTCCCTTCTTTTTTCTGTTGAATCGTGAGAAGGGAGCATTTCATGGCAGTAGGGATGTCAATGGAGCCGCTTAGCGGGGTTGGAGTAGCTCCGATTCCATTTCACTTCTAAATAATTATTTTCACCCCCGCTCCATCTCTGTCTTTAGAATTTTTAAAGAAATTATGAGTTTTACTCTAACCTCATTTTAGAACATCCGTTTCAGCCCCTAATTCATCTTCGTTTTGATCTCGTTTTGATTCCTCTCTGACTGCACTTCAATTTTTAATTTTTTTTTTAAAAAATATTTCATTATACCATTAAAATAAATTTAATGCATATTTCACTAGACTAAAATTCAAGTAAATTACAAATATGAAGACACAAGCTCATTCAAACATGTCTTACACTAAAATTTAAATATTTGTAACTCAATAAATTCAAAGAAAAAAAAATAAAGCTTCCAAGCTAAAAACTTCAAATACAAAATAATGAAATATTTCATATATCAAATACAATCACTGATATAAATGTAAATAATTTCATCCTTAAAAGTTAATAATATAATTCATAGTTAGTTAAGTATATATTTAATAATATAAACTCATTTAAATAAATATATTTAATAATCATAGTTACATTTTTTTTAATGTTCATATATAGTTACATAAATAATAATATAACTATTTTAATTTACATTTTTAATAATATGATTCATAATTAATTTGTCAATAATATAAACTCATTTGAATCTACATAGTTAATAATATAAATTCATTTCATCAATACGGTTAATAATATAATTTATAGTTAGTTAAGTATATGTTTAATAATATAAACTCATTTAAATCAATATAGTTAATAATCATAGTTACATAGTTTTTTTAATGTTATATATAATTACATAAATAATAATATAACTATTTTAATTTACATTTTTAATAATATGATTCATAATTAATTAGTCAATAATATAAACTCATTTGAATCTACATAGTTAATAATATAAACTTATTTAATCAATATAGTTAATAATATAATTCATAGTTAGTTAAGTATATATTTAATAAGATAAACTCATTTAAATCAATATAGTTAATAATCATAGTTACATAGTTTTTTAATGTTCATATATAGTTACATAAATAATAATATAACTATTTTAATTTACATTTTTAATAATATGATTCATAATTAATTAGTCAATAATATAAACTCATTTGAATCCACATAATTAGTAATATAAACTTATAGTCAGTTAGGTATAATAATTTAAATTCCTTTAATAATATAACTCAATTTATTTTAATTTTTTTTTAAAGTAACCAAATGGATAAAATGGTTTTCTTTTAAAAATATACTAAGAAAAAAATAGTATTTTTATTAGAGATAAAACTGAAGTCGAAGTCGAGATTTACGAAGGCGAATCCCCGCGGGGATTCAGTGGAGACAAATCAATAGGGACGAATCAATCCCCGGTCCTACCTCCACTCTCGCTAATTTCCACATTTTAGAATTCATCCCCACCTCCGCCCCGACTGAAGTTGGGGAATCTAAATCCCAACGGAATGGGCGAATCGAATCTCCAATAATATTCGCTTCATTGACATCCCTACATGTCAGACATTATCGTGGGAGTCTATTGAATTTGGATTTTATCATATAACTTGTTTTTCCTTTTTCCTTAGCAATATTAGCAAAAACAAACTTGCTTTTTGCCATGCCATGTTGATCATTGGGGGCGTCACAACAACTTTCACTTATGGCAACCTATATTCGCAATTTCATGCCTATCATGATTTGGACACTTTTCTATAAATAATTTTTAAAGCTCTTTAGATATGCCTATCAACAACTTTCCGCGGGTTGTCAAAATATGTTAGGAGAGAGCGAGAGATGGAGCAAATTTCCTCTTCTTTTTTTCCCCCTTTCAGTACCCTTGATAGCAACACACCCAAAGGGAAACTAGGTAAGGGAAAGGAAAGATATATGTATATTGAACCCTAAATCTACAAGTTTCATTATTAAATGATCTTTATCAATTAAATTATAATTCTTTTGTATAAAATTAAATATTCATATTTTTATTTTTAAATTCTTTAAATTGAAAATTTATTTTCTTAAAATAAATATATTTTTCATATAAAATTTTACTTACAATATTCTTAATGTAATTGATGTATATTCTGCTAACCTGTTTAGTCCATTTAATAATCATATTATATTAATAACAATGATAATATGATAATTTTTTAATATTAATTATTTTTTGTAAGTTTTTACTAAGTTAATGTGGAAAATTAATTATAAATGGAGATAATATTAAATTGGCTCTACAATTTTGTTGTTCTTTTCTTTTTACTTTTCCTTTTTTCGAAATAAGAAAGAATGCCTTAGACAAGATCATATTTAGCAAATGCTCAATCAAGTAAAAAAAATCTTCAAAAGAATTATGATCTTGACTTATAAATCTACTAAAATAGAATAACTAATAAGGTGACCAAATTACTCCCACAAAAACATTACTGAATAGATCAATTAGATTTTCTCCACACAAAAAATGAAGAAGAAAAAAAGACCAATTAGTTGTTCTTTTGGTTCTGATTATTGAAAATTCAAAGGTGACGCGTTGATAGAAAATGTCAAAAGATTGAAGATTTTCCAATGAGTGTTTACCTATTTACTTATTTTAGCACTACCAAGTTCAAACATAGACTGCTTTCCAATATACTCCACCAATCCAAGAAGAAAAAGAATCACATAAATTAAAATCGTTTATTTAGATGGTCCGAACTCCAATTAACTTCAAATTTAATTTGAAAACAAGTCGAAAATTTCGAAAATCTAAACATGCCCAAAGTAATTGTACTACAAAATATGAAAATCCATTATTTTTTTTAAAATAAAAGGATAAATTCATTAACAACACTTAGAATTACATCACATGAGAGACTATAAAACTATCCAAACCAAAAGCTAGATAAAAGTCCTAAATTAGCTAGGTAAAATATGCTATCACTACAAACAAAAACAAGAGCAATCAATTCGAAAGGAGGAGGAGAAAAACAGTGATTGACCAAAGTGAGAAATCTCTTCACCAGCATATGTTTAAATAATCTCTATCTAATTGTAATATGTTCATCATCACCAAATTCTTTTCCAGATTTGATATGTTAAAAGTTTAACTCTGAAATATTCATCCCATAGGAATATGCATGAATTCACTATAGTAGTGACAAAATCCATTTGTTTATTTCCTATAGTGCCACATAACAAATTCTTCTATAACTGAAACAGAAAAAAGTCAGAAAGAGAATAGAGAAATGAAAATATGATATAGACTAAAGCTATGGCGGAAGCCAGAGCCTTAATCTGGCCAAAAAATACAGATTTATGGTGTGAAGTTGCAGAGGAGACGCAACAAAGAGGGAGTAGAAGAGAGAGAAAATAAAGGAAAAAAGAGTAATGATGTATATAATAATTATGAAAATCCATTGTAATTCCCATAAGAAGACTCCAAGAAAATATATGACCTGAGTATGAGTATTGGTATTACACAGACAGACAAATATATATATATATATATATATATATATATATATATCAAAGATGTTGTAATTTAGTGTTAGCACATCTCATATTCTACTTAGAAGTCAAGGGTTCGATATCTAATCCCCAATGTAATATATATAAGCTCTATGAGAATTTATTTTTAGTTATAAATAAAACTAAAAAATGTAAATACATTTAATTATGAAATTAATATATTCTTTCTAAAATTTAAATGTTTCACATTTTTATTTCAAAATTTTTAAAATATATATATATCCTAAAATAAACACATTTTTTATTTAAAATATCATAAATATCTTTTTTAATTTAAAAAATTTACATTTCACTAGCACATAAATCTTAACACTAACTATATTAATATAAATTTGACACTCTGTAACATTGTTGGATACTTAAAAATTTTGTAACATCAATTGCAGTAAAAAAAAAACTCTCCTTAATATTTATCTCAAATAGGAAATGAATATTCAATGAATAGTTCTGAAATATAAAATTTATTAATATACGAATTTGAGTTACAAATCTCTGAAAAAATTATTAATTTACAAGAAAGACATTTCGATATTTCTCTTTTTTATAAAAAAAAAATTGATGTGCGAAATAAACTTAGTTTACATCAAACGAACATGAATTTTTAAAAAGTTCCTTCACTAAAATTATTTATTTGATGACTTGAAATTCTCAAATTTTAAATGAATTTACAATTAAGAATACTCTATTTTATAAGTCAAAACTTAAATAGTTAGATAAAGTGCAAAAAATTGTATTTTTAAACAAGTACCGATTAGATAATTGATTTAACAACTACCAAAGCAATTTAAGTAATTAGACTACTTATTTATCTAGTATATAATTTAAGAAGGCTTCAAATTGGGTTAGCCCATCTATGTTACGGACTTCAGTTCAATTCACAAACCCAATTTCATACTATATAATATTTGACTTCACGTGGACCAATAATGCTACACAAAATTATACACAGAATTCCTATTTAGATTCTGATTCCATACGCCTTTCCTTATATATACGGACTATGTACAATAGGTTTTCACACCACAACCTTTCACCGCGAACTGATTCTCCGTCTCTCCTTTCCTCAGTTTCAGACCGTTGCCTAAGCTTGATTCATCAGGTATTCTTTTAGAATTTTTAGTTTGATATTCTTCATAGCATTAGAGTCGCTGCTTTTTAGGCACCAATCGGATATACTATGAATCTATTGTTGAATTGATAATATAGCGCATATCTTTCTTTTCTGAATTTTTTATACTCCGATCTGTTTTTAATCGATAGTACAGATTTTTTTTAAAAAAAAAATAATTTAGCATAAGAATCTTCCATATCTTTCCTTCCTTCCGATCTGGTTGAGAAAAAAAAAATTACAATACAATTGGCGTTGCATAGATTTTATAGGGAATAAGAGTCTAGTTTCCCCTTAAAAAAAAAAAGAACCTAGTCAATAAACTTCTTGTAATTTTTCTCTTAAGGTTAACAAAATTGTTCTGAATCTTGTGATTTTTAATTTATTTGGAATAGGATGAGTGCCGTTAATCCCTACTGGTCTGAACTCCCCTGGCATCTCTTGGCCTCGATTGCAAAACGTTTAGCATTGATGGAAGATTTTGTTGCCTTTCGCGGTGTTTGCGTCTCTTGGCGAGACGCAGCCACTAAGGACTGTTGTAATAGGTCTCTGCCAAAAATTCCAATTCTCATGCTTGCAGAGAAAAGTGACAGTGACGATCGTGAGTTTTTCAGTCTATCAAGGGGTAAGATGTGGTTTAAGATGGCATTGCCTGAGACCAAAGGAAAAAGATGCATAGAATCGAAAGGATGGCTAATTACTCTAGGGTGTAAAGGAGAAATGCATCTGTTGCACCCTTTTTCTCGTGTACAGATCGAGCTCCCCAACATATCAACAACTATGGATTATGATGCTGAGCATTTTGACCAGAAACCTCATGTATTCATGTTATGCGCTGTGCTTTCATGTAGCCCTTTTGAATCAGACGACTATGCCGTGATGATTTCTGGTGCTTCTCTTGCATTGGATTTTTGGAGACCTGGAGAACAAATTTTGGACAAGAATTCATGTGGGACGTACCTATCTTTTTAGTAACCTTAGTTTCTTCAACGGAGGATTTTATGCTATCAATTATTCGGGTAAAATTTGGTTGTGTGATATATCAGGATCTCACGTTCCACGGGCAAAGGTGATTACTAGGATAGACAAAGAATTGTATGAATTCAATCACGCATATTTAGTGGAATCATTCGGTGAGTTGTTGGTCGTTTTTCGAGATGGGCGATGTAGGGATTTAGATGATGATTATGGGGCTACTCATTTTGACGTGGTTCGCCTAGATTTTAATGAAGGTCAATGTGGATGGACTGTAATGAATAGTTTAGGTGACATGTCTTTGTTTGTTGGACATAATTCATCCTTTGCTATTAATGCGAAGTGTTTTGAAGGTATCAAGTCTAACTGTATTTACTTTACTGATGACGCATATGATGCCTACGATCATTTCGAGTATGGAGGCGGAAAGGATATGGGTATTTATCACCTTGAAAATGGAGAGATCGAACGTTTGCCAGATTTTCAATCATTTAGCAAAATAAGTCCTCCAATTTGGATAGCGCCTTACTTTTGACTAGTTCATCTGCCTCCTCAGGGAATTGATGCTTGTGGCCTTCTGTCCGTTTCATTGATGCTAATTTATAGATAATAATTAGCTATAAATTATCGGTTTCGTATTGTATTTTTGTAATCTATTATTTTTGTTGTACTGAATTTCAAAGTACAAGCATCTTTTATTTACATTTGATAAATATATAAGATATCTATATAAAGTCGGTGATTTGTAGAGAGACAAGTAATAATATTGACATTGTATTATTAAATTTTATAAAATAAATAAATTAGTATAAAAATGAATAACTTTTTGTTAATCTTTTTTTCTTATGACTTGTTTATAGTGGAAGTGGTAATTAATGAAAAGACTTTCTTTCCAAAAAAAATAAAGCTATATTTAGTTACCATAAAAGAAAAGACTTTCTTTCCAAAAAAAATAAAGCTATATTTAGTTACCATAAAAGAAAAAAATTCTGTTCAAGAAAAGAGTGTCTTTCATTTATTAAAACAACTATAGGAAGGACGGACTTTCTATTCATCAGTACTATAATAAACTCCTTCCTTTCTTTAGGAATTCCTGATTTTCACAGTAGTATTCAATATTCATATTCATATTCATCAGCAGTAATTTTGCTAGGTTTAGTTGGCAAATCTCCACTTATTAATTACAGATTTTGATATTATACTCATCCAATTTACCCTCACACATGCTAGTTCCAAGAAAGTACTTTTTGTGAACGAGTTAATTAAGATAAAAAACCTTTTGATATAGAACTACTTTTTGTCCTCGAGTTCATTACTTTTTCTTTTCTTTTTGATATTATTACTCCTGATTTTAAAATTTTATACAGCAGTATATTTCAGTTTTCCCAAATATGAAAATCTCTAGCCAAGCCAACAAATACAAAATAGAAGAAGAGGAAAAATGGACCATCCGTGACATGATACAGCACCATCATCTGGCCAAAAACATCAATTTTGTGCGTAAGGCAATGCCATATTTTTAGCATATGAGATGAATGCCATATACATATGGGGTGAATGCACCCATGTTAACTAATTAAATGAAGGGAGAAGAGGGTATTCAGATACATCATCTTTTAGGCACATCTTTTTTCTTGCTTTTCTTTGTTTCTCACAGGTTTGGGAATGCATCCATCAACTTTACATATAATGCTTCAGCCAGGGCCATCCCACTGGTAAACACAAACAGAAACCATGATGTCACATTTGGATTAAATTACATTTGATTAGATTAGACCCTTCTTTTTGTGACTTTCTTCAGTTGAATCATGAGAAGAGGGCACTTCATGGCAGACATTCTCGTGGGCGTCTATTGAATTTGGATTTGATCAATATAAGCAAAGCAAACTTGCTTTTTGCCATGCAATCTTGAGCATTTGGTTTCACAACTTTCACTTATGGCAACTTATATGATGCCAATTCACAATTTCGTTTGTGTCATTATTCGACCACTTCTCTATAAATAATTTCGAAAATCTCTTTACGATACTAGTATTAAATAATTGTATTTTTTTTTTGTTGAATAAATTCAAAATTCAATAACTGAATTGAATCCTCCGTGAGAGAATTTTTTTTCACCGACTTAATATAACTTACAACGCATATAATACTTCACAAAGAATACAAAAAGTTTTAAAATGCGTGGAGTCTAATAAATCATATTTTTCTCACTAAAATGGAAATAG
This sequence comes from Apocynum venetum, assembly GCA_019593545.1. Lineage (NCBI taxonomy): Eukaryota > Viridiplantae > Streptophyta > Magnoliopsida > Gentianales > Apocynaceae > Apocynum > Apocynum venetum. Next base: position 6,875,697 of record SRSM01000132.1, read on the forward strand.
TTTTAGGGCACAAGACATATCCAAGAGGTTGGGCCCTATTTTCATGTATAAAGCATTTTTATCAATACTCGTTGGTTTTAAGAAATTTATAAAAGCTCCAAAGTTGAAATGAGATGGGCTATACCTTGTTTAGGCTGTCCCTATTTCCATTTGGGCTTCAACGGCCTAGTTACGACAATGGCCACTCCACGCATATTTCCGCTGGTTGTCAGAACATGTCAGGAGAGAGCGAGGGATGGAACAAATTTCCTCTTCTTCTTTTTTTTATTCCCCTTTCAGTACTCTTGATAGCAACACACCCAAAGGGAAACTCGATAAGGCAAAGGAAAGATATATGCATGTTGAACCCTAAATCTACAAGTTTCATTATTAAATGATCTTTATCAATTAAATTATATTCATTTAATTTAAAATTGAATATTCAAATTTCTATTTTAAATATTCAAAATTGAATATCTATTTTTTCTTTATATGATATATATATCATATAAAACTTCACTCACTTAAAAAAAAACATAAAATTTCACTCACCTCTTTAATATAATTGATTTATATTTTTTAACTTACTTAGTCTCTTTAATAATTTTATTAGATTAATAACAATGATAATGTAGTAAATTTTTAAGGTCAATGACTAATGATAATTTTTTATTAAGTTAAAAGTAAAAATTTAATTCTAAACGGAGATAATACTAAATTGGCTCCACAATTTTGTTGCCTTTGCCCGTTGTTTAGATGGTCCAAACTCTAATAACTTCAAATTCAATTCCAAAACAAGTGGAATTATTTTATTTGAATCTTCTAATTAAATTTTCAAGTTAATATTTCAAATTAAATAATCTAAGATTTTTGAATTATTTTCTTTGGTTCAAATTTTATTTCTAATAAAAGTATATAAATTCACATTATCTTCAAATTAAATTCTTAAAATAATTCACTTGATTTTCAAATTTTTAAAGTTGTCAAGTATATCTACGAAATATTGATAGCAAAAATCCAAATGTCTACGAAATATCTACTTGGCAAGTATATCTAATAAATCTTTCTTGCAAATGTCCAAAAATTCACTTATATTAAATTTTTTTAAGGCAGCAAGTATTTCTAAGAAATTTTAGAGCATCTCCAATGCACCAATGTCAATGTTAAAAAAAATATAACACGTAACAATTTATAATTGAAGTGTCTATGTCAACTAATTTGACATTCAAGTTTAAAAATTGTCTCCAATGCATAATGTCAACAATCAATTACATTGTAAATATGTCATTTGCTAATTAGTGAATTTTAGTAAAAAATAATATTGTTTATCTATATATGTTGAGTCAACATATTAAAAAGATATTAAAATATGATATTCTCCTTGACATTGTAAATAAATATCAACGTGACATTATCTGATAATATTTGTATTTGAGAAAAAAAAATTGATGACATCATTGACTCTGATGATGTGGGATGACTTTTTTTGTATTGAAAATGCTTAAAGTCTTAATTTTTTTTTACCAAAAAAATATTTTGTTACTAAAAAAAATTTACATTAAAATATATTTAGATTTATTATATACAACAATTCGTATTATCTTCAAATTCAAAAGGTCAGGATGTATATCTTAAAGTCTCAATTTTTAAAAAGAAAATAATTTAATAAAAAAATTTACGTTATCTTTAATTCAAACTACAGGAGAAAAAAATCGGTTTATTAATCTGAAGCTCCCTTTCATCTTCTAGACAAGCATGATAAGGTGAAATTTCAAGCTGATGGCTCTATAATATATTTATGTCCTTTAGAGAGATTGTGTAAGCGTGATTCTTGACATTGTTTTGCTCTCGCGTTCTTCAATTCTCTACTGTGATCGACTCCTACAGTGTAAGAGGCATTATTTGATTCTTAAACATAATGTTATGATATTCGAGACTCAATATTAGCAGCTTAAGTAAGCAAAGAGCTTTTCATTTCTAAAATGGCAAATTCTTTGTGTCAAAATTCATTTTTTAAATATTAGCACTAGAAAGATTTGAATCAGGTGCCATCTCTTGCATGCATTCGATTGATATCATCTTCTTCACGTACGAAATTGAACAATCTGATCACGTTGAAAAGAGAAAATGAACAGTGATATATATATTAATCTTTCTTACTGAAAAATGGAGATCCCTTATTCTCCCAAGGATTAATTAGTAGCATAATTCTTTACATTTGAATAATATTTGTGTTTTTCTTATTCTATTATTAGTCATCTTTATTACCCATTTTGGGTATTACATTGCTAACTCTCTCATTGAGACCTTTTCATTTGAGTCGAAAATATTGGAGAAAAGTTACTGGATGGACTTAGCTATGGATTGGAGGATCCATTTTGCTTTGGCAGGTTGTTTTTTCTTACTTCTTTATCACAATGTCTCCTTTTCAAGATTTATATATTTTCTTTTGTTTATTTTTTTTTTAATGTAAGAATAGATCTCAAACTCTTATATAACATAGAATTGCATTTCCTATCTTATATTGATATTAGCTTCAATTGTAATGGTTTTGGGGAAATTCTGCATCACTACTGTACTCGGACCTTTCTTATGAAGGAACTTGGAAGATCTATTAGTATTGTCCTCAAAGTTATGAATTAGACAGTGCCATGAACTCTTGGATCATCCTTTCTGGGCATCAAGTTGGCATTCAAAAGTGTTTTTATATTTTATTTTTTGAAAGGGCATTCAAAAGTTTTGATGCTCAAAGAAAATTTCTTTGTGTCTGAAGGCTGAAGCCCACCCGCAAAAGAGAATGGATGTTGCACAATTTTCCTGTATTCTGGCTTTTGGTAGAATCATGAAGATCTTCAAGAACTTAAAAAAAGGAATGTTGAAAACCTTTTTTTCTTTTAGAGCGTAGTGAGAATCACCAAAATTCTCTACAACTAGAGAATTTTCTCCCACCTCCTACAATATTAAAGCTTATATTTTTAACTAATTGAGAACCAAAAATTCTCTCAAAAATGTTCAAAGTTTTTTTTGCAAAAAAAATCCCATAAGCAATAATGAGAATATAATTTGAACCCCGCTTGTATGGATTTATTAAAAAATTAAAAATAATAATTACATTCATAATGACATATTCTTTCTATTACGGAATCAAGAATCATGGGATTGTGTTGATATATAATTTGGATACTACTATATCTTGTAAATCTTGTAAAAAGGCTTTATTGTGATCAATGTAAATCGTAGTTTAGGATTGCTGCGTTATTTTCGGATAGGTAGGGTTTTGTAAACTTCTATATATATTTGTCTTTGAATAAATTTGGCTATTGAAGCATTTCTGGCTGCCTACAATTTCTGAGTTTTTACTTTCTTGGACATGAACTTTTGTATTAATTCTTTGAAAGAATCAACACCGGGGCTTAAGATTTAATCATCTCCTTGCATAGGAATTTTTGAATTACATAGAATTTCAAAAACAACTAATTATATATATAATCTATAATAACTTATTCTAGATTAACTTTTTACTATTATAGAACATAACAGCTTATACATAATCTATAATAGTTTGCAAACTGATCATCATCTTAGGAACTCATATATATATATATATATATATATATATATATAGACTATTAAAAAATAATTATATATTCATCCTTTTATAATTTATATTTTAAAATTATTTTAAAAATACAATCTTGTGTGCACGGGTGCAAAATTAAATTAAATATTATACAAACATTAAATTTTGATTCAAATGTACAAAAAAATTATGTTAAATTTGTATTACATGTTTAAAATGATATAATTAATATTTTATTCTCATAATCGTTATTGTCATAGTTATAAGATATAAATTATATACTACAATTTCATTATTATAATTATATAATTATAATCACATGTAATTATAATAACATGTGATTATAATTATATAATTTTATTTCTATGTTAAATACCAATAAAAAATAATTTACGTGCGAGTGTAATGCTACTTAAAAAAAAGTTTAACTCAACCATAAACAATTTTCACTTTTTTTTTTGAGAAACATTTCATGAGTTTACAGTTTTGTTTTACAAAGAATTTAACATATCCCATGACAAAAAAAAAAAGAAAAGAAAAGATTTTAACATATCTCTAAATTTTAAAATCTAATCGTAATGCATTTTTTTCATATTTCTACATCGTCATAAAAGCTCTCGTTATTTAATTCCTTAAAAGGTAAATATATGTGTCCAAACAAGAATAGGTAGTTTTCCTTCAATAATTCATTCTACGAACGAAATCCAGTCACGAAAATAAGACAAAGACAAGATATGCATATGCCCATAATACACTTTTATAACAAACCTAGAGGAACTCTTTTTTAAATAAAAAGAAAAAATCAACCCCTAGAATGTTATAGACCAGGTCTATGTGAAGAAAAATTCCTCGTTTCACCGGTAAGAATACAACTGAGCATCTACACCCAGAAAATGGGAAATAAAAATTGAAAAGAATTACCTTGTAACATCCGTGAAATTCCATTGTCACACAAAATCCAAGATTGAACTAAAAAGAACCACTACTTTTTCCGAAAATTAGTAGAAGTAGTAGTATAAATCCTAGCACCACAAATGTGTTGAAGAAATCATAGTTAGACCCACAAAATCCGCACAAATCTGGTTTCACAAATCTCCAGGCTCTCACCTCAACTGAAGTTATCTCAGGGAAACGTACTACTAGTGTCATGTATAATGTATGTTGGAATTTGTCCACTTGATCGATCCAAAACACTTAATGATGTTGTCCAAGATCCAACCCAATTATGATAGGTTTATTACATAACTTAGGTCTTTCTCTCGGCTTGCACAAATGACAAAAAAATGCTGCTTGACTCGAATAAACCTTTCTTGTCTCTCGAGTCAACCGAGCAGGTCAATTCTGACCCGCTCCTGGATGGACCTCATATAAATACTATATTTCTCTCATTTGTAGGGTAGCCAATTAGATTTCTTCTGTTTGTTCTTTCCTCTTTCCTGCGACTCCTTTCTTGATATCATTCATTCTCTCTGTTACCTTATCTATTTAGAATAGATTGTAAAGTGAGATTGAGAAAGAGAGGCTTGAATAATCTTTCTGAGGGTGTAAACACTAAATATAGAAATTGTGTTCTTGATTGAGTATTGTCGAATAGGTTTTATACCGAATCACGTAATTCTTGTGTTGCTTCTATCTTTATTTTTGCTTTCATGATTCTCTGATTGTTGGATCAAAACCCAACAGTGGTATTAGAGCACTGGTTTGCTCGTTGATCTATGCCAAGGCCGGGAAAAAGATATCAGAGGTTTGTACGGTGTAAACCGCGTATTGTAATTTTCTCTTGTTAAATTTGAGACTCCTGCACCAAAAAGGTAAAGTGTTCAGAAACTCTATTCTTTGGCTCATCTTTGTTTTTGGGTGTTTTAATACTCCCATCTAGGAATAGACTGGTAAAGGCTATTCCTTTTCAAAAACCATAAAAAACCCCACTAAGGCATGACGTATCTGTGTCCTGTGGAATTTTTGTTTTATTGATTGCTTAAATTCAGTACTTGTGTGAGTAAATCTGAGTTGCGATTGAAATTGTGTTTTCTGATTGAGGGATATTTCTATTCTTTTTTAATCTATATTTCTCTATTATCGAGGATCTTTGTTGTACTTCTCTGTGACAGAATATTCAACTTTTTATACTTAAATTAAATTGTCCATTGAGTCTTGAACTACTACATCTGTGTTTACTTCAACTAGAATGACATATTTCTTTGAAAATGCATTTTATTATTTGGAATTTCTAACTACTATTTGCTTAAGTTGATCCAATATATCGTCAGTATATCTGTTGTTTGAATCTGCACCTGTTTTCTGAATTTTCTGGTAGTTATTATGTCTAGTACTAAGACTGATGTTGAGGCCTTTAATGGCCAAGGTGACTATAGAGTTTGGAAAATGAAAATGAGAGCTATTATAGTTCAAAATAAAGTTCAGTAGGGTATTTATAATCCAAAGTCCTTTCGAGAATCTTGGAATGATGAAATTTTATCTAAAAAATTAGAGCTAGTACATAGTATTCTAGTACTGCATTTATCTGATAATGTGCTCAGACAACTTGTTATTCTTAATTCTACTTATAAAATGTGGAGTAAACTTGATAAACTATTTGGTTTCAAAATATCTGTTGCAAAGTCCTTGAATGATAATCTGGATGATTTAAACAAAATCATTGTTGAATTGTTTAATATTGAGGAGTCTATTTCTGATGAAAATCAAACTGTGATTTTGTTGAATTCATTGTCTGATTCATTTAAGGATGTTAAGTCTGCTATCAAATATAGTAGGGTAGACCTGTCTCTTGCTGATGTTAACTCTGCTCTTCAGTCTAAAGAACTTAACCTTAAAATGGAGAATAAGGGTAATGGGGGAGAACTTGTATGTTAAAGGTAGACTTGATAAAAAGGAACATCACTTCAATAGGAATAAATCTAGAAGTAAAGGCAGGCCTAAATCCAGGGATAAAGAAAATATGAAGTGTTTATACTGTGGAAAGAATGGTCATCTGAAGAATAGATGTTTCAAAATAATTAAGGATGAGAAACTTAACAAAAATGAAAATAATAACAGTAATTATCATAGCAATAGCAACAGTAGTGAATATGATATTACTATAAATACTATGTATGTTGAAGTATTGTGTGCTACAGATAATTGTGTCTTTTCTGACTGGCTTCTTGACTGTAGTTGCACCTTTCACATGAGTCCCAATAGGGACTAGTTTGACACCTTTGAGATAGTATATGAAGGTAAAGTGTATATAAGCAATAATGAGTATTGTCAAATTAAAGTTGTTGGTTCTATCTATATTAGAATATATTGTGAGATGGTAAGAAAACTAACTGATGTTAGATTTGTACCTGATTTGAGGAGAAACTTAATTTCTCTTGGTATGTTTGACTAAACTGACTATTCATACAAGATAGAAAATGATCGTCTTAAGGTTTGTAAAGGCTCACTCATTATCTTGAAGGGAGAAAAGATAAATGACTTGTATGTGTTATCTGGTTCTATTGTCTCTAAAAACTCTGCATTATTTGTAAAACATGTTAATAAAACAGGTATGTTGTGGCATAAAAGAATATGTCACATTAGTGAAAAGGGCTTACAGTTTCTAAGCAAACCGAATCTTTTAAATGGTAATATTGTTGAATCTATTAAATTCTGTGAGTATTGCATCTTAGGAAACAACACAAGCTAAGTTTTTCAACTGGCACACATAAGACTACTGAAATCTTAGAGTACATTCATTCTGACTTATGGGGTCCTGAAAGAACTTCTACATATGAGGGGAATGTGTATTTTCTATCTATAGTTGATGATTTTTCAAGAAAAGTGTGGATTTTCTTACTAAAGTCTAAGGATCAAATTTTTCAAAAGTTCAGACAATGGAAAACTCTTGTTGAAAATCAAACTTGCAAGAAAATTAAGTTTATTAGAACTGATAATGGGCTTGAGTTCTGTAATCAAAGTTTTGACCATTTGTGTGTTTCCCATGACATTGTAAGACATAAAACTGTAAGATTTAATCCCCAACATAGTAGGATTGCTAAGAGAATGAATAGAACTGTAATGGATAAAGTAAGATATTATATGATATCTTCTGGTATACCTAAACCATTATGGGGTGAGGCAGTCAACACTGCTATTTATCTAATAAACAAATCTCATTCAATTGCTATAAACTTTAGAACACCTGAGAAACTATGGTTTGGTTCCCTACTAGACCTGAATAACCTTAGAGTTTTTGGATGTAAAGCCTTTGCACATCAAAATGATGGAAAATTAGACCCTAGATCCAAGAATGGTGTCTTTTTGGACTACCCTAATGGTGTAAAGGGATATAAAGTTCAGTTGATAGGAAAGCCAAGAGTGAATGTAGCAATTAGTAGGAATGTAATCTTTAATAAAAATGATATGCCTTGTGTTAAGTCATATCCTAATCCTATTAATCCTACTTATCTTCCCTCAAGTAAAAAAGTTCTTCAGGTGGAGGACATTTTTGTTCTTAGAATCAACCTACATTGACCAATAGAAATGAAGAAAATGATGACCCTAAAGCTGTTCTTGATGAAGAACACCTAGGTAACTTACCTAAAAACCTTGAACCGGAATCAGAAATTGATTTTGATAATGATGGTGATCAACACTCAATAGCTCAAAGTCAAGCTCTGCAAGATTATCAACCGACAAGAGATAGAATGAGAAGGAATGTGAAAGCTCTAAACAAGTATGTGTACTTATACTTAATTTCTTATGTCTTTGATGCAGGAAGACTAGTTGAAAAAAAAAAACTAACTTAGTATGAAGAACTACTGATGAGTCCAAATTATGACTCTTGGCTAAGTGCTATGAAAGAGGAACTGTCCTCCCTACACAAGAATAACACTTGGGTCTTGGTACCAAACCTGGTAAGAAAAATATGGTAGACTACAAATAGGTTTTCAAGGTAAAGGAAACTGAAATTCCTACTGAACAACCAACGTTCAAAGCAAGATTGGTTACTAAGGGATTCACTCAAGTTGAAGATGTTGATTTTATTGAATTTTTTTTCTCATGTTGTTAAATACAAGACTATTAGAATTATTTTGTTTTAAATTGCCTTTTATGATCTAGAACTTGAACAACTAGATGTTAAAACTACTTTCTTACATAGTGAATTAGATGAAACAAGTTATATGAATCAACCTCCTAATTTTGAAAAGGGTAAGAATGACGTTGTCAGTCTACTAAATAAGTCCTTGTATGGACTTAAACAATCCCTAATGCAATGGTACAAAAGGTTTGACACTTTCATGGTAAGAATTGGTTTCAAAAGAAATAATTTTGATAATTGTTTATATTTCTCTCGTGATTCTGTTGATAATGTTGTTTACTTGCTTCTTTATGTAGATAATATGCTTATATCTAGTAAACACATTATAAAATAGTTAAACTTAAATGTTTACTGAAAACTGAATTTGATATGAAAGACTTGGGTATTACATATAGAATTCTTGGAATGCAAATTAACAGAAACATAAGTAATAATTCTATGTTTATTTCTCAACAATTTTTTCTGAAAAAGATTGTTTCTAAATTCTCTATGAATTCCTGCAAACTTGTGAATGTGCCTTTTGCTTTCCACTTTCAAACTTGTCCTAAAACTGAATATGAAAAGTCTGAAATAAAGCATGTTCCTTATAGAATGGTTATTGGCTCTATTACATATTCCATGGTTTCTACCAGACCTGATTTTGCGTATTCAATTAGCTTAATGAATAGATTCATGTATAACCCTGGTAAATATCATTGGCATTCATTAAAATGGTATGAAGTCAATTGAACACTCTCTCAAACTATTGATGCATGTGTTCAAGATGGAATTTGTTGGAATTTGTCCACCTGATCAACCCAAAACACCCAATGATGTTGTCCAAGATCCAACCCAATGATGATGGGCTTATTACATGACTTGAGCCTCTTTCTCGGCTTACACAAATGACAGAAAAATGCTGCTGGACTTGGATAAACCTTTCTTGTCTCTCGGATCAACCGAGCGGGTCAAATTCTGACCCGCTTTTTGATGGACCTCGTATAAATACTATGTTTCTCTCATTTGTAGGGTAGCCGATTAGAGTTCTTCTGGTTGTTATTTCCTCTTCCTGCGACTTTTCTCCTTGTATCATTTATTCTCTCTATTACCTTATCTATTTAGAATAAATTGTAAAGTGAGATTAAGAAAGAGAGAGGCTCGAGTAGTCTTCCTGATGGTGTAAACACTAAATAGAGATATTGTGTTCTTGGCCGAACATCGTGGAGTAGGTTTTATACCGAACCACGTAATTCTTGTGTTGCTTCTGTCTTTAATTTTGCTTTCGCAATTCTCTGATTGTTGGATCAAAACCCAACAATATAAGTACTTGATGCCAAAATGCTAATTAACACAATCTTCCAAGGGACAAAAACACATGAAGTTAATAGATAGGCTTCGTGGAGTACATTCCAATAGTTATAGATTTAGAGCTATTTTCAAATATTGGATCTCTTCTATACCTCTCTTTCTTTGGTGGTCTGATTTTTATAAGTTTATTATCCTTCTTGAATCTTGAATATGTTTTGTTGCACATTTATTTTAAAAGTTTCATTCTTGAATCTTGAACTTTTCTGCAAGCTTTTGAGTGACATTCTTCTTGCTGAATGTGTGATGGTTAATGTTGTCTCATTCGCCCTTTTTTCCTACGATAAATTAAATGAGATTTTACAAAGAATACCTCTTCTTCGGATGTAACATATATAGTCTGAAAATCTCGTGTCATTATACTCGTTCTATATGATGTGCCCTAACTTCTACAAGATGTTGCTATTTTACCGGATCCGATTAAGTACTCACCAACAAAGATGTAAATTTCACCATTTATGTTACACTTTCTAGAATAAAGATGAACAGAGCTTTCATCATATAGATTGACAAATATGAGGGCAATATGATGGCGATAAATGCTCTATGTAATTATCCTAAGAGTTCAATGTTCATTGTTAGTGGAAGAGAAAGGACTTCACTTGGTGTATGGCTTGCTCAATGTAAAAATCTGGGAATTGCGACTGAGCATGGTTATTTCCTAAGGTACAAGTAACATGTCTTTGTTGTGACTTTCCTATTTAATCTTTTGAATCACCATCTGTTGTATGCTCTATATTAATTATGCAAGTGGAATAATCCTCTAATTGGGAATCTCTAGTTGCTAATATTGATTGCAAGGAAATTGTAGAAGTAAAACCAATAATGAAGCTCTACATTGAGGCAACTAATATTTCTAACATAGAAACTAAGGTAAGGAACTGTTGGATGGAGCAGATGCGCATTCACCAACATTCAATGGATCCATTCATCCATATGTACAAGACATATACACTTTGTGGCTGCTTTGAAAAAATTTCATTAGCAAATTGTGTTGTGCCATGCAAGGAGTGAAAAAGGGTTCAATTGCCCTTGACACTCCCTTTGGTTAGCAAGCAAAGTAGTCTGGTTGGTATATTTCAGTGGGGGTATGGAGAACAGTTTAAGGTAAAAAACATATGCCACCAAAAAATTTACTTAGTATAGTTTTGTGAATTTTCTCAGCCTTTTACTGATCAAAGGTGGTCATTAATTTGTATAGATACATTTTTTATTAATTTTTTTATAAAAAAATATGTTGATATCATTTAAATATCTCTATTTTATTTCTTTAAGTAATAATTCTATAGAATGTTCTATGAACTTAAAACGTTTTTCAATATGTGTTTTATAAGTTAAAACTTATCATGAGTATTTAAATTTATTTTCTAAATACATGCATTCATTTTAAAAATTTATAAAATAGGTTCTACAACTTTTGGAGTTGATTGGAAACTAAATTTGCATGTTTGAAAAACTTAAGGATGACTTTTTTATACTTGCGGTCAATCGGAAGATAGCACGCATTGTCCGCTAACCATCCAGATGAGTCTGGTGATGTAGCAAGCGCTCAAGCGATCAACCGATGTATACCAGGTATCGTTCGCTAACTATCAAGAGAAATTTTGTATTTCAGCGGACGACCAATCACTCTAGCAGTCAACCTCAAGTCTCTTAAGTGTAATTTATCATTTTTATGACCGTTGAAACACACATATAAATACTCAAATGTTTGAAAATTTTAAAATTACTATTTTCTGAGCAAAAATTTGATATAGATTTATTATAGAACATCTTAGAAACATTCTTAAACCCTTTCTAAACATTTACATTGTGAAAATCATCCAAGAAAAGTTTTATACACCTAAAAGTGTTCTTGAGCAATCTTATGAAGTAATTATTCAATGAGGTCATTATTCTACAATTGATACATCTTTACAACTAAGGTGATATCTATATTATACCATCTTTTTTTATTTCTAGTAAACATATTCAAGGTTGCATTTAGCTTAAAACACTAGGGATTAAAGTGAATATTAAATTGAAGATAATTGTGATTATCTTGTTTATGTGTATTTCATTAATTGTTGTATTGGAGATTATTGTAGAATCAATGTTGTATTGTAAAACTCAAAGAGTTGGGTGAACATTAATTGATTGGGAGGTTTGTAAAACCTTAAGGAGAATTGGGTGAGCCTTCTTTTGTAATATTTTATACTTGATCAATGAAAGATTTTTATGAAATCCTTAAGTAGATAACTTAAGATAATGGATTAGATTTTGTTGGACAAATCGAACCACTATAAATCATTGTATTCTTTGTTTTAATTCTGCGATTTACTTGTACATATTATTCCACACGTAAACTGTATACCAAATGTTTAATATTTATTATCTTAAAAGCGTATAATTGAATTAAGTTGCAAAAATCTAATAAAACCTAATTCACTCCTCCCCTTCTTAGATTTTTCAATACTACTGCTCTCTGTTTTTTTTTTTTTTTGCTGGTCTGCTTCAGTTTGGTTCTTGGCTTGATGTTCTTTTATGTTTGTTGAAGTGCATTTTGGTGGAAATGTTCTTAGGGCTAGTGTTTCTCATGTTTGGATACTCTCTTGTTTTTTCTGTTTGTCGGTCTAAACAATTTAATCTCCAAGATCCTAGCTACCTTTGTGCTCGCGTCTGTACTTTTTTCTGGTTGCTTTTGTGTTTTTGTTGGTAGACCTTTGAACATGGGCAGAGCCACATAGAAATTTTAGAAGGCTAGGATGGGCTATAGTCCTACCTAATAAAAAAATTTCTTTAGTAAAAAATTTTAAAATTTTATGAACTAGAGCAAGGTACAATATATTTAATTAGACAAGACAGGATAATAATTTTTTTATTTTAAATCTCATTCATTTGAATTTTGATTTAACATGATAACTTTGATAAAGAAAAACAAATTTGACAAAATATTAAGACAAAAAGGGAGAAAACATTATTTCTTTTGACGATTTTTTTTAGAAAAAGGTTTATGTCTTATTGATTTTTTTATAGATAAGTTTATTGATTTAATTTTAATTTGACAACATAATTTTAATAATAATAAATAATAATACAAGAAAAATTAAAAGCTCATAAACAAGCGATTAAGGTACAAGATTGTTTATAAGTAATAGAACAATAGAAAACTTAATTTTTTCAAACAAAAATTAAATGCAAGCTTATTTTTATTAAACTATTCTTTTTTTTAGTGAAATTTTATAATTTACTTAGTGAAATATTTTAGTTTAATTGTTTTGAAATAAACTTTGAATCGAATTTAAAATTAAACTGTATTAAAATCATGATTAGAACTGTTTGAAATCTTAATCGTGTTAGAGCTGACTGAAACCATAAATCATCAGTAGCTTAGTTTATAAGCTGATACTTTAATGTTTCAATTTCCAATTATCATTTTATGAACCACTTATCGAGAGTTTATAAACTTAAACCCGTAGTTCATAAACAGGATACTACCATTTACTCCAGCCCCATGGGTTAAAAATATCTGGCTACTCCCCTACCTTTGAATCTGTGTTCTATATAGATCTAGACTTGAGGGCATATATCCCTATCTCTAGGCTACTTATCGGTTACCTCTTGAATTTGATCACATGCAATACGACAAACTCATTGAGAATAATTGGTTACAACTATGAGGGAAGAAAATGTTAAGGAGTAGAAAGAGATCATGAGGAAAAACAATAGGATTAATTTGAAGGACTGTCCTCATTGAAATTCAATTGTAAATTTTCAAGAATTTTAATAAAATTCTATAGAATTTAGTAGAATATATATATATATATATATATATATATATATAATAGATGAACTAATTCTTGAATAAACTTCTTTATTGATTTTTCTTTCACTTTAGATTTTATATTTTTTTTGTATGTTTTGCTAGAAATATGTATGTCTTATATTACATAAATTTATACATATGAAATTTTGAATGAAGTTTTTTTATTTCATGTCTTAGTTCTATTGCTAATAATTTCAAGATGAAACAAAGAACAAATTGCTTAGAAAAAAATTTCTTACACCAAGTTAGATTCATGAGTGAGCTATAGTATAATTCATCATCTCTCGAGTATATGAATTATATGAAATTTTATGTCATAATTTTTTTATGGAATTCGGTGAATTTTATTGGAGTTTTTGTAATAAAATAGATAAAATAATTTACACATAAAAATTACATATAAACAAATCAATATATGTGTAGAAAATTATTATCGTGGGATGATGAATATTATGTTATAGCAACCAAATTGAGAGAGATACGTGATATTTTTTTTATTATTATTTTTCTTGGCAATAATAAGATGAATTTCATAAAATTCCTAGAAGTCATAATCGGATTTATGAAAGAATTGTTTCTTCATTTTTTTTACTTTAAATTCCTTTAAATTTGCATTAAAAATAGAATTTCATTGAAATTCATGATTTTTTTTAAAACACTAAAATCTTATGAAATCAATTAAATTCCATATTGATAACCTTGAATTTTGATGAATTTCATTATTGAAAATATGTGAAATGAGGACACTCCCTTAGTGTTAGTATCAAACTTATTTACTTCTTAATTCTTGAATAGCAACTCTATCATTAGCATATTCAAGAGGGCAAAAACTTATTATTCCTTATCATTGGTCTAGAAACATATAGTTCGATATTTAAATTCTATTGATACTAAGGTTTTGTCTCCAAATAATACGGAAAACTAAAACCTGACTTCTTATTAGAGCCAAGAACTGCCCTCTGATTTAACTAGCAGGTGAGGAATTGTGAATATAAAAAAGAAAAAAGGAACACGCCTGTTCAAATTGAAAAGGAAAATTATGGCATTTACCCTAAGCAGAGCCAGAACAACATCATCAACTACCCACAAATCAAGAATTTGGGGAGAAGAACTAATGGTGCATGCAATTGATCAATAACAGTTCATACATAATCATGGATTGTCACCGCAGCAAGCAATATCCTAGATTATATTTTAAATTCCCCCCCCCCCCCCGGTAATTTGTTGTTGGCATGAGGAACATCATCAAGTGCGTCATGATGATGCAAGAGGTTGGCCCATGCAAGATGATGTTACAAGCATGCTAAACACACAAAACCCACAAAGAAGTGGGTAAAGACGTATTCTTTCCATCAATTTTCAGCCTTCTCAAATCATGGCTTAGGAAAATCTCCACTTTGGACTGTGATGGAAGTATGGATATATAGGGGTTGGTCAGCGACAATTTTCATTGGCGAAATTCACTATGTCCCTCTCTGCATGAGCTCCTATTTGCTCTATTTGTTTCAACTTCCATTTGCATAAAAGAAAAGCTGACCTTCGACACAATCATTGCTTAACATTACCCTTTGGAATTCGCAACCCTTTAATCTCTTCTAATTTGCCTTCTAATATTCCCTTTTCCCCATTTTAATATATCCTACACATGTAAAGCAAGTACTATTGTTTACCTACTAACCTATGGCTAGAGCGTATAATTAATGGTGGATACACTGCTAGGGGCAAAGACCTTCCAAGAACATCCTTAAAAAGCAAATTGAGAAACACCATCCTTTTTTGTAGATGCTTTACACAATATAATTACCACCGATTTAAATAAGTTATATTTTGAGAAGATTTATTTATTCTAAAAATAACTAGTTTATTGAATAGGACTAGTACCATAGTCGAATAGAATAAGAGAAGAAGAGGTATCATTCATTAACTTGGTCTTGTCAAAACTTAGTGATGGTGAAGTAAGATGCTTCAGAAAGTTCTTGTCCCTTGGCTACAAATCATCTGCCAAGCAATTGAACTAATGCCACTCTTTCTCATGATTTCATTCCTACTTTTCATGTGCCTATCTTGGTGGCGTGGAGGCCTCCCTTTTGTATCATTCCAACTTTTAAAATATGTTCCAAAGTTAAGCTGATTTGGCATTAACCTCACAGAGAATGTGTTGGACCAGAATTTTCTCATTCAAGTCTTTGATTCAATAGGTACAATCTCAACATTACAGTTACATATTGGTTACGCTTAATTAATTATTCTCTGCATGTGACAATGAGTGTATTTATTTTTGCTATTCTTTATATATACGCCAAGTAAACTCATTAAATACATGTAATAACTCTAAAACCAAATGTAAAACCTTTAGCACCAAGATAATCCTAAATGTTGATTTCAACATATTGTTTCTTTATTAGGAATATCTTCAACGAATATAATGGTTTATCTTTTTCTAAGAGAATATTTACGCCCCTCTTTCCAAGGTTAATCATCCTTTGGTTGGAAAGGATTGATAGGATGCCAAAGTTCCCTTCCCTTTCCATCCTCTGACCGAAATTGCGGCATACAAGATTAAAGATTTAAAGTCAAGGAAATACAACTAGATCTTCTTTATCATCATCTTCTTGGTTCCTAAGCTTTTTGAATTCAAAGTTCAAACCCTGAATTCACATAATTCCTTTTTATCAACATTTTCAAGATTATGAAGGGTCAATGTCAGCCTTTCAAGAATGCATCAAAAAGCTCACTTTTGGTTCTTGTGGGATCTTTAATTACCAGAAATGCAGGTCCATGTTCTTCTGCTACATAATCTTTGTGGTCAGACAGTCTCCCAAGGCTCCAAAAGCATTTTCTTTATAAAGGAAATTAGGTCAATGTTAATTATCTTCATGAATTAGGTTTGGGGCTCGTAGGGCCCTAGTGGGCTTTGATCGGCTTGTGGGCCCTATAATGGGCTGTCCAAGACATTTACAATAAGAAAACTCATTATTACAGTTCCTTTCTTTTGCGGCCCGTCGGGTTTTAAAAAAATAAATTTATAAACCTTGACCAGTCACCAGTTTCTAAACATTTTAGACAACATATTGACTGTACAAAACAAATATTTTAAAATTTTATTACATTTTATTTTCTGTCCATTTTGATTCATTTATTTTCTCACTGATGTCATTCTATATTTATGATTTTATCACTATATTTTTTTTAAAACAAATGTTTTCTTTCCCAATTGGCTGGTTAAGTTTCTCACTCTACACTATGGGGATTCTGATAAATCCAGTTACATAGATCGAAAAGTATATTTCATATACTAATAATTTAGATAACCTTTTATCATTAACACGTTATTTAGAGTGAAGTCAAGCCAAAGTCTAATTTGTAGTATGGTATTAAAATCAATCCTAATATGATGTTATAGTTTAGTCCTGTGTTGCACTATTTATAAATATTCAATTCTAATCCAAAAATGTCTTTTAAAGTAAAATCAAGTCCGAGATTAATTTTCAACTATTTGCATATACATGTAAAATAAAATAAAAAACTGGGGCGGGGAGGGGGGGGGGTGACTAACTATCTTATGTACATATTTCGCTTCCAGTTCTAGCCCTACTATCAAGACATAATTATAAAACAAAAATCAATTTCTCTCAAAAGCTTGATTGGAACAAAACCAAAAAAAAAAAAACCCCAAAAACGTCCATAAAATTTGATATAATCAATCGTGTGCCAATAATTGATTGAATATTTGATTCATAATGCAAAATATGAGATTAAATCTAACAACTTAAAAAGAAAAGAAAAAATAATATGATATACATGAAGCTCCTCATCCCCAAACTCACAAGCATGTCTGGATCCTCGATTGCTTTTCTTTTCTTTTCTTCTCTTCCTGTTTAGTTTATATTAAAATTTGCCATGTGCCCTTATAATTAAAACTGGCCCTTTTGTTTCCAATTATCTATTTGTTGTCCCCTCTTCAAAAAAAGTAACCATGGCTTTGGCAGGCTTTCTTTAACTGGCCCTTTATTTTGCTGCAGTTTCTTCATTAGATTTCATGGGAATGTCCGATCAAAATTTGTAGGCAACATACTTGTTTATTTATCAAGATCTTTGAGCCATTCATGCATATATTGGTTAGCCTTTAGGTGCAAAATAAACCAACTTCTTGGCTTCTTTCGATTAGTTGTATTTCGTGCAGAGTACAACTCCTGATAGGCAGAACCCCACGCCACCCCCCCCCCCCAGCATCCAAAAAGAAAAACAAAAACCAAAATTTCTCCTTCTTCCATAACAAAGAAATTTAAAAAGTGAAATTTGTCACCACAAGGCTGCTATTGACTAAATGGGCGCATATATTTGAATATGAACATCTTAACGAAGTTTAAACTTTTTCAAAAAAGTATATTTTTTCATATTTAACATTTAATTACTCAATTAGCTAGTAATTAAATATTTATATTTATATTTTAAAATATTCAAATTCTTAAAAAAATATAAGTATCATTTAAAATTTTACTAATAAATTATTTTATGATTTTATTACTAACTATATTAATAACAAAGATAATTAGTTATCGATTATTTTATGATGAAAGACTATTCTTAAAATTTATATTAAATCATTCAATTGGAGACAAAAAAGTATTACAAAACGGGAAAGAACGCAGACACAATTAACTGCAAAATGCACAAAGGGGCGTTTGAGAGGAGAGATTTTCGCCATCTTTTTTGTCTTTTGCCTCATTTCAGAAATATATAAAGTCCAGTAACGATTAATCAAGTTTTCTTTCTTTCTTTCTTTTTTTCCCTCAAAGACTTTACTGATTTCATAATTGCCAACAAACGAGTTAAATATATCCATCCATACACTATGGCGATAGATATATGATGTATAAAGATAATGGTGAATAAAAGGAGTGTTATCAAATTAACAAAAATAGCAAGAGCTTCACACCAAATTTCTAAAGTTTCCTTTGAATCTTTCTTATTAATTTAACCTCTCCATCTCATATTTGATATGTCCCGGGGAGTCTGATGTGCCCTCTCCTTCAAAAAATATATTTCCACATTGCTCTCAGAATGTAGAATTAATTAGAAAGGTAGAGCAAAAGGCAACTTTCTTCATTCCTCCTCTCTAGAATAAAGTCACTTTTTTGCTATATTGTCTCTACATATTCTTCCAATATATACATTTCGTTATTATTATAAATACTGTGATCAAAATTTACATAGATCAATAAATATTTTTTAAAAAATATCATTATTTATTATATGTTTGTTTTTATTGAAACGCTTTTTATTATATTTCGTGTCTTCAACTATTACTTCATTTTTCTTCCATCAATAAAGATAATATTTAAAAAATAAATAAAGGACAAAAAAAAAAGACATTCAACTATTTATAATAAATAGAGGATATAGGGATTATATATTGAAAAATGAATCAACTCAAAGAGTGATTCCACATAGACTGGTTAGGACCATGTCCTACCCCGAATGCTGGAAGACAAAGACCACCAATGAAAAAGAATAGAATTTTTCTGAACAATTGCCGGTCAAACGAATCCAACTTCATTGAGAAGTTTTAGCCTCGCCATTGAGTTAATATTTCAGTTATCAAACGTGCGATTCTTAGCTTAAGAAAGATTAGAATTCAATTCTTGTGCATATAAAAAAAAATTATACCATGTTCGGACTAAAAAAATGAAAAATGTTGGTTATATTTGGTCTAAACTTTAAAATTATTTTTAAAATTTTCATAAAAATATCTCTCAAAACATTTTTTTTCTATATTCACATATGTATCCCACTCATTCACATAAAAAATAATTTATTATTACATTTTAATTAAAATTACAATCTCAAACAATTTATTAACTATTATCTATATATTTTATATTATTGTATAAATATAAAATTCAAAATATATCAATTAAATTTTAATTTTTAATGAAAAATTCTTATATAATCATAAATCCATTTCAAAACAAAACAAAAAAAATTAAAAAATCAATCCAAATATACCTCTTATTTTTGTTTTGGGAGTGGAAAAATGTGTTTGCATAAAAAAAACATTAGCAAATCTAAACGCGCATGCACATGCGTGCGTGCTTGCCTAAGCATGCAGGTATGTACGCGTGCCAGCAAAGCCTTCTTAATTAAATTCGGAAATTCCGGCATATCATAGAAAACGACAGCTAGAAAAAGTATGTGCAAGAAAATCTTAGCCTTAACAAACTATGTAGTAAAAGGTAAAATCTGTTAGTTCTCAACAGAATCATTCCAAGTCCAAAAATGCACATAAAAAACATAAGGAATGCAGCAGACGCAGTACTATGAAAATTCAATATTTCAGGATAAAATAGAAAGATACTTCCTCTTTTTTTTTTTTTAGGATAATCCTTATTCTCCCTTTTTTATCTGAAAATTATTTTGTCAATTTCGAATATGGTGTTTATCTTAAGAAAATTTGCTAAAATTTTTTTTAAAAATTAGAATGACTGAGGGTTTCTTTCTTCTTGATTTGATTTGATTTGATTTTGAATAAAATTTTCTCTACTCTTTCGTCTTCTACATCAGCCAAAAGGGTTTCTTTCTATTTGATTTGATTTTATTAACTCGTTTATCTGTCCTCTTTCATTTTCTTAAATGTATTTATAAATAAAAGGATTACTACTAACTATTCCAAAATTTAATGTAAAGATAAAAGACGAATAAAAGTAGTATTATTGTACTCTGTTGATTTACTGTTTCACGAAATTGACAAATAAATAAATTGAGATAACAAATATTTCTTTTTGCAAGATTTTGTGAATTGAGTAATTCTTTTTTCTGAAATATTGTTAAAAAGTATTTATGCATATTTGCGTTATGCATGATATTTAAAAACTAATTTGGAATGTGAGGTGAAATTGGAAAAAGAAAGAATGGAGATGAGAGCTGACACAAAGAACATCTAGGGAAGTGGGAAAGAGAAACACCCAAAGCAAAGAACTTTGGAACCCCAGAATCAAGTGTAATTCCTATCTGTCTTCAAAGCCAAAGTAAAGAATAACAGAAATCAGTATCTATTGTGCCCTATAAAAATTGACACAAAAGCTAAAGTTTCAGTCTATGTATTGGAGACTGGAAACACACACCCCTGCCCCCCAACCCCACTCCCCCATGCCCTCTCTCTCCACTCAATTTTTTCTTCCTTCCTTTGGACAATTTTTTAGAAACTCTCTCTATGCATGTCTTGATCACAACCCAGTATTTATTTCCCCACAACCACATGGGTGTAACTCTAGCAGTACTCCACAGATAGCCCATTTTTAGTGCTTTCTTTATTAGCTCATATACCTTGAAGTTGCAGATTGTCAGAATATAAAAACCAAGGTATAGAAGCTGAGAGACTCGAGAGAGAATTAAGAAGGTAGGTATAGTAGTACAACTGGAATTCTATTATTTTGGCGTTTTGAAAGCTTTGGAAATGGTGGAAAATTGAATTTGTAACTTGGAATGGTTACATTATGTTGGATGGATTTGCTGGGAGGTGTGCAGCAAAAAATGGCATTTACTCATGAGAATAATTGGTGCAACAGCTATCTTGATCAGAGAAGAACAAGACAAATCCAATGTGAACAAATACAAGCAGTTTCATCAGTACTAATAGAAGAAGAAGAAGAAGAAACAAGGATGGATTCTAGCTGCTGCAGCATCTCCCATCCAATCATTTCAATTTTTGTTTTCTTTCTCTTCTTTATCTTCTCTGTCTGTCCTGCCCACTCTCTGCCAACAGACACTTTCAATCGGACACATCAGACTTTCCGACCCGGCGAGGAGTCACAGAAGTTAAGGATGATTCGAGCCCATCTCTCCAAGATCAATAAGCCTCCTATCAAGACAATTCAGGCATCTTCATCTCCCTCTCCCTCTCATGCTTGATTTCAAGATTTCTCTATTTAGCTGTTCTCTAATTTTATGATGTTCTGTTGCAGAGTCCTGATGGTGATCTTATAGACTGTGTATTATCTCATCAACAACCATCTTTTGACCATCCTCAGTTGAAGGGGCAAAAACCATTGGTAATTTTCGTTTTATTTTCTCCCAATTGGATTAATCTTGTTGTAGTATCTGCTACATTAACACAAATTTCATTTGTCTTGAGGGTTTTACAATTATATTTACAGTAAGTTGGTAAAAAATTGTAGGATCCACCAGAGAGGCCAAAAGAACATAATCCAACAGGTATGTTATCAGAAGAAAACTTCCAATTATGGAGCATGTCTGGTGAATCTTGCCCAGAAGGAACTGTTCCAATTCGAAGAACAACCGAGCAAGACATTCTCAGAGCTAGCTCAATTCGAAGATTTGGCAGAAAATTAAGAAGACCTGTTCGAAGAGATTCCACAAGCAATGGCCATGAGGTCAGTCAGAACATAATCTTTCCGAACTTCCATTTTTTTTTATTTTTCTTTTTCTAATTAGCATGTTTTCACTATGTGCTTTTTCTTTCTTTCTTTTCCTTGTTTGAGTAAATTGAAATTTTGAGACCACAATGAAAGGGAAAGTACAGTAACACTTGAGGAACAATTTCTTGTACAACTACTTTTTTGGTCTAAGGAAATTCCGAAAGGGAAAAAGACAACTTATGGTCAAAATTAGACAATAAATTTGTTAACTTTTACCACTAAATTTGTTATTTCTTTAATCTCTATTTCTTTCTTCCATTAAATTTATGTCAGACTTCTTTCTCAGACCGGACTTTCATGGCGTCTTTACCTAGTATAGTTTTCACTCACTATTTCGAAGGACATTTTCTTCCATGCCTGAATTTATATCACACTTCCCTTGGTTAAAATAAAAAACTCCCAATTGTCTTTTACAAAAAATTGAACAGAAGATTTCCAAGATTCTTTTTCTGCAACAAAATATAATTTCCTTCATCATAATTTTTTGTTAAAATTTTAATTGATATAAAAAAAAATATACAATATATACATTAATCATAAACCTGATCACGCTTAAACCGCATCCCAAAATTTTCAATAAACTGTGTTACTATGTTATATTTTTTATACAATTTATTAATTTATTAATTTTCATGTCCTTGATCACAGCATGCTGTGGGATATGTGACTGGAGATCAATATTATGGAGCAAAAGCAAGCATAAATGTATGGGCACCAAGAGTTGCAAGTCAATATGAATTCAGCTTATCACAGATTTGGGTTATTGCTGGTTCTTTTGGGGATGATCTTAACACCATTGAAGCTGGTTGGCAGGCATGTTCATGATAGTAAATAATGTCACTCTAATGTGCATTTATATTGAGAAGAATTATTTTTGCTATAATGGGATATGACATTTTCAACTACTGCTCTCAAATTCATTGAATTGCTTCTTTCTTTTTTCAGCTTTTTTTTTTTTTTAATTCATTGAATTTTTGTACTTTAGCCATAGATGCTAACACATTTAATTTCCACAGGTTAGTCCAGAGCTGTATGGGGACAGCTACCCCAGATTCTTCACTTATTGGACTGTGAGTTGCTAAGTTTTTTTTACTGTTCTTCATCTTATTTTTACTGTTTTCCTTATAAGTAACACGTAATATTATCAAGTGAAAACTGAAAATATTCAATTAATATATGGTTTGCAGAGCGATGCATATCAAGCCACTGGGTGTTACAATTTGCTTTGCTCGGGTTTTGTTCAGACGAACAATCGGATAGCAATTGGAGCAGCCATTTCTCCCACATCTTCATACAATGGTGGTCAATTTGATATCAGCTTATTAATTTGGAAGGTAAACATTATTTCTTTACACCCAAACTAGGGCTTCCAAGACTCACCCACACACATACCCAAACAATAGATCTATATTTTAGCTAACTATAATACGACAATAAATTCATAAAAAAAAAAATTAATTACTATTGATTTTGAATCCAAACGGATTGCTTATTTATTTTGTAATATCAATTTCCTAAATAACTTGATTTCAGAAGGCAACAAATCCTCTGAAAATAGTGGTAGTAGAATCTTTTTTTCTTTTTCGAAATAATTATGTTTGACCCAACATCGAGAAGGCAGACAAATGAAGAATTTTAAGCATATGTTTGATTCTAGAATAGCTAAACACACTTAACTAAGGTTGAAGTGGGCCTTTATAGAATCACATAGTATCTATAAAGATAAGATTTGCATATGAAAAGTTCAAAAAATCTATCTGGAAAATTTGTAAAATCAAGAAAACCATGCAAATTAAGGGCACTAAGTTCACTAAAAACCCACATGGAAAGCGAGAAATTGTTGGTATTAAGACTAATTAACACGATTTTACTTTATACGTACAAACGCTTTTTGAAGAAGTCTGAGGCATAACATATCTTACACCGTGTAGGCCAAATAGCTAACATATACCAGTTGAGTCATTGTAGGCGTGCTCATCAATCTTCGTTTTCATCATCGTAGAAGAATCCCAGTGGACAATTATTTTCTTTCTATGCTTTTCTTTTCTTATTTTGTCAGATTCTCTACAGCCTTAATTTCCAAGCAAAGACTTCCACTAGTTACCTCTCTCATTTTTAACCTTTTCTTTGGTCCCTTTCTAGAAAGACCGAGAATCGACACTTTATGTGCTAGCAGTGACCTAATTTTTTAGATATTTTTGCTAAGTTTTCATTAGCTCTAAAAATTTAAGCCGATATAAAAAAGATTTAGTTTAACTTGTTAAAGTTTAATTATGATAAATCAAGAAAAAAAATTTATCACTTGCATAATTTTATAATTTAGAGTCAAAGTAACATTTTTTTTATATATTTTAATATACGATGTACATGTGCAGGATCCGAAACATGGGAATTGGTGGTTAGAGTTTGGATCGGGGATTTTAGTAGGTTATTGGCCATCCGCTTTGTTCACACTCCTTAGAGGCTCAGCAAGTATGGTACAATTTGGTGGAGAAATAGTGAACAGTAGATCCTCAGGATTTCACACATCAACCCAAATGGGGAGTGGGCATTTTGCTGGAGAAGGGTTTGGGAAAGCCTCCTATTTCAGAAATTTGCAGGTGGTTGATTGGGATAATAGTTTAATTCCATTATCAAATCTTCGAGTATTAGCTGATCATCCAAATTGCTATGATATACAAGGAGGAATTAATCGTGTTTGGGGAAATTACTTTTATTATGGAGGACCAGGGAGAAATTCAAGATGTCCTTAAAATGAAAATATTGGGTACACAACCTTTTTTTTTCTTTTTCTTTTTCTTTTTCTTTTTTGGGGGGTGGCCTGGTGGTGGAGGGGTAAATTATTCTAGATTTTGGGCAATGTGGGTTTGCTCTTTCGGGGTCAAAATAGACCATTGGGGTATTCTTTATATGTTTTCTTTCAAGCTAACAAGTTATCGATAAATTACACCGATTTTAGGCTTCTGTATATTTTGTGATAATTTAATAGTGAATATATTTTGTATTTTCTCAGTCTCTTTAAATCTCTTTTCTTTCCCTCATTTTTTTTTTATCAAAGGGAATTATATTTTATATTAATGGCCAAAATAGAGATTACATGGGATGACCAATAATATCAGTTTGCATGTTGTCATCCTTGGAGGATTTCTATAACTTAGAGGTAAGATTTCCTAATTATGAAAACAGGATTGACCACAGGGAAATTTTTGGTACAATTCCTTATTTCTATAATAGCGTAAAAAATGGACAGTTGTTCGAAAGATTAATTTCTAGTGTCGGAGTTTATTTTTTTTGGCTTGCCGACGACCGAAAGTTGTACCGAACCCACTCATGTTCATGGGTGCTACCCCAAAATTCCGTGCAAGCACTTGGTAAGAGAAGGGCCCAAACCGGTCGTGCCTTTGAGCAGTCACATTATTAGAAGACAAAGCTTTTAGTACACATTAATAAGAGAATTTGCATACTTTATATTAAAATTTACAAAATTAAGAATTAAAAATGACATTTTTTTAAAGTAAATTACCTAAAGAGTAAGACAATTTAAATAAGCTACTTTAAAATGAAAAAAAAAACTTAGAGATTATATTGAAAAAAAGCTAAAAATTTATTTATTAGAGTATTTTTAATACACAATGTCAATGCAAAAAAAAGTTATCTTTCAATATTGACACGTCCAGTATTGACACTTATATATATGTAAATTTTATAAATATAAATATGATATATATATAATTATTTTAAATTTACACAATTAAGAATTAACAATAATAATTTTTAAAGTAAATTACCTAAAGAGCCCGCAACCAATTTTCTATAGGCATGATATTGAAAAAATGTTTAAAAAATTATTTATTAAACTCTATAAAACAACTTACATTTGAGGAATATAATTTTACTTTTAAATTATATTTATCTTTATATACATATATTGAAACTAAAGTACTAAAGTATAGTAAAATATATCCCATGCCAAGGATGTCTAATAAATTTCATGTTTATCAGGCATTGATGATTTTCATATGATGTTAAAAAAGTGCAATAAAGATAATAGTGATCAATGCCATGTAACTTATGCTGGTTTTTTTAATAAGTATGTGTCATTATTAACCTTAATTACATCTGTTCCTATGATGTTAGAGTGCTATTAGTAAAGTAAATACCTTTTTTTTGTCTTTTTTCTTTTTCCATTTTTTGGCTATATGCTTTCTTCTTCTTCTTTTTTTTCTTTTTTTTCTAATTTCTTAAGAAAGGGAAGTGGGAAGGCTGAGAAGTGTGAAAAAGAGAGAGAAATATATAGGATTTAATCTAGTATTGAAGAATTGCTTCATACATTTAGCCGTGTGCAACTTAAATCAGTTAAATGTAAAAAAAAAAAAATCAAATGAGAAATATTAGTAATATATATGAATTAAAAGAAAAATGAAGTCCATCACAATTTCATTTGTCTTTTTCTAGTACAATTTTTTTTAAAATGTTAAGTTAAAGGAGTTGGTTTGATCGGTAACGTGATGGAATTCTTTACCTACTAAGTAAGATCTTTGAGATTATTGTACAGGACTTAAGTTGCAAGAGTTTGAACTTAATTAATGCACATTTTTTAATCAAAGTTGTAGAAATGCAAAAGGAAAAAAAAAGAAAAGAAAGAGAAGTATTTTGCATGTTACATGTGTAAGAGTTTATCAGGCATCCCTATCACATGTGCTGCTCTCATTTATCTAGTACTGCATTAATATAACAATCCATGGAACGTTTCTATTTCTAATTAGGAAGGTCAAAAAACCTTTAATTATATTCATCAAGGTTTAAAATACATAAAAGTTTAAAGTCAAAGCGTTCATTCATTCAAAGTTCAAACTACCACTAGGAATATTTATTTAGTTTCTGAATTTTTCCACCTATCGGTAATGTGTCATTCCACAAGTCAAATTTTTCTGCCAGTTTTACATCATAGTCTTGCACTATATTTAATTACCAAAAAAAAGGAAACAAAGAAAAAAGGGCGCAATATCTATTTTTTATCAAGATATATGGATATCCCAAATCTATTTCTCCAAAAGTAAAAGTATGTCTTGACATTTTTAAACATAAAGATCTCAAATAAAAGTCAAATTCAAACTCAGTGATATTGTATAAGTATTAACAAGTTAATTGCTTATTTATTCCAACTTTATTTATCTAACTTAATTTGTAATACGTTTAAACAAATTATTCTAATAGTGAAAAATTATTAGACAATGTATAAGTTTTAGTGCATAAATATTATGTCAGAAACTTTATAAAAAAAATATGAAAGATTGTCACATAATCAAATAAACAAAACAACATCTAAGTTTCCGTTCTGTTGCTTCTATTGGGTGTTATTGCACGTCACTCTGATTCATCGATTCTACATGCTATGGCATCTAGAGTTTCAATTTTGAATACATTGAGAGACTTGCATTGTTGCATAGTGTTGGCTTTGCGTAAAGCCAGAGTAATAAGCGGGTGTTTTTAGAAGGAGATTGTCAGCTAACTCATCTTCCGTTGATATTTTCTGGAGGAACATACAATTGAGGTTATAAAAGAACTTCTTTGTTTATTTGATTTTCATCATATTTTGTATATTGTAAAAGAAGGAAATTATCTTGTTCATCATTTAAGTAGACTTGATTTGTCATCTTCTGCTGCTTGCTGATTTACTTTCGTAATGATTTTATTTTATTTTTTCAAGAAAAAAAATTTCCCTTCTAATTTGAAGTTGCAGATAAACAAAATCTTAACCTCCAAGATAAGCTAGTGCACAGAGAACACTTGATGATTATCCATATTTCATTATGCACGAGAGATCGTGGTGCACTAAAGTCAGGGACTCAGATTTTTTTTTTTAATCAGTAAGTCATGGACTTACTGATTAGTCTTTCACGAGAGATTAGTCTTTCAATATTAATTTTATTTTAAAAAGTTAAAAAGGTTGTTTTACAAACAAAATAATTGTTTTGCATATTGTTGTAATTAAAAATAAAAATATTATTAGTGGTGTTGAATTTGAATGCTCATTTTAATTCAATACCAGAACTGAAAAAAAAATATTGCATTTAAGTTATTATAAACGTGGTTAGTGGTGTTATCAATTAATTAGTAAAATATAAATATATTAAATTAAATAAGTTATGTTTATTTTTAAAAGTTAAAAATAAAAATATATATTTTTATTATACGACAAATAGAGTGTACCGTGTACTATTAATTTCTGCGACCTTTTTTTCGAAACTAATGCTTTCAAATAGTGACCAAAAAAAAAAACTCCTAAAATAACTTTAATTTAAAAAGAAAGCTCTACTTTTTATAAGCGCTGCAGAAATATCAAGAACAAGATTCGTTGATCCTGCAAAGTTTGAAACCCCCCAACCTTTCTCATCGCCATCAACGTTAAGTTGCTTTGCCTGATAAAAAATTAACCTCATTGGTGAACAAAAGTTGATGAACAAGACTCGTTTCTTTAGCTACTGTTGCACCGCCCCCGGCCCCCT
The DNA here is from genome assembly GCA_019593545.1 of Apocynum venetum. Classification (NCBI taxonomy): domain Eukaryota; kingdom Viridiplantae; phylum Streptophyta; class Magnoliopsida; order Gentianales; family Apocynaceae; genus Apocynum; species Apocynum venetum. Next base: position 6,904,435 of record SRSM01000132.1, read on the forward strand.
TCCCAAACATTGAGGAGGAAGGGGTGCAACCACTATTTTAATGACTTTTGATTAATCTTTGGCATTAATGAGAATTAAAAACATTGATTGAAGCAAGCAACGGTCTTCAGCAGCAAATCTTTAATGGCTTCACCAACCCATCACCAAAAACTATTGCAGACGCGTTGGATTTGCACTCACAGTGGACCATATGATCATACAAAGAAACATTACAGCTACACTTGCAATAATTTGTGGACCTTTAGTGGATCCATTCATAAATATGGATGATGAATAATCATGTGAACGTAGGGTAATTTCGTGATATATTATCTTGTTCTATACTCCTCAAAGATGTATCCATGCACACGGTCGATGATTTGGTTTTATTACTTTATTCCTGGACTCCGAGAGTCCGAGGAATACTATGATAGACCCAGCATAGGAATCCTTTAGATTTCGAGAGTGACCTGTTCATAGCCTGAGCCGAAAGGGCAAAACAATTCTTCTTTTCGCACCTCAAAGAAAAAAGAAGTATTCAATCGTTCAATTACTACTCAAAATTCATCATGAATAAGTATTCCCAATTTATTTCTCATATGCTAAGTGAATCAAAATACTCTGAAATATATTAATTTTTTTGTGTATTTTGATAGTCTTAAACCAAAAAAATGAAATTTGTAATGAAAAGAGCCAATAATTCACACGGACAAATAATAAAAAAAAAATCAAGGACCAACAAATTTTAAATAATCATTAAAGACTAAAATAGTTTTTTTTTTAAAAAAAATCAAGGGCTAAAATATATCTCTTGTCTCCAACTCGGAAACTTTGGATCAATCTTCTTGTTGTCCAACATGTTTTCATTGATAGTTGCCCAAGTCTCTTGAGATTGTTAGGAGGTGTGGGAAAGCCCATTAAAAATTTGAACAATTTTATTTTTACATTTAAGGTGGGGAAAAGACTTCGGCCCACTATTGGGCCATCATATAAGCCCATAATTCTGCTATAACAATTGAAGCTTTTCCGAACTTCATGCTAATAAATCGGGTATTTACTTTGGTTTTTTTCTTCTGAAAATGAGATTTAGCTAAAGATTCTTCTCAACGACATACCAAAGTAAGATTAATTCTTATTTTAATCATATTCTTATTGTTAATATCCGTCGATATCAAAGATGGACCTGACCTAACTCCATATTTGCCAATGACAGAGGTGATTTTCCCATTTTGATCCCATATTGCAAACGACGAAGGGTCCATTTCGGATCACCTTTACCCACAGGGCCACTCTAGATCTCATTTTGAGAGAAAATGACCATTATGGGTAAAAACTTTTTTCTTAGAGATAAAAAATGATTTTTTTTTAAAAAAAGGATAATGAAATTATGATTTGGACCGAAATTGCTTTATCAGGTTTATAAGAAAAATAATATAGTTTGTTCTTTAGTAAAAGAAGATTGAAAATCGAAATGACTGAAATTAAAGATTAAATTGTAGACCAAAACACATCCTAAGTAAATTCTTTAATCAAAATTCAATGAGTTTGAATTATAATTCAATGGTAATTGCATTAGTGATGTTATCTATATGCATTTATATGTTGATGACATGTTTATTGCCTGCAAAGATAAAGAAAGATTATATAAATTGGAAAATGTGTTGAAATCTGAGTTTGACATGAAGGATTTAAGACAAGCATTTAAAATTCTAGCAATGCATATAAGTAGAAACAGAAATGAGAATTCTTTAATTATCTCTCAAAATTATTTTCTAAAAAGAATTATTTCTAAATTTGCTATGAATCTTTCTAAACCTGTTAACCTTTCCCTTACTGCATATTTTCAATTGTCCACCAAAACTTTTCCTGAAACTGAGGAGAAAAAAATCTGAAATGACTAATGTTCCTTATAAGATGGTCATTGGATCAGTAATGTACTTCATTGTCTCAACTACACATGACCTTGCCTATTCTATCACTTTATTGAGCAGATTCATGTCAAATATAGGTAAGGATCACTGTCGAGCCTTGTAATGCCTATTAACGTACTTGAGTGGTACTTGCAATTATAGTTTGCATTACTCAAAATGGATTAACTCTCCTATTTTTATTAGTTATGTTGATTCTGATTATGCTGGTGACAAAGATAGTAGAAAATCTACTTTTTCATACTTTTTTATCTTTGCTGGAAATTATATCTCTTGGAAGTCACAAATTCAATCTATTATTGCCCTATCTACTATTGAATCTGAATATATTGCAACCACTTAAGCAATTAAAGAAACCATTTGACTTCAAGGTTTATTAAAGAAACTGAATATCTTGAAAGAAAGGGAGTAATTTTCACATATGGTCAAAATTCATTACAGTTGTGTAAAAATCTTGTCTATCATAAAAGAACTAAGCACATTGATATTAAGTTTCATTTCATTAGAGAAAAGATAACAAATGGAACTGTTTATATAAGAAAGATTAATATTTATGATAATCCTTCTGATTTTGAAATTAAAATTGTTGAAATTGACAAATGTTTCAAATACATGAACTTGCTACACATTGATCAAAGCTGAAATTGGCTAAAAAGTGCAATGATATCATTGAAGTAGTCTCTCTTTGTGTTTTCATGAACATTTCTAAATGTGGTTGAAATGTTCAAGGTGGAGTTTGTTGGATCTATGTCCACTTCCACAGCCCAATTTGTAACCCAATAATGTGGAATCATGTTGTTGGGCCTCAGTTGAGTCTGATCTTAGCGGGTTACCGATCGAGTCAAATTGACCCGACTCTAGCCGGCACTATATATTCTTTCTTTTCTCTCTTGTAAACCTGAGAGGCCTCAGGGTTGTTCCCTTTCTACTGTTTTTTTCTCTTCCATCCGACTGTTTTTCTTCTCTTGTTCGAACTGTTAAGTTCTTATTTTCTAGTACCTAAGTCTGTATACCTTTAACTTGTACTTGAGAACTTGAGTGAATAGTCATCAAATGGTCATGTATTAAGGGTGAAAAACATTGAGAAATAAGAAAGACTGCTCTGATTGAACACCGTGGAGTAGGCATAGCTGAACCACGTAAATCTTTATCTTGTGTTTTTCGATTTGATCTCTTCCACTTATTTTTTATTACGAGTAATCTGGGCAAAAATATCTAACACCAACTAATCTAAGTTTTTTATCCATTCAGTACTTCTACTTCAATTCAGTAGAGTCACTTCCCTCTGAACTTCTGGAAGCCAGTGATTTCAGGCCACTGAACAGCCGTTATGATGCTCAGATATCTACATAGTGTACATGGGAGCCATTTCTGATATAGAATTTTCACTCTCAGCACACCATGCCAGTATACTTAAAAAAGTCGATGGAAGTTAAGACTATCTTCTCCATATTGCATGTCTCAGAAATCAGAAATTGATGTTGCAGAGTTGATGGTAAATTTTCTTTGTACTTATGGTCTTTATATCTATTCTTGACAGGTCTCCAGAGCAGTACTTGTTCAGCAGCTATACAAAGAGTTCCAACAGATTTGCAGCCAATCTCACATAACAAGAGTATCAAAAGTTGGCTGCTAAAGAACTAAAATTCCCAGTTTTCATGCTTCGGATTTTCAACAAGTTCTTCTATAATGTTTATGCAGCCCACGGGGAAGTGTCAGTTTTCCCTAGCAGAACTCTTCAATTTCTAACCACAGAATCGTGGGATTTCATGGGCTTTCCTCTGAACGTTAGTCGAAATTTAACCATGGAGAATGATGTAAGCATTGAGCTGTTTGACACTATAATTTGGCGGGAATCTGAGAGTTTCATTGACCATGGCCTTGGCCCTGTTCCTAAAAGATGGAATGAAACTTGTAAAGGTGGCAAAAATTTCACACGTAACCGGTAATTTTCCCATTCTTTCTAGTTTCCTGGATGAAAATGACAGAAAAGAAGTATGAATTCTTTGAGTGATGCATTAATCTGATTTTGCAGGAAAATCGTCGGAGCTTGCAATTTCTATGAGAGTGCAGATTCTGGAAGAGAATATACTGGGCATGGAAGCCACACTGCATCTACACCTTGGCAGATTGTGTCAATTAGCATTTTGGCATCAAGTAATTACATATAGCATGACACTAGTAAACTGTTTCAGTTAGAAAACTTCAGTTGAGATAGAGCCTGGAGATTTGCTTTTCGAAGTAAAATCTTTTTTTTTTGCACGACCTAACATCGATAAATCTTATACTGTGAAAAACTCTTTAATCATAGAGGATTCTACAAAGCCCAAATTTGAGCCAGTGCACAATCTTCTATTGGGAAGGCCAACCCCTATATATAAGCCACTAGTGGCTGAGAGCTCTGTTTCGACAGAGAATCTAAATCTTCAGTAAATTTGTGTGCACTTTGGTCACCAGTCAGACATGTCAAAGATATTATGGTGCCAGTCCTATGAATAAATTTGCCATCGCCTGTTTGCTTAATGATTTTTTGTCATCCTTAATGGTCTTCTACACAACGTGTTAAAATTCTGAGGAAAAAAAAAAACTACAGTCCGTTCCATGAAGATAATATATGGATAAGTTAAAGGAGATCCAAGAAATAAATAAAATATATATATTATTTGTACATCATTCACAGAAGTTCAACATAACATGACTAATATACTGATACTACAACACAACATCAAACTCATAATTTACTTATCTAAAACAACTCAAGCTTTAAGCTGTCTATGAAACCGAAGGGAGACTACAGGCATCAATTTACCGTATTTCAAACTCTAAGAGTCAAAAATAAGGTGCTATAAAAACAGGAGGAATTATTTTGCTAAATGACTGAAAATCTGGAAAACGTTCGATTTCACCATCTTCAAAGTGATAAATGCCCATATCCTTTCCGCCCCCTTGAGAAATATGATAGTAGCCTTGGTGTGAATCATCAGAAAAGTAAATACAGTTGGGCTTGATCATACTACCTTCAAAACAATCTGAATTGATGGAGAAAGATGAACTATGCCCAACAAACAAAGACTTGTCACCTAAGCTTTTCATCACCGTCCATCCACCTTGGCTTTTATTTAGGTCCAATTGAACCACATTGAAATGAGTTGCCCCGTAATAAGTTTCATCATTATCATCTACATTCGCAAAATGTCCATCTCGGAAAACAACCCACAACTCACCCGATGATTCTACTAAATATGCTTTCTTCTCAATATACAGTTCTTCTTTGTCTATCTCAGTGATCTTCCTCGCGCGGGGTACACAAGAACTGGAGATATCACAAACCCATATTCCACCCATATGATTAATAACATAAAATTGTCCATTGAAAAATGTAATATCACTGAAGAGGCAGGTATGTCCAAAATCAATTCTTGTCCAGACCTTGTCTCCAGGTCTCCAAAATTCTAATGCAAGAGCAGCACTAGCAATCACCACAACATAGTCAGATGATTCAAATGGGTTGCATGATAGCTCGGCTAGTAATATGAATTCCTGAGGTTGCTCATCAAATTGCTCAGCATAATAATCCTTAGTCGTTGATATGTTGGGGAGCTCAATCTGCGTACGAGAGAAAGGGTGCAGCAAATGCATCTCTCCTTTCCAGCCTACAGTAATAAACCATCCTTTCGATTCTATGCATCTTTTTCCTTTGGCCTCAGGCAATGCCATCTTAAACCACATCTTACCTCTTGATAGACTGAAAAACTCACGATCGTCGCTGTCACTTTTCTCTGCAAGCATGAGAATTGGAATTGTTGGCAGAGACCTATTAAAGCAGTCCTTAGTGGCTGCTTCTCGCCAAGAGACGCAAACCCCGCGAAAGGCAACAAAATCCTCCATCAATGGTAAACGTTTTGCAATCGAGGCCAATAGATGCCAGGGGAGTTCAGACCAGCAGGGATTAACGGCACTCATCCTATTCCAAATAAATTAAAAACCAAGAAGTTTAAGATTCTGAACTATTTTGATAACCCTAAACGAAAAATTACAACAAGTTTATTGACTAGACTCTTCTTCTTTTTAAAAAAAGAAAAAAGGGAAACTAGACTCTTATTCCATATAAATCCTATGCAGAAAGATATGCGCTATATAATCAATTTCTATTATCAATTCAACACTGAATTCATACTAGATCCGATCGGAGACTAGAAAGAAATTAAGAAGAAAATCCTAAAGAATACATTATTTGAAAAAGAAAAAAAAGAAGAAGAAAACAAACTATAAACAACGACTCTATGCTATGAAAAATATCAAACTAAAAAAAAAAAATTTATAAGAATACCCGATGAATCAAGCTTAGGCTAAGGTCTGAAACTGAGGAAAGGAGAGAGAGAATCAGCTCGCAGGAGAAAGACTATGGAGTGAAAACCTAAGTACATTGTCAGTATATATAAGGAAAGGCAGAGTCAGAATCCAAATAGGAATAGTACTAATAAAGCAAATTATTAGTCCACTGGACTGGGCTTTTTGATTGGACTTGGAAATGCTGTCACAAATAGATTTGGATTTAAATTTCAAATCTCGAATAGGTTTGAATTCATATATCAAATCCAAGTTAGGACTAGGACTCCACGTTGCTACCTCCCTCAAAATTTATATTCATTTTAGTGTCAATATTGTATGAGACAACAGTAAATTAATCATAATATTTTCACCAAGTCCGGTTTTTAATCACTTTACTTTTTATTTTACCCAATAAAAGTCACTATACTTCAGTAACCATTGCTTGTTTTTAGGGGTTCTCAGATTTTCTTTTCTCCATTATATATATATATATATATATATATATTATGCACACACACACATATGACCAATTTTGCTATGAGGCCTCAGAGCTGGGCACCTCAAGCACCAAAATTCTAGGGGTCAATATTTTTTTCAAATTCTAATCAATTAATTTTTCTTTTTTTATTTTCAGGGGCAGAATATTATTATATTTTTTAAAAAAATTGGTTGCATTCCTTTTAAAAACAAGAACATTGAATGAAAATAAGAGAAAAAAAAAAAAGAAAGAGTTCCTATTGTTGTCTTTCGATCTCATTTTTGTTGTTCACCTGCTGAACACCACCACCCTTGCCATTAGCGTCATTTTTCACTCTTCCATTACCGTTTACCCTTTTCTTTAATTACTAATACCTAAATCCCTAATTTGGCAACCTCCTATCCCTTTTTCTTGGCTTTTTGGCTTTGTGCTGTTGAATTTCAGGACGTCGTCCTCAAATCTTGTAAGTTTGGGGCTTAACAAAGATGTGCACCATCTAGCATAAATTGAAAATCATCAATTGTGCTGAACGAGATGCCGTCAACCGAATTATCAAGGATTATAAACTCATCAAAATATCAGTAAATTCATAAGATACACACCAAGTTTGAATTTTACTCTTCTTGACGAAGGGCATATGATCAGCACTAATTTCGAAATTCAAAAAAGGGCAAAATTGTCAATTCATACCCTCCCTACCAAAATACCAGTATTCCTTTTCTACTCTTTTAAAAAAAAAAAAGAAGAAATCTCCTACCCATAACCTACCAATGTTACAAAAGGAAAAAAGTTTTAGCTGTTAAATTCAAGAATTTACCGCACCTATTCAATAAAAGTTAAATTACTAATGAACATTTGCCACATATACAGAACCTTTATGTAACATCTAGCCATATAAATAGCATAATCTGAACCTACATCACACGTGTACAAATGGGACTGAGGTGCTTACCCAAATACATTTGCATTGATAGATTTTGGCATCTCTGTATAACAGAGAAGGATCCAAACTTTGAGCCAATAGGAAATTGAAAGTAAATCAAGATTGAGCAACTAAACTCAAATTTAACCATTCATTTACAGAGAAAACACCTTATTTACAAACCCACAATCCAATTACTCGGAATTTATCTCGGTTCCACCTAAAATTTGGACCCCAAAAAAACAAAAACACCTTAAACTTTGAAAAGCATTAGGAATTGATCACTTTGTGTTGGGTTAAATCGATCTTAGATAGGATTTCCTTTTAAATTTCATTTTAGGCACTGATCTGATTTGGACTATAATTTATTTAACCTTTTCCACTCAATTTTAATATTAAATTTATCTATTTATTATATAAATAGGATTAAACAAGTTTTAATTCTTAAATTATTTATTTAACAACATTGTATTATTTTGCTAATAATAATAAGTTTTTACTTTAGTTTATATTACACTTTTTACAAATTATTTAATATCTTTTGTAAGTCATACACAAAATTCACTTAATAACTTATATATATATATATATATATATATATGCGCGATTTATTTAATTTAAGTCTATGCAAAAGTTCAATTCAATTATTTTAGGTTATCAAAAAAAATTTTATTTTTTTTGGAAAACTTTAGGTTATCAAACTTGGGTTATGTAAAACTTCACCGGAAGTCAAAATATTATATAGTGTGAAAATGGGTCGATGTCAAGTCAAGGCAAATTTAGTTAAACTAAAGTGACGTCCGCTAAATCTTTGGGATATTATATACATAGATGGGCTAACCCAATTTGGAGCCTTTCTACATTGCATATTAGATGGGAGTAAATAAGAAGTCTAATTACTTTTTAAATACAAGTCTAATTACTTAAATCGCTTCGATAGTCATTAAATCAATTATCGAATCGGTAAATATTTAAAAATACAAATTTTTGCACTTTGTGTAACTATTTAAACTCAAAGAAGTCTTGACTTACAAATAAATCATTTCAGAGATTCAAATTTCAACCAATTTAAAGATGGGACTTTTAAATTGTCATTTATAAAAACAGAAAAATCGAAATGTCTTTCTTGTAAATTAAGATTTTTTTCCAGAGATTTGTAACTCACATTCGTATATTAATAAACTTATATATTTCGAACTATTCATTGAGTATTCATTTGCTATTTAAGATAAATATTAAGGAGAGTTTTTTTACTATGATTATGCTTGAAAATTTTCAAGTATCCAAAAAAGTTACAATTTTTCAATTTTTATTAATATAGTTAGTGTAAGATTTATGGAGTGAAATGCAAATTTATTCAATGAAGAAACACATTTATGACATTTGAAAACGAAAAATGTGTTTATTTTATTATTTGGGGGAGGGGGGATTGGTAGGTTTTTCTTAGGGATAATAAGCACTTATTTTTTATTTTATTTTAAAAAGGATAATAAAATTATAATTTGGACCGAATTGAATTAAGTTGCTTCCGCCTTGTCTAGTTTATCAGAAAAACAATATAGTTTGGTCTTCAGCATTGAAAATCGAAATGACCGAAATTACAATTCGAATTATAAAATTGTAGGCTAAAACAAATTCTAGTAAAATCTCAAATAAAAACTAAATGAGTTTGAATTATAATTTGTCTCTTCTAAATTAAATATTATCATTTGACCTCAAAATTTATATTCATTTTTGTGTCAATATTGTACAAGAGAACAGTAAATTAATCATAATATTTTCATCAAGTCCGGTTTTTAATCACTTTACTTTTTCTTTTACCCAATAAAAGTCATTATACTTAAAAAAGAACAAAGGGGTCATTGAGGTCATCACTTAAAATTCAACCATTACATTTACCCCCATCGAAAGACTTCTTTTAGCAGGGACGGATTTATTGAGGAATCACTCTTTAAAAAAAAAATTGAAAAAGAAATTTATATATGGAATTGAAGTAGACAAAAATTACAAGAGATGAAACCCCTTGAAATTAAATAAATAGACAATTGAATTTTTTTTTAAAAAAAAATCACTTTCATACTCTCTTTCTTCTCCCAAAACCCATCCCTCTCAAACCCTATGCAAAATAAATAAATAAATAAATAATAAACTCCCTTCAAACTACACTCCAACCCTCCAAGAAGTGAAAGTGGAAGGACATTTTTTTTTTCTACAACTCCAATCAATTGTTTTGTCTCATTTAGGTGAGTTATTTTTTAAAAAAAATATATATTATGATCCTCACTAACAAAAGATATTATGGTCCTCACTGACCTAAATTGCCATTTCTGTTCGTTTTAAATTACAAGCTCTTTTGCCTAGCTATACATAAAATAATTTAAATATTATATAAAATTTAAAATATATCTTTAAAAAATATTAAATTTAGTTATTAAAAAATTAAATAAAAACAAACACTATAAATATATATATATATATATATATATTTATATGTGTGTGTGATTTCAATTTCAAATGAGAGTGTGAAAGTGAAAATTAATTGAGCGGTTTAAGTTAAATTTGACTCAAACTTGAAGTTGGTTAAACTCAAGTGAAGTTTAACTTAACTCATTAAATAATTAAATCGATCTCGAACTTAAAAATATTTAGCTCGTAAGTTGTTTAAACATATATACTTATAAAAAATCTTGTTTTTTAAAAAATATTAAAATAGTTCAAACTCGATTTCAAGTTTATTGAAAATTTAATGTTAACAAATCGAGCTCAAACTTCATTCAAGTTCTAGTCCTTTTTATATAGTCGAGCTCGAGCTTGAGCTCAATTCGTCTCAATAACACTTAGGGCATAATTATTTTACCATTATTCATAAAGAATTGTAATATTTTTTATGTTTTATCTTCTAAATGAAGAATAACACTGTAGATTCATCTTTTTACCAACTAATGGGTAAAATGGTTTAATCCGACACCAAGTGATTAAATCTTCACTGTCAAATCCTTTTTTCAGTTCTTTGCAGTTTATCTCCTCTGCCATAATTGAGATTTTCTTCTCAAAGTTCTTTTTCTTGTTTTTAAGGGTTCTCATATTTTCGTTTCTCCATTATACACACACACACAGATATATATATATATATATATATATATATATATATTATATACACACACACATATGACCAATTTTGCTATGAGGCCTGTGAGGTGGGCACCTCAAGTACCGAAATTCTAGGGGTCAATATTTTTTCAAATTCTAATAAATTAATTTTTCTTTTTTATTTTCAGAACCAGAATATTATTATATTTTTTTAGTCATTAAAATACAATTTTTTTTATAAAAATAAATAAATTTGATCCTATTGTTGAAAATAAGAACATTGAATGAAAAAAAGAAAAAAAAAGAGTTCCTATTGTTGTCTTTCGATCTCATTTTTGTCGTTGTTCACCTGCTGAACACCACCACCCTTCTCATTAGTGGCCTTTTTCACCCTTCAATTACCGTTTATCCTTTTCTTGAATTACTAATACCTAATCCCTAATTTGGCAACCTCCTATCCCTTTCTCTTGGCTTTTCGGCTTTGTGCTGTTGAATTTTGGGACGTCGTCCCCAAATCTTGTAAGTTTGGGGCTAAACAAAGATATGCACCATCTAACTTGAACTGAAATCACCAACTGTGTTGAACGAGATGCCGTCAACCAAATTATCAAGGATTATAAACTCTTCAAAATATCAGTAAATTCATAAGATACACACCAAGTTTGAATTTTATTCTTCTTGACGAAGGGCATATGATCAGCACCAATTCCGAAAATTCCAAAAAGGGCAAAATTGTCAATTCATACCCTCCCTACCAAAATACTAGGAAATTGAAAGTAAATCAAGATTGAGCAACTAAACTCAAATTTAACCATTCATTTACAGAGAAAACACCTTATTTCCAACCCACAATCCAATTACTCAGAATTTATCTCGGTTCCACCTAAAATGTAGCCCCCCAAAAAAACCTTAAACTTTGAAAAGCATGAGAAATTGATCACTTTGTGTTGGGTTAAATAGATCTTAGATATGATTTCCTTTTAAATTTCATTTTAGGCACTGATCTGATTTGGACTATAATTTATTTAACCTTTTCCACTCAATTTTAATATTAAATTTATCTATTTATTATATAAATAGGATTAAGCAAGTTTTAATTCTTAAATTATTTATTTAAAAATATTGTATTATTTTGTGGAGTTATGGGTTTAGTGAATAACAATAAGTTTTTTCTTTAGTTTATATTACACTTTTTACGCATTATTTAATCTTTTGTAAGAAATTAAAAATTGGCCAGAAATATAGGAAGAGAGATAAGAGTAAAGAAGAGAAGCCCAGCCAAATGTTAAGGAAAAAGGCCCAAAGAATGGGTTTGGCCCAGATCCAACACTAAATCTAAAATCAAATAGAACAACTCAGAAAATATTGTCCCTAATTAAATATTTAATTTTGATTTTTATTAAAATTTAAAATATTTTTTAATTTAATTAACTAATAAAATTATCTTTGATATTAATATAATAGATTGTGAGACTTATTAGTTATTAGAATATAAGATTTTTAAATTAAGGTAATGAGTAATGGATATAATGTGATTAATGAAATTTTGAATAAAAAATGTGTATTTTTAAAAAATAGACTTTAGGTAATTATAAAATCCTAATTTCTTTGATGGTGATTTCACTGCGATGATAATTTCTTTGATTAATTGATGATAATTTGTGAATCTTTGTGTTTTCTTTGAAGTCTTTCATCTTCTTTGTGTAATATTGTTTATAGAGTCTCTACTTTCAGTTAACATACTCTCATTTCTATTTTGCGGGCATTGATTGCGCATTTTATGAATTTTATTCTCCAATTGATACTGTCCCGTTGAGTGTAAATGTAACATCTAGTACGCGTTGAATTGAAGAAGTTAGGGTTCGCATGTTCTCAAAGTGTTCTTTGCCTGCGTTTTAGAGGAAGGGGAGTTGTTTGGGGAATCGCTAAGCTACGAGGGCCTAGCTAGGTCCTCTATTCAATTATGATTTGATGGATATGAAAAATTCCTCACATCATCTTGGCCATTATAAACTTGTATATCTTCAAATGCTTCTTGCGAAAAACAGAGGTAGTCAATTAACCATATATTTATTTTACTTGTAAGTGGAGCCTTCATTCCCTTGTACCAAATGGTGCATTACTGCCCCACTATCTAGGGGACTATCTGTTCAAACCCTAGTCGCCTAGGATCTTTCTTCACATTTTCTGACTTCTTTTCGTCGGCTTCTCACCCTTTCAGTTTCTCTTTTCTCCAATGGACCGAGATATATACTTAAGCAATTTCAATCTTTTTCTTTGAGCCCTGATAAAGAACAAATGACCCTGGTCACATATCAAGATGTTCTGTCTGGGGTTTCTGCTTGTAAATTTCGTTGTGTTGGGATGTTTGTCTCTACGAAATTTGTCAACATCAAGGGTCTTCGTTTAATGCTATGTAAAGCTTAAAACATTGTTGATATACAAATTGTGAATCTGCGTAACAACTTCTACGAATTTTACCTCTCAAGTGATAATAAAGTTAACTTAGTTGTGTCTCAGGGGCCTTGGAATTATGATAACCACCTCTTAGTTATAAAGCCATGGCAGGATCAATCCCCTTTAGACAAAAATGTTTTTCAATTCACTTCTTTTTGGATTAGTGTTGTAGGCTTACCAAGAGAATGCTATACTCGTGAAGTGGGTATCAAACTAGCCAATAATTTTAGGAACTGTTCACATTTCCAAATTCAAGAGAATGCGAATGGTGAATTTTACTTCCGATTTCGAGTAGACGTGGATATTCTCTCCCCAATTCGAAGGGTGATTTTTTTGGAAATTCCTCACTTAAGCAAGCGAATGGGTACCTTACGTTATGAACGCTTACCCCATCTTTGTTACAAATGCGATTAGTGGGATCATACTATTCTCTCCTGTCCAAAAATTCCACCAAGAACTCTCAAATCTGAGAGAGGCCATCTAGAGTATGGGATTTGGCTATATGTTCCCAAGCATCGTAGTACCCTTCTGTTTGACACTTTTGACCACAGTTCCCCTACTGACAATTTCGCTTATGGAAAGAATGACTATGTTTCTTCATCCCTGCCACTTGTTGTCGATAATGGTCAATTAGGCATTGATGGCGCTAATCAACAGGATTGTACTAAACTTAATTCTTAAGACCTTCATCATCACACTGCATTGGTCAAAACACTATCGGTCAAAAAAGCACTACCACGCAAATCTCTATTCTCCAAACACAGATCTCACAAGGATCTGAAAAGAAGTGTGTCCCAATCTTCTTATCAAGCTAGCGGACTGAAGCGAAGTAGATATGATAATCATAACAACAATTTTCCAAACCAGAAACGACGACTTTTTTTGGATCAGTCGGCAACTTCTTCTCTTCAACCAGAGGCAAAGGTTGTTTAGCAGCCCTGCCTACAATCATGAGAGTCTCTTAGTTTGGAATTGTCAAGGGCTTGGCAACCCTCAAACAATTAAAGAGTTGCAGTGGCTTATCCATAGCAATAACCCTGCTATTGTTTTTCTTTCTAAAACTATATGTCTCTCACGTAGTTTAGATAAGATTAGATTAAAGCTTAATTTTCCATGTGTTTCCATGTATTAGACGTATATTTTCATGTGTTTTTTTTTATACGTTCCTTTATCATTTTTACTTTTGTCAAAATATTTGTATCTTTCTAAATAAAGGTATTAATTTTTTCCCCCAAATTTATCCTCATGTTAAACTACATTATTAATGTAATTTTTTCAAAGATATTATTTCTTGTATGAAAATTTTTATAATCAAGAAAATTTCACCTCTTACCTAAATTGACTTTAACTAATTAATGGAAGAGAAGAAAGGGAGGGAAACAAAAAAGAAGAAAATATATGAATACTTACTATTTTAGACTTTGAGGTTAATATTAGTAATTTATTTAGGGAGTTTTTAAATTATAGGAATGAAAAATTATTTTCTTAGTCTAATTTGAAAACATTACAGCTACACTTGCAATAATTTGTGGACCTTTAGTGGATTCATTCATAAATATAGATGATGAATAATCATACGAACGATAGGGTAATTTCGTGATATATTAAATATCTTATTTTGTATATACTCCTCAAAGATGTGCCCATGCACACAGGTCGATGATTTGGTTTTATTATTTTATTATGCCTGGTCTCCGAGAATCCGAGGAATACTATGATAGACCCAGCATAGGAATCCTTTAAAATGGTAAAAAAAAAAAGAAAAAAAAATCAAGGACCAACAAATTTTAAATAATCATTAAAGACTAGAATAGTTTTTTTAAAATATCAATGGCTAAAATATATCTCTTGTGTCCAACTCGGAAACTTTGGATCAATCTTCTTATTGTCCAATATGTTTGCAATTCCTCAAAAAATAATCCAATCAAAACACACACTAAAAAGTATCTCTCGACTTTCCCATTCCCCTTTGTAAACCAAGCAATACATTCATTTGATCTTAACTCATCTAAATTATCAGTAGTTTTATGGGAATGCATGAGAATCATGTTAACGAGGAAGACTATCTCAAACATGGTAGATTATATTAGTTAGCACAAGGCGTGATGCCATTAGATTATTATCGCTAACACCAGCATTAGTATAAAGATTGGAGTTCAATAAATTATATGTTTCTCTGTATGCCTGAAGTGATCAATTATAAATGTGTCGTAAGAAGAAATCGAGATTTCAATTAAAAAGAAAAGAATCAAGATTTGGCTAATCATCTGATTTCTTCTTAGAGCGTCTTTGGATGTGATGTTTTTTAAATTCTTGAGGAATTTTAAAATGAAGTAATTAAAAAAGACATATTTTAAATTTTAAAAATTTTAAAATTGATTGTTAGGAAATTAAAAAAAATGAGAAGATATAAATATGTTAAAGGTGATATATTATTTTGATAATTACATATTTTGTAAAATTGTGAAATTTTAATAGAGGAAAATATAAATTCAGGAAAAAAGAGAAAACAATAAAATTGATCAAGATTCAATTCTAAAATTTAGAGAGAAAAAAAACCTATTTATGTGAATTTTAAATGATTAGATTTCAATAATTTAAAATCCTTTGTTAAAAAATCAAGAATTTACTAAACAAAAATTTTATTATTTAAAATTTTAAAATAATAAATTAAAATGAAAACCATTTAAAAAAATATCTATCCAAACAAAACTATTGTTTAGAATGTTTTTGAACAAGACTAAGGTGGAGTCCTTATCCAACTTTTTAAACCCTAGATTTTAGTAATGCGGTGGCAATGAAATGTCTGGAACCTTCATCCACAAATTCCAACACGTCACACAATAATTTTGTAGCAAGGAAACCTATTTCAGGTATAGTAGTAATATTTTTCGCTATACTTTGTACGCATTCATTTTGTGAGCTTTAAAGTTTGGGTAGAAAAAAAATTGGAAAATAAAAGGCATCAAATTTGGCAACCACTGCTTGACTTGAATGATCTAGAGACTTCAGCTGCCGTGTCATTATATTATTTTTATTTATTAGTAGATTCTAGAAAGGTACTGAGATGCTATATATGATTAGAGGTTGTTAGGTTGACACGGAGCAGGCCCTTAATAAAGCTTGATCATTTTTATTAAAGCGAATAAACCTTGATGGCGAATATTTGAATTATTCGAAGAAATTATAATTAAGTAATAATATTATTTATATTTTATTTGAATTTTATATATTATGTATTATAAACTATAAATATAAATAATATTATTTTTATATATTTAAATAAAATAAAATTTAAGTTCAATTCAAACTAATGAAGCATTTCTAGTAGAGTCCTTAAATTGAATATAAATAAACATAAATGTTATAAATAAATTAAAACAATATTCAAATTTTGAATAATACTTGAACTCAGAGTTTAAATACTCAAAAACTAGATTCCACTTTTTTCAAAGTACTATTTAATTTTTTTTATTTCAAACGTAATAAATAATCATTTCAATATGAAATCAAGGTAACTAGCTAGCCAAATAGTAGCAGTATTAAATTTCTCGCTGGCCACTTTTTAGATCACAATGGAGAGTCACTACGAAACTTCAATCTTAATACTTCTTTTGTTCAGATACAGATTACTTATAGCAATTTATTTAGCCCTAATAATCATTAAGGCATCACCTTTGGGCTAAATCAAACACGTAGTACTAAGTACTACTAAGCTCCTCAATCGGCAAATCGTGGGAGACAAAAAGAGTGCACCATTTGCACGTTTTATATCTTTAACACCTACCACCGGCCAACAGGTGCGGCACGTTTTTTAGGTGAACCCCTCTTTCTACTTCCTGGTCTTGTGGGTTTTTTAGGGTTTTAGATGCGTCAACTGCCAATTTGTTAGCAAAATTGTGAAGCACAAAATAAATATAATCCAAATGGAAAGCAAAAGAAGAATATCAATTAATTGATAAGTATAGAAATTTATGTTACGACAAAATTAATACTAATACTCTGACTATCTTAAATTAAATGTTTATCTTTTACTTAATATATAAATTAAAAATTTATTATTAGTTTCTGAATAAAAAATGTTAGTATTCACTTATGTAATGTTAGTTTTAACTTATTTAATTATTCAAGTGTCTAAGGAAACTTTAGCATTTTTTGTCATCTAAGGACGAAAGAAAAAAATAAACATTAGTTGGATCAATATCTACTTGCATCATAATGGTCTCTGCCCATCAACTTTGAGTACTTCCAATTTCTATATAGACTTTTAAGGCAAATGTATGTTAGTGTTAATGTCTCATCATGTATGAAGTTGACTAATATAATGAGTCCCAACCTTATAATTTTGCAAATCAATTAGCAAATCAAAAAAAAATTGTCATGTTTATCTTGGTACATAGATTAGAAAAAATTCATATAACTTTAAGGAAAATTTACTGAATTTGTAAGTATCCGACCTTAGAAGGGTCAAAATATTTACTAAAATTTAATAAAAATAATAGGTTAATGGTAATTAATAACTTAAGCGTAGGAAGATTAGCATTACAAATTGGATTCTAAAACAATTTTATGACTAATTGTATATATACAGACATATAAAGAATTGAGTTTTGACTCCAATTCAAGGTGAGCTCTTTTCTACTAGTATCACAATTCTTTAATGCTCTCCAAATTAAATATTTATTTTGATTTAATCCATGTATTAAAAAAGATATTTGATCAAGAAGAAATTATTACATTATTCTTATTATTATTGTGATTACTGACAAGATCATATAAGTTACTGAGTTTATTAAAAAAAGAAGAGTTTATTAAAAAAGAAATAAGAAAAAAGTGTGAGGAGTTTGTTTACAGGAATCAGAGTTATGATCAATTCATTAAAACTTAATGTACACATATTTTTTCTTTTTATAAGTAAATGTTTAGTCATTATATTCATCTCCTTCGAGAGAATACAAGGTACACAAGTTGTCACTGTAAAGACACGTAGTAGAGATACATGAAATCTTTGCCCATTATGTCAATTGTGAGCAGCCAACAATCTGCTCATTGTTTTTAATCTTTTGATAAGCATAATATATATATATATATATATATATATATATATATATAGAACACACACACACATAGGAAATGGAGAAGAAACTTATATGGAATATAATAAGTTTTGTCTTTGAGGAGCAGCAAGAAAGAAATGTATTCACTAACTACTCCTCAAAGACAAAATTTAGCTCAAATATTCCTTAGAAGTTTCTTCTCCATTTCCTATGTGTACATTATATTATATTATACTTCCTCCATTTTATTCTAATTATTCACTTTATAATTGTACAAAAATTAAGATAAGTATTTAAAATTATAATTATGCAACAAAAATTTTAAAATTATTATAATTTAATAGTTAGTGTATAAATTTTTAAAAAATACACTCTTTAATAAATTATAAATAACTCATTAAAAGTGTAAATTAAGAAAGTATATATATATATATATATATATATATATATTACATTATGTTTATCAAAA
The DNA here is from genome assembly GCA_019593545.1 of Apocynum venetum. NCBI lineage: Eukaryota > Viridiplantae > Streptophyta > Magnoliopsida > Gentianales > Apocynaceae > Apocynum > Apocynum venetum. The sequence continues at coordinate 6,923,147 of SRSM01000132.1, forward strand.
AGAATCAAAACAATGAGTACACTATTGGCTGCTCCCAATTGGCTTAATGGGCTAATATTTCATATAAAGTGACAAATATTAACAAATAAAAAACTTTAAATTGTACAAGTATTCAAAATGAGAAAGTAGTAAGTTTCAACTGGAAAAAAATTTCCAATTAACAGATTGGTAGTGGTACATTAATTATCCATGTTTCCTTTTTCCTCTACTTATGAAATAATGCGTCATTAACTCGGTGATTGCCCTCTCAAAAAAAAAAAAAAAAAAAACCACTGTGATTCCATTTACTAGTTCTAATTTAATCTTAGTCAACAATTTCATACGCGGTATCTTGATTTTACTAGTACTACTAATTTAACTTAATTTTAATCAACGTGAATTTTTCTTTTGAGGAAAATCAACTTGAATTTTTTTTTTTTAAAAAAAAGTGCATAAGTGAAAGCTATACTTGAATTGGACTTCTTTTTTTAATTTTATTTTTATTTTGTAAACGATAATTATTTATTGTATTTGCCTAAGAATTTTTATTATATATTTAGACATCTGATATGGCACTTTTCGAGTTTCACCTAAAAGATAATATTACAAAATTGTTAAAATAGAGTTAATATATTATTTAAAGATTTAATTTTACTTAAAAGTATTTTAAAAATCTATTTAATTTGCATGTTTGGATTCATTGGTGGAGATGGGAATTTTTTTTTTTATGTGATACAATTTTTTAGACTAAATTAGACCAACTAAAAATTAAAAATAAGAAAGCACATGCCCCAAAGTAATTGATCAAAAGCTTTCGGTCAATTTGTTGGAACTCGGTTGGAGTCTTACATTCGCATTACATCATATACTCAAAAAAGAAAAGAAAATAAAGCACAGCCAACCATATCATTTTGCAGATACAATAATGGTATCCTTTTTTCCTTTCTATGGAATACCCATTGTTCCTAGCGATTGCACTCAACGCTCCAATATTCAATCCGGTCTGAGCCACGGAAGGTCCCAAAAATGACACAATTTTTTTTTTTTTTTACTAGAAACTTACGGATACAAAATAAAATGAAAAAATTAAAATGGTAGCTATTTTAGAATTAGAATTATAAATTGGAGGATAAATTAGTCTTATGGGATAAGTTCATTTAGGGATTACATAAATGTGAAGATTTTGGAGATAATAAATATGTATCTACGACTTGATTGTGCCTATAAATTTATGGTTTTTGCTTAAATTATAACAAAAAATTGACTAGTCATATTGGTGTTTGGTAAATTTGTTTATAGAGATAGGATAATTTAGTGATGGCAACTTTTCATTATGTTGTAAACTTCCTCTCGCCTTATATCGACCGTCATCTAGACCCTGTAGTTGGAGTGCATCTAATGGTTATAATTGTATATGCCACAATTAATTTTTTTGACATTTACTATTTGAAATATATTACTTTTATATAATATTTTGATTGTATTTTCCCTTTGCTTTGTATTTTTCGTGTTCAGCATATATTAAAATTGAATGTATTTTAGAATCATACATATATATATATATATATATATATATGCACGTTTTGAAATTTTATTTATTTATTTTTTCTGAATGATGAAATTTTAGTTAATATAAGTCAAAGTATAATTACTCTTATTATACAAAAAATATTTCTTATTATATGAAATATAAGTTAACACATCCAATAATAAATAACTAAAACTCGATACAAAAGCTGAGAATTTTGTTAATTAAGGGGATACAAGTTTTTTTGATCAAAAAGTAAGAAAAGATAACTTTAAGTAGTTAATTTTTATGTTTTGTGAAATATTCGTAAGTAAAATATTTATTTGTCCTTTCTATATTAAATACATAAAAAATTCTACCCTCGCTCATGTTAGAAAAGTTTTAAAAAAAGACTTGCTCTAGTAACTTTTGATTTAATAAAAAAATTAACTAGAATTTTTCTATTTTAAGAAAGTTAACAAATTAATATTGTTATCAATATAATTAATAGTAACCAGTGAGACTATAAGAGATAGTAAGATATTAATATCTTTTTAATAACAAAATATATTTATTTTTTAAAAAATAAATATTACAAAAAATATATATACTTGACTAAGGGAATATCATTTATAAAGAACAAAAAGGTAAAAAGAAGAAAAACCGTGACACATATCCACCAATTATTTTTTATTTATCGAAAATACTTATAATATTTATTTTTCATAAAATATGCCAACAAACTTTTTTTTTCATTGAAAGTACAGACAATCTTTGTTTTTTTATACTCGCACACTATTTCTAATTCATAAAAAATACCTATAATATTTATTTTACTTTTTTATACTCTCAAACAAATTTTAATTTATCAAAACTATATAAACTACCTCTATAAATGGTGGTTCCGGTAGAAAAATAAAATTAGCAACTCATTAGCATTGAATTTGAAGGAGAAAACTGTCCTAACACTTTTTCTTTTCACAAGAAAACAAATTTTTCGATTTTTTCCCTTCCAAATGCATATTTATCTGCCATAAACTCTTTCATAAAGTTTAAATTGTAATTTCAAAGAGTTCAATGAGAGGGAAAAAAAGTTGGGGAATGAGTTTTTTTGTAAAAAAAAAATTATTAAGATGATTTTGTCCTTCAAAATTGATGTTAATGAGTTGATAATTTTATATTTTTTATTAGAGCTATCATGCACAGAGGTGATTGAAAAAAGTTAAATAAAAAAAAGAAAAATAAAGATTGTGAATCGAAATTGACTTGAGTATAAAAAAAAAGAAAAAAATGGTATTTTCGATGATTTTTTTTTTCCGGGTATTTCGCGATTTTTGCTAAAAAGAAGTTAGAAAGTTGAAGTGGACATCCAGGGAGGTCCGTGAACGACATGAAATAAGAAATCTACAGTGAAGCAGCGACACGATGACGATGGTGTGGATAAGGGCGCTTGGACCGTTAGAAGTTGATGCAACAACAGAGCCTTCCAGCCAGCTCTGATCCAGCACGACTCTTTGGAAAGAAACGCCTAGAATCTCATTTACTCTTCATTATTCAATATAGTCCAACTCTGACCGGATTTTTTTATTCTCTAGTTGTTAAAAAATAATAATAATAATATGGCAGTTAAGTTAAAAACTACACGATGCAGATAATGTAATTATTATTTTTGACCCACGCAGATAATGTCATTGATCTGCCTAATTATAAATATGGTTGAGATTTAACAAAAAAATCAAGTCAAATTATCCGAAACACATATTCTAAAATTTCACTTACACATATTCTGAATTTTAAATAACTAGCAATTGAGTTTGTTTTTGGTTTATAATATATTAATATTTGAAAAAAATAGTATCTTAATCATCAATCCCTAAAAACATATAGCGTAAAAAGTATTAAAATTATGTATTTGATAAATGTAAAATAATTTTCTGATATTTAGAGATAATAAATTAAAATTAAAATAATTTATACTTACGGGAAGGAGAGAATTAGAGTAATTAAGAATACTTGGATTGTGTCGTGGTTGCGCTAAAACTTTATAATTAGTCCAAATTCTATCCCTATTTCTGAGGAAATCCTTAGGACTGTCCACAAGGCCACAAGAAAGGGGGAAATTGCAAGGGTAACTTTGGTTCTTTTGGGGTCCCATCAAACTATGACAGCCGTTAACGTGGCATGTATCTCAACCTCTCTTTAATAATGGGTCCCATCACAGCACGAGAGGATCCACAGAAAAAAGTCGAAAAAGAATTTTACTTTTTGTTTTTTCTTGGTTCTATTGGTAAATGGTAATGGTTATTTGTTGAAAGAAGGAATGAAATGTGAAAATCGTGCGAAACAGACCATTGTCAAAGTCCTCCTTACAAGGCCAAAAGAAGACGGTACCTCCCACCTTACATATGCGATTAATGTTTCTTCGGTTTTTCGTTTCGCTTTCTATGCAAATCCAGGAGAAGATTCTTGAATTCTGATTTTGGGGGTTCTTGATTTTGTCCAGAGATTGAATCTTTTTTGATACATTTTGGAGGGCCTTCTTCTGTTTTTCTTGAAGAAGGCTCTGTTTTGAGAGGATTTTAACCATTTTAGATTGTATTAGTTGTACATGTTGAATGTGCAAATATAATTTTTGTGATTGGTGAGAAAAGAAGAATGATTAGGTGGTGGACGTCTACTCTGCAATTGGTGGAGCTTTTTGTGAGCACTGTTGTGCATTTAGGATATGGGTTTTACATATTCAGCTCAGCTGTAGCTGGGGATCTCTCACAAGGTCTTAGTGATTTACTTTTCAAGCCTAATCTGGATGCTTGTTTGAAAGCAGAGGGATGGAGAGAGAACACCAATGGTGATGATCTTCCTCCAATTGTCTTGGTGCATGGAATTTTTGGCTTTGGGAAAGGGGTATGCTACAGTTTGGCTATGTTAATTTTGTCATGTCTTTTATTCTGACTGTTGCTTTATTCCTGTGCTTCATTCTTTGATAAAGTTCCGATTTTTATTGAACTGCAGCGACTAGGGGGGCTATCCTATTTCGCTGGAGCAGAGAAGAAAGATGATAGGGTTCTTGTTCCTGATTTGGGCTCGTTAACCAGTGTACATGATAGGTTGGCACTCGTGATTGCAATCTTGATTTTCAGCAGGCCTATATCTTCCATTGCTTACGTTATTTTCTTTATATGCTTGGTTTTGCTATATTTGACCTGCTCTTGGTCTTCAGGGCGCGTGAATTATTCTATTACTTGAAAGGAGGGCAGGTTGATTATGGAGAGGAGCACAGTAAGACATTTGGCCATTCCCAATTTGGAAGGGTTTACGAAAAGGGTAGGATGTTTAACATGCTCCTTCCTCAATTTCTTTTATTAGGCCAAATATAATGAATGGAGGGCACGGGGATATCTTAAAGTTCCTTTTAATTTCAGGGCATTATCCTGAGTGGGATGAGGATCACCCTATTCACTTTGTTGGGCATTCAGCTGGAGCCCAAGTGATTCGGGTTTTACAGCAAATGCTTGCAGACAAGGTTGGTTTATTGCCATTATTTTATGTGTAATGTACATAAAACAGTCTCTTTTGTGAAAATTGTGATAACAGAGGACTCCTCATAAATTTTTAGGAATTTAAAGGATATGAAAACACTTCAGAGAACTGGGTACTAAGCATAACCGCCCTATCTGGAGCCTTCAATGGGACGACAAGGGCCTACCTGGATGGAATGCAGTAAGTATTGTGCCAATCAAATTGTTCTTAACTCCTATTTTCATCTTTAGCTGATGGCCTAATGCCCAATCAATATGTTTTCCAGAAGTTAATGGTTTGGACAGCTTTCTTCTATGTAAAATATTCTTATAATGATGTAGCATCAGCTTCCTTGACCCTTTTGTTTTTTGGCTGTATCTCACTCTTTAAAACCTGCGTGAAGCTGTCAATCTCATTCAAATTCTGTATTTCATAAGTTCTTAATCTTATGCTGCAATATGAATCCTGATTTTTCAATTTTAACCAAATTACAGACCAGAGGATGGGAAGTCCTTGAAACCTATATGCCTGCTTCAGTTTTTGCGCGTGGGTGTAATAATTTATGATTGGTTTGATATTCCCTGGATAAAGGCCTATTACAACTTTGGTTTTGATCACTTCAACATGTCTTGGAAGAAAACGGGCATTTGGGGTCTTATTGATTGTCTTATGGGCAATGCTGGTCCATTTGCATCAGGAGATTGGATACTTCCAGATCTTACAATCCAAGGGTCCATGAATCTGAACAGTAGTATAAAAACTTTTCCCAACACATACTACTTCAGTTATGCTACCAACCGTACAAGGAAAGTCATGGGCATTACAGTCCCCTCTGGCTTTTTTGGCATACACCCTTTGCTTTTCATCAGAGTGCTGCAGATGAGCCAATGGCGGTTTCCTCCAGATGTCCCTCTCCCATATAAAGGCTATAGGTGAGTGTACATTGGAGTCTTGTCTCCTCTTTGGCTTCCATAGATGTACATGGTTTTTTAAGGTTTTACAATGTGCATAAGGTTTGATTATTTTTGTTCAACTATTAGGAATTTCCATTATTAAGGAATTCTAATCATGGAGTCATGACATGCCATAACTCAAGTCCTACAATGGCGATTTTCTACCAAACTATTTTGGATCATGCAACCAAGAAACTTTAATCCTTTCTAATGGGTCCTATACAAATACTGAACTGCTCCTGATTATGAACTGATAAAAATGGAAATCTAATTATAATATTTATGAGTTTGGCAACATGTATTTCATTTTGATCTGATGTCCTGCTACATTTCACATACTTGTAGAGATGAAGATTGGTGGGACAATGATGGAGCACTCAACACAATATCCATGACACACCCTCGTTTACCAATCGAACATCCTAGTCATTTTGTGGTGAAGGAGTCCGAGTGCCAACCCTTGCAGCCAGGCATCTGGTTTGTCCTCCTCACTTCTCAAGCTATTGAACTTGAATTTTATGATTGCTATGGGACTTTTGACTAGCTGCATGAAATATCCTTGCGGGAGTCCTCAAAACAATTCTTTGTTATAGAGTCAGGGTTAAAAATCTAAATGCCTTGTTAATTATTATATCTAGATGCAGAGGTTGATTATTCTTTCTTTTTTTTTCCGTTTGTTTTCAAGAGAAATCACTGGAAACCGAATACTCCACAAAGTTCTAAGTTAACTTTATACTGCAACACATAATTTAAACTATTCGGCTTCATCTAAGAGCTAAATACTATTGAAATATGTTGGGAGAGCATAGGAATTGAAATCATTGTTCTAAATTACTAATATCATTTTGATTGTTTAACATTTGGCAAGTGAAAACTGTAATCTTTGGTTTCCCAAGTTATTACAGCTATCTAAATGTAAATACTGGTATGCAGGTATTATAAGATTGTGGACGGAGATCACATTCTTTTTATTGTGAATCGGGAAAGAGCAGGAGTTCAATTTGACTTGATATATGACAGCATTTTTGAGCGTTGTAGAAAGCATGCATTCAAGAAAACTCTTCCTACGGTACCAGATCATGTGAACCGATAGTTAGTAGGGTGCTCTCCCTGTAATTGATGCAAGAAATAGGAATTTGATTAAAGGGTCAAAAGTATACTTTATTTTTGATTCACAACACCATTGAATCTTCTTGTAAATGTGAATAACAGTGATCTCTTTTACATCGAAGGAATTATTTTCTAGTTTGCCCTGCTTTTGGATTTAACTTAAATTAATTAGTAATGCAAAGCTGCAAATTGAAACTGAACCTGTGCAGCTTTCTGGAACCTTTTCACTACCATACCCTGTATATGCAGTTATGCAATCTTGAAATACTTTTTTAATTAGTATAGAGATTTGAAGGAAAAATGAATACAAATTCATGTTCTTTGTTTAACTAAATGTCTTTTCTCCACCTCTGAGTATGACCCTTTTTTATATTTTTTATTTTAAAATAAGTGAATGATTATTGGTGATGTTTTAATAAGATTGAGTATGTTTTTCAATGTTATTAGTTATTTCAACAGATAAAATAAAGTTTATTTTTCTGCTCCGTATTATTACATTTTGGGATTAGAAACTTTTTTAATTATTGATGATGAAGGGCAAGTTAATGAACTATTTGATGGTTACAAACCTCTTCATGTTAAAATAATAATAAAATTATTAGTTTTCTATTTTACTAAATTTTTTTTGGAGTAAATCATTTAATTTCATAAAAGTATAATTCCCTTCCTTAAAAAAAAGTATATTTCCCCTTTTAGGCTAAAAAATATATGTCCTGTAATATATTCAGGCTTACACTAGGAAAAAGAAGAATCATGTTTAGTGTAAATTATTTTTAACCTCTAAAAGTTTTAAATATTATGAACTATTGATAGTGGAAGTGCACATAGAAGAATTAACTTACATTTTAATCATTATATTTAGTAAGAAAAATAAGTAAAAGATTATTGATGATATTTATTTCATAGTTTTTTTAAAAAAAATACCATTATTTAGTTGAGAGTTACAAAATTTACAATTATTAATTAATGTTTAAATAGGAGTTAATGATCCATTATTCAGTAGTGCAACGCATTAATATTTTATGCTTTTATCAAATTTCACATGTATTTTCTTATTTATTGTTACATGTAAACCAAGTGTAATGCTAATGCTCCAACTGATACTTCAAAATATTTAATTGTTCATGGAGCAAATGCAGTTGTGAACCAGCTGAACTGCTGATGTCTGGAGTTATTTCTGAGATCTCTTTTAGAAGAATGATGAAAAGAAAGAATTATGACGACAATATCCCTCAGCCCCTTCATCCTTGCCTTTCGTCTGTGTCTAAAGAATATTCTGTGTTATATGGGTTCTTGCTTATTTAGCAACTCTATAAACTCTAGTTGCTAATTCTGCCACTTTGCAAGAACAATGTACACTAGAATTTGCTGTAAATATCTTGAATCATATTCTGAATTGGCATTGTTTGTGGCATTTATTTATCATATATTTTTGAGGATTTGGACGAAGTTTGCCTCGCACATAGAGTCTTGATCGAACAACATTAAAAAATTATTGAATTCATTTTTATTTGTGTTATATTTGGTATTATTTAATATATCAATACTCACTATGATCTATAATACATTGTTAATTTAATTAAAACGGTAAATAAGCTTAACCCTCATGCTCATGCGACCTTACAGAAGATGAGGATGTAGTGGAGATTCTTTGCCATATGTTTCAAATTGATTTGATGCTTCATATATTTCCATCTCTCGTGTTTCCTGGTAGGAGATCAAGAATTAAACCTTCATGCTCCTTACATTTATTAAAAAAGAAGAAAAACTGAATTGGTAAAAGAGGAGGTGCATGCACTCTTTCTCCCATCAGAATGGGTTCGATTCTTGATTCACTCTCAAGTTCTGATCAGGGACCGAAGTTGTTATCCAAGGGTAAAACTGAAAACTTTGAGTTATAAAAAAAAAAAAAACAAAGGAAGAAGAACTTGGAGAAAGGAGGGATAGATGGTCGGAATGATATGGTCACACATGCATTATTATCAACAGCACATGGATCATGATGAATTGCACATGCAATTACTTTCATACTCTTCTTTTCTCATGGAGCAGAAACTTAGCTTTTTTTTTTTATTTTTTTAATTTGCTGATACAGAATTAAACATCATCAAAGTGATGACCAATGAGAACAGAATACATTCAAAACTTTGAACAAGGAGGAGATTACAACATGGATTTGGTCCTAAACAGGAAACATTAGCACTAAAATATTAGTATTTTTGCACTGGTTTAATAGTCTTGCCTTGCTAGTGACTTCTCTAACATATGCAAATACAGCAGCCGACCAAAAGACCGTTGCATTACATGATCCTTGAAATGCTAAGATCTTCAGATTATAAATTATGTGACCACGTTTTTGCTTCTTTTGATTATTACTCGGGTCCGGGGCTCCGGGCAGTCTCAGAATAGGTGCCAGGCATAACAATATTGCTCCTAAGCTGCAACTTTCCCACCAAGAAAATAAAAAAATATTAAAAAATAAGGTGATAAAGTATCTAAGTGCCCAGCTACATCCAATGCTGTTCCATATGTTCTTCTATTTCAGCCATATAGAAATGGTAATTAGTTTTTCAAATTACCAAACAAGAATTTTGTAGTATTATTATATAAGTCATTTTAATACCTATCCCTTGCACTAAATTATCAGTCATTTTACAATTGTTAATATATAATTATAATACTTTTTTCAATCTTTACCATTTATATTTAATATTTTCTCTCTTTAAAGAAATGAAAATTATAGTTATAAATGAGAGGAAAAAAATTAAATATTTAAATAAAAAAATCTTAAATAATGTTATTCCCCTAAATGTGTATTTTAGGTATAAAATGCTCACATTTAAATATCTTAAAATTATAACATTTTACTCAAATTTACTAGATGATACATGCCTGTAAGGGAACTGATCTTTTACTTAGGTTTTCACCTTCAATGTTGATTTAAAGATTTTCGTAAAACTATTTCCATGAGACCAAAAAGGCAGTCAAGCAAAGTTTTTTAGTAGTAGCCTTACAAACCTTCAAGGGCCAGTCCGGGTTGTGGAGCCCCTTCTAATTCGGCTGCTAAAGCTAAATTAAAATTACTATAAATGAATCAATGTTTTTTTAAAGGTAAATTAATCAATGGTTAAATGTAACTTCCAAATATTAAAAAAAAAAAGAAGTAAAATGAAATTAGCAAAAAGGATAACAAAATTTTAAAAGACAAGTTTAAAGCAACAAACTAAGATTCGGAAATCTTTTAAATTCGATACGTCCCTTTTCGATTTAATATGACTTCGTTTTATGCTTTTCAAGAGTGCTTCCAATTTAATGATTTTTTTTTCTCTTTAAAAAAAAAAAGAGCGCTTCTTGATTATTTTTAGGATTCTTTTTTTCAAATTCTTTGACCATATTTTAACAATTTTGTCCTACGCAGTCAAGCACGGAAATAAGTGAATTTATATAAATAAAATTAATATTTGTTCTTAAATTTAAACACAATTGAACTATAGGCTTCATAAAAGATTTCTTGGACTAATGTTATTTTTAGAAAATCTTAAATCCATGAATTTGAAAGAGTTAAATCATAAATGACAGCTGAATTTCCATTTATAATAATAACAAAAGACAATTTTGGTAATATCTTATTTAATGGTACAGGTGTCTCAATACGTTAAATTCATCTATGATACCATTCAAACCTTATGGATGTCCTTTGAATTGTAAGCATCCTCTAATTACACTTGTACTCAATACTTGAGTGCACGTAGATATCCTATTTACTTCTATATTTAATGGGATGAAATTTAGTCTAAAAAAGGAATTAAATAAACATGAATTAATGGTCACCTTCTTAATTCATATCTTGTTTAAGATCTTCCAACATATCCAAGATTTACTACGTGTGTTACTAGCTAGTATCAATTCTTGATAGATAATTATGTTTTTAAAATTTCAAAACATCGTAATATATTTTTATCTTTTTTGCAAAGTCCCTTCCTTATCAATTCCCTTAACTCATGTGCTAATATTTGATCAACTACACCGAAAACAATTCATTTTGACTAAGTTATATATTTAAATCTTTAAAAAGTTACAATATGTCTATCTATTTTTCTTTTTCTAAAAATGATTTCCTCAACTCATAACTTACTCAAAAATCAAAATCTTTCTTTAATCAAGATCTACTACACTAGTTACAATGCACTGGCAGCCGTGCTATGTATCTATTAATCTCTTTCCTATTCTTCCATTATATTATTCTGTATGAATAATTGCTCCGAATGGCATGTATGCTCATTTTACTATTTCTTAACTCGTTAGTGATATTTTAATTCATATATAAATGTTACGATGAAAAAATCATTATATTATGTATCAATAATTACTCTGAATACCATATATTGCTTATTTTACTCTTTTTATACATTATATTATTTCTCAGATTTTTCACTTGTGATATTTTAATTCATATATAAATGTTACGATGCCAGGTGTTTACATCGGTTAACTTTTCCAAATACTTTCCTCTTTTACTCGCTCCCTATGCTTATATATATATTTATCCAGTTATATTAACTTTTTCATCTTGAAATCCTTTTTACCTCTTTGTACAATTCTTTGGTAAATTTTTTCTTCTCAGAAGTTCACATAAAATCACCAGGTCATGACTTACAAACAGGGCAATTAAATTTCTTAGAATATTGATTCATTCTTGCGTGTGTAGATCAGGCCTTGTCTGCTGCTCTATAAATACAGAAACATCCAACATCGACATGGAAACTTTGGGTTCTCTTTGGCCAGCCATTGAAACAAACTCAAAAAACAAAGTTTTACAAAAACTAGAGACAGAAACAAAGATGTGCGGCACTGATACAGCCCGTGTTATCAAACCCTCTGTGCCATCGTCCCCTACTGTTTCTCAAGCAAGAGAAAACGGCACCAGGCTGAATCTCTCCTCAGAATTGCCCATCAATCTCGATCAGTTAAGTTCTTCATAATGTATTAATATCTTGTAGTTGCATTATTTTCGGGAACTTTATAGTTTTTAGCATGCCACAATATTGTTTGGCAATCAGAATCCCTAGTTAAAGGGTTCTTGAAAACTTATTATCTTAATGGATTCTTTCTATAATAATGTTCATGAGAAATCTTTTTGCTGTTATTTTTTATTTTAAAAATTCCCTAGCTTTATTACATTCTTATTTTGCCTGATTATGAATCAGGTTTAATTTCCAATTTTGATTTTTGCTTGTTACAGTGGCGATCCGACAATGTTTGAATCCTACTGGAGGAAGGTGGATGGAAGGTGTTCATTTACAATAGATGGACATCAGTCCTTGAGCTATTTTTCTAATCCCAAAAATATGTGCTGGTTTTTGGAGCCTAAACTTGAAGAAGAGATCAAAAGATTACATGATGTGGTTAGGAATGCAAAGACTGATGGCCATTTTATCATTGTGGGTAATGGATCAAGTCAGCTTATTCAGGCAGCCCTTTATGCTCTCTCTCCTCTGGAGGAAACAGAGCCCATCAGTGTTGTCTGTGCTGCACCTTATTACTCGGTGAGTCTTGTCGGTGTTCAAACTACTCATCTTAAATGCATTCATCTGACTTTTAAAACCTGACTTAAAAACTACATTATAGTTTTCAAAGGCAATCTGAACAAAACACAAACATGCATGTAGTACTCTTTTTATTTTTATTTTTATCAGCATTGCACTAATTGCAATGATGCCAAGTTTTGTTCTAAAAGCCCTTAGTGTTGCTAATTTCTTGCAGTGTTATCCACAGTTGAGCGATTTTTTGAAATCGGGGCTGTACAAATGGGCAGGGGATGCACGAAATTTCGATAAGGGCGAGGGACCATACATTGAATTCGTGACCTCACCGAACAACCCTACTGGTGTTATTCGAGAACCTGTGGTGAACAGAGCTCAGGGAAAGATTGTCCATGATCTTGCTTACTATTGGCCTCAGTACACTCCAATTACTGCTCAAGTTGATTTTGATGTCATGCTTTTTACAGTTTCAAAATGCACTGGACATGCTGGATCAAGAATTGGGTAAGCCTTTTCCGCCTTATGCTATTTATAGCAGAAGATGGATAAGAAATTTAATAGTTATCACTTGATTACTTTTCTTTTCCTTTCTTTGAAGGTGGGCTCTTGTTAGGGAGAAAGAGGTAGCAACAAAAATGATAAAGTTTATGGAAATTAGCACAATTGGTGTTTCCAAAGAATCTCAACTTAGAGCTGCTAAGGTCTTGGGAGTCATTTCAGATAGCTGCCAAAGTATGAGGTCTCCAGAGTTGGACAACTTCTTTGAATATAGCAAACAGCTGATGACAGAAAGATGGCAGAGGTTAAGAGAAGTTGTGAAGAAGAATGAACTATTTAGTCTCCAGAAATATCCAGTCCAGTACTGCCATTTCTTTAGGGACTTCTTTGAATCACATCCTGGTAATGCTAGCTAGTGATTGATTTACATTATATTTGAAATCTTGATTTGAATATTGACATTTTTCATTGCAGCTTTTGCATGGATGAATTGCAAATCTACTTCAGTGGACTGTGAAAAACTCCTTAGAGAGCACAAAATTCTGGTGAGAGGCGGAACGCGATTTGGAGCTACTTCGATTTATGTTCGAATAAGTATGCTGTCTAGGGAAGAAGAATTTAACCTCTTTCTGCAGAGGTTATCAGCTATCCAAGAAATTCCTGCCAATGTTTAGCTACATGTATGTAAATTAATCAGATACAGGGAAAGCTCTAAATAAAATACAGTCGTTTAGCTTGTCGTTTGGACAATATATAAAGAAAATTATAATTATTTCTTTGAAGTACTTTTAGCCCTCACAGCTACTTCTATTATCCATCAAGTTTTTTTCCCTTTTGCAATCCTAAACGTCCAATGATTAGTAGAAACGGTGATTAACAAAGACTACATACAAAAGAACTACTCCAGTTTGAATCTGAATCTCAATGCTCAACAAGATTAGCAAAGTCACAGTCTGAATCTCAATGCTCAACAAGACGGTGAAGTTGACAAATACCAATGTGTACTTACAATCATCTAGTTGGAATAGTACATTTCTTGAATCAATGCATATATGAATGCCCAGCAGTTCAAGGATGACTGGGGGCATGCGACTGTCCTTTGGTCTCAGCCTCCTCATCCCTATGGTAGGACCCAGTTGGGATTAATGGGACCTAGTCATGTTATATCAAGATATTACAAATTAAGTGAATTGGTGAAGTTAAGATCAATAAAACATCTTTCTCACGCTCTTTGCAAGCGTGAATTGAACATCTTGGAACTCACTCATTATTTGCCTTTTGCCCCTTTTAATCAATTCCCCACTTACAATTCACGAGCCCTCCCTCTGCCTATGCATATCCATAAATGAATATCAGGCCACGCCCAAGTGAAGCACTAAGGAGAAGCAAGAAACTCAATGACAAAAAACTGCTTCGAAAAGGTATCACATGTATTCCATGCAATGGATGATAAATTTACATCCATGGAGTGACTTGAGCAAGAAAAACAGCCCATGCTGATGATCTCCAAGCCAATGTTCTGTTCTGTTCACCAAGCGAAGACAGACAATTTGAGAACTCATTAGGTGCCAATTTATCCTTGAACGTAAACATCTGAATAAGATTGCCACAGAAATTGCCAAATTCTCGTGATGGTTTTGAGAACTCTGGCCTGCCTTTCCAAACTCATCTTGGACTTAGGTTGGATTTGCAAAAATAGTGATTCCCTCAAACTGGTGCTGGTCCAGAGGAGGTTCCAAGCACATCAAGAATCCAGTTTTCAGATATAGGAAACAAGGACGATCTTCACTTTTCAGGCATTTGCTTCTCATTTGACAGTGAAGGGATCATTTGTTTTTAATCTTGATACTTTCATGAATTCCGTCTAAGATAGAATTTTTGTTGATTCTCTGAATTACTTATCCCATATTCCCATGGTTTAGGGACCAATCACACAAATGTCTTGTCCCAACAGCAAGTGGTGGTCTTCAAAACCCTCTTATAGAATCTCGAAGCATTGTTAGAAAATTGAAAAACCAGGAATCACTATTTGTATTTTGTGGTTTCTGCTTCAAAACGAGGTAATTTTTGCCATTGGAAATCTCATCATCAGCCACAACACATATCCTATTGATTTGGAGACTACAAAAAAAGCTTTTTTACAGCATCACAAGGTAAATTTTCTGTCACCGATATGAAAGGTGTGGCTCACAATTCAACGTCCAAGGCAAGTTCTGGACAATTCATTTAAGGTTTTGCTTTTGGAACTACTTTTAGGCTATTTTTGAGGTTGTTACAATCACGAAATGCTTCAAAAGCCTTATAGAGGTGATAGGTTGGTTACTTATTGAGGTGAAAGCACTAGATCTCAAGATAAGATTTTCACGGCAAAGATCTTGTCTTACTCAGAAGAAGGGAGCAATAGAAGCCTACTTAGCATCCAGGAGGGGAGATGTTTTTCTATTTCCAAATAACGGGGAAAGACCAATACATATAGACGTTGCCGAAGTAAGAAAACAAGAAATCTCTTTAAAACTGAACTTCCACTTCCAGGTTTTGAAGATGCATAAGAAATTTAGTCTTCAAAGTCTTGTGCTTGACAAAGACACCTATATATGCTGAGTCTGCAATCAAATATTAACTATGCTTTTGCTGTTTCTCTCTTGGTGATGCTTGATGGAAATTTTCAAGCTGACAAAGTCACGCTTGATAAAATTTTCTAGCTGAAAAAGATGGATTATGCTTTGTTCCCCAAGTAAGCTGAAAGTAGAGCACCTCCATTTTTTTTTGGAAGGAACAATATTTCTTTATCTTTATGAGTGAGGATTACTTCTGTGTTCTGATGTAGGATGAAATACATCAGAATGCTTGCATCCTAATTAGAGATTAGTTGTCTAAGATGGATGAAATACTACACTCAGGGTAGTTTTATGCAGAAATTTTCAGTTTCAGGCACTAATTTCTGTTGTCTAGAAGACAAGAGAGTGTTCAGTAAAAGAGGTTCCATGTTCATCCAGGACCCTCTTGTTCCATGTATATTTATATACAGATAAACTTTCTCCTCCAAGCAGTTTGCCTTGGTAATTAAAATGATCATTATTGGGTTCTAACTAAAACATCTGCTCTGCAAATATACTAAAGTAATTCAAGGAACTATTAACTCTGGGAAGACAAGGGATATAGTGATCTTGGGTGTTTATCTTTTGCACTCTTTCAAGTCCAGAAAGCTACAGATCTACTATTAAAGCACTCAAAGCTGCAAAAATGTCCAATCAGTATCATTGGTAACCTTATTCAACTTGAATTAGTTTAGTCTGGAAGATTAAGTGGACACTAAACAAGTTCGATAGTGCCTAATCCAGTGAACAAATATATCCCACATTTATTAAGAATTCTTTTGCACTTTTTGGCAAAAAAAGAGATCATTATCTTGCTTGCAACTAATATTACCAAAGCTAAAGTAATTACTTGATGCCAGAATAATGGAATAAAAAAGAAGCTACTTTTGAGCAATGAAGTTCATTTTATTGCTAATAATTTAATCAGATGCTAGTTCCCCATAAATACCACGCGAAGGACCAGGAATTCCATATTCTACCAATAAATGGTGGCCCTTACGAAGGTTTACCAAAGAAATCACAATTCATGAATAATACTTCAAACAAAATTAGGTTATACAATGACCGGGATTTCAAATGCAGTTAGTTTTCTTGATCAACATCATTACGTGAAAGATACATACAATGATTAAGGTAAACACTTTGATTACAAAAAAGGAAAAAAGGACCTTTATAAGAAAAAAATGAACTGGGTCGTGTACTCTGCAAAGGTGAGGATACCAAAAGAACAGAGAATACAAAAACTATGGGGGGAAAACACAAAATGGTCCAGGAGGGTACACTTCTCTCATCTGACCTGATTCATCTGAGTCTTTTCTACCTGCTGAGTGCTGTAGTTTGTCATTGGCACTTCAGTTGATTGAGGACCAAATTCTATTGACTGAAAGGCCTTCAAAAAATTCCAAATACAAGGCCCAGCTTTTAAATCAGTCTCAGCTCGTATTCACCAGCCATTGTAATGTATCTCACCCATGGAAGAGCTTGATACCCACTTTTTTCAATGATCTTCAAATAACGAACCTAAAAAAAACATCACTCATAATTAACTATAGCATACATTTTCTACAATAACGAGTGAATTTCGATGGAGAAAACTAAGACAAAATAAAGAGCACATATATCTGAACACAATAGTTCTCTCAATAAACTTGAGTCTTAAGAAAGCCAATCAAACATCAAAAAGCAGTTTTATACAGACTGAATAGTAATTATCCCCATGTCAAACAGATATATCTTAACATCAGAGAGCTGCCACTCAACATTGATCAATTGTGAAGGTTCTCCTAGGCTAAAGACTTGGGACCAATTTTAGGTTTTCAGAAATTTTAAGTAACCAAAGTTTTTCATTCTACTAGACTTCTCACTTCAGGCATCTCTGTTCATGAAAATGAAAGTAGCCAACCCCATCTCATCTTGTACTCTTTTACATTTATTTACTTTGAAGTACTTTAACTTTTTCTAAATTTCCATCTTTAAACTCATTACAGTGTCAATTTGAGACAGAGTGAAGGTTCAAATATGTCAATTTACATATCTTTCAGTAAAAAATGTATCTTCGTATCTAAGTTCTGATTTGCAGATTTATTTTTATTTTTTATTTTTACTTATCTTCCAGTAAAAGACATCATTTGACTGCATATTTTCAAATTAGTTTGATGTTATCCAGGCAGGAATAGGCTCAGCCAGATTCCAACAAATCCAAAGCGAATACATAAGAATAAGCAAGCATGTTAGCGGAGACAAACAGTGCACATTTTATCCACACAATGCTCATTTACATGAGAGATGAAATTAAATAGACAATTTACCATAATAGGATGTGAACAATATGATAAGAGGTGTATGCATTAGATGTGTTATGATATCCAAAACATACTGTAAACATGCCTTGCTAATAACTAAGAAAGCCATCTAACAAAAGGCTACCTGTATCCCGGAGACAGTAAAATAAGGTATTTCAAATTTAACACGAATTGGAGCTTTTCTCTCAGGGGCTGCCTCTTCAGCTGTTATACTGGGAAGGCTAAACTCAGCTCTCAACATATATTCCTGAAGGGAAAAGAGAGGATATATCATGGCCCAGCATCATGACAAATATCAACTGCAAAATAACAGAAAGGCCAATCTATTCCCCTATAATTAAGAATTGGACTCAAACTCTTACCTTACCACCTGGAAAAGATTTTATTTTCCAGACCAACGCATCAGTTTCAGGTGCATAATTTGCAGATCCCATTGATGTTCGGACATTTGGATTGGTAGAATCAGATGGAACAGGCAACTCAATCTCAACATTAGTTGCAGTGCTGTAATTTCAGCAACTTATGAGGTATTTTCAGTGAAATGCATACAAGATACTATCCAGTCAAATGAAAAGAAGCAGAGTCAGGGTATTAAATACTGATACAGTTCATTAATTTACCTACGCTCCTTGAACTGGCTTCGTGCTTTTACCATTATCTCAATGCGACTTCTAGAATGACGTTCGACTTGAGCTTCTACCCAGATCAAAGGTTTGACCTGAAACGAAGCAATGCCTCTACGATCACAACCATTTCATGAAGTACAAAGAGCCATGAAAAAGGCTGGTATACAATGAAAATAGTAAGTCTTTGACAGTGAAAGATAAACCTGAGTACTTAATCTATAGGTCATGAGATCAAAAGACCCATCAGGAGGTATAAAGGAAATTGTCCGATCATTTTCAAATCGAGCCAAACGTACACACCTGTAACATAGTAGAAACAAAAAGTAATTGACAAGGAAGAGGAAGTGTGAGAGATTGTACTTGAGAGAACATATTAATGCAGTCAGACAAATAGAGGGATGCATTGCTTACTGGTGAAACTTCATGTCATCTAGATCAATGGCCTTTCCCTTAGTAGCTCGACCTTGTGCCTCTAGTAGTACTCTATCATTCAGTC
The DNA here is from genome assembly GCA_019593545.1 of Apocynum venetum. Classification (NCBI taxonomy): domain Eukaryota; kingdom Viridiplantae; phylum Streptophyta; class Magnoliopsida; order Gentianales; family Apocynaceae; genus Apocynum; species Apocynum venetum. Next base: position 6,942,278 of record SRSM01000132.1, read on the forward strand.
CAAGCTTGCACTCAGGCATACCACTACCACAGAGAATCAGCAAGGATTTAAACTATGATATAATGTAAATCACAGAGCAGAAGCTTAAAAACCTTATAAAAGAAGGCACATTTTGCCACCTTAGAAAAGAAAATTAGTTATTGCCAGGTTAGACATTAATCGAGCAATTTAAGAAATTCTAATATGGGAGAACCAGAAAAAGCACAGATTTGCCAGGACAAGCACATAAACACGTAGAGAAGCATGATCTGCTCTAGCTCATTGATCTATCTCACAAATGAAGTGCCAAAGGAAAACAAATAAAAACATGGAAAGACACCAAAATGATCATCTAATCATAGTTAAGGACAGAAAGCAAACCTTAGGTAAGTGCGCATCTTCAATGCCCCAATGACATCAGATCTAACTATTTGCCCATTGCTGTTAACAAGAATATTAACACTTTCCACAACATCTAAAAACACCTGAGACATGTACACATAATCCCATTAAAACAAAAAAAGTGGTTACTATTTTGAGATCAAGTAAAAAGAACGCACTTCATTCTTCTTGTAACGTATTCCTTCACTGCGCCAAGAAACTGCATTTGTTACTGCCATTGGGGGCCTCTGTGATACTTCCATCCTGTAAGCATCTGTCTTTATGAACTCACTGAGAATCTTTGCTTCAGTAAATTGAGGATATCCAAAATCCATAATTTCATCAAGCAACTCATACTGAAAAAGCAATAAAGTATCAGTTTTATGTAACCAAAAGTTTATTAATATCATACTACATGATAAAGAACCCAATTTAACATCCAGGAAAGGCCTCCTACCACAACGACAAAATTATCTCTAAGTGATTCTTCTTCTAACTCCTCAAAATAATGCTTAAATACCTGCGTCAAATTAAAACAAGACAAATGCCAATAAAAAATTACTAACACAATAAAAAGACTAATAACCAAAACTACAAAAAGCTTGATTCTTTAATTACCAATAGAGCTTACATCAACTATACGATGTAGAAATAGAAGAATGCTTGCAGCATTGCAGTTCTGCCTTGATGCAGCCATAAGATATACATTGTTGTGCTGAATATACATATATGTGACACCATCATCATAGACAACAGGGTCCTGAGACTGAGGATCGCCCTACAAGAGATCACCACAATACCAGAAACAGAAAGGCCATAAGGAGAACAAAAAGATGCAATTTTGCAGGAAGGAGATAAATGAAAGACAAAAAAAGAAAAGAAAAAAAAGAAGCAATTAAACACAAAAATTAAATTGAGCCACATGACTATATCGACAGAACTGAAGCAACTAAAATTGAATTTCTGAAAGTTAAATTCTAATCTAAAATCTCTCTATATTAGCTAATGCACGCCCAATCCTAACTTAATTACTTACAAATAATTCAATTTTATTCCATAATTTAGGTCAATAAGCGTATGGAATGAAAATCAAGAACAAGAAAAGGGATTGAAGCTAGAGGAGAGAAAAACCTCTTTCTCAATGAGCTTGGTGAAAAAGCGTTCAGCTTGGGTGGATGAGACATCGCCACGGTAGTCCCGCCATACCAGTACGCGGCCCTTTATGTCCAGTAGGAACAGCGCAGATGCTGCCCCTGCCATAGCTACTGCGAATGCCTTCTCTCTCTATATGTAGAGTATAGATAGATTTGTATTTGAGTTTCTCTGTATCTATAGAAATGTTATGTCAGAAGGAGAGGGAGAGATCAGATCGGGGTTGGAGTGAGAAAGACGAGAGAGATGAAATTGATTGAGATCTGCTGTAAATGGGAAGGAGGATTTTGCAAATAAAAAACAAAGGAGGGCCAATTACTAATTATTATAATATTTAAAGCGCACTAATTTACTGTTAGTCTATTACCGAAAAAAAGATAAATAAATAAATAAAATACACTCGTATGGATTATGGAAGGACTTGCAATGTATTATCCAGGATGATAGGTGATAGGTTTTCATTAGGTTATGTGGATTGATTTTTAATATTTTGGTTCGATTTTTAAATTTTTTATTTTATCTTTACACAAATCAAACCACATTAGTCCTAAAACTAAACATTAAAAATAAAAAAATTTCGATTTGACTATGTTCGATTTGGTTTCAATAGAAAATTTTTCATTTAAATAAATTAACTATATTTAATAGTAAATTATTTAAAAAATTGTACAAGTCAGGACTACATAAAATATCTAAAATAAAAATACACATTAAATTCTAAATTTCATCAAGAACTAAAATACAATAATTCTCAAATCAATCCATAAAAAGTCATGGCTATATAAAAGAAAACAAAATCTTTAAAATAAAAATACATATTAAATTCTAAATATCATCAAGAATTAAAATAAAATAATTCTCAAGATAAGTTAGAGTTAGGATTAATTTTAGGTTTTATTAAACATTAGTAAAAACTTTATATATATATATATATATATATATATATAATCTCAAATTTTCAATTATTCGATATTCTAAAAATTAAAACCAAACATCAAATCATATTTTTTTAAAAGTTCAATTATCCAAACCAAATAAATCAATTCATTAACCAAACCATTTTTTAAATTATAAATTAATTCAATTTGATTTTTTAACACCCCTATGAACCACTAGGCAAACTCTTTCAGAGGCGTTCCTTGTATTTTATTGGTATGAAAGCTTTGGCCTTTTTTTTCTGCTTAATTTACACTACAGTGGGATTTCATTATAATGAGATTCATAAATAAAAGAATTTGTCTTCGTTCTTCTAGTTTCTTTATTCATTCTCCAATTCTTTAATTCTATTTGAAGTCTATAGGGTTTGGTAGGAAGAATTTTCTCATGTGAAAGAGTATAGTGGTGGGAGGGGATGCAGATCAAATTTGAAACTTATCATAGAAGAGTAAAATTTGTGGTCTTATTCTCCTTTTGTCATCTTAATTATTGAATATACACTAACTAGTGATAAAGTATTGATCTAGTGGATTTGATTAAAGAAAAATGTCTGCAATTTTATTAACACTTTTGCTGAAAATAATATTAGTATCCATTCCCCTAAAAAAAATAATATATATTAGTACCTTATCGATTTGGAGTCCCATTAGTAATTTATTCCACTATTACAATCTAAATGCTGCCCACCTGTCTTGGGTTTTATTTTTTGGAAAGCTTTACACAAATTTCATTTCTCGTCCATATTTTTGTAAGCTTTGCTCAAATAGCTTTTACACTAAGACACAACAATATTTGGAAGGCATTTATCGTATACTTTGGTCCTGTGTATGCAAGACTAGATGTTCAATTTTCTTGAATTGGCCAAAAGAACTTCTATGTTTAGCTGATGTTTCTTTTTGTGGTTTTAAGATACAATTCTCCTTCTGTTTCTGCTTTGTCAATTCCTTAACCAACCCAAGAAAGTAATTTTCTTCAATAATGCCACTCTAAACTGCAGTCTTACGATGATTGGCGTTTCAAAGATCCAAAGAAAACTTCCAAACCTTCTCTGGGGGTGTAAACTTTGGTTGTTTGGACCTTCTTCAAGGAGAGTGTACCCTATTAAGACCTATCCTTCTTTGATGATTCAGTTTTGATTGTGAAACTATGTTAGTCTTTCATATTTTTCATCTTACATTGTTCTCATGCTTTTGAGAATGTGTGAAATGTTCTTCTACCACATTTTCAAATTGTGGATTTCTTGGCATCTTACTTATGTATGATTCTTTTCCACTATTGTCTTTGATATCATCAACAAAAGTCGATAGATAATTCTTTTGCCAAAACAATCACCTTCCTCAACTGTATTCGGATGGTATATAGCAGACTGCTCTTCTCTCCATAGCTAGAAGCCTAGAACATTCCTTAAATAATGGAGGAGTTCTATAATGTTACAGAATGAAAAGGAAATGTATGTCCTCTTACAATGCATTTTGTAAGATTAAAAAACCTACCATTGATAAATTATCAGAAGATGGATATACAAGTGAGGATCACAGAAGAATTTTCTGAAATAACACCCCCACCCACCCCAGAAGGAAAGAAAATAGAACAACCCTCTAGGATGGGAATGCCCAAGTAATAGCAGAACTCGAAAATACTATGCTAATACGGTGGAACATTGACATATAGGTAAATGGAAATGCAGTGGATGATTCAATCATACAGTAAATTAAGGATCATCAGGTCAGACTTTGTGTTTCTTTTGGGATTCCTGTCTTACTCATTTTCCTTTGTTGTCGAAACGGAGCCAATGAGGGAATGATAAAGGGAAACCTTGGAAGAAGTTGAACATTATCGCCCGTTAAACACTCCACTGAAAACCTGACTGTTTCCTCCAAGTGATGCCTCCCACTCAATTGATGCCACTCTAATTTGAGACAGTGCCACTACCACTTCTTGCATCTCTGGCCTGTTAATTGCATCTTCGCTAAGGCACCATTGTGAAATTTCAGCCATCTGAAAGATATAGTAACAAATGCAGCATTAAGACCTATTAGATTCCTGTGTAGTTTAGAGTAATCTTAATTTGTAACGTTTTGGCTGTGGAAATGTTATGTGATCAAAATGCTTAACAAGAGTAGAAGGGAAAAAGAAAAGAAAAAAAGAGTTGGTATTAGTATTAGAATGTTGAACAAGCAACATCTTTCTTGCTATGTGTGTGTAATTTAGAAGTGATTTCAGGCATACCAACCTTATAGACATCTTCCACAGGGTAGCCGCCTTGAAGATTACTGTCAATCATGGACTCCACTGCACCCTCTGGATCTTCATCTTCAAAAGCATCGTTAAGCTGAACAAGCAGCAAAAACAAAATCATTGCAAACTTCCCCAATGTGCTATACTTCTATGATTTCAATAGGATATCTGGTTCTCGAATCTTTGAGATAGGTCACTATAAAAAGGAAAGAATGGATTCTAGTTTTGTGCTTAGTCACACTTTGGAAAATTGCTTATTAAAACAAGTTTATGTTTACTTGCAACTTTGGTTGCATGGTGGTCTACACTAATCAATAAGTTTCCTACATGACTATCCCTGCTCTTAGTTTCAGACTTTCTACCTTAGAGCCATTGTTTCCATTTTCTAGGACCAAAATTGTCAGACTTACAATTGTGATAAGAGATTTCATTTTGTTGGATTCCCGGCTGTCACGGAATAGTGCACGTTTACCGGTTATCAGCTCTGCAAGAACAACACCAAATGCAAAAACATCTGTTTTGGTTGTCACCTGTAGCTCTTTCACTGACCTGGTACAGGAGAAGTAGAAAGAATCAAATTTTTACTCCTTTTGTCTTTTCGCTCCAGTGCCTATCTTATTTATTTTGGTACTACTAAACTTTCTTATTTAACCAGGGATGAAATTTATATATTATTAGTGCAAATGCATACTCAGGAGGAAGATATCCTGGTGTTCCAACCAAGCGCGTTGCTATCAAATCATCGTCATTTGTTCTGCCAACAAACTTTGCCAACCCAAAATCAGCAACCTGAAAGTGAGTCAAGACAGATCATTGGCTTAGAACCTTAAAAATATTTCAATCTATGTTCTGATAAGATAGACCGTCATAATGAAGTCTTTGAAAATGAAGGAAAATCTTTTCCCATAGTTGATATAAAATATATTGTAAATCTGGCTAGTAGAATATGGCCAGATAGGTGTAACCTTAGATATTAGGTGATGAGACCTAATTTTTCAGAAAGTTTTATCTCTGTACATCACAGCTAGTTTACTAGGATTTGCTCAGGTTTAGCATGAACTGTGGTAAGATACCTATTCATGTGCAAAACAGAATAAGTATTTCCTAGATCAGTCATTATCTATAATTTGTAGTGTACCTTTGCTCTAAGAGTTTCATCTAGTAGGATGTTGCTTGTCTTTATATCACGGTGCACATATCGAGCTTTTGTATGGTCATGGATGTATTCAATCCCCCTCGCAGCATCTAGTGCAATCTGTGTTCTTGCGGTCCAAGAGAGAGGCTGGTGACCTGATTCATAACTTATATCAGAGCTCGAAAATGGAAGCTGGAACCTAGAGCAGGTTTGTTTCTTCATTGTAAAATGTCTGCATATCATTTTCCTGTTTATCAAACTTTAAATGGAAAATAAAAAAAAATGAAAAATGTTAAATAGGATTGTGAGACATGTTGGCAATCTGTATTATAATAGCTCGTCTGAGAAAATGTTTTCCAAGTTATGTTAATTAACGGAATGATTCATTCCAGCTTCAAGTATGATTTGTAACTGCTGTCCTTTGTTAAATATTCCTAGTTAACCATGATGATTGATGTCTTTGTAATATTTCATGAATCCCCTTACTAGTTTAGGTGTTCTGTTGGACTTTGATCAGAGGGGAGTAGGTACTAACACTTGTTTTGAAAAGCAAATCTATTCTCTTCCATGATCCCCCCCCCCAAAACCAATAATAATAATAATCTGAAGCCCTTTTACAACTTCTGTGGATTTTCTGCCTAGAGTTTATATCTATCAGGTAAAGAGAACATTATATTTAACCCGATTAACAAAGAGGATGATCTGTCACACAAGGAATAAGACACGTAATCCAAACCAGCCTTGTTGAGTTGTCAAGATTACATGCACCATATGAATATATTTTGTATATATATTTCTTGTAAAGAGGATTCTAGAATATCTGAATTTTTCTTGTTCGCCAAGTAGAGATAAAACACTCATACTTGTAAATTTGATATCAATGAAAGCACAACTGAGTTTTTTTCTCAGTTCCCACATTTCTCTGTTTTTCTTCTTCAAATTGAGAATTTCGAAACACGGTATTAGAGCTTTAAATTGTCATGGCTTCTTCTTCTATCGGTTCTCTTAATCCATTTTCTATACAATCTTCTGATTATTCTACTCTTGTGCTTGTTAAACCAGTTTTAACAGAGCACAATTATCAACTATGGGCTCATGGGATGAGAGTTGCCTTAGATCTCAACACAAATTTGGATTTGTGGATGGTTCCATCAAACCTCTTTCTACTGATCATCATGACTATCAAGCATGGGATGCTTGTAATCACTTAGTCATATCTTGGCTCATTAATGTCGTTTCTCCAGAAATTGCCCAAAGTATCTACTGGTACAATTTGGCTTATGATATTTGGAAAGATTTAGAGCAACGATTTGCCCAGAAAAATTTATATCGTTTCTCTGATATTACTAAGCAGATTCATGGTTTGAAGCAGGGATCCATGATTGTCAATGGGTATTTTACATGACTTAAAGCTCTCTAGGATGAAATGACTATCCTTAGACATTACCAACTTCAGATTGTAAATGTGAATTATCATCAATAATAAAACAACATCAAGAGGAAGATTATGTCTGAAATTTTTGGAAGGTTTTAAATGATGATTATTCTCAACTCAAGGACAAAGTTCTTCTCATGACTTCTTTACCATCAATTCGAGAAGTTTTCTCTATGGCCATTAAGAAGGAACATACTGATATTGATGCTGGAAATTTATCTCAAGAAACGCCCATTATGGCAGTTCATCAAACGCCTAATGAGGCGAGGGGAGTTACCAGTACTGGTTTTGCTTTTAAGCCTAGAAATCAACTAATTCTTAAGTCAAGGTTCAATGCACTCATTGTGGGATGAAAGGTCATACTATTGATCGGTGTTATAAAAAGCATGGATATCCTATTAGACACAAATCAAAGTCCAATTGATCTATGAATTGCATAGTTACTAATGAACCACAAAACATTAAAGAGGAACCCATTGTTGGACTAAATGTCACTCAATACTAACAACTTCTGTCATTACTCAATAAACCACAAATGACCGATTTACCATCTCAAGTTACTGAGGAGAATGGGAAGCAATGGTAGTCATAGCCAGTGCCCATGGGCATAGTCCAAGTAATAAGTTCTATGCAAAATTAGAGGTATGGATTATGGACTCTGGTGCAACTGATCATGTTTGCTACTCTTTATCTAAATTTCAAAAGTATAGTCCGGTTAATTTCATTTCCATTAAACTACCAAATGGTTCCATAGTACCTGTTACTCATAAAGAAATTGTTATTGTGAATGAACACTTGCTTCTGCATGATGTTCTATTTGTTCTAGAATTTTCTTTTAACCTTATTTCTATTCCTAAACTACACAACAATTTTCTTGTTCTATTCTTTTTCAGTCCACCAAATGCATCATTCATCGTCCACATTTGAAGAAGACGATTAGATTAATTGATCTTAGAGATGAATTATATTGTCTGCAAACTGCAAATTCATCACAGAATCCTTCTCTCAGTCACCCTTTGAATAATTTTTCTCTTATTTCTTCCTTTGAGTGTATTCCAGAATCTCTCTTATGGCATTATAGGCTAGGCCACTTATCTACTAGAATTTTCAAGATATTATAATTTGATCATCCTTTTATGAGTTTATCTCTTGATTGTAAATGTGGAATTTTGTCCTTTGGCTAAGCAGCGTAGATTGCCTTTTCCTTTATCAAAAACAAAATCCAATGCCGTCTTTGATCTAATACATATAGATGTATGAGGCCCTTTCCATAAACCAACGGTCTATAATCAACGTTATTTCCTCACAATCATTGATGATCACACAAGATTCACCTGGATATATCTTTTAAAACACAAAAGTGATGTTTCGTTTGTTTTAAATGGTTTTTACCACATGATTCTTACTCAGTTTAATGTAAAAATCAAGTGTTTCAAGTCTAATAATGCATCATAATTTAATTTTCATAAATTTTACCAATCAAATGGTATTATCCATCAAATTTCGTGTCTATATACACCTCAACAAAATGGACTTGTAGAGAGGAAACATCAACATTTGTTAAATGTAGGGAAAGCTTTAAAAATGCAATCAAATTTGCCTCTTATGTACTGGGGATATTGCATTCTTCATGCCACTCGATGATAAATTATGCCCCCACTCCTGCTCTCAATAACTCTTCTCCATATTTCAAACTCTATAAACAACAATCCTTCATATAACAACTTGAAAGTGTTTGAATGTCTTGCATATGCTTCAAATCTGTCTCCTCAGAAAAATAAGTTTGATCCTAGAAGCAATATATGTATTCATTTAGGATCATTATCTGTTTCAAAGGGATATATTCTACTAGATTATAAAAACAGGAACATTTTTGTCTCTAGAGATGTTATATTTTGTGAAACATATTTTCCTTTTCATACTAATTTTGAAAAGTCCTTCTTGTTCACCAAACCCTCTTTACCACAATCATATTTTGATTTACATGGAAATTATGATCAGAATCTTGGAGAAATTGATGGTCATGAAACTCCCTCTTCATCACAAACAACTCATCAGCCTGCAAATGTTCAACCATAATTTAATCTTTTTCTTAGAAGAATTTCACGTATCAGTAATAAACCATCTTACCTTTAGGATTATTATTGCAATCTTCTTAACCAAAACTATGCCCCTTCTTCATCTCAGCCAAATTCTACTCCTCATAGTTTAGAAAGAGTAATTTCATATGATTATTTGTCATATAACCATATGAAGTATACCTTGAGCATAAGCTTATGCAAGGAACCTAAAACCTATGAAGAAGTTGCAAAAGAGGAGGCATGGAGAAAAGCTATGCAATAAGACATGGACAATGGTGGATCTTTCGAAAGGAAAAAAAGTCATAGGGTGCAAGTGGGCTTATAAAGTGAAACATAAGGTTGATGGGAGTGTAGAGAGATACAAAGCAAGGTTAGTGGCCAAAGGGTATACTCAAAGTGCTGGAATAGATTACTTAGAGACCTATTCATCGGTTGCTAAGATGACTACAGTGAGGGTCTTAATTGCTTTGGCAGCACAACACAATTGGATGTAAACAATGTATTTTTGCATGGGGATCTATATGAGGATGTGTACATGGAGCTGCCTCCTAGATATTCTTGTAAGCCAAATCAATTTTGCAAGCTTAAGAAATCTTTGTATGGACTCAAACAAACAAGTAAGCAGACAGTGGTATGAGAAATTTTGTTTTGCATTACATGAGTTTGGTTTTCAATCTTGTCACAGTGATCCTAGTCTTTTTGTCAAGAAGAACAAGGATCATTTCTTGGTTGTGTTGGTGAACTAATGTTCAAATCAAATATAAGAACAAGGATCTTACAGTTACTGGAACAAATGCTCAAATCATAGGTGAACTAAAAAGGTATTTACACAAAAAGTTCACTATTAAGGACTTGGGAAAATTGCAATACTTTTTGGGCCTAGAAGTAGCTCGATCCAGTAAAGGAATCAACATCTCTCAGAGAAAACATGTCTTAGAATTGTTAGAAGAATTTGGTATGCTTAAGTGTAAGGGAGTCAAGACAACAATGGAAGCAAATTTGAAATTGATGAATGGTGATTCACCATAAATTTTGAATAACCATCTCTACAGGAAGTTAATTGGAAAATTGATTTATCTTACTTCTACAAGACCTGACATAAGTTATGTTGTTCAACAACTTTCTCAGTTTCTGGACAAGCTAAGCCAAAAACATTGGCAAGCAGCATTAAGGTTGCTAAGATATTTGAAAAATGATCCCGAGAGAGGATTGTTCTTTGCAGCTAATGCTTCTACTTAATTGACAACATATTGTGATTCAGATTGGACACGCTGCAATGAGAGTAGAAGGTCTACAACTGGATTTTGTATGTTCTTAGGACAATCTTTGGTTTCATGGAAATCAAAGAAGCAAAATACAATCTCAAAGAGTTCCTTAGAAGCTGAATATAGGGTCATGCCACTGCAGAAGTTCAATAGGTTATATATATATATTCTAAATGATCTTGGTGTTCCAATTTCTCAGCCAATTCCCTTATTCTGTGACAACAAAAGTGCAATATACATAGCTAAGAACTCAGTCTTTCATGAAAGGACCAAACATCTTGAAATTGATTGTCATAATATAAGAGAGAAGCTATAGCAAGGAGTAATTAGACCACTACCAATTTCCTCTGTTAAACAATTAGCTGATCTTTTCACAAAGGCAGTTCATCATCCACGTTTTTAACAATTGTGCAGCTTATTTTCATTCCATAACATTTATGAGATCAGGTCTGGTTTGAGGAGAGGTAACAAAGAGGATGATCTGTCACACAAGGAATAAGACACGTAATCCAAACCAGCCTTGATGAGTTGTCAAGATCACATGCACCATATGAATACATTGTATATATATTTCTTGTAGAGAGGATTCTAGAATATCTGAATTTTCTTGTTCACCAAGTAGAGATATGTATATAAACACTCATACTTGTAAATTTGATATCAATGAAAACACAACTGAGTTTTTTCCTCAGTTCCCACATTTCTCTGTTTTTCTTCTTCAAATTGAGAATTCTGCAACAATATTATATTTATTCTACAAAGTCCATAATTATAAGTTAAGTATATGAATCATGAACAACCTCTTTTTATCTTTGAAATCTTGATAAATTGATTGTCCTGTTTTCTGTCTATTAATTGACTAACTCAGACTGTCATGGCACTCAAAACCAGTAGGCAATCAGGGTCTTGATTTAGTGTATACTGACGCAATGCATATGATCATAAAAGAATAAGAACCTTTTAGAAGGTACCTTGGAGTAATGGATTATGAAGATGCTCACTCAGAGAACCGTTCGGCATATACTCATAAACCAAGTAGAGGTGGTCATCTCCGGTGGCATATCCCAACAGCTCCACCTATAATGTGGACTTGGCATTTAAATGGTTAACTTAAGCTTCTTCATCTATACAGTATAGATCAACTTGAGATGATTTCATACCACATTGATATGGTGTATCTTGCATAAGACTTTAAGCTCTGCGAGGAATTCCTTGGATTTGTTAGATCTCATTTTTTTTATTGCAATCTCCTGAATGTCAGTGCAGAAATGTGGCTTCAGTTGTCATGTACCTCTTATAAAATTTTCAAATTTCTGAGAGTATCAAAAGAAATCAGTCGGGAGAGTTATAACACCTGCTTTCCTATTGCCCCAAAATAAACACTTCCATATCCACCCTCCCCAATTTTTCTACTTTCATCAAAGTTTGCAGTAGCCTCTGCAATAACCGCTAGACTGTATATCACTGGCCTTTCTGATTCAAGACCTGTGATATCTTTATCAGTGAAAAAATTTCAGGGAGTTGGTTCCTGATATCCTTATAGATCTAAATGTAATCTTAAAAATTATAGAAATTATGATTACTGCTTTAGCATGCAGAAAGTCTTAGAGCTACCAAAGTTCGTAAATTTCAAGTTATCTTACCTTCTAAGTTCTCTGTATCATGGTACTGCTTCTGTAAGGAATAAGATTTTTTAGCGGATACAGTTTTGCTAAAATCTCTTGGATCCTCCTCGGTGTTCCTCTGGGACTTCTTTCTCCTGAAGAGGATTATAAGCAATGTGCATACTGAAAGTACCGCCACAGTTGATAATATCCCAACTATTATTGTCCATTGGTGCTTCTTGTGTGAATCTCCACAAAGAAACCAAAGCAAGAGACATAATACCAATTAGTTTCTGAAATGCTAGGGCAAGTTCAACTAACCCTTGTCATACTTTCTGAGTTTTTTCTTTTTCTTTCCACTTTATTCAATTACAGGCTTCAAAACAAAGATCAATAAACCTTGGATATTCAATTAGAACAATATTCTTTTTTCTACAAATATAATTTAAACACAGGAATCTTCAATAGGATTCTACTCACCTTTCTTCCCTGGGACTGGGGGTGGGGGTGGGGAGAGTCCAAGAAGTTCTTTGGGCACGTATAACAACCAACCGATATCTAAAAAACCAGGATTTGGTGCCAAAAATGTGTTCAATTTTTTGATCCCATCTACCTGAGAGGAAAGTAGATCACCAATACTGGATAATGTATCAGAATGTTGAACTGTATAAGTCACCACAACCTCAGAGTCACTCTCTACACAACCACACAAAAGATGCAAGGTTACATTTTCTCCCTCTGAGTAACTATTCTCTTCTCCCCCAACCTTCCAAACCTGTCCACTGTATATCAGAGTAGAAACATTGCTAAATGTATCATTTTGTTGTAGTTTATACCGTGTATTATAGAAGTATCCAACTGTGCCATTAACATCCATGCAAGAACAAGGAACAGATACTAGGTAGTCTTGTCTGTTGGAATAGAAAATGGGACTGATCTGTGATAGGTTGACCAAATAATTTGAAGCAATCTTCTCTGGTGTTAGACCATTGTGCTGATAGAGAAGAGCATTACATGATTTGCTGCGATTGGAGCAATTAAAAGGATAAATACGACTTATCTGAGCTGGGGGATCATAAGCAAGAGTTTTCGAAAGCAGAACATAGAGGAGGAAGAAGAGATGATAACTGCAGGAAGCCATGAGTCTTGGCTTCAGGGCTGTCTTGGGATAGGTATGAAATGCAAGAAATATTATGAAAAATGTCTTCCATTTGTCACTATATGTTTGTTATTTTTATTCTAATTGAATGGGTCTGAGCATATTTTTTTGACAACAACAAAATTTCCAAGACATACCAATAGAAACACTAGAAAAAATGAAGCTTATAAATACAATATTGTAGTTAACGAAACCTCTACCAATAGAACAGTGCCTTACAGCTTTTGCTGGTAATGAAAATTTGTCGATCTTTACAATGTACTTGTTGAGCTAAGTTATCTATGGTCTCCAGAAAAGCTAGCTAAGTAATAATATCAAAAGCCAGTCAAATACATCTCAGTACTTGATCATATACTAATATCCCATAATAGTATTTCAATAATAGGTCTACTAACTATACAGCCAGCTGAAGTATCCAATGTCAATGAGACTTTGGATTAAACTGAGGCCTTATTCTGTACAAAATACTATCAAGATTCAAGAATGATGCAACTGTGACTCATTCGACTCGAATATGAGATTTTTCATAAAAAGAATCGACCTAACTTGACCAAAATTTCATGCTTTTTTTTATCAAATTAAACTAAAAAGAAATAGAAAAAGAGAGACGGGGTACCTTGACTGCTCTGCCGGCAGATGAAATATAGCAGGACAAAAGGAAGCCATTCTAGTTCTGATTAAATAATTCCTGACTGCGTCACAATCAGTTTCATGTTGTCAATGTGTTGTATCATATGATAGATCCAAATGGCAGGAATACAGCAGAAACGAATCTCATAGACTTTGCTATCAGCATTGATTCGCATGAACTAAAGTGTCACAAATAGCTTTGGTGGAGAGGAATTTTATCTTTTGAGAAGCCCAACTAAAACAAAAGAAAAAGACTCTGAAATATATACCAAGAGAAGCCCAAGATGTATTTGCAAAATGAAACAAATGAGATATTCAGTAAACATGTTTATGCACTAGGACAACAAAGTTCTACACAGTACACACCAATGGTTGTTCGAGATAGGGTTTATATATGTGATTGAATTATGGCAAATTGATTGATATGTTTACCAAAGTATCAAACTCATGCCCATGAGCCCATATAAGTTCAGCTTGTTTTATGATTTTCAATTTTCTTTGTACTTGACTATTAAGTTATTAATAATATTTCTTGCATTTAAACGCCGTTTTCCTCCTAGTATATGCAATGATTATATCCCGAAAAGCAAATATCTGTGCAAATTCGTAACTAGAATTTGCCTGGCTTCTCTTGAGGCGGTCTTGTAAGATCAGATTATATATATAATTTCTAAGAACTGTCTGTAGGGTGCTGTTGCTTCTTTTTCTGCCATTTCATTCCTGCGTCCTGCGCACAATACTCATGCTCTTCTGATACAATTATTTCCTGCTTATCATCTTATTGGCTCATTCTCAACAACTAAAACATTGCCAATGGCCCAAAAGAGGAGAGACTTTGTGAAATTGCAATGATCAGAAAATATCAGGAAACAGTTACTCGTTTAACTAAAATTGCCTTCAGTGCTACCACAAGAAATAGTAATAATGTTTGGGTTTTTCCGTTCATTTCGATGTGGATTCATCAGAATTGAAGCATGAGTTGTAAGGCAATCGAAGAAAAGAGAAGCCTTACATAAAAATGTTTCTTCTGCTTCTTCCAAAAGCAATTTTACAGTTTTGGAGCTCAAACACTAATCATAAACTTCAATATATTCCACAGAATTTCTATCATCTCCAGTGTCCTTTCGGTCTAACAAGAGAATCCAAGGGTTCCATATTATGTATGAAACTATTATATGACAACAGTGCCTGTAGTACAAAAAGGAAGCTGAAAACCAAAGAACAAATAAAACGTTACCAAAGAAAAACTCTATATAGATTCAACTACTTGGCTAAAACGCCTCTTGGTCTTGGATGCCAATTCATAGATGCCTACAGAACAACATTATATCCCAATTCATTTATGACTTTCTCCACCTTAATAAGCGTATCTGAAAATACAAGAGAAACAGCATATGATTAATTACAGCATTCTAAGAGTTATGAAACAAACAATAGAATAATAGCTTATGTACATTTTTTCCATTTTTATTCTAAAAATATTCTGTTCATTTGAATCTTACTTTAATTAAGTATACATATGCAGAACTCTTGGAAAGCCTATGTTAGGAAGGCAAGATTGAAGACAAAATCCAGATTTCCCCAAAATTGAGAAAAGTAAGCATCAGTAAGGAATCTGCCAGCTTCACATTTAGTTTGGAGGATCAATAGCATACCTTGGAAGGAAGGATCTTCAAGATATTTCTGCACCAGAAGTAAAATTTAGGAACCTTAGCTAAGGGACTCGTTAAACTTAACATAAAACAAGAATACAGGAATTAATTTGTATTGGTTATATTCAACAGTTAGCATAGTACCGCAATTAAGGACTTTAGATCAGCTTCCGCACATCCTGTTGATGGCTCTGCATTTTTATAATTCAATTAATATGTGATACATACAGAAAGTAGAATCAGAAAATCAAAAGGCATAAAGAAAGGTGGATTTACCTTTTCCAGCTGCAGGACAACAGTTCATCAGAAGTGATGCAAAACTGGGAGGGAAATCTGAAAGATTCTCTTCAGCTTGACTATTTGACATGGCTTCATGTGTGGTATGAAGTTGAGCAACATCTTTATTCTGGGTTGCATGCATTTGATTTCCACAATTGTCAGCAGAAACCATGTCCCTGCAACCTTCCTCAAGCCTAATTTCCATCATTGTTGGTCAAAATTCAGTCCAATATTTTAGTTGGATATATCTTTTACTAATGATGCAAATGAATAAAATATATTGGCTACCTATAGGAAAGTCCTGTGGAAGGGACAAACTCAGATTCTGAGGAGAGCTCAGAAATATGTTCAGCTCGAGGAAGACCTTCAGGCTCAGGATTCTCCAAGATTTTCTTGAATCAGAATGAAACATAAAATACATCCTATTTAGAAAAGCAGGCAGCATAAAGAAGCATAATGATTGATTGATATATTCATTTGCAGATGATCTGTGAGAGCATACTGGAACAAGTAGAGTAAAAGGATATGTTTTCACCTGCAGCCAATGACTTAATTTTTCTGTTTCCTGAACTGTCACAAACCGCAAGGCAAATTTCTGAACCTGTGAAAAATAATAATAGTTTCATGGTCAAAGTTGAAGCAATCTTTAGAAATATATTGGGACAAGAAATATATAAAATCTATACAAAATGGTGAGTGTTCACCAGATTAGCTTCAAATCTGCAATTTGAAGTAGAATTAGTGAAGAGCATGAGGATGAGACGTGTAGCTCAAGATCTTACATCTACTCAGCCACAACACTACAAGCTCTGAAACTTTTTGAATTGATATCTTCTCAAATGAGCATTGACATGGAGAAGCCAAAAGCAAAAAATGAAACACCGCTAAAGGTAGCTTGGTGAGAAATTATTGGACTTTATTGCATGATGTACAGAGTGCATATATTTTGACATTTCAATTTTACAAACCATAGAACTTTTTCAAACAAAGAAAAAATTATTGAAAAAATAACAAAAATTTAAAGTTTGTTCAATGAAGAAGTCTTAGCACAAAATAGAAACTAGGATCCTGCACCATATAGATACATACAATGTCTATATTTCCTGAACTCCTGGTCTTGTGAAGAAAATTGGTTTTAATACGTTTGTCCATGTAAAGAAAATCAGGCGAGATAAGTAGTCTGTCAGCTCATCAACTTATATCAATAACTTAGGATAACAA
This sequence comes from Apocynum venetum, assembly GCA_019593545.1. Taxonomy (NCBI): domain Eukaryota; kingdom Viridiplantae; phylum Streptophyta; class Magnoliopsida; order Gentianales; family Apocynaceae; genus Apocynum; species Apocynum venetum. The sequence goes on from SRSM01000132.1 coordinate 6,959,425, forward strand.
ACTTGCCTGGCCTAGAGAATCTTTATAGCTCAGAAAAACAAATCTGGTTCCTCTTGCTGGAAATCCAGATACACAGGATACCTGTGGCCATGAGAAATGAAGCTTCGAAATGTAATGCTCTTCCTGTACATAACAAAAATGTTGAGATTTTAACAAGGGTTGCAAATTTTAGAATAATGAAACAAAAGATCAAGAACTCATCAACTTGGCAGCAAACAAGTACAAAACAAATTGCTCAGTCTGCTTTAAGAAGAAAAAATTGTCTGCTAAAATCTCTGCAGAATGAACAGGAATATTTCTGTTTATAGGAAACTAAGCAATGCTCCTACTACGGCTAACATCCCAAAGTCAAAACAGGAAACAGTTGAGCATTTCTCCCGGACCCTAAATAAGTAAAGTTTTCAGTCAAGAAAAAAAGCATAATGGATTCATAACCCGTAGGTGAAGGGCACTGCTTCTTAAAGATCCAATAAGAAAAGAGCTAAAACTCTTGGTTTTTTTTTTCTTTGTTTCTGTCCTTAAAGAAAATAGCAATTAGCTTATTCAGCTAATACTTGTGTGAATACTTGGACAATCTCTAGGATGATATTACTAGCTTCAAATTCTTAAAAAACAATAAAAGACAGAAAATTTATTATAGTTATCAACAAAACTATAAAATCTTGCATTTATATGTATTCAGAAAATCAACAGATATTTAAGAATATATCCAAAAGTGATAGACAAATATTACAAACAGGGACTCATGATCCTAAAATTTATCAGCCTCGCATTTGGATTTTGCATTTACTAAACAAATTTCACATCTACGACAAAAACACGCTATGCTTCTAAGAAAATTGTGTATATATTGCTATGAATTTTTTTTCCAGGGAACTGATCAGATAGTGTAAATCTCCATGGTTAATTAGTTATCAACTATCAAAATAATAAACAATAAAAGATACTTCATATATTAGAGTTTAATTATACGGTGTATTTTTTACTACTCAACTAATTTCAAATTCCTTTTCCAGCCGATTAAGAAGCGGTGGGAGAAAATACAAATTAAACACATTGAAAAGTCCTCTTTCTATGGCAGAAAATTATTCATCACTGGTATATACTAAAATCAAATGACGGGAAGTATCACCGGATGTAAAAGCGTGGACCTCTAATCCAATACAAAATCAATTGAATCGCACAGATATTTTCATCAGAAGATTAATAAATTTGGGAAGAAATCACTTCAGACGACATCAATTACCCAATATTCAAAACTAACGGGAAAAAAGAATTAGAGTCAAAGAGATTACAATGACTTGGCCGCAACGAGAGAGGTTGAGAATGCCGTCACCAGAACCGACGGAACAGATGAGTTTGAGTGTAGCATTAGGGGTGGCTGTGGAAAACGAATCAGAAGATGAAGTGGAAATCCAAACGCCGCTGGTGCGTTTCCTTTTCATGGCAGGTGCGATTGAAGGATGACGAGTCACAGCGGCGCCGGAGAGAGAAGTCAAAGGAGGATAGCGGAAGAAGCGTGCGTACTGGACTTCCCACTGCTCTATGATTGCATTCATTGCCATGGCGTTCTCCTTCTGGCGCTGCCCTTGTGATTCAACTGATCCCGCCATTTTCAAAAAGGTTTGAATCCTCGCTCTGCCTTGTTAGTCCCTTATTTATATAGAGATTTTTTTGGGGCTAAAATAAAACTTTCTAAAAAATAAAATCCCTTATATTCAGATTAATATAATACCGTTAACCATATTTCATGGAGTACTTTTAATATAAAAAAAATAGTGAACGCATTGTGAGTTTTCTCCTATCATTAATTTTTCTTTCTTTTTTTGGCAAAAATAATAGGGAATACATTACAGTAATGGTTCTCTCCTATTATTATTTTTCCTTTTTGGCATAAAACTAGTGTACTGCATGAGGGAGAAAACTCAAATTTTAGCCTTAAAATCTAATGGGATGGGACCAAATTGAGGGAGGATAACATACATATTAGTAATATACTAATGTTCATTCGTTTTAATGGTTTGGTTTTAAAATTATGATTTGGTTTTTCGATTTCCAGTTTCATATCTAGACAAACCAAACCATATTAATTCTAAAACTAAATAACCAAACGATCAAAATATTTCGGTTTGGTTTGGTTTAAACCAAATTTCTCCATTTTATAAATTACTAATATAATGTTTGATAATAAATTATTTGAAGCAATTCATGACTAAAAAAAACAAAAAGTCCTTATAATAGAAATACATAAAAAATTAAAAGTCTCATGAAAAATTGAAGTTAAAGTATTTAGTATAATATTCATAACATTTTAGTAAAAAAAAGACTTGTCATTTAATGAATTCCAAAACTTCTTCATCAAATAAAGAAAAAAAAGATAAAATTAGAACTTGAATTGTATTAAGAATCTAATTATTTCCAATAATTAAACTATAGTTGTTGAATTACAGTGTTAGAGTTTTGAGTTTTGACATTTTTTTCATTAATATCTCAACCTAATAATAATAATAATATATTATGTTAAATTCGGATTTTCGATTATCCAAAATTTTTAAAATTGAAACCGAACACTAAACCATACTTTTGAAAATTTTCGAATATTCAAACCAAATAAACCGAAAAATAAAAAAACCAAACCAATTTAAAATTACATATTAGTTCGGATTGATTTTTCGGATCGATTCGATTTTTGAACATCCCTACATACATGAGGGAGAGTAGGGTGGGTGAGGGGAGAGAGAGAGAGGAGTTTTGAGGGGAGGGTATATTTTGGTAAAATATGTTATTAGTGGGAATATTTTAGAAAATTTAAAGATATGATGTTATGATCTTTACCACTGGAATGAGGATACTTAGTATTCTATGAGGGTAGCATTGAACAATCATAGGTCAAGGACTATCAGTGTTTCTATTCCTAATTCCGGGCAACGTGTAATTGGATATGAAAGTCCTTTTATTGCTTTCGTGATGGTTAATTGAAATATGAGTATATTTTGAGAATCAAAAGTAGAGGTAATGTTGTCTTATACTCATACATGTTGTAGACAATATCTAACTAATGATTCAATGAGCTCTTGATATAGATATAGATTTTTATGTTATCGTCTACTATATACTCTGATAGATCTAAGAGTCATTAAAAATAAGTTCTCTAATCCTAATCACGAAATAATTGGAGAAGAAAACACATCACTAGTGTAATGCATTCTCATTAAGATGAAACGCATTACAAATATATTATTTTTACAAAAGAAAAATAAAAATTAACAACATATGTAGATTAAAAGTGCCATTCTGATTTCTGGATTCGAAAAGGATGAAGAGATTAAAAAACATGATAACTTTTGAACCGAAAATAGAAGTAATACATGATGAGTAACTTCTTTGCCTATGTTTGAAATTAAATATTTCACTTTAACTTGACATGATAACAAAAAGCGTTTTGATCACAAATAAATACCTAATTAGTGATTTTTAAAAGTTACATTCTTTAAATTAAAAGGGCTAATTGTGAACTTCATATCATTTCAAGATAAAACAAAAATAAAAAAAATTAGCATCGGACAAAGCAATAATGAGTTACTGTTTCAAATAAAAATATCTTTCATTTCTAAATTTATTCAGACCAGGTCGGGCAAGAAATGTGGTCAGAATCATCTTGCAGTTAATGTGGTGCTTACAAGAAAGAGAGGAGGAAAAAGAAAAAAGCACTCAATCCTGAAGGAGTTTTCTCTTGGAATGTAAATATTACATCCATTGAAACCTACTCATACAGCATGACAAATAGAAAGAATCCCAATCAACAGAAAACTTCTTCTACACCAGATAAAATTCCCAAATTTGCTTACACACTACTGTTTGTTCTGGAGCTATGATGCATCTCCTGTGGAAGCAGACTCTTATTTGAGCATTGACTAAGTCTTCTTAATAAACTAGTGACCAACCTTTACTCTTCTCATATTGACAAAAACTGTGCATGAGTGAGCTTTTCGGCGCTTTCAAGTCCTACTTTTGATTCACTAATTGGAAAATTGACAGCTCTTGCGAGGAATGAAGATTAAATGTATGCAAAATGAAGATTAGAACAGCAAGCTAAGTCTAGAAAAGTAGAGAACTATTATCAAATCTGAAGGGAAGAAGCAATTGCAGCAGCAAGGCTGAGAACCTCAAATGGGGCTCTGTTCTTCACAGCTTGCACTGTCTGTGGGCACGAATCTGTAATCCAAAAGTATGTCATTCCATTCTCAGGATTCCCTGAAAGAGTTTATGCACTAGGGACATCAGCAATAAGTTGATGATTGTTTTTGAAATGGAATGTACCAGAAATGCACAGGTATAAACGAGAATAAACGGAGGCCGTAGGGGAGGAAAGACCATAGCAGGTGGTGCATTGGAGATGAGAAGGCTGGAAGCTATCAAGATCCATCAAAAGCAGATCTTTTGCAAGATAAAACTTATGGAAATTGAGAAGAGGCAAAATTTTGAATTAGGTGAAGCCTGACAACTAATTAGAAAAGTAATCTCAACACAAATAAATGAACTCAATAGACAAAAAGGAAAGAAATGATTTGGATGGAACTAAAACAATGTGTTCATACCTCCATTATCATGTTCAAAACGCTCCCACGATCTATTGGGAAATATGCCATGGGTCACATATGCACTTATTCTTGTAGCTCCATGCTTGGCCAACACTTTCTGGGAAGAACAAAACAGGCAGGTAAGGATGCAATTGGAGATGCAAAGCTCTTGAAAACATTATCAAAATCAAGATGATGATGAATATTGAGGGGGTCTACAACAATAATTTCATGTTTTCTGAATTGTGCTTAGGCAATCTCAATGACACAATGGCATAATAATATTATTTCTCTAGGAACCTCAATAAGCAGCAATCAAAATATTAAACATTGGTGCCAAGAACTAGAGGGGAAGAATTTCATAGTTAGCTCCATTTCCCTTGCACATGGTGAATATTAGCATCTCTATATAGAAAAAAACATTTCTGACACTGCAAAGATATAACAGATAGAATACACATAAATTTTATTTGATGATTTCTCAAGGTGAAATCTCATAAGATGTTTAAGCATGCTAGTTCTCTCATGGACAGCTTTCTCCATTCTATACAACAAGATATGTCCCTAAAGAAACCAAAAAACCTTTTTAAATCAAGATCAATATAGAAATCTGAATAGGAAAGTATATTCATTCAACCTAGAGGATAAACTATTTCTTACCTGGCATTCTAATAAAGTGCCACCAGATTGAACAAGATCATCCACTATCACAACATGGCGTCCCTTAGGCTCTCCCTCCTTAAGGCGTACGATCCTTTGGTCACCTTCCCTAACTTTGGCGCAAACAATCTGAGAATGCAGCAAGTTAAACCAAAACATATGCAACAAAAATAGATGCAGTTGCAATTATAAGATACAAGAATGGAAAATCTCCTTGGCAGAAATTATTGACCAATGATGCCATTACAAGATATTTATTTCAATTCTGGTACAGGCAATTAAACATAAATCCAGTTTTCTCAACTACCACAATTTATTGCTCTCACTCCAGCAGTGCAGAAAGCTTGTCCAGTTATTGAACTGAGATTGATCCCAAGGACAGCTAATCAGATCACATTCAGCTTTTAGTAACAGTTTCAGTTCAGTGTTTTCTAAGATACTAACCTACAGTCTAACTAAATTGGAGAATCACATACTTCAAAGAACTCCAGAAAAGCAACTCCGAGTGGAGAAAGGGTAGGGAGAATCAAATCACATAATGATGCAAATGACTTTCTACAGCTGTATTGAGTTGCCAACATTCTAGGATCAAGATTATAAATTTCTACAGATTAAAACGGATGTTAGAATCACTCAGGTCTTTGATCATGATGTCCTAGTAATGCCATGCACTTATAGCTCTGTTAGGATTAATACCGTAGGGAAATGCTGAAGCTGTTTGTGAAACCGTTTCCATGCTCCATCATCAGGAAAGGCAATGGATATCTAAATGCACAAAGAAAAAACAAAATTTCCTAATTTAATACGAACTCCAATATAAATAAAATAAAATAAAAATTGTACATTCAAGCACCAGCTAACACAATGAGGTATAAGAAAAAAGCTGTCAACCACTTGGAGAAAAATAACCCTTCATTAGAGTTTTAAAGAAACAATAATTATTCAATAACCAGAAAGAACGCAGAAAAAGAAAAGCCTCACGTAGCAAGAAGAATCTTACATTGTCAGAATCAGGAAGCTGTTGAAGCCTATTTAACAACAAAGGTATTCCACTTTCAAAGCACGGTAATATATTTTCACCAAAATAAAATCTCTCCTGAGGTAAAACAAGAGACACTGACAATGAGCTTAGAAAAAAAAATTAATGGCATGAGAATGAGCATAACCACAAACTCTCACAGAGTTAACAGGAGAAGATATTCTGTGCATACCTGCAAGGCATGGATGTCAAAGATTACTAAACTTGTTGGCCCTCCCCTTGAAATTGGAATGTTTGATAAGATCCTAGCAAGTGTAAAAGCCGTAGCAACATCTCCCTCGTCCTCCATTCTCTCTGATGTGCCAGTTGGAAAAAAAGGAAGGACAAGTGTGAATGAGGAGACAAAGAGCTTTGGCAGTGCATAGATGACAGATAGTTGCTCAAAAATTACTCCAGGAGAACTAAATGAAGCAAGGAAAGCTACGTGCTGTCCACGAATTCCATGAGCATTAGATATGAACAAGTTGGGGAATCCATCTTCAAATTTCCTGAGTTGTTTTTTTAAAACAGAAAAAAGGACACAATTTAATTAATTCAGGTCTGCTAAAACAGCAGCTTGAATGTCAAATGGTACAGACTCAGCCTAACAACTAGAAGTAGCTAAACTAGCGCCAAGCTTTCCTAGTAGATGCACAACATTACCCAAACGGCGCACATGACTAGAACTTAAAACTATGAAAACAATAAGCTCAGACTTAGTCTTGTGAATCAAATGGCCTGTAGAAGTAGGCTCTTAATCAGCTTGCAACTTTGATATAACTCCCAAAGCATCACTCTTGAGAAATATTAATGTGTTTATAGAGTCTTGTTTAAACCTCAATACTAATAAATAGGAATTAAGAATGACTGAGAATAAAATTTCAGCAAAGATGGCAAATTAAATGAAGCACCATAATTTAGGAACCTGGTATGCTACTGACCTCAAGATATCAGTAATCAAAAGGAAATACATTGTAGAAGCTGAAATAAGGTTTAAAAGAATCAAAGACACATTTTGTCTGAGGCAGAGTGCCAAAATGTGACTGTGTTAGAGCACTAAGTCATGTGGCATACGCCTTCCATAACATAACTGTCATTGGGTATGACCACAGCTTGCCCTTTACAAAAATAGCCCAAACATGAGCTTGGCTGTTTATTTGTTATAGGACAGACATCATGATCTTAAAGTTATTAATGAAGAAATGAGAACCGACATGAGCATGAGAGATTAATGGAGCCACAATCTAAATGGCAGAAATCTTTCTTGATAGGAAGCCAAACAGCAAAGCAATACCGTCATATGTTCAACGTTAAATACAAAATTTAGGACTGAACCGGCCCAGAGCTAATGCCGTGACAGCTCATGGTCAGAAAAGAGTGCAACTTCTCAAGCAAAGTTCAAGAAAGGTAAGAAGAATCCAATTTCTGAGATTACAAGACAAAATTTTAGCTTCATGACACGCGAGGCAAAGATAAAGAACCATAAAAGCGGAAGAAGTTGAAAACTAGAAACATAAAAGAAAAAAGGCTAAGTGATCCGAACCACGAAGTATTTTAACAATAAACCTAAGCAAAACTTGACTTTACCAAAAGAATTCCAGTAACTAACAAGATTCCACAACGAAATACACACACTTGCTCAACGTAAAACCTTCAAACAATAAATGCACATAATGAGATAAAGGGATACCTCCAGCTGATACTGCGGAGCTCAATGGCATCAGATTTAGCAGCAATTCGCTCAGCGAGATCCTTCATATCCGCACAGTAAAATAAACAAACTTTTTTGAAACTCCTCGCATTTGAAGAGCCTAAAGAACCCATTGCAATAGGATTTGCAGGAGGTTTCAAAATTATATGAATTGGATCGCCTCCAGAGACGCAATCAACGGTCCACTTGGAAGAATTATGCTCGAAACTTGACAGCTCGCATCGGATGAGAGACTTGTTCTTGGAAGATAGAAAGAGGGAGGAAATTGAGCTTGGGAATTTGTATGGAGTCTTGGCGGAAGGGAAAGAAAGGTTCGGCGGCGGTGTTGTAGTGGCTGACATGTGGAAAGTGGCGGCGGCCAGTGACTGTATTATAGAGTTTTGCGGCGAGGAGAGAGAGAAAGGAGTATTATTCGGTGCCGCGGGGTGCGTGCATATCGGAGATGGCAAATGACCAGTTGGTAGTTATTAAATGTACTAAAATGCCCTTTAACATTAATTTTAATTTTAATTTTTAGCGCGGACAACGGACATTGGGTAGCCTCTTTTTTTTTCTCGTTTTGAGAACGCAGAGAAGTATTTAAATTAAAACAAATAGGTACACGTTGTTTATCCTTACCAAACAAAATGGAAAAACAATTTGTTTACTTTTAAAATTAAAAGTATGAAAAAATATCAATTTCGTATTTCACTTTCTAAATCCTTACTTTTACAAATGATTAATTTTGTCATACATTTTACAAGATGATTAATCAAGTGTTTACTTTTATAAAAATAATTTTATCTTTTTTTTTTAGAAATAAAAATATTACTATTAAGAGGATGAATCTGTCATACTAGTGGAGATTACGCACCATATGAGAAATCAGAATATAAATCTAAAGAGTAAAGAGAAGTAAGATCAATTTTGTATAGACAAACTGCCAAAAAAATTACAAGTTCTTCTAACCCAATTAACATGAAAATTAGCTAAAACTCTTTGAAAGATTTCCAATAACATCCAAAATATGTCCAATCGAGGAGAGATCCGGGAAAGGCGCATAGAACTTTTGATTCACTAACAAACCCTCTCCTTCCAAAATAACTTTCTCAAAGTTATTAATCGCTACAAATTGAACATTATAATTATAAAGAAATGCACAAGCATTGGCAAACTCCACATGAGAGTTGAAATTCTTGAAGCAAAAACAGCTTGAATTTTCTGATCCAACCCCCAAATAATTGTTCCAGTTGCAGCAATAGAATTCAAACAAGAACCATCAAATTTTATATTTGCAAATCCCTCAAGATGAACCCAGATTTGGTAATTAATAAGTCAATTGGCAAGGCAAAAATACAACAGTAAAAATCCTCACGAGCTATAATGAAGAGGAATTGAAAAGGCAAGAACAACAATTCTCCTCCAACCAGCTATATATAGACAACAAAAATCAACACCCAACAGTTGGCGACAATGCATGACCCGACAAAACCAAAGTTTTGAGTAAAAAAACGGCAGCAATTTAGCAAACAAAAAACTCCATGTAGCATGCGTCTCGGAAGAAAATACATTGTGCCTCCACTAGCCAAATTCCAAAGTTTTAATTCTTGTGATGGAATGAATTCCAAAATGGCTCTGTCTGACTCTGTTCGATGATCATGAGAATGTCTAGTAATGTTGAGAGAACTGTTTCGGCAGAATTAAATGTGCATCATTAGTAAGAAACATTGTTGCTCCTACTATTGCTACTGTTGCTTCTCCAAGTTCACTACCTCGTCGTAGTCAGAAAATCGAACTTCCATTCATTTTGTCAGTAACCGATGGAGAATCTAGAACGACCGCTAACTTCATTGGGGTTGAGACTCAAGACTGACACTGTCGGAGTAGAAATAAAGCCCCAAAAGGGGATAGAAAACCAGCTCTGCAAGATTTTAAGAAACATACAAAACGAAGTCCCAAATGGAGAAAGGGTATCGGCGCTACCGGAAAGGGAAAACATAAATGCAAAGTCCAAAAGGGGAGAGGTTAACCACGATGTTGGGAAAACAAACAAGTATATCTAATGTTTAATATATACTCTAATAAATAGTACTGTATTTGTGAATAAGTACTATACTAAAATACTATTGGTTCTGTAATCGATACACCAATTGAGTTTCCAGGAAAGAGAGGAGAGTCACAAATGGACTACTTAAGTTCCAAGTTTTTCCTTAGCCAGAACCAGTTCCCAGGAAAGAGGGGAGAGTTCTCAAGTCTTTCCTTAGACCAGAACCTTGATGTATAATCACTCTACCAATACAGTATAATAGAATAATACAATACAAATAAACAATACAATACACAGCGGAATAAAACCCAACTCTCAAATATTGAATATTATCTAACAATGAAAATATTACCAGCAATTTAATAGCTAAAGCAAAATATAAAGGAAAGAACAAACCGGAATTGATAACGGAGTTCGGCCAATATTGCCTACGTCTCCGGGCCCACCACAATAGCAGACCACTTTACTGAATGCTCAAAGTATTACAGCTAGGATATCCTAATTAAAAGATTTCCACAAATATAGAAGATTAGATGTTGAAGAGGTAAAACTATCTAAAGGGCCTAGGGTCCTTTTATAGGGAAGGAACCGAAGGCCATTTTACAAGATTTCCAATGTGAGATAGTTTCAAATAGTAACTTGTCAAATTTTAAAAGACACTGCCGGAGAATAAATAGTAGAATGACTGAGTGAAAGTTAAAAGAAAACATACCTTATTAGCATTGGATACAAGTTTCTGCACAGCCTTTATTCTCTCTTATGGTGATTGTTAAATCAACTAACTAGGTCTTCTTGGAATGGACAGTGCAACCATGTTTTAAACAAACTAATTTAGACCATGCAAACAAGTTCATCCATGACATTTATTATGCAATACCGCCAACAACAATGGCTGATCCGATCAAGGAAACCACAATGGCTTTTGTCATCTGGTTGCAGAAGTTTCCAAACACATTGCAAACCTTGTTCCATTGCACATGAGAGTTTCCTTGGTAGCTGATAAGGCCGACGGCCAAAGCGGCGCCTCCACCGAAAAAGAGAGTAATGAGAAAGTTGCATATACACATGCAATATGCAGCTTTCTCATTAATATACAGTAATTTACTTTTACAAATAATTAATATACTACTATATATAATTGTGGAAGACCAAGACTAAATTGCTACAGTATTTTCTATAGCCCATCTTAAAAATGCTACAATAGTTTTTTTTTTTTTGGTAGTTCATCTTAAAAAAAAAAAAACATTTCTACACTATTTTTTTTCCAGTCTATCTTACACAATATATATACACTAATTTTAGAAGAAAGTCTATAAAATTTTTCACTAAATGTTTTTGAAAATCTATAAAATTTCCTCAAAAAAATTCTATAAAAAGAATTATTAAATTAGCTGGACCAACGCATTTCCGTATTCTGACACCTACTAGACCAAGTTCTGCGCTTTGCGTGGGCGTAGCTTACAAGTTTTTTTTTAAAAGGATCAATTAAGTCCCTATTTTTAAACAAATAATAATGAATCCCTTCCTCAAATAATTGTAAAATTTAAAATATAATATATGTTATCAAAATTGAAAAATTAAAAAGTACTATTCCTGAATTTGCTAATTTTCCTATATTTTAACCAGTTTGGAGAGAGAGAACTAATAATAATTAAATGATGGGAAATTAATCTTCCTATTATTACATGGACGTTTGTTTTATTTTCCTTTAAAAAATTAATCAATTATGGGAAATAGAAATAGATGGGACTAAAATGGTCAAAGAAAAAATATATAAAATAAATAAATTTATAATAATCATTGATGATCAAAATGGTCTAAGAAAAAAAATATCAAGACTAAATAGGGAATTTAGTTTAATTTTAAAATAATAGATTTTGTAATAAAAAACTTCCTTATCAAACAACTTTTAGATTTATCTCAATCTTTATTTATATATGCTAATTATTTTCAAAGAAGGGCTACATTATATGTTGGAAAAAAAACATATGTTAGAAAAATTAGAATAGAAAAAATCAACTAACATTGCTTACTAGAAAAGAAGAAAAATAAATTTTAGTCAAAATATGTATTTGTAAAAGGAAAATATGTATTAGTATAACATAATACATACTTCATTTTTAACTTTCGTACCCGACTTCCTTTAAGACGATCCTGAATAAATGCATCCATGCCAAAGAAGTTTTTAAAAATTTTCTTAAAATTCCAAAAATTATATGTATACCTTCAATTCTTAAATTTGAGAATTATTTGAATTTCTTAATTTCTTTATTATTATTTTAAATTTGAAGTTGTTCAAGTGCCAAGATAACCTTTCAACCCATAAGTTGAAAAGGCTCGATCGAAGTCATGTTTGAAAAACATTTTTTTATGATATTATATAAAATTCATGATTATTTCAGGGTTGAATTTTGGTTTAAGGTTAATTGAATCCCACTTGATTGAAGAAAATAAAATATTTAAAATATATTAACAGTGATTGTCTGAAAATTTAATTTAAATATAAAAAAGTATAGTTATTTCTGGAACTCATGCTTTTAAAATTTGAATTTTGGAAGGAAATTTAAAATGCATTGGAAGAAAAAATATTTGTTCAAATAAATGGCTTCCAAAAGTTTGTCATGATAAAATTTTTAGAAGGCATATTATTAATAATTAACATTATTTGTTAGGATTTCCAAAGTATATTATTCATTCCATCTAGAATTGAATATTCACTTTTGATTTTATTTAAAAATTAATAAATGTTATTAAATTTAATTTATTTACTAAATTATCCTTGATATTAGTATAATGGGTTGTGAGATCCATGAGTTAGGTGAATATAATTTTCTTAAATTAAGATGGTGAGTGATGTGGAGTCAGTGAAATATAAATCTCTTAAATTAATAAGATTATTAATGAAACTTTAAATAAAAAATAAAAAATCAATTTTAGATAAATTAAAATAAAAATATTGACATTTAATTTTGAATAAAGTAAAATAAAAATGTAGACATTCAATTTGAAAGAAAATATATATTTGTTTTCTTTGTGAGCCAGTAGGGACAATGATTTTTATTTATATATGCCCTTTTTAAGTTCATTCAAGGGCATAAGACCCAATATTTCTTTAATTATAACTATTGCTATAACCACCACACAAAAAAACATACAGTAAGTATGTCTATTTGAATCCACATCTTAACATCGTTGAATTTTTTTTGTTTTTGAAACAACATGAACAAGAACAATTTAACATGGTTAAGTTAGGCCTTGCATGAACTGTTTATATAAAAAAAATTGTTATAACATGATAAACTAATCAATTTTGGCAAATAAAGTAGATGGAAGTCTGTCTATTTACCTGATTATGTAATTCTTATGCATAAAAATTAGCTAAATGAGTAAGATCCTTGTGTGTTTTGGGCTTGTTCGAGCCTCAAGTCCTCCATTTGTGAGTTTTGCCAAATTTAGTCAAGTATTTTAAATTAAAATTTTGAATATCTATTTTAAATTAACTGTATTTATTTATTAAATATATTATTATAAAGTGAAAATGTACATTTGATTAATGTGTCATTATCTATTGTCATAATATTGCACTCGACATATTAAGTGAAATTGTCATTAATAATACATTCATTAAATGTAATCTAATTTTTAAATCAACGATCAAGATAAGATTAAAGTGAATAAATGGAAGTAAATAGATGAAAAAGGTAAAATTGGTTGTTTCATTGAAGAGGAGAGTGATAGGGAAGGGAATGGACATGTTTATTTTTCATGTGTGAAGTAAACTATATTTCCTTCAAAACAAATCTTTTTTGGTATGAATGAAATAAAAGTAAAAATGAATAATCTATTTCAATTTTCAATGAATTGAAAAGCTCGTGTGTAAGTGGAGAGAAACCCTTCCAAAATTACTTATCCTTTTTAACTTCTTAACCAAAATATGTATACTAATCATATGCATCCACATTTGCTTTCACTTTCTATCGACTCCCACATTTCATCCCAACATAATTAACTCAATGTAAACACATTTGATTGATTCACTTAATGTTGTTATGAAATAAAAGGTGAGGAAAAAAATAAATTTGTAGGAGTCTCTTTCTCTTTCCTTATCAACTTTCGTTCCTTTTAAAATGGAACAAATTTCTCATTTACTTGCATTATACTCATATCAAATAAGATGAAAGTAAATGTAATTTTTATTGAAAAAAAAAAACCCATAAACCTACTCATTCATTTTCCTCTCGCTCTCCTCTTCTCTAAATCAAACTACCAAACTACATCTAAATATGTTAACCCCCCCCCCCCCTCGGTTTCCCCGTTTTTCTATTTTCTTGTGATAAAGCATAAAGGGGGAAAAACCCTTCTTTTTTACAATGCTTTTCAAACTTCTAATTAATATAGTTTCTTTTTTTATCTCAAAATATTTGTTTCTTCATAAAATTAAGAAAATATTCATTAATTATTTTTCCAATTTTATCTTTTATCTCTATTAATCTACAAAATTACATATTAACCTTTAAAGTATTCCTATTACAATGACCAATGTTTAAATAATAATAATAAACATCGTAGTAATAGCACCCTTTAATCTTGAGTAGATCAAAGAAAAAATATTCTAAACAAATATTAGTTTAAATTCTTGTGGTTTTTAGTTCTCGTGAAAATTTTAAAAATGTATTGTAGTATTGTACCTATTTTTTACTAACTCAATAAAGTATATTTCCATGAGGTATTATCTCGTAACACAAAATAATCAAACTTGATTTGCTAAAAGTGATTTAGCTAATGTAATATTTCCTCAAAATCAAACTTGATTTGCTATACGTGATTTTGCTAATCTACATTTTTATTTTATATTTTTAAAATCAAATTTTTATTTTTTAAAATAAATATATTTTTCATCTAAAATTATAAAATTATATTTTTAAATTTTCTTTTTTAAAAATTAACTTCTACTAACACAAGTAGGGTTAATGCTAACCACAATAATAATGACAAACGCTGTAGTAATTTACTCCTAATCAAATCTTCTTAGATTTTATATTCAACTAAAAATAGATTCAATTTGAACGGATAAATATATTATACTTCTAATCAATAATATAAGAGGTAAACTCTTTTATTTTTTTTAATCTAAATGTACTCTATTAAATTCATGTGTAAGATAAATAAATAAAACACTACTTTTAAAGGTTGAAAATCATTCTCATTATTTCTCAAGAGCCAAGATCAAATAAAAATTATTCTTAGCTTGAATCTACTTGGTAATTTTCTCGTGTCAAAATGTAACCCCTTAGCTACAGTAGCAGGACCACATTTTCATAGCAGTCATTGAGAAATTTCACATTAGCGAATTGAACAAAAATTCACCCGCTATATGAAAACGAGAGTGTCCAAGGAGTTCATGATCAAGAACACACAGCTTGAAGCTGCACCACATTTACTTGCATGTGCTTTATCCCTTGATCACCCAATCTTTAGACTATTCAGTGGTTGTGGTGTTACCTTAAAATTTATGTCTTTTAGATTGCCACATAAACAAAATATATATATCCCTTATGTGGTAAAGCCAAGAAAGACTCCATTTTTACACTGACACACTATCCTGCTGCACATTTGGCTTCAACTGGAGAGTAAAGGAGCCCGCTGGCAGAGCTTCCTCCACTGACCTCCTAAGGTAACTACCCTAATTCTTAATAGAGTCCAACGCTATTACTTATTGATGAAATAACTCATCAATAAAGAATTTGAATGCATAAAATTTTAACTGATCTGGTATTGTTCTACACTTGTGATATGATCAATGGATGTGGGCTGTCCGTATTTTATGCAAAATGTTTGCTAGATGGTTTTTGATTTGTGATTGATTTCTTGTTTTTGTGTTGGTTAATAAGTAAATTTCTTTTGAGGTTCTAAATGGGCATGCTTTCAAAATTGAATTTCTTGTCAACTAGCAACAAATTTTTTGTGGGAAGGAAGGTGATTTTTAGTCTTTGATTATACTCTTTATGTTCCCTATGTTCTCAGTTTGTGATTAGCGCTGATTGGTGTTGTCCTTGATTTAAGGAAATGAAGAAATGAGGTGATTAAAATTTTGATTTTTGCCCTATTCTCGTCATCCTTTTTCTGGAGTTTCTTCTGAAGAGTGCATCATTCAAATACTTGTTAATTCTTTCATCCTTCCTTTCGGAGTCCTAGGGTTGAATAGTTCCAAAATTAGGTCTTTTGAGTTTTAAGTTCATTCTCAGAGTCCATGATGCAATATAAATGACTCCAATCGATGCTTTTACTTCAGCTTGAATAGATAACCGGACCTTGTTCTGGGTCTTTGAATTTGATTGTGTTTTCTTCATTAATGCCATTGATTCAATTTGTGTTTAGCAGTCTATTTTTTTAGGCAACGAAAGTATAGATGATTTACCATTGGTTCCTCATTTTGTCAAATGGAAGCTGCAGGGCACAAAATATAGGAATCTTTATTTGCATGATATGGAAAAAATGATTAGATAGGTGATATCATGTTCCATCCCGAATCCGAACAATCATGGAATATCACTTTTTCTAGGGCCTTTTGTCATAAAAATTTCCTATAACATACATTCAATTTGTTTAAGAACTGTCAACCTTAAGTTACATTGATATTTTCTGTGGTTTCAGATCAAGTAAGAGTAACTTTTCAGTATGTCAAAGCCGTTGGATTATGAGAATTTAAATGAAAATGTTAAGAGGTGTCAGTATGCCGTCAGAGGTGAGCTGTATCTTCGAGCTTCTGAGCTGCAGAAGGAAGGGAAAAAGGTACTTTCAAGTTATGTTAGTACAATGTATTTAGACTAGACTTAGAATTGCGTGTCTGCTCTCCTGGCTTTGCTCATGCCTGTATTAGCATGTGATAACTATGAATCTATGATGCGGTTCTATTGATGGTTGTTGTTTCTTTGTACTACAGTGTCATACTTGATCTGTTGACCAAGTAAGATGTTAACTATTGTGAAAATTGAGGGATTGTGTTGGTACATTCTCTCTTGTTAACTGCTGCCACTGAACTCCTGACATATGATTGAACATTTTAGTTTAGATTTGAGGTCTATGGTGATATCACAAATAAAAATTTCTAGGTCTATATATGTTCCCATGAACCAAATTATTTTGAAGAGGTGTAGGATGGTCAAGGGGCAAATATTGTTGCAATGTATTTTGTAGCTGACGAACATATTTTTCTTCCATCTCCTACATGCTTCACCACTGCTTATTTTATGATCTCCATACTGTATTCTCTTATTCAGATCATCTTTACAAATGTTGGCAATCCTCATGCCTTAGGACAAAAGCCTCTGAGTTTTCCTCGTCAGGTATGCTGCAGATAGAATGTATATTTTTCATCACACAGCTAGTTTTCAAAGAACCTGGAATTGTTGTCTATTTACTAAAGGAAGAAAGTTTTGTCGCAGGTGGTTGCACTCTGCCAAGCTCCTTTTCTACTTGAAGATCCTAATGTAGGGCTAATATTCCCTGCGGATGCAATTGCAAAGGCTAAACATTATCTCGCAATGACTTCAGGGGGACTTGGTATAATTACTTGACAGTCTTTTCATTTCCCTTTTCTACCAAATGTGCAATTAGTGTACAATTCCCTTCCCATGAAGGATGAATCTATTGAAATAAAATTTTACATGCCTTCTTCCATAACAATATACTACTCTTTCCCTTATTTCACTCCGGGAGAAAGACCCCAAGTGTCCTCTTCTCTACTGTAGCCACTTCTTTTTTCCTGGGTAGTTTTAATTTAAAAAGTGAAACTAAATTAACATATTTTTAGCATGTGCAGATTATCTTGACTCTTCTTTATCAATAAGGGAAGAAGAAGAGGGTCTTAGGAGGTAGGAGAAGGAGAAGGATGAGGGGACATGTATTTATAGTACTGCATCTATTTCTGTTATTTAATATTCAAGAAAGTATACCATACTATATTCTTATATGGGATAAAAGGTTACTATATTCTTTTCAATGGATAATTAAATTTTCCCAAATAATTCTACATCATTCTCGTCTCTCAGTGGCCTATTCTCTTTACACCAATTATGAGGATGACAATTCGGCAAAGTGGGGCTTTGTTTTGAATTTTCCTTTTCTTTCTTTTTTTATTTCCCATATCTCTTTTAAAAATTTCATGATCACATTCCTTCAAATAAACATTTGTTCTCTGTTTTGTGCATTTTATTCTTTGGAGTTCCAAATGATTAGAAATCAATTAATCTGCATATTAACTGCACACTAAAATAATGCATTCTTATCCCCCAATAGGTGCTTACAGTGACTCACGTGGACTACCTGGAATAAGGAAAGAAGTGGCAGAGTTCATTGAGAGGCGGGATGGATATCCAAGGTGTGCTTAATTTATGTTTTACTTTAGGCATTAGTTACGTAATGTATAGATACCACCCTTCGTTTGTAACTAATAGCTAGAAGTCTCCTTCACCAATGACAGTGATCCAGAACTTATATTTCTCACTGATGGCGCCAGTAAAGGAGTCATGCAGATACTGAACACAATTATTCGCGGTGAAAGTGATGGGGTAATTAATGTTCAATGAAATAAAATCTCAAAATCAGTTCCTTTTTTCTCCTTTTCTCCATCTTTTCTTTATCCGTGCTTTCTTCTACTGCTGTGACCATTATACTAAGAATTTTTATTCTGCTAGGTGTTGGTCCCTGTTCCACAGTATCCACTCTACTCAGCAACAATAACTCTATTAGGTGGTTCTCTTGTTCCATATTACCTTGAAGAGACTGCAAATTGGGGTCTTGATATCAATAACCTTCGTCAGTCTGTTGCACAGGCTCGCTATAAAGGGATAACTGTAAGTATGTCTTTGTTTTTTGTTTTTCCCTCACAGTGTAATATAATGCATATATTAATATAATGAACCAGAATGGTATTTTACAATAAAAAATTAAATCTGGACTTGTCTTTGGGAAAGATTTGACTTTGCTTGTGAAAGTTTAGCTGAATAGATGTTAATTTTTTTTTCTTTTGAAGCAAGATTTGTAATATTGTACTGGGGCTAATTGCATTGCAAGCTAATCACCACTTTATATGAACATATGGAAACATTAGTTTGACAAAAATGTAATTTACGGCTTTAATTTTTTGAACTATGCTATTGATATGTTACTAACCAAAACAAAGTATTTTTTATTTCATGTCGTGTGGATTTTATGTTGGTTGTGATTAGGTTCGAGCAATGGTGATTATAAACCCTGGGAATCCCACTGGACAATGTCTCAGTGAAGCAAATCTGAGAGATGTGTTAAGATTCTGTTACCAAGAAAATCTAGTGCTGCTTGGAGATGAAGTTTACCAGCAGAACATCTACCAAGATGAACGCCCCTTCATTAGTGCAAGGAAGGTGTGAATACTTTGTGGTGTTTATTTTTCTAATTTCATTACTTCTCTTTGATATGCAGAATGATATTTGTTTCATACTCCAAATTAAAGGTTCTGATGGACATGGGTGGCCCCATAAGTAGAGAGGTCCAACTTGTGTCATTTCACACTGTTTCAAAGGGATATTGGGGTGAATGTGGACAGCGTGGTGCATACTTTGAGATGTCAAACGTTTCTCCTAAGGTTTGCTAAACCACTATCTAACGGTCTTTCAGTTCTACAGTTGCAAGGAAATGATACTGGAAAATTTACTAGCATTTCTGAACTTCTACATTTTACTGATTATTTAGTTGAGAACATTCTTCCTACATTATAGAGTATGCAAGATACATAGAAATCTGCTTTCTAGTAATATACATGATCCCTTTTGATAAGAAAAAAAAAAGATACATAGAAATGTATATTATATATTTCGTTTGATACTTAACAAAGGGAAAATCAGTGCACTCATTCCAGTGTTTCATGTTCTTCATAATTGGTAGTTTGCTACTGTTTAACATTCTTATAAATACAATAGTACAGTCAAGTTGACGTTGAACTTATATTTCCAAGATATCCAGAATAGAACACTTATGGTTTAATTGTAATCATATATTGCAGACAGTTGAAGAGATATACAAGGTTTCTTCAATATCACTCAGTCCAAATGTCCCTGGGCAAATATTTGTAAGCTTTTTTTTTTAATTTTAATTTTAAATTCTCCCTATGTACAAAATTGAATGTCCACACTTTCATTATGAAATATCTGAAACTGAATGTCCACTTCTTTTAAATGAACATATTTATCATCTAAAATTTCATTAGCAACCTCTTTTAATTTAAGAGATTTATATTCTACTCACTCACTTAGTTTCACAACTAACTAATTAATAACAAAGATAATGGAGTAATTTACTTTTATGAAGTCAAGACTCTTCTAAATTTTCACCTAGTCAAATGTGAATATTCAAATCTAGGTAGACGAAGTATTATTTAATTTATGAATTAAGTGACAATGTCTTCAAATGCTATGCTGAGATTTTCTTTAAAAGAAAGGTTATTAGTTTCCAGAGCTGAAATTTAATTCTTTATTCTCACAGCTGGGTCTAATGGTGAATCCTCCTCAGGCTGGAGATATCTCATATGAGAGATATGTCAGAGAAAGGTATGATTGCTGATCTTCATGGGAATACATGAGCATGTATTGTTTATTTCCTGTATTTAATGGTTTACAAGGTCTTTCTTGCTGTCTAATGAAGACCGAGTGCGAAATTGTCAATAGGTGGCTGCTGCTTTCCTCTCTATTATGTATTATGCATCTTTAAGAAAAGTCATACTTAATCATATCCTCTTATTAGACATGCATATGTTTCTACTCCAAGTTGTGATTCTTGTGACCAAATTTCTTAGAATTTATAAAGCAAATAGCATGAGATGAAGTTTTTTGAGTTTGAATTCTTTCTTAAATCTTTCTTAGATGAAGATCAACAATTTCCTGCTCTTTGCTGAGATGTTAATGTGCTATTTCGTATCTGTGTCTCTGGTGATCATATTTGAAAATAATAATATCTCATGATTTTGCTTATAGCAAGGGTATATTAGAGTCACTGAGAAGAAGGGCACAAATAATGACCGATGGATTTAACAGTTGCAGAAATGTCGTTTGTAATTTTACTGAAGGTAATTGATGACTTTTTGTTTTAATTTTTCTCCCTGGCATAACTGGTGATATGAAATTAGAAATAATGCAAATTTGATTTCAGGTGCCATGTATTCGTTCCCTCAAATACGCTTACCTCCAAAAGCAATTGAGGCCGCTAAACAGGCAGGCAAAGTTCCCGATGTCTACTATTGTCTTAAGCTCCTAGAAGCTACTGGCATTTCTACTGTCCCAGGTTCAGGGTTTGGTCAAAAGGAAGGGTGAGTACGTTTTTTTTTTTGTTCATATATGTTATTTGTTTTCCTCCCCTTATTAGATGCTTATGCCTAGTGAACTGAAAGAATCCCTTTGCATTGTTGGTTGGTTGAATATATATCATCCCCTCTATCTACTGTGGAAAATAATGTGCTTCTAAACCTACCAAGCTCAGCTCATCTGACTGGCAATGGTTAGGTGCTCGGGGGAGTGAATCTAGAATATAAAGATGTCCATTTTTCTTCTGTTTCAGTCCTGGCCCCCTGGGGAGGCCGGTGAGTGGGGTGGGTGGGGATTGGGTTGATTGTAAAAGATTGATGGAGATTCTTCAATTTGATTTCAACTTCCAATTTATTAGAGACTTAACAGGCAATCTGAAAATATGAACAGGGTCTTTCACCTTAGGACAACCATCCTACCAGCTGAGGAAGACATGCCTGCAATCATGGAGAGTTTCAAGAAGTTCAACGATGAGTTCATGGACCAATATGAAGATCACAGAGGCTATTCAAGGATGTAAATGAAGGATTGACTTGAAATATTTATTTACGTTGTACTCAGAAGCTACAAGATCACAATCTCCTCAACTGCTTCATGTAATTTCTTTTAATAGTTACTATGAAACCGAATCCTCTCTCTTCTCTCTGCGTATTTTGTGTTTGTTTGTAATTAGAAATCTATTTGTACTACTATTTCTATTTCATTATATAGGTTGTCTAATAGAGAAATAATATTGTCCCAAATTTAATACGACTTATATTTTAAAAACGGAGATAGTAGCACCAAGTTTGGAGCTATAACAATTATCATGGGCAGGGTGAGAGCTCTGCTTGCAGCAAAAAATATTACTGGGGTCTTTTAACCTAAGCTCATTAACGTGGGTCTCTGCATGGTGTTTGGGGGGGGGGGGGGTAGGTGGAGCGTGGGAAATTAAAGAAAGCGATCCCCATTGATGTACTGAGAGATCTGCATGGCTGCCATCGGAACTATTCATGCAAGCTGTTCAAAGCAAGCTCAGAGCGCAAAATTGAAAAACATGATAATGTCATGAATCGAGCAAGAAACATTTAAGATAAGGAAAAATCACAAGTACATCAACACTCAAATGTTCAAGAAACAAATTACACACAGACAAATGTGGAACAAAATTCGATACAAAGAATTTAATTGTTCAAAAATTTGAAAAGAAACGATACAAATATTTATATATGTTGTCCTTCACAAAGACATGTAGAGTTAGTTATTTACATAAATTTAAATTGTGTCTACATAAGAAAAAATATATGAATGAACTTGTCACTATAAGGGTGGATCAAAATGAAACTTACAATTCTAACAACAAGAAGAAAAAGGAAAAAAACCTCGTGCATTAAAGGGCCAAATCAGCTTGGGAAAAAAAAATCAAAGTTATATCACAACCATAAATTGTCTGTAAAGGGTAAAAGAATTGGAATAAATCCAATTCCTAAGTGGACCAAGAAGAGGAATATATTTCATAAACTTTTTTCTAATCTTTTTAGTAGATAAAAGCAAAAGAAAGGGAAGGGAGAAAAAAAAAGTCAAAGGAAAGAATTAACTATTAATTGTCAGGAAAAAAAAAATCAATTCATTCACAGTGACTGCCCGCGGTCAGGAGTTTTCACGGACAAAATCACCTCTTCCTCTATAGCCTCTCAATATTAAATCTTCTTCCCTATAGGTCACGATATCCTCGGGTTCTTTCTCATCTTACTATTTTTTTGGGCATGATATCATATCAAAGAAACAACATTCACCATTACTACTTCTACATTCTTCATCATTTATAGCCTTTTTTCCTCATTTCATGTCTCCCCTTTACATAAAGCTTTCCTTATAAACTTCTACCCTTTTTTAAATCTTCATCAACTTTTACTTCCACGATTTTCTTGAGAATCTATTCTCTTAGCCCCTCTTTCATAGTTGGCTTTTTTTCTTCTAGTTTTCCTTTCATATAAATAGATACTCAACTTGTTCGTTAATCTTAATTTGTGCTTATGGGTTTTACTGGAAAGAAGAAATCTCCTCTTCAGATGATGGATAGTGGAGGAGGATATGTAGATTCAGAACCCAAGAAATGGGTTTTTGCAGGGATTGGATTGAGGAATCCTTTGAATTTGAAGCCTATTTTTACTACTAATCCCAAGAAGGATCTTGATGATGATGATCAAGAAGAGTATTGCACTACTCCTACATCTGATGAATCAAGAATCATGCCCACTAGATTTTCATGTCCGCCGGCTCCTAAGAAGAGAAAATCCACATCAAGATGCCACTTTAATGGTGTTCGAGAGTTCTTTAGTCCACCAGACCTTGAATCTGTTTTTATACGCCGGGCTGAAAAGGCTTGATTAATAAGTTCTTCCCCATATCCACTGTTTAACCTAATTCTTTTCCCACTTAATTAGATCTAGCTTCATGTCTCTTATGCAGTCTTGCTTTTTAGTTCTTTTCTTTTCTTTTTTACTTGATTTAGTTGGCCAAGAGAGTCTATATGTACGTGGCTCTATTTGAACAATAAAATGGCCTTTTAACAATTGCTTTCTATCTTTCTTTCAAGTCAGTAAAGCTTAATTATTCCTCTAGTCAAAGTCTATGCCATATTGCATCTTGAAATGGGAACAAGCAAATTTTTCTCTCTCTATGAGAAACAAACGAGTTATGGTCATGGTAATAGTTTCCCATATATACTTGTGGAAAGATTTGTTCCAATTTCAAACATGGTGATATCCTTCAATATCCCTTTTTGCATATTTCATATTATTGTACACCAATGCTAATTCTGTTTGGACTTCAGTTTGATATATGTTGACAATGTACATGCACATGCAATTACAAGTCAAATCTAGCAAAAGAATAGTTCGAAAAAGGTTGGCATGGCAAATATAGGGGAGGGGATTAAAGGGATGGAATCCTTTTCCATTGCATTGAGATGCTGCAAGGAGAAGGGGAGAGCTTTAAAGTTGATTGACAAAGACAAATCCCTTATAAGCTTGAAAAAGCCATATCAATTCAGTACTTCCTTTATATCCTCTGCCATCATCTTCTTTGCTTTAGTCTTTGTTTTATGTCCCACCAACAATGACTCTCCACCCACTTAGGACAAACACCTTATGATAGTGGGAAGGTTCTCTCTGTAGTGCATTCTCTTGATGAATGTGGGCAAAAGCCTGCATATATATGGCTCAGGCAATATTGGATTAGAATCCTATGTCAAGTGCATGTGGCACTCATTGTTCATTCATTGATTGAATTAATTATGGGGGAAAATTTGAAGTCCCACCATGAGATTGATCTATCAACGTATAGCTTTTGGATAGTGGATTCTGTCAGTTCCTAATAAATTATTATGTTTATATTTAGGAACTTAGATTCTTCGTGCTCTATTCTAAAATATAATTTGTTTTAATTTTTGTACATATATTATAAGGATTAAATACTTTTAAATTTAATTTTATTTATCATTTATGAGTATGATATTTACTTTTAAAGAGAGTGATAATATTAAATACTATAAGATAAGATGAGAAAAATATTATAATTATGTATTAATACTTGTAAAACAATTTAAATAACATGGTAGATTAAAATGATTTATATTTAGAATTTGAGGGTAATTTTAAGTACCAGGATGCAATATTACTGTCATGCATAGAAACAATTGGAAGTATCTATAATTTTTCAAGTCATATCATTGCTCATAGGCTTAGATGGTGACTTGTTGTCGTACCAAAATGATAGCTATAGGGTACTATTGCTTTGATTTCTTTACGGAATGTTTATCTCTAAAAACCGTGGATTCCCCATTAGTTTAATCATTGAGTGGGCAATTTGCAATATCAAGTTGAGCATTTTTCATATTTTAACTCGTGACAAGGGGAAGTTCACCTAACCTTATCGGAGCTAGCCTTTTCCCAAATACTTAATAAACTAGACGATTCTTGGGATCGGAGCCATGCACAGATCAATAGCTTCACAACACGTCTTCTAAAGATTGCAAGCTTTACTTGACTTGTAATGGTATAATATGAGTTTTTTTTTTCTCTTTTTGCTGTATATAATATGAGTTTAGATAAGATAAAATTGTTCATTTGATACAATTATTGGAGTTGTGCACATGAAAGTAGCTCTAAAGCATAGCAGTAAACTACATTAAGGGAATTTTCAAATGTTGAATTCAAGCACTAGAGAGAGTACACACTTGTGTGACTTTTTTTTAAGTGCTGGAATTTGTTTTCATCCTTCAAACATGGACAAAGTGATAAAAAACAATTATATTTAATTTCAAGAATATTCCATTGGATCAATTATTTTTATGCAGAAAATTCTGTGGCATGAAAACAATCCAACTTGGGGTGATTGCTTCCAATATATTATCACTATAGTATTTATGTGGAGTCCCGTGAAACCTTTATGTTTCATATACAAATATACCTAACTACATTGTGGATCTTGTCACTGTTCCCTTCTCTCCCTATACAGACTACACTAACTTTAAGTTCCATAGTTTCCCTCCCTGGACCCCTTCTTAAAGTTCGATTTTACTTGTATATATATATATTTCATATACACATATCATCAGAGTGCTACGAGAAGCATATTTTAGAGAAGTGCGTACCTTCTTGTTTTAATACCTAAGAGGAGGGGTATATAAATTGAATAAAGGACCACTTACCTAGTTTAAATACAGTGATTTAAGAACCCACCACCCTAATATTCTTTAATTTTCTTAAACACAAATAGATAAGTATTGAAAAGAATGTGGCTTTTGAAATTTTCTTTTGTCCCCTTGGATGGTGTAGCTTTTATCAAATTATATGAATTTGAAAAGAATTTGAATTTATGATTGAAATTTATTTGATATAATGTTTACATAAAAACTAAATTGTCTAAGGTTTATGTTTACTTTCTATCATGATATATACACCGCATTCTTGGTTAAAGTAATAATTAGCGAGATTTCAATCAACAAAAGCATTAATCATTTCCTATTTCAAACACATTTTTCAAGTTGGTTCCGAACTCGAATTGAAAAATTATAAAGTTCTAGTCAAATATTTTCCATGTCAATGATGAGGTTTAGGATAGCCTAACAGCATTAAGAAAGAAATTACTATAAGTTTATTTATTTATTTTTATCTATTTTACATTATTCACCTATGTTACTAAGGGTATGGTCTATTTTTATTTTAAATTTTTTGTTATCGTTGGCAATGAGTTTTGGTTGATAATTCAATTGTGTAAATTGTTTTATACAATTTCCTTTAGCAAATTGAAAAAAAAAATATATATATATATATATATATATTTACAAAATGCATTCTTTCTTGTAATGAAATAAAATGTAATTCTACTTACAATTATTACACAATATGAAAATATATCAAAATGAATTAACGGGTTTCAGAAAATGCACTTTTTTAAAAAAGGAAACTCACAAAAAGACAAATATGTTACAGGTATTGTTGGCTTAACAGTAAAATTAATGGACTTCTTTTAGAACAATAAACATGAAAGTACAGCCCATTCACCAATTTCCACAGACAATAGTCCATTTTCTGAGCAAACTAAACTAGCTTCCTAGAATGGGCTTTCATATTAGCAACAATGGTAGATGTGAGCAGTGGCCCAAAAAAAGCCCACATTCATAACTCTGTTCTTTTTTGTCTCTTTACCCTTCCATTTTGTAAGAATTTTGTTTTTTCTCAACATATACCATCTTTGAAAAGAATATGCTCCCACAATATATATATATATATATATATATATAAGCATTTTTTAAATTTTGAGGGTAGGTATGAGTCAAATTAAAAAAACTTCATTTACTAGTATTTTTCCCCTCATGCGTTTGTCTTGCACTCTTGTTTTCAACTAGCATCGAATCAAATGATCTATATATAAAACTTGCAATACTATTGAAAATTAAAGGGAAAATAAAATATCATCAAACAAATCTACATCAATATCAACATCAACTTCTTTTGTTAAAGAAAAAAACTATTGTTAAATCAACATCAAATTGACAATTGAAATTGAAAACTAGAGTTACATCAACTACCTTTATTTGTCTAATGACAAAGTCAAGTATTTACTCATGCATTAAGAAGAAAGAATCGGTGTATTATCGTGCTTAAAATGAATTTATAATTTTATTCAACAAGAAGGACCACTATAATTTCATATTTATGGACTTCTTTCTTGTCAATTGGATTGATCTTTGGCGATTCAATTCCAAAGTGGAAAACAATAGTAGGAAACAGGTTGAAGTCTTTATTGCTTCATAAATTTTTATGGCAACAGAATTGCGAGGGAGTAATGGCAATCAAATAGTTTATTGTGTTTTTTTCTTCCGATTTACAAAATTAAATGCCTATATTTTATTTTATAGTAATATCTAGAATTAAATATTTATTTTTTAAAATATCTATATTTTTATTTAAATTTTACTAATAATCTTTTTAATAAGATTTACATCTCATTACTATATGCGATCCACCTATAGACACATTATTAATAAGAATAATGCAATAATCTCTATATGGTTAAAATTTCTCTTTAATTCTTATATTATATCAAAAGTAAATATTTAATTTTATACAAATAATATATATATATATATATCATATAATCAAGTTATAAAGTTTAAGTTTGGACTTCATATTCCTTTTTGCCTTCTTATGAAATGAGGAATGAATCTTACATAATCGTAAATGAATTACTAAAACTTAAAGTGATGCAAAAAAAAAAAAATTATAGATGTAGAATCAAATATCGTATCACATAATATAAATTTTCATTGAAATAAAAACTTCTCATTCATTCCTGCACAACTCTAAATTTACAAATTTACATATTTTTCTAGTTATGAGACCACTAAGACTCTTGTAAATCAAAAGTGGTTTTTATTGAATTGATATTGCATGCGGACTTAAAAAATAGTACCAATGTACTATAACCTATTCCAAGCCCGAATTCAATTAAAGCTTACAACTCGGGGTCAAGGTTTAGGTCTAGTTCTATAAAAGTCCGTCCCATGTTCCAACATCCAACCATAAAATGGGTAAGAATTCTCAATCCTAATTGTACCATTCACATCAATGAAAATAAATATAAATTCTACATAAATATCTAAATAAATTATAATTCACCATTTGCCAAATAGAAATTTTAAGTTGTTTACATTGTAGTAGCTCTTATTGAAAGATAAATGCCAATAGTAAATAAATCTTGAATTTTTCTTTGAAAAAAAGAAGTAATAATCGTAATATCATATTCATGATTTATAAAATTCGAATCTTGAATGTCATGCATGATGCAATAGAAAACTAAAAGCTTCATAAAAAATTAATATCACTACACACCCTTAACATTTATCTTAATTTTTACTTTGTCCATGTCATTATTTATGCAACACAACCTCATCTGTTTATTTTCTTCTCTTTTAAATATTCAATACAAGGATTTAAAATAATTTTTAATTTTTAAGAAAGTTATCATTTAAGAATAGACTTTCACTACTCAAAAAATAAGAAGGAAAACTACTCCATTTAATAAATAAATTATTTTATTATTTTTATTAAATCGCGATTTAAAAATAAGAAGAAATACTACTCCTACGTTTCAAAACGAGCTGAAAAGACCGATTTGCTCCACCGTCGGCACCACCAAAGCTTCTCCACCTCCACTGTCAAATGAAGCAGCGGACATGGCCATCCAAATCCGATAGCACTCGTTTCGCTGCTCCTTGCTTCATCAGAAAACAAACCCGCCACCAACCCCATGATTGTCCTCATCTTAAACCACCCCTTACTCGCACCGCAGAACTACCTGATCAGTACCGCACCTGCTCTTCCTCCTCAAAATCCGGCATCATTAATACCAAGCACCAGCAGGATTTTTCCATACTCCCTTATGATATCTTAGGGAAAATTGCGTCCACGTTTACTCTGCCTGATTTGCGAGCCACTTCACTTGTATGTAGAGGCTGGCGTGATGCACTCCGACCATTAAGAGAGGCCATGCTTTTTCTGAGATGGGGTAAGAGATTTAAGCATGGGCGCGGAGGGGTGAAGCCCAATTTGAGTAAGGCTCTGGATTCGTTCTTGAAAGGTGCTATGCGGGGGTCTACTTTAGCTATGGTGGATGTTGGGTTGATGTATTGGGAAATGGGAAAAAAGGAGGAAGGGATTGCTTGGTACTTGAAGGCTGCGGAGCTTGGTGACATTGCTGGACAGTGCAATTTGGGAATTTCGTATTTGAAAGGTAATGATCGTGGTTCTGATCTTTGTGACTTGTTATAATTGCTATTCGTTTGATACGTTTCATTGAGCTTGTGATAATCTTTTGCATTGGCAAATTACGGTATGCCTAAGCAAGTTGTCAATAGAATTTGCTTTGGTTTCTTGTATCAAATGGGTGCTCTAAGAATCAATATATCGTGGTACATTGTTGTTTCTAGGTCTAGTCTTGATTTCTGAGTTAATTTTAGCATTTTCTTCTCTCTATCTCCGTGCATGTTCATTGCATTGCTGCTTATTTGGTGTAAATATGATATCTTGGTCTCAAAAAAAAAAAAAAACAAAGAAAAAAGAAAAAAAAGGCAAGTAATCTAGGAACAAATTGTATTGAAACAATTCTTTCTCTAACTGCAATTTGAGCTCAAAAGGTAGCTCATAAATATCAGTACATGCCCACTTAATCTATCAGTCAGGAGCATGATTTTAGATGGCAATTTGTCAAAATGCACTTGTATTTGTTAGCAAATCTTCTGAAATCATGGATAAACTGGCTGTTGCCAGATCCCCAATGGTGAGCATTTAGTTGTAACTGCTAATGATGGTAGATATAACCCAAAGCAATGTTGCTTCTTGTTATTGTTTTGTACACGGAGAAACTTAGTGGATGGGGCTACCTTGAATTATGCCATCATATTCTTTAGACAAATACGCTTCTGTGCATGGAAAGAAAAATCTCATTGTGACTCCATATCTTGCGCTTATACACCCTTTGAGGCTCCCTGTTTCAGTGCTTTTGGCAGAAAGTATATATTGGGAGCACTTATATCTTTAAGTCATGCAGTCAATGTAATTGAACTTATTTTGAAAGCATAGAACTTTTCATAATAAGTAACCAAGAAATCCAAACCTAAGTGTGTTAATAATCCTTGCAGCTGATCCACCAAACAAGATGGAGGCTGTTAAATGGTTACACAAAGCCTCT
This sequence comes from Apocynum venetum, assembly GCA_019593545.1. Classification (NCBI taxonomy): domain Eukaryota; kingdom Viridiplantae; phylum Streptophyta; class Magnoliopsida; order Gentianales; family Apocynaceae; genus Apocynum; species Apocynum venetum. The sequence goes on from SRSM01000132.1 coordinate 6,989,993, forward strand.
ATAGCTGGCCATGTTCGTGCTCAGTACCAACTTGCACTTTGTTTGCATCAAGGTCGTGTAATGAATCAAAATCTCCAGGAAGCGGTACGAACTTGTTCTGACCTGGTTTATTTCATTTACTGCTAAGCTCTGAGAAATTAATTTTTTAAAACTATAGTTTTCTCCTGTTTCTTGTGATAGCTTTGTTTTGATGGGCTTTCTGTTGACAGGCTCGCTTATACTTGCAAGCTGCTGAAGGTGGGTATGTGCGTGCTATGTATAATACCGCATTATGTTACTTATATGGTGAAGGTTTGGAGCAATCTCGTAGAATAGCCAAAAAATGGATGAAGAGGGCAGCTGATTGTGGTCATAGCAAAGCTCAACTCGAGCATGGACTGTGTCTGTTTTCTGTAAGTACTGTTCATACTGCTTGAACATCTCCTTAATACTTGTATAAACTTGTTAAACGATTGTTGCTTTATAATTCTCCAAACTTTCTTTGCAAAAGGAAAAAAAAGAGAGAACGTTATTCCCTTTTTAAATGGGCCATCTGATAACAGGAAGGGCAAATGATGATGGCTGTGGTCTATTTGGAGCTTGCACACCGGGCTGGTGAGATGGCTGCAATTCATGTAAAAAACGCTGCAGTTCAACAACTTAATGGAAACTCTCATGATCAAGCCATGCATCTCGTTGATAATTGGCGTGCCTTACCTTCATCTCACTAAATTGCACAACCAATACTTCTCAATTAATCCCTGTTTATCATGCTTTTTAAGGTCCTTTGTGTGCCCAATATGTATTCTCACTTGGTCTTCTTGTAATATTATAATATACTAATTTGTCACTTGGGGAAAGAATTGTGATGTAGTTTTTGTTGTCATCTCTCCCCTGCCATGTAGTATGTAGGCTTGATGTTGAACAGCTCTAATGATCAGCACCTGGCGTGCAATTTAACCCGTGTGCTGAATTGGGGCCAGAGACTCGGCCACATAAGTATTTGGTTGTCACCCTAGATATTCTTGGAAAATATTTAATGTCACATTCTCAGTTTTGCTGAGTGTATGCCAACTTTGCGATTCTGTTATTGGCAGAACCAGTTGGTCATTTTGTCATTTGCGGAAGCCAAACCGGACCTTGAAAATAATGGTGCAGACGCGGTTTGCAGAACAGATTGTTGAGGTCTGCCGCCCCTTAGAAAAAGGATTGCTGCTTTCATCAGCCAAAAAGTTGGAAAATTGCCATCCAATCAGATCAATTTTGAACATTCAAGCAGAGGCAGAATTTCCACGCCTGTGAATGACTTGGAAAGACTTCTTTGAACACCCTTATCACGAGATTGACCATTCAAGGTCTGCGGTCATCAAGTCAAGGCTAGCTAGATGTTATTCCCTCAATATATATGCCGAAAAAGGTATGTTGTAACGGAAATTTCACCGAAACAAGTCCAAAGGAGAATCGACTCGGAGAAGAAAGGAGCCATCACATTAGGTTGTAATAGAAACTGATACTCATACGTGTTTATCAAGAATTCGGCAAGGCCTTCTGATATGGTTTATCAAGAATGCATTATGAAAGAGGAGGAGCATTAAGTGATTCTTTCTCCAGATTCTCTGCAAATCTTGCTGAGAAATCTGGTAAAGTTAACCCGTTTATGTATTGCGAATATGTTACCAGCCAGTTGATGCATAGTTTACTCACGAAGGAAAGTCAATGCAATGTTCTGGTTAAGACAGTTCGTTGCTCCATCCTATTACTTGTAATTCAAACACTAGCATTTTCTAACAATACTATTGTGTCAACTTCTGTTAGCAACTTTGCAATTGCATTTTCATTTCAGAAAAGCTCTGTCTAGTTTAGACTCAAGCCAATATCCATTTATATGCTTTAAAAATGAATACAAGGGAAGCTACAGTAATGTCTAAACCAGTAAATACGATTTCCGTGCTACCAGCATTCAGCCACAAGAATTTTAGTATATAATGCCAAAATTAAACATTATAAAAGGAACAAAACTTGCCTTAGAGGAGTTGGTTATTCAACAGGGGAAAAACAATATTAGAAGTGTTTGATTCTTTAAGAAAAATAAAGATTCAGAACAGCTGGTTAGGTTATAAAAAAGGTTACTTATCAAAAAAAAGAAAAAAAAAAGGTTATAAAAAGGGCTAAGCTACAAAGGTTGTACTATAGATGATATTCACTCAATGTTTCAGGTGATTAATTCGCATCATTCCCAGTGATTGCTGATTTTGTTTCTGCCGAGATCTGTTCAGTCAAATGAAAGAGACTGTATTAACAATGAGAGAAAACATGACAGTTTCAATCTTCATTCTACTAACAATGACAACCAAATTAAAAAATCCTTTACCCACAGTTCTACAATCTTTCAATTTTGAGTAGTTACAGGAAATAAATTTTAAGGCGAGTAAGGTGGTCTTGGAACAAGCAGACCACTGTGGTAAACATTTAGATGTTCTGCAGCCTTGGGTATCAGTTCTCTCAGTTCAGGATGTTGGGCAAGCAATGCACGGTCTGCCCCACAAAGTGTATTCAGTACCCATGCTTGCTCCAGAGCCTCACTGTTCCTAGCATGCAACACAAGGTAGCTGAGGAGAATCAAACCGTGCAACTTCGAGCGCTCATTACCCCTTAACAATCTAGTTAGAGGTGACAAGCCTCTAAATTCAACGATTGTTTTTGAATGCTCCGTGCAGAGAAAGTTCTCAGGAGAAGCAAATTTCTCAAGTGCAATTGCAGCTTCTGCTTCAACATCTGGATTCCGATGACCAAGCTTCTCTATTAAAGGTGCAATCACCCTTGTTTCTCTAGCAGGAAATGTTCTTGCCAAGGATCCAATAGATTTTATAGCTGGGATTTGCAACATTGGTTCATCATACTCTTTAATTACCTTCAATAACTGATCCACAACAGCCTTTGCAGCTGGAGAATTTGTTTTAAAAGCTGCCCTTCTGAGATCAGCATTCGATTCAGCTGCAGCCGTTATCTCCATTATTGCCATCAAGCATTTAACCAGTAATTCACCTTGTTCCTTCTCGATAAGCTTTGCCAAACATAACAGCCCTTTTGTCTCTGTTATCCTTTTGCTGTTCAACACACTCCCCTTAGCAAGCATCCACAATGCTTCTGCACAACTAATCTTCAACCTAAGCTTCACTTCTGGATCTTCCTCCTCCCTCTCTTTCTTATGATGTCCCGCCCCTGCTACTACCATTTGAACTATGCATTGATGACGAAGAACCAAATCCTTGTCTGTGCAGTTGATTCTTCTCCATTTCCTTATTAATTTGCACAATGGAAAGAAAACTATGCCTCCCAACTTTAAAGTTTGGCTCCTCAACAAAAACATCTATTGACAACAATGTCACAAGTGGCTTAATAACATTTTCCCTCGCAAAACACTCTTGAGCAAGGAGAGAATGCTCTGCCATTCTGGCTACTAAATTGGCCAACTTAACTTGAACTTTTGCCGGTGAATCGCCTAACACTTGAACAATGATAGGGACACCAAGCTCATTTATAATTGTGCATACCCTCTCTTCATCATTAGCTAAATGCAAGAGGGCAATTGCAGAGGCAATTTGAACATCCACAGAAGAAGTATCCTTCAATAGCTTCAACAAAGGAGGAACCCCACCTTCTTCCACTATAATTTTCTTGTTCCTATCATTATCTTTAGCTAATGATGCTACTTCATTAGCAGCTTCAACTTTGTCACTTAATTTGACCCATGTACAAAGAAGCAATAAAAGCCCAAACCCATGAAAATATAGGATCATTACTAGCAATCGGAGGAAGAGAAAGCGTAATACCTCCACCTCCATCAAAGATGCTCAAGAGCCACTTCATGTCCGCCACAGAATTCTCTAGAAGAGACATCAGTTTCTTGAAATCAGTTGCAGAGACGATGGCCATAACACGCCGTAGAACGCTCCCCCGTCTACACTTCCTCACCAAGGTTATAGCTTTCTCAAAATTCCTCGAAACATCAGCAACAATCCTTCTAATGGGCCGTTCATAAAGTGAACCAGGACTCGTTGCCGTTGCTATCCGAGCAGCAGACCGGAGCATTTGCCCAATATTCTCAGCCAAATTCTTGACCAACAAAGACTCAGACTTGAACGAATCTGCTTCTCTAACAGCCTCACGAATCCGTTCCGATAACAAAATCGGGTATGACAAAACCTCTTCAATTAGCTTCTCTTTCTCATCCGGTGATGGTGGAGGTGGTGTTTTGGTTGTTGCAGTTGCCATGGGTCTAGTTCTTGCAGCGAGGCGTAAAATTGACAAGAAATTGATTATGTAATGGGCTGAAACTTTCAGGGACGATTGAGACTGAAATTTCCCTATCATTTCTTGATTTGACTCGTTCAGTTAATGGTTTTGGGAAAGTAGTACTCAATTTCTTTATTTTCTCTTATTTCCATGTCAACAGTATTTTGAATGTTTGTGAGTTTATCTGTACATTTTCTCTCTAGGAATTAGCTTCTGGTCCTTAATTTTCAGTTTATTTCCAATTTAGTCCTCTAAACCCCATCCGCTAGTCACACATTTTTCAGGTTTAATCGATACTCGTAATTAAGTCGTATCGTAAGTTATATCGAGCTAAAAAAAAAATGAAAAAGAAAAAGGAGTAACTGACTGTCTACAAAAAATTGAACTACGTAATCATCGTACATTTAATAATAGAATTTTTAGCTAAAATGAATCTTTTTTTAAAGAAGTTTATTACATATTAGTTGGAAGTTAAATAAAAATATATTTTCATATTCACTATAAATAAAATATTTAATATTTTTTATAATAAATACAAAAATATATTTTCTAAATATTGGCTTACTCTACACTATTTTTTAGAATCATAATAGTAATAAGAAGTTCAAATACTAAAAAGATTTTTAAACACGTGATGAAGCAACTCAATGTTTTTCTAATCATAAAATTTTAAAATCAACTTGGAAGTTGGAACTCAATTGTATTTTATTATTTGAAATGATCGATAAATAAATTTTTAATATTAAAGTTTTGCTTCATATTTGACTCTTATTTCATATTAAAAGAGTTAAGAGGAGCAGACTTTTTCCTAAATAAGAAGACACTACAAACTATATTTGAAATTAATTAGTTTTATTAAAAAAAAAAATAGTAGAGATCACGGATGGTCTGTCCCTCCCCCTCTTACAAGTTACAACTCGCCTTCCCCGGTTGGAGTTGATCGGCATGCACGGAATGGTAGGGAGACACAAAAGAGATATACTAGACGGCCCATTTTATTTGTTTGCAATTTAATTAATGCGTTCTTGTTTGGGTGTTTAGTTCATTTGGTAGTAATTAAATGAAAGATTTGCACTATCCATTCCACCCTTTACGTTCATCTCATTTGAATTTTGTTTAACAATTTCCTTTCCCCCAGCTGTTATATTTGTTTGCTTTTGCATATGCTTCAATTCGTGCTTTCACGTTACGAAACTCTCTCTCACCCCAAATCAATTGAGTATCGTAACAAAATTCATCCATTTTATGTATAAATTACATGAAAAGTTAGGTTATTTTAGACAAATCATGTGCAATGAATCTATAGGGTTAAAGTGAAAATTAGCCCTTAAAAAAATTAAAGATTTTCATTTAGGTCTTTTGATCTTCTAAGAGTTTCAATTTAATCATTGAGTTTTGCAAAAAAGAAAAGAAAAGAAAATCATCTTAGGTTTTTTTTCTTGCCTTAAAAAAATTCATCTAAATTTGTGAAAGAATTATGATTTTTTGGCATTTTAATCTTGCTATCTATATTTCCACCCAAAATTAAATAGAAGTGATTTCTTTTAATAATGGAAACTTAATTGAAGCTTCTAAAAATTTACAATAAAAAAAATTACAATACATTTCACCCAATATAATAAATTAAAATAGGAAATTTTACTTATCTATTAATTTTCTCATATACAAATAATTTATAAATCGAAATGAGAGACTCTTTCAAATAAATAAATAAAAAATCAAAATGAGAGAGACGGGACGTGGCAGCTAAGCAGTGCAGAAAGAATCTTCAACTGCCGTCATTAAAGAGAAGAATGACCGATTCCATCGAGAATCTTATGATTTATGTACTTCATCCCCTCAACATTTTTTATAAGATGTCTATAAGAAAATGTATATATTATTATTTTTTTTGGTATTAAGTTAGAAGTGTTAAATTGGGGGGGGGGGGGAAGTATTTTTTTTTTTTTTATTATTATTATTTATGGAGGCCGGGTGAAGGCACGGTTTTGGGTGTTCGGCCGGCAGGGATTGGTGGGTGGTAATTCCGAACATTCTAGAGGGTAACATAGATATTTTGAATTTATTTTTATTGAACATTCTAGAGGAGGGATTAAATTATTTTATTCCCTATATCCCAATCGAAATATTTGTCTAATTGGGATATTTGAAGTATATTTGAATAAAAAAGGGATTTCACACCTAAGCTTATACGAATGAATTTTTTTTGGTCTCTCCTTTTCTTACATTTGATGACAACTGAGAAACATAATAAAATGCTGCAAACTAAATAAATTTAATTGCAGTAGTAGTATTCCATTGACTAGATCACTTTCCTGCTAAAACAAATTGCATATGGAACAAGACAACAAGTCAAGTCTAAGGAGGCATTCGACAAAGAGATCCAGCTCATTCTCATAATTTTATGGGTAAATTTAACTAAATGCTTTTGATCTTTTATTCAAAATCGCTAAATCTCTTACATCTTCTAATTGTAATAATATGTCCTCTTAATCTATTCACTTTTATCATTAATTTTTTTAAATTTTCCATGAAAAACAAACTCTCCCTCAATCTTTCAATTATCTCAATATGTCCCCTTCATCTTTTCATTTATTTTAGTTAAATATAATTTTTATTACAATTTTTTTTGTCAATTAACATTTTATTTTTTATTAACTCTCATAAATTAAAATAAAAAATTCTATGAACTTTTTTATTTGTTTGAACATGTGAAGAAAAAAATCTTGATTAAATACATTAGAAAATTAAAAACAGCAGAAAAAATTTGTTTTATAAACTGTTTTCTCAATTTTTTTTCTTTTCTCAACTGTTTTAAATTTTCTAATATATTATATCCAAAAAATATATATCTTCACATGTTTAAACACATTAAAAAGTTCATAATTTTTTTCTCTTTTAGTAAGGTTTTATCTTAATTGATGAGAGTTAATAAAAATAAAATATTAATTGATAAAAAATGATAAATTGTAATAAAAATGATACTCAACTAGAATAATTGAAAAAATGAATGGGGCATATAGAGACAATTGAAAAATTGAGGGGAGTTTGTTTTCCATGAAAAGTTTAATGGTTTAATGAAACTAAGCTTACTAATTATACTATTTTGATAAAATTGAATAGATCCGAGAGTATATTGCTTCAGTTATAAGATGAAGGAGTTTTAATGTTTTTGAATAAAAGATGAAAGGGGTCTAGTGAAATTTACCTTAATTTTATTTGATTTGATTTTATACTTTAAAGGCTCACGGTTTTGATGATAGATTTATCAATTTGCTGCAGCAATGTGCGTCTACTGTAACCTTTTCCCCACTCATCAATGGATCTCCTTATGACTTGGTTAAATCAGGTAGAGGCATTCGACAAGGAGATCCATTATCTCCAACTCTTTTCATAATTTTATTTGATTTGCTTGCCAAATTATTAATTAAAGCTGAAACTGAAGGAAGAATTCATGGAGTCAATGTATGTAGAGAAAGCCCAACTATCACTCACCTTATGTATGCGGATGATTTGATAATTTTCTTTAAAACTTCGGTTGAGGAGGCCCAAGAGGTACTAACGGTTTTGAATGTTTTCTGCAACTGTACGAGACAAAAAATCAATTTTGAAAAGTTGAGCATTCACTTTAGTAAAAATATCGCTCCCAATTTGAGTAATATTATATGTTCCTTGTTGAATATAAAACATTGTAATCACAGACAGACTTATTTGGGACTTTCCTTTTGTAAGGGTAATGCTAAAAAAGATGCCTTTGTGGACACTGTTGATAAACTTGGCAGGAAGTTACGTGGGTGGAAACTCAAGATGCTTTTTTAAGCAGGTAAAGGCATTCTCATTCAATCGGTTGCTCAAAATATTCCTTTCTATCCAATGCAAACCTTTTTGCTCCTTGTCTCTTTAACGGATAAAATGGACAGGTTAATGAGGAATTTCTGGTGGGGACATGATGATGACAAACCAAATAAATTGCATTTAAAGAACTGGCCATCTCTGTGTGCTCCCAAGCAAGCTGGGGGTTTGGGTTTCCGCAAGATGAGGGATGTGACTACTGCTTTGATTACTAAACTTGCTTGGCAAACTTTGACTCAACCTAACAAACTTTTGGTGAAACTCATTAGAGCTAAATACATGAGGGGTAGGAAAGTGTGGGAAGTTGAAAATTGTGTGGGAGATGTCTCTTGGATTTGGAGAGGAATTTGGAATGTCCTTCATCAACTAAGGTTGGAACGTGTTTACAAATTAGCTGTAACTCTGAAGCTGATATTTGGTTGGATCCATGGATCCCTTCTTTGGCTGATTTTAAACTAGATCCTTTGCAAAGAAATGGTTCGGAGATTACAAAGGTTAAAGAGCTTCTTTTGCAGGGCTTAAACTGTTGGAATCATGATGTTATTCGTGATCTTTTCCCATAATATATTATTCGTGCTATCCTGAAGATACATATTCCAGGAAATCTGGAACATGATGATTGGGTTTGGGTTCCCTCCAAGACAGGGAAATTCTCGATAAAATCTTTTTATCGAGGTAGTAACCAAACCCGTTTTGCCTCTAACTCTATGATACGTCGTCTCATTTGGAAGAAACTTTGGTTGTCCAATCTTCATGGTAGGTATAAACATTTTCATTGGAAGCTGCTGTCTAACATTCTGCCCACCAAAGCTAGGCTAAAGCAAGTTTTTGAAATTTCAGATACTGATTGTCTCTTTTGTAATGATGAGATTGAAACTGTAGAACACCTTTTTCTGTTGCGTCCTTATGTTCATTAATTCTGGTGGCTATCTAGATGGCATTTAAATCTAACAGGGTTTGCTAATGCTAGCATTGTTGTTTGGATTGATTATTTACTTAACTTTCAGTCTGTAAGTACTGATGTTCAGGTATAGGCTGATGAACTTCTAAACTTTGCTGCAGTATGGATCTTCTTTGGTTTCAATGAAATCAAATTCGTTTTGGTGAATCCATCTTGCTAGTTCAAGTCTTTAGTGACCTTGTCTCTAAAAAAGCAAAAGAATATTGGATAACAAGACAAAAAAGAAAGTTGCCACATCTTGCTCCCAATTTACATAAAGAATGGAATATCCCACCAAAGATTGGAGCTTACAAGATAAATTTTGATGCTTCAGTAGGTCTTTTTCAATCGATGATAGCAGTGATGGTAAGGAATTATGAAGGTTTTCCTACTTATATTTGGGTTGAATCTGTCCAAGCTTTTGAGAGTTTCATTGCTGAAACTCTAGCACTTAAAATGAGTATCCATATTTATTTTGAACTAAAGCTGCAAAATGTTACTATTGAGGGAGATGCTCTTGGTGTAATTCTTGCAGCCAAAGGCCATGATGATTATGTGGAATGGCAGGCAAAAACTCACATTGAAGAAATCAGGAAGTTTTGGTTTGGTTGTAGAAATTAGCATCTAGAGTATACTTATCGAGATAGTAATTAGTTTGCCCACAATATTGCTGCTTGGGCTAGGAAATCTTGTAAATCTGGATATATTACAATGCCTTTATTACCCCTGAAACTTGGTGTAATAGATGGGGTACAAATACTGTATTGAATGATTTGACTGATGAATGCAATGCTTAGAATTTTACTTATATATATAAAAAAATCAAGTCCAAGGAGGATAAGCAAAACAAATAAATTGCATAGGAGGGTCAACGACTTGATTCGATTCGAAATTTCTATTCAATCCCATTAATCTCATGAGGATCAACTCGAGATAATTTTTATAAATAGATAAATAAAGAATTATTATGAGCAATAGTGATTCAAGAAATAAAAAAGAACAAAACAAAATGAATAAAAGCCGATAATAAAAAAAAGAACATTACACAAATCACAATAATATATATAAAATCTACTTTTCTATTTTTTATTTTTCAATTATAATATATAATTTTATAGTTAAAAAAATATTTGAAAATTATTTTTTTTGAGGAATACTTGAAAATTATTTAAGAATTTAACAAAAACTTAAATTTTAATCATGTCACTTTTCTTATACTATAAAAACAAAAATAAAATATATTGTCTCAAATTCAATATCCACCACTTATTTTTTATACAGAGGAAACAAATCCAAGAGTCATGCCACCTATACTTTCAATCTACCTCCATTTCAACATCACAAGTTCAAAATTTTCCGAGACCATATTAATTAGTAAAAAATTAGATTATATAAATTAAAACTTACCTAAAATATCTAAATATATTTGAAATTTTACTTGAGGCCATACAAGTTAAAGTCCTCATTACCTCCTCCCAAAAAAAAAAACAAAAAAAAACTCACATTATATATATATATATATATATATATATATATTCATTACTTGTCTCTCTGGGTGGTTATTCCCAAAGAAAGATATTCCCTCAAAGAAAGATATTCCCACTTTTTCATGGAACAAAACAACTCAAAGCAACCCCTTCTTTCACTAAGGGAGGAGGAGGATGTTCACCAGTCACAAGCCTACGTTCTTCAGCGATCCGGGATCTCTTCTTTATCTTCAGCATCCTTCGTAGCTGATGCCAATGACATCTCTCCAATCAACGGAGTCCGGGATTTCTTCAGGGAGTTCATGGTTGAGTCCAGAAAGCTTTGGTATCTTGCTGGTCCAGCCATCTTCACTTCCGTTTGCCAGTACTCCTTAGGTGCCATCACCCAAACCTTAGCCGGCCATGTTGGAACTCTTGAGCTCGCAGCCTTCTCCATCGAAAATAGTGTTATTGCCGGCTTCTCTTTTGGAATCATGGTAATCTTAGCTACAATATTATTACTCCTTCTGTATCCAAAATTAAGTGTCTACTCACACTAACTGAAGTGACATGGTCCCTGTTAAATGATAACTAGTTTAATAATGTAATAATTTTAAAAGTTTTAAAAAATTCTACTTAATAATTTTTAGATTATGTTACAAAGTCTAACAGAGGTACGTGAAGTAATTAAAATTGATATGATGGTTTTGTGCGCAGCTGGGAATGGGAAGTGCACTGGAGACGCTATGTGGACAAGCTTTCGGAGCAGGACAAATTGACATGCTTGGGATTTACATGCAAAGGTCATGGGTCATCCTCAATAGTACAGCCATTATTCTTCTGTTTTTGTATATTTTTGGGGAGCAAATCTTGAGCTTAATTGGACAAGCTGAGGATATATCAAGAGAAGCTGGGAGATTAGCCATTTGGATGATTCCTCAACTTTTTGCTTATGCAGTGAATTTTCCAATTGCCAAGTTTCTACAGGCACAAAGTAAGATCATGGTCATGGCTTGGATTTCGGCCATAGCATTGGTGCTACATACTTTGTTTAGCTGGCTATTTATGCTCAAGTTGGGTTGGGGCCTGGCGGGTGCGGCCGTGGTCTTAAACGCCTCATGGTGGTTCATTGTGTTGGCTCAGCTGCTTTATATCTTTAGTGGAACCTGTGGACGAGCTTGGTCCGGCTTTTCATGGAAGGCCTTCCAAAATCTCTGGGGATTTGTTAGGCTCTCTCTCGCCTCAGCTGTCATGCTCTGGTCAGTAGCTTCTTTCCAGGGAAAATCTGTACATGCTTTTTTTTTTTTCTCCTCAAAAAGGTTATTCATGAAAAAATGGAAAAGGTTTCATGTCAAGGGTCTAACCGAAGGAAACATGAAAATTAAGAAAGGAATTGGATTTTGCCCAATTTTGACCTTTTCTCTCTCTATATATAGCAAATGGATAAAAATATAATATATACAGGGAGAAGAAATTAAAAAGTTAGTTTTATAAACAAAGACATAAATCTAATTGGTTGTCTTCTAATTATCACACATTTATGCATAGTCATTTTCTCCATTGCAGCTTAGAAGTATGGTATTTCATGGCATTGGTTCTTTTTGCGGGATATTTGAAGAACGCAGAGGTTGCGGTGGATGCACTATCCATTTGGTGAGTACTGATCTTTCTCATACAAAAAGAAAGAAACAAGTTATTGCTTCCTGTTTCAATCGTGTTATTTTGGAATATATTTGAAATTAAATATTTATTGCATTATATTTTATAAATAATCTCTTATAACTAATTATTTAATATATAAAAAATAATATTGTCTTGAATTAAAAGTAGTATACAATACAATTTTAAGAGGAAGGAGTTATACTTTTCTTTTGTCTTTTCATTTCCTGCTGAATATGGTACTAGTTAACGAAGATGCCAAGTTTCCATCATGATACAGATCTTGATCTCTAGTCTGCATAAATCTCTCTCTCTCTCTCTCTCTATATATATATAGTTTTTTTTAAGGAAAATATTTATATATTGTTACGTAGTGTAATTTGCCTATCTAAATATTGACGTTATACGAAGACAGCTAAGGAAATTTGGTCCCACTCACTACCGAAGTTGTCAGTGTCTAAGACCAAGATTTCTGAGGCACCTTATTCTGGACAAAATCATTGTCGTTTTACCTGCTACTCTGATCCCCCGGCCCGGATCCAGAGAAAAAAGGCATAGATTCTGTTTCTTTCTTTTTATTTTTGGTGATGAATATAAGGTGTAGATTCGTTGGCCTCTAGGCTATGGTATGCCCGTAAGTGATCACTTATAAGTTTGTGTAGTGCGACTTTGACAGGTTAATACATATCCTGTTTGTGTAATATAATTTGCAAATGAAACAAGAAAAGTCCGAGAAACGTAGAATGGGAGAAAAAAGCCAAAATGATAAGCTCTAATTAACATTGACTTATATTTGTTTGTTGGCCTTGTTTAATTTGGTTTTTTTATGTGTTTTTTTTATTGACATACTACTTTATCAGTTTATTGAATTGAATGTTAATATTTTATTGGCACAGTACTCGATGGTTTAAGTAGTGGTATGTTTTTATTGAAGGAATTGGAAGGACCGGGAAAATGACCTTTGGATTGATTTTCCTCATTGGACAGAAATGAAATGCAGGGAATTAGAGGGATTGATTCAATTTGGTTTCGTTTAAATGTCTGGTATTAATATATTTGATCTTATCCAGAAATATGAATAAAAATGTAAATTACTTATTTCATATATATTTTATTTAATATAAAAATTAAAAAGAGTTTTACTTGAGAAATTCATTATAATAGTTTTACTATCAATATGGTCAATGATGTTATCAAATAAATTAGTAAGATGTAAATTCACATATTAAAAAGATTGTTAACAAAATTTTAGATAAAAGAATATACTTACTTTTGAAAAAGTAAACATTTATTTTCAAAAATTTGAAACTATAAATATAAACATTTAATTCCAATAAGTGCTACAAAGTAATAGGTTTATTCACATTTTTCTCTGCTTTCAAGAGAAAATATATGTATGCACTTAATTCTTTCCTTTTCTCCTGGATCTGAAAATAGATGTGCCATTTTTATTTTTCACTTGAATCATATTAAGAGTGTTACATTATGGTTTATACTGAAATTTACAGCACAAACCTACTGGGTTGGGCAGTGATGATATCCATTGGTTTCAATGCAGCTATAAGGTTAGTTAGCCAAGAAAACTTAGTTTCCTAAAAGAGAAAGAAAAAACTGTTTAATTAATTATATGCAAATATTTCATATGTATTATTATACAGTGTTAGAGTTTCAAATGAATTGGGGGCAGCTCATCCAAGGACAGCAAAGTTTTCAGTGGTGGTGGTTTCTCTAAAGTCTCTATTGATAGGCATCATTCTCTCTGTCATTTTGATCATTTTCCGTCAGCAGTATCCATCCTTGTTTTCAGAAAGTTCCGAAGTCAAAAAGCTTGTATACGAGCTCACACCATTGCTGGCATTTTGCTTGGTCCTTAACAATGTTCAACCAGTTCTTTCAGGTATCTATGCAGAATTATAACTTGATTTTTTTATTTTAAGATAAATTTGTTGTGATTAATTTTATGATCAAATTAAACAATGGCATTTTTGCAGGAGTGGCAATTGGAGCTGGGTGGCAAGCTCTGGTTGCTTATGTAAACATTGCTTGCTACTACTTATTTGGCATTCCACTTGGTTTAGTCATGGGGTATGCATTTAACATGGGCGTCAAAGTAAGTATTTTACTATCTTTATTATTAACACAGTCGGTAGTGAAACTTTATATCAGGAAAAACATTCATTTTAGGCTAGAAATTATTTATGATCTTTATAGAAAAAAGTGTTTATTTCATGAAGGAGAACATTTAATTTTAAAAATTAAATAAAATTGGATTCGTGTATATATAGTTGAGTTGTTAAAGCGATCATGTATATGATTTTAAATATATTACTCTCGACAATTGTTGTGTATTCTTTTTTTAAAAAAAAACTTAAAATTGGATTTTCTCTTCCCCAAAAACATGAAATAAGATTTTGTTGGGCACAATATAAATAATTATCCAGAATAAATGTTGAATAAAATAATTAAGAAATAAATGACACCAATAATTTAACGTGGTTCACCCTTAATTTTGGGCTACGTTCACCTCTCAATCTTCAAATTTCCTTCCACTATAAAATAGTAGGTACAAAGAGAGTCTTATCTAAAATAACAATTCTATAGGCAATACAAAGTGAGATAAAAATAGTGGCATTCGAGTATTTCCCAAAAATACCCTCAAATAATTTTTCTTCACTATTTTTATCCACCCATTTTGAAAATAATTCCAAAATCTCACAAAATAAACTCTTATAAAACTTGCTTTTTTAGAGAACTTCTTTGAATATATTGAAGCTTGAATTAGAATTGAATGATGTGAAGACTAACAAATGATGCCTATTTATAAGCATAATTGGTTCATAGGTTTAATGAATCAAAAGACTAATTTGATGGTTTGTTTTTTCATAGATCTTCACCTAACAATGTTAGGTTAGGCAGATTTAATTACTCTGGTTTTGAGAAAATTAAGTGGAGGGATCACTATCAAATCTCTCCCTCCCGACTATATCAAGGGCTTTACCATTCCGGCAGCTTGATCGACAAAACTCAAATTTTTCTTTGGGTAGAATTTTTGTTAACATATTTGATCCATTTTCATCTGTATGAATCTTGTCAACCTGTAGTAACTTCTCCTCCAATACATCTTTGATCCAATTGTATCTCACATCAATATGCTTAGATCTTCAATGAAATGAATAATTATTTCCAAGATGAATAACACTCTGGTTATCACAAAATAATTGATACTTGTTTTGCTGCACATCAAGTTCTTTTAAATAATTTTTCAACCATAACAACTCTTTACACGCTTCCACTGCTGCAATAAACTCAGCTTTAGTAGTAGAAAGAACAATACATTTATGTAATCTTGACTGCCATGATACGACTCCACCTGTAAATGTAACTAAGTAGCCTGAAGTACTCCTTTTTGAGTCTATGTCACCAGCCATATCTGTATCGGTATAACCAACCAACACAGGTTTGACATCTCTAAAGGAATAAGCAAATTTTGAAAGTATCCTCGAAGATACTTGAAAATTCATTTTACTGCAGTCCAGTGTTCTTTTCCAAGATTTGAAAGAAACATACTCACTCACAACTCCAACTGCATGAACAATATCTGGTCGTGTACATACTATAGCATATATTAAACTTTCAACTGCTGAAACATATGGAATCCTTTTCATATCTTCATTCTTTTTATCTGTGAAAGGGCACTGTTTAGTACTTAGCTTAAAGTGATTAGCAAGAGGACAACTAATCGTTTTAGCTTTATCCATGTTAAATCTTTGAAGTACTTTTTCAATGTACTATTCCTATGACAACCGCAGTTTATTGGCACCTCTGTTTCTAATGATATTTATGCCAAGAATCTGTTTTGCTGGACCTAAGTCTTTCATAGCAAAAGACTTTCTTAATTGCTCTTTCGAATTTTCAATTCTAAAAACATTATGGCCAACAATCAACATATTATCCATATAGAGTAAAAGAACAATGAAATTACCTTCAGAGAATTTCTACACAAAAACACAATAGCGTGAAGTAGTTTTTTTGTAGTCCTTGCTCCCCCATAATAGATTCAAACTTCTTGTACCATTGTCTCAGTGCTTGTTTCAAGCGATAAAAACTTTTCTTTAGTTTGCAAACACAATCCTCTTTTCCTTTTTGCTTGAAACCCTCTGGCTGTTTCATGTATATTTCTTTTTCCAAATCACCATGTAGGAAGGCGATTTTGACATCCATTTGCTCAATTTCCAAGTCAAAACTCGCTGCTAACCCAAGCACTATTCTGATGGATGTCATATTCACAACTGGTGAGAAAATCTCATCAAAGTCAATTCATTTTCTTTGATGAAATCCCTTGACAACTAGTCTGGCTTTGAATCTTGGACTGGAACAGTGTTCTTCGTGCTTGATTCTGAACACCCTATTTATTTTTCAAAGCTCTTTTGCCTTTTGGTAGCTTTACCAATTTAAACGTATTATTCTCATGCAAGGATTTTATTTCATTTTGCATGGCTTCAATCCACTTCTATTTGGATTCACAGTTCATGGCTTATTCAAAACTTTCTGGTTATCCCCCCATCAGTGAGTAACATATAATCACTTGGTTGAATATCTTGTAGAAGGTTGTTTTGTTCTATCACTTCTTCTGAGAGGAACTGGAGAGGCCACAGGTATTGGTTCTGGCTGATGAATATTATCTTCTTCGTCTTCAGAACCATCTTCATCAGGTAAATTAACTTGACCTTCTTATCCAATTTGTCTTGGCACCGGTATTGGAGGAATTAGTTTTAGATTAGTGAGCCATCATTGGAATCATGAACATCCTTCTTCATTTTGTCAATAGTCTTCAATGGTCTCATTTTCAATAAACACGACATCATGACTTCTGATGAGTTTCTTGTCAGCTGGATCATAAAACCTATAGTCAAATTGATATTGACCATAGCCAATAAAAATACACTGTCGTTTCTTGACATCAAGTTTGGATCTCTCATATTTGGGGATATGTACAAATGTTTTGCAGCAAAACACCCGCAGATGACCATATGAAACATTATTTCCTAATCATATTTTTTCAGGAACATCCAATTCAAGAGGAATACATGGCGAAAGATTCAATATGTATGCAACTGTGTATAGAGCTTCACCTCAAAAGGTCTTAGACAACTTTGCATGTGAGAGTAAACATCTGACTCTCTCCATCAAAGTTCTATTCATTCTCTCAGCCATGCCATTTAACTGCGGTGTTTTTGGAGGTGTTGTCTGATGCCTAATACCATGCTCTTTGCAGTAAGCATGAAATGGTCCAATGTATTCTCCACCATTATTTGTTTGAATGCACTTTAATTTCTTCTCAGTTTGTCTCTCAACTGAGGCATGAAATTGTTTAAAGACATCCAATACTTGATCTTTTGTCTTCAATCAATACACCCATGTCTTTCTTGAATGTTCATCAATGAAAGTCACAAAATACTAAGCAACGGCCAAGTGACTTAGGCATTGATCCACACAAATCTGAATGAACCAAATCTAGCACATTTTTCATTCTGGAATGAGAGAAATTTTTTAAAGCAACCCTGTTTTGCTTGCCTGCTAGACAGTCATCACATTTCTCCAAATGTGTTTTATCTATATTAGGATAACATCTTCTTCTTGACAAGACTTGCCAATCATTTTTCACCCATATAATAGAGTAGTCTCTTGTGCTATAATTCAACATCATCTTTCTCTACAACACTTACAGTGTCAGTTGAGAGCTTTGCATTCATTACATATAAGGTTGTATGCTTTGTACCTTGGGCCACCACTATGGAACCTTTAGTAACCTTCCACTGGCTTTTGAAAAATGTATTACAAAAACCTACATCATCAAGCTTTCTTGTAGAGATTAAATTCAGGTGAATATCTGGAATATGCTTGACATCTCTTAGGACTAATTTGGTGCCATTCTCCGTTTGCAAGAAAATGTCTCATTGTGCCAACAACTTTTGATATATTATCATTTCCCATCTTGACTGTGCCAAAATCTCCTGTTGTATAAGATGAGAAGAATTCTCTCCAAGATGTATCATGAATAGTAGCACCACTGTCAATTACCCAACTGGTCTCGTGGGATGCAATATTAACAATATCTTCATCATAAACGACATGAAATTCGTCGTTAATGGTATGTGTTTGTTCATCATTACTGTTGTCTTCCTTGCTTTTGTTCTTCTTCTGTTCACTTTTGAACTTTCGACATAATCTTTTTATGTGACCCTTTTTTTTACAGTAATGACATTCAATATTGACATATTTGTTTGACTTTTCTCTACTCTTTCCTCTAAGGTTCTGTTCCCTAGACTGGCTCATTCCCTTGGAGTCTGCCACCAAAACATCTGGTTGTGGAGAATATGAAATTTGTGATCTCTTTCTCATTTCTTCGTTTAAGATTCCACTTTTAACAAATTTCATATTTACTACACCTATCTGGTGCAGTGTTGGTGAGTGAGATCTTCAAAGTTTCCCATGACTTTGGTAGAGAGACTAGTACCATTAAAGCAAATACTTCATCATCCAGCTTTATGCCCAATCTGGACAGCTGGTTCAGAATACCTTGCATCTCGTTCAGATGGTCTAGCTACAGTAGTTCCTTCTTTGTATTTCAATTGCATCATTTTTGTCAAGTAAAATAATTTATTATTCCCCGTCTTTGATGCATACAATTGTTCAAGTTTACTCCATAGCGTCTGAGTATGAGTCTCATTATAGATGTGGTTGTAGACTATTGTCTTCAACATATTGACGGATGAAACTGCATATATGTTCATGCTAAAATTCCCACTCTTCATCTGACTTTCCTTCAAGTTTAGCAATTGCAAATACTAGGTAGATGCATTTTCATCACAAATAGAAGATCCTTCATTTTACTTCTCTACATGTGATAATTTGTGCCATTTAAGTTGATCATCTTGGTATTCTTTGCCTCTATCGTGATATACATTAATTCTAATAAAATGTTTTCTGATGTGGAAGATCAGTCAAAGGTGCAACCACAAAGCATACTAAGAGTTTTATAGAACTAACAAGCTAATAGGCTCTGATACCACTTGTTGAACACAATGGAAATAATTGCCCAGAATAAATGCTAAATAAAATAATCAAGAAATAAATGACACAAATAATTTAACGTTGTTCACCCTTAATTTTGGGCTACGTCCACCTCTCAAACTCTAAATTTCCTTCCACTATAAAATAGTAGGTACAAAGAGAGTATTTTCTAAAATAACAATTCTATATGCAATACAAAGTGAGATAAAAATAGTGTCATTCGAGTATTTTCCAAAAATACACTCAAATAATTTTTATCACTCCCCTTTTAAAAATAATTCCAAAAGCTCACAAAATAAACTTTGATAAAACTTGTTTTTTCAGAGAACTTTTTTGAATATATTGAAGTTTGAATTAGAATTGAATGATATGAAGACTAACAAATTATGCCTATTTATAGGCATAATTGGTTCATAGATTTAATGAATCAAAAGGCTAATTTGATAGTTTATTCTTTGATGAATCTTCACCAAACAATGTTAGATTAGTCAGATTTAATTCATCTGATTTTTTAGAAAATTAAGTGGAGGGATCACTATCAGATTTCTCTGAGACTTTGTTTGGCATAGTTTCAAAGCTAATGGGTTCTTGATATTGATGATTAATAGGGTATCTGGTATGGGATGGTGATGGGAACCGTCATCCAGACACTGGTTTTGTTTTGCATCGTGTACAGAACCAACTGGAACAAAGAGGTAAGATACAAAAGCATATACAATATTCAATTACTGCGAGTCTTGCTTTCACCATCAGCTGATTGTATAAACCTTGATTGATGTGCATTTCCTTGTCAAGGCTTCTGTTGCTGCAAAGCGTATAAGACAATGGGGAGGTCATAAGGAACCAGAAGAAGCTAAACAGACTGATATAGAGAAATGAAATGGTTTATAAACTACGCCCATAGTATTACCGTAAGTCTTATCTTACACTGTAATAAGATAACAACGTTGGATGGAGATAATTTTTGGCACTTCCCAAATTGCAAATTAATTTAGTCATCTGACCGTTCTTTGTGAGTTCCTACAAGATTTTTTCTCAACTGCATTACAAACGATAATTACTTCCGGGTACTGTATCTTTCCCGAATTTATTAAATTTTTTTTCCCTTCAAAATTCTAAAGGAGGTTTAACCACCGACAGAAGATGGATCAAGTGGTAAGTACATTTGATATATTCGGAATTAGATGTTTAGTTTAAAAATTAACAAGATACTTTGATATTTAAGTTATTCTACTATCTTTATTATTAATTAGGCCAATTGTTAAAAATATTAGTTAGTGAAATGTAAATTACTTAAATTAAAAAGGAGGTTGGTAAAGTTTTAAATAAAAAATTTGTTTATTTTTAAAGTGAGTAATTAATTTTA
Source organism: Apocynum venetum (assembly GCA_019593545.1). NCBI lineage: Eukaryota > Viridiplantae > Streptophyta > Magnoliopsida > Gentianales > Apocynaceae > Apocynum > Apocynum venetum. The sequence goes on from SRSM01000132.1 coordinate 7,010,625, forward strand.
AAATATATAAAATAGAAATATGAATATTTAATTTTAAAAATAAATAATATTTTGTAACAAAAATTTGTTAAGGAGATCTGTCTCTTCACAAGAGAATCTGATTGATGGAGGAGACTAAATTACTCACGAATTATGAGGATAGAATTAAGTCATAAAAAGGATGAAGGTTTTACTTGGAGAAGGGCTCTTATTAAACTTGGAATGAGTTGAATGATGAGGTAAAGGATCATTCGCTACTCAGCATAAAAGCGAGTGGCTGTGGATGTCCCAAGTTTATGTTATATATATATATTGAAGTTTATGTTAGCAATATTCTCACTAACTTCTCCTTCAAGACCCAAAAATTGGCATAATGTATTTTTCTTTTTCTTCCCTTTTATTTTATTTTATTTTTTGCTCTTACTGGGAGGCCCGGCTGGTGCGGCGGAGTCCATTCCAACTGTATAACCAACCTGAGAAGGGCTTGGAAAAACAGTTGAATTAATATTTTATCTACTACATTTCTTACTACAACGGTGGTTTGAAGGTTACATCCTTTTTCTTTTCTTTTTTTTTAAAGGAAAATAGAAAATATTATTTAGATGAGAAAATCAGTCGTAGTGACCAAGAGTATATCATGAAAAATTATCAAACCACTCTAAAAGGGAAGAGGAACAGTTTATTTTCAATATAAGAAAAAATGCAGGAATAAAAAATACATGAGAGATCATGAATGAGATCAACAAAATGACCGATGGGGATAGATCATTTACATTTGTTTGAACCATATGAATCACGTTGAAACAATCGAAAGGTTACATCCATTTTAAAACTAAATTGTTTTAAACTTTTTCACAAAAAAAAAATCGGTGAAAAATGCCCTTCAATTATTTTGAAAAATCCCATTTAAATACGTATTAATTTTTTAAAAATATATTTTGTGTCCTTGCGCTATGTTTAATTACACAAGAAATATATTTTTTTACCCATATTTTATTTTTTATCATTTATGTTTACCACTCAATCCATGTAAAATTATGGTTTTTTTTTGTTGAAGAAAAAGAACAGTTAAGTTACTATGGGCTGAGAAGTAAAACATTAAAAGATTGAAAAATTATTATCTGATATTTTCTTATTTCATTAAAGGCTATTTTTTCTATTTAATTACTAAAAATAGTAAGTATCCAAATGAAAAAGTTCGAATTATACCTTTCCTGAGCCTTTTAGTTCTCTCTCACTCTGAAACGTGGGATACAAAAATATTTTCAAAATCCTTGCAAATAGAGTTAGGATTTATTAATTGGACAGGATTACTTCCCCGTACCAGAACTCATTTGTGCCACATAGATCCATTAATGATAATACTATTATTTTCCATGAGAATATGAATTTTATGAACAGGAAGAAAGGCAAGAAAGGTTTTATGGTAATTAAGATTAATATGACTAAATCATATTATCGAGTTAAGTGGAATCCTCTTTTGGTGGTAATGCAGGCTCATGCTTTTTCTGCTCAGTTTCTTAAATTGTTTCACGCTTGCATCTCTTTTGTGGCTTTTTTTTTGTTTTGATTAATGGGTCTCCGTATGGCAATATTAATGCTTCTAGGAAAGTCAGACAAGGAGATCCCTTATCATCTAGAATTTTGCTCAAGGAATCTGAGGGCCGGATCCATGGGTTTAAAGTTTCAAGAACTAGTCCCTCGCTGTCCCACTTAATGTATGCTGATGATCTTGTGATATTTTGTAGAACTACAATGAATGAAGCCAATGCAATCATGGATTGCCTTAATATTTTTTGTTCGTGGTCAGGACAAAAGATTAATTCTGAAAAATGCAGTGTTCATTTCAGTAAAAACGTTTCCCAAGGGCTGAGCAATGTTATCTGCGATAATATGGGTATGCTTCACTATAATCATCGACATAACTACTTGGGGGTGCCATTTTGTAAAGGTCCTTTTAAGAAGAATGCTTTTAACTACACCTTGGAGTCTCTTGGCAAAAAATTGAGTGGCTGGAAACTTAAGAACTTGTCTCAAGCTGGTAGGGGCGTCCTAGTGAAAGCTGTAGCACAATCTATCCCTTTGTATCCCATCCAAACTTTTCTATTACCCAATGTTGTTAACAACAGCTTTGATTCTATGATGAGGAATTTTTTGTGGGGGTTTAAAGAGGATAAGACAAAACATCTTTTCTTAAAAAGTTGGAAATCTATTTGTGCTCCCATTCAAGCAAATGGGCTTGGTTTTAGATATATGAGAGATGTTAATGTGGCTATGGTTACCAAGTTAGCTTGGCAAGCAATTGCACAACCTCCACGACTTTGGGTCAAACTAATTCGTTCCAAGTATCTTAGGGGGATGAAGCTTTGGGATTTGGAGAAGTTCCCTAGTGATGCTTCATGAGTATGTCGTAGCATTTGGGCTGTTAGAGATGTTCTTAAACAGGGAGCTTATCGAAAAGTAGGGATGGAAACGAAAATTGATATATGGGAGTATCCATGAATCCCTACTATTCATGGTTTTTATTCTCCAAGTCAACTTAGAACTATCAATACAGTGAATAAAGTGAGAGAGCTTATAGTTCCAGGATTGAATGTCTGGAATGTGGATGTTGTCTATAACATTTTTCCTAACAAATATAGCTAAGGCTATTCTTAGTATTCATATTCCAACTTTCGTTGGAACAGGATGTGTGGTTTTAGGTCCCTTACAAGTCAGGGGAATTCTTTGTTAAGTCAACATACAGAGAAATAAACCATTACAAATTTGTTGCTAACTCTCACATTGCTAGGGATGTTTGGAAAAAGGTTATGGAAATCTTGTTTGCACAGAAGACACAAACACCTACTCTAGCGACTGCTATCTAATATACTCCCTACTACTGCTAGGCTGTATGAGGTGCTGGAAATTGGGGACAAACATTGCTCTCTCTGCAATGCTGATTTGGAGTCTATTGATCATATAGTTTTGAGATGCCATTTTGTTTTGCAAGTTTGGTTTTTGTCCAAATGGCACCTTAACTTGGATTTGCTGCGAATTCCATCTATTCTTGACTGGATTCAAATTATTCTTGATCCTTCTGTTGTTCTCCCAAAGGACTATAAGGACAATGAGGAGTTTACTCACTTTGCAGCTATCTGTTTGGATTCTTAGAAACCAAATCAGATTTGGAGGTAATGTCATGTCTAGCCAAGATATGTGCTCAATGATTACAAAAAAATCTATGGAATTCTGGAAAGGGAGGAGTAGGAAGAATGTTTCACCTTATAGCTCTTCTCAAGTGCACTTGTGGTCACACCCTTGTTTGGGTTTTCTGAAATTTAACTTTGATGCTGCTTTTAACAAAGATGAAGCCTTTATTGTTGCTCTAGTTAGGAATCAGAGGGTACCATCTTGCAGTGGCGTGTCTCAGGGTTCCTAATATAAATATAAATAATAATAATAATAATAATAATATAAAAATAACACATAACAATAATAACACTAATAATAATAAGAATAATAATATTGACTTGGTCTAGTTGATATATGGACACTATACTACTATTAATACTAATAATAAATAAAATATAATAATAATAGAAAATTTATTTTAAAATATTTTATTATAACAACATATAATATAGATTCAAATATAAATAAATTACTATAATTATATGCAATATAAATATATAACTATGTAGTATAAGTATATATATATATATAAACTTCATATGTAGTGTATGTGTACAATATTATAAAAAATTGTTATTCACGAAAGAATAACAATCCGTGTAAAATAAAATTGAAATATTTTCCATCGCTATTCCCTTTCTATTTCGTAGGTATATTTATTATTATTTTAAAAAAAAACATTCGTCGATAATATGTCGGTAATCCATTAATATTTTTAATTTTAATTAATTTTTAAAAGTTCATCGGTATTCAATTGTTAAATTAGCAACTAAATAACAACAGAATTTTTATTGTCGCTATTCCATTAATATTTTTATTTAAATGATTTTTTATATGTTCGTCAATATTTTGTCAATAAATTATTAATATTTTTAATTAATTAATTTTTCAAATTTCTTTGGTAAATATTTTTGACGAATTTTTTTTTCTTTTAAAAAATAAAATGAAAATAAAAAGTTGTTGAGTATCTGTAATTAGTCGATAAGAAATAAAAAATACTAAAAAAAATATTTATCGATAATTGATAAAAATTACTAACAGAACCATTCCGTCCATAATATAATAGAGTGTTTTTTTTGTAGTGGGATGCTGCTATGGCGGAGGCTTTGGGGCTGCTTCATGGTCTTCAAATTGCCAAGCAGCGGGAACTCAATTCAGTAATTTTTGAAGGCGATGCTTTGAAGATCATCATGGCTGTAAATGGAGGAAAAGAGTTTGAGACTGGCAAACAAAAACTATCACAGACCAGGCATCTTCAATTCTACAATCTAATAGGATTTACTTGTGGTCTGTTAAATATGTCCCAAAATCAGGAAATAGATTAGCGCACATAACATAGTACAATGGGCTAGAGCACAAGATCATTTTGGTTCTGTTAAAGTATCTAGGAATCCTGATGATTGTTTTTGTGACTGATGATTCCTGTTAAAGCTTCCTTGGTTTCTTGTAATTTAAACGATGAAGTCTTAATGTATAATTTATTATTCACAAAAACTATATATATATATATATATATATATATATATTACTGACCCTATCCCAATATTTCTGTCAACGATGAATAGGTCGTTTTCGACTTTACATATGAGTTAAACATTAAGAAATAAGATATTCTTTAATCAAATTATCTATAGTAATTTTGATTAAATCGTCTGAAGATTAAAGAATAATTAATATGTAATGTGTAAGATAAGACTTAAGAGAGAATAAAAGTACTATGAAATTAATAAATATGATTAAATTTCATAAAATAATTTATATTTTAAGAATTTTTTCCCACCTTAAGAAGATTTATGTACTTAAACAATTTTTAAGTCTAATATAATAACCACGACCCAAGTAAAGTGCCTAACACTAATATGTGGAGTATTTTGGGTTGTTTTTTTCCCACCTTAGACACATTCTTCATAATTTCAAATTATTATTGAATAATTCATCGATCCTGAGCATTGATGGTAATATAAAGCCCAAAATGAGTATACTTTTTTTATAAAAAAAAACATTATAATTATGAAAAATATAACTTAAATCTATAACCTCTAAAATCATAAGTAAAACTGTTTACTTCAATTTTACTTGTCGATATGTGTAAACTTTCTTTCGTACATTGTCTCATTTTAGTATTTATATGTATAAAAAATACCATGACAAATTGGTGCTCTTCTTGAAATACAAAGTTAAAATTTTGACACTGACCCTTAAAATTGAAGTAATTTAAAAAGTAAACATTTGGAGAAATTGACTGGAGTTTTGGAAGACTGTGTTGAGCTTGGTCTACCCTTAATTAAGGGAACTGGTCACTGTTAGGGGAAATGATAGAGAGAGAATATTTATCTTCGATGAGAGGCATCAGAGCTGCACTATTATTATCCCCATAAATTTATTGGTGGTTATCAGTGGAATTCACAGTAATAATAAAAGTGAATTCGGACCAAATAATGAGACTGACGACCAATAACATTCTATCAGATGCCCTCACTTTATATATACTCCAAAAAAGAGACAAAATCCTGGGTTGCACTCAGTCGGTCAAAGCTATGGAGGACGCTAAGGCTTCCACTCCTCACTAGCAGCAAAGTCAAAGATCACATAGCAGTCCACAAGTCTAAGAATGGTTATTCCTTCACGCCTGATGAAGATGACATCCAGCACATCAAGGGAGCCCGTGATTTCTTCAGAGAATTCTCTATCGAGTCCAAGAAACTATGGTACCTCGCCGCTCAGGCCATCTTCACTTCCATTTGTCAATACTCCATTGGTGCCATTACCCAAGTCTTTGCTGGCCATGTTGGAGTCATAGAACTCGCAGCTTTTTCAATTGAAAATTCCGTCGTCATTGGATTCGCTTTTGGTATCATGGTAAATTTTTTGAATACTCTATTTTAATTTTAATTTGTTTTATTATTTTGCAGACAGGAAATTTGTGTGTACAGTAACATCAAATAAAGTCTAAATGGATTATTTAGAGCTAGGAATGGGAAGTGCGCTAGAAACACTATGTGGGTAAGCCTATGGAGCTGGTCAAATGGGCATGCTAAGGGTGTACATGCAAAGGTCGTGGCTAATCCTCAATGCAACAGCTGTGGTATTAATGTCTTTTCACATTTTTGCAGCACAGATTCTGAGATTTATTGGGCAGACACCGGAAGTATCAAAATGGGCAGGGGTTTTCTCAGTGTGGATGATACCACAGCTCCTTGCTTATGCTATGAGTTTTCCAATCCAAAAATTTTTACAAGCTCAGAGCAAGATAATTGTGATGGCAGTCATAGCAGCTGTGGCTATGATTGGTCATACTTTCTTTAGTTGGCTGTTGAAGCTGAAGTTGGGATGGGGACTTGCAGGGGCAGCGACGGTATTGAACATGTCTTGGTGGTTCATTGTGGTTGCACAGCTAGTGTATATTTTTAGTGGTACCTGTGGAGAAGCTTGGTCTGGTTTTTCATGGAAGGCTTTTCAGAACTTGTGGGGTTTTGTTAAGTTATCTCTAGCTTCAGCCATTATGCTCTGGTGAGTAACTTTTCTGATCATAGTAGAAAACCAATAGTAGCAGTACCATTCTTTAAGAAGAATGTTGATTATATACACAATTATATATGCAAATGGCCTAACAAAATAACTTAGTTAATAATCTAGTTCACAACATCTAAGTTCAAGAATCCATTAAAAATAGACTTTCGCTTTTGTTCTTGAGCTCTAGCTTAGGGTAGTATTGAGTAGAGTTTTTTGGTTGGTGTAGAGTGTAGTGTCATTGAGTCAATGCCATTTATGGCTGTCCCAACTTCCAATGCTCATTTGTACTACTACATCACTCGTCTATCTAAATATATCTATATTTTGTAATATAAGGATTTTATCAAAATTTCGTCGGTCAGTACTTTCTCCATTTAGGTTTTCAATTTGATAGTTATGATATTACATATATATATTTTTATTTAAAGTTAACAACTCACAATTAAGCTAATAATAATATTTGTTACATCACCATTAACCTAATAATGAAGAAGACAAGGATATTGTGGTAAATTATTACACGAGGTCAAGGACTTTTCTTAAGTCTATGAAATTTAATTTTAGATGAAGACAATATTTTTTTAACTAATATCATCGAAAAATTAGTTAAAAATATCCTTTAAGTTTTTTATTTGAATATATTTTTAAAATTTTATTTCATAATTTTCTTCATACAAAACTAATATTAAAGTTTTGTTTCATTTTTTTATTCATATACTATTTTTAATAATTTATTTCTACCTTACAACTATGAAAATGATCGATGAAAATTCATTTTGACATGTTGAATAAGGATGAATAGTAAAAAAAAATGATAATAAAGTATGGATAGAAAGAAATGAAATAAATTTTAAGGATAGTTTTTTATAATTAAAAATAATATAAGGTTATAAAATATGAAGATAAAATCATACGGGATATACTTGAAGAAATGAAAATAGTTGAAGGAATAGTTTGAGTCATTTTCTTTATATCTTATTTGTATATGTATTAATTCTCAATCTTAAATAATTTGACTGAAATCTTTCACTCGTACATGCAATAGCTCTACAAAGAAACGCGAAATAGACCATACGGTTTTTTTTCTTCTCCAGCGTGATATGATAAGAAATTTAAGACGTTCATAGTTCTAATAATGAATCACCAAATCACAAGAATATAATGGATCTGCATATTTAAAGCAATTAAGTAAGTGACACTTCTTTTATGTATTTCTGATTCCACGATTCAAATCGAAACTTCATATCTTAATGAATATCTATTTCGTCTATTTTTATTCATTGAGATTGATGATTTTATTTTTAATTTTTTTTTGCAGCTTAGAATATTGGTATTTTATGGCGTTGATTCTCTTCGCTGGATACTTAAAGAAAGCAGAAATTGCTATCGATGCCCTATCAATATGGTGAGGATAAAATATATACTCCCTCCTCTTTCCGTTCAAAGATATAATGCGTTACATTCACTTTTACACAAATCAAAGATTTTTTTTTCTTCTTAAAATACTCTTAATTATTATATCTTTGAAATAATAAAAATAAAAGAAAGTTTGTTTTTTTAAAAATAAAATATAAAAACTTTGTATTAAAAATAAAAAAGGATTGAGAGGAGAGATAAAAATAAATTAAGTGTAATATTGAAAATTAATAGTGAATACAATTTCATAAAATAAATTATATTTTGAAAGAATAAGAAAATCATTCACCAAGTGGAAGGAGGATCTTGTTACTTTACAAATTTGACTAGTTTTTTTAGTTTAATAAAAACTCTAATACCACGTATTTAGAATGACATTATCAATAAAATTGGTCAATTGATCCATTCATGTCTTAGGATATTGAAGCAAATGCATCTATTGTTACAAGAAGATGTAAGTTATTAACAACTTATATACTTGAATCATAATGCATTATGTCTGAAGGATTATATTCAATCTCTTCTCACTATTATGTTGTTTGAAAATAGTGATGACGAGAGCTCACAAACAAGGTTGGGAGTTGAGATTGAGTTACATTATCACATGTATATATGCAGGCTTCAATTGCTGGAGATAGAATTAGAAAGTGGGGAGGTGAAACGAATCCTCAAATGACTGATGAGAGTAAGATTATTTAAGCACTTGAAGCGATGGCTTGTTAGGTAAAAAAAAAATTTCCCCGTTTTGTGATTTTTGTTTTTGAAGAAAAGTTTTTGTGCGAATTATGATCAATAAAAATGCTACAGGAGATGTAAAATTAATTTACCCTTTTTGTTTTTTTTTCTGGAACCTAATTGAAATACATATTATCTCTTTCTCAAAATATAAGTCATATGCATCTTATTATATTTTAAAATATTAAAAATTAGAAACTTTATTTATTTTTTCATTTATCACTACAATTTTTTTAAAATAGAGGAGAATATATTAAATAAAGGATGAGATTGACAAAAATATTATAAAAATATATATTGATAATTATAAACTGATTAATATTTTAAATAAAAGTTAAGACTACGGAATTAAGTTTTTTATTTTTATTTTTTCTTTTCGCACAAAACCTTAAAGAAGAGAGCGCAGGGGAAGTGACTTAGGCCCGTGGCCCATGGACTTCACTAATCCATAACTTGTTCTTGGTATCAAATATCGAGTGTTGGCTTTATCAATATATATATATATATATATATATATATATAGGAGAAATGGGTTCAGCAAAATGGGCGTAATTTCTGGGTTTTTATAGTGGGATTTGACAAGTAAAGAACTGTAGAGCTCAATTGATCAAAGTATTTGTTCTCTATAAAGAAACTTTAGGCTAGATTTGGATTAGTTATCAAAATCAATTTCTCAATTGCATATAAAAATATATTTTAAATTTTTTTTCTAACACTATACATGGATCACACTTAATCAAATAAATAATATTTTTATTACTTTTTAATTAAAATTACAATCTTACCAAATTTATTAATTATATTTTATAAGTACATTTTATAATATTATTAATAACGTAAAACTCAAAATATATCAATAAATTTTTAATTTCTAATAATTAATTTTTATATCCAAACATAATTTCATTTCAAAATAAAATAAAATACACTTTTAGAATCCAGTCTAAAATTTTTATTGTACTTAATGATATATGGGCATTTCCCGCTTGTTAAATTTTTATTATAAAGCACTAATGATTTTTTTAGAAAATTTGATTTAAAATTAATGTAATCATTTTGAATATTTTTAATTGTATTAATAAAATAAAATAAATTTTAATAAATATTATGAAAATAATTTTTCGAAAACATATTATTTTAAGCCATTAACAACAGAGATAGCAATTATGCAACTTTTAAACCATAAAATTTAACTTTTTAGTCTTTCTCATGTAATTGATTGATTAGATTTTCATTTTGAGATATTCATATTTGAACATCTAGTTTCTTAAAAAACATATATTTTTCATTAAAAGTTTCAATAAGAATTTCCTTACTTAAGAAATTTATATATTTAATTTAAAATATTTATTAGTTATATAATCATTAATCACATTAACAAAGTGATAAACACCTTCAACATCAAAGACTTTTCTTAATTGTTATATTAAATCGAATCTAAACATTACATTAAACAAAATAAATATTTATGTGAACCAATTCACATAAACAATTTTTACAATCAAAGCTAGAAAATTAATCCTAAAATTGCAAAAATAGGACGATTGCTATTTTCTTTGATCACTTCATCGTCCAAAGGACTTCAAGAAATGGAAGCAGAGTTAAATCGCTCCATATGTAATGCACCTGGCTGATGCACAAGGAAGGGTCCGATATGCAATGAAAAATCCACAATCCTATGTTCATAGCAATATTGCAGGTCTTGTTAGCATATTTGAAGCCTGAAGAATAGCCAATCGTCAGCCAGCTATTGTCTGGGCATCATCAAGGTCGGTTTATGGACTCAATTCCGAAGTACCCTTTTCGGAAATTGATTGAACGGACCGACCGCCAAGTCTATAATCTATATGCAGCCATAAAAGCTGGGCAAGAGATTGCCCGTACTTGTAATCATATTTATGGCCTTTCTATTCACAGGGTTAACTTTCTTCACGGTTTATGGCCTTGGGGACGGCCAGATATATTGAAAGGAAAATCCATTCCTACATTTGAAGGCCCAGGTCATAAAAGTGTGGCCGGAGACTTCACTTATAAAAGTTAAAGGGTGTTTGGGTGCACTCGATTCGATACAGCTGAGAAAAGTACTGGGAGTGTGGGGAAGAAGAAGGGGCCTGCCCAACTACGTGTGTTCAATTTGGTGTGTCTGAAGCACTTTACAGGAATATATTTCGGTGGGCATAATTTCGGTGTTGGTCGTTCGGCAGTTGATCGCCGAAGAAGACGTGATCCGACTGCAGTTGAGCAGTGGCAGCAGCGGTCCTGTGGAGGTGAAAATTATTCCAGCAAAGTATAAGTTAGAAAGATTTTTTTTGCAGTTCTTTTGCTTTGTTATTTTGTTAACACTTAAACATTCAAATTTGGTGAATTTTTTAAAAATATATTTTTACCTTGAGATTAACGGTTTCCATTAAAAAAAGTGTGAGAAAATCAATTTGACTCAAAAAATATATAAAAACTCAAAATGACTGAAAAAAGACTTTACGAACTACTTGACTGAAAATTAATAATACAAGTATTGGCTAATTACTCTTGTATATATATACATTACTCGTCTGTCTGGGTGGGCAGTCAGTCTTCATCTCTTCCTCCTCCCTCAAAGAAAGATATTCCCCCTTTCTCATGGAACAAAACAACTCAAAGCAACCCCTTCTTTCACTAAGGGAGGAGGAGGATGTTCACCAGTCACAAGCCTACGTTCTTCAGCGATCCGGGATCTCTTCTTTATCTTCAGCATCCTTCGTAGCTGATGCCAATGACATCCCTCCAATCAACGGAGTCCGGGATTTCTTCAGGGAGTTCATGGTTGAGTCCAGAAAGCTTTGGTATCTTGCTGGTCCAGCCATCTTCACTTCCGTTTGCCAGTACTCCTTAGGTGCCATCACCCAAACCTTAGCCGGCCATGTTGGAACTCTTGAGCTCGCAGCCTTCTCCATCGAAAATAGTGTTATTGCCGGCTTCTCTTTTGGAATCATGGTAATCTTAGCTACAATATTATTACTCCTTCTGTATCCAAAATTAAGTGTCTACTCACACTAACTGAAGTGACATGGTCCCTGTTAAATGATAACTAGTTTAATAATGTAATAATTTTAAAAGTTTAAAAAAATTCTACTTTAATAATTTTTAGATTATGTTACAAAGTCTGACAGAGGTACGTGAAGTAATTAAAATTGATATGATGGTTTTGTGCGCAGATGGGAATGGGAAGTGCACTGGAGACGCTATGTGGACAAGCTTTCGGAGCAGGACAAATTGACATGCTTGGGATTTACATGCAAAGGTCATGGGTCATCCTCAATAGTACAGCCATTATTCTTCTGTTTTTGTATATTTTTGGGGAGCAAATCTTGAGCTTAATTGGACAAACTGAGGATATATCAAGAGAAGCTGGGAGATTAGCCATTTGGATGATTCCTCAACTTTTTGCTTATGCAATGAATTTTCCAATTGCCAAGTTTCTACAGGCACAAAGTAAGATCATGGTCATGGCTTGGATTTCGGCCATAGCATTGGTGCTACATACTTTGTTTAGCTGGCTATTTATGCTCAAGTTGGGTTGGGGCCTGGCGGGTGCGGCCGTGGTCTTAAACGCCTCATGGTGGTTCATTGTGTTGGCTCAGCTGCTTTATATCTTTAGTGGAACCTGTGGACGAGCTTGGTCCGGCTTTTCATGGAAGGCCTTCCAAAATCTCTGGGGATTTGTTAGGCTCTCTCTCGCCTCAGCTGTCATGCTCTGGTCAGTAGTTTTCTTTCCAGGGAAAAATCCATACATTTTTTTAAAATAAAATAAAATTCCTCAAAATAGTTGATCATGCTCATCCTTAGAAAGGTTATCCATGACAAGGCGGCCGTAACAAACGAAGTTTTCTTCTTCTTCCCCCCGCCCTTTCTAACTATAGATTTGCACAACAGATAATAAAATATATATAATATAATATTTTGAATCTTTTGAAAAATGGAAAACGGTTCCTGTTAGGAGTCTAACCAAAAGAAACATGAAACTTAAGGAAAGTAATTGAATGTTGACCTTTCTTCTATGGCACTTTATAAACACATGGCTAAATTTAATATATACAAGAAAAACAAATTAAAGAGTTGTATAAACAAAGACAAAACAAATTGGCTGTCTTTTATCAATTGTCACTTGTTTCTGACTAGTCATTTTCTCCATCGCAGCTTAGAAACATGGTATTTTATGGCATTGGTTCTTTTTGCGGGATATTTGAAGAACGCAGAAGTTGCGGTGGATGCGCTATCCATTTGGTGAGTACACTTTTCTCTTAGAAAAAGAAAATAAAAAGTTATTGCTTCCTCTTTTGATCGTTTTATTTTGGTATATATTTGAAATTAAATGTTTATCAAATAAAATTTTATAAATGATCTCTTATAGTATCTAATTATTTAATATATAATAAAAATAACATTATCTTGAATTAAAAGAACTAGTATACAATTTTAAAAAGTAAGGAAGGAGTTATACTTTTATTTTGCCTTTGCATTTCCTGCTAAGTGCTAAATATGGTATACTAGTCAAGTGCATGAAGATGCCAACTTTCCGGTCATGATAGAGATCTTTGATCTCTAGTATGCATAAATCAATTTCTATATATATACATATAGTTACGTAGTGAATTTGCCTATCTCAAAATTGACATTAACCCAATACAGCTAAGGAAATTTGATCAAGCACATGAAAGGAGTTGTCAGTTCATCATCGTTTCTAAGACCATCATTTCTGGGCACCTCATCGTGCCAACTTCATTCTTTTTTTCCTTTTTTTATTTATGAATTACCTATAACTTCATTTTAAAAATATATATATAATATAATTTCATTCATTCATTCATTACATATATATTGTAGATTCTTTGCTATTGACAACCTACACCCACCCCCTCCTCTGGACCAAGAAAAATAAAAGGCGTAGATCCTTTGTTTTGTGGGAATAAAAGTCGTAGATTCGTTGGCCCTGTAGATCATGATATGCTTGGGTCATCTCATGCTCGGTTTGGGTTACACTTACTCACCCTGTTTTTCTAATATAATATCATTTGCAAATGCAACAGTAAAAATGTCCGAGAAACCTAAGATAATGCATGGTTATTAATAATCATATCGTGCAAACCTTTTTACTTGGAATGGGAGAAAAATGCCAAAAATGATTAAGATCTAATTAACATTGACTCATTTTTGTTTGTTGGCCTTTCTTGTTTAATTTGGTATTTTATGCGATTATTTATTGAAATATTAGTTCATATGTTTGAAATTGAATATTAAGATATTTGAAGGTGTTCATTTTTATAAATAAACATATTTTTTATTTAAAGTTTCATTAGTTACTTTATGAATTTAAAACATTTATATCAGATTAATAATTAGTTATTGTACCACTGATCAAATTAATAATAATAATAATATGGTGATTTTTTTAAAGTCAAAGATGATTTATTTTAAAACAAATCAAATGTGAATATGAATATTTAATTCTGACGAATGAAGATTTTATTTGCTAACATAATTTTACATTATTTACTTGTATGCTATTCGAGATTATAAAAGATTAAAAACTTAACGAACTTAATTATATTAAGTATAGGGATTCTTACATAAATTATACTTAGAGTGTACTTGTTCACTTGTTGAATTACATTAGTATCAATTAAACTTTTTTTTTTTTAATAAAGGGAATGATGAATTTGCTTAGTTGAAAAGAATTTTCAAGGAATGGTGGGGTTTGTCGTTTTGACAAGGATGGTTATCTTAATAAATTTTGTTTTTAGTAAAGTAAAATTTGGTGGCTAGACTATTTATTGTTAAGAAAAGCATGTCCAAAAGCAAGGAAATGATTGAATAAAAATAATGAATGATAAGGTTCATCAGTACATATAATTGACAATTAAGGTGAATTGAAGTGATCATAATTAACAATTAAGGTGAAGATATGTCCAGTGCTGGACTCTCATCATTTGATAAATTTGTTTTTAACTTTTAGTAAATCATAAATAATATAAGTTTGAATCAATCTTGCCAGGCACGTAGCAGAGGGATTGATTCAATTTGGTTTCGTTGAAAATTGGACAAAAATGGAAATAAATTAGATACCCTTGGAATACGAATAAAATATCTGATCTTAAAATATTTGATCTTATCCAAAAATACAAATAAAAATGTAAATTACTACTTTAGTATAATTTTGATTTAATATAAAATTTAAGAAGACTTTTACTTAGAGAAAGCTATCATAACATTTTTACTATTAAGGTAGTCAATGATAATATCAAATTAATTAGTGAGATGCATCTTCATATTAAAAGGCTTAGACTTGTTAATGGAGTTTTAATTAAAAAATATACTTATTTTTTTAAAAAAATAAACATATATGTCTGAATTTTTAAAATTATAATAATGTAAGCATTTAAATTCAGTCAGAGCCAGGGAGTAATAGGTTTATTCCCGTTTTCCTCCCCTGAACCATTCAGGCACAAATATGTACTTAATTCTTTCTTTCAATTTCTCCCCTCTCCTCTTTCAAGTGTTAACATTATGGTTTATTCTGAAATTTGCAGCACAAATCTGCTGGGTTGGGCAGTCATGATAGCCATTGGTTTCAATGCAGCTATAAGGTTAGTTAGCCAAAAAAACTTCACCAAGAAATGTACTGAAAGTTTCCTAAAAGAGAAAGAAAAAACTGTTTAACTAATTATATGCTAAATTCCATATGTATTATATTATACAGTGTTAGAGTTTCAAATGAATTGGGGGCAGCTCATCCAAGGACCGCAAAGTTTTCAGTGGTGGTGGTTTCTGTAAAGTCTCTATTGATAGGCATCATTCTCTCTGTCATTTTGATCATTTTCCGTCAGCAGTATCCATCCTTGTTTTCAGAAAGTTCCGAAGTCAAAAAGCTTGTATACGAGCTCACACCATTGTTGGCATTTTGCTTGGTCCTTAACAATACTCAACCAGCTCTTTCAGGTTTTTATGTAGTTATAACTTGATTTTTTTTATAAAAAAAAAATTGTGATTAATTTTATGATAAAATTAACAATGGCATTTTTTGCAGGAGTGGCAATTGGAGCTGGGTGGCAAGCTCTGGTTGCTTATGTAAACATTGCTTGCTACTACTTATTTGGCATTCCACTTGGTCTAGTCATGGGGTATAAACTTAACATGGGCGTCAAGGTAAGTATTTTACAATAAATGTTTTGTTGGTAAATTAATATATTATTTTTAGGCAAATTAAATAGTGAATTTAGTAAAAAAATTTAACAATTTTTTTCTCTTTTACTCATGATACCAAAGTGGCCAAAATCACAAAAATAAAAAATCGAAATGGTCATTTTACCTTATTTTTATTATTAATATAGTCATTGATCAAACTTTACGTTAGGAAATAAATTTATAAATTAGAAGTTATTTATAATATTTTATAGAAAAAATGTTTATTTTATGGAAGAGAACATTCAATTCTATAAAAAATGTAAACATTTAGGAGTACAATTTAAAATTGGGTTTTCTTTTTTTTTTTCCGAAAAATGAAATTGAATTTTTTTTTCTTAGACTTTGTTTTGGCATGGCTTCAAAACTAATGGGTTCTTGATATTGATGAATAGGGCATTTGGTACGGGATGGTGGCAGGAACCATCATCCAAACACTGCTCTTGTTGTGGATCGTCTACAGAACCAACTGGAACAAAGAGGTAAGATTCAAAACATATCCAATATTCAAGTACTGCAGGTCTTGCTTTCATCATCATCTGATTGTGTAAACCTTGTTTGTTATATGCATTTCCTTGTGAAGGCTTCTGTTGCTGCAAAGCGTATTAGACAATGGGGAGGTAATGAGGAACCAGAAGAAGATAAAAAAACTGACATAGAGAAATGAAATGGTTTATAAGAAATCCTACGAAGCCATAGTACTACCGTAAGTGTTATCTTATAACAAGATAAGAACAACGTTAATTAGCTGGAGATCATTTTTGGGCGTTCTCAAATTACTATGATCTTTTCCGGATTTGTTCAGTTCATTATTATTTTTTTTTTTTCCCGTCAAAATTCCAGTAGGTGGATCAAGTGGTAAGGATATTTGATATTTTCAATGAAGCTATTGTATTAGAATTTTGGAAGAATAATATTTTTGTTAGGAGTTGTCTTCGTCACAAGAGATCCGATTGATTGATGTAGGAGACTAAATTACTCATGAATTATGAATAGAATTAAGTCATAAAAAGGATGAAGGTGTAACCATTTTCTTCATGCATAAATCTTGGAGAAGGGATCATTTTTTTTATTTATTTGTGGAAAAAAGAACCATTGCATTAGATGAAATCAGCAACAAGAGCTGAGGTTACATCAGGAAGAAGGATATCATACCGGAAAAGGGATTTTATTAAACTTGGAATAAGTATAGAGTTGGATGATGAGGTACAAGATCATTGGCTACTTAGCCAAGTTTATGCTATATTTCTCACTCACTTTTGATATGGACGTTCCGAAGGCAAAATTTCCACTCATGAGAGGCTCTTTCACCGGACAGTTTGTAAATTAAATAGTGTGCACAAGTGAAGAGACTAGTAGAGAGAGTCAACATAATACCATCATAAAAATTTATTTCATACAAAATTCGAACATAATACGATCATAAAAATTTATTTTATACAAAATTCGAACTTGTATTGTGTGAAAATTTCTCTCCACATTCTTCATGCCTTATCAACTCATATTTCTCACTAACTTGTTACTTGTCTTTGTCCGTCCAGACCCAAGAATTGGCATAATGCTTTTTTCTTTTTCTTCTCTTTTTGGTGAGAGCCGTCCTCCGGGACTGGTGGAGTTAATCCCAATTGCATAGAGTATAAACGAACCCGAGAAAGCATTGGAAAATTAACAGTTGAATTAATCTTTTATCTACTACATTTCTTACTACAATCGTCCATTTTAGAAACTAAAATTGTTTTAAAATTTTGCAAAACAATTATTTTATTTTAAAAAATTTCTTATTTCATTTTTTTACCGTTATTTTATTTTTACCTTCCAATCCATCTAAAATTATGGTTTTCTGGTTGAAGAAAAGAGCAGAAAAGGTACTATCATACTACGTGCTGAGAAGTAAAACATTAAAAGATTGAAAATGAATATGATTTTTTTCTTTTTTAATTAGAGACTAGTTTTCTATTTAATCAGTATATCTAAATGAGAAAGAAGGTGCGAATTAAACCTTTCCCAAACCTTTTAGTTTTCTTTCTCTCAAAACATAGTGTTTCTTTTGAATATTTACATTTTAAAAACATAATTTCACATACTTTCTTTAGACAAAAATAACTTCTAGCACTATAGGAAAATCATGTTTTTTCGACCCAATTTTTCGACGGATATTTCGGTCTGAAATTTGAGACGGATCTTAGACAGAATACCGATGGAAAGTACGTTTGACCGGACGTCTAAAATCAGTTGCTATTTTTCGACCACTTTCCGACTAAAACGTGTTAGTTGATAATTAGTCGGTAGATTTTCCACGCATTTCCGACTGAAATTTAAAATGTAATATATATTAGTTAGGAAAAAAAATTAAAAATATCCGTAGGTAATTCGTCACAATTTAGCGATGGATTTCCGACGGAAATTATTTAAAAAAATTTTAATTTTTTTTGTCATGTTCGTCCAATTTCCGTCTATAATTAGTTGATAATCAAAGACCGATTGCCGACGGATGTTGCATTTTTCTTTTTAAAAAAAATTATGAAAAATGAAAAATATTCAGTAGCAAATCCGTCTGTAATCCATCTCCAATACAAATATTTTTTTCCTAAGTTTTTTCCTCTAATCTAAATAATTGTAGTTTTTTATTATTTCTTATACAGTTAGTTTATTAATACCTCAATTTAGGCTTATAACATTTAAAAACCAATCCTAGTTAAAAATATAATTTTCAAAGTTTATTAATTAATTTGGTATATACAATATGTATATATGATTGTGTGTGACAATATGATTGTTATAAAAAATATTGATAACATATAACATAAGATTGAAATTGACGTTATAGAATATGAAATTTTAATTTTCCAAATGATAAAGAATTCAAATGAGCACCATAAGTCATAACTAACGTAATTATGCTCTCCAAAATATTTGATGATTGATTTGAAATCCTCATTTATTTAACTTATGTTCTTTAAAATTGAAACTATCATAAATTGTAATTAACAGTATAAGTATTCGAGATTTATTAATTGATTAGTTAGGTAGTGTTTTAGCGAGTCAATATATACACACACAACAATCATATATGTATATATAATTGTGTGTGACAACATGGCTATTGTAAAAAGTTTTTATAATTTATACCGTCATATTAAAACCGATGTTGTATAATTGAAATTTTAATTCATTAAGTAATTAAAAATTAAGCTGAGTATGATAACTAAAGTAATTATGATTTTTATATTGTTCATTTTCCCGATTTGTAATCCTTATTTATTTGACTTATATTCTATTAAATTGAAAAAACTATAAATTCGATTATATATAGAAATTTCAAAATGGAGCGCAAGAGCGTTATCCATTTGGATTGTTCATATAATTTGAAGACAACGAATATTTTTGTGAAAATAAATGATTCATTTAGTAGATATATATCTTGCGAAATAATTATCATAAATCTCGTACGATTATATTAACTACTTTAGCTTAATGTTTTTATTATGTTAACATTTCGGTATCAAGTTAGTAAACATTTCTATTTATGTGCATATTTTAACCTCGAATAACAAGATATCGATAAAATATAATGTGTATAACATGTAAATATAATTTTAATCAAATGTATAATCTAAAAGTGTGTTTAGATGTTTACAAAGAAGAAACTTATTTAAAAATCAAAATTTATACTCTTGTTTTAGGATGTTTATTGGTTTTGTTTAAAATGTTTTTTTGAAAGAATTATTTTGATTCTTAAATCTGTCAGTATCATAAACAGATTCTCTATGGAAATTTAATTATTTAAAAAATTAATAATGATTCGCGACGGATTCCAGACGAACATTGAATTATTTTAAAATTAATAAATATTGGCAACGAATTCCCGATGGAAATGTTATTTATTAATTTAAAAATTAATGCATATTGGCGACCGATTACCGACGGAACGTTAAAATTCTAAAAATTAATAAATATTGGCGACGGATTCCCGACGGAAATGTGATTTTATTAATTTAAAAATTAATAAATATTCCCGACAGATTTTCGACGGAATTGTGATTAATTATTTATAAAATTAATAAATATTATCGACGGATTACTGACGGAAAGTTAAAATTTTAAAAAATTAATAAATATTAGCGACGGATTCCGACGGAAATGTGATTTTATTATTTTAAAATTAATAAATATTCCCGACGGATTTTCGACGGAATAGTGTATATGACCGACGAAAATGTGATTTTATTAATTTAAAAATTAATAAATATTCCCGACGGATTTTCGACGGAATAGTGTATTATTTTAAAATTAATAGATATTTTCGACGGATTACCGACGGAAAGTTAAAATTTCTAAAAATTAATAAATATTGACGACGGATTGCCGACGGAAATGTGATTTTATTATTTTAAAATTAATAAATATTCCCGACGGCTTTTCGACGGAATTGTGATTAATTATTTATAAAATTAATAAATATTATAGACGGATGACCGACGAAAATGTGATTTTATTAATTTAAAAATTAATAAATATTCCCGACGGATTTTCGACGAAATAGTGTATTATTTTAAAATTAATAAATAGTTTCGACGGATTACCGACGGAAAGTTAAAATTTATAAAATTAATAAATATTGGCGACGGATTCTCTATAGAGCAATAAAGAAAGAAATAAATGATAAAAAATAATATGAAGATAAAAAAGATGAAATATATATATATATATATATATATATATATCGAGAGAGAGAGAGAGAGAGATTAAAAAGATAAAATAAAAATAAGAATCCAAAATTGAGAGCTGAAATTTCAATTTGTCCGAACTTTTTTTCCCTCTTGACCAACTCTTTTATTTGAATATATTTGAATATACTCTTTTTTTTCCCTCTGGATACTTAAAGAAAGCAGAAATTGCTATCGATGCCCTATCAATATGGTGAGGATAAAATATATACCCCTCCAATCCAGAGTCACATTTACACATACCAAAGAACTTTTTTTTTTTTAAATGTCATTAATTATAATGTCTTGAAAATAAAAAAATATTATTTTGAGAAGAATAAAATATAAAGACTTTATCTTGAAAATAAAAAAGAGTGAAATGATAGATAAAAATAAATAAGAGTAATATTAGAAGTAAATAGTAAAATATTCATAAATTTTTATAAAACAACTTATATTTTGATATAAGAAAAAAGTCATCCAATGATTTATATTTATGCAATGGGAAAGTATCTTATTACTCTACAAGTTTGACTAGATTTTTAGTTTAATGCTCCTTGTTTTGCACAAGGCATTATAAAATAAAAACTCTAATAATACCACGTATTTAGAATGACATTATCAATAAAATTGGTCAATTGATCCATTCATGTCTTAGGATATTGAAGCAAATGCATCTATTGTTACAAGAAGATGTAAGTTATTAACAACTTATATATACTTGAATCATAATGTATTATGTCTGAAGGATTATATTCAATCTCTTCTCACTATTATGTTGTTTGTAAATAGTGATGACGAGAGCTCACAAACAAGGTTGGGAGTTGAGATTGAGTTACATTATCACATGTATATATGCAGGCTTCAATTGCTGGAGATAGAATTAGAAAGTGGGGAAGTGAAACGAATCCTCAAATGATTGATGAGAGTAGGGTTAGTTAAGCACTTGAAGTGATGGCCGGATAGGTTTTTTTTTTTTTTTTTGCGGATTGTGATCAATAAAAATTCTACAAGAGATGTAAAAGTAATTTTACCCTTTTTTATAGAAAAAAAAAACTGAACCTATCTCTGTTCTTAATGGTGAAGTTTAGAAGTGACAAAATAAGTTGCATAATTACCTTCTCTCTCTCCACAATTTCATTTTGAGATATTCATATTTGAATATCTACTTTCTTCAAATAAATATATTTTTCATTAAAATTTTCTACGAATTTCTTAATTTAAGAAATTTATATATTTAATTTTACATATTTATATCATACTTATATGATATCATCATTAATCACATTAATAATATAATATCTTTTTCAAAGTCAAAATGTTTTCTTAATTCTTATATTAAATCAAATGTAAATGTTTAATTTTGGACAAAATAAATATTTATGTAAACTAATTCACATAAACAAATTTTACAATCAATGTTAGAAAATTAATCCTACAATTGCAAAAATAGGATGCATAGCTATTTTCTTTTATCGCTCCATCGTCCAAAGGACTTAAATAAATGGAATCAGAGTTAAATCGCTCCAAGCATCTTGCAACACGAATATGTCATAAGCGAGCAAAATTAATCAAAGCAAAAAGCACCCAAAAAAAAAAAAAAGTCTGCCGGCCACTGAAAATAATGAATATATGTGTGCGCGCGCGTATCCCTTCTTGTGGGATCACATTCTATAACGTTAAGCTAAATCTAATTATGGTTCATAAATTATTAATTTTTTGTTCATTAAAATAGAAAAAAATTTAAATCGAAACTTTAAATCAACTGTTTTAAACTATTCATGAACCATCAATTCATGATTTCGATAATGTTTGATTTTGATCGATTCTGAAAAGATTATGATTTCGATAATGTTCGATTTTAATTGATTCTGAAAAGATTATGATTTCAGACGTTAAGGTGACGGTTTTAAAAGGGTTTCGATTTTGATTTTTAAAAAAAAATTAATATTTCGGGATAAGTTCTTTTAATTTAAAAATTAAAGTTTATTATTAAAATGTGTTTTCAAAAATTAAATTGCCCACTTATCTTTCAAGACAAAAATTAAATTATCCACTTATCTTCCAAAAGTATAAAGGAATTAAAGTTTTTGTAATTTTCTTACTTGTAAATCATATCTTACTTCAATCAATTATTTATGAATTTTCGACTTCGATATTAGTAAAGGTTATGTCTTTCTTACTAACATATTTTAGTTTTAATTCAATCATCAAAATAAGATTGAGCATCTAAAGAATAAAAACTAAAAGAAAATTAATCTTTTTTTCTTGAAACTCTCTAAAGACAACGAATTTCATTCGTTCATTCCATAAAAATAATAAAAAAATAACATGAGCATTTGACAATAGACAATGATTGTTTAAAGGTTACAATAAGAATTTTGTAAATTATAAAACATTTCTAAAGTTTGAAATTTGAAAAGATAAAAATTAATTTTTTTTATACATAATTATGATAGAATTGTGAGATGATAACAAGATTAACACATAAAAAGTAAACATAATTTTTTAAATAAAATTATATATAATATATTTTTTTAAGATTTGAATAGTTGATTTAATCGTAAATGAATCTTCAATTCCGATTTATAAATCACTAATTTACAGTTTATTAAAATGAAAAAACTAAACTAAAATAAAAAATCATAAATCTAGTCAAATTTTGAATTGTTAATCCCGATTCAATTTCGATTCAATTCACTAATTCTAAGTTTAATTTTGATCAAATATAGTTGAAGCACAGTGGCGATGGTGTTGTAGGTCTCGACAATTTTAACTATTATTATGATCCCTCATTGAAGAGAGACCGCCAGAGGCTATTGGTTTATATGGGCGTTTTTGTTATTGAAGGGGAATATAAATGAAATTGAATTACTACACAAAATTGTCGAACTCGTGTCATTTACACAAGTAATGCACCTGGCTGATGTACAAGCAGGGGTCCAATATGAAATGAAAAATACACAATCCTATGTTCATAACAATATTGCAGGTCTTGTTAGCATATTTGAAACCCGCAGAATAGCCAATCCTCAGCCAGCTATTGTCCGGGCATCATCAAGCTCAGTTTATGGACTCCATTAGTGACCTTTTCGGAAATTGATCCTAACGGACCGACCGGCGGCAAGTCTAAGTGCAGCCACAAAGAAAGCTGGGGAAGAGATTGCCCGTACTTGTAATCACCAAGTATGTCCTTTCTATCACAGGGATAAGTACCTTGGGGACGGCCAGATATGGCCTATTTCTTCCTTGCATGGGATATATTGAAAGGAAAATCCATTACAACATTAGAAAGCCCAGGTCATAAAAGTGGCCGGAGATCACTTATATCGATGACATATTGAAAGGTTGTTTGGGTGCACTCGATACAGCAGAAAAAGGTGTACTGGGAGTGTGGGGGAAGAAGGGATTCAATTTGGTTTGTCTGCAGCACTCTACAGGAATATTTTTTTTTAAGTGTACAGGAATACTTTTGTGCCCGTAAATAAAGAAAAACAGATAATCAAATAAAATGGGAAATGTAATCAAATTTAAGATGCATCCAACCTGTAAAGCATATGATTGAACTCCTTAATCAACAAACGAAACCACATTCAGGCAGAGTTTCATATAAAAGTACAATTTAATTTAACAAGCACCTAACTTCAACTTTCTCTGACTGAAAATCCAAAATTTTCATGCTAAATTTTTTAAATCTTTAAGAATCAGCAATTGTGACCTCAACTTCTACACCAGGTTCAATAGTTATTGAGGTAATTTGCTTCACAACATCTGGTGAGCTGAAAAGGTCGATCACTCGCTTGTGAACCCGGAGCTCAAATCTGTCCCAGGTGTTAGTACCTGGGAATAGAAAACAAGACATCTTAGCAAATAAGAAAAGGTTTCTAAAAAGGAAGCCCTAAAAAATCAACATAAACAAGAATCTTGAACATATAAGATACATGCCAATTCTTCAATGTGAACAATCATGAAACATCACTTGCATGACAATAAGAGAGGTAAATGAAATCAACTCCAAAATAAGATCCAAGGATTCTAATTATATTCAAAACATAACCATTTTGCAGTCTCAAAATAATAACATAAAGTAATAAATCATACCTTCACCGCAGGGAGACTTCCTAGTAGTGATGTGAAGAACCTTGGTGGGCATTCTCACAGGACCCTTGACTCTAAGTCTCTTATCCTTTGCACCACGGACCAAATCAGCACAAACTATCAAAATTACAGATACCAATAATCAATAGAACATCAAGTGACTATGAGGAGACATCATAATCCTTTTACTTCATACTAAATTTGCAGCCTAATTGAGGGATGCACTGTTTAACAAGGGTTGTTGCATGAGAATATCAACCAAAGATCGTCTAATAAATTGGAGTTACTACAGAAAAAGGCAAAGATAAAGAACTCCTTTTACTTCATAGTGAATTTGCTGCCTAATTGAGGGATGCACTGTTTAACAAGGGTTGTTGCATGAGAATATCAACCAAAGATAGTCTAATAAATTGGAGTTACTACAGAAAAAGGGGAAGATAAAGAACTCCTTTTACTTCATAGTGAATTTTCTGCCTAAGTGAGGGATGCACTATGTAACAGTTTTATACAGGTTGTTACATGGCAATATCAACCAAAGATCATCTAATAAATTGGAGGTACTACTGATCAGGAAGGACCATTGCCTCATAACAATCACTTGCACTACCGACCACTAGATATCTATCCTGCACCACTTCATAGATGCTAGTGGCTTCATATGTTCTCGAATGGTCATTAAAGTACTGGCACAGTGCCAACTGTATCTTTGAACAAGTATAATGATTCTTCGTGACAAAGCAAATCTATGACAGCTTCAGCATTGTCAAGTTGGTGATGCAATAGTGTATTGGCAGCTGACTTGCGGGGCAGCTACAAATTTCAGAAGGAGATTGAATTCTCAGGCAATGCTGTTCCAACACCCCATTTCCTGTTCCATTTTGATTGTGGAAATGGGCTTCTTTCTATTTCACTGGGGCATTAGAAGGAATTATTTTTCTCGGCAAAAACAGATTGATTTCTATCGGGATTTTAACCCTGTCCTAGGAAGTATCGCTATTTCGTGTCTAGTGATGGAAATCTCCATCCAGATATATCATTGACAACTTGCTATTACCGTAAAAAAATTGGAGTTGCTACAGAAAAAAGGGCAAGAAAAAGAACTCTGGTACTGAACACAATTTATTCACTCGTTGGTACACACCCAGTTAAACCTTCATACCTTACTTAAACTTACATTTGATGAGCAAATTCTAGTATTGCAAAGGATCCTCAACAAATGAAATATAAATTCACAACGAACAAATCCCAATACAATCCTTTTCCAAACTATGAATATTTTTCCAAAACCAGTATACATTGCTGCGTTTGTAAAATCGCCACCGAAATACAAAACAGACCGGAAAATTGCTGAAGTCACTATACCAGATCGAGGACAGGAAATACAAAAAAAAAAATTGCTAAATAGGTTACGAAATTTTGTACCTTTCTCGAGGTTCTTAACGTTTTTGGAGGAAAGCGTGATCCTAATCTTATGAATCTGCTCCTGAGACTCCTCCATCCCAGCCTTGGTGGGCTTCATAGCTGCGTAAGCCGCCATTATCTTGCTACTGCACTGATTAGCCAAAGTTCAGAAACCTCAAGAAAACCCGGAAGAGATAGGCGCCTGCAAACTCGAGGGCCAAAGCTTAAAGGTGTATTTAATGGGAATGTATGTGTTTCTAGGGTTTATGTATAAATCTTGTTGGTGGCTGAATAGTCTGGACAGCCCGATTCCAAAGGATATTGGATCTCTTATTGATATTAAATATTTTCAGTTCTCATTTTAACTTTAATAGATGGGCCAGCCCATTCTTCTAATAGATTTTATAAGGTTAGGCTCTCAAATATGGAGTGTTGACAGAAACCTGCAATGGAGAAATCGATTGAGAAAAATGGGCATAATTTCTGGGTTTTTTAAATTGAAATTTAACAAGTAAAGAAGTGTAGTCCATGGATCAAAGTATTTGCTATCTATAATGAGACTTTAATTTATTTCCATTGTACTTGGTGATATATGGGCCTTTTTTCTGCTTCTTAATTTTTTTGTTTTAAAGCACTGTTGAATTTTTCAGAGAATTTGTTTTAAATATTAATTTAATTATTATGTATATTTTTAATTTTATAAATAAAAAAAATAAATTTTATATGTATTATGAAAATAATTTTTAAAAATATTTTTCCTGGAAAATCTTTAAATTAAAAAGTCAGAACTGTTAATACTGAAGAGCATCTTAGAACGAAGATAATTATTCGGGATTTGATTGACTACATTTTCTTTTCTTTTTGAGCTATTTATATTTCAATGTTTACATTTTTTAAAAAAATAAATTTATATTTTATTAAAAATTTCACTAATAATTTTATTATTAAAAAATTATCTTTTAACTCACTTGATCTCACACATTAATTGCAAAAATATCATGATCATTCCTTCAAGGTCAAAGACTTTTTTTAGCTCTAATATTAATTTTGAACGGAAAGAATTTTAAATAAACTAATTCACATAAACAATTTTTACGATCAAAGCTAAAAATTTAATACTAAAATTGAAAAAATAGGATTTGTAGCTATCTACTTTGATCACTTCATCGGGCAAAGGACTTCAAGAAATGGAAGCAGTATTTAAATCGCTGCAAGCAGCTTGCAAGGAAAAAGACACAAATATATCATAATCGAGCAAAATTAATTAAAGGAGAAAGTACAATAATAATAATAATAATTCCTGCCAGCCGCTGTGAAAATAATAATGAAATATATATACCTTCTTGAGGAGGCGACTCTGCACGTGCTTGCTTCGCGGAGGGAAGGGAAAGCTTCTAGGCTTTGCTTTGACTCTACTCATTGAAACAGCTACATATAATATTAATTTTATGTTCAAAGTTGAAATTCATATTT
This sequence comes from Apocynum venetum, assembly GCA_019593545.1. Taxonomy (NCBI): domain Eukaryota; kingdom Viridiplantae; phylum Streptophyta; class Magnoliopsida; order Gentianales; family Apocynaceae; genus Apocynum; species Apocynum venetum. The sequence continues at coordinate 7,038,338 of SRSM01000132.1, forward strand.
TTATTTTTAAATTTTTAAAATTAAATATTTATTTTATTGAGATAAAATTATACTAAAAAATTTACTTAATTTAAAAAATTTATATATGTCACTAATTCATTTGATATTACTATTAATCACATTCATAATAAGAATAATGCAATAATACATTTAAAGTAAATAAATTATTTTTAAATTCTTGTATTAAGTTGAAGGAAAACATTTAATTTTATACCAAAGAAGTACTAATATTTTTAAGATGGGGAAAGAGAAGATAAAAGGCAGAGAAAGGTGAGAAGAAAAACAAAAGGAGGGCCTTAACAAGATAATAGTTTAAACATTTGTACATTTGTTAATACTAGTTCAAGCTTACAATATTAGTACTGAAAATTCTTTGTTTCAAAATATGTATTTTTTAATATTTTCCTTATTTTTTATTTATGCAGCTATATTAGTTGATTATTTTATTTCATATGTTTAATTTTAATATGAGGTAATGTCTTTTTTCTAACAAAGACTATTTAATCATTTTATTAATTCAATAACACTAATATAGTAATATAATATTGTGAACTAGAAATATTCTAATCGTTTCCAAATAAATGTAAATGTATATGATTTATTTTGTTTCAAAATAAATATATTTCTAACAAACAATTATTATTATTTTAAATTTTATACTCATTTAAGTAGAAAGAGAATGATAGCGAACATTAACAATTAGATATTTATTTAAAATATTTATATGTGAAATTTAATATTAAAATTTATATTGTTTTCAAGTGTAAAAAAAATGTAAAATGACTTTTTTTAAAACAAAGGAAATAGTATATAATTAAATGACTAAATATCTAATTTGTAATTTCGAGGACATTTAATTAGTAATTATTTAGTCAATCTTCTGTGTGGAGGTAACAAGGCGGACATAAATTATATATATGTATATATGCACGCAACAATTATTGATATGACTTGAGTAAATGTTAGAAGCAAGTATCAAAATGGTAATGTACATTAATTAATCTAATCCATCCTTCTATAGCAAGCCAGACGAAATTATGATATGATCCCTTCTTTTATTATTATTATTTATAAATAGGTCAATATATCATTCATAAATTTTTTCAATATTATTAACTTTCTCTTTTCCTCTCCTAAAAATTAAAAAACAATAGCTAAAAATGTAATTAGACATCCTATATACTTGTATCTTTTGTATTGACATGATAAATGGAATCTCTTGATGATTAATTAACAATTAAGAAGGATAAAATGGAAAGAAAAAAAAAAGTAATTGTAAATTTTATCTTGATTTCATAACGTGACAAACAAAACAATTATAGAGGTATCTAAATAACAAAAGGATTACTTATATATATATATATATATATATATATATAAAGGCTATGAATTAATAAAAAAAGATTTTAGGATTTTGGATGGTAAACGGTTTATTAATTACAAAATTTTGGCCTTTTCAATTCAAATTGAATCTTTGCATATTTATTTTATAATTTTTAGAATTAAATGTTTAATATTAAAATATATATAATTTTTATCTATATGTAAACCCTTGCATCAGTGCTGAAAATCCTAAATCCTTCTTTTCTTCATCTCCTTCTTCCTCCCTCCTCACAGAAAATCCTAAATCCTCGTGCAGAATAGACAGCTTCTACCTATGGCCTAATCTGAATATATGTATGTTGTCTCGTTCTTCCACTTCCAGAAATATTGTTTTAAAAAAATTCACTTATGAAATACAGTACCATAGTTAATTTTATAATCTCGATTAAGGCACTCAATCGGCCTTCTAGATTATGATCAAATCGTGGAGAAACTTGCACGAATTATGCAAAATTTTGGCATATGTTTGCAACTACCAAATTAGCTTGGAAGAATTTTTTTTAAAAAAATTAAGTTAGATATACACTTAGTGACTTCTATACTGTAATTCCCATCGAATTGGCAATGAGGGAGTTTCAAACCTAACTTCTCTTTTAATATTTCAGGACGGAATTTTATTTAGTTTTTGTCGATTTTCTTGAAATTTTTGTTATTTAATTTACTTTATAAGTTTATTGTTACTTTTTTAAAGGTAAACTTGAAAATGATTTTTTTTAAAAAAAAATAATAATATCTGTGGTGGGCTTCGGAATTGGAGGTCACAATGTAATTCCTATAAATACTCAATTTTAAGATTGTATAATGTAATTTTGCTCAAATTTGCAACAGTTCTTTTTAATCCGTTGAGTCAATATTGAGTCCATAGAGCATGGCGATTAGGGTTATAAATTGTTAGAGTCAAAATTTGTTGCATTGTTCGATTAGGGGAATTTAAACTTGATACACTTCACTTTGATCTTTTACTAAGCCAAGCTCTAATTTTCAATGATAATGCAGTTATGGTGAAACTTTCAAAAGTATACTAACTAGGTTAACAAATCTTTTGTGACATATTATAATCGTGCCATGATATTTATACACGGCGATGTGATCCCATATAATTACCTTGTCAAGATTTGAGTATAGCTAAACATTTTGTTTATTGTTATCATACATCATTCTACATTGAAACTATGTGTATCATATATAAAAAGAGACACATTCTTAATTATTATTACCGCATAATTGATCAAATACTCATTATTAATTGTTAATTTAAATAAAACCACAATCTTATAATCATGTCGTGATTTCATAATATGACAGATCTTGTAACTTAAATGACAATCTTCTTCATTGTAGAAAGCAACATGATATATAGTCCTAATATATTCTCATAATTTGACATTGTAATGTGGCAGTTGTAATGTTGGACTTATATATACCTAATATCTTAGGTAAATTACCCTATATATGCACCGTACAATTATAGCGTCACTAAGCTAGCAAAAGTCATTGTAGAGATTTTGATTATCATATTAAAGCTCAAAACCAACCAAATATAAAGAGCAATTAGTCAATTTAGTACCTGTACTATTAAATTTCTATCAAAGTAAGTTCTAAATTTTTCCAACAATTTTAGGTTCTTATGTTTCTTTTTACGGCCAAATTGATTTTTTCACAAAATTTTGGATGGAAATCGTTAAAAAAAACCATGTGCTCTTTCTTCAATTTGTATTTGAGTGTACACAATTTTGGTACTAAAAGCAAAAATGAGATGAGGAATAGCTCTAATAGAAGCAAGGAAACAATAGTAATGTCTGGCAATTACTCGACGTTGAATACTTCAGAATCAACATCAAATCCGTGCAGTCTTGATAGTCATTGCATATTTCAAGAGGGTTTAGTTTCTACAAGTAGTATGTCATAATATTTTGCCCTTGAAGGAAGAGCACCTTTTTTTTCTTGACGGTTTCCATCCAAAAATAGGTGAAAAAATCAATTTTGCATTAAAGAGAAACATAAGAACCCAAAATGGCTGGAAAAAAAATTTACGACCTACTTTGGCAGAAAATTAATAATACAAGTACTCTGATATATAAAAAGAGACAAATTCTTTTTTAACTTATAATCTTAATTTTATTTTAACGTAACAAAAATAATTACCACATAATTGACCAAGCACTCATCCTTGATTGTTAATTTAAATAAAATCACAATCTTATAATAATATGACAAATCTTGTACCTTCAATGGCCATTTCTTCATTGTAGGAAGCAACATGATATATATTCCTTTTTTAAATAAAATAAAAGGAAGATTTGACATTGTAATGTGGCAGTTGTAATGTTGAAGTTATATATACCTAATATCTTAGGTAAATTACCCTATATATGCACCATGCAATTATAGCTTCATTAAGCTAGCAAAAGTCATTGTAGAGATTTTGATTATCAGATTAAAGCTCAAAACCAACCAAATATAAAGTATAAACCATCACAATTAGGTCATCTTCCACTTCCAAGTACTGATAAACTAGAAATCCGTGGTTCATGGTTGCGAGTTCTTTTATGTTCCCAGAAACTAGCATGGAGGAAGAGCATCGAGAACCTCTTCTCTCCATCGTTAATGATGAATTCAACTCCTGTACTTTGAAGAATTCTGTGCTGCCTGAAATTAAGGATGGTGACATTAGTCCCATCAATGGTATTCGTGACTTCTTCAAAGAATTCTGTTCTGAATCAAAGAAGCTGTGGTACCTAGCAGGTCCAGCCATCTTCACTTCGGTGTGCCAGTATACAATTGGAGCTGTCACCCAAATGTTTGCTGGCCATCTTGGTACCATTCAATTGGCTGCTCTTTCAATCGAAAATGGTGTCATTGCAGCCTTCGGATTTGGCATATTGGTAATACATTTTTACTGAGTTTAAATAAAGATTTACATTTTACTGACTAAGTGATTCCACCACTGAATATATTAATAACAAAAGTACTGTTGCTAACGGAAATTTGATTTTTCTTGCAGATGGGGATGGGAAGTGCACTTGAAACGCTCTGTGGGCAAGCATTTGGGGCTAATCACCATGGTTCGCTAGGAATTTACTTGCAAAGATCATGGGTTATCCTGAATACTGCGGTGTTCCCCATATTGTTTCTCTTTATTTTTGCGACCCCTGTTTTGAAGTTTCTAGGACAGAGTGCGGCAATATCTAAGGAGGCTGGAAAATTAGCTTTGTGGATGATTCCACAGCAATTTGCCTATGCAATGATAATTCCTCTATCAAAATTTCTTCAAGCACAAAGCAAGATCACGGAGATGGCCCTGATAGCTGCTATTGCACTTTCTCTGCACTCTTTCTTGAGTTGGCTTCTGATGATGAAGTTGGGTTGGGGATTGTCTGGTGCTGCCCTGGTGCTGAATGGATCGTGGTTGTTCATGGCATTGGCTCAATTCTTGTTTGTTATATCCGGGTTTTGTGATCGAACTTGGTCTGGATTTTCATGGAAAGCCATGGCAAATCTGTCAGAGTTTGTCAAGTTATCAGTGTCATCAGCTATTATGCTCTGGTAATTAATAAATTTTCATACCAAAAAAAATAATGCTGCAATTGCATTAATTTCCAGCATTTTCATGTTCTTTACTCACCATTTCTGCTGAATTTTACATTTTTCTCAACTATTTCTGGAGCACTATATACGTGATTTCATATTTGCAGCTTGGAGATTTGGTATACCATGGCATTGACCCTTTTCGCTGGACATCTAGAGAATGCTGAAATTTCAGTAGATGCTTTCTCCATATGGTGAGATTGGTTCTTAAAATTTCAATTAGTCATGAAAACAAAATAAGAGTAAACAACATTTTTTATGATTAATCCAATCTCATCATTTCTAGTTTTATATTCTTCTCCTTTCGGATATTGCATTAATTAAATAAATAAAACAGAAACAAAAAGCCGAAAAGAAGTTCTACCAAAGCCATGCTTATAATTATTTGAATATGAGGTCATATCTTCGATACGACCTGACAGGCCCGTGCAAGCAACTTAGTTGACCATAGATTTTCCTGTAATTTAATTGCCGCCTTTTGAAGCAGTATGTTATGAACATGACTAATAATTAGTCCCTTCCTCCAAAAATATAACTACTTAATATAACTAGTTAGACTTAATTTATATAAGAAAAAAAATTTATTAGTAAAATACTCTTAATTATTATTTCTTAAAAATAAAATAAAAAATTTATTTTGAGAAAAAAAAATTTTATCTTGAAAATAAAAATGAGGCGATAAGAGAGATAAAAATAAATAAGATTAATATTGAAAAATTAATGGCAAAATATGTATAAAATTTCGTAAAATAACTTATATTTTTAAACAAAAAACAAATTATCCAATAACTTATATTTTTTTCCCATACATTTACATTTGGACAGATTTTGATGAGACTTTTGTTATATTTCAACATTACAAAAATGAGATATGATAGTAATTATAACGAGACATCATGATATTTTTATCCCCAAATGAATGCATGTTCATTCTCTCCTTTTTATAATCTATAATATTACTCTCATTTGAAATTAAAAATTCCTATTATTATTTTTAAACTTCTAAAATAAATATATTATTTAATTAAAATTTTAATAATAACTTATTTAATTTAAAATATTTAAATATCACCGACCCAACTCACGTAATCTCTATTGTATTAACCGTAGTAATAATAAGAATAATGTTATAATTTCTTTAATATCAAAGTCTTTCTTTATTTTTAAAATTAATTCAAAAATAAATCTTTAATTTCTAAGAAAGAAAACATAACTCAACTCTGAATAAAATTCGAACTTATATACCTTGTTGTGGTTTGCAGCATGAACATAATGGGCTGGAGTGGCACGATAGGCATGGGATTCAATGTGGCCATAAGGTTTGTTCAAATTACTCTAGGAGAAAGAAAAAAAAAAACATTTTATCTCATCTATATAATCCAATTAATGATCATTAACATGGCACAGCGTGAGAGTTTCAAATGAACTGGGATCCAGACATCCAAGAGCTGCAAAATTTTCAGTTATGGTGGTAACACTCACTTCAATTGTAATCGGTCTCCTGTTCGCACTGGTTTTACTATTGGGACAACATCAGTACCCGGCATTGTTTTCAAGCAGCGCAGAAGTTAAAGAGTTGGTAGAAGAACTCACAACTTTGCTTGCACTTAGCATTGTATTATTCTGCGTTCAATGCACCCTTTCCGGTACTTTCTTCCTTTCCAAATATATAAGTCATTTTCACTTCTGTATACGTGTATTTTAAATTTAATATTTTTTCCTCTATCTTTTTTTCTCATTTTGAAAAGTAAGATTAGAAAAAGTAATGGTATTGAAAATTTTAAAACGATTTATATTTCAATTAGAGATTAAGGATAAAAGAAATTATATTTATAATAATTTTTTTCCAAAACCAAAGGCTGTTAACTAAAGTGCACGTAGGATCCACTCATACAAACATGCAGTTCTTGTCCACTAATATACAATGTTTTTAATCCATGAAGGAGTTGCCATTGGAGCAGGGTGGCAAAAGTTTGTAGCGTTCTTGAATTCGGGATGCTACTTCCTCTTTGGAATTCCTATTGGAATGTTGTTGTGTTTCAAGTTTGGCATGGGGGTTAAGGTTAATTACTTTTTCACTCTTTTTAAATTTCTCCTAATTAATTTCTTGCAGTGGATTAAGGGAAAATGGTCATACATTACTGATCATTGGCATAATAATCTGTCAGGGGCTTTGGTATGGAATGGTGTTGGGACTATGCCTTCAAAGTTTGGCACTCTTCTGGGTGATTTGTATCACAAACTGGAACCAAGAGGTAATTAATTACATACCATTAGATGCATTATTTTTCCATTCTTAAAATATATCCATATGAACAGAGGCATTTGTGTTGATTTGCATATTATATTGCAGGCCTCTTCTGCAGAAGAGAGATTGAAGCTATGGGGAGGAGAAAAATCCAAAACCGAGAAATATCCCAACAAATCAAAAGTAGAAAAGATCATGATGTAGAAAAGGAAAAACAAAATGAAAATAGAGATATATATATAATCTTGTCCAGTTTTAATCATGAAAATGGTGATGGCCATATATTAGTAAGTCATGATCTCTTTATTTGGTAATTCCATTTTTTCTCAACACTCTTCAGTTTTCCTCGCACTAAGGTTACAAAATCCACACATGACACAAACATTTGACTTAACTTTTACATTTGCATTGGACGGCGCGACATTTAATTATGTTATCTCTTTAAACAAATCTAAAGAAAATAGATCAAGCGGATATGTCTCTATCTCTTACATGCAAATCTTGATTTTGGAGGGCAACATGGTTTAAAGTCATGGCGTGGGCAGCCAAATTGGTCAAATTTTGAATAATAAGAAAGATATCGTCATTATTTATTTATGATTAATTTTTATATTCATTTAAGAGTAAATATTTAATTTTAAATAGAATAAATAATAAAATTTCACTGAACGGAAGTTACTCGATATATAATTCAAAAAAATAAAAAAAGAAAAACAAATTAGAGAGATGCAAAAGCCATATAGTATAATGGTGTGGTGCGATGCGGTGATTTCTTTCTAGACTTTGGTCCATGGGGCCATGGCCTTGGGACTTCATCGTTATTATCTCTTCTAGAAAGTAAGGGAATTTTTTTTTTTATGATTAAATTGTTATCAATGGGATATGAATTTTAAATTATAAAAATTTATAAAATTTTAGATACAAATATACTTTTATTTTAATAAAAATAAAAATTATTTTAAATATCTCAAAATATAAATAAACACATCTGATTTAGAATGAGTAATAATATTTTTTCTGTGTTTTTTTACTTGTCACAAAATATACTTTCACATCTCTTAGGAAAATACGAAAATTCATGTTATTTTTCATAGAGAAATCAAAATAACCTTTATCAATCTTCTCAAAACTATTAATTTTCTCTTTTTCTTTCTTAAAAAGTCAAAAAATAGCAGTTCATGTATCTGTATTTTCTGTTGCAAATAATAAATAGATTATTTTGGTGATTAATTAACAAGGGAAAATTTTAAAAGTAGTATATGCTACTTCATTTCGTAATGTGAGAAAAAAATATAAATAATTATAAATAACTACAAGTAAAAAAATGGAGGGAGTATTATTATTATTATTTTTGACTGAATGCTTAATTAAAGAACTCCCATAGAAATCGTCGTGATTTTTGCGTTTTTAAATCGGATTAGGTTTGACAAATGAACTCTAAGTTTTGGGCCTTTAGGCCCATAGCATCAATATTCAAGAGCTCCCGTCACCACAAATAAAATTAAAAGATCACGCAAAAGATCTTGATTTTTTGTCTTTATAATTTGATACTTCGTGACTTCAGGGATACTTATGTTGAAAGTTAGGGAACATCATTCCTTTGTTTCATTTTTCAAAAAAAATAAAAATAATAATAGTAATAACAAAACAAAAATTTTATATTCATTCGATCTCATTTTATAAGATTGCATTCATCCCTAATTATAAAATGTCTTACGATTTTATATGATTATTATGTATGTTAATTTTAAATTTACTTTTATTTTATTGTGAGAGAGATAAATAGATAATAAATACTTTATTTTTCAAGAAATACTTGTATAGTGAAAATTAAAATAATTTATTGATTTAGATAAAATTATCTAAAATATTTTATAAAAAAGAACAAATGGAATATATTTTATTTTGAGGAAAAATGGAAATTATTAAATTAAATAATCAATTGAAATAGTTGAGAGTATATTAGGAGGGGAATTCCTAAGCCATTCAAGTTTAAAAGAGCTATTCAAACCAATTCGTGCCAATAAATGAACAAGTTTATTACTTTCTCATTAAAAGAAACCCTAATTGAATCAAAACAAAGAAGCAATTCATTAATAACATCAACTAGATAACCAATGGGGGAAAAATCCTTGCCCTTCATCATGTTACTTGCCCGATGTGTGTTAGGCAATCTCATGAGCATGTTTATGAGTGTTAAGCCACATGATACTCCTCCACTAAGGCAAAATACTTAATCAATAGATTTCAGTTAAAATATTTCTTATACATATTTTAATATCAAGCATAAAATATTAAAGTTTCATGTTCTATATTTAAAAAGAAAAGCAGGGCATGGAGAAAAAGGTTACAAAAGAAATTTTAATGAACAAGGAGATCGGCCAACAAGTAGACATTACAAAAAGAAATTCATCCAATCCCGAATAGGAGATCGGCCGACCCGATAATCCCTATGTGATAATTTTAATGAACTTTTTGAGAAAGGTAAGCTAGGCGACCCTCATAAATTATATTTTGACTGAATTTTGAAAGTTTATTTTTGTTTTATATTTGTAATAGAATTATGTTTAAATAAAAAATTTATTAAAATTAAAAGTTGATTGATATTTTATTTTTTAGTCTCATATTATTATTATTAATAAATATAATTAATAAATTATTTGATATTATAATTTAAATTGAAAAAATAATGTGTCTTAAAAAAATTTAAAAGTAATAAAAATTATTATTCATTTCATTTGAAATTAGACGTTCATATTTAATTTTATTATTAATTAAGTTAGTAGTAATAATTATTAGTTATTATATATAAATTTTTTAAATTAAATAAAATAATATTTATTTTAAAACATTACAAAATATAAATATAATATTTAATTTCGAATGAAAAACATTATTTACACGGAATTGATTAAGTCATACACATGAATTTAGAAATAAGTACACAAATCCAAATATTGATTCCACCGTGGAAAGGTTGATTATCAAATCTAACTGAAAAATATCATAATCATGTCATATCATAAATTGGTCCGAGTATTTATAATTAACAAACAGCCAAAAAAAGAAAAATCTATAAAGTGGTTGTAAAATTATTTTCCTGTGGTATTTTTCCAACATATCTGGTCATTATTGCCGAACACCGACTACTCCTAGCATGGAAGAGCACTGGCAACCTCTTCTCTCCAACGTTGATGATGACTTGAACCCATGTGTTTTGAACAATTCTGTGCTATCTGAAATCAAGGGTGGTGACATTAGCCCCATCAATGGCATTCGTGACTTCTTCAAAGAATTCTATTTTGAATCCAAGAAGCTATGGTACTTAGCTGGCCCGGCCATCTTCACTTCTGTATCCCAGTATACCATTGGAGCTTTCACCCAAATGTTTGCAGGCCATTTGGGCACCATTCAACTGGCTGCAATTTCTGTGGAAAATGGCGTGATTCAATCCTTTGGATATGGCATACTGGTACCCATTTTATTAACTTCAGATCTCTGATTCTCTTCTGGATTTTTGTACCCAGGTACTAAAATTAAATCTGATTTTTCCTGCAGATGGGGTTGGGAAGTGCACTAGAAACGCTCTGTGGGCAATCATTTGGGGCTAACCACCATGGTGTGCTCGGAATTTACTTGCAAAGGTCATGGGTTATCCTGAATACTGCGGTGTTCCCCATATTGTTTGTCTTTATCTTTGCGACCCCTGTTTTGAAGTTTTTAGGCCAGAGTACGGAAATATCCAAGGAGGCCGGAAAGTTAGCTTTGTGGATGATTCCACAGCAATTTGCATATGCAATGATAATTCCTCTATCAAAATTTCTTCAAGCACAAAGCAAGGTCATGGAGATGGCCCTGATATCTGCAATTGCACTTTCTCTGCACTCCATCTTGAGTTGGCTTTTGATGATGAAATTGGGTTGGGGACTGCCTGGTGCTGCCTTGGTGTTAAACGGATCGTGGTGGTTCATGGCTTTGGCTCAATTCTTGTTTGTTATAGCTGGGTTCTGTGGTCGAGCTTGGTCTGGATTTTCATGGAAAGCCCTGGCGAATCTCTCTGAGTTCGTCAAATTATCAGTCTCATCAGCTATTATGCTCTGGTAATCAAATCTTTCATACCAATAATGATGCTTTAGTTCGCATTAATTTTCATTTTCTTGATTTTCTCTTCCAATTCAGATTGGGATTAAGGTATATGATTACATATTTGCAGTTTGGAGATATGGTATTCTATAGCGCTGACCCTTTTTGCTGGGAATCTACAGAATGCAGAAATTTCAGTGGATGCTTTATCCATATGGTGAGTTTGATTACAAATATTTTAGTCAGTCATGAAATTGATGTATGAGAAGACAACCCTTGTGAGACAAAGCAAACCTCACATCCCCACTTGTATATTTTTTATCCTTTTGGATGTTTTTTATTTTATTTTTAGGGCAGCTCCTTTTGGATGGAATAGGAGTAATAATTCTCATATAAGGTGTCCTTTCAAGTGAAGTCTTTGATCAAAATAATTAGCGTTGACTTTCTTGTTTAAGGATTTTATTTTGACATCTCGACTTTGTAAAAAGAAAAAGACAAGAAAAGAAAAGAAAAGAACTAAGGTAATATTTTATTTGTTAAAAATTAAAATATTAATGTCTATCTAAAATTGAGTGTCTAATACAATAATTATAACATGTGATAATGTATTAGCCGAAGTTTAAATAAAAAAATATTTTAATTTCACAAATTAGACAATTATTTTTAGATAATCAAAATAAATATGAACGGAAGCTAGAGTATTTACTTACTAGATTGGTACATCGCAATTCTTATACTCATCGAATGTATCTTTCTTCTCATGTCACTTTAGTTGTAATTCTTTAGATTGCGAAAATTATGATTTTCAATTAACACCCTACTGTCTTTGCAGCATCAATATAATGGGATGGAGCAGTACAATAGGAACGGGGTTCAATGTAGCAATAAGGTTAGTTTAAATTAATTACAAACTGTATGTGTATATGTCCATTAACTCATAATTGATTAACATGGCACAGCGTTAGAATTTCAAATGAATTGGGATCTGGGCATCCCAGAACTGCAAAATTTTCTGTTATGGTGGTAGTACTCACTTCACTTCTGGTTGGCCTCTTGTTCGCACTTGTTCTACTAATGGAGCAAAATCGATACCCAGCTTTGTTTTCCACTAGTACAGAAATTAAACAGCTGGTAGAAGACCTCACGCCTTTGCTTGCACTTGGTGTTATCTTATCCTGTGTTCAAAACACCCTCTCTGGTACCCTTCTTTTTCTTTTTCTTTTCATCTTACCAAACCTGAGGACGATCCACTTATGTCGCAGTTCTTGTTTAGTTAGATACTATGACATTTAATGGATGCAGGAGTGGCCATAGGAGCAGGGTGGCAAAAGTTTGTTGCATTCTTGAATTTGGGATGCTACTTCCTATTTGGAGTTCCTTTCGGAATTTTGATGTGTTTCAAGTTTGATATGGGCGTTAAGGTCACTTCATCCTTTGTAATTTCTCCTTTTTTGCAGTGGAGTAAACAATAGTCATATTTGATGTATTCATTGGCTTAATCTGTTAGGGGCTTTGGTATGGGAAGATATTAGGACTAGGCCTTCAGAGCTTGGCACTGTTCTGGGTGATTTGTATCACAAACTGGAATCGAGAGGTAATTACAGACAATTCAGAAAAACAAATCCATGATAGAACATTTATGTTGATTTAAATATATATATTGCAGGCCTCTTCCGCAGAAGAGAGACTGAAGCTATGGGGAGGAGAACCGGTGGTAGAAAATGGAGAAAAATGAGAAACCTAGCAAATATTTGAAAGACAAGATAGAAGGGAAAAGAAAGCGAAGAAAATGTATATTCAGTTATGGTTTGAACAGTTTCAATCAAGAAAATAGCGATGGGCATATTAGTAAGCCATTGCTAAATAAAACGAGTACATCTGAACTTGACCTAACATTATTTGACTCGTTATTCTAACTCATCTAACATGTTAGCCCATGATATCTGTCACCAATCTACCATTATTCTTCTACATGCCGAGTCACAGGCTAATCCAAAAACAAATTATACAGCATTTAGATTAAAATAGACCCATAACCTAATGAACTTAACTCTGGATATCACCATAATTCAGATGCGTAAATTGGTTTATTCATTCTTCTTATGTGATATGTCCTTCCTTGTGCCAGTACTTCCATGAGGAAGTACGTGTTAGGGGGAGGGGAGCACAGGCAAGTTCATTATTGGCAAGGTACTTAATGTATCCATAAGCCATGTTCTTGTTCCAATTCTGCGTAGTTATGTGAATTCTTCAAACAACCTAATCAGAGAAAGCAACTAAAACCGTCTTACTGCTGCTTACTTTTTGGTATGTACGAATGACCAAGCTACTAATGCCAATATAAATGGCAACAGCAGTTCTCACCAAGAGAGTTATTCGCACTGCAGCATTCCTATATTTTATGTTCATCAAGTAACACTGCATAGCCAAGGTGCATTGCGGATTCCCTTTTTGATCTTTTAACCTACAATTACTAGACCACAAAGAATGACTAGCATTCGGCTTCCCTACAAAGAAAAAGGACCAAAGCCCTAAAGAGTAGTGTTTTAACAGTTGAACGAGAGATTTCAAAATGCCTATCCCTAGTGTTAGAGGATTCTAACTAACAGCACTGGAAAAATGCGATGGTGCCATAACAAAATTCAATTCAAAAGTTAAAAGAATCAGTTATAAATACAAAAAGCAAACCAACCATTCTCAGCTCCGTTTATCTAAGAATTTCAAATGAACATTTAAATTCATCTACCTCATTTTTCAATCTTATCATCCAAATCAACTGAAATATACCAAATAATAAAAACCCTACTTATGAAAAGAAACATAATGCTCAAATTTGATCATTCATTAATACTCAAAAAGGACTTCAATGCTAAAAAACAAGTAACCATAGTAAATCGAACCATAAAAAAACATTAAGCTGTGAGCACAACAGCACCACCAGCCTCCTTAATCTTCTTCTCCGCGGTCTTAGAAACAAGCTTAGCCTTAACAACAACAGGCTGATTCTCAGGTAAAAAGCCCTTACCCAAAACCTTGAAGTATCCAAATTGGGTGACATCAATCACAGGAGCATTGTCCTTGGTGGCCTTATCTTTAACATCCTGGGGAAGCATCGACCAGAGCTTGTCGACGTTGACTATGGGGCAGTAGAACTTGTTCCGGAGTCTGTGGAAGTACCTCATACCAACTTTCCCAAAATACCCAGGATGGTATTTGTCGAAGAGGATTCTGTGGTGATGCATACCACCGGCATTACCTCTTCCTCCGGGATGCTTTCGGTGTTTGCCGATACGCCCATGGCCGGCGCTCACGTGGCCTCTCTTCTTCCTGTTCTTCTTGAACCTGGTTGTCATGGTGGATTTAGGGTCTGGTCTGTGTGGATGGGGGAGGGAGCGGCCAAGGAGGAGGTAGAAATGGGAGTCTAGGGTTTCTGTAGTAGGGATAAAGAGGCGGGGAGGAGTGCATTTTAATTTTGGGCTTGGGCTAGGGATTCTGGGCTTTGGATTTGGGATTTCTGTAGTAAAATGGGGTTAGAATGGGAAGTAGAAAGCTTGGTTCATAGGCTATATGGGTTTAACTGCGATTATTTTACTTGTAGTCATAGTATTTACTTATGATTATTTCCATATGGGTCTATATGATTTTCATAGTATTTAAACTTGGTAAGTAGTATTTACTTATGGAGAAAAATTATGGAATTGAAAGTTTTGTTTTTTCCTTAATTTAAAATTTATTATTTTATACTTGAGAAATGAAGATGCATACTAAAAAATGCTCGAGATATCTAAAATATTAAGCACAGCAACAAAATATAAAAAACATATCTTCATGTAAATTATGTTTTTATCATTTTTTATTCAATTTCAAAATCCTTAATTAATAACCAATACAATTGAAGAAATACGTAGAAGAAGGCTTGTCATTAGCTTGAAAAACTCAAAATAATCGTCAACTGATTATTTATTGCTGCGTCTCATTTGATGGACAAATTGTTTCCCAATTTTTGTGATGATCCCTCTTCCCAAAATTTAATTAAGACTAGTACTAAATTCTTTAAAAGAACAAATGGTCTAATAAAAACATGTTACTAACCAGCTTTCGCTGCTTTTGTGAGAGAGTTGTGAATATTAACATCTTTAATATAGTGTACTAGTCTAAGTTGCAAAATCAAAGCAGAATCACGAAGTATTGTATTAACATCTTTAATACAGTATTGATCTAGTTCCAGAGACAGTAAAGTTACAATTGCCTTAAGAGTAACGAAGAAGTTAACTGTCAAAAGAGGTTTCTCCTGCATGACGGAACTCTCTTTTTACACGTGATAATACATGCACTATTTCTTAGCATTGAGATAAAAATGTACATTAAATGAATATAATTTACAATATAAACAAACCATACGTGCCAAAAGAATACTATCAAATGAAAACAAATGAAGCAGAGTTTCTTTCTGTTCATTCCATCCCTGCATGGTGCTTCCACGCACACAAACCAGTCAGAGGTCCTTCCATCTGTGTAAGTGAGTTGCAATGCCCATCCTTCAGAAACCAAATGACTTAACAGACTGCAGCGCGAGCATCTACCTCTGTATAAAGAGAGCAGCTCCAACAAGTCCCATCCAGAGTGTCAAAGCAATCCAAAATGTTTGGCTCTTCTCCAAACCAACTGGTGGTTTCCATACCAGAAAGTCTCCCAAAAAGTCTCTAGATGATGGAAGCATATTAGTAGTTGAATCAGTTCTTCTTTGGTCTTTGTCCTTGTTTTTGTCAGTCCACGTGACTGCATAGCTATAAAACTCAATGTCATCAGTTATCTGTCAATTTTGTAATTTCTTAAATTATAACCACCATAATTATAGACTACGAGCAGGAACAACTTGTCCAAATCTGGATAAAAAAATCAAAATGTATACAGTCTAAGCAGAGTAAGAATGGAAAGAGAAAAGAGAATATGACCAAATATAAGACAAAGGCACATGGTCTAGTTTTGTCCCTCCGATCCATGAACCAGTAATAGCATTACAAAATTTAATCTCACTTGCAAGTTATAGTGCTGCAATTTTGATAGATAAAAGCAGAAAACCTTTGCCAGCAAATATATTCTAACCAGTCTTGTATCCTTTGCTTAACTGGCTCACCTAGTACAAACAGCATTTAACAGAAAATATCGCACAAAATCTTTACTAGTACTCTTGTTTTGATCAATCTTCCATCTAAGCTTATTTGCCTAGCATATATATAACAGCATATGGAAAATTATGAAAGAGAGAGGACTCCAAAAGAGAGGTCAGCACTATTTGTGTGGCCAAGAGACATAAGTCTCCAAAACAGCATAAGTCTCAAGATGGGCTTATCATCCTGCCAGTGCTTTCTCACCAAATGTTTAATTTCTGAGCCACAATAACTCAAAAAGAATGCAACCTTCTCCAAGTCATACAGCCAAGAGTCCCCTGGAAACTCAATTTAACCTAATTAACTACTTCAAACCTGCTTCAACTTTTTTGTTCTCTTTCTTTTGGCAAGAGAGGAAGAAGGTAAAGCTTTGATAATTCTATCCACAGCCGACATAGTATTTAGCAGAATATATTGAAATTTGCAGAGCTTTTTAAAAGTCAAATCATCAACAGGTTCTTAATACAAATGTACCAAAGCTGATTCCTTACTTTTTATCAGATGGAGTACATAGTCAACCGTTACAAGCCAGAATCCACAGGCCTTAAACAGTATGATGCTGTCTCCATGCTCTTCCCCCATCTCCCTCATACTATCAAAGGAGCACACAGTCTACTAATTTAATTTTGTTTTAGACTCACCTACCAACATTTTCCCCCTTGGGATGTACAGAATTCAGTTGTTTACAGTCTCTTATTGTCAAATGATAGAAGGAATTGGAAAGCCACTTCAGAAATTACTAAGTACATGGACAGAGCATTTGAAACTCAAGCGTTTATGTTTACATGTTTTAAATAACTTTCGCCATTGATGATTGATTCAACTTACATCTATAATTTATAAATAGACTAGCTCAAATTAGTGTAATTTAAATGGAAATGGATCCACGTGTACCCCTTTCAACTACCTAAAATAGTCAAATAAAAAATAACTGTCCATGAGAAAAGTATGCAGAATTCAGGAAAACACAATTTACTGCAGATAATCCCCAATTTTCTGTCACTCCTCTAAGTTTCAAAATTGAAAATTTTCTTCTTTAAAACAACAGATAGATCCATTTTTGTACTTCAACAGCCAGTAAATTCTTCAATGAATTTTCCAAATCTTTTAACACAAGGAACTCTATTGGTATTTGGTAAAGTTCACGGTGATTGAAAATAAGTGTCAGCTTGCTGTTTCCTCAACCCTTCATCATGAAATATCTTTCTTTTCTTCTTTTTTTTCTAAAGAAAAAAGGCTGTCAGGACATAAATAGGTGAACATATGCTGCTTCAATATACTGGATCAGTAATTTGACTAATTCCGACGAAAGAAGGAAACATGTATCACTAACCTATCATAGCTAGATCCAATCAGCGGTATGGTAACCATCTCTTCCTGTGATATCTTGAGCTTGGGGGCTTGCAATATATACCGCAGTTCAGCAGCTTGTCGACGAATACTAAAACTTGGATGCTTCTTCTCCAGCTGTTGGTAAAGAGCTATACAATCGGCATGTCGATTATTAGCTTCATAGGCCATTGCAAGCCATATTTGTATCTGAAGAAACAAACAATAAAAGGATCACAGATATATAGAGACTAGAGACAGTATGGGATCACATTTTATTCTTTTCCGAAGTAAAAAACTAACCTCACCACCAAGCAGTGTTGGCCGGGGAATGATGGTTAAAGCACCTTCAAGAAACTCAATGGCACGTCCATATGACCCCTTCCCATAAGCTTTTTGACCCAAATCAAACATCAATTGTGCCATTTTTCTCCGCTCTGCTTGCTCCTTTGCTACCTACTTGTAAATGAAACAAGACATATATGCTTGAGCATTACCACTATCCATGCAAGAAAACAACATTAAAGAAAACAAATTAAAAAAAAAAACTAGACAATCAATGCGACCTTATTTCCATTAAACAACATCATCTTTCATCAAATGGTCATTTTTTATAAGCCATCATAAAATATATTTTGATCCTCAACTTAATATTCAAGTTGCAAATGGTAGAATCATACAAATACTAAACATAATTCTTTGCTTCCCTCCAGAGTTTGGAAGCAAAAATATCAACTTTCCTTTTTAAGGAGTATATATTAACTGAAATTTACAATCAAGAGAGGATCCATAGTTGGACAGGGAGCAGAAGATATTCCTAAAAATACTAGCCTGTGGGCTCCCAAAATGGAAACTTAGAGGCATTGCTAAATTGTTATTTTCCAAAACAAACTTTTACCCATGTACATCACAATCCAATGAACTAATCTCCATCATTCCATCATCCTTTCTTTTCTTATGGCATAAAGCTGAAATTCTCTATACATACCCCACCTCTTTTTTCTACCTTCTGCATATAGCAAGCAAGGAATCCCCATATAAAATGATGATGTATTTTTCTTCCCCTTTTTTTGTGTTCATTTTTTTTGTGTGTGTAAATGCCAGATACTTAGATCACATGCTAATTAGGACTTGTAACATTAGTGATATCCTCACTTTCATCCTTTTAACTTATAAAATCTTAAAATTGCTTTAATGAGCAAGACTTTCTTATAAACAAACTCAGGTAACTTATTGTGTAATCTTACCATCATTACTCCCACACTCAACTTCATTCCCAACTAAAACTCTAATGCGCTTCACACAAGTTTTTGGGGTTCATGTTAAAAAGTCTGCTTACCATTCTGACAAGTTTCATTTCTTACGTATCTATTTGCAGCCACATCCACACCTTCATTGTTCTTGTTTGCTATCCTAACAACTTCACTCAATGCGATGACAGAATAAAGAAAGGAAAAAATTGGAAGTAAAACTATTCTTCAGAATACAGATAGAATATTCCCTACAAATGAATACAAAATCAATTAAACAAAACATAATAATTTGATAGGCAAATCAAAACATATATATCCCCTTTTAAAAAAAACAAATAATCAACTAAAAATAAAAAGACTGACCTTTTCAAGCTCTTTCCTAACTCTCATGCGCTTCTCTTCTTCAGTCTCTTCTTTATCCTCTTGCTCTTTAAATTCCTCATCCACTCTGTATTGCAACTCTTCAGCCTTCTTTTCCAGCTCCTTCATCTCTTCAATCTCCTTTTTTCTCCTTCTCATCTCTTTCTCCCAATCAAACTCCTCCTCATCCTCGTTGCCAAACCCATTCCCATTACCATTCTCATCATCACTAGAATTCTCATACTCCACCTCATTCACCTTCGACTTCAACTTACCTTTCTTAACAAAAGACTTATCTTTCCGAATCTCCCGATCAAACTCCAAGATGTTATTGGTCAGTACAGTTTCCTTCCTGAACAAGTGCAGAACCACGTCGGAGAGCACTGGTACGACCGGACGGTAAGCTTTCCGGTCCGGCAACTGATTACTACGAGAAGGTGATACGTGATTTGGGTCTAGCAATAGAGCTACGTTGCCGAGCACTACAGCCATATCCAGAACGGCGTCGTGTTATGGCAAGTAAAGGAGAAAAGTCGAGGAGAAAAAAAGAGCGGTCGGAGAAGATGATGGAGAAACCAGGATATATTTTTGAGGTGGGTGAGAAAAGACTGAAAAGTCCATGATAGGGAGAAGAAATAGAGACAGTTATGAGGGTAATGTTGTCCGGGAAATTAAAAAACGTGGCGCTCTTTTGACGCCGGCTCTGTGGCAACTGGCTGACCGTGGACCGGAGAAATGGACCCCATAAAATTTCTGGATTTTCCGGATGCAGTCTTTTACTAGTTTGAAATAATCAATTCAAACACGTCAAGTTTTTTATTTTAATTTTTTTTAATCATTTTCCTCAAAAAAAAAAAGAATAAAATTATGCCGATTAATAATCCTGGTAAGTTGACTGTTGTATAATGTAAAATAATATATTCAATTTTTATTAATAATGTTATATATTGAAAATATCATTTTGATATTTTTTAAATAAAAACGAAAAATAAAAATATAAATCATAGAACATGTCAGGTTAATCTCAATCAAATCAAATAAAAATGGGTTTAAACAAAAAAAATAAAATAATGCTTGTTAATATGATAATGTCAATATTCATATTCTTGTGAGAAATATTACATAAATAAAAACTCTAAAGAAAACTATATTTTGAAAATAGAATTCTTGTGATTCGATAGTTTCCCTTTATTTTTCTCTTTTTTGCACCAAAGTTTCCCTTGTTTTGAATTCTGGAAAAACTAATTTAAAAGCCACGAAGTTCGGCAGCTACAAGTAACGATTAACGTCCACGTCTGCCCATTTCTGTGGTGTCTCTCGACCGCCCACCGCAGGCACTCGGCGACCAGAAGAAGTAAATTCCAAAAACTTTCAGCGCCATTCCGATGCTGAATTGACTCCTCAATCGAACTATGGCTATGCCTACCTACTCCTGTTTCCGGCCAAGTCCCACATTCTCACTTCAACATCAAAATCCCTTCTTCCTCATTAATTCTAATCCAAGAAACTCCCGTTTTTCCTCCATAATCAGAACTCAATTAACCCCTTCAAGAAAAAGATTCGTTCACATTTCTCCACTAAAGTCTGCTTCAATCAATGGTTATTCGATTGAAACTGGCAATCAGAAAGAGGTCTTTAAAGAAAAGAATGTCAAAGTATGGAACCATCTAAGGAGACTGATAGATGTATTCCCTGGTGGCAGCTGGTGGAGGCTCTCCACTGACCAGGTTGATGATATTCTCGCACCTGAGCCTGTGAGTATCTTAAGCGCCCTTCTGCGGATATGGGAGCTCATATCTGAAGATCGACGGGTTGTATTTGCTGCTTTTGCTGCACTGCTTATTTCTTCTGTAAGAGTCTTTCTTTTTGTTGACTGTTATTTCATGTTTTCTTTGGGAATTTTGTTACGTGTTGTTTGTTGGCCCTTCTTGACTTGTGATTGTGTTATTCTTGATTCAGCTTTCGGAGATTTCCATCCCACATTTTCTAACAGCATCTATATTTTCGGCGCAAAGTAGGAACATCTCTAACTTCCACCAGAATATATCCATTTTGGTTCTGCTGTGTATCGTTTCGGGAATAAGCAGGTCATGATCTTGTACGGTCAAAGCTCCCTTCTTCTTTTAAATGCAAAAGGAGCAGATGTTGATACTTGGTCAAGGATCCTTTTTTCTTTAATCTTTTTCTTAAATGATTAATTCTAGTTTTTTCCCCTTATGCCATAATCTTTAATTTGAGGTTCTCTTTAGCAATGGGACTTGAAAGTATTTCTGAAATAAGATAGACTTTACTTACCATTACATAAAATATAAGGTTTTTTTTTTTCTTTTTCTCTTGCTAACTGTAGAAATTCTAAAGCAAAAGAAAACAGGCACTTAGTGCTCTTTACAGAATATTGTCATCATTACACCTGTTAAACATGTATGTAATTGTCATTTCATAAAAAAAAATTGACACTTTTCTCTGAACTTTATTACCTTTCTGCGTACTTTTGCTGTAATTTAATCTTTTGTTCTCTATTGAAACTTACAGTTGTATGAGGGCTTGCTTTTTTGGAGTTGCAAATATGATTCTGGTGAGTTTGCTTATACATTTTCTGGTCCTTTTTTTGGCTCTATGAACAAGCAAGTCTATGTATTCAACCGAATGTCAGTGTATTTGATAGCAGGACATGCTAATACTCAGATTTATTTGAAGATGTCTGAACAAACCATGTTGATTTTGCAGGTCAAGAGAATTAGGGAAAGACTATACTCTGCACTTATTTTCCAGGTTTCTCAAATATAAAATAGTTTTTGCTTGAATCACATTATTTTCCTAGCATCTTTTTAGCATAAGGATGAATTCTTTCTTGATACAATTGTAAAAAAATTTTTTTGAACGGATTGCTTTGTAGGACATCTCCTTCTTTGACTCTGAAACTGTTGGTGACTTAACAAGTAGGCTTGGGGCTGATTGTCAACAAGTGTCACGTTTAATTGGCAGGGACATTAATATGATATTGCGGAATGTTGTTCAGGTTAGTTATCCCAGATATTGAACCAAATTTCTGCATACAAGCTGAAAACTCATGACTATCTGCTCATTCAGGGGACAAGTTCATTAATCTACTTGTTGGTATTGTCATTGCCACTTGGGTTGTGTACATTGGCAATATGTTCTGCTCTCTCAGTTGTGATGCTGTTATATGGCCAGTAAGATTCTTCTTCTTTTTTTCCTCCTGTTTAACATGAAATGATGGTTTCAATCCTGTATCTGCCTTATCATAAGAAGAAAGAAAAAGGTGTGTGTTTTCCCTGTGAGTGGAGATTTTCAAATAGTCTACACACAAAAAAAATCTTATTCCTTCTTCTCTTCTTGTATTGAAATGACACTAATTGTTTATATACTGGTTATCAATTAGGTACCAAAAGAGAGTGTCTAAGTTAATCCAAGATTTCGGTGCTTCTGCCAATGAAGTAATATTATCAAACTTGCTTTCTAATTATCTTGATAGGTAGATTCTTTTTTCATATTAAAGTTATTTCTTTGCCATCGCTTAGGTTGCACAAGAGACATTCTCATTGATGAGAACTGTTCGAGTGTATGGTACAGAAAAACAAGAAGTTGCAAGGTAAAGGACCTGTATGTTGCCATCTATTTGTTTCTATGACATGTATGGAGAAAATTTTTGCCTTTTGTACACAAATTCTTCATATCTGTATCATAATGGGTGGCCTTGGTTTAAAGGTACAAGCACTGGCTGGATAAATTAGCTGACGTGAGTTTGAGACAGAGTGCTGCATATGGAGTTTGGAACCTGAGTTTCAACACTCTCTATCACTCAACACAGGTGCAGCTTTCTCAAGACCTTGTATTAAGTTTTGTCTGATTCATTCAATAGCTTCTGCTCTACTTTATGCAATTACAACTCTCTGTTATTGCTTAAATCTTTGGCGATGATACCCTTTAGCATAACAGTACTTGAGCTTTTTTTAGCATCTAACTTGAGATGTTGAGTAGTTTTCCCCTCTATTTGCATTTGAGAGAAATAGCATCCAAAATCCTACAGTTATTGATTTTTGCTTATAAGAAGCATGTTGGATAATGGGAGGAGGATTGGAGGAGTGACAATTTTTAAGCTGTTTTCTTCAGTTGTATAATTATGATTTAATTCACTAACCTGAATGATGACTCAAAAGTGCAAATTATTACATTCGACCTTCTTTGGAACAAAGAAAATAAATCATACTGTAGTTTTAAATTCTTAAATTCAGCTGCAGACTATAGACCGCCTGGAAAGGAAGATTTATTATTTTTTCCATATCCCTACATAAGAAGTCTAGATAAGTTGTGAACTCAACTACATTCTGTGATACTATTTTTCCGAATGGAGGATCCTTTTGATAACTCAAAAACTTTTTTGGAAGTCTCAACTTTGAAATGTTGATACTGATACTGCATTTATTCTTTCTGTTTTTTTTTTTATATAATAAATGTTGATACTCTCCCCTGATGCAGTTCTTGGCCTTTGAAGTTAACTTTAACTCCAAAAGAATGTTTTCAGAAAAAAATGTTTCTTACTCTTGTGTCTTATCTATGTGAAGTAGAGTTTTATTTCTAATCTCTACTAAGTTTGACTTTACTCCACTGATATAATTTATAGGTTATTGCTGTGCTGATAGGAGGAATGTTTATTCTTGCTGGTCATATTTCAGCGGAGCAACTTACCAAGTTCATATTATACAGTGAATGGCTGATTTATTCCACATGGTTGATGGCGGATCATGCAACATCATTAATGCAATCTATAGGGGCCAGTGAAAAAGTTTTCCAGCTGATAGACCTTCCGCCCGGTTCCCAATTTACTGCAAAAGGTAAATAATATTACTTTCTGGCAGAAATATTATTACTTTTTCAGTGTATGTGATTTGATAGTTCTGTGAGGGGGAAAAAAGGTCAAATTCATGCTTCTTATTTCTAATGACTCTTGGACTTCCATCTTGCTGTGATGCTGGTTTTTGGAAATTCACTTTTATCTGGTAGATGATTGTTTACACTTCTCATTTTATTGAATACTTTAGTAGTTTTCATCCGTGCCATTACTTACATGATAAATTTGCTGTAAAACTCCATTTGAAGATGCTCATATCATGGATGTTATCATGCTGCAGGATCAAAATTGCAAAGGTTGGTTGGACAAGTTGAATTTGCAAATGTTACCTTTTCATACCCTTCAAGGACTAATGTAAGCCTTCTGTCTTGAATTGTGTTTGAAATAACGTCTCCAACCTTTGGAGAGTTGCATGCTAATCCCTATACCATCTATTTCGATTTTTCTTTTATCCCTAAAAGTAGAATAAGAATCAATGCATTTTGAATCAGTAATAATGAAAAAATAAAGAAAGACCTCTGGAGTAAATCAACCTTGTTTTGTGGTTTCAAGATTTCAGAGTCGCTATGAATCTAGGGATTCTGATGCGATATGCTTCTTTAATTATATTACCAAACCACAATCCTGGCATATCCACCTCAGAGGTAGAGGGTGTGGGGAGGAAGAGGGAGAGGGAGAGGGAGAGGGAGAGGGAGAGTTGTTTTTTCATTTTAAAATATTATCATCCCATCCTTATGCCTTTCTGTTGTATGAAAGATTGCATGCATTTGGTTCAAATGCTTCAAAAAAAGTGTACTATTCTAGTCTTAAAAGATGCGGAGTTCAAAATCAACAGCTTGTTATGGATTACTGCTAATGGAGCCTAGAATTACTTATATACAACTAGCTATGATTCAAAATAAAAGCCTACTTATTTCTTGCTTTTCTGACACAGATGTGATTCATTCTCATGTTAATCTGAATCGGTTATGACTGTGTATTTTGACAATTGAATAGGTGCCTGCGCTTCAATGTATAAACTTCAAGGTGAATCCTCATGAAGTAGTTGCAATTGTAAGTCCTTTTCCTCCCTTTATGAAATTTTGTATAAATTGGCAAGTCAGAACTTCTCTATAAGATTTCATGTCTTATTTACTGCGAGGCATGAATTAGAAAGGCATTAGATTTTGTGAAGTATGATTTTTCAGTAAGAGCAATGAAATGAAATCTATTAGCTGGAAATAATCAAATTTTCATCTGCTACTTTGTATTATTTGAAAGATTAGATGACCATATTTAATGGCAAGGCTTGAATTTTTTTAAAAATAAGGCTTTTTTCAAACAATTCAATCATATGTTTTTGGGCTTTTGGAGATATAAAACTCTTTTTTTTCAGGAAGCAACACAAACACCCAAGCTGTAATTTCTAGAGTTCTTGGGATATACTGCATAATATGCCCCTGTGATAGTATTAATTGTTCCACATTGCACATTAGATAAAGCATCTATACACTCATTTCAAGCACATCATGCACAATGCATATTTTCCTTTTTCTTTTTTTGTGTGGTTAAGATATGAGAAATATGTCAGTTTGCTTATGTAGGTTGGTCTTAGCGGAAGTGGGAAGAGTACTCTTGTGAATCTTTTGCTCCGTCTTTATGAGCCATCAAGTGGCCAGGTGATACTTCAGTTCTTCTTCCTATTGTCAAATTGTGAAAAACCTTCTTAAATAATTCAGCAAAATAGATTTTAATTTTGTGTCTGGAGAGTAGGCCGTTTTAGCACGTCTACTGCTATATAATGATTGGGATACAATCAACTCCCTTGCATTGAACTGAAATTTGCAAAAAGCTATAATTTCTTCAATGGGTTTGTAAAGAATGCCATAATTTCTTCAACGGGTTTGTCTTAAAGAATGCCTTGTTTCATTTCTTACTTGGCTGAGGTTTTAAATGTAGATAATGATCGATGGCTATCCAATTAAGGATTTGGACATCAAGCGGTTGAGAGAAAGAATTGGATATGTGGGACAGGTCGGTACTCTGAACTTTTAAAAGAAGTTTAGGGAAAACTATGTTTTCGTGTTCTCTCACTGGAATGTTTTGAACAGGAACCTCGTCTTTTCCGCACAGATATCAGTTCAAACATAAGCTATGGATGTACCAGGGTAATTAATCAGCAGGATGTGGAATGGGCTGCCAAGCAAGCTTATGCCCATCAGTTCATTTCATCATTGCCTAATGGCTATCAAACACTAGTTGATGATGATTTGCTCAGTGGAGGACAAAAGCAACGTATTGCTATTGCCAGGGCAATTCTCAGGGACCCAGACATTTTGATACTTGATGAAGCCACTAGCGCACTAGATGCTGAGAGTGAGCACAACATTAAGGTAGCTTTTCTGATTTTTTTTCTTCTTTTGGATAAATAAAACATGAAACATCGAAATACCTGCTTACTGCCTTTTGCTTTATGTGTAGGGTGTTCTTCATGCCATAAGAAGTGACCTACACACAAAGAGAACTGCCATTGTGATTGCACATAGGTAAATAATATAAGACCTTTTTCTTTGTTTTTGTGAGATTAAAATTCCTATCTTCCCCTGTTCTGACCTTGTGGGAGTTGGATTGGGGGGAGAGAGACTGCATGGCAGATCAAATTATGTTCCACGTTTTGTAGGCTTTCTACAGTACAAGCTGCTGATAGGATAGTTGTCATGGAAGGTGGTAAAATTGTTGAGGTATGTACTCTTTGCTTAAGTTATCATGATAATTGTCGTTCTTTCTCCTTCCTAACTAGATTGATTTAATCTTTTATTCATTGGGTGACTATTCA
Organism: Apocynum venetum; assembly: GCA_019593545.1. Classification (NCBI taxonomy): domain Eukaryota; kingdom Viridiplantae; phylum Streptophyta; class Magnoliopsida; order Gentianales; family Apocynaceae; genus Apocynum; species Apocynum venetum. Next base: position 7,065,441 of record SRSM01000132.1, read on the forward strand.
TATAGGAACATAAACCTAGTGCCCTCAATACACATCTTTTTGGTAATCCAACTGAAAACTTACCCAACAGAGTAGTTCCGTAGTCTGAAAATTGTTGTATGCTCTAGCAGTTAGGTTAGTTGGAAACCGGAAGTTTAAGCACTAGACGGCCTGTTTTAGGGAAAGCTGAAATAGTTAAATAGAAACGGAGATGTATATGAATATCTATGAACATTCTTTATTCTTACTCTCTTGCACTAATACCAAACTTTCTTCCTTAATCCAGGTGGGCAGCCATTCAGAGCTTCTCCGAAGAGACGGTATATATTCACGTTTAACTAGAAGACAGGCTGATGCTGTAGCAACATCTTAACACTGAATGGGCTAGGGATTTCACAGCATATTCTTTCTTAGACATTTTTTTCATCAGCAGCAGTGCATAGATTCTTTTCATGGCCATCTGAGCCAGTATGGATTCAGCATTTTGCTTCTGAGGCAATATAGAAAATGTTATTTCATGGACAATGAATTCTTGTGTGTATATAATAACAGGGGAACAGATTGTCCATAACCATCTATAGTGCAAACAAAATTTCTTCACATATTGCCATGCAAAGAGTCTTTTCACATGCTTATATGTCGTGGAGTCTACAGACTATTAATGTTAAATTTTCTACTTTGTTTTGCTGAGAATGTCAGAATAAACCTGACCATTGATCGAAACAGAAGTAGAAAGAGAAATTCTATCATTTTCTTCAAGTAGCCATAGAAATTAGAACCATTTTCTTTTTCCCATACATTTTGTCCATGGAAGGACATCATAGAAAGTAATGCCCTGATCTTCAAGAATGGACGGGGCAAACCAGGAACTAGGAGTGCCATCTTTCGCTGTAAAGAAGAGGTGCATCTTCTGGTTTCCCATGATTTGCAGTCTTCTTGTAAGCAATTCTTGGGGCTATGATTCATGGTGATCTTATTGCCGCCATTGTCATCATAGACAAAATCTTTGTACCATGTCTAGAGGATTCTGGACATAATATGGAGGATCTTATCGAATTTGACCATTAAAGAAGCTGGTAGTAGTGCTGTAATTTTGTCAAGGAGATGGAAGACAATTTGGAGAATATGGAGGATCAAAATATTGACTTGGCAATAGGTGATGAATATTCATGGACTAGATACCAGCTTACTCCAGCTGAGATTGCCATACAAAAGAGAATATGTAAACTTGGTGAATGCAATCCTGGTACATCTACAAAGCTTGGCTCTCCTGCCTTAAAAGTTTTTCGAGAATTCTCTCGACTAGATACTTCTAATTTTTTTAATCATTTTTATTCAAATCTAAATACATATAACATTGTCAATTAATACAGTACTTAGTGATGTGTATCATAATATTATTATTATTATTATTATTATTATCATCATCATCTGATCATGATCATCGTTCATTAAAAATTCTAAACAAAAATATATTGAACATATCATTTTAATGATTATTAAATAATGGTAATACTTTCTTCCATCAAAATTTGAATATATATGCATATCTGGATATTCGATATTAATTGTTTACTTTTAAAAAATATAAACATATATCATCTTAAAGCAATTTTACTAACAAATTTAGAAATTTAACTAATTTATAGTACACTCTTCTTTAAAGGTTATAAAAATTATATTTTAATTTTGTATTAATTCAAATGTAAACATTTATTTTTTAACAAAATAGTACATCTTAACATGTTGTAATTTTATTTTTTAATTACATAAATAAGAAGTTAATTAATTGTCAAAACCCCCCGAATTATCAATTTATCGCCATACCATGCCATGTATCACAGAATTATTATTATCTTTAGACCAACTAGTTTCCTGAGAGAAAAAAAATGTTATTTTCCGCCACTGAGTCTGAGAAGGTGATTAATGATTATCTTCCTCCTCCAATCCCTAATTCAATTCTCCTCTTGATTTGATTCGACTTCCTCAGCCCTCATATATAAAATCCATAAACCCTTGCGAACAGAAGAAAAAAAGGAAAAATTTTATGGATTTTCAGCAGCCGCACGGGTACATGAGGCCGCCACCTCCACCACCGCCACCTCCTCAGATGTCCATGCCGGCGGATCCCTACCACCATCAACCGCAGAGGTTTCCGGTACCTCCGCCTAATCCTTGGTACTCAACCCAATTTCATTACCAGCACTCTTCTCCTCCTCCTCCTCCTCATCAACCTCAACATCATGTCCCGCCACAGCATCAACAGTGGGCCCCGGCACCTCCCCATTCCGACCACTACGCTCCACCACCACCACCACCACCACCACCTCCTCATTATCCTGCGCCTTCTCCTTATGCTGCACACCATCCTGCCCCACATAACCAGTACCCTCCTCCCCATCCTCATCAACTTCCTCCTCTTCCACCTCGCCCTCATGTTCCGCCTCCTCAGATGCCCCAGTCTTATCCACAGGTCAATCAGGTAATGTTTTAGATGTCATAGAATTTCAGATTGCTTTTGAAATTTTGTGGCTTTTGAAACTTGGAGTTTCTCTAGCTCGTTGCTAGATATGAATTTATGAGTTGATATATTTGCAGCAGCGGCAATGTGAAAAAGAGAAGCAAAGTAACATTTTAGAAGTAATATAATTTTAATAGCGAAAACTAGGCCCCATTAAGTTTTAAGGTTTTGTTGAACTTCTTTCGCACCACTTTGTTATGCTGAAATTCCCTGCTATCCTCAATCATACAGGACAAATTATCCATCCGTCCGTCTTTGTGGGATGATATAATATGTAGGATAGCAATATGGGCTTGTATGCCGAAAAAGAAGGATGTCTGTAGTATATAGACCATGGAGATCTTTTGAACAAGCAATGTTGAGGCCTCAACTGCATACAAATGCATCTATACTCCTTTGTAGTTCCATTTTTTTCTTTGATTACACATTTTATTTACGTTATATTGCACTGTTTCTAAAGAGAAGTTTGTAATACATTATTTTTTACGTATAGAAAAACTTTGAGGTGGAGAATTCATTTTTGTATACTTGGCTTAAATTATCCGTAAATTATTCAAGTTGCTGTGCATGCCTGTAGGAGTGGGGCAATTCTAATTGGAGTCACCATCAAAGTTGGGACTATCAAGGTATGCAAATATATACCAATCCCCGTCCATTAATTTTCTTCAACTGTGTGTTTTTAAGTTTTTATGATGCACTGCTTCTATTTATTTATTTATTTATTTCAAGTTGCTTCTTCAGTTCGTCTCTTATCAACCAGGAATAATTAAATCCCATTTCTTGAGTTATATGGTTTAAGATATTTTGGATATATGGTTTAAGCCTGAAGTTTGTTTGTCTATTTCACTTTTCTTTGTATAGTGTTTTGACAAATAAAAAGATGATAGAAGGGTTTCTTCCTATTGATTGCCATGAGTAGTAAAGATCAGATGACAAACAAACTTCAGGCTTTTGATTGCATTTGACTGGTGGTTTGATTAGAGGCCACCATTCTTGAGTCCTATGTGGTTATGGATATGAATCCTGTGACCATTAATTTCTTAGTAACATGAATTTTCTGAATTATTGATATTTCCATTGTCTTTCACAATAAAATCATACATGGAATTGTTGCAATTTTAGATCTTTCTTCTTGTTTAATTTTCATATTGTAGCCAATACAAATGAAGAAGTTTGGGCTGCCAAGGCCCGAGCATGGGCAGCTGCAAAAGTTGCGTCGGACAGTCAACAGACACAAAATGTACAATATGCTACTAATGAAGGAAGTCTGGCTGCAGATTCAACTGCTGTTTATCATGGGAGTGATTCATCTATTAGTCCATCAGTCCATCAGCAGGAGGTACCTTCTAGTTATTCTTCTATTGCAGGTAAAAAAACAGCTAAATATACTGCTTTTGCACGCGAAGCTTCTGCTCAAGAATTGCTTCCCTGTATTGCTAGTAGCTCAAGCATTTTTTATTCTTTGATCCCTAAAAATTTTCCCCTCTTTAAAAGGTTTGTAACATTTGAAAACGTAGATCTTTTATATTAGTACTGTTCATAGTTTCCTCTTTAGGTATCTTTCTAGTTTACTTGTTTAACACTCAATATTGATTAGGCATTGTGCAGGATAATTTGAAAGGCATAGTAAGAGAAAAATTAAAGACAATAACATAAGAAAGAGAATCATTGAAGTAGAAAAGATTAATGAATCTCTGGGCTGACCTCTTGATGTGCAAAGGTTAAAATATTGCAAACTTATTGATTAATGAGCTTATAGAGTTTTATGTTGAAATGAATTACAATTTTTGGCTACATGCTGCACTGAATTTCATACTAAATTTTCAATTTATCTCAGCGATTTTAATAAATCTCAAGGCTCAATTCACTGCTTGCAGGGATTAAAGTTTGTTTTATGATAGTTGTGGCTAGAGAATTATTAAGATCTTTTATCCTTACTGATTATGCTTATTTGAAACCAGGAGAAACTGGAAGAGGCATTGATCCTATTGTAGCCATGCCCTCTGATTATGCTTTTGCTCCGCCTGTTGAACCACCATTAGTTTATCCTTCAGCACCTGCAGTTCTCCCATCACTGCCTCAGGTTTGGCACTTATCTGCTGTTAAAGCAATCCTTATATTTTTGCTCTTTTTGCTAATGGTACCTTGTGTTTCTAGGTTGATCCTTCAGTGGTTGCACCATCTCCAGTTCCTGGACATTCTGCACCAATTTTTGGAAGGATGCCTGGATCAAGCTTCCAGACTACAGTCTCATCTGTTACTGCTCCCTTTGGTATTGGTGCAGGGCCTGAGCTGCATCCTATCACAACTTTTTCTGGTGATGCTTATGGGGTTTCTGTCATTTCTGAACGCCCGAAAAAGGTTATCATTGTTTGTTATCATATATGTGTTATCTTAAATAGTGAGATCATTGCTTAAAAAATTGTGTTTTGGATTCTCTTCAGGCATCTGTGCCTAACTGGCTTAGAGAAGAGATAATAAAGAAGAAACCTGTAATTGTAAATTCAACTCAAGAATTGCAAAAAGAGGATGCTCAATCTACGGAAGATGAACTTGGTGATAAATCTTACGGGAAGGATGATCAGGCAGAAAGCAAAAGTGTTGCTTCTTCGAGGTCAACTGAGGATGATGATGATGATGAGGTTATCTGATTCCCCTTAGTTAACTATTTTCATTTCCTACGGTCAATCCTCAGAAGTTTGATAGTTTATTGACTTTGTTATTGGTGTTTTGATAAAACTAATGGTTACTGTTGGGAATGATTAAATAATTTGAGGAAGTGATCTATATTCGTTTATGTACTAAAGAATTTTCATTCAACTCCCAGGAATTTTATTTGTTTCAGTGACCACATAGAATTTCCTTTAACATTTGAGAATTTTTAGAATTTTTTATTTGTCACAATTCTTATTATCAGCTGCTGTTCCATTTGCAATTTTTTAGTTGTGTGCCCTTGGTTGATGTTTTTGCTAACATGAGTTGTGTATTGTTCTGAAGGATGAGGTTGAAGCAGCCAGAGCTGCTGCAATGAATCAGGAAATAAAGCGTGTCCTGACTGAGGTTCTTTTAAAGGTTGCTCCCTTAACCTATAAATCACCACTCCCTGTTTTATTTATGCTGTTTTTTACTTTACATTCTCCATTTTGACAGGTTACTGATGAACTTTTTGATGAAATTGCAACAAAAGTTCTCAATGAAGATGACAGCACTCCTGAAGGTGAATGAATTGCTATCTATATCTATATAACATATTGTGATTCTGAAAGTACTCCATAGTTTGGTTGGCTAGGTCTCTGAATTTTCACTTGTTTCAGGGGTCTAATGCCCATAAGTGTTAATTATTCTTTGTTTCCATTGTATTTTGTTAGTTGACCACATTGCTGCCACTTCTAAGCGCAAAGAAACAACTTCTGCACCACCTGTTCCAAATTCAAGTGCCTCCGCTAAGGTTTTGGTACCAGCCAAAGCCCAAGAAATTAATTCTTACAGTGCTAGCGAAACTTCTGCTTCTAGCCCTCCTGTGAATGTGCTGGGGCTGGCTAATTATGCCTCCGAGGATGATGAGGGTGGTGAGATCCAGAGTTCTGAGAAATTTCACAAAGAAAATACTGTACAGAAGCAGCCAACTTCAAGCAAGTTCTCAAAAGGCATGGATGTGTTTGGTAATGGCAACTCGCAGGAAGAAACTAGAGAGTTTCTTGGCAATCATGCAACAATGGAATCTGGTCCAAGTACTAGTACTTTAAATGTCTCCATAGTTTATGATGGTGCTTTAGTTACTGAATTGGATAACAAGAAGGCATCAAGAGTGTCAGAAAATCAAGGCTCTAATTTATCATCTAAGATGGATGGAGTGCCAGACGATGTGCAGCAGGCTGGCTATAATGATGCTAAGGAGAAAACTGAAAAGCCAGTCGAAAATCTTGTTTCCCGAAAGTTGGCAGAGGATGAGTTTATTGGTCAGGAAACCAGAAATACATCAAATAAGAATGATAGACGTAAAGATGAAAGGAATTCTGGAGGGAAAGAACATAAGACCAAGGAATTGGATATTGATAAGGAGAGAGTGAATGAGAGAGGAAATGAAAGCTATAGCAGGCATGATGAGAGGCACAAAAAGGAAAGAAGGATAGACCAAAATGGATCAAAAGACAGAGTGAAAGAGAAAGGTACTAAATATGCAGAAAAAGCAAAGGATTCTGATTCAAGGAAAAGGCCATCTCCTGATTATGTCAAGGAAGGAAGAAAAGAGAGGCAGACAGACAGAACAGTCAGTGGTAAAGAAGATAGTGGCAGAAAAAGGGAAAGGACAAGGGATGATAAAAAAGAGAAGCCTCGACATACAAATGCTAGTGAATCTAGTAGACACAAGAGACATCGTTCCTCTTCTGTCTCCAGTAGGGGTAGAGACAACAAAGATGGTTCTGATTCGAGTGATTCGTGTGATTTTTCATCAGATAACTCGAAAAGGTTTACCTGAACTTAATAATTCCCTCTTTGTAGTTTTTTATTTATTCGCTTATTCTTGACATATCCAGGTTATTCTTGCTTATATTTTCAATTTGGCTGCAGAAGGCTACAATCGAGGAGGGACAAATCAGCATCAACTGTCAGGTCAAAGAAAAGGTGATCTCCTGTCCCATTCAGGCTGGATAGCTCCAATACATTTCTATACCCAATTGTTTTTCTCTGCAGCATTTTCTTCAATATCTATCAAGCTCTTACATTTTGACAAGGTGCTTGTCTTCCTCTAAATATGCATGAAAGAGTTGAAATTGTAGAATTGTCAACAAGTGAAACCTTTTACTGATTCTTGAGCTGAATTGATCTTCTATCAATTTTGAAGTCCTTAAAATCTCAGTACCTTTTTCTCACTGGAAAGAGGCAAGCTTCAGAATACAACTATTGTGTATCCTTGTGTATCAGGGTGTATACTCTTTTCCTCCAATGATTATTGGTGTATGTACTAACCTTGGATCAAAGTATGAGAGTGCCTATATTATCTTTAGACTTGTGTGATTCTGTTGTTCTGGCACTTCTCTTAATTTTGCAGCTGACAAAGAACGTTGTCTCAGGTGCCGCTCTTTTTTTCTTTTTTTTTTTTGGTTGGGTTGAAATGTGGGTTTGGGGGGTTACTATTGCTGTAATTTTGAGCTATGATTTCATTTATTGGATCATTAGTCAATTCTTACTGTTCCCTTCTCAGCTCTGCGCAATACAGAAAGGTAATTAATTCAAGTACAATAGAATTTTATTCTGTCAGTCCAGTAGCTTAATAGGACATAAAAACATGACCTGCATTTGAAAATGCCCTTTGTATCTAAACAGTGAATATCCAACTATACTTCTCATTTGCTGATGCTTGTCATTAATCACTTCACACAACTATAATATTTTATTTTCTGATAACATATGCTGTTATGTAGCCAATAGCCATTGTGTCATTCAGATGTTCTTAGGACTTTGCATAATCTTTTTTATTTGCTGGATTAGTCTACTCATTCCTTTCTTCTATCTCTTTGTTGATATGTCCGCTGTTGTAGGAGATGCCTCTAAAAAATACAATGCATTTTTTTTTCCCGATAAATAAATGCAATGCATGTTGTCTCTATAGCTTAGGATTTCTATTAAAGTTATGTTGCATATACGTTCATTCAATGCAGATTCCTGTAGCATAATTGCAGGTGTTTCATTTAAGTTTGGAGATATTCTATAACAAGATGTTTACATCAGTTCTATTCGTACATTTGTGAAAAAATTTAATGTCTTTTTGCCAGTTTTTAATTGTTATGTTCATCTTCCACTTTTAGCCAATGGTTCTTAATGACTATTCAGACATTTTTTCTACTTCCATAATGCCATTTATGCTGGTTTCCATGAGTAATCTGCCTACATCTTTATATCTAGTTCAATGGTCATTGCAGTTCACATTCCTTAACTTTATTATTTGTTTGTGGGTTTGGGGAGAGGGAATCAATGGCATTTCAGAACAGCATCATGATAAATATTTGCACATTTTTGTTCTGGATCAAAGGAAATTTGGCTAGTTCAGAATTGGAGTTTCAGAACTATTAGAGAAAGTTGTTGATGTTTAAGACTGTTCTCCTTTCTTAAAAAATGTTACAGGAAATGTTCAGTTTATGAGAATGCTACTAATAGGGTTTTCATGATTAGGCAATATGCTATGCTAGAAATAAGTGCTTAGATGTCAATGCCTTTCTGTTGAACAAGGTCGGGAGATGTTTTGCATCTAGGCATTTGCTTTTCTGTTGCATTGCAGGGATTGCCATGTTTTTTAGGGTTTCTCATTTAGAAAGTGCTTGTCTCATCCTTATCCAGCAAACAGGAAAAAGGAATAAAACATCCGTATACTCAATTCTGGACTTTTGCATAAATTTGTCAGGTCTTAGTTTGTCATAATATGGCTTGTTTTATCTAGTGTTTTTGATGTGTCTACTTAGGAGTGATTGCTAGAAATGTTCTCTAGATGGTTGTGCATTTTCTCCCGGAGTGCCTTTTGCTAGTTTCAGTGTTATCTTAGAAGCTGAATACTTGGGGCTACAAGCCGTCTCTTTTGAAGTCTAATTGCCTAGCACACTAAGAAGTTGTATTCAGAGTTTTACTTTTTAACTCGATTAGCACATAATGTTTTATGTTTAGACAAGTTTCGCGGTCTCCCCATAGCAAGCACTCCCAGCGCAGGCAATCTCCTTACTCTTCTCTTGAGACTACAAGGTATGTTACGGGACACATTTAATTAAGATCTTGTCATTAATTTGAACACGATCCCCTCAAATTAACTACACAGAACTCTGAGTTTGAGGTCATGATGATAGAATCATGCTTTAGACATTTTCAAGCCTGTAAATGGGTTTATTTTATTGCAGGGGAAGGAGATCAAGATCAAGATCACCTGTTTGGCGAAGAAGATAAAGAGCTTATGGAGATGGAAGGAGCCCAAGGAAAATCAGAAATCCCTGTCTAAAGATCCCTGCTTGAATGGCTAATTCTACGAGCGCCACAGAATTTTGAATTAGTAGGTCGTAATATTGCTAATGATGCTTCCATGCATGCTTTCTTTTTATTGGTCTGGTCTTTTTATCTTTTATTTCGGTATTAGCTCATCTTGTAAATTTTGTCCAAGTTGTATTTGATCTTTAATTTCTATTTTACCTGTTAGTTTCTTGTTAAAAGCAAAGTCCTTTATTACACTGAATAACTGGCATCTTGGAGCAACTAGTTTGTGTAAATTGGATGCTGTATCCTTTTCTTTCTTTTTTTCGTTTTTAAAGTATTTTTTTAAAAAAATTTGGCGACTAAGATATATCCCTTAATTTGACCATTAGGTCAACATTGGTCAACCACATAAAATTTTTTATTCAAATTATATCAAAAGAAAAAAATTAAAATATTTTAAAAACAAAAAAATAATGTTAAAGTACTGTAGTTATTTAAGTAAAAAAAATAACATACAAAAAATGTCAATTTGTCATTTAGTAAGATATTAAAGATTTTTTATGCATTAAAGATATTTTTGAAAGGGTAAAGTTGATATTATATATTAATAAATAATTAATCACGGGGAGATCTTAGGTTGCACCCTTGTTAATATGGTGCTAGTATTAGAAAAAAGTTTCACGGTGATTTTAAATAGAGAATTGAAAATTTCTAAACTTCTAGTTTATAATGATTTAAAGAATTTTTCACATTAGAGCTCTGATATTTGAAATTCTCTCTCATAAATTGTCTTTTCATCTTTCAATATTTGAATTGAATGAATCAACAAGTACATCATGAACTCTACTTATTTTTCTATCTAAACCCTTTTATTAGTTTGATTCTAATTCTCAATATTTGACATTCATCCTCTATTGCGAGAAATTGTTAATAAAGAGATAAAATTATGAGATGTAGAGATTTGTGAGAGGAAAAGTGACAAATGATATGAATTTGTTGAGGAAGGGGTATTGACTATGGCAATTAGACATGTGACTTTTTTTCATTTGTTTGAAAAGTAGGAATAATTGCAGGTTTATTCTAGATGAAAGTGATTAATAAGAAGTTGCAGGTTCTAGATAAGGATGATTACTTAAGATAATTTGAATAGTAGATATAAATCGTTTATAAAACAAGACCAACTCATAATACCTCCAATGTATTTATTAAAAGTAGTTGTTTTATTTTATTATGATTTTTCAGAATTTTCTATTTTATGAAATTTTGAGCTTTTTTACGCTCATACCTCACTTGTCTTAATTTACTATCAAAAGAAGTTAATATGTCATCAAGTTATAAATGAAGTGATGGTTGTACATTTGGAATATTTTTTGTAGTGTTAGTTTAGAATTTTCATTAAATATTTTAGTGCGTTTAGTTATTGATGAACAATATTAAATATTTTTTATAACAAGAAAGCTTTAAAGTCATATTGACGAAAATACATTAGATGTCGAAAGAAAAAAAAATTAAAGTACTTTAAAAACAAAAAATAATATTAAAGCACCTTAGTTACCAAAGTAAAAATGATAGCATATCAAAAATGTCAATTAGCCAGAGGGAAAATATATAGGATACAGTATGTGGACGAAAATGCTCTTGATTTATTTAAATAAAATTTTTATGTCATTGACCAACATTGACCTAACAGTCAAATTAAATGATATACGTTAGACACCAAAATAAAAAAGAAAAGTTACCTTAAAAAAGAAAAGAAAAAAAAAGAAAAAGAAAGATAGGATATCTTAGTCACCAAAGTGAAAAAGATACCATACTAAAAATGGTAAATTTATTATTAGTGTTTGTAATACCCATTTTATAGTTTAATGGGCTTCATTAATTTCCTTATTAGTTTTATTTAACCCAATTCATTATAATTTTTATCTCACACATATAAATAACAATAATACAAGGATTAAAACATTTAAATTTTTTTATCTTAAACACGAATCCCAATGTAGGCCAATTTCATTATCCTCTCATACATGACAGCCACCACTCGCACCACCATATGGTTGGCCGCCGGTGGAGGTAATAAGCCTAGAAATTATTTTTTTTCACCATTTAACCTCTCGTATTCAAATATTTATAGTGTTTTCGAAGAAAAAAAACTCTCTAGCGTCATTTTATTTTATTTTTAAGTGGATTTTCATTTAGCAGAATGATTGAGTTTTGGACAAAAGGGGAAAGGAGAAGAAAGAAGGGGAGGCGGCAGTAAAGGAAGGAGGGAGGGGGTGGGCAGAGGGGAAGAGAGAAGAGGGGAAGGGGCGAGCAAAGGGGAAGGCAGCAAAAGAGGGGGGGAGAAGAAGAGGAAAAGAAAGAAGGGCCGAGAAAGGGAGGGAGAAGAAGGGGAAAGGCGGGCAGCCATGGGAGAGGGAGAAAGAGGAAGATGAAGAAGGGAGAGAGAAGAAGGAAGGGGGTGGCGATGGGGGCGAAGAAGAAGAGGGGGCGGCGGTTGGCGTGAAGAAGAAAAAAAATTTATGATTAAGATTTTGAAAAAAAAATATAGTATTATTAGAAAGGGTATTTTAGTAATTTTAAAAATTATTATCATTTTTGCAAATAGGTCCTTAGGATTTACAAACTCTAAAATTTCTCCAAATTTATATACGAATTTTACAGATTATCCATAAATATTTTTGAGTTTTCAAATTAATCCTTAAATCTTTCTCCAAACTTTTTAGAAATTATATTTTTACCCAATTTTTTTTAGAAACTCCCTTTTATTTTGAAATTCTGTTTCAACCAATATTTTCAAAAACTTCATTTTTAGTCCCTAAAAGTTTCAAAAATTATGATTTGACCCCTAAACTTTTCTAAAATTACAATTTGGTCCAAACTTTTCCAAACTCGAAAAATTTCCTTTTCATATTTCAGAAGTGTTCCCAAACCTTTTAAAATGCCAAATATTTCCTTTTAACTTTTCAAAAAGTCATTCTTTTTCATTTATATGGATTATTTTTTTATTTAAACCAATTATTTAATTTTGTCTTTTAAGGTTATGATTCATTGAATAATTTTAATGTAGGAAAGAAGGATTTCGGGAGCTAGTTTTCCATGCAATTTAGCACACATTTAGCTTTTGAGGTGGGAGTTCTAACCATATTTATTTAATTATTTATTTCTTTTTAATTACATGTTATATGTGCTATTTATTCTATATTTAATTGTGCACTTTTAAATACTACTATGGTATGTGTACAATGTCTTTATAATTGCGCATATAAATGTCTATTGCATATGTCATCAAATAATAGAGGCTTAGACCCAATAAAACAGATATTTAAACAAGGGTTTTAGCTCAATTAAACAAGAGTTTTTGACTCGATGACATATATTGATCATTTATGATTATATGATATTTTTAATATGTATATCCTTGTAAAATGTGACATTTTACTCTCACTGAGTACTTTGTATTTAACCCATGTATTTTATTTTTTCTAAAATCGTTTAGAGACTAATGGGATTGTGATGCGAGAATAGAGGATGACCAATCATTTATTAATTTTGAATTTGATTTAAATTATGTTCTTGATTTCGAACTAAAAATATTTATGTTATGTTTAGTTTTACTTGGTTATAAATATTTTTATTTTGGAAAAGTTTGTTTTGGGGTTTCAAATTTATAATTTGGTACTTATTTGGAGTTAAGGATTTTGATTCAATATTTGAGAATTTTGACTATTTTAAAATTAGAATTGTTCATTTGGCTTTAGTATTATATTATATTTTCTATTTTGAGTATTTTTGAAAAATTTGAAATGTTATAGTGTTTTATTTTTTCATTTATCATTATTTCTCTTTTTTATTCTCAAGTTTTTGATAAATAAAAATTATCTCTTCATCTCTCCAAGACACGGAAGAAAAGAGATGAGAATGTCTTTGGTTTTAGAATTTTAAAAATAAAAAGGTCATAGTTAGGGGTATTTATTTTTTATAAAAAAACTATATATTTATCTTAATTTTATTTACTTTAATTTGTCTGAAAATATGTTTAACGACTTATAATTAGAACATGTTAACATTTCATTTGAAAAGAAAAAAATTAATTAAGATCATGGATGCTAAAGTATGAATCTCCAGTTCCCGCATTGACCTGAAATATCCAAGTAATGACTCTTGAATGTCTAGGTCGGAGTGGGTCGTAAGGACAAATTTCTAGTTTCATGTTTCATTAACTATTTCTTAGCTTCCATCAACAATCTCATTATAAATATAAAAATAAAAATAAATTGCATTTTAGTTTACATTTGTCATCAAAGATTTCATATTTTGATTTTCATTATTACAATCAGTTTATAATATTAGTCTCATTTGAGACTTGTATGAGATGTTTTATTTTTTTTTTAAAAAAGAGAGTTTACTTAGTAGTAAAAATAAATTATTATTATATATCAAAACTTGAAAAATAAAAGAACCAAATAATGTCACAAAAAGATAGAAAGTAACATTGAAAAGAAAATAATCAATACATTTTGATATTTTAAAGAAACATAAATTTAGAGAGGAAACAAATCTTGCAAAGAAAGTAATATTGTGAATTGGCAAAGAAAAAATATAATAGATTTTGATTTTTTTAAAGAAATAAATAATTTTTCAAAAAACAAATCTTCAGACAAAAGTAATACTGTGAATCAATGATAGCATTTAATAAATACTTTTTAAACCAAAAACATGTAGGTTAATATGCACCTAATGGAGTTTTTTTTTTACCTCTTTAAATCTTCTTTTTAAAATTGACTACGTAAATAGACTGTAATTTTAGCCACCAATTTAGGTTGAAGGCATTTGTTTAATGGGTTCTCTTCTTGTTGTGAAATAACACAAAATCAATCCTCTTCACATGCCAAAGTCATAATTTGTTTTTTAAAAAAAAAGAATTTTTTTTCCTTACCGTCATGATCTAATCATCATATTTGGTATTTGCCGCTAGCAAGACTTTGGTCGATTCATAGGAACTGAATTCCAAAATTTTATTCAAAGATTTTGCAGTTTAAATAATGATGGAGAATTGGATGAACCCACCAAATGAGAGTGATACTTTGCCCGGAGAAGTCGAAAAATGAAAAGTTTGATGTGAAAGAGCCATTCAGTTACAAATCCATTACCAATGAAAACCTTGGGATTGGTGGGCAAAGTTACAATAGCAGTTGACTATTGCACTCAAACTCATGTGATGGAATTGCTTGTCTTTTACCCAACTTTTTTGAGTCTTCTCTTGAGTAGGCAGAGTTGCAACCCATTTTTGCACAAACTCTTACTGAAATCGATGTGGACAAGCGTGAAAATGGTGTTCTCATCCAACCCACATGTCTTGCACGATCCCCTTGGCATTGCATGCTGCTCCATTGATCTCATATTTAATGTGATGGGTTACTCACTTTTTCTTGTACCATACTTTTTTGCCTTTTGTAGACAATATCAATTCCAATCAGTCTCCTCCATTTCATTCCCTTGATTGAATGAGAACTGCAAGAATGAAATTCTATTACTCTTTTTTCTGCAAGAAAAAGGTCAGCTTTGTCAAATTCCTCATTTTTACTTTCTTCATGGTATTGGGTCCTTCTCTTTTGTTTGGATTTTGAGAAATTTTCTCTCTTTCTTGAATTTTAACTGGCAGACATTGGCTCTTGGATTATGGTTGGTTTGGTTATGCGGGATTTTCTTGATAGTGGTCTCCTTTTATGCTGCTCATCAGATATTGCCCTCTTCTATTAAGGATCAAATCATTTTCACCAACAGTTTTGATGATCCCATTGGTCCTAAAATTACTATCTTTACAGTACCAAGGCCATTTCATGGTTCCGTTGGGGAAAGGCAAAACCTTGCAATCAGATCATGGCTTGGTTTAGCGCCAGATGTCAGTGTTGTCCTTTTCAGTCAAGATCTCTCTGCTTTCTCTTTTGCAGGTGCCTTTGGTTCGAGGGTGTCAGTCGAACCCAATATTGATTTCACGTAAGCGTTTTGTGCCAATGTATTGCTTTTTATCTTTAAGACTTGCTTTGAACATGACTATCTGGTTTATCTCTTTTTTGGTATTATCTGTTGCCAATAGACATATATATATATATATTAAAGCACATCTTACACACGTAATAAGATAATAGTAGTACTTTCATTCCGTATGTATCGTTCTATATATTATCTTTGGAGCTCTATTTACTTGTCTTGTTCATCTCTTTTTCTTTAATCTGTATAGCCTCTCTTTTTTAGCACAATTCGGGACACAGATTAAGATGATGTTAGAAGAGAAAAAGTTTTGTAAGTACTGCTGTGTTTTCTGCCAATTTACCTACTTAAGAAACAGGTTGAGAAAGAGAACCAAAACAAAGGCAAATTTGAATAATGAAACTGGAATTTCTAGAGTTGGTTCTTTCTCATGGCTTGATTTGTCCTGCTTCCTAAGAAAACTTGTGCCGGAAAAAATATCATAGTTAATTGACATAATATTAGACTACTCTATGATTGGTACAGGAAAAATGGTTGTATCGATCTGGCCCTATTAGTTTTGCTTTAGACGGGAGGATGAAGTAAGAGAAAAAATGAATTGATAAGCTGCGAATTGTTTAGAGAATGTGCATGTCGTTCACTCAGAGGATTGCTGAAGGAAGCACATTTTTGGAAGTTTATAGCTGGAAAGAACTTTGATAAGGAGATATAGCTATCAACTCTCTAGAGATCATTGAACTGGCTTTTAGCTATGGTTGATCATTCACTGATATACTCTAACAGGTCTCAGTCTTTATTATCTTAGGCCTGTTGAAATAGTGCGATAGACATGCAAACCATAGAATTGTAAAAGATATATTTCAAATGATGAGAGAGAGATAGAGATCAAACCTATGCTCTAGAAAGAATAGATGATTGAACATTATAGAGTGAATCTAGACCAAAAAAACCATGATTTTCAGTTGATAGTTATTTTCTGATTTTGCATCTTGAACTAAAGCTTTCAAATTGGCACAAGAAATTGCACATACAATTTCTCATCGGCATTTGTTTTTATATAGGTTCCTGGATACTCCATTTTTCCATTCAATGGTTGCAAGAGCACAGGTGTCATCTTCAGATATTTCTGTCCTGGTTGATTCTGAGATACTTCTCTTTCCAGACTTCATTTCCACTTTGAGATGCACTCACAAACTTGATCATGACTGGTTCCTTGTTGCTTTGTCACAAGACATTCCCTACTTTCCTTTTTACTTGGATGCAGATGGGAAATACTGGCTAGCAGATGATGGAAAGAGGGTTAAACAACCAAAGGTATGAAGGAAAAACTGCAACAGATTTGGACTTCATGGGCCCATTTTTTTTGTGTATAGTAGAACTTGGCGACAAGGATTTCTATTAATCTTGTACTTCAATCAGATGCAGGAGTTTGTCTCTCAGAATTTGGAGATGGCATTTTGCAGAAAAAGAATGCTTTTGGCATGGAACAATGGAGATCTTCCTCTACATAAAGGAGTCCTCCCTCCTTTTTTGTATGGAAAAGGGCTTCATAACCATTGGATTGTAACAGAAGCCTTATCATCTGACTATAGGTTTGTATTTGATGCTAGTTCATCCATCTCAAATATCTATGTAAATGATCTTGATCATAAGTATCATCGGTTGGAAGAGGCTTCAAATGTTTCAGCTCTAGAAAAGAGAAGTTGGGAGTTTGCAGGAAATATTCTGCTGGGAATTATTTATGGATCATTTCATTTCCACGAAGCTAATTATTCTAATCTTTTTAAGTTCCTTAAATGTGGTGGGCAGTATCTTTTTGTGAATACTGTCCAGAACATTGTTTATCCACTGGGAAACCAGATGTCATTTAGATTAAGGAGTAAAGGTATACCTACGTCAACAAAGGAAGAGGAGATTCTGAGTTGTATTGATTTGATGAACTCATATGATGGGGCAAAGAATTGCTCTCTGGAGAACAAATTGCAGTGGCCTCAATCAGTTTCCCTTCCACTCTCCCTAGAGGGTCTCCTCACACTGCGTGCAGATATAAATAAGACTATTGTGCTAGCAGTTGCTGGGTATAGTTATAAGGACATGCTTATGAGTTGGGTATGCAGACTACGCCAGCTCAAGATTTCAAATTTTTTGGTCTGTGCTATTGACCGTGAAATCTACAAGTTCTCTGTTCTGCAGGTGACATGGTTTCTTTATCTCTTGCTTTTCTACATTAGAATATTCATCTCTCCAGTTACCTAATGGTCTAACTAAAATCCACTTTTGCTTAAAAACACATCAATTTAAACTCAATTGCAGAGAACCGTGTATTGCGTAATTTACATTTAAGTGTTTTTAAGCTTTAGAATTCTCTCCTCCCTTGCTCCATCTTGTAATAACCTAAAGAAATAAATGCACTGCTAGGGCCTTCCTGTTTTTGAGTATGCAAATGTTCCAACCAACATCAGCTTTGACGACTGTCATTTTGGAACTGAATGCTTTCAGAAAGTAACCAAGGTTAAATCCAGGATAGTCTTGCAGATACTGAAGCTCGGTTTCAATGTACTCATGAGCGATGTTGACATCTATTGGTTCAAAAGTCCATTGCCTTTGCTTACTTCTTTTGGGCCTGCAACTTTTCTTGCACAATCTGATGAGTATATGATAGCAGGTATTTATCTCAAGTATCCTCTGTAGAAAATGAGAACATTTATTTTCAGCTATCACACTTTATTTGCGTGTCGTGTTATTTCTTGATTGAAGGTTGGTCTCTTTAGCTTTCTTCTTACGGCTTATATATATGGGTTATGCTTTCAGGACCAATAAACTTACCACGACGCCTCAACTCTGGCTTCTATTATGCTCATTCAGACAGTGTAACAATTGCAGCATTGGAGAAAGTAGTGAAACATGCCACAAATTCAAATCTTTCAGAACAGCCAAGCTTTTATGACATGCTTTGTGGTGAGGGAGGGTCCAATCGTGTAGGCGATAACAGATGCTTAGAACCCAAAACGAATTTGACAGTTCATTTTCTGGATCGAGATCTCTTTCCGAATGGTGCATACCAAGACTTGTGGCAGCAAAGAAATGTGAGAGAAACCTGCATGAAGAAGGGCTGTTTCATTCTCCATAACAACTGGATTAATGGGAGAAGGAAAAAACTAGAGCGCCAGGTTTTATCAGGATTGTGGGAATATGATTCTAGTATAAGAATGTGTGTCCATAGTTGGCATAAGAGCAAAGTTGCAAATTACTTCTGAAGTAGGTCAGGTCCCTTCATCGCTTATCTACTCATAAAACTTTGGTTTTCACGTGGTGATGATGTCAAGGGAGCATATTTTTGGACTGACACGACTATTCTCCTAAACCCTTGGATTTGCCAATGATTTCTTGTGGGAAAATGATGAATTGCAGTAGCCGGCCAGGAAAAAAACAAGAGCAAAGCTGCCATGACTATGCGGTTAACCATAATGAAGATAAAGTCCAATCAAGTTCCCATTATCTAAGTAGTCAGATCATAATGTTAATCATTTTGAGGTTTCTTGTTCCTTGCAATGTTGAAGAGATGGATTCACAAGTTAGGACTAGTCAGGCACATGGAGAAGGAATCGAAAAGGCAGAAGCAAACCAGAGTGAAGGCAGTTTCACTTGACTTAAGCAAAGTTAGAAACAACACTGTGCGGATAGTTCATGCAGGAGGCAGTGAGGAGCTATATCATGATATAATTCCTGCATCTCTGATAATGGAAAAGAACCCTGGGATGTGTGTTGGCCGGCCAGAAATCTTCAAACGTCCCCTTGAATCTCTAATTTCTGCAGAAGACTACTTGATACCAGGGCAAAAGTATTATCTAATACCATGTAGTACCTATGAGAAATTGAAGCATAGACACAAGAGGAAGTTGAAGCAGTTATCTTATAGTAATGAGGAACCAATTTTGGCTATAAAAGATGTTGCTGATGTAGGTGCAGAGTGTTCAGATGGATCTCCTTGTTCAGCAAAGGACTTCTATGTCTCCAGAGAGATGTGGTTCATTCGTTCGCAAAGAAAATCTGGCAAAGAGAAGGGGCCATTTATCCCTCCAATCCAAAAGACAAGAATGAGGAAGGACCTGGAGTGGGAGCCCAGTCTCAGTTCCATACAGGAAATTTCTCCATGAAGATCTCACCAGATTCTGGACAGCCATTTGCTATAAACACCTTCTGGTATGTAGACTTCTTTATGCTGCCAATTTTTCTTATTGTTTTACCTTGGTTAATGAAAGCCTCAAAACCCATTTATGCTCTTGATTTGTAGATCAGAAAAGCTTCAAGATCCAAATTTTTATGCCCTTTCTGCTATCGGTCTCAGTGCAAGTATTGTTTCCTGTCTAATGGTGATATTTGAAAATTCATATACGGTAGAAATTTGCAAAGAAAAAAGCTTGAACCTTTTGAGAAATCCATGATGGCATGTTTCGGACATCACAGAAATTCTTCTATTGATTCCCACCAAGATACTTGATAAACTAACAAACACAATACACCAAAGTTTTTTCCCTAATTAGGATACTTCATTTCAACATTTCCAGTGGCAGGCAACAGTTGTGCTATCTGAACTTCAGGTTCTGTTCATGCTCAATTTACATCGAAACTTGTGCTAATAACAGCATATGAGAGACTTTCTTAGATGTCTCAAGATTGGCAAGAATGAAACTTGGTACTGTTCTGCTTGAGCATGGTTAGAGGAGGTTCAAAAAATTCTATTTGTTTTGCAATCACACAAAAAAATCAACTGTGATTCTCAAATTACCGCAAACACTGAAGTTTGCATGACAACCTTAAAATGTATACTCATAGGATGTAAGAAAGCAGCTTGGTCAAGAGCCATGTGTAGATTACAGCAAAGCTTGCACCTGCGGGAATTGTAACGGCCCAAGAAGTGACGATTTCCCTCACTGTTTCTGCTCTAACGCTGTTAAGTCCCCTAGCAAATCCCACTCCCATTACTGCTCCCACCAGGGTGTGGGTAGCTGAGATGGGTAGTCCCAGCTTAGATGCAAACAAAACCACAGATGCAGCTGCAAACTCTGCTGCAAACCCTCTAGTTGGTGTTAATTCCGTTATCTTCTTTCCAATGGTTGCAATAACTCTATATCCCCACATGGTCAACCCTGCAACAATTCCAAATCCTCCCCAAGCCAGAACATCATTGGGGATAACAATCTCGGCTCCGCTTGCACCTCCCTGAAGAATAGATAATGCTGCAGCTAAGGGACCTATGGCATTGGAGACATCATTTCCTCCATGAGCAAATGACATGAAGCAGGCAGATAGAACTTGCATGTAGCCAAAGACTCCATAGACTATCTCTAGTTGGGTACCCGTAGGACCTGCAATATCAGAGAGAAAACCAATGTTCTTGGCATGACTATCCTCATTTGTTTCCCCCTCTCTTGACTTGACGAGTAGGTGACCAAGTTGCCTTTGGATAACTTTGTAAACTATAAATGCACCAACAGTACCACAGGCTAAAGCCTGGGCAAGAGCCACAGGGAGTGTCTTGCTTAGAGGGAAAGCGGCAAAAGAAATTCCAGTAACACCAACGAAGACAGCTACCGGTGCAGCTGCAGCCGCAGCTTGTCCTGGATTTGGAGCACTGTAAACAAACTGAAAATAGTGTAGAAGGTTAGTAGGGTAAAAAAACTACGTACAACATAGTTGGACAGAAATCCTATTGTTCTTTAATCTCAATTTTTTAGGGGCAAAGTCACTGAATCAGAATTAAATCTGTTACAAGTATATCTAAGGTGACTCAGTTTTTTAGTCAAAATGCTTTTCTTGACAACAGTTCATTATGTTTTTTTATGACCACATTGAATAAGGTCTGGAAAGAAACATTCTTATTGGAGTATGACGGATTCAAGTGCATACCCTACGGATGCATTTGTAGACAAGAAATGACACCATTGCTCCCAGTATAGGTGAGAATACCCATGAGGAGGTTACTCTTGCCAATGAACTCCAGAAGACAGCTCCAGTTCCACCATAGACGAGGCCAAAACCAACCATGGATCCTACAATACAATGAGTTGTAGATACAGGCCAGCCATAGTATGATGCAACCTGAGAAGAATATTATGTATCAGGATGTTGGAAAATGTAACAACATCAATCTGAATATAAGCTCAGTGAATTGTTGAACCACACCTATGTAGCGGGATAGCGGGAACCACTGCCTAGTATGTTATGATAGCACAGTTCAGTTTGCTGCTTCCCATAATGTGGCATGCCATGATGAATTTGGATGATTCAGTTTTAGTTGTAAGAAAAGTTATGTCCTTACTTTCATTGTTAAGGTCTTACAGAGGATGCACCATCTCCATTCAAACTAACACTGGTTTAAGGCCTGAATCTTGTGCAAGAGATTCTCATGATGGTTGTTCTCCCAGTTTTTAGCAAGAGTTTTTCACCTCTTACCAGGTAGTGTGTTGTGTGCGTGTGTTCCTTTTTTAAAAATAAATAAATAAATTACTGTTGGAGCTTAGGCAAGCAAGAAAACTAAGTAGATATTTGAAATTTATTCTGATGCACAAGGAAGGTAATGGAGTATAATTAAGGAATTCAATCATCAGGAGGCTGGAAGCCATTGTTACAAATATTTCAGAGAATCAAAACTTCAGGCACGGAAATCACAGTTTCATATTTTTATCAGTCAAGAATCTACATAATTCCTTGAAAATGCCCAAATTTTCTTGCAGCTTCAAGTATTACTGTACTTAATCTGTGTTCCCTGTCTAAATTCTTGTAATTACAGTGCCTAAGAGTGAATTACGGATCAATATCACCGGAATTATCTCAAAACATCCCCATATTCCATATTCCTAGAAGAAATCAAAGCTAACAGTACAGTTCTCAGACCTTGAGATAGATTCTAAATATTCAGCTGAGTAGTTCTTATTCCATTATCAGAATTGATAGCTACTCTAGCATATAATCACCAACTAAAAAATTTTGCTCTTCTGTATATGCGGATAAAAAAACGAAATCTGAGAAGAAAATGAAATTACAAACCATTTCAAACTATTTTTCTCAATCATAAACAGAAAAGAGCTCCTGATTAAGCACGATGGAAGATATTTGGAAAATAGTTTGTTTTGATGAAATCTTTATGGTCTTCATATATCAACTTTCGCACTTGAACAACACTAGTATGTTCTGAAGCAGTAAAAACCATAACAAAAGCAAAAAGATACCTCATGTTGTCAAAGTATAATACATGCCAAGACCCAAGAGTGATAAAGATACTGTAGCATTTTCTTTTTAAGATTTATGAGACCTTAAATACTTGGGATTGTGTTTAAACCTAGTCCACTCAAGAAAGATAAGATTTTTAAAAATGCACCTGCAACCAAGTTCCAGCAGCAGCCAAAGAAGATAGAAGCCCAGCAAAGAGCAAAGAGTCCTTTCCGTTAAAAACATTAGCAACAAGAATTCCCTTCTGCATTGTACTGGTAACATGTGTGCCCATGAGCAATGCCCCAGAAAATTCCAAAACTCCTGCTATCAACACTGCCTGCCGGAGCGATAAAGCACCAGAACCAACTGAAGTACCCATGGCATTAGCCACATCATTTGCTCCAATGTTCCAAGCCATGTAGAATCCAAACAACAGAGTGGCATATGACAACAGTTTAATCTTCAATCCAACACCCTGACTCAAAGTCTTCATTAAAAATGGAAAAGTAAGAGCAGCCACTGCTATGCATACTGAAATGGCAGCTGCTGTTTTTGAAGATATCTGAAAGGCCTGAGCCAATCCAGGCAAGTCATCATCTGACTTCAAATCTTCTTGATGTCCCCTGCTTTCAATTCCCTCACCTTCTTGACCTTCAGCAAAAGATGACAAGGCAGCATAAGGTTGTGTGAAGCCAGAGTTCCTTGGTCTTAATAGCGAAAGAGATGGCTTGAGCAGACGTTGCTGAGGCTTCAAAATTAGTGCATCTTTCTTAGGACATTGGGCTTCATTTGCAAAAGCACAATTCCTCTGTCTGGGCAGGAACAGATTAGAATTCTGAGCCAAGAAGGCTTCTGGTGCAGTCCTGTTTCTAGATGATGATAAGCAGTAAGAGGAAGTCATGACTTATTTGAAAAATAACTTGTACTCGTGAGAAAGAGAAAATGAGGAGCAAGTGTGGGAGAATTAATCGGGTAGATTCCTGGCCATGGAATGTAGAGATGGAGGAGGAGAGAAGGAAGTAGTTGGAAGAAGAGAAATTCTTCAAGAGAGTTCATTTTCTTGGTCTTACTTTTTTTTTTTTTTTTTCTTTGGTGGAAAAGGGAAGGAGAGAAATGGGATTTGTCAGCTTGTTGCGGTTGAAAGGAATGAGTGGTGGTGGTGTTTTTAGGAGGGCATTACACATACAGTATCCACTAGTTTTAACTTAAAAATCCACTTGCTAATATAGTAGATACCATATCCACAACTAATATAGATCCTTTAGGACCTTAATCAAGAGGCAGAAGGAGAGGAGCCCAAAAGAATCCTTTTCGTCTTCTTCTCTTTCTCATTTATTCCTTAACCCATATGGGATTATCCATTTTATATTTCAGTTAATGATGTTTATGCATTAAGGTCTCTTTCAGGCTTTCAGCCTTTATTTCTCAATAGAACTCTGAAAATTACCCTGCACAAAAAAAAATGCTGTAATTCTGAAAGTGAAAATCTCTCCTTATATCCAAGGTGTTTCAACAATCAGATAAAGAAACAAAAACGGCTGAATTTACAAGACTGCTTTGTACTTATTTCATAGCCAATATTGGATTTAAGGCCGAAGGCTTGACAGAAACAGAATAACAGACAAAATGGTTTCTGGATATCATCTTTTTCATGGATATTGTTGCCTCCCAGCTAAAAAATTCAATATTTTTCTCCAGCCTTATAATTTTTCTGGAGTATAATTCACTCTTTTTTTACTTATAGCACCAATAGATTGTTTGATAGGGATTAGCGATAATTCACTGGCTATGTTGTCTAGCACTATCCCAGCTGCCAAATGACGGAGAATGACAAGGAATTGTCATGCTATCCCTGATTTTTAGAATTCAGTATTGATTAATTCTTAGATTATAAATAAACAACAATTTCAGGAACCAAAAGAAAAGAAAGAATCCTTGGATGCTGTCTACAAAGGGAAGTTCATTTTTCCAAAAGAGTGAAGATATGTTCAATGAGGTTACTAATGTCCAACACATTTGAGTTTACAAAAAAGAAGAGTTTTTCTAAACCTGAGCTTGAACACTACAGGTTGTGAAAACCAATTATCATGTCCTCGGACCAGGATCAGTGATGACTGATATTGTTGAGATTTTAGAAGTCTCCACCCGGTCCCTGTAATTACTGGGCTGAAACTTAGATGAGGAGAAATCATCTGAGGAAGAAGGCAGTTTCAAACTCATCAATGAGGACAATACGTCCTGCATTGATGGCCTCATTTTAGAGTCAGCATCACAGCATGCTAAACCCAATTTCAGGACCATTTTCATGTCATCAACCTTGTACTCCCCAGCAATTCTCCAGTCTGCAGCTTCAATAAGTGTGTCCTCTTCCTGAAGCATTCTCAACCAGTCAACCAACGTTTTATTATTTTCGGACAACACTTCTGTTGGACTTCTTCCACATGCTATCTCCAGCATTACCACGCCAAAGCTGTAAATGTCACTGGCCTTAGTTGAAGCAGCTTTGACTAGCTCAGGAGCCATGTATCCAATGGTTCCTACCAAGTGTGATGTCAACGGTACCTGTCCAGGCTTGCAAAGCTTAGCAAGCCCAAAATCTCCTAATCTTCCTCGCATATCTGCATCTAGTAATATGTTACTAGACTTGATATCTCGATGTAGCACCAAATGATCCCAGCCATTGTGCAAATAATTTAGGCCTTCAGCAACATCCAATAACACGAGAAGTCTTCTTTCCCAACTAAGTGTTGTATATTTATTAAAAATCCAACCGTAAAGGCTTCCATTTGGCATATAATCATAAACAAGAAACATTTCATTTCCTCTCTTGCACCAACCTCTCATATGAACCAAATTCTTGTGCTGCAGCCTCCCTATACTTGAGATTTCTGCCATGAATTCTTTGAAGCCTTGACTTGAATCGCGACTTATGCATTTAACCGCGATCGTGCTATTGTTTGCCTCTGTTCCTTTAAACACACTTCCAAATCCTCCAGATCCCAGTAACAAATCTTCTGAGAATCCATTTGTTGCTTGTGCTAGCTCTTCGTAGGAGAACCTATGAGGCCAATAATCAAGCTCCCAGCTTTGAACTTCATCGTCATCTTTGCCTCGTATCCTTCTTCTGATACAAAACCAGTAAAATCCAAAAGAGGATATTAATAAAGCCAAAACTGAAATGACTACAATCCCAACAATAAGTCCTAATGACAGGGCGGAGTTTGATGAAGTTTCCGGTCTAAAAACAGGCAAATTTGATGTGTTCATATCTCTAGGTGCACCTTCATCTGATAGAGTCCAAGCCAAAATCCTCTGTGTCTCTAACCATGTGGCTCGAGAAGCGGAAAATCCAACATACACATTCCCAATAATATAACTGGCAATAACAGGGCTATAGAAACTGATCAAGGGCTTTGATGGTTTTGGCATTCCTACTGGAGCTATAGAGATATTGATTCCCAAATCAATTCCATCAAAATCTATCCAAGCTTGGATGTTATTTCCACTGCGCATAGTAATAGGTACAAACTCACCTGTGGTGGAATTGTAGTATCCAGCCTCCTCGGAAGTAACAGATTCAACAATATTAAGATTTATTCCAATGTGATTATCATTGAGGTCACCAAACTCAGGATTCTTTCCACAGTCAAATTCAATGACCAAGAGGTGACCGACAGAAAGAACACCCCCTGAGTCAGAGAACAGTCCAAAGTAATACCCATTTGGGGAACCAGGAGGGACTGTATCATTGGTAATGACAAAAGCAAAACCAAAGCCAGGATCAGTACTAACCTCAGAGACAATGGAGAATATGAATGAAGTTGAGAAAGATGCAATCTTCATGGCTGTGCTTCTTTTGGGAATAATATAGGGGTTGAAACTCCTTCCCATGGAATTTTTTTTGTCATTGCTTGTTAATCTAATGACAGAATAAGAATCAACACCAGCATCACCAGCAAAAAGGAGATCATTTGGAGAGAAAGAATTGAAAAGAAATTCGTAACTAACTAGTGGGTAGGCATGGAGAAGAATCAGAAGAAGAAACAACTTCAACATGATTTGCCTACTGATTGAAAGTTGAAACTACTTTGTCAGAAAGGTATTATAAAAAATGTAGGAAAAGGTCATTGGCGACATAGGTGGCCGGTCAGTGGTGGTTAAAATTCTTAGAATATAGATATTTTGCAGAAGGTATATTTTTCTCTATTAATTTGGTCTTACACAATTATGAGAAAATTGAAATCAACAAAAAAAGAAGAGGTTTGTTAGATGCATAGATCTGACTACAATACAATATGTAGGTGAACTTTTTAAAATATTTTTATTTTTAAAATAATTTTACACACAAATCGAAAGTCACATGTATTGTATTTTAATTCTTGACTTTTGGAATCAAATATCTTTTTTATTATATTTCATTTTTAATATTCATATATGATTAATTTAAAGTTATTCAAGAAAATGTCATTAATTTACTATATCTCTTTAGTATAGTTAATATTTTTAATAGTAGATAGAAACTTATTAATTGAGCCAAATAGATAAGATAACATAATAACACTGTATTTTATTATTGATTGATCTATAAACACAATTGGTATGAGAATATTTTGATTTTTTTGTATGAGGTCCGATAAATATACAACGTTTGTGAGCTTTTTTTAGTTTTATGTAACATTTTTAATTTAAAACTTATGTATCATTTTTTCAAACTTATATATCATTTTTCATCTTAATTAACATTTTTAAATATTAATACATAGTGTTGATAATAAATATCAATACGTAATAAAAAATAAAAATAGTAAATAATACTGATCAACATAGGAATAAGTGTATACTCATAATATATTATTGTTATTAGAATAATATTATTAAACGATAATATTTAAATAACAATAATATTATAATATGATATTAATAATATATCATTTTATGATAATAATAATTATATTGTATTTATAATACTAAAATTATATTATAGTAAAAATTATATGTAAACATAAAAAAAATACATAAATTTGAAACTTAAATGATACATAAGAATGAGAATAAAAATTATATTATAACGAAATATTACATAGCATCTTATCTATTTAATCCAGTTAATAAGATCATCTCGACTATTAAAAATATTATTAATAATACAAACATCTTGTAAATCAGAAGAAAAAAATTGAATAACTTCAAATGAATTTTTAAATAAAAATTTAAATGATTGTTCATAATCATTTTATTAAAAAAATGCACAACTCAAGAAGTTACGTACCAAAGCAAGGTGCGTGGGAACTACATGTGTAAAATTTCTATTTTAAAAAGAATATTTTTTTAAAAAAATCACCATTAAAATATATAACATTTAATAAATAAATGACGTGCTACATTTAAAACCAAACTGACTTTTCTGGGGTTGACAAAAGCTGCAGTAATCAACTCCCGCTTTTTCTGACTGTTGTTTAAAATTAGTCTTACCAGGAAATTGGGAGGAATGCGTCAAGCCGTCAACAATGGCGCCTTAGCCTCTCCATTCATTTGAATAAAAGAATGATAGTAAGATTATAATTTTATCTCTAAAAATAATTCTTTTATTATTATAGTGAGACCATCAAACACAGCGTAACTTCAAAAGAAAGAAACGGTAATTAGGGGTGAGTATTCGGTCTTCGGTTTGATTTTCGGTTTGAAAATTTGGTCTATTCGATTTTTGGTCTTTTTCTGATGAAGATCGAACCAAATCGTAATGTTTATAAGATCGAAAAACCGAAGACCGAAATATTTCGGTTCGGTCCAATTCGGTTCGGTCAAGACCGAAATTCTATTTTATATATATTTAAAATATAATATTTACATAAAATTTACATACCATTCATAAAAATAAAAATAAAATCATTTCATTATATGAAATTCTTGTATCATTTGCAAGATTTTTATCAAGAGAAAAAAAAATTATGAAATTAGAAAAAAAATGATTAATTATTATTTTTATAAAAATAGTAATTCGATCTTCGGTCCAATTCGGTCTTTAAAATTGAAGGCCGAACCGAAATAATTTTATTTCTTCAAACCGAATTGGATTGGATTGTTTGATCGAAAAACCGAACCAAATTTTAAAATCCAATCCAATCAAATCCAAATAATCGGTCCGGACCGAATAGTGCCCACCCCTAACGGTAAGCAGTACGATAACTACTACTCATTAATCAAAATTTATTATCCTTAATTATAATATAATATTTTTTATTTTTAAAAATTAATATATATGTTATTTCAAAATTCACACTTTTTTATTAAAATTGAGAAAGATAAAACAAATATTATTTTCTGAAAAATACTAAAATAAATAAATAAGAGTCTAATAGGAAGTAAAATAATTTCTTAATGTGCATGTTATAAAAAATGATTGAATGAGTAATAGTAATAGTGTATTTCAAAAGAAACGTTAACTAATAATTTATCCATCTTATTTCAATTATTCTATTTCATTTCAATTGTTTAATTTCTAATTTTTGTATATTGTTTACACTTTTACTATTGTTATTAATGAAAGATTTGAATGACTTGTTTATAATATATTGGATAGTGTATTTTTTTAAGAATGATTAATATTTATGTACTAACTATTAAATTGAGAATAATTTTAAAAATTTAGTAGTATAATTATCATTTTTAAAATTTGTATTAATTATTATGTAAATTCAAATTTAACAATTAAAATGAGACTGAAGAAATAATAAGTATAAATAGTGTGTGGAGAGATTATAAATTTTTTGGCTGAATTGAAGCAGCGATTGATGGTTGCCTAAATAATCAAAAGAAACATGTGAACCTTGTTATATATATATATATGAACAAGTCAAGAAAGCATAATAATTCTGTAGTTGTAGACGGTAGCAGTGGGAGGAATAATGATAAATAGATAGGGATACAGTTTCTCTTTTCCTTTTTCTTCGGCGTTGGTTTTGGGCCCAGGTACGTTTCAGATAGTGCTCCAGTTTGGGCCAAAATTACCTCATTATTCCTCATAAATATGTACTGATAGTGCCACTAGTGGTAAGACTTAAATTAAATGGTCTGCCTCTTATGTTCTCTAGTAATGCGCCTATTATTATTATTGGAGCATTGCGGACATACCATAAAAGGGAAACTTCTGTACACGTTTCAAGTTAAACCCACCAAAATTGGAGCCAAACTCATCAAGAGTTTAACAATTCAAACTTTGATTTAATTTACCTACATTTCTATAATATGTATATAGTTTCATACTCAATTTTATAATAAGGTATACTTTATTGATGAGTTCAATTTTCTGTTGTCACATTTTTCATATTTTCTCTCTTTTTTTCTTTTTTCTTTTTTGGCAGTATGTTGAGTTTCTAAACACTATATTATATAAGAAATTCAAAATAAATGTGTGATTTAAATTATTTTAGATTTTGGAAAGCAGTTATACTATTTTTTAATTCATAAATTTACTTGAATTTATGAATGAAATCAGCACTAGAAGAAAAAAAAATCAGTATTTATGGTCTCTTTTCTTCGTGATTACTTCCTTCTCAACTACAATTAGAAAAGTATATATCAAATTTGAATATAACTAGTTCAAAATAATTTATAATGTACCCAAATCCGTTTATATACTGAAATTTTGAATTATAATTTTTTTTTTTGAACAATGAAATAAACATTTGAACTTTAGATAAAAATAAACTCAAATGCGCTCTGAGTAGGATCTAATCTCTTGCAAAAGATTGCATTTCTAGATATGGTGACATAAGATATATTGTATATTATTATCGGTGATACTATATTGTGTACATAACTATATCTCAAAAATGTTAGTAAAAAAAAGAAAAAATTTATACTATTCAATAAGTATTTATTACATTTTTTCAATATTACCCTAACTTGTTTTTTTTTCCTTCAATTTTTATTTCGAGAATATTTAACTGAAGATTTTTTAAAAAAAAAATAAGTAATTTTGACTAAAAATGAAATATTTTTAAAAAATACTTAATTGGTACATAAAAGTCTAATCATATTTTAAAATGAAAATAGTAACGTTTACCTGATAGTGTAGAAGTTAAGGAAGTACAAATATTTTAATTATATATGATCCAGGTAAGAATTTCTTCTTTTATATCTCCACTTTACAATTGAGAATTTTTTTATTTTTAAATGAATAAAAAATGCACGATGGAGCTAG
This sequence comes from Apocynum venetum, assembly GCA_019593545.1. Taxonomy (NCBI): domain Eukaryota; kingdom Viridiplantae; phylum Streptophyta; class Magnoliopsida; order Gentianales; family Apocynaceae; genus Apocynum; species Apocynum venetum. The sequence continues at coordinate 7,096,307 of SRSM01000132.1, forward strand.
TGAGCAGAAGGTGATGTTCGATTTCTAAAACTTGTTTTTTCTTTTAATCTGAGAAAAATGTAAAATTTTAAAAAGTAGTTATCATTTTGTGTGTCACAAAATGGATGTAAAATCAATAAATATTCAAAATCCTCCATAATTAAATGGATTTGATTAACTCATATAAATTAAATGATTTTAAATGGGCATTCATTTATCTTCATCGATTTAAATGGATATTCATCAAATCCAATAAATAATCATTTAAAAAGTCAATAGTTGGTTAATTTCATCAATCAAATATACTAATTACCCTTCTAACAAAAAAATTATAATTTATTATTAATTGTAGTTTCAATTTTTTTTATGATAGCATATAAGTTTTTTTACATGTTCTAATTAAATTTATGTTGTAACATATATTAATTTTCTATATTCGAAAAAAATAATTTTTTTAAAATGTCGATCTCTCTAATATTACCGTAACTAATAGTCACTCCAAATATCAAATAAGTGAACTTGATTTCAAATTCAATTCCAAAGATTCTGTAAATTTATAAATCATTTTCTTCTGCATTCAAGGGCTAAAAAAAAAGAGTGATAACAGAATTTTTACTTTTTCAATTCAAATTAAATATTTTCATATCTATTTTATGATTTTTAGAATTAAATGTTCAATATCAAAATATATATAATTTTTATTTGAAATTATTTTAGTACTAAGATTAAAAAAATTTGATTGAATATAAGTGTAGATAATAAAAATTGCACTAAGAAACTTAATGAATAGAATTACAAATAATTACAATTATATGAATAAATGGTGTACATGAATATCCATAAATCATTTAAACTATTTATAAATGGATCATAAATATATTGGATTTAAATAGATTAATATTCATTTAAATTTATCCAAATGAATTTGCACATCTATATTGCCACATATACTCAAATTTAATATTTTCCTCCAATATATATACCCTTATAATTTGTTTCTCTTTAAGCATTTCTAACTCCGTCCGAAATAAGAAGCAATATTATCTTACTGTAATAAATAAATAATTTAAGTATAAGAAAATAAATCAAAATAAAACTATTCTCAGATAGAGAAGGAAAGGATATTCCCGCAAGGACCGACTCCTTGTCTTTCTAGCATCTACCATTCCAAAAGTTCTCCACACGGAATAACAAAAGGTACCAAACTTTTTCATATTATGAGCAGATTCGGTGGATTGATTTGAGGTACTCCAAAAGATGACAGATGTCAAAATCAAGTAACAATGGAAGGAAATTTGTTATGTTATTTTTGTGTGAAATTAAATGTTTGTGTTTTTAAATGTCTATTTATAAATATTCGCAATCAAATATCTTTTATAAAAAATATATTCACTTTGTTTGTAATTGAATGTTTATTTTTAATTTTAGCTAAAAAATAAGAAAAATATTTGATTTTAATTAACTTATCAAATTATCATTGATATTAATATAAAGAAAAGTGAGACACATGAGTTAGTGAGATGTAAATTCTTTAAATTAAAATGGTAAGTGGTGGAAACCATGAATTAATGTGATATAAATCCCTTAAATACATGAGTTTATTAATGAAACTTTGAATAACAAATATATTTATTTAAGGAAAATAGATATTCAATTTTGGACAAATTAAAATAGATATAAGTACATTTAATTTCGAACGTAAAGAATATTTTTTATTTAAAATTTTATTAACTTTTTAAATTTAAAGTATTATATATATATATATATATATTAATTCATGTGATTTCACGTTAACTTTAATCTCTTTATATCAATTTAAACTTTTAAAGCATTGAGTAAACTCTTTATTAATTCATGTGTTCAGTCTCTACTCCCGCCTATTCATGTACATTCATTGATTATTATTTAAATATTGAGTCTATTATTGAAAATTTATGTTTGACACGCGTAAAAGGACATATGCTAAATGATTAAATTCAACTCATCTCTATCATCCTAAACTTTAGATCATATGAGAATTTAGCATTCACTACTAGTCACATAGTAAATAATAAGGATAAGAATTTTGTGTTAACTTTCTAAAAATTAAAAGTTATCTCATTAAATTAATTTAATTCTTGACATATGAGTAAATCATTATTTTCTATTATGATCCTCGTGCAACCATGACGTACAAAAGAAGCTGTCTTACAATAATAATAATAAATAATAATAAGCACAATTGTAATTAAATAAAAATCACAAGTTATTCATTAAAATAAAAAAATAAATCACTAGGTCCATGTCAGATTTTCTTTAATACAATAAAAAAATATAAGTCAGTATTTGCAGCAGTCACGGTCCATAATAATAATTCAATAGGAGAAAATATTTTCTCTAAAATCATTTATCAATTTAGGAAATGTATATCTATATTGTAAAATTTTAAAATTTCGATTCAAATAATAACCTTAGAATTTTCGTACAAAATTCAAATGATAGAATAAAAAAGTAACAAGTTATGTAATCATCACCCTATCAGTGAGATTTCAAACACTAATTAACTTGAGTGATGCGCAATTCAAATACTGACAATGAGTATGGAAACCCCAGAGAACTTGATCATCTACGTGCATATTTCTTCTTCCCAATTGTTTTTTGGATGTGCATAGAGACGTTATTGGCACTTTCTTTTTTCCCTATCTATGCCTGCCTTCACTGCTTCACATCATCCAACAAAACGACAGCAGTGATAATAGGTCCCCCCCCCCCCCCACACCACTATGGACTTGTTTGGAATTTGAGAGTATATTCTACTCCAATTCCATCTCTGTTTCATAATAGATGTGTCATGTGTGTGGTTCAATTCACTTGCATGCAAAGTGAAAGCTTTAAAATAATGAAAATTTTCATATATAATTTTGTTCCGAATTTCTATGTGCAATGAAAGTAACTTTCATGAGTATATCGTTACGTAATTACATTAGGACTTAAAATTCCTCATATTTCTTTTGGAAATACAACATCAATCAATGCCAACTTCGTCTCTTTCTAATTAAACAAAATGAATCCCACTGTATATATGGAGAAAAATGAGACATGAAACGGTCCAATAATAGAGTCGGTTTTACATATTTACCGACTCTCAATATTTAGTTGATAGTTTTCTCTAAATGATCCCATCCATAATCCCAGATTCTGGCATTCTATGGGCCACCTCGCTCGCATCGCATGCACCTATTATCTAATATCAAGAAGAGCCGGACCAGATGAGTTTTGCCCCACATGAAGGGCAGCATGGAGGGTACTGTCATCTGCCAAAGGATTTGGCTTTTGTATGTCAAGGTCAAACTAGCAAAATGAAAGCCACAAATTTGGTTGTTTTCTTTTCTTGAGATTGCATATAATCTTAGACATGTATTACTAATTTATAGTAAGTACTATTTTGTATTCTACATGTAACAAAGTTATTCGTGCAACGGATATAGTTTGGCATGTCATGAGCACAACATATGGTATTGTTCTTTAATTTGCTGTGTAAGAGAACTATTTGTCGAGAGTTTCAGACTTTCCAATCTGGTCGGTACGAACGTTAGGCTTGTCTAGATAGTTCCACGATTCGAATCCTTATTTGTTTGTTACAAATTAGTTATCCTTGTCCTTACCTTGTCATAGCAAGTGGAAATTACAAATCCAAATTCACACAAAGCTTTGAATAATAAATGAAAATTCATGATCAGTCTTGGCCCTATTATAATATTCCCCTAGATTGGTCAAGTTCTATACTTTTGTTTGAGAATTTAACCAAAACAATTCATATTTTTATATTTTTATTCAAAATTACCTAAATTATTAAAAATTTTATCAAAATAAAAAAATTGTTAGTGTGCAATTTTCAATGTAACTACTAGACATGTCATAGTTAAAAAAGATATCGATGTTTTTATGAGATGCTTTCAAAATCCTTAGTTGAAGTATCCTTTTTTCTTTTTTTCCGCTTCTTAGAGTTGGTATCTCATTGAATTTGAATTTGATTTAGATCGTAGTATTGACTTGATTCTTACTTAACTTTTCTAACTTGACACTGAGTAAAATATATAAACTTATCTCGATATTAAATATCTATTTATCAATTGTTCTAAACCAAATTGAGATATAAAGTCTTCTTTGTCATTCTCCCCCGTGTATCAGGATAAAAATTCTTTGACTGATGGTGAAAGAACCAGAGATTTTTATTTTATTTTATGAGAATTGTCTTTCAGCGAACAAGAATTCGACAGAAGCCCCACCATATACATCTTCTAAGACAAATAAAGCAGCGTCTTTCTCCTTTGAGAGATCATGTCTATTGCCTAGCATGGGTTCGAATTTAGGAAGGCAGCACCATTACCATTCACAAGCTCTCTCTGCAATTGATCACTTCTTTACACATGGATTTTAATTATGGGTCATCTAGGTCACTCTCAGTTCAAAGATTGTTTCCAAAATGAGAGTCAAGGATGGTGGCATAAATCTTGGTCTTGGCACGTATAATTCCCAAGTCTATGAAAGATCCAATCAGAGATGCATGATGATGATACGAGGCTGACTCATTGCTTGATTGCTCCTCACTCTCTCTTCCAATTCATACCCACTTTGTGGTGGCAACTTTAACCACCCATTTTGGATTTCTTGAAATATATAGGAAGGCAATGTTCTTTCACAAGAATTTTTACAATGTTCTTTCACAAGAATGCAAACGAAAATTTGGCATTATGTTCCTTTGGCAGAGGGGATGAGTTTGTTTCTGTGAAATTGGTTCACACACCTAAATTTTAACTCTCTACATATACATTTTTTTGTTTCCTCTTTGCGGTAAGAAATAAGAAAGGATCTCAACACCATTTAGCATATACATTATATATATATGTGTGTGTGTGTGTGTGCAAAATGAGATATGAGTTTCTATTCAAAAAGATTAGGTGATAAAGAAGGATATTCTCACTTCATTTTCGAATTAAACTAATATTTTTCTTTTCTGGAAAAGGAGAAAAAAAGAAAGAAAAGAAAAACAAAAACAAGAGGTCGAAAGATAATAGTAAGTTTAGGCAAGCATTGGGTCCCATAAAGCGAGAGCCACGGAAGCACGTAAGCATGTTTGAGTGGGAGCCATGAAAACTAGAATAAGACATTTTTCTTGGAATTTTGCATGAAATTTGAGTAAAATGAAAAGATAAAAAAAAGTCAATAACTAAGGAATTTTGAGTTGCCACTCAATATAAATTGATTTTAGAAGTACCTAAATAAACCTTTTACCCCTTCAAAAGAAATAATACAGTAATAAATCTTTTTAAAGGTTTACAAGTAATAATACTCATTTCATTTCAAAATATAAGATATTTTGAAACTTTTATGAGTTATTTTATATAATATATATTTTTAATATTATTCTTACTCTTAAATGAAGAAAGATAATATAAATGTTTAAATTTAAAGAAAGAATATGACATATTAAATGAGGATATTTTATGAAATTAATTTTTTTTAATATACAATGAAACATTCAAAATATTTTATATTTTAGAATAAATAGAGTAATAAATATTGGATTCGATCATCATCCGTTTTGTATTGAGTTCAAATTTACCACATTCAATTGATGCATTAAATAAATAGAGGAAGACTCAAAATCTAATGTCATTCAACTATTTTTCTATTCTTTAATAATACCCTTAAACTTTATTTTAACATTTTTTTCTATCTTCATAAATATCCGTGTATTTATTTTTGCGCGTGATCACCTCTGACGACAGAAGCACATACCTGTACACTAACGAGTGAAATAAAACAGGGGAAAAATAGTCAAAGGAATAAAAGTTTCTCTCCAAATTATAGAACTGCCCTTTCTATGAATTATTTCTCATGATTTTATTAGCTAAGAAATAAGAAAGAGAATTAGTTAGGCTGATTTGGATAAGAGAGAAAATTTTCTTGGCCGACCATTTTGTCCTTACTCCTTGTGTAATGCACATGCGTGTTTCAATCAGAAACCCCTTTTAAGAGCAGTGGCATAACATAAATAATACATGAAATAGTATAAAGATAAAATAAAATGAGTAATAAAAATGTTTAAGGATATTTTTGAAGAATAAAGAATAACTGAATTGTATTAAATCTAATTTTTCCATAAATAAATAAAGCATTTATATATATATATATATATAGTCTAGACCTATTAAAAGCAATCAAGAACATTGAATGATAGAAAAATTGATACTCAGAAATTTAGATTTTGAATTTGTTACTAATGAATTAATAAGTTTTTTTAATCCCCATCCGAATCCTTATCTTCCTTTGCTCTTTTAGAAAACTTGTAAAAACAATATGCCCAGTCCAAGTTGGCCACCTTGCACTTTGATACATTCACTCAAGAATCGCAATCGTTATCTCCAAATTTTGTTAATGGTCCTACGCGACTACAGTTATGCCCTATAAGTGTTCTCTTTGCACTATTCTTTGAACTTAGTATACAGCTGATAATATGGGTCAGGCTCACGAGTTATCCGTTTTGACCGGTTAAAAATACGAATTTGGATAATTAAAATATTATTTATATTATTTTTGAGCTTTCGGCTCATGGCCCGAGTAAGCTTGGCTTGCCTGGCCTGAAAGGTCTACTTTTTTAAAAAATATTTAGCTTAAATGAAATGTCACTATACATATATAATTGATTTATTTTCTCTATTATAATTATATTTATTTTATATAATTACTTATTTATTTATTCTAATTTTCATTTTAGATGATGATAATAACTATTTAATTATGAATGTGCATATTTCTAATATGGATTCAAATATTATTATTAATAATAAAAAGAAATAAGAAAATTATAAATTTTTTGTTGACATTTGATAGGAGTAATTGTTAGTTTTGTTGTTTATTTTAGTTATTTAATTTTTGTTTTAATATTTTTGACTTTCATTAAATTTTTATTTTTTTATTTTTTATTTTAAAATTTTTTAATGTAAATAAAGTAATGAAAATTTGATCTATTTTTGTCCACAGCCTGATTAATCTTGTTTCGAGCCATGGCCCTACAAGGTTGGGCTATGACTACAAAATGAGATGGTCATAATATTTCAAGACTTTTCGGTCTAGTTCGTTTTGACTCCCATTCTAAATGGACTACCTTAGTCCATTTTTTAATATTAAATTAGTGATATGTAAATTTTATAAATTAATTAAGTTGGTGAGTGATGTGATAATATATGTGTTATTAAGATACAAATTTTTTAAATTTAAAAAGTTATCATGACTCTTTGAATAAAAAAATATATTTATTTTAAAATATATATATTTAATTTTGAACAAATTAAAATAAAAATTTGTATATTCAATTTTGAATGAAAGTCTTATTTGGAAATCTCTTTCTAATATTGCAAAGGAAAGAAATGTGAGCATATATATGTCCAGCACATACCAAAAAATATGAAGACCATAATGCAATATTTAAGATATCTTATGTTTTTTCATTAATAATTGAATATTTTTATTTTTATTTTAAGATATAAAAAAATAAATATTTATTTTTCTAAAATAAACATGTTATCATATATAGTTTTACTAATAAACTTGATAATTTAAAATATTTACATTTTATTACAAAATTACATTAATAATAATGATATTATTATAATTTTTTTAAGATAAATTCTTTTCTTAATTTAAATATTATCATTCAATTTCGTTTGGATGAAGTAATGTTTTGTATGTACTTTTATTTAATTTATAAATGTTTTGCATATATATAGACACCCCCTATGACATGGTATACAACTTTTTCTTTTGAATCTAAAGATATTCTTTTTCTCTAAAAAGACTGGCTGATTGACAGAAACGTTTTTTTAAAAAAATTTTTTTTTACCAAAACAGCATTTATAATTAATATGGTAATCAGAAAATGCAGCTATCCAATCATATCCTCACAGTTGTCAGTCGACTGCAGGCCCTAAGCATCTCAGTCCTCCTTGCTTACAAACAAAACGGCCATCCCTTTGCTCATGAAGGCAATGCATGAAAGTGATCACAAACATCGAAGTTCAGCAACCAAAATCAATACTATATAATATGAGAGGAAAAATAAATAAATAAAAGCCTATTGGACCAGATGAAGTTTTATATTTTTAGTATATATAAGGCGAGGAGTAACCTTCGATGATATTGGTGGTCAATATGTGAGGAGGCCTCTCAACTTCAAGGATTAGGGTAGCCAATATGTGAGGCTATGCATAAACTCTATTCTAATCTTGAATTTACTTTGAATATTCTTAATCAATTTCAAAATAAGTGTTATTATAAATATTGTATGTTATTTTAAAATAAGTATTTTTCTAGCTTTAATTATTATTATTTTTAAATTTTATTTTTATTTAAGTAAAGAGAGAATGTGAGTGATAATTAATTTAGAGAGAGCGATATTAATTTATAATATTTATTAAAGTTATATTTGAAATTTAATACATTAAAATTTTTAATTTTTAATATTTTTAGAAAGTGCGTAAAACTCTAAAATTGATAATTATTTTAAAACAGATAGAGTATATATATAACTTAAGGGTTTAACTCGGGGAGAAGGATCCAAAATATCAACCTCTTAACAAGTGATGCTTTTCTGTATGCTATTTATATATATATTTTTTCTAAGATTCCAATATTCAAGATGAAAGAAAGGAACTCCTAGTGAAAGCGAAAAGGAGAATATCAAGTATTAGCATTGATATACAGAACGGAGGTGTTTTTAAAACTTGTTGATTTAATGAGTTATAATCCTTGTTTAGAATTGAGAGTTTTGTTTCTATTTTGAAATCTCTATTTTTAAAAAATAATCATATTTTTTATATGTAATTTATTTTTTAAAAATTATATTATTATTTAAAATTTCATTAACAATCTATTTAATTTAAGATATATTCATCCCACTAATTCATAGTATTTTACTATTAATCAAATTAATAATAAGGTTAATATTAAAAAAATTTCTCACAAAAGCTATTTTTAAGTCTTATATTAAATTTAATGTGACATTCATAATATATATTGGTAGTTTTTAATAGATGTTCCATGTCATTTACCAAATAATAATAATAATGATAAAATCAAAGTCACGTATGAGAAACATGGATTGATCGTTTTCAAAACTGTTATTTGGACCGTTTGCAAAGATGATTAAATAATTGCTCCCTATCATGATTTAACTCATTTCACATAAATTAATAAATTATTTTATCTTTTACTATACACTTATTTATTTTAATATTTCTTTAAAAAATAAAATATTTATTATATTTTTCTATCTCTTAGTATTTAGAAATAAATTTAAAAATAATATACATAATAATCATATGAAGTTGCAAAATATCTTATAATTAAAGACAATAAAATTTGTTTAATACATCTTATAAAAAAATGAATAGAGTATATATTTAATGATTTTCTAATTTCTTTAAGAATCATTTAAAATTTTTAAGGAACAAATATTTATGAAAAATTCATATTCATTTTTTTAAAAAAAATTACTATTATCATCCAAAATTAAATATTTATTTTTAAATTTGAATAAAAATTAATAAAAATTTCTAAATTTAATAAAATTATCTAATGGTGGAGTACATAATGAGACGTAAATTCTTTAAATTTTGAGGTTGAATATTGAGATTTGTGATTTAATGAAATATGAGTATTTTAAATTAAAAATATTTTTTATAGAATTTTAAATAAAAAATATATTTATTAAAATAAAATAAAATTTTAATTTTAAAATAAAAAATAATAAAAATACTAACATTGAATTTCACATGGAATATTTATAACAAGCACAAGCAAACCTGCATAAATTAATGTATTTACCCTTTTATAAATAAAAAAAATTAGAGCTCAATTTTTCAATCATGGGTCCCACAGAAAATGGGGAATCTACGCTGACGCTATGCATTGGGGCCGGGCTTCAATTTCGCATTCTAGTGTCATCACACCTAATCCCTTCCCGCCCACTAAGCCGACCTCCAAACGAGCTTCTCCTTCTTTGAGAGATCGGAAACTCTATAAATACGTATCAAAGGGACCTTAACATAGGTTGAAGAAGCCACTCCGAAGCATCTTCAATCCTCTCCTTCCTTTCTTTCTTGTATCTCTTTTTTCATTCTTAAAGCTACCTACCTGAATATTTCAATCTGGACCCATCTGCAGCCGTTTTTTCTTGGACACACAAAATCATGGTTAGCCCTTCTATCAATTCTTGCAATCTCACCCTGAAATCTATCCCTACCACCATCAAATTTCTTTGTAGTTATGGTGGAAAGATCTTTCCACGTTACCCTGATGGTAAACTCCGTTATCAAGGGGGTGAAACCCGTGTTCTTGCTGTTGATCGCTCCATTTCCTTTGCTGGTTAGTCTTCTTGTTTTTTGTTTTAAGTGCATTAGCAAGAATTCCATCGGGAACCCATTTATGTTTTTGTTCTCTGTGTTTGTTGTTTGTTCTGTTAGAAAAAGGAATTGGATTATTGATGTTTGTGAATATGATTATGGTATGGCAGAGCTTTTGGTGAAGCTAGGGGAGATGTGTGGAACATCAATGACTCTGAGATGTCAGTTGCCAACGGAAGACTTGGATGCACTGATATCGATCACCTCTGATGAGGATCTTGCTAATCTCATCGAGGAATATGATCGAGCCGGAGCTGCTTCACCAACCTCTACTCTCAAGATTAGAGCTTTTCTTTCTCTGCCTAAATCCACTAAAAAATTATCTCCATCTTCTTCTATTGCTTCCCCCACTAGTAATGACACTGCTATATCTCCCAAATCACTTTGCTCTGCTTCTCCTAGCCTCTGTTCCAGGAGCCCCAAACCACCCACTACTGATAGGTGCATCCATCAGATGGCCAGGCAGCCAGTGAAATATCCTCAACACCTTTATTATGAGAAAGCTGCTGCAAAGCTTCCTCAGTATGCCTACTATAGTCCTGCAGGAAAAACTGGCTATATGTACCTCATTCACAATGGCAACCATTGGCAATAGTAGGACCTGTATTCACTATTCAGTGAACAAGGACTAGATTGATTACTGCTGGTGGAAGATATATATACACGAAATTGGAACTTATAATACAGGGAAATATTCCTTTATTTCAAGAAAAAATGATGGCAAAAAAAAAAAAGAGATTTGCCAGAAAAGGAGATATAATACTATATGATGTAAGATGGAAGTGTAAATCATTTACAAGGGATTGGTTTTTATAGACCCTTACAATGTCAATTAATGGAAATATTACTCCAATTTCGTTTTGGGATCATCCAATTGTGATGGTGAGTCTTGTTAATTAATTAAGCCACTTTTTTTCGCGCCACTCCATTATACATGAAAGGCAATGTTGTTAATCCTTTTCTGTTATGATTTTTAACCAAAACCACCGGAAATTTGCTTCCTATTCCCCTGTGTTGTCTGCTCCATTTTCATTGGTTCTCTATGTGGCTTGTTCTTGCTATTGGTGTTCTGGCCCGTGTACATGCCATGGATGCATTTGCGTGCCACGTTTTCTTATCCTGAATCATTCTGTCTGGTGCCTGCATTATTTTCCTTTTTTTGCGCGGACTGTTCATTGCCTACCCTTTGCCTCTGGTTAAGTACTTAATATCTGTAGGTTAAGCTTTGTGTGTTGCTTAATTAACCTCTTTCTAATTTCCAGTCTTGAATTTGTGCTTGCAGGTACATCACATCAAGATATTACCATGGACATCCAACTGAGAAATCTTACACCGTGGTTATACCTAGAGTGAGTGAGTTTTTTGCCAACTTTTTTAACCCCTCTTGAAGTGAAAAGTTTCACAAGTTAAGTTCTCTTGATCAGGTTAACATAGTTTTATTGTTTTAAGAATCAAATATTAGCTAAAAGTTTTCAAAGATTTCAATTAAAAGATATGAGTTATCTAATAATGATATATAACATCGTACCAAAACCTCCATGTGATAAGATTCCTTTGTTTTAATTCAAAGAGCATTATCTTTTAAACTTCAATTCTTTATGTCCCTCTTTCTGTAAAGTTAGAAAAGGTAAAGATGTGGTGTGGATGCGTAATGATGGCTAATGCCCAAATCACTGAATCAGCTCAAAATTAGTAGAATTCATTTCTCAATGTGATGGCAAATCATAGTGTAGTAAAGCATTTAATTGCATCTTTTTGTCGAAATAGCTTCTCTTTCTATTGTATTGTTGCCCGAATCTTAGGTCTCAGTTTGACACTCTTTTAAGTTCCTTTTTTTTCGGTTATCCCCTCTTGACTCCTTGTTTTCCGTCCATTCTATTCTTTTTTTTAAAAAAAAAAAGATATTGCATCCTTTTGAATTGTGAGGAGCAGTTTTAATCCATTGAAGTTGAGATTCTTGCACTAATCATCAAAAGTACACTCGTGTTTATGTTACTATAATCTTACTTAGCTCTAGGCTATATCCTGCATGTAATTATGTAAATTTTAGTTTAGATTATATAATACTCTTTTCCTTTTTAAAGAAAAGAAAAGAAAAGAAAAACACCTTTTCTCTTACCACAGGAAAAAAAAAAAAATCAGGATCTTTATGCATAGTTTTGTCTTCCCTTACATGAATGCTATGCTGATAGTATTTTGTTCTTTATGACAAATACAGAAGCGATATCGAGTTAATTGACCCGGCGGTGTATTCATTCCAGAATCTTTATGAACTCTCTCCTCCTAGTGGTGAAATTATTGGACGTGACTGTTACAAGTTACAGGAAATCTGTGAATGACACATTTTATGCAATATTAATTTCTTCAATTTATTAATGAAGAGACTTGGTTTTCCGTGGGCCAAAGCCAGCTGGTGCATGAAATGGACAAATTGTTAGGAATATAATTTAATAAAAGAAATGGAAAGACTACTCAAAAAAAAAAAAAAAGGAAGAGAAAGGGACCCCTTTTCTTTTTGTTTGAAGATGTGGAGGGAGATGGATGCTATTGTTTAGGGTTTGAGAAGGCTGTCCACTCATGTTGCATTCAATAGGGGCAGATGAGATATGAATGGAACAATCAAAAGAAATGTAAAATCTTTTAATGTGAATCAATCAATTGTTGAAGATAAAGAAAAATTGGTTTAAGGTTATCCTGCCCCACCAATGTCAAACCGATCTTTTCTTTTCATTTGGTGGGGGAAAGGATGAAATGAATTCCCAGGAAGTTCTCCTACCCAAATTATCAATCTGTTTCTTGACAATGGCCTGGAATGGAGGTCCTTTGCATCAGTTGAGGTAGGGGTAGCATCATATGGGTCTCCATTCTGCATCGTCCAAATCTATGTTCAAACTTGTGGAATTTCGTTGCTCACGAAGAAGTCCATTGCAATGACTATCTCTGCAACATACAGGTGGAAGAGCCAATAATTATTGTGATTGTTTCGATTAAAGGCCGGTTTCTTGATGAAGATGTTCTCATTTGCCAGAGGTAGACGCAATCTTGGGACCATTCGTATTTCGGATGCTAAGTATCCATTTCTCTTATTCTAGATGGTTTAAAATTAGTCATATTTCTCATAAAGATGACTTAATATTTTATTTTTAATCTGTCTTAAAAAATAGTTAATTTTATATATAAACTTCATATTTAATTTTACATCTTCATTTTTTTCTTAATTACTACTTTTTATTATCAATAACAAATTTTTTTATATTAAATTCACACCATGAACCTAAATTATAAAGTAATTGATAAATCAATCCCTATAATTAGCTATTAATATTCGATTATAAAATTACTTAAAATTGATTTTTCAAGAAAAAATTTGTTTGCTTTAAAATAATTTAAGTAATTAAATATTAATAAAGGTATATACGACAAAATATATATAATTTATATTTTAACTAAACTAAAAGTTATTTATTAATATGTGTAAAAATTACTTGACTATTTTTATAGGAAGAAGAAAGTAATAGCTTTTAGTTTTTTTCTTAAAAAAAAAAGTATTTGCCAAAATTATTTATAATCTAAGTCATGTTGGAGATATTATATAATGAAATATAGTTATGCCTTAATACATAGTCTTTAGATGATAATTCACGGTAAGCATCATCAAACCAATATTCAAATGAAGAGTGATTGCACCGTAAGAGCCGACCCTCAGATATTTGGGGTTCAAAGCGAAAACTGAACCCCATATACAAGAGAAAAAAAGAAAAAAAAATTGAAGAAGAAAACGTCCATGGTTTGTGGGCTTGAGACAAGTAGGTCATGCTCATTTCTCATCAGAGTTCCTACTCCAGGATTATTGTAAAAAAAAAAAAAAATTTAAGATTGAGTTTGGATTAGACATTCTTAAATTCTTAAAGAATTTTAAAATGAAGCAATTAAAAAGTACACATTTTAAAATTATTTGTTTGGAAGTTAAAAAATAAGAAGATATAAATGTGTGAGTAGTGATATTCTAATAATTACATATTTTGTGAAATAGTTAAACTTTTCTAATATGATAATAGAGAAAAATAAAGATGAAGGAAGAAAGAGAAAATGATAAAATTTATCAAGATTAAGTTGTGGGATTTGAAACACATATTTAGATGGATTTTAAATGAAAGATTTCAATAGTTTAAAATCGTTTATTAAAAAAAATAGAAAATTTAAAAATCTACTAACTAAATTACCCAAATAAACATTTTATTATTTAGAATTTTAAAAAGTTGAATTAAAATGAAAAAACCTCTTAAAAATCTCTACCCAAACATACTCTGACAGTTATTAGTTTAAGTAAATTGTGTATATCATCACTCTCCAACAATCCCTATACACTGTTCTTGGATAGAATAGTGAAATGACAAAAATACCCCTACAGTTATAACATCTACAGAGGAGTCCAGATCGCTTGTCCAAAATGACATCAGGGAAGGCCCTTGTGCACCATCATTCTTTGTCAAGTCAGTCATGCCTTGGGTACGTTGCTTCTTTTTTTCTCTTTGCCTTTTTTTTTGTGAGATTGAATTGTATGAAGCCATTTATAGCATTTCGTCTATAAGAACAGAACAAATGATTTCTTATAGAGGAAGAAGAAGAGAAGCATCAAGGTCAAGTATTATAAAATCGGAATTCACAAATTACTAGTAAATTCTAAAAGCATATCGTGGGACAAATAAGCCTTGTCAATTGGGCATCATGTCAGCCACCTCACTAGTAGAACGCCATATATGATTCTCTTGAAAGTTCTATCTTATCCGATGACGTAATCCATGGACAAAGATAGATATGCATTCCCATAATAGTACACCTTCAAAGTGTTTTGATTAGGTCATAAGAAATAAACAAGACAACAATGCCAAATTCTTCCACCAAAAACAAAGTAACATAATGGACAAAATGATCCGTGTAGTTTATCTCTTCTTGAAGATAATTTTTTTAAAAAAAATATATAGTTATACATTTACAACCATTATTATGTGCTGCTCGTTACTAAAGGGAATAAAGGCTAAAACATTCAATGAAAATCCTTTTGACCACAGAAGAATCCAGCATGAACAAGAGCAGGGATATATTCTGGACCCAGGGATCCTCTGAGAGTGAGAGTGAGAAGTGAGATTCCATGAAAATTTTGTGTTACAACTTTGATAACGAGATGAAATATGATGGCTTTAATTACAATGTCTCGGGATTCGTAGATTGGCACAGTAACCACAGATCTCTCATTCTCTAAAACTCAATTGTCTGCAGTGGACGCTGAGTTCAATCACAGCTCTCTCATTCTCTAAAACTCTTAAAAAAACAAGAAAAAGAAAAATTACAATGTCTCTTTTTTTCTAAGACTTGTTTATTTAACTAAATTAATGAATTCCTGAGGTGAGGTTCCATCCACCAGGCACATGTACGGATATTTAAGGACCTTAGGAGGAAATTTTAGAGACAATCACAGCACTATATAAATCTTCTTTAGCGAAACTTCAGATTTGAAGATGGGAAGAAAAGAAAAGGAGTTTAGTTTGAAGATAGTAATAATATTGACGAAAATTAAAAACTCTTTTTTTTTTTAGCTTTATAAAACCTCTGTAAAAGAGAGAATCTATTTTTTCAATGTAACATGAAGAAAAGAAATAAAAAAAAGGTTTAAAAATTTTGAAAATTAGAAAAAAATAAAATTTGGCCACCTCTATAACTTTATTTTTAGATTTGTTTTTTTGGATAAGTTCATCTAAGAGAGTTAATTCATTTAATACATAGGCCTTCTTTTAAAAAATTGTGGGCCCTGAACATATAGAAAATTGTCTCATCAATATTTTATTTATTTTTATATATAAAGCCAACAAATTTATCAAATCAACATGCATATACATTTGGGGCCTAAAGATAGACAATTATTCGCATTCAAAAATAGAAAATTATTTTTTATATTATTTTAATAATTTAAGACGTTTATATACTAATAAAACATTAAATGAGAAACTTCTTTATAGATTGTTAAATTATTTTTGTTTCTTCAATTCAGGCTATTGATAATTTTTTATCTTTGAGTTGCTTTTATTTTTTCAACTTTGATCCTTAATCATTTTTTTTAATATTTTTTATCTCTAAATTATTTTTAAAATTTCAAGCTTGGTCCTTCTACAATAAAAAATCAAAATAGTACAGGAATTTAAAAGATAAAAAAAACAAACAATAGGGGGCCAAAGAAAAAAATAAAAATAGTTTAGGGATGAAAAAGATTAAAAAAAATAGCAATGACCGTAATTGAAAAAAAAAATCATAAATCTAAAAAGATTATAAAAAGAAAGAAAGATAAGGGATCGTAGCTAAAAAATTAAATTAGTTCAGGGACTAAATCATTCTTTAAAAAAAAAACTTTTTTTTATTAAAAAAAAAAGTCAAAATCAAAAGCCCTTGCCAAAACTTCCAGCCTAAACCCTAAACCCAAAGCCCCCTCTCCACTGAGTGGAGTCCCTGACTCTCGGGCTCAAGAAATTGAGCAAGCAAGAAACAAACAAACGAAGGTCGGAAGGATTTAGAGTAATTAGGGTGCAAAGATGCAGCACGATGAAGTCATTTGGCAAGTTATTAGGCACAATCATTGCAGTTTTATGGCCAAGTGAGTTTTTCATTTAGTTTCCATTTGATTGATCTTTGTTATTTCGATTTTAATTTACTGGGTATTGGTTCATGATAGAATTGAAACGGGGAATTTTTGTCGGAATCCGTATAATGTGACTGGGATTTGCAACCGGAGCTCTTGCCCTCTTGCTAATAGCCGCTACGCCACCATCCGCGATCACGATGGTATGTACCTATTTCCCTGTTCTTTCTGTTTGTGGATTAGACTGCAAATGTTTTTAAAATCAAGTACTCCTGGATTCTTGCAACTGAAATTTTACATCTAATATCTGTAAGGATAGAATTGCATATTATACTGGGAAGTTTTAATTGTTTGCTTAGTTAATTGAAACTGAAATTATCATACTATTAGATTCAAGGCTATCTTTTTAGCTTATTTTCAGCTGTAACTAGAAGAGTGGATTATCTTTTTCAAAAAAGCATGGTCATGCACTCATGAGTGATAAAACTGATACTGTTCAGGATTAGGTTGCATTGGATGAGCAAAGGCACAGAATCAAATCTATTACAATACATGAAAATAATTATAGCTAATAGCAATTGGTTTTATATGCTTACTAGTTCTTAAAATTTTAAGAAGCAACTCATTTGCTCATCCTTAAGCTAATATCTTCATTATTACTTGAGTTACATTTGAGAAGAAAAGATCTTCTGATGGATAATAACCACTTTCATCTTAGCCAACATGTTAAGAAAATTACAAAGACATTCCCAAAAAGAAAGAAATTCCTTTTTAATTCTTTTTTAAGGAACAAGAAAACCTTCTTGTATTAGTGGTTGATATTTAGGAAGATCCATAATGTCTGAGTGTTTGTCTAACACTTCACTTTACATATCTTAAGTTATTTATGATGTGATTGATGGAGTTAACCTATTGAATTTCAACATGATGTAATATACAGCTAAATAATTCTCTCCTTCCAGTAATCCATGCATACCTGAGAAATTAATAGAATAAAAGGAAAGTTATGAGTAAGGGGAGGTAAAACAGAAGCCACATTGAGCAAAAGTTTGCATCAAGCTGATGGGAAAGTTTGATTTCTTCTGTGGAAAACATGAATATTAAATGAAAAAACAAGATCTTTCTTGTTTCTCAAATGTTTTGGTTAAGGTCCCCTGTTACCACATGGAATGGAAGTTTCATTTCTGGAAAACTAGTTTGTAGTCTGAACTCCCTTGTTTGCTCAGTATTCATTCATGTGGAAGTTCAATTCTAATGTCCTGCTAACACATGGGATGTAGGTTTCATTTCTGAAAAACTAGTTCGTATACTGAACTCCCTAATTTTCTCAGTATTCATTCATGTGGAAGTTCACTTTGATTTCTTACAATTCCTCTCTTTATTTTTTTGTAGGAGTGTTTTATTTGTACATGAAGACTATAGAAAGGGCTCATATGCCAAATAAGTTGTGGGAAAGAGTTAAATTGCCGAGAAATTATGAGAAGGCCCTTGAAATCATTGACAAGCATTTGGTATCAGAGATCTATATATTTACCATAATATCATTGATTTCATTGTCTTGTGCTTATATTGAGTCACTTTTCATAAATGTGCTCTCTTTTTCTCATTTGCAGATGTATTGGCCAAAGTTTCTTGTTCATAAAACAAAACAAAGATTAACCAAGATGACTCAGATGCGAATACGTATGAGGAAGCTGGCCTTGAAAACAAGGTTCAAGTTTCTATTGCTTTTCTGGGCAACCCAATTTTGTGGATGTTTGATGATTGTTCATTTTCAGTATACTTACGATTCAATTTTTTGTTTCATGCTTTGTTTGGAAGAAATTTTGTAGAATCAATTTAATATATTTGGTAACGATCTTAAAATACTCAGCACTGATTTTATGTGTTAACTTCTGCAAACTTAAGGAAGCAACTTGATTATGCTTCTTGGGCAGAAAATAATTTTGTTATTCTTTAGGTAGAGAATGGGTTAGTTTACTCTGGGGAAAAGTTATCTTTTGGTTACATATACTTGAGTGCATGGCTTTAATCAGGTTAAGCACGTTTTTTGATTTCATGTGATGAGTAGATAAAATCTGTGTGAGTTCTGGATTGCTGTCATATTTCTTTACTCAGGTTATTATGTGCTAGATCGTAGTATTGTGAAAACAATTTTTGAGGAGAAATTGCAGTTTGCAATATTAAGCATCAATTGCTCCTTGGCAAAGAAAAAACATTTATTGGGACAGAATTTAAAAAAGCCAATGTTCTAATATTCTTTTCCGTGCATAACAACTCTTTGCTATAGCTCAGTTTTCTGTAGTCTCTCATGTTTGCATATTTTCTTTTATAAATAGGATATGCATAATATAAGCGTATATCTAATTGTTGCATTTTTAATAGTATTGTGTGCCATATTTGCTTTGAATTTCTCTGTGCTCATTAGTGTGTAATTTTCCCCATCTGCTTCCTTGTAGAGAAAAGGTAATGACCATGCCCAGGAAAGAGCAGAAGAGGGAGAAACGGAGAGCAGAAAAGGCTGAAGTGGCTGCACGTCTTCCTGAGGTTTGCAGTAGTAATTGATTCCCAGTGCCCTCTGCATTGCTGCCTTTTTATCTGTTCAACAAAGGTTGTGGATTCTGAAATATTCCCATTCAACTCATGGTTTTTGTCTGTCTACAGAGTATTGAGAAGGAACTGATTGAGCGCCTGAAGAAAGGAGTTTATGGTGACATATATAATTATCCTGTCAAAGAGTACAACAAAGTTCTTGACTTAGAGGAGCTGGAAGTTGCTAGTGAAGATGAAGAGGTGTGGACCAGAAAAGCTTCTGTGCTTCTATTCTCTTACCTCTTTGTTCCCTCTCTCTCTCTCACATCTTATACCTAATGCCTGATTCGAGTATGTTGAGCAGGAACCTGAAATCGAGTATGTTGAAGGTTATGAAGAACTTGAAGAGGAGGAAGACATGGAAGACTTGGGCAATTTTGCACTGGAAGAGGCTGGTGCAGATGATGAAGGTAAAATTGCTATCTGAAGAACTTTATGATAGCATCTCCATTTGAAATTGGATATTGGTTTTTTAGTCTTGGTTTCTTCTGTCTGGTATTTGATACTAACAATTGCTTATGATGGAATGGTATGTGCTGCTCACGTATTATAAAAGTTCCTCTAGTGCTTATATAAGAGGCATCTTTAGTTGCTGTGTCTTTTGACTCTGGAGATGCTATATAAATTACTCTGTAGACTATGGGTATAGAATAAATATGTTATTCTTCTCAAGCTTGCGTAATTGCATGAGTTCTCTGATACTGATGTTTGATGGTGCAGCTGGAATGGATGATGATGATAGTGATAATGATAAATCTCAGAAGAGAGGTAGAAAAGATTCCGTCTCTTCTGAACCTGGAGCCAAACAGAAGAAGAAAGCTAAAGTTCTTGTTGAGGTTAGACATTTCCATCTTTCTGCATTCATATCTTACTCCTGTCAGAACCTTTTACAGTTCATTCATGTTTTCTTTGTGTTTGACATATCATATTTTTCATTTCGTAGGTTGAGCATGAAGATACAAGCGAGAGACAGGGGATGGTCCTCTAGGAACATTTTTTATATGTAAACATGGAACAGCTTTTCCCTTTGCATTTTAAGTTTTGGTGATTATGGTAGGCAGGCAAAGGCTGTTGTAAGTTGGTCGCTTAAGGGCCAAAATTTTGTATTTTTGCTGAATAGTGATAATTTTAATGGTGATTTTCTTGTGTTAAACATTTTCCTCATTTTTGGTACTTTGTAGTACTTGTTTCTTTCTAACTTGAGGGATTCAATTTTTAATTTTTTTTCTAGAAGTACAAGTTAAATGCATTTGACTGTCTTAAGACCAAAGCAATAGGCATATGTACTTCCGAAAATTTAGGAGTCAAAACTCCAGATAGAAAAAAGGAAAAAAAAAAATTTGCATTGGCTTATCCTCCAAAGTCAATACATGACATTGACCGTGAAAACCATAAATAGTAATCAGCCAATGTCGCCAGGATTACCTTCCCCTCTCTGAGACGCTATTCTCTTGCAACTCTTCATTAGAATTTTTTCTGAGTTTCCACATTCTTGATTGCCTCTCTCGCACCGACGTGAAAGATTTCACGTTGATGCACATGCATCCATCGATCATCTATGGCGCCTGAGGTGGAAGATCAGAGCGCCAAGATGGAAGAAAATGGTGCGAGAGAGGAGCCACCCAAGAGGGCTAATGATTTTGGAGAGGAAGCTGATGACAATGTTATTGTCACCCTCCAAAAAGCCTGTCAAAAGATTGCTGATAAAGTAGAACTTTCGGGGCTTCAAATAAAGTTTCTACCTCATGCCTTCTGGAATTTTCATCATTTGGTCCTTCTCAATCTCTCCCATAATCAACTAGAGGTCAGTTTGATCAACCTATATTTCTCAATTTTGCTTATAATTCTCATTTCTGTTTGCGTTTGGTCCCCATCTCGCCATGCATTCAGCTAATCAAACCTGTGATTGTCTATTAGTTATGATCAATTGCAAGGAAAATTGGCTAATGTTTTCTTCTGATTTGATGGCTCTTGAAATGGTAATGGTTCTATAAAAATCTAGAACCAGCATGTATGGTCATGGTGAATCTTCATATTTGAAGATCATTTCTGTGGTTACATGTCTTGTGAGTTTTGTGGAAATGAAGTAACTTATGGCTATGGCATGCATCGGATATGTATACAGGACATGAGAATCCCAAGATCTTTTTGCATATATAATGACAATGGAACCTTTGAGGTTAGATTAAAGGAAATTATGTGTCTTTAATAAGCCTCTTGTGTTCTATCCCAAAAGCTGCTTTTGAACATTGAAACTAATCCCAATAATATGCCAATCTTTTGGCTTAACAAAAGAACTTTCTTCTAGGCCTTTGTCTTTCAAGGGAAATAGGTTGAGGACAATTTCTGTCATTTTGGCAATTCTTTCTTGTTTGTAATTGAGAGTGGTTCATATTACTTATATCTCTGTGTGGTACACGATAGGTCATTCCTGATTCAATTGGTGGATTTCAGCAATTAGAGGAGCTCTATTTATCATCCAACCAACTGGAAAAGCTACCTGATTCCATTGGTTTACTTATAAATCTAAAGATTTTGGATGTTTCTGACAATAAGCTTAATGCTCTCCCCGAAAGCATTGGCGGCTGCAGGTATGTTCCATTATTTTTTACTCTCTCATTTGGAATTGAATATCCATTTTTAACTCAATACAAGATTAATGAGAGTCTTTAATCTAAAAGAAGTTATCACATTAATCATCGTTGTCATAAATGTGATTAGTGATGTGATCATGCGAGTTAATAGATCTTTAAATTAAGGATATTGGTTAATATATGCAAAATGTGTTTATTTGAGTAAAATGAGCGTTCAAAAGTAAAAATAAAATGTTAACATTCAATTTTATACAGAGATAGTAATTTTTTGTAGAATCGTGAGTGTTATTTTGACCACCACATGTCGCTGCTCTCTGACTAATGTTGTAGAGTCTGCTTTATATCAATCAGATCTTTGGTTGAATTGGATGCAAGCTTCAATAACTTGACGCATTTGCCAACAAACATTGGCTATGGAATGGTGAATCTTCAAAAACTCTGTATTCAATTGAACAGGATCTTAGCTCTTCCCATTTCTATTGGCGAAATGAAATCCTTGAGATACTTGAATGCACATTTTAATCAAATTCACAATGTACCATCTGAAATTGGGAGAGTAACAGCCCTTGAGGTATTGAATTTAAGCAAGAACTTCAATGACTTGACAGAGCTTCCTGAATCCATTGGTAACTTAACCAAACTTAGAGACCTTGATATCAGTCATAACCAAATTCAAGTTCTTCCTCATACATTCTACAAGCTTGATTGCTTAGTAAAGCTTAACTTGGAAGAGAATCCACTGGTATTCCCTCCTATAGAGTTTGTGAACAAAGAAGCTCAATATCTCAAGGAGTTTATAATGAAGAGAGAGATTGATAGTTGGCGAAGAGAGACCATTTCTTGAAGCCATTACGCAACCTCTGTTGGATGGCTGCTTGGCTAGGGATTCATATTTTGGATCAGCAGTTGTAACTTTGGTATAGAAGTGCATGGCATTGCCTAGCATCAGTTAACATTATTACTATGAGAAAGTTGTATCATTATGAATTTCAAAGCAGAAAATATGTTTATTAATGAAACAAAAACTGAAGAAAATGATTCATTTGGTGGAAATACAATGCAGGAAACAATTAGATTGACCCGGGCATATCACCGCACTAGAAACTTAACTCATTTCATATTCTAAGTGCAATATTCTATTATTGAGCGGGTCTTTACAAATTATAATTCATCTGTTTCAAATGAATAGACTTGTTTGTTTTTGTATCAATTAAAAAAATATAATTAATACTATTAAAATATGTATTTTTCATAAAGTATTTCTAAAATATCATTACCATTTATCATTACAAAGTGAATTTAATGCACTTTTTAAATACAAATAATCTCATTTTAAATAAATATATTTTGGTCATTTAACAAATACTTATACTTTAATCAGAAAATAATCTATAATTTGGAACAAATCAAAAAGAAAAATAAGCCTTTAAATTTGCAAAAGGTGTAACATCTCAAAGGCAAATTTGAAAAGGAATTGCATTGGACATATGTCAAAGAATAAAGATTAAAAAAGATGCTAAAAATAATATGAACAATATTTGGCAAACTTCAAAAGATAAGCACAAATTGGAACAATTTTTCTAAATTATAAATATTAAAAAATTATTTGTATGTTGTATGATTGCAAAAGGTGTAACATCTCGAAGGTTATGATGATCCACGAGGAAAACATATCAATATGTATATTGCCATTGAATAATCTATTTCTATTATAACTAATCAAATATCATAACACAAACATAGTCCAAAATTAAACTTTGAAATTAATAGAATTTATCATTCTACCTTCTATAATAAATCATGAATACCATGTGTACCCATATATTTTTCCAACGATATTCCTAACTTTTTCACTAACAATCATAAGTGTAGAGAATGAATGTATAGGGATGAAAATGTTTTTAAAAAATATTTCAATTATTCGAAATTAAATTTTCACTTTCTTTTATCTTAAAAAATTATCGCATTATATTTGTTATTAATGCAATTCATATAATATAAAATCATTAAATTTTTAAAAAAAAATTAGTGAAGATTCAATAATACCTTTTCTTCGGTTAAACCAGAAATTAGCCAAACCAAAGGGATTGATTGGGTGAAACTTTTGTCATGATCGCTGAAAATCTTTGAGGCTCAATCTGTATAAGAACGTATCAGATCCCTGGGGCCATCACTGTATTTCAATTAAAAAATAAAAATAAATAAAAAAATAAAAGAGGGAGGAGAAGCCCATCAAAATCAATCCGTGAAAAGACATTTTCTTCTTCTTCTTCTTTTTAAGTAAGTAATAAATTGAAAAGACATTTTCATGATCATTATGTCTTTTATCGTGATTGGAAAAGGGGTTGTTTTTGAGGATCAGAATAGTTGGAGCACAGCAGAGCAGGTGATTGAATAGTGGCCGTTGATTTAGTTACTGCAACCAGGGAATGGCCTGATCCTACGGTTAGGATGGCCGATGGGTTCATGGAGGACGAAGTATTACTTTTCCGAGGACACTTCTGTCTTCTGCCTCGATTACCTTTTTCTGGACCTACATATCCCCACGTTCGGCGGCGTATCTATTCCTCGGCTTCTTGCTTGCTCTCATTATTTTCAAACACTTCAATTCAAAACTAAATATTTTTATTTTTATTTTTATTTATGCGAAACATGGTAGCACTTTCGGGTGTATTTAGATTAAAATTTGATTTTTTTTTTAAAAAAATGGAGTGTAGTATTTTGTGTTTGAATAAGTATTTTTGAATGAGAATTGCAAAACATCGTAGCAACTTGTTCTTAGTAGCAACATATCTTCTACTAGAGAAATCTCACATTGACTCCTATAGTAATGTATTTTGATATTTTCTCTGTTTTTTATATTGTCCTTTTTATAGGCAAAAGTGAAAAAAAAATCATTAATTAAAATATTTTTTCAATCAAGATAATGTTCACACTCAATCCTTGTATATGCATTTTCGTTTAAAAAAATTTAAAAATTCATCCACATGGCTTCTTCAACGGTTCTTCTTCTTCACTAACTATTTTCCCTTATTGAATAAGTCATTGGGATAAGTTTTAAATTATTTTTCTATAAATACCCCTAAAAAAATTGAGGATAAACGATATATTAGTTAGGAAAAAAGTCTTACTAATCGAAGGCTCATAATTAAAAATTGAAAAAAATACTTGATCCTAAAATGTTAAAATAAAAATATTAGAGCTCATAGTTAAAAATTTAAAATAATATAAAACTTTTAAAAGATCAAATAAAATATAAGAGTTTATTATTAAAAATTGAAAATAGTACAAGATCGAAAATCGATAATATTTCAATTTACTCTCTTTATCTCAATTTGATAAACTTGTTTTCATTTTTTATTTGTTTCAAATTATATGTTATTTTTCTTATTAAAAATATATGTATTTTTTAGTTGACCAAAATATCCCTATTTAAAGCGAGATTGTATGTATTTAAAAAATGCATTAAATTTACTTTGAAATAATAAATTGTGAGAGTATTTTATGAAAAATATATATTTTCAAGAATATTAATTATAATTTTTTAATTGGTGTAAAAAATAAGCAAATTTATCAATTTGGATCGGAAGGAGTAATATTTTTTCACTTCTCCACTTATCAAATTATAGTAGCATGCAGTACTTTTTTATCTTTTCCTTCTCATTAATTATCAAAGGATTCTAATTTATTATTTTTATAAAAAAATACAAGTAGGTAGAATATTTGAATTTTTGCAACTATTATTTTTTACATTTAGGATAAAGAAAGAGAAAATTAATATTTAAAATAATAAAAAATAAAATGAATATTTTATTTTTTTCTTTTACTTTAAGTGACTGTCCAAATATACCCTTTATAATCCATACAAAAAATTGGTGTTGGATTTCATTGGTAAGGGAATTCTTGAGTCTTGATACTTACCCACCTACTAAAAGAGAGGAATATTTATTTATTTTTAAAAAAAAAAAAAGAAAAAAGAGAAAACTTGAGTGGAAGAAACAAATGCTAGTTGAGCAGCTGAATTGTCGGCATGAATGAGAGCAAGAAAAGTTGAAAAAGTTGGAAGCTATTAAGGGTAAATGGTGACCAATCTTAAGAAGGTAGGGGAAGGCCTAATTTGAGGAGGGATTTTGTACTCTCCATACTTTCTATGCGTCTTAAAGCAATAACAAAGTTGCAGATTTATTTGCACGCTGTGCTTCTTCTATCAACTTCCTATTGGTTGCATTAGTTTTTTTTTTAAAATGTTTATTATTATTATTATTCTTAATAATTTGGAAAATATAGTACAGTAATACTATAATAAGATTAAGAAAAATAAATGTACTCCTAAATAAATAAATAAAAGGAATTAAAGTCAACTATTGCACGGGCAGCCGCAATGGTGCTTTGTAGGCACTCATTGCCCCTAAAGCTGCACCTGCAAAAGCCTAATATGTAGTAATTAAAAAAGGGCTATTGTACACTAATAATGTATTCCACGTGGCACATTGGCGGTCGTTGATTCCTGAAATTAGTTACCTTTCCCCTCACCATTTACAACCCCAAATCAATCCCCCACAATTTGCTTTATTAATCAAAATTTTCCAGTCACAATTACTGGTACTCAAATTATCGTTGCAGTAGGGTTTATAATTGCATTGATTTCTTATTACTCAATTTACTCAAAATTGAATATTTATAAGAATTAACAATAGTCTTTAAGAAATTATTCAATGCCCTTATTTTTAATCGTAATTAATTGTAAATCTATAAATTAAGAAATTTCACCCAATTCACTAATTACCCCAAATCCTTTGGCTTTTGAGAACGGGATTAATTTATACTTATTTATATTTGCAGTATTTGTTAGCTTTGAGTGGTAAGAGAGGCAAAAGGCCTCAAGGAGAAAGAGAAAGAGATTAATGGCAAATTGGCAATGTGTGTGTAATGAAGTCAAGTGATCCTTTAATACATTGATAGCTAAAAGAGGTGACAAAACTGAGAAGAAAGTACAAATGATCAGTTACAAGTATGATGGATAATAGGGTTTGGCGTGGAAATGCATTTAAGCTTAGGGTTTTTATAGCACAAAGCTAATACTGTTGGATTTTATTTTTATTTTTTTTACTACTAGTTTTTTTCCTGGCTGGTTCATTTTCTGCAGGTGTGTGCGCAAGCTGAGGCTAGATTTTGCAGGCTTTTCTGCTCTCACCTTAACTCAGAGGCTGGCTTTAACTTGGCTTTAGATAGATAGATACAGTTATTTAGTTTAGGGGACAAAATCATCAGCAGCAACCTGGCACACCTCTCATCACTTATGCAGTGGCTACTTGGCTTGGCTTCTCCAGAAATGCGTCCAACACGGTATTTAATGTGTATTTGAAAATTTTTTTATCACTTTTTCAATTTTCATTTTCCTTTTTTTAGATTTTTAATGGTGACACAGAGATACACAGTGGTCGGAATTTACATTTATAATAGTAACTTATTACTACTACCAGTTCCAGCAGGAGAGAGAGAGAGAGATATCAGAGAGAAGAATGTGTAACAATTGTCCTAAGAAATTTAATGCGCAGATGCCATTAATCAATGGCATTTCATAAGATCCCTCTCTGTCTATATATTCAGTACTGCATTGATGTGTGGAATACCAGTGCCTTCTACTATGGTATATTTGATCAGTATAATAGCAATTTTGGGCCTTTCACCTTCTTCTTGAAAAGAATATATGGTTTTCTTTTTTCTTTTTTGCTAAATGAAAGAATATATGGTTCATAAAAAAGAGTCTAGATGCGTTGATTTTTATTTTTGGTTTTTCATTGAGCATATCAGAATCCAAATTATAAGAAAAGGATGGGACTCATTGTTACACCAAACATCTATAAGCATAGATGAGGCGAAACAAAACCGAAAGAAGTTTGGGAGTTAGCCCATTAGACATGACCAACGGCAATCCTATTACAATGCTTGGAAGTATAATTAAGGTGCCAACCCCCATATTCCCATATGAAATAAGTAATATGAAGTCCAACGGAGTGAAGTTTAGTTTTAATATTGACGCGAAAAGTAAGTAAATGAAATGAGAAAGTAAACACGAACAGTGCAATTCATTTATAGATTTAGTTAGTAAAAGAGTAAAAGGGAAGTAGTAAACCTTGAGGATTTTCCTTTCTTTACGACGACCCCCTCAAAACAAAGCTAACCAATTGCTCATTTAATTCTATTTCACTATTTCTCTTTTCTTTATCTTCTTGCCCCTTACTTCCAAACTAAAGCCTATACTCAACCAAAGAGCGTAGTACCCAAGGAATCTAAATTTGTCCTAAATTCTCCAAGAACTATAGCAAGTATGTACAAACGATATGATCTTGGAACTCTTTTTTAAGCAAGATTTCGATTTCGATTTTGTAGAATAAGAAAAGATCAACTAGAAAAGTTGAAATCTAGCTACTATCTAGGTTTTATATTGAATCCCATCCCCTTCTTGTCTATTGCTAATTATTTAACAGGCAGATAATTTAGCCTATAGACTTGAAGCTCTAAAAGCCTAAAAATTGAAAAAAAAAAACCAAATACCACTTTAAGCCTTAGTTTTACTGTTTCTGCCAAACTGATCAGTCGTGTGCCTTTTCTTGTCGTCCATGCATGCACACTCTTTGTACTCTTTCACGGTGTGTTTTTTATGTCTCTTTCACGGTGTGTATTGTGTGTCTTTTTAAGGGATTTTAAAGAAAGTCGATCCTCATGCATTGACAATAGACATCTTTCGTTTTCTTTTCTTTTCTACAAATACTGAAGAGAAAGAGATAGCATATCCTTGAGAATAGAGATGTGTACGGCTGCCTCAGAAGATCGTAGTAGAAAGAGGAGAAGCATGTAATGTAAGCGCCACTTTTATTGATGGGAAATTTTTTTCATAGTAATTTTCAGGACTGATCACTCGCAAGCTTGTGTTTTTTACTAGAAAGAAAGAAAATTCCACTGGGGACTTTGGGACTTTTGGTTTCAGTTTCCAAAATAAGACCAGAAGACCGACAGCCATACCCACAGTGGTCTAATCTTAAAGATCTCGTATATTAAAAACTCTAAACGTGGCCAAACAGTGAAGCCATAGGACCTATGTGTGTGTTTCTTTCTTCATGGCTAACTTCAAAGTAGCATCAAAGTATAAAAGCAGGGGCACTTTTTGCTTCCTTCCCCACCCGCTTCCCCCACGAAAAATAAAATATAATGTAGGTACACTTTCACATCAGGCCATTATTCTTGATTTTTATGATTAATAAAACTGATACTGCTCATGATGATTAAGTTGCATTGCATTGCAGGAACCAAGGAAAAGATTCATATCTCTATTACATTATATATACATAATTGTGTGTGTGTATATATATATATATATATATATCTGTATGTATAATATGTATCACATATTATGTAATTTACAAACTTATCTCACTTGTATTATAAATAAAAATTATGTTTATTCAAAATGTATCATTAGTTTGAAGTTTCTTTTTATTACTAATCAACTAATAAAGAATGACGTGGTGCACGATCAGTCTATTAATATGAGTTTTTGAATTCATTTTTATAAAATATATTAAATAAATTTTCTTATCACTTTTATTACTTTATATGATTATTGTGTATATTATTTTAAAATTTATTCTTATTTTATTGAGAAAGAAAAAAAGAAAATAAATATTTCATTTTTCAAAAAATATTAAAATAAATAAGAATATAATGTGAAGTAAAATAATATTTTTATTTGTGTGAAATTATCTAAAATATTTTATAAAAAAAGTGAAGAAAGTATAAATTAATGAACTTTTTTTTTCATAACATGCCCTTAATTATTAGAAGTGTGTTTCTTTTTATTTTTATTTTAAACAATATAGTATGTTTTTATTAGGATTCATATTTTTCATTTTATAATGATGAAAAAAATATAAATAAATTATGGTATTATATAAAAGAATAAATAAAATATTTGTATAGAATCATAAAAACGGACTCGTGTTAATTGATGGAAAAAGTACAATTTACATAGATAATGATAATGACTATTTTAATGAACCAAAATAAAAGTGGATCACAAAGATCTCAATCGGATGATATCATAGTGTATTTCTTTGCATTAAAAAAAAGGAAAAAGACTGACAGACAAGACTAGAAAGTCACCTCAGACATTCTTCATCTTCATAATAATAATGCAATACAATACTGCTACTATTTAACGTTCTAATGTACAGAGCAAAGTGGAAAGAATTAGCCCTTTGGAGGGACCAACCAGACATGGCATATATATATAAAAAATATGGGAAGAGAGACGTTTCTGTTTCTGGGGCCTAAAATGAAAGCTTTTTACAACACCTTGGACTGGGAAAAAGGCTGGACTATGTCAGATGAGCTGAGATGATGATCTTCTATTGTCGTTAAAAATCTACTCCCATCTTTATTTTCCATCTGCTTTGGCGTCTCCTCCTTTTCCAACCGTCATTTAAATCTCTTTAGGGCTCTCTCTCTCTCTCTTCCCAAAGCTATACTGTTTTTTTCAACTTTTTTGTCTCCTGATAAGAACTTATTGTACTGGTACTCCTTCCCTAGTTTTAATCCCTTGTCATGAGTTGAATCAATTGCATGAAAGCGAACCTATCGAACCACCGGTCACCACCACTTTCATGGCCTTTACCATGATTATATATAAATGTGCTGCCATGACCCATTCAATTCTTTCTTACATACTCATCTAGCATGTTCTTTGAGCGCATGTAATTATCATTGGATTGAAGATAAATAATCCAAGAATGTTTTTATGATGTTTAATTAACAATCCTTCAAAATTGTATAAGCTCTTAAATCTGAGTGCATACGTTAATATATCCGTATATCCGTCTCATAAAGATAGTTATATAGTTTTTTTTTTTACACGTTAAGAAATGATAGTTAAATTTTATATATACTTTTTCATATATACTCTTATCAATCATTAATTATTTATTCTAAATCAAACAAACTAATAGTTTTTCTTTGAAAGTACAATCCCAATAAATTTTGTAGCTGAATATTAATTGTTAGTTATAGGGACTTATTTCTCAATTGCTTTATGATTTTATTTTTTAATGTGTGAATATAATATAAAATTAATTTACAGTTGATAACAAGTATTAGTAATTAGGGATAAATGTCAAAATAAGAAATTAAATATGATATTTATATAGTAAATAAATTATCTTTTTTTAACGATTAAAAAAAGAATAATGAAATCTCTTGGTGGAAGTATTAAATATAAGTCATTATATTAATTTATATTTGCTCTTAAATAGTAAATATAAATCGTTTTATGATATTTTATAAATATTTTATATTGAAAGATGTCTCTAAGTAAATTGGCCTACCTTGGTAGGTCACAAGGTTTTGCCTAGTATACTAACTAGAGTATTTTTCGGTCGGACAAAATGCCATGAGTGGGAGTCTTATACCCTTATTACTCCCCAACCGTCTATTAGTTGGGGCCGTGTTACCTCCCAAATATAAAAGAAGAATGAAGATATTTTACACTTTCTTTCTCATACTACCTCATTTGTTTCTATTCCCTTCATCCATTTTATAAGATACTTGAATCAATTTTACACGAACCAAATAAGTATTTTACTTTTAATAATATACTTATTTATTTTGTATTATGAATCATAAATAAAAAATAAAACTATTGTTTTATAAATAAAAAATAGAATAAATGAATTAAGAGTGAAGAAAGTTTTGTTTTATAAATAAGAAAGAGATTAATATAAATTAAAATCATTTCTTGGGAATGAGAAAATGATTAAAAATAATTTTTTAAAAAAGAATAATATTAAAAGAAAATAATTTAATAATTCTAAAAATTTGTAAAACATCTTTTATATGAAAAAACAAGAAAAGAAACTTCTAATATATTATAATAAGAGATGAAGTTCACTTTTTTTTTTCTCACCTCGTTTATTGAAATTTTACACAAGAGTGATAGTCTCTTGGAGAGAGAAGATAGGTAACTGTTGTAAATGGTGATGAATATAATTTCAATAAAATAAAGACCTAATAATTAAATACATTTAAGGGAAAAAATCACTAGTTTGTGTAAATGGTACTCTAGCTATTTATATTAAAGGACAAAATGAGTACTGGTTTGATTTTCCTAGAATTCCTACCTTGATGCAATGAAAAAACTTATTGATATTAACAATCTACTAGATTATGTTTGACTTAGAGATTTTTTTCGAATCCAGTTAAATAAAAAGGAATACTTTTATTTACTATCTCTGTTCCATTAAGGTAGCTTTAATTTTTTCTTTCTTCCATGAGAATGTTATTTAATTTTTACTACTTAAACTTCTCTTATTTAGGATGCTTTGTTATTATTTCATTCATTTAGTGATAGATAAGTAAAAATAATTCACACAATTTTTTTTAAAAAAAAAAATATATATATATATATATATAATGTTATTGAAATTATAAAATATTTCAAGATTCTTTCTATTTTGCCCTATCACTTTTACATTTATCTTTAAAAAATGAAATCTTTAACTTAATGTATATTATTACAATAGTTTGAAAATAAGTTTTATAATAACAAAACATGTTAAATATGAGTATTTTAGGTAACTAAAAATTAAATAACACTCTTAATAAAAAAATTTGATCTATAATTTGAGATAGACAAAAAATGAAAACATTTCTATCTGAAGTGGGATGAATAGATTATAAAACTCATTTTCAAACTATTAAAGTAATAAAAATTTCATTTCTCAAAGATAAGTGAACAATTTTCACACACTTTAAACTAAATTTAACATATTTTTACACAATTACATTTGAATTTAATCAAATTTTAAATGCAAGTTAAAAAGGAAAATAAGAAGAATAAGAAAATAATTTACAATTTTAACAAGATTAAAAATACTTTTTAATATGTGTAAAAAATTCTGTCAGCCTATCTTATTGGGATGGGAGAGAATACTTTGGACAATTTTCCTATTATTCTTCGCAAAAATTGTTACTTGTGCCAAGCTGAAGAAGTCTTCGTCCTCATGGTCAGCTCTTTAACGGTTATGTGTATATGTCTATCTTACGTAGTCTTGTACTATGTTTGTTTTAAAATGTATGATTTTTAATTTTTAATTTTCCTATAAAATAGATGATTTTTTAACTATTTTATATTGTATTAAAATAGATGGTGACACTGTTACATTTTCAATATACTAGTTATTAATTTTTTTTATTTTATAAGAGACTAAAAAGAAGGATTTCATTAATTTGAAAAAGAGTTTTTTTATTAAATTAAGGTTTTATTTGAAGCTTTTACACTTTTTTCATCTCTAAAATCTTGTCAATTTTTAATCGGATACGAGAAATAAAAAAAATACTAAAATTAGTAAAACTAATATAGTAGAAAGTAACTATAATACCCTCAACGTTAAATAGTTGAATAAGTCAAATGGTTCAAGTAATTTATTAAAATGTACTATATATATATATATATATTATGGAAATAGTTTAAAATAAGGATATAATATTAAGAATATAAGTAATTAACATGTGTTATTGATTTAAGATATTGATAATATTTTTAGCTAGTATAACAAAAATTGTAAAAACTGATAAGATTTTTATGACAAAATGGGTATTAAAAACTGTGACTTCCTTCCTGACCCTTGAAACATGTGTGGAAATGGACAAAAAAAATCTACTTGAAATGAAAGGACATGAATCCCCATTATATCTATCTATATATATATATTATTAAAGCAACAAGATAAGTACAAAGGTGAGAGCCAAAGCAACCTACAGCAAAAACACTACTCCGCTGGCCAGGACTGCTACCAACTGCTAGAACTACAAAGTCTAAAACCACCGCACACCCAAAAAAAAACCACCCCTGAAACACCTCCTAGCCAATAACCACAAAAAAAAAAAAAAACAAAAAACAACTGAATCCCCATTATATCAAATCATATAGCACTTGTTATGAGTTTCACCTTAACAATAATTGATAAAACTTTGCTACACATACAACGTGGATGAAATTCTTCATTCTTAAACGTCATCCATTTTAAAATAAATGACGTTTTGACCATCTATACAAATATTACTAGTATTGACATATTTCCTTCATACATTACTTTTTTGTTTGTCTCATTTTAATTGTTCAATTTCTAATTTTAATATATATTTTTATATTTTTATTCTTGTTATTAATGAAGATTTTTGATAAGTTATCTATAATTTATTGAAGAGTGTATTTTTTTTAAAAAAATTAATATTTATAGCATTAATTATTAAATAAGAATAATTTAATAAATTTAGTAATATAATTATCATTTTTAAAATTTTATAAATTCTTATGTAAATTTAAAATGAACAATCAGATGCTTAAGTAATATGGATATTATGGATGTAGGAGAGAAGAGACAAACCCATTATTTCCTTAGCTAGAATAAAAAAGGTAGAGGAACAGTATTTTCCAGTACCCTATAATCACATGACAATTAAGATAGAACTATTAAGGCAATAAGTGGATTAATTTTCTGAAAAGAGACGCAGAAGATATAGTGTTCGCCAGCTTTACATTCCACTCTTTAATTTGCATTTATAGTCGTATTAACAATGTGTAAGAATAATTTATCACTACGAATTTTTGGGACCAGATTCTAAAGTCTCCTGATAATAGACCTTTGGAAAATCGTGGACATAATACTCCTAACTCTGAGTGCCCATCTCCTGGAACGTAGAGAAAAACAGTAACTTCAAAATAATGGCCGAACGAAAGAAATGCAGTACCGATTCAAGTGGGTTGTCCTATGATACTTATGAGGTTGATTTTTGAACCCTACATTCTTGTAGCAAACCGCTGTATAGGTGGAGTGGTTAATTTCATAATTTGTCTTGCAAGATTTGCAGTTTTCTAGAGGTATCATAGTATACCGGAGTAGATGTTTTAAAAAATATGTTAAAAAACGCCTTATAAAAAAGAGGTACTAATATATATAGGGGTCCTCATGATTTCTTGTTAGAGTATATAGTAGCTGACCTCATCAAGCTAACAGTGTGTTTGAGATAAAGAATATTTATTTGAGAATTGAAAGTTTGATATTATATATATATATATATATATATTAATAAATTATTTGAGATCATGTATTTAATTAAGAAATATTTTTTATATAAATATGTGGGATTCATAAATTAAAATTTGAATGTGATAGAAATTTTATTTGAATTTTTTTTATTTTGAGAGATATTTTCATGAGGAATAATGAATTTGTTTTGAAACTATTGTCCAAATTTATATATATATATATATATATATATATATATATCCCCGCTTTTAAATTAATTCCTCTTATCAATTTTTTGAAGAAAAGTCACTTATAATTGTAAGTAAATATATATTTTTTAACGTGTTTTGTTTTCTCATACTTTTTTTTGTGGAACTTATAATTTTATAAGAACTTTATTTCTTAAGAGAGCATCAATTCTTTCAATCTTAGGTTTCATACTCTACAGAATTGTAAGAGTTGGGACATACCAATCAATACACCAAGAATTTATCGTTGTAAACTTCAGATTTTATTCCTTTCTCAAAACATTAAAATAGTTAATAGTTAATTGGCTTTTTCCCCCACCACATGTAATACTCTTCCGATAATCTGAATAAATATTTGTATTTCATTAATTTTATAGTATCCAACAATTATATTCTTTTTGTAATAATAAAATAAATACTAAAAATATTATATTAAAAAAAACCCTCCCCTGCTTGCTTGAAATGTGGACCATTTTGTAGGGTTTTTTTTTTTTTTGGAAAACCATTTTGTAGAGTTAATAATAAGTTTGTTTGTAGACCCTACGTGTGTATTTTTTTCTACAATTTTACATGAGGCTACCTTTCCAATTATGTCTTCCTCTTCCTCTTAGTTTAAGGGAAATAACCTAATTAGTTGGTCCTATCCATTTTTCCCTTATGATACATTTGACTATTGGACTTGAACAAAAAACAAATCATTACTCCCTTTTTGTTATCTTGTTGCTAATTAAAAGAAAAAAAAAATTATACACAAATGCTTGTTGCACACATATTACACACATTCTTAATACTTGTATTAAGAAAACTTAAATACAAGTATCTTTTGCCTCCAAATATCTTAAGCTTATTTTTTCATTTCTCATTTATGATCACAAATTTTACTCTCTATTTTTTTTTTACCACCTTGACTACGGCATGAGAGAGAAAGAATATCAAATGGAGGAAGAATGAAGAAAATATCGTAATTATGCATTAATCATTGTAAGATGAATAATTATGTCTAAAAAAATGTTAATACTAAAATTATTTATCTTTTGAGATCAAAGTAATTTTACTAGAGACTTAATTTCTAAAAAAAGAATATCAACTCTAGTTTTGATTTTTATAGAATGATAATTATACATATTTTAAATTGATAAAATTTCTGAAATGATGTTTTTGTCTTTTTATTAGAAATCGTTTAAAGACAGTGAATCTGTTTTAGAATAAATTAAGAAATAAGGGGGCTAAAAAAAATCCAGTGGAAGTATTCCGTAAAAAGTACTCTCTTCATTTCTTTCTAATTATCTACTTTAAACTTGCACTATAATTAAGAAAATTATTGAAATTGATAAAATGCAACTAAACTTTATAAATAGTTCTTATTAATACTTAGTGTGTTACAAAAAATGTATTTCCAAGTGAATAACTTATTAAAAAATTATAAATAATGATAAAATTATAAAAGTATCAATTAAAATTAAAAATTAACAATTAAAATGAAATATCTAAAAAAAATATCAACAATTGAAATGAAAAAGTTTTTCTTTAAACTTCTTATCACTTTAGTCACAACTCTTTTCCTTACTACTACCTAAAATTTTATTATTGTCCATTTTAACTTTTGAAGGCTTAATATTTTCATCTTAATTAAGCCCAACATTGGCTTTGCCAAGGAACCTTAAATCTTGCATAATCAATATCGCACGACTAATAGTGATATACCTCATCATATCAGAAAAAAAGGATACACCCCATCAAATAAAAAAGATATTTTCCTTCGTGGGGATAAAATAGAACAAGAAATCGAGGAATATAGAAAAGGGGGAAAGTCTTTTTAGGAGAAAATTCCCCATAAATGCTACTTGCCCCTTCTTTACAATCCCTTCATGTACATGTTGGATTACCCAAGAAAGAATTAACAATAGAAGAAATTCATTGGACTACCTATTTTCTTTTCTTTCTTCTTTTTCTTTTGGTTGGGTAGGTAATCTTTTTATTTTTTATTTTTTATTTTTTATTGTCTTTGATGAATATGCTGGGTGGCAGGGTGGGTAATCAGCCAATAAGCAACATGAGACGTTTGTCAGAGATATTTGTGCAAATGGTTGACAAGACAAATTTGATTGACCTAAAATGATTAATAAGGATGTATATGGACAGCCACTTCAGAATAGAAAAAAATAAAAAACTGAGGAAAAAATGTATTTTGAATTTGAATTTGTGTAATCATTATTATATACTGTAATTTTTATTTAGCCAATAAACTATTATCCTCTCAAAAACAAAACAAAATATATTTTTCAAAATTTAATTCATATTCACCCTTAAATGTTTTCCAAAATTCTCATCAAATAAACATTATACACTAGAGATTTACCGGATATACAATTTGTTCGTTCCGTTAATGTAGATTACAGAACTAATTCACCTATGAAATTTGTTCTACGATTCATTAATTCATATTCATAATCAATTACTCCCAAAACTCATTATTTTTACTAAATATAAAAATAAAAATCTGATAATTTAGTTACAAGTGGGAGTCCGTAATCCCAAAACTCATAAGCACATACCTGTTTGGCAACAAATCAGTATCTAAATATGGTCCATGAAACATGCACCCAATGGAATGTCACTAAGGGTGAAAATATCATTGTAATTAATTATACTATTTTGACTTTTTAAGGGTATTTTATAATTTTTATTTTAATATAATTTAATGATTTTTTAGTAATGTTTTATTTATTATTTTTCATAATAACCTTATTTATTTTTATATTTTCACTCACTTATTTCATTATGATAAAATGAGAAGTATGAATTTCAATAATACACGATTCTAATAATTAAGATATATTTTTTAAAAAAATATTTAATTTATATATGAGTGTATCTAATTATTTATATTAAAGAATAAATAAAATACTAATTCTTAGCCCCTTCACACCACCCCAAAAAGAAATGTGTAAAAAAATAAAAATTTCTTCGTTAATAATTTTCTTTTCCGTTTAATTTAAACTGAGAATTTGCAGCCTCTCTCCG
Source organism: Apocynum venetum (assembly GCA_019593545.1). Lineage (NCBI taxonomy): Eukaryota > Viridiplantae > Streptophyta > Magnoliopsida > Gentianales > Apocynaceae > Apocynum > Apocynum venetum. Next base: position 7,134,902 of record SRSM01000132.1, read on the forward strand.
CTATAAATACAACCTCAAGCGTGGTATCTAGATACCCATTGCAATACCTCAGCTCCTAGTTCCCAGAGAACAGCCAACCAATCCATCAGGCTTATTATAATCATATATTGAGTCCTCCCAATAATCCCTTCACAACAACCCTTTTGAAAACCACAACGTTTGCTTCGGTTTCCGAATTCTCTCATATTATTAGCTGTTCGTTGTGATTCTATTCTCATCATTTGTTTCCCAATCATATAAATGGAAGAAGCCATGAGAAGACTTGGTTGTTTCACCCCGCAAACACCCGAACCCGATTCCCTTCTGCACAACTCATCATCATCCAACATGCCAAAGAGATGCACCACCACCACCACCAAGAGAGCCAAAGATGCTTCTTCATCCTCATCCGGCGCCGGCAACATGAGATATAGAGGCGTACGGCGTCGTCCTTGGGGCCGATACGCAGCTGAAATCAGAGATCCTCAGTCTAAAGAGAGGCGTTGGCTTGGCACTTTTGACACTGCAGAAGAAGCCGCTTGTGCTTATGACTGTGCAGCTCGTGCTATGAGAGGTGTTAAGGCTCGAACTAACTTTGTTTACCCTAATTCTCCTCCTCATACTGATCATACTATTATCCCTCCTTTTCACTTTGCTAATAATATAAATAAACCATCTCGTTCTTCTACTCCTACTAATCATTTTGGGGAGTTGACTACTTCACAAAGAAACAACAATTCTTTGAACATGTTTCTCTTTCGTGACTTTATCAACTCTTCTTCAAATTCATCAAACACTATGCAGACGTCGTCACTATATGAACAATCCTCACCTTATAATAATGTCAATGGTGCTAATTTCTCAGGTTCTTCTTCGTCTTCTTTGGTGAATCAGTCCAGTACTAGTCAACAACAAGCCAGTATTTTAAAGCCCACTAATGTGTTTGATAGTAGCTTTCTAGGTACTCCTTCATCTATGGTGGGTGTACAAAAGTTTGACGTTGTTAATCAAACAGTTTCTTCCTCTACTACCCCAACTAGTCACTTTGATTGCTGCATGGATTTCTTTCCATCAGAGCCGTCGGATTCAGGACTCCTGGAAGAAGTCATTCAAGGGTTTTTCCCAAAGGCCAAAGCAGCTGGAAAGTCTTCATCAGAACCATTGCCAGCCTCGATTTGCACGGTGGACTGTTATAATGCTCCTCCGCCCCCCCTTGATGAAGTTTCCATGAGACTACAACAACGACTTGGGGTAAAGAATGGGAAAGAAGATCAGCTTCTCTATCATGGAGTGCCCGTGCCAGTACTGCCACAACAGCTGGATAATTTCAGCGCTGGAGGATTCCAGTCAATGCCTTTAGGATTCTTCAATGAATATCCATCAAACTTTCAAGAATCACAGGAAAATCTGTTAGGAGATATATTTCAGTACCCGGATCATCTTGTTGGTGCTTTTGCTGCCAAGATGCAAAACGCTTGATCTCTCCAAGTTGATAGTGCCAACAAAAGTCTCTAGATTGTAATTTTTTGTCCTTCACAAGAATGCACTGCTTAGACATTCACTTGCTAGTGATTACTGTTCTAGTTGCTTTTTTTATTTCCCATTTTGTTTTCTAATGTTTGTACTCTTTTCGTTGTTTGTTTATCTCGGAAATTAAAATCCTATGTAGGAAAAAAAACCTTTGTTTTCCTTCCTGTGGTTTCCTTGCCCTCTAATTATCAGTGTGACACTGAAAAAATTTGAAGAATTTGATGGATTTTCAGTTCGAAGACAATTTTCAATTTGTGCTTGGGAACTTTCTGAGTTGACCATTGATTTGTGAAGCTAGATTTGTGCGGATTTTGTGACTCTAGCTATTATTTCTTCTCAATACTTTTGTGGTACTAGGATTTACTACTACTACTTTTGCGGAAAAGTTATGGTTCTTTTTAGTTCAATCTTGGATTTTGTGGGGCAATGGAATTTCACTTATGATACAAGGATATAATTTTTTTTAAAAAATTTTAATGCCCTTTTTCTGGGTACAGATGCTCAGTTATTCGTACTGGTGAAACGTGATTCTTCTCACATGGACCTGGCCTTGAACATACTAGGGTTTGTATTTATAATTATTTTATATTTTTAATAAGTACCTCCAGGGTTTGTTATGGACGTGTATTATGGCTATATAGAGAATTTAATCAAAATAATTTAAATTTTTACATTTTAATCTGAAATAACAGAAAATATATTTGAGAAAAATGTCAAAATATTTTTTTCATACATAGTAATAGATGTGGGTGTGAATCAGGCTTGATCTTTCAAATTTTTTTTAAAACTTTTTCTCTTTTTTTTTATAATTTTAATGAAATAGTGAGTAATTTTTTTTAAAAAAAGTTAGTAACTTAAAAATAAATTAATAATTTTTTTATTATATAAATTTTGGAATAAAATTTTTATATATTAGTTTTATACTAATATATAAAAAAAATTTACACTAATATTAAAAATATTATTTTTACACTATTTTTATTTTTATAGTAATAGTAGTAAACGTGATCTTCTATTTTTTTATTTTTAAATTTTTCCTTTCTTAAATGAAATAGTTAATCAATTTCTTTTTTTTAAAAAAAGTTAGAAGCTTAAAAATAAAGTAATAATTTTTGTTTATTATATAAATTTTAGAATAAAAATTTGTAAGTAAACCTGATCTTCTTTTTTAAAAAATGAATTTTACTAACTATTTCATTAAAAAAAAGAAAAATTTTCAAATTTTTTTTTGGAAGATCAATACGTGATTGTGAATCACATCACGTGATTCACAATCAGGTTTACTACTTTTTTACTTTATTTTTTTTTACTTATGAGAAATTTTTTTAAAAAGAAAAATATAAAATAAACAAAAATATAAAGGCGTTTATGAAAAACACGTTATAGGAATGCAACGTAATTGTTAAACATGTTGTAAGGAAAAATATTTTGATGTTTTATTTAAATATGTTTTGTATTATTTTTGTACACTATCAATAAATTAGGTTATTTTGGTACACTTCTAATAAATCAAGTTATTTTGAATTAAAATGTAAAAAGTTGGATTATTTTAGTTAAATTCTCTATCTTGTCTCTGTCTTACTGAAATGTCTTACCAAAGTGTTTAGGGACTGGATATGGTTCGTAGAATGCATCATTGGAGGGAAACTATTCTGGGCACGCATGTTTACTTTCATAAGAATTAAATAACGAGAGCTCTTATGATAAAGAAATTTTTTAAGAATGCACTATTAATTAGATTTAAATTTAGTGAGGTTTCAAATTCTTTGTAAATGAAATATGTAAGGACATGAACTGTAGGTATATATACAAATGAGAAATATTTCTGAAAAAAAAGAGAGTAAGTGAATACTGTTTTTGATTGAGTTAAGATTTTTGGTAAATGTCCTACTCAATTTAATTTCCGAAAGCTTCGACTTGTTTTGGAGTTGAATTTGAAGCTAATTAGAGTTTGGACTATCTAAACAAACGTGACGCCATGAGCGGAGGCAAGAAACGACTTTAATTTTGATGTGTGGTGCAATCCCGATCATGAATTGATCCCTCTTCTTGATTCTTTTTTTCTTGGCTCGGTGGAAAAACTGGAAGGCAGTCTATGTTTGAACTTGGCAGTGCAAAAATAAGCCTAAATAAATAGGTAAACACTCATTGGAAATCTTTTATCCTTGGCAACGATAAAAAAGAAGAAGAAAGAGAACCCATGAGAACCTAGGCATCGCATCACTTGTCCTTTTATCTTTTGACATTTTCTAAAACGTGTCACCTTTGAATTTTCAATAATCAGAACCACAAGAACACCTGATTGGTCTTTTTTCCTTCTTTTTTTTCGGGGAGAAAATCTAATTGCTCTATATATTCAGTAATGTTGTTAATGGAGTAATATGGTCACCTTATTAGTTATTCTATTGGAGTAGATTTATAAGTTAAGAAACTAATTCTTTGGATAATATTCTATTTTCTCTAACACTCTTTCTTATTTCACACCAAAAAAGAATGCTGATCAAGCCAATTTAGTACCATTTTCATCCAAAATTAAATGTTCACTTTTGACTTAATGAAAAAAATTAAGAAGAGATATTGAATTTAAAAAATTTATCACATTATATTTTTATTTATATGATAATTGGGGGACCATATCATTTAATATAATATAAATCCAAACTAAATAGTTCATTAGTAAAATTTAATGTGAAAAATTATTTATTTTAAGTCAATATTTGATTTTGAAATAATTAAAATAGGAATGTGAATATTCAAAAGAAATATAATTTAATTGTGAAAGAATCCGTAGGGTTCAACATCCATATATCTTTCCTTTCCCTTTCCTAGTTTCCCTTAGGGTCTGTTGCCTTTATAGAAAAAGGGTGGGGCGTGGGGGTGCGGGTGGGGGAATGAAGAAATGTGTTCCCCCTCGCTAACATATTTTGACAACCATCGGAAATATGTGTGGACCACAGAAATACCGTATAGTGTCCAATGTCAAGTATCAGGGCCGTTAAGGCCCAAATGGAAACAGGGCCAACCTAATCAAGGAATAGCCCTACTAATTTCAGCTTAATACGTTTGTTAAAACCCAACTGAGGCATTGTTTAGGAAATGTTTTATATAGTTTTCTATTTACATGAAATGGGGACCAATCTTGTGCCCTAAAACTTTTTCCATTTTAGAGAGAAAACTGTGATTTATTAGACTCAACGCATTTAAAAACCTTTCGTATTCTTTTATGAAGTATTATATGCATTGCATGTTATATTTAAGTTGGTGAAAATTTTTCCTCATATGGAGGATTCAATTAAGGAAGGTATTGAATTATAAGTAATGAGTTCATATATTTAATTGTTCAATTAAAAGAATACAATTATTTAATACTTGTGACAACTCAAGTATATGTAAATAACTTAATTGGTAAAATTATCTCACTTATAATTTTAAAAATTATAAATTCGAATCACTACATAATTATATATTTTTAAAAAAATATATGCATAAATTACTTTTAGAAATTATTTATAGGAAATTGGTCAAATCATGGTAGACATGAAACTGTGAATTGGCATCATAGGTTGCCATAAGTGGAAGTTATGACCCGCCAACGATCCAGATTGCATGGCAAAAAGCAAGTTTGTTTTGCTAATATTGTTAAGGAAAAAGGAAAAAGGAAAAAAAGAAGAAGTTATATATGATCAAATCCAAATTCAATACACACCCACGAGAATGTCTGCCATGAAGTGCTGCTCCCTTCTCATGATTCAACAGGAAAAAGTAACAAAAAGAAGGGTCTAATAATCTAATCCAAATCTAATCTAATCCAAATCTAATAATATGGTTTCTGTTTGTGTTTACCAGTGGCTGAAGCATTATATGTAAAGTGGGTGCAGTTGGGGCGGCATTACCAAACCCGTGAGAAACAAAGAAAAGCAAGAAAAAGGATGTGCCTAAAAGAAGCTGTATCTGAATCCCTTTCTTCTCCCTTCATTTAATTAGTTAACATGGGTGCATTCAAGATCCAACCCTCCCATCACCTTTCTTATCTTTTCTCAGCTTAAATCCCTTTCCTTCTTTATTTAAAGGCCAAGCAAAAGACTGATCATCTACCCATTCTTTCTTCTCGATAGCTATTTCAGTGCCTTGCAAAGGTATGTTGTAGTACTATTCTGTATTTTATATATATATATATATATATATATATATATATATATTATTTTTTTCCATTTTTTTGACTAATTAATTTGGATTTTCTTGATTTCTTGAATGGAAGGAGGAGGAAATGGAGAGGGGTGCTGCAATCATGAGCAACAAACAGGAGATGAAGGTGGAAATCCCCAGAGAAGAGGAAGCGGCATTGCCTGCATTAGGAGGCGGAGGAGGAGGTGGTGGTGGGCTTGCTAGGCAGGGAAGTATAACAAAGAACAATTGTCTTTGTTCCCCAACCACCCATGCTGGTTCATTTCGATGTAGGCTTCATAGAGCCCCAAGCCTCCAGAGCCCCAAAAGTATTGATTCAACAACAAATCAGGACTCACAATCTAAGCCTAGCTAGCTTGTAATAATCATAATCAAGCTGCTCATCATGAGATGGTGAACCACGGTGGTGCAGTGAAGGCTCAGTAAATTAAATTCAAAATTATACAATTGATTGTGTTAATATATGTATGTATATGTATATTCATAAAATGCAGGATTTGCTACTTTGTGGTTAAAAGAAAGCATATTTCTATTATGCTGATTATTATCTGAATAAAACCGTGGTTTATATATATATATATATATATATATATATATATAACGTTTGAATTTTTTTTAATTCATTAAATGAGATAGTTGTATAATATCACTCACGTTCTATTAGTTAATATTCAAAACTATACCAAGTATGTGGTATTATTTTGGCGTCTCTTATGGTGCACAATATAACAATTAACTTTTGCACTTTCAAAATGAAGTGATCCGAGCAAGTATCAAGAGTATCTCATGAAATAAGGATGGTGTAGGAAATAATTATTAACTAAAAACAATAATAATAAAACTCTGTTGTAAATTTGATAAGCTATAAACTAACAAAGTGTTGAAACTAGAAATAAAAATAAGAGAAAGTCAGGAAAGTATGGAAACTAGAAATATAACAAGAGAAAATAATAAGGAGAGAAGGGGATAAATATTCATTCAAGATGATGTCATCCTTCTTAAGATGAACTTGTTCGAAGAAGATAACCTATTATTAATGGATATCCACAATTCATAAGAAATTGTTATCAGATTACTTGAACATATTAATCTATTAAGTAATGGTGGTGAAATGGAACTTTTTTGACAAGTTTTTGTATAATCAATTACATTACACGAATTATTACTTCATACGAGTTACTTTAATTCCTTCAAATTCAAAAGTGCTTGGGGATATGTATCATGTCTATGTTCATGTACTTTTTCTTCAGCTTTGAATGAAGCAATCATTTTATCCCAATAAAATAATTTCATGTTCGAAATCATCGAATTCACTTTTGTATTTCTCTTTAGGCCTTGATATACATCTATAGTACCTATCTATATATTCATAATCCAATCTGGGCCTTCTTGATTTATGCTGTTTCAAGAAGGTAGAGATCATTGATCATTGTCCACATGTTCATTATTTTCTATACCATTGAATAAGAATGAATCCGAATATGTATCTTTCTTGTCTGATCAAATTATTATATTTGGACAAAACACAACTGAGAATCTAAATTAGTGAGCTGATGTGGGTTTAGTACTGGTGCAGAATCATGGTCCAGAACAAGGGACAAGGAAACGATATGTTTTAGTATTAGGAATAACATAAAACTGTAACCAGCTTGGAAGTTCAATATAAACATGGAGACAAAAACAAGCATGATCAGATCAATTAGCAGATCAGGCGACTCACCTTTAAAGATTACTTTTAGTTGTGCCTCTGGAATTTGTGGGAATGATCTGACTCTGAAGAATTGGTAGATTTGGATTTTAAATATTTTGTTGAATATTGTGAACTTGATATTTGACTGTTTGAAGTTAGATACTCTTGTTCTTTATTACTTGCAGAGAGTTCTATGCTTAGGGCGAGATTTGAAGAATCGCACTCTTGGAACAGACAAGAAAAATGCACTATCAAGAATGAATTCCAATTGCATCTGCAGTACAACATTTCAATAAACTGCAATAAACAGAAGAAACTAATATGGATGATAACAGAATGGAACTACACTAGGAGTCCATGGCTAGTCTTACAAATTTTTCACACTAGAGATATAAGAGAACTTCTTTAGTCTTTACCCTCTTTTAACCTCTAGAATGTGTTTTTTTATTGCCATAAGATACACAAATAATGCACATTGGATTATGTTCCTAAAGATTACAAAGCTTTTGCAAGACCTAGCAGAAGGAGGTGGGATGGGGGGGGGGGGGGAGTGTATATGTTAACCAGTAAAGAAACATCCCAAAATCAAATTAAACAAAATTTCTATCCATTTTTCTCGTTTGTACTTTTGTTGATGGACCATAACTTACTCAGCATTCGTTTTGGTCGATTTGGGAGCATACACAATGCTTTAACTCTCGTAGATTTCCCTATTCCATTTGTGAAGTGCTCTTCCAAATCATCATCTTCTGCCAACTTCATTTTTAGAGTAGAAAGCTTTGATTTTGGTGATTTAATTCCAGAGACACTCCATTGATCATCTGCTGGTGTTGTCTTTTGGCTCAAAGATGCTGCAGGTCTTGATGAATGATCATCTTGTGCAGCTAAAAGAGCCTTAATGTTACTAGGAAAATCAGTCATTTGACCCCCGGCAATTGTAGCTCGAGCTTGCTCGAAGAAGAGAACTTGCACTACAACCCTCAGTGGTAGTAACTCATTCTGTGCAGCATGCATACAAGCCTGCATAGATAATTTTCTGCAGTCTAGTATCCGGCAAAGGCGCTTTCTTTCATTCTTGCTAAGCGATGGATGCCCCTGCATATTTTACAACAGGTCAGCTATTTGTTGCATGTGCTGGTAAATATCAACTGGATAACAAATGTTTTCTGGCTGCAGAGTTGAAAAATTATCAAATTAAGACCTAAGTTCCCTGCATAACAGATAAACCAATAATCTTTGCTATGATCCATCATGTCATGGATACAGGCATGCAGTATGCTAAAGTGATGAAACACAGCTATCTTAACTAATCCTTTGAGAAAATGGACAACTATTCAAAGGTCAAAGTGGTTGTTTATCTACTGAATGACAGTGACAAAATCCCAATTTCTAGCAACTCTTGACTTATTGACCTATCCTTTTTGTTTCAGTAACTTTAACTAACCTTTTCTAAGCCTACAAGAAGGAAGAAAATGGACAATGGAAAATGTACAGGCAGAACAGGAAGAAACAAGAACAAATTAAAGGCAATAACCCCTTCAACTACCTTGAGAAAAATGTCAATGGCTTTGTAGAGATCATCATGGTCGACCCTTGCAAATTCTGGAATGGATTCAGCAATTGCTGTAAATTTTGACAGGGGCAAATTCACATCCCTAGCTATCTCCTGCAGATACCCATCCACAAGTTTTGCTACTTTGAGTTTGGAACTATGTGAGGCCGAGGATGACCTCCTACTCTCCAGAAATTCAAAATCAATATTCTCTGCAGAACGCGACCTTCTCCTTTCAAAATCCCCCTTTGTTCTTGGAGGGCTTGTTGGGGGACTCTGTCCTTGTAACATGAATTGCTCTAATATTGTCAAAACTATATCAACATCATAGAGCATGTCACTGGAATACGATAATGAGGGTATTAACAAATCACCAACAGACGCTTCATCTAATTGAATGCCAATTTTTCTTGCCAATTCCATCTTGGAAGATGAAGAGGCTTTAAGTATGTTGGCTGCCTTGAGTAATTTTGACAAAAACCCACAAGAAACTGCACCTTTTTCTGCCGGTAGAAGGCTAACAATTGATTCCAGAAGCAGCCTGTGTTTAGAAGTCACTTCCTTACCTGAATCCATCTCATTCTCAGACTCTAATTGACTGTCAACATTGACGCATCTTGAAATGTTTGGTAGCCATCTAGCTGCGTAGATCCTTAAAGCATCACCTATGAGATTGGAAGGCACCTTCCCTCCAGATTTGATGGCTATCATTGTTCTCCAATACAGGTCTATCCCTAAATCGGCTAGGTCTTCAGCCCACCAACCCTTTGTTGCTGGTTTATTATGCCTTTGGCTCTCTGACCCATTGCAAGATATGTCATCTCTACCTCTTCTTGAATAACTGTGTGACAAGCTCACCTTTGAAGGGTTGGCCAGGATTTTGCAAGCAATGGCCTCAATACATCTGCTAGTTATCCCAAGATCCTCCGACCATAAAGAATAGGCCTTGGTGCTCTGCAATGTCACAATTGAGTCCCTCCATCCATTAAGTATGCAAGAATTGAAGAAAACTTCAATCTTGTATATCAGGTTACCCTTCTCAACATCCTCTGTCATTTGTAGATATTCTGCAGCACATCGAACTGCTACGATGTTGTAGGCACTCAGAGTGACAGTAATTCCATAGCAGAACTTGGCACACAATTCAAATGCCTCAACACCTCCAGGAAAATCAGGTAGTTGTATTATTTGATGCTGTGAGGAATCAGGATTTTCAGAACACAACCTCTGCAGGCGTAAACACTTGGAAAGCAGGGGAAACTGCAAAACAAGCAAGTCAAAAACCATCAATCTTCACAAGATTTTAAGAATAATGTTAAAAAAATTTCCCCTTAATGTCCCAGAAACGTTCAAGAATAATAAAAAGAAAAGTTGATCATGAACCTCACCTTGTGAAGCAAATATCTGCTTCCCTTCACCTGAACTATGAGATCACTAGAGACCTCAGATGACACTGACCTGCATCAAATGAACAGTAATACAGATCATCGGCAAATGAAAACCAGAGTTTTTGAAATAACAGAGTTTTCAAGAAAGAAAAAAATGGATGAAACTTTACCTTACGGCCTCAGTAGTGTAGAAAGTGTCAGGACGAGATCCTAATTTCATAAACTTCATGTCTGAACCTTGTTTTGCTGGTTAGTTAGCTATGTACAAGATAAGCAACTCTGTGGCAGAGTTAGACAAAACCAAGCTTCATGCTTTGCCAAAACTCCTCACTTTTAAGGACACCGCTAGCTTTGGAAAGTTCTATCTCCAGTCCAGCTGCAAGCAATAGATTATGTCGGAGCAAGAAGACCACTAATGCATGACTAAAATCAAAACCAACAACCTTAAAGGGGCAGAAAATATGAGAAAGGTAAATACAGGAAAGGAATTATTTCCATGAGAGTAGGAAAAAATTAGAACTTAAAAGTACTAAAGAAACACAAAATTCTCTCACAATTTGTCTATCTGTTACTGGCAAATAGGCAATTCATATAAATAAGCGGCCGAAATTATTTCGAACCAAGAATTAAAAATGCTGTAAAATCCATGTCGCTTCAGTCACATTCTCAACCTCAGTTTGATATAGACAGGCAAACAAAAGCCATAGATGGCACACCAAAACCCCATCAAGATCAACCCTTTAAATGTAAATCAATATCCCAAATAACTATTAGCTTTGAAAAAGAAGAAAATAAAAATCTAAGTGCCACTGGAACAACAACCTAAACATCAAAGTATAGTACAAACTCAAAAAAAAAAAACAACATAAAAAAGACACAATATAAAATGACCTCCAACCTGAAATACTATATGGTTGTTCGGTTGGCACAAAAAGAAAACTGCCAATCATTCCATGGAATTATGGAAATGCCAATTATTATTTTTTTATTCTTTTTGTAAACTTCCAGACTATGGAGAGAAAAAATTGTTTTGGGTTTTTTTTGATACTTTGGTATTAGCTTAGCTTGCTAACCTCCATGCCAGCGTGCAAGCAATGAGAGAAAGGCGATGCCCACGTGCTTATCCTGTGCCCACTAGTGTCCTTCTTTCTCATCATTGCCAGACGAAATTTATCAGCTGCACTGTTCTTCACCCCTCTGATTATTATTATTTTATTTTATTTTGATAATTAGGCCTCTGATTATTTTAGTCAAACACTAATATAGAAGTATTTGTAGTACTCAAATCAACATCGTACCTTCATCAATATGTTACCTATGTAATCACAAGAATTGCTCTTACGGTTTGTTTAAATTTAAAAATTCATTTATTTTATCAAAATTGAGGTTGAACAATTGATTAATTACCTGTTTGATATTGAAATAGAATTAATAATCATCTAAATTTGTATATGTATTCTTACCTTATAAAAAATTTCGAGTATATACATTTTTTTTCTTAAGGAAAATCAAGAAGTATATTCTAATAGCATGATTTTTTTTTTTGGCATAAACAATAAGGAAAAGTAGTAACTTGGTGTGGGGAGAGACCCGGGGGGGCGGGGGGAGATAAAGAGATGCTGAAAGAAAGAAGAATAGGATATCTAAATCACCATCAAAGGTGGCTTTAAGTCTTTCAACTAGTCTCACATATTGGCCTCAAGTTCTTGATACATAGATGGGATGGGATCATCAAAATTGCCCTTCTTTTTCAATAACACAAAAGAGCATTTTTCAAGCATTTATGTTTTGAGGGCCATAGCCATTCAATGTTTCTTATATACTACTGTGTGAAATGGAGAAACTACAGCCTTGTTCTTTGGTCTTGTATTTTTTATAAAATAAAGAAAAAAAATTGTTGGTGGAAAATTTTGTTTACATTAAGCTAGAATGCATTAATTAGGCAGTTGAGGGTGTTAGTCAATTTGATTATGCATTGGATTCTTGAAATGGCAATTTTTCCAATTTTTTTTCTCCTCATTTGTTTTGATTATTTTGTACTAGATGTTGATATAAAGGGTCCGCTTTGCTTCTCGAGTAAAATCTATAGTAGGAGATAGATATGGAGATAGTGATGGATAAGATTAATATGTGCCACTTACATTTTTTCTCTAATCCTTTTCTGCAAGAGAAGATCTTTTTGTTTGCCGGGTTTAATTCTTTACTGCTAAGCCGTAAAGCATAGGGGCTGTATTTGCATCCTTCATCCACCTTTTGACATTCTTGAACAACCAAGGATGATTCTAGTAAACTCACTCACTTTATGAATTTACTTTCACATGTTCTCTCAATTCCAGAGCGTTTTTTTAAGTCAGTTTTTTTTTTAGCTTCACTGTATTAGTGTGGAACTGCTTAAATAAGTGACATTTTAATTTGTAGAGATAATCTTGCAATTAATTACTGAATTATATAAGATTTCATGAAGTTAACATTTTTTTTTAACTACGTTTGTTCTGAAGTATAAGTTTTAAAGAATTATGCAACCACCAAATTTCTTAACTTAGGGCTAGTTTTCTTCTTCTTCTTTTTTCTTTTTTCTAAAAATAATTAACCTTTTCCGAATCAAAGTTTCAAGAAAGAGAGAGAGGAAAAATGTTCAAAAGAATGAGGCCTAAACATATTCAACATACAATTCCAATATCATGATTGAAGTTAAATGATTGATATAAATTGAGTACAAATTTTTCATCTTTTATATGGGAGCATACTCAAATGATAGATCATCCATGATGCTTTACATTTTGGTAAGGTACCAAAAATGGCTGATTATTAATCTATTTTGAGAATTTTTATGTTTGCTCATATAGTAGCTAAAACTCAAGAATGTGGACCAGAATGTTGTCAACACAAGAGAGCGCCATAACAATAGCTATGCGACCTTAGACTCGTCTTTGCTCAATCATTGTCTCCTAAAACCAATTAGAAAAGTTTCATGTTGAGTTGAAACATTAGTTTTAGTTATTAAATGGAAATATCTTTTATTTATTATTAAGTGTTAATTAAAAAAATTGAAAAACTTGACCGTCTAGTAATCATACAATTACACTAGGTTACTAAATTCATGATCGATTATCATTCTACCGACTCCTAATGTATAAAAAAAAAATTAAAGCATTCAAGAAAAAAAAGTTTATCATATTTCTAAGATTTAGAATAGATTGTTGGAAAACAAACTAAGATATTCACCCAGCACATACTCCATTCCAAGAAAGAACTAAGATTTAGCAATGTCAGCCCTATATCTGTATTGGCTAAATCATTGTCTCCTCAAGACTAAGATGAGCCAAATGTGTCTTGGGTCGATCAGTGTCCACCGGGGGACCATGAATTGGCTCGATCAACCGGTCCATTGGCAATTTTGATATTTTATTCATAATTGAGGGGCAAATGTGGTGGATCCATCATCCAGAAATCCCGTCGTCATTCATATGTGAAACGGCACAATCCGGAACCGTAAACGGGGGTCGATTGTCTGTCCTACGGTGCTACCCAATGGGGTTACCAATCGACATATGGGTCCCTTTCCTACTCCACTAATTTTCCTGGGTGAATTATGGGACCCATATTTTCTCCCTCGGTTTTATGTTTATTGTTCCTTCACAACCAGAAAAAGAAGAAAAAGAAGAAACAAAAAACTAAAAAAAGGCCAATGCCTTTTTTTTTTTGGTAAAAATGAAAAAAGAAAAGGCCAATTAGGTTGTTTTAGTATGTGATTGCTACACATTTATAAATATTTGATACATATAATAATATAGATATTTAGGATATTTATCCTTTTGTATTTAATTGTATAAAAGAGTTTTATATTTGTTACACTAATAGTGTAATATGAGATATGATGCTTAATTGCCAAGTTGATTATACTTATAAATACTATAATTGCTGTCTTTAATTATTGAAGTGGTTAATTATATTTCTCTTATAGTTATCTGGATTGATATAATTACATTGCACTGAAACTTCCTAAAGTGCCTTCAATTTCATGTTGATCTAAATTTTACTGTATTGTTAAAGCACTCTTTTTTTCCCCAATGATATTTATGATTCAAAAGAGACATTTGACTGTTGAAAATGAAGAAGCTTCATCTTCTTCTTCTTCATGCCTTCTGGACGGATGCAAAAAAATCCAACTGCAAAGTTCAATTTGTTTTTTGATTAGTCAATGATTAACTTGTTATTTATGTCAATCTGGCAATTTATGTGAAATGCCATGTTGGCAATCATTATATTACAAGATAGTTAGTTTTATTTGTGTAAATAACTTTGGATGATTTGTACTAAATTTAAAAAGAAAGAAAAAACCGCCTCTTCTGCATTGTAGCAAATTTCTCTCTCTATTGTTTGCATTGTTCCAATTCAATCTAAGCATTTTAATATGGTGTCAGAGGTATTCAATCTAGATTAATTTTTCTTTTGTTTTTTTATTTCCACAACATGATTTAAGGGGGAAGTTTATTATCTGTTTCGATTGAATACTAGCTCTATTTTCTAGCGTTTTGGTTTTTAGTCAATTTTATTGAAGATTTGATCATTATTACCTATTCTAGCTTCTGAACATTGATATCAAGTATTTTCTTTTGTTTACTAAAAATTTGATTTCTCTTAATCAAATTTTCTTGTATTGAGAATTGATTGATTCATTTTCGGTTTATTGCTTATTCCCTTTGTTGTTGAGTTGATCGAATTATTCAGTTTTATCCTTCTTCCTAAGAGATTTCCTGATTAAATTTCAATATCATTGAAATGACAAATTATGAATTGACTCCTGCTAGTCCTTTCTATATTCACCCGAGTGAATCTACAACTCAGACACTTGTTCAACTAGTTTTAGCTGGTGCAAATTATAGTACATGGAGCAAATAAATGAAAATAGAAGTCTCTAATGACAATCATGAAATTCCTTTAAGTGATCATAATATTCCTACACAGCCCAGAAGATCTCTTAGAAATCATAATCCTCCTGTTCATTTGTCATATTACATTTGTCTTACAATTCCAAAAACTATTCAGATTCTTACATATCTTCATACCATTGATAAAGTTCTTGGATATGATTTGTTAAGTAAGAATCAACAATCTTATGTTTATAATATCCATCAACTGACTGAGTCTAAGAATTTTGAGGAGGCTATACAAGATTCTAATTGGTACAATGCTATGAAAAAGGAGTTATCAACATTAGAAGCTAATAAGACTTGAGAGATTGATCTTTGCCACAAGTGAAAAGTACTATAGGATGCAAGTGGGTGTATTAATTGAAGTTCAGATAAGATGGTAGCTTGAAAAAACACAAAGCTCGACTAGTTGCAAAAGTAAATACACAATAAGCATGTATTGATTATATTGAAACTTTCTTACATGTTGCTAAATCAGTAACTAACATAACTTTAATAGCTATTATTGTTTCAAGAAATTAGTTTTTACAACAACTTGATATTAATAATACATTTTTACATAGGGAATTATGTGAGGAAGTTTATATGGATTTATCAAAGGGATATTCTTGTGATGATCAAAGCAAAATTTGTAGACTTAAGAAGTATTTATATGGTCTCAAACAAGTAAGTAGATAGTGGAATGCTAGATTGACAAGTGTTTTACTTACACACCATTTTAAGCAATCACATAGTGGTCACACTTTGTTTACAAAATAGACACCTTCTGGTTTCGTTGCTTTGTTGGTTTATGTTGATGATGTGATTTTAGCTGGTGATGATCTTGAAGCCATTACAGAAATTAAAGCATTTCTACATGCACGGTTTCAGATCAAAGATCTTGGAAATCTAAAATAGTTTATTAGTTTAGAGGTGGCTAGAAATAAGATAAGTTTAAATCTTTGTCAAAGGAAATATACTATGGATCTCTTAACTAAGTATGGTTTTGCACACTACAAACTTGTTACTACTATGGATCCTACTGAGAAATTTAGTAAAACAACCACTCATTTGATCAAAAATGTTAAAGGATATAGAAGTTTGGTTGGTAAGCTTATCTACTTAACACACACAAGACCTGATATCAGTTATGTAGTTTAACAATTGAATCAATATTTGGATTGTTCGAGAAAAGCACATTTAAATGCAGCATATTATCTATTAAGATATTTCAAATCTTCACCAGGTTTAGGACTTTTTTATAGAACTGGTAATCTTTTTATTCTTCAAGCATATTCAGATTCTGATTGGGGAGGATGCTTGCTCACAAGAAGATCAATTACTCGTTTTTGTATCTTGTTGGGAGGACTTATCAGTTGGAAGTCAAAGAAACAATAAACCATTTCTAGAAGCTCAGCTGAAGCTGAATACAAAGCAATGGCCATGACATGTGCAAAGATTCAATGGATTATGTTCTTACTTGCAGACTTGAAGGTAATTCATACTCAAGTTGTTCCATTATTTTGTAATAACAATGCTGCAATTTATATAGTAAAAAATCTAATTTATCATGGAAAAACTAAGCATATTGAGATCGATTGACATTTAATCGGAGAAAAATACCAAGTTGGCAATATTAAGCCTTTACCAGTTTCTTCATCTCATCAATTGGTAGATATTCTCACAAAACCTCTTCATCATGCAAGTTTTTTACCATTGATTGAAAAGCTACCTTTACATTGCATTTATTCTAATGCGGGTGTTGAAAATGAAGAAGCTTCATCTTCTTCTTCTTTTTCAATGCGTTCCGTAAAGATGCAAATAAATCCAACTGCAAAGTTTAATTAATTTTTTTATTAGTCAATGATTAAGTTGTTATTTATGCCAAGGTGGCTATCTATGTGAAATGTCATATTGGCAACCCTTGTATCAGAAGATAGTTAGTTCTCTTTGTGTAAATAACTTTGGATGATTTGTACAAAATTTAAAAAGAAAAGAGCCTCTTCTACATTGCAGCAAATTTCTCTGCATTTTAATATTGACATTAAAAAAATAAATTACCATATATCATCAAATTTGTTAATAGTAACTTAGTTTTTTTTTTTTTTTTTGTAAAAGAACTTTTTACACCGAACGAAAGATTCTGAGTTGAAGCGTCGCTGACGGCCCATTCTTCCATAATAAATTTCTTTCTGAAGTGAGCTTTGAATCATCATCATTCTTCTATCTGATTCTGATGGATGGAAGACTCAACAGAACCTGGAAACAGATATGCCAAAAACGATGACAGCGGAAGGTCGAGCCTACGGTTGCAGAATTCACAGCCAAAGACATTAATTCTCATCACTCATCACTCATCACTCATCTCTCCTGGTCCATCGGTAACCTTCCCTTGAGATCATATCCAAATAATGATTTTCTTCATCTTTGTACTCCACATTTTTTTTCTTCTAAATTGTTTTTCTTTCTTTTTTTCCATCAACCGTTATATATAGAAAATAATACTTCCTTATCTAAAATTGAATGTATGAATTTTTATTTTGATATATTGAAAATTAAATATTTACTTTTAAAATATATATTTTTTTTTATTTAAAATTTTGCTATAAAATCATTGTAATTTAATAGATTTACATTTAACTTAGATTATCATTAATCACATCATTATCCACTTTCCCACACTCCTCTTTCATATTGTGCTCTATTGTATCCACTTCTCATTGTGGTACTCTTTTTATTAATTTAAAGAAAGAAGAAGAAAAAAGAAAATGATATATTGATAACTTCTTTAAATTAAATGTTCATCTTAATTATTGCGTGAACTTAAATGTGAATAATCATAATTCTAGACTGAAAGAGTACTAACTTGCAATTAAATCACCTTCAGGAGAACAAACATAACAATCATAGAGAAAATGGACACTACTCTTAAACTTTGTCAAGGCAATTACTTAATTTACGAGTTAAATGCATAATCTTTATACTACTATTTTTAGCCACGACAAACCCTCATTGCTATACAAAGTTGTCTCTTTAGGGTTGCACAACATGAAGATGGTTTGGCTTCTGGGATTGAAGGCTCACTGTCATAGAGGCCCTAAGATTTTGTACGTATTACAGCATGCACACATGTAAAATCACTTACAGCCCCCCGCCCCCCCCAACACCACAAAAGCACAAGTAGACGGATAGATGTGAAACAACTTTCTGCAATTGCACGCTGTGCAATTTTGTTGCCCTCTGTGTGTGTACTGTGTGTTCATCAGCTTTGAATGGCTTGCAAAACCGAGTTGTAACATTCACATTCTTCTTCCCCAAATGAACTGGCAAAATTGACCATGCAATTGTCCTTCTCATCTTTTACAAAATGCGTTGGCTATTCCATATCCCATTTCTCTAAACCCCACTTTGGTAACAAAATTTCTTTCTTCATGCTGCTTTTTGGTCCGTTGTGGGGTATTTGTGTTCCCTATAATTTATTCTTCATCATATATATCATTTGGCAACATCTGAAATTCAACACACCATATATATATATGTATGTATGTATGTATGTATGTGTGTGTGTACATCACTGTTTCTCTAGAAAGACTCAAAATTCTCACCATGGAAAACAACTTGAGGTAATTAACACAGTTTCTTGCACAGAGAATTTGTAGTACTATGAGAATCAAGCATTGTGGATTTTTGTTAAGGATATGCTTCCCTTCCCCGGCACAAGCCTTTCTGGTACAATAAATCAATGATGAATTTGACTCATTATATTTTACATAATTCCCTTGAAGTTGACTGATCATTATCTTTTAATTACATGATGGAGTGTATTTGTTTCTTAATTTTTTTTATAGAATGATGGAGTGTAGTTAGTTTACTAATAGTATCATTTCTCTTCCAAATAATGAAAAATTTATGTTAATAAAAATGCTTTCAATTTGAGAGTACAATACAGAATTGGAATTAGACAGTTTTTTTTTTTAGCTTCTTGATTTGGTTCAAAGTTGAATATAACAATCAATTATTTTTAATTGTACATGATAAACAAGAAACATAGCAACACTCGGAGCCTTCTTTTTCAGATTCCTTTCCTTTTCATGTATATCCTTTTCTTATTCTAATCTTCCATTCCTACCAATATTTTCAAAGGAAAAAAAACGTTTCAAATTTAGAATATTTATTTGTCCAATGGCCAAAAAACAAAAACAAAAAGAGGGATCATCAAAAAACTTTTGGGTAGACTTGTCTTTTTAATTTATTTTGGACCAGACATGATAAGGTAGTGAGAGGACAAGAAATGATAGTGGGGTCTTAAAGTCACTCTCTGAACTTAAGTCAATCAAAACCTATAAAGCTTGAAATTTACATGTGTTTTTAGTATTAGTAGTAGTTGGTAAATAATGATACTATTGATCTCGTTTTCCTAAGTTTACCCACTCCTCCCATAATTGTCAAAGACTCGCGTGCATTGCCTGGTTAATCACCGTTTCACTTTGACCTGATAAATTTAATGTCCCATCTTTATTCTTTCTTTCTTTCTTTTTCCACCTTTAAAGTAAATTCGACCACTTGCTTCTGATGAATAAGAATCATAATGTTCAAACTCTTGTGTGCAAATACAACCTTGAGAAACTACTTATGACAAATTTTTAGGTTGTATATTCTTTATTTTGCTTTTGAAAAGTAGAAGTTTTATTAAGAAAGAGTCCAAAGGGAGAGAAGCTCTCTAATTACAAAACACAGCATTGCAAACAGACCAACAAAGCTTAGTTTATCTGCTTTTACGGATTCAACAAGCTTAGTTTTCTTGATTCTTATTGTAAATGCACTTGATTGAATAAGGAAAATAAGTATGAGTAGATTCTAGCACGAGACATAAATATAGAGATGACTAAGATGTGGGTGACATTTTATACTTCTAATTTAAGTTTAAGCAATATCTCCAAGAGGATTTGTCTAATTTAACTTATCATTCGGGTGATTTGTTTACGATTTAATCAGTAGATTCAGTAGAGTGTTTTTGGAGTTTCAATTGAAGGTTGAAATTTAAATATTTGTACCTTTTCGTAAAAAAATAATGTATATATTTTTATTTTAGAATATATAAAATTAAATATTCTACTTTACTAAAATAAATACATTTTTTCTTTAACTTTTGTTTTTTTTAATTTAAGTAATTTAAATTCAACTAACTCATATGACATCACTAAAAAAGTATATTGTGATAATTTTCTCAAAGTTTTTTTTTAAAAAAAAAACAATTGTATTAATTCAAAATTAGACATTCAATTTTCAACCAAAAATGTAATTTATTAATTGAATCGAAGGAGTAATTTATTGTAGGTTGACTCTCATAACCGAATAATGTTGGAGAAAATAATATAGTCATCGAGAGGATAGATTAACCGATTTGTAATTCTCAAGTGTTAATTATATTCTCAAAGCATAATCATAGGAGTAATAATTTAAAATTTGAATATTTCAATTGTAATTCTTAAAAGAACAAGCCCATATGCCAAGGGTGATAAGAATGTTATTGAAATGAGATTAATTAGTGGCAAACACAAGAACATATTTATTAATATGATTTTTTTTTATCAATAATCTAATTATGAACACGCCGAGATACTCCTTCAGCTTTCCTGCATCTTTTTTTGTAGATGTCGGCCTAAAGTTGATCGCACAAGGGCAGTAAGGCACGATTATTCTGAATTTTTAGTTCACCAAACAAAACCACATTTATTCCTTTTTACTTTTGATCCGACAATTTGTGTTATGGATTATTTAGGTATGCCTTTGTTGAGATGCGATTGGAGCATTAAAGATCATCATATTTGGTGTACATTTGAAAGCTATTGAACGTTAAATTGATCCCAGATTTCATCCAACAATTAAAAGTCAAGGTACTATATATTAATCTTCATTTATTCTGAGATTGTCCAGCAATACTTCATTTTCGAGTATGCCATTTTCAGTGAATAGTATTTTGAGGATATTTTTTATACCATCCCACCACATTGAAAGTGATGAAAACGAGAATGATATATATATATATATATATATATATATATATATATATATATATATTAAATGTTGATCATGAGATATTCATTTAAGAAGTAAAGCTGAGATTTATTGTCATTTTTTAATTTTAAAAAATATATATTAAAATTGTAAAGAATATATAATTCGAACTCATCATATTTAAAATATTAGATGAGACTATTTTTGCAATCAAACTACGTCTACATGTTCTTCGGCATGAACCATTTTAAAGAAGAAAAAAGGCAAGCAAGAATATATTTTTTTTCCTTGTTAATTTTGCAAGGAAAATCTCTCTACTATTTTAATGATTATCAAGAAATAACAATCATTATTCTTTTGAAATGAAAAGAAAAGCATTATTCTACTGTAGGCCAATAGAAGTAGATAGTTATAAATAGTTATAAGTAGAGGTGTTAAAAAATTGAACTATTCGAAAAATCAATCCGAATCAATCTGTAATTTTAAATTGGTTTGGTTTTTTGGTTTTTCAATTTATTTGGTTTGAATATTTGAAAATTTTTAAAAGTATAATTTGGTGTTCGGTTTCAATTTTAGAAATTTTGGATAATCGAAAATTCGAATTTAACATAATATATTATTATTATTATTATTATTATTATTATTATTAGGTTGAGATATTAATGAAAAAAATGTCAAACTCAAAATTCTAACACTACAATTCAACAACTATAGTTTAATTATTGAGAAAAATTAGATTCTCAATACAATTCAAGTTCTAATTTTATCTTTCTTTTTCTTGACAGATATCTTTGATGAAGAAGTTTTGGAATTCATCAAATGACAAGTCTTGTTTTTACTAAAATGTTAAGAATATTATACTGAATACTTTAACTTCAATTTTTCATGAGACTTTTAATTTTTTATGTATTTTTATTATAAGGACTTTTTGTGTTTTTTGTAGTCATGAATTGTTTCAAATAATTTACTATCAAACATTATATTAGTAATTTATAAAATGGAGAAATTTGGTTTAAACGAAACCAAACCGAAATATTTTGATCGTTTGGTTGTTTGGTTTTAGGATTAATATGATTTGGTTTGTCTAGAGATAAAATTGAAAATCAAAAAACCAAACCATAATTTTGAAAACAAAACCATTAAAGTGAATGAACATCCCTATTTGTAAGTGATGGATTAGATAATCATTATTCTAACGGGGATAGTCTTATATTTGGAAAAATTTTGTTATTTAAATTTCATTTTGAAACATAAAATGTTTAAAATAAGTGCTATGTTCATTTTTATTTTATTTTTTAAAAGTGATATATTCATTTTAAAATAGAGTTGTTTAACTTTTTTTCTATTAATAATCTATAATTTTATGAATTTTCAAAATAAGTTATTTTAAAATAAATGCTAAATTTAAATTCAAATATCCATCTAAACTTCACAAACACTCCTCTAAATTAACATAGAGGAAAACCGACCTCTCTTATCATTTTTTACAAGAATAGATCCTAATCTATAATATGATGTATAAAGGGGAATAATCGAAGTAGCTACGCGGGGGGGGGGGGGGGAGGCGATTGGTTGGTTAGAAATTGTTACCTTAAACAAATAAGTGGTTGTGATTATCATGAGGAATTAGGATAATGGGAAACATTGAAAATCCTCTATATTTCTTACCCAAAATAAACAGGTTAAAACACTTGCTATCCCACCTTGAGCATCACTTGACAAAGAAAGTTACTTGATTCACCACCAAAAAGAAAGAAAAAATGGAATATGCTAAAAAAAAGAAGGAAAGAAACAAAGAGAGATGATTTTGACCTCCTGTTATAATAATTGGGGAAATATCATATCATCTTTATTAAAGTTGGAATGGATGAATTTTTAAAGCTAGAAAAAGTATATTGCAAATTGGTATATCATGATAAGTTTAATCTTGACCCTTTTGTTATCTTTAAGGAGAATATACGTGTCTTTAAGTGTCATGCCTCTTTTAACTTGAAAGCTTGTTCATAATCATTACATTCTTGATTTTCTTACCTTGTCGTCTTCAATTTCGAAAGCATAATTAATACCGTTGATTATTCATTGAATTGTTCTGTGCTGTTTACAAAATTCTAAGTGTGTTTAGAGAAAATGATGATGAAATTCCTCAGTCAAAAGCTATTTGAATCGGTCCCAAAGTATGCAAGCTTTCCAGATTAGATAGGAGAGAGATATCAAACTGATGACAGTGATAATGCCCGATGATCACAAAAGTTGTTGAATGCTGGCGGCACAGGTTCCCCTTTTCAATTCTCATGTAGGAGGAAACAAAAAATACTATAGAACAATCATGAATATATATATATATATATATATATATATATATATATGATCTTTATCATTGAATTTCGATTATAAGTAGTTTTACTCTTCACTATAAAAAAGAAAATTGTATCCATTGAAACGAAGTTCATGTTGGGGTGGCAATTGAAATGATACTACCACATTGATGAGAATAAAGACTCTCTTCATCATCTTTGATGATTGGATATGCAAAGGATCCTCGTCAATTCTAGAGGAAGCTCAATCTAGATATAATAGTACCAAGATGAATTTTATTTTGTTTTAAGATGGAAAAGGATAGATTGAACGTTGATATACCTTTATAATTTAAAAATAATAATAAAAGAAAACATTCATTAATGAGAAAAAAGAAGCTTGAGCAACTGAAGACACATATACAATATATATATATAGTGAACATGCCACTCTAGATCACTATTTATTTTCTATTTTATTAGCATATTAAGTATTTTAAATATTTAAATTCAATCTATCTTTATCATTTTTAAACTTTTAGATGAAGTAAGAATTTAACATGGTATAAAAGTAGAGGTCTATGAACAAACTCTTTCTTTTGCCTATTGAATCTGTTATTGAAAAATTATTGTAGGCCTAGTGTAGGGTGTTCAACCCATATACATATATAGACATAAGCTTTCAGATTAGGTGCTAGTTAGAGAACAGTTCTAGGAGTACTTTGTATTGGCATGGCTGAATCTACTGGACATTTATAGGAATATCCATAATATATGGCACTAGGTTTGCTGCAACTGTGTATATTTTGAGAGAGAACCATTCTGAAGAGCCTGGCCGGTGATAACTTTGATGGTTTGGTTACCTGTGGCAAAAGGGTTTGTGGCTAGATATGAAGGAAAGGAGAATGATACCAGTAATGATGCCCGATAAAATACGGAAAATATGCGATGAATGGTCCACAGTTGTGCGTGCAGGTGTTGTAATTAATGGCTACCTTTACCCTACCACATGACACTGCCAAATTAAGTGCCCTCCAAATGTAACTCTTTCTATTCCTCTTCTTAATTACTATGCCTTGGCATATCTTTTATTTTTGCACCGGCAAGCTGCAGTGTCTCGAGGGGTTTAACACTTATCTTCTTGGATTAAACAGATCTAAATATTTACATATTTTTAAAGTTTACTAACGAGAGGTTTACATTCTACCAATTCATTTCAATATTAATAATTAATAATAAGGATATTATGACAATTTTTTCAAGGTCAAAGGCTAATTTTAATTCTTATATCAATTTAAATATTCAATTCTTAAATATATATATATATATATATATATAAGAATGATTTTTTTGTATTAAAAATTATGTATTTAATTGTTAAATTATTGTCTTCAACGCAAAATATTTCAATCATGACCCTAGAAATTAAAAGAATCAAAAGTTGAAATATGAGGCTTCAGCGTTTAACCGATGGCACTTGGTTATCAGGCCCATTACATATTGTAGCAGTTGAAAACCATGCATGAACTTCTCTTGTTTTGGACAAAGAAAGAAACCTAAGCTAGTAGTTTTTCTCTTTAAATTTAAAAACTTGGGGCTGATCATCACTGGACTCATCCAACTACTAGAAGACCTATGAAACAAACAATTTTTTTACTAAGAAAGTTATCATTTAACCCCAAAATGACGACAACCCTTTACTTCTTTCAAGTAACGTAATCATCCCATAAGAAATCTACATACATATATACATTCAAGAACCATCCATATATAATATAAGTGCCAAAAGATGTAAAGATGACTACATATATATAAATACAAAACCAAGATCATGAATTCTCAACTACAAGGATTAAAGAGGGCATAAAGGAAAGGTAAACAGGTATCAGAGATTTGGGCTCCATATGACAGATTAGAAGATTTTGTAACCAAAAAAGTGGGAGACAATGTCAGTCCCCATTAGCATATGGCCTTAGTTGTTTTATTCAGACAAGACTTAAAGAAAGGACTGATGCCCAATTTCGATGAATAACAAATAAAAATGCAGTGGCCCTCTTCACTCTTCCATTCTCTAACCACAGCTGAAGACAGAAATTTTCACTACACGTGAGGATTGTCTTCCCCTTGTTTCTAATTTCCATATTGGTTTAAACGAAAACCATATATATAAAAAATATATATACATATATATATATATATATATGTATGAATGAGTCAAAATTGGCCTGTTGGTAAGGGAACATTCACTAAATCATTCAATTAATTCCTCTATCTCTGATCCACACGTGCATCCCTTAATGCCCTTGCCTTTGGAGGAGGAACTCAGCCCACAAAAATGCTTCTTCTTAACCTAATACTGGTTTTAAAGTTTGGATTGTGATACAGCACAGCAGCCTATAGACTAGAGGCCACTAGGGTTAAAATATTAAAGCCAAAAGTGCAGGAGCTTGATTGGTAAAACTTCTTCAAAATGATCATTGAACAGAAGTGGAAAAAATCATATTATACCAATTGATCTGATGTGACATTGTAGCTAATTTGATAGGTCTAGAGGCATCATGTATGCATTCCCACATATGACTTGCTCTTGTTGCATATGAAATACTTAGAATGTCATAATATAAGCCTCTTTTGCCTAAAAATTAAATTGAATGCCTCATTTTCAAATTTCACGTTTACAGCTAAATCTATGAAAAGATTTTAATCCCTTAGTAAGTTACAAGTTAATCTTATTATTAGTAGGATTCAAATCTTAATGGGAAATAAATATCTTAGCTTAAACTAAGGAAGTTGCTTGTTGTGAAATTTTAGATGAAAAGTTGAAAGTTGACATTGGTTTTTATTAAATGTTTTAAAGTATAAATATAATTATTTTTTAAGTTTAAAGCAAAACAAAACATTAAATATTTACATTTCATGCACTCTAATTTTTAATGTTTATAGTTCCTTATTTTGCTTGTGGCAAGCCAATTGCACCAATTGTTGTAATTATAGAACCACAGGCCCACAGTACAGAATATGAACATATTACAAGAGCCCATGGGCTGAATAAAAATATGGAAAATGAGCAGACTAATTTTTAGAGGAAGTGGGACAAGGAGTTCAGGTTCCTCGATTACTGATCAGTGATCACAATTACGCCAACGTATTGTTCATTGGGCTTATCATTTTCTTCACTCCTGATTCTTAAAGAAGTACTTAGAAGCCAAATTTTCATGAATATATGATAATTTGGGCTGGGATTATTGAACTGTTGTGGCCCAAAATATAGGTTCACTACCCAACTCACAAAGTTCAATTGCGTTCACACGTTTTTTTTTTTTTTTTTGATGAATGCGTCCACACATGTTTGGTTAGTCAATTAAATGGAAACTCTCACAAGAAGCCTCATTTCTAAGATGACAAATATTTGATAGCCTAAAATAGGGAAATATAATAAATTACAATACTTAAGCCCACAAAAAGCATACCAAAATCTTACTACAAAGTAATAATGCATTATCAGCAAAGTGACAAGTGACAAGAAACGATAAATTTTCTTCTTCTTTAAAAAAAAAAAAAAAGCTAAAAAGGGAATGCTAACGGCTCTGAAGTTTATGATTATCTTTTAAAGTCTTTTTCAGTTCTTGCATTAATCTTTTACCCATACAAAAAGAAAGAAAGAAAGAAAGAAAGAAAATCAGCACCTCATCACCCACCCCATAACAGTGCATGAGGGTGAATCTTTCTTTTCTTTTAGGTTGCTTTTGTTAAACTTGAGCTTTTGCAGCTGAAAGTAAGCCATTGTATTTGTAGGCACTGTGGGAAAGAAGGGATGCAAATGCAATGCCCAGAAAAGCTCAGAGGAAAAAATCATAGGGTATAATATAGCACGTGGTGTGTTTTCAGAAAGCCATAACACTTGCACCGCAAAGGGCCCCTCTATATATGTCGCTTATTATTTTTATAAGGACAAAATAATTTTATGTAAATCTGTGTTTTTTTTTTTGGCATACATATATTAATAATTGAGATTTATAAAAAATTATGTTAGATATTTCTTGATGTTTTTAATAGCAACAGTTTAATATATACTTTTTTTTTCCCGATCTTTTTAATGTTGTTATGCGTTTTGTTTTTATTGTGGATTTCTTAAAAAAAAGTGGACTCATCACCCTAAAGCACAGCAAGATTTTTCAAGAGACTGGAGATATTTTTCACTGCTCAAAAGGAAAGAAGAGAAAGTGGAGGGCCCATGACAACCACTCATAGAACAAGAACTTTCTTAAGAGAACACTTCTTTGTTTGTGTCACCAACAACCTATCATTGCATAACACCAAGCTGACCTTGAGTTCTTGAAAGCAACCCAAACAAATCATGCATAATTATTTTCATTTTGAGTTTGTATAGTTTTTCTTATAAGTCTTCTTCTAATAGAATTTAAGATTACTAAAAAAATGCTAATTATTGACTCTTGACTTAGAGTTGTAATATACATATACTCCTTAGTCCACAGTTTAATGTCTCATTATAATTTTATGTAAACATTAACAAGAGATTTTGACCCTAAGTTACTACTTAATTTTGTTAATTCAAATGATTAGTGGTAGGACTTAAGTGATATGAATAAGTTTCAAATTAACATGGTTAGTTATAAAACTGTGAAAGGAAATAAGCTAATTATAACGTTCACCTTTTTTTTTGGGGGGGGGGGGGTGGGGCTGGCCTTGAGTACTTCGTCCGCAACAATTCAATTGTTTGGAAACTCAGAAGCATTTCATTCTTCGAAATTGCAGCAAAGATCACCGGAAAATACAAAACACGTAGAAAACGACTAAGTCTTTTGAATGAAACAATATCTAAATGCCATAAACTTAAATATCTATTCATAGTTAACCGTTGCTTTTGGTTTCATCGAATTTTCTCAGTTGAAACTTTTCGTTTACTGTCTTCAATCAGTTTGTTATAATAAATCCAAATGATTATCTTTGATTATAGTTTAGTAGCTGAGATAGTTACTATCAATCTTTTGTAGATTCTTTGCATATATATTAATAATCACATCAACAAAGTTCTTTTTTCCTCTCAGCGGTATTAACTGAGGATACATATATATAAACGCATTGGAACAGGTTGCTGAGATAGTTACTATCAATCTTTTGTAGATTCTTTGCATATATTAATAATTACATCAACAAAGTTTTTTTTTTCTCTGCAGTATTAATCCTCATACATAGAAATTAATGCTTTGGAACAGGTTGGCAATGGTCCAAGAATAAACTCTGCACTATTTAATTATGATGACAAAAACTAAAAATAATGCATTGACACAAGTCATATTGTTCCTAAGTCTACTATATATGATCTGTCTCTGCTGCTTACCTTGTCATATGCTCCTCTTGCTCATCATGATCATAACTAGTCTAATGATAATGATAGATTTGTCCTTTTAATTAAACAGATAACTTCCCTTGACTATGTGATCAAATTGTTTGGTGATATTGGTAATATTATCATTTGTAAGTACATTAATTTATTGTAACATGTTATCTTTTTTCATAAACGTATCATAAAAAACAATAAAAAAGAATCAATCGTTGATTATGTATGGAATTGATTTATTGATTGATGAATACTAAACATATGGGAAAAATTCTTTGTTGAATTTTCACTACAAATACAAATAAAAGAATATTTGTTTTTACTCTTTAAGGATATATGATTACCTAAGAAATTGGAGCTTGTAATATTGGCAAAAAGAAAGTTGTGAAAGTTCACTAGAATTAAGAATGCTGAAGGAAATCAAGAGAAACTGAGAAGAAAAAAACGTAGACTTGGTAGTAGTATAATGAGGATATGGTTGAAGAGAGTGCTTAAGTTGAAGATTGTACCCTCTGTTCAACCCAATTGAGAGTACATATATATATATATATATATATATATATATATATATATATACACACACACACGCAAAAGGTGCAAAGACCATTCAAAGCTACGAATTGTTTGAATGGTTCTAATGTTAGCCTACATCTTCAATCATTCTATGCAACCTTTTTTTCCAATACCTATATTTGTACAAGTCTTATCTCACTCAGTCAATGAATTTTTTAAGAGAAACTAACTTAATCATTTTTTTTTGGGGGGTGTTCATGAAGCAAGGGAAGAACTATACAACTAAATTCATCGAAATTTGAACATTCAATTGTACAGAATGAATAAGAACTCTACTAACTCTTTCATTAGAATTTTTGCCGTTTCTTTCACAGCAGTTTCCACTCAGTTGCACTTCTTAGTTCAATTAACAAATTTAAACTAAGAAAAAAAATGCATTTACTACTTCTTTTGCCTTCACATTGAAGGAGTACAAAGATTTTAGTCAGAGACCTAATTAAAGGGTACCAATAGCATTACTTTGATTGGAAAATATATTTCTTCCAGGCCAAATAATTGTGTTAGAAAAATAAAATGAATATTAGTCATACTCAAATATGAATAATATAAAATATGGTATATCCCTTATACTTTGAGATACGATAAAGAATGATGATTATTGATCTTTCCTCTTCTAACTCTCTTATATGTTTGTGCATAGTGATGGGATAACCCATAACTTGATAGAATGGAAAGATGACCAAGAACCCTATTTATAAATAATAGAATGATATTTTCTATCATAGGTCATTTAGTAGGGCTCATTAATTTTTCATTTTTTAACTCTTATAACTCATAACTCATAACTCATGTATCTCCTTCATGTTCTAAATTAGTGAAGATAGTGATATTTAATTAAAAGAGTTACACATTTCTAATTGTCCTTAATTAATATTATAACTTTGTTATAACATCCTAATTGTTATAACTTTGTCATCAACACCGTATTCTAACATTGTGCACTTATAACTATTTTGAGCAAAAAATGGTCTGATCAAGATTAGAAAACTTCAAAATTGCAGAATTGTTCCATATTATATGCGCATATCAGAACAGTGTCGGTTTTCAGTGAATCTACCCTTGCCCAATTGGATGGAATATGTAGTTACCCAAAGTAATTGAAACTTGGGGACTTAATGTTGAACATGGCATTGAATTCCCACTGTGAAACTGATGACCACTTCAGCAAGCATTGATAAATGAGATGATTCAGACGTTATAATTAGGCAAAACTAGTAAAGAATCGCTACCTGCAAATTGAAGAAAACATTAATAGAGGAATTTGTGGTTGATTCTTCATTAATTAGTACTAGAATGAATTTAAAAAAAGTGACGATTTGCAGATCAAAATTGTTTGTTTCCAATATTGCACTGCACTAGTCAAACCGTTTTTGTAATTTCCCTAGTTGAAGACTCCATTAGATTAAAGTAGGTGATGAGGTACTAACTAAATTCTTGAAAGGTAGTATTTGTCAAGAGATAGATCCTGAATTTAATTTATAAATATTTGTGTACTTATAAAACATTTTTTTTTATATAAAGAAAAAGCATGTGGGGGGTAGAAATGAGAGTACACAAAAGGAAACGACACTAACCCAGTAACCCTTGGTTAGGGAGAGAAGCTACGTACTCAGAAGGAGATATTGTGTTGAATAAAGTTATTAAAGCTTGCTTGATCAAATAAAGTGGATACACTAAAATATTGCCTTACTTAGTTTATAATTTAAATACAAATTTATCTAATAAATTTGGAACTTTTTTGCAAGACTATCAATTAACATGCTCATTTTTATTTTTATTTTTTAAAAAAACGGTTAATAGGTTTCTTATTCTTAAAACAGTATCTTGATATTTATCTTTATTTTTGTGCATCACATATACAGTGAATAAACTTCTTATTGAAATTTTATAGGTAAGTGACGCATTCATCTCATGAGATCTTCACTTTATAAAACCAAACTAAATAAATAAAAGTTCAGCCTAGTGGTATATTATTCTGAATATCCATCTCATGGTATTATATATATGATTTGTTCAAAAATTAAATAAAAATAAATTGCGAATCTTTCTATTCTCAAAAGGAAAAATAATTGAAAGATTCAGTCACCAAATTGAACAGGTCGGTATTTATAAGAAATGGCCCTCCTAAATTTCGCCATATGGAACGCGTAAATTAAATAAAAATAAAATACGCAAAAAGGCAAAATGGATAATGGACGAAGACCTAATTAAACAATTATCAAACCTAAGAAAAATGCAGAATTCCAAATTTGTGTATAATTGAATTGAGGAACTTCTGAAAATGTCAATGATTAGACCATGTGCTGCCATCGGATTGAGGATACTCTCACTCTCTACCCTTGTCCTTGTATTTCAAATATTCTCCCTTCCTCTACCCAAAATACTAGTCAACAATATTATTATTATCTTATACAAATTAGCAAAAAGATACTTCTCTTGCTAGAGGATTTAATATTTATATTTATATTTTAAAATATGCATAATTAAATGTTCGTTTTTTTAAAGAAAGAGTATATTTTTTATTTAAAATTTTATTAGTTTTAAAAATTTACATTAACTTATGTGATCATTAATCATATTAATAACAAAAATATTATTCTTCCTCCCTCCTAAAATATAAAATATTGGAAGTAATTCACACATATTAAGGAAGTATTTTACCTTTTCATTTATTGTGTGTACTATTTTTTAGAACTAAAATTATTTAATATAAGAGATAAAATAAGTAGAGATAATATTAAAAATAATGCACAAAAAAATTCTAAAAAGTAACCAAACATTTTATATTTTGAACGGATGAAGTATTAATTTCTTCAATTTTAAAGATTTTACTTATTTTTTGTATTCAATCAAATAAGAATATTTCTTTTGTGTACTTAAATGCGTAAAAAGTTAAATTTAATTCATCTCTATATGCCTGCTTAAAATTTTTAAAGCAAGTAGAAATTTAAGAAGGAAAATCTTCTATATAAGATATGTGGTTGCTAAAATAAATATAATAGTTTAATAGATAAAATGCTCGTTATAACCTTATTTTTCAATTCAATCGTTCTTCAATTATGTATCTATTTTATCGAGCTGTTTACTATTGAAATTTTCTTGCATATAGTTAATGTTTAATATTTCAAAGATATTATCATTTGTGAATTCTTCAAAAAATTATTAAAAATCTCTTCACAACTTGTTTAAAAATAATCCTTTAAAACATTATCGAAGAAACCAATACCTGTATATGCCTTCCCCTGTTAAGCTCGCCTGTGCGATGATATTAGGGTTTTGTACAAACCAATGAAGCTTTAGATAAATATTGATTTGAGCTTTTAATTAATTTAAATACAAGAAAACAAAAGGAGAAAATAAAATTTTATGTCAATTCCAATAATTGTTTCCCCCAAATAAAATCAAACTGGAATTAACATAAACCAAAGTTTTCGACAATTCCTTTTTCTTTTTTTAAAAATAGGAATTTGACAATTATAATCTACCGAAAAAATAATAATAATTATTATTGATATATACTAGTAACTTTTTTTAAGCCACACCACGTGTCACCAGCCTTTCAAATACTCCTTTATTACCGTTACAATGGAAATCCTGATTTCCATTGCCAACAATGGACTACTTTTATACTAATTTACGAAATTTAATATTTATATTTATATTTTAAAAAATTTAAAATTAAATATTTTTTCTTAA
The DNA here is from genome assembly GCA_019593545.1 of Apocynum venetum. Classification (NCBI taxonomy): domain Eukaryota; kingdom Viridiplantae; phylum Streptophyta; class Magnoliopsida; order Gentianales; family Apocynaceae; genus Apocynum; species Apocynum venetum. The sequence goes on from SRSM01000132.1 coordinate 7,168,082, forward strand.
ACGATTATACATTTCAATTAAAAAATTAACAATTTAATCAAATAAAATATACCTTTTCTAAGAATATTTCTTTAAAAAAGTTATTTTATATATATAATTATGATTCAACTCATTTTGACCGATAATATAATCTTTCTAGTTAAACTAACCCTCAATTTAATGGCTCACATTTCCTTAACAAAATAGGTGTAATCCTATAGTTAAAACAAACCCGTAAAGATTAATCCAATGCAATATATCTCTAACGAATAGGATTCTAAAAATCTTATTTGGCTCTCTTATCCCTTTCAATGTATAAATATTTTAGAGTAAAATAATTTCTCATGATAAGATAAAAGTCGTTAATGCAAAATTTAGTATATACTTATTGAATTATTTGAATATTTTCTTTATTAAGTTTTTACAAATTAGTCCTTCATTTTTGTAAAATTTAGTCATTTTAATCATTCATCTTTTTTACCAGCCATTTTGATCGCTCGTGTATATTTTTCATCTATTTTGATCATTTTTACTTATAAGTTAGACTTAAAACTTAGAAGTCAACTTGATAGTAAAACAAAATAAACCAGAATGCTGCAAAAAATACATAAATGATCAAAAAATGATTGGAGAATAAATGAGGGACCAAATCGGATAAAGATTGAAAGATAAAGACTGAAATGACTATTTTGTTTTAATATTCTTTTTACTTCAAAGTTTTAAATTCATATATAAAAATATTTGAAATGGCTTATACTAATTTAAAATAAAGAGTCGGAAATAAGGAGGAAAAAACACAAGCCCAAACCCTTTTAATCTTCAACCACGTATTAACTTTTCTAAGGAGTGTGTAATCTAAATTCTAAACGAATCAGGACACAGCACACACGACACAGGGGTTGAGGTTGCTTAGAGCCAGTCAATAGACGCGTATAATGAATCCCAGCCTACATCCGTGTATCAAATGACAAAAATAGTCATGAGTCGATGATTAAAATAAAATCAAGAGCATGGGCAATTAGGTCCATTGGAAAAGAAATTGTTGCCAACGTTCAAAAATTATAAATGCACCCCCTATGGAATAGAAGTGGGGTAGAAGACAAGAGAAACGGCTTGCTTGAATTCTTTACAACTGCCACCCATTACACAGAGAGGCTCCAACACAACACACACAAAAACCCACACACAAAAACAGCTGGTTGTTTTTGTTTTGGTTTTGTGACTTTAAATTCTTCGTTTCTCTCATTATTTTGTGATTTTAATTTTCTTTCGAAATTCTTTGATTTGTTGGGTTCGATTAGGCAAAGGGACTCCTGAATTTTGCCTGTAAGGGAGAGGATTTTTGGTTGTTTGTTGAGTCTTGGGTCGGGTTGAGAAAATTATTTTGGGGTGTCGAGAAGATTTAGGAGTTACATATCTTGATTTTTTTTGTTTGTGACCTTGGTGCTAAATATTTGTGAAGGTAAAGATCTCTTTCCTATTTTTGGGATTGGATTGGATTAGGAGGAGGATTTGTGGGTTACATTCTTCTGTTGTTTTGGGGGTTGATCTGGGAAGTAAGGAAAAGCTGAATTTTTTTGTGATAATTATTGAGTTATTTGTGTAAACCACAAATATCGAAGGAGAAATATGTGGATTTTCTCAAGATTTTGGGAGAAAATTTGTACGGTTGCAGAAGGGGGATCTCATTATTGTTCTAAGAAGTCAGATGATAATTGTGGAGATGCCTATGACGAGGTAAAGCTTCCCCCTTTTCTATTTTTTTTTTTTTGGTATTGCTTTTACCTTCAGCTTCCCCAAGTTTATTGATTTTGTAACCAAGCGACGGTTCCGAAATTGATGCTGTGATTTGTTTCAAGTTTGTATTTTGATTGTCGAATAGGGATTATCTTTTGACGGCATTGTTGGGTTTGCTTCCGGGGGCAGTTCATGAATTGATATATCTGGTCTTCTGATAATTTTTGTTTTGCGATTGACCTAATAAAAGAAATGTAGAAAAGTAAATTAAGGAATGCTTGATTCCTGAAATTGTCGTGGATTTTATGAGAAAAGTATAGGCTTTCTTAGGAACGATTTTTTGCAGGTAAAGAGTTTTAGTATCTTAATTTTATTGAAAATTGTAGGGCAAGAAGCATTGGTCATTGAAGATTCAAACTTTCATCTTGCTTTACTTTTTCCCCTCTTTAGATCTTTTTTGGCTCTCAAAGGCCCTTAGTATTCTAGTTAGTTTTTTGTCCTCTTTGTTTGGAGTCTTGTAGTTATCAATGATATAAACTCATTGGATAATTCAACGTGGATGATGAGCAAATTAAGGGTGAACTTAAAATTTTCTGGTTTCCTGATTTCTTGACATAAAAAATCTCATTTACTTGCAATTCTGATATGAAGATGTTTAAGTTGCAATGGAGCCTCCTCCCTTTTCTTCTGGGAGGCTCTCCAGCTATTTTTCTATAATTCTATCTGGCAAAGCTGACAGGTATCTTTTTGATTGAGCATTTATACTACTTATGTGATTTGAACATATCAGGATAGTTTTTTTACAGTGCTTATAACCGTCTCTATGTGTGACTGTGGTAATGGTCCGTATGTTTCTTTATCTTTCATAATTCGTAGGTTGTCTTTCATGTATGCATGTAAGGTTTCTAGTTTATATTTAAGTTCAGAGTTTTGATGTCTATTTTTCCTTCACCTGCAGGAGTCTGGAAGAACATTAAGCATGTCGAGACTGAAATGTATTCTCCGTGGTCTGGACTTAAAGGCCATTATCTTCTTATTCATTTTAGTCCCAACGTGTGTCTTTTCTATATATGTGCATGGTCAGAAGATCTCATACTTCTTACGGCCGCTGTGGGAATCTCCTCCTAAGCCTTTCCATGAAATCCCACACTACTATCATGAAAATGTATCAATGGAGAATCTATGCAAACTTCATGGTTGGGGAATTCGTGAATACCCAAGGCGTGTCTTTGATGCAGTTCTGTTCAGTAACGAGCTGGACATTCTTACCATACGTTGGAAGGAGTTATACCCTTACATAACAGAGTTTGTTCTTCTGGAGTCAAATTCAACGTTCACTGGATTGCAAAAAGATTTGGTCTTTCAGAAGCATCGTGACCAATTTAAATTTATAGAGTCTAGATTGACTTATGGGCAAATTCCAGGGAGATTTAGGAAAGGAGAAAACCCATTCATTGAGGAAGCGTATCAGCGTTTGGCATTGGATTATCTTCTCAAAAGAGCTGGCATTCAGGATGATGACTTGTTAATAATGTCAGATGTTGATGAAATACCAAGCAGCCACACAATTAATCTTTTGAGATGGTGTGATGAAATTCCTCCAATCCTTCACCTCCGGTTGAAAAATTATCTCTACTCATTTGAGTTTCTGGTTGATAATAATAGCTGGAGAGCATCCATCCACAGATATGTTTCTGGAAAGACTACTTATGCACATTATCGGCAATCTGATGAGATCCTGGCTGATGCAGGTTGGCATTGTAGCTTTTGTTTCCGCCGCATTAGTGAATTCATATTTAAGATGAGGGCCTACAGCCACTTTGACAGGGTACGCTTCTCGCATTTTCTGAACCCTAAAAGAGTGCAGCGAGTAATCTGCAAAGGTGCTGATCTGTTTGACATGCTTCCAGAAGAGTATACTTTCAAGGAGATCATTGGGAAAATGGGACCTATACCCCGTTCATTTTCAGCTGTACATCTGCCAGCTTTTCTTTTGGAAAATGCTGAGAAGTATAAATTTCTTTTGCCTGGCAATTGCATGAGAGAAAGTGGCTGATTGCAACGGATGGCCCAAAAGTCATTTTGTAAAGGTTTCAGGTGTAGCTAGGTGGTTAGTCATGGAGGTCTTTAGAGAGCAATCATGACTGCAGTGTGTCATTGTGATACTCACGCTACCATGCCTAGCAGAATCTACATCATTCTTTAAACATATTTGGGGGAAGTTGATGGAACTCTTTGATTCCTAGCTGAGATATGTACATAACTCTCTTAAAGAGTCAGTTCTCGTGCAGAGTGGAGTATGTCCATTTACAAAGAGGGAAATCTGGTGTGATGGAGCAGCCTTTTTGCGTGGGGCTTGTTGTGTATCACTCTGTATGGCTATGATATGACACCCTAATGCTTTCCCAGATACACACTCCATTTTGGGCTTTCCTGATGTTAGGAAATTTTGATTTCAGACTAATTTATTCATATATTTTTCTTGAGTGATGTTTTTGCTTAACTCTCTGATTACCTTTACTGTTCACGAGTAGCTGTGATCTTCTCTTTAGTTTCTTTTCCTAGACTTTTTCATCTGTAAACTTCTATCTACTGTCTCTTTCCTGTCAGAGGTTTGAGCTGCCGGCTAGTGAATTCTGAGAGCATTTTTTATTTATCACTTTGTCTCCGTTTCAATGCTGCAAACCATAGCATCTGTGTCTGTGTTATTCAAGTTTATTCCTGGAATGTGATTTATGATTGCTGCAGAACATAAATAGATAAGGCATGAAATGTTTCTTTTTCTTCTTTGGCATGAATAGATTCAAATTCAGTTCTTGATTCTCTGCCTTAGATGAGGGGGGACGATCACTGCCAGCTGAATATTGTTTTAGTGCTGGCGACATTTTAGCTTGCTCAAGCCTTCACCAGATCTTTGTTGGACCAATTATACAGGGAATGAAGGAATAAAGCATCTGATACCATTATTATTTTAATGGTTTGCATATATGTAATGTTGGCATGTTTTGATATACTCGCGGGAGAATCATTGACTATCAAGAACGTGCTACTTAATCATGCTAGTACTTTATTTTATTTTATTTATTTGGTTAATTAATCATAATAGTCCATAGTTCGTTTGTCAAATTGGAGGGGCATATCTGTAATTTACATCCTCGGGGAAGGGGGATAGCTTTTCTTTAGACATCAACATCACATTGTGATTAGTAGGGTAGGAGTATTCATTCCCGCCTATAAATTCTGGTATTTCGGTTTGGGATTTATAAATAGTGAATAGTATTGAAATTTTGGAAAAATCGAATATTATAATATCAGAAAATTTTGGTATGGTTCGGGCATAATCGAAATTATACCAATTCATTATTTATAGCTTTTGTATTTTTTGAGCAAAAGCTAGAAAAATAACAGGGGAATCAGAAATAGTTTATAGATTAAAAAAAAATAAAAATAAAGATTAACGACCAAAATTTTAAAACTAAATTAGTTTAAGAACTTAGCTCGCTAAATATCTTACAATCTATGTTGCGACAAAATTATAATGTGGTTCACACTGTTAATTCTCTAAAATTTTGCTCAAAAAATAATTTGTATAATTTATATTGCTCAATCTAAACACATTCATAATTTGTTATAAAACAAAATTTTATGCCTTCTACAAAACTAAAATTTATATAATTTTGAAAAAGTCTAAAATGTCCTTTCATTAATTTTCTCAATATTAAATATGTTTAGTTTTTTTTTCTGTCTACCCTAAATGATTAAAAGCAATTTTTTAAATTTCATATAAAAGCAATAGCTGGAAAATTTAATTAGGCATAAGAGCTATTAATCCTCGTGTTTCATACTCCATTCATTTCAAGATACATGATAGTTTGATAGATGGGTAGAAAACTATTTACTTTGAAACAGGGGAATTAGAAATATCATTCTATTCAATTGCACAGAGAAAAATAAAAAATTTTAAATGAAGTCTCTCTATAACCTTAATAAATACTAGTAACTTTTTTTCTCCTTCCATTTTAATCTTCATCATATTCAACCCTCTCCACCACCACTTGTATTAAAAAATGAATACTTAAATTGGATAAATTAGGAACAACTGAATCATTGGTACATCGAAAAGTGCAAAAGTATTTTGACATAACATGGAATGATATTGGAGATAATAGTGACCTGGATAAGATTGGTATGATGGAAAAACACAATAAGCCTTGATTTCATTCTATGACGAATCAAAAACATAAACAAAATAAAATCTCTATCTTACAAAAAAGGGTTAACAAAAAAACGCGAATAGAGTATTATATATCTCCTTGGCAGTTTGTAAATAAACATGGGACTTGTGGCAGTATTTTTAGATAAACATATAACATCTTCTTGCAATCCTCACTTGTAGATGACTAAAGTTGATGTTATTACTTGTATGACCTTCCTCCTCTGGCAAATTGGTCAAATTAGTTTCAAATTTTTTTGATTGAAGAGCTGAGTTCTTTTTAAGCCTTTAAGATCTATATTCTCTTTTCGTTTGGAGCGTTTAAGTCAATTTCACTTGAAAAGGGTTAATCTTTATTAGGTTGATTCTCTTTTTTTTTTAAAAAAAAAACCAATTTAAGAGGGGTAAATTGATGAGTTAACTTTTACCCAAACCAAACTCAACTTAATGTGTGACCTTAAAACCTAGCAAATAAAATCCTTCCCAATCGATAAAGTGCCCTAATTTCCTACAATTCATTTTTTAACCTCAATTTCTACACCACATCTTGAACAATAGAGGGGCAAATCGAAGAAGATAGTAGGGAATCCTATATCTCAACATCAAGATCAAATGGGAGAAGCCAATGGTCCACAAACCTAGCAAAAAGGTGCTTATGTGGCCATGCCACTTTCATCCAAACTTTATGGACTTATTATAATCCAACCAAAAGGTTTGTTTCATGTTAGAATGGTAAGGTAAGTCGTGGAATTAGTTTATACATTTACCATCTTTGTGATTTTGTGAGCATTTGCTGAGCAGGATCGATATTGGGTTCCTTTTGTAGGCAAATAATTGTGGGCTTTTTTTTTTTTGCGAGTTGATCATCCAATGTGTTCAAGGTCCAAGGTTGTCATCCCAGGTTTGCTAAGAAAGATTAGGAAGATGGATAATGAAAGGGATTCAATGATGAAAAAAAATGAAAGCTTGTTGGATTGTGTTCCTTTTGTCCTTGTTCGTAGTCATGGTGATATGGATAATTAAGACCTAACTTAGTGAATGTTGTGTTCTGTGTGTTTAACTTAGTAATTTAATTGATGTAGAAATGAAATATGTGACAATCATAGATAAGAACATGATGTAAATGATGTGGTAAAGAAAGAACTTTAGAAGAGGGAAGAGTAGGACAATGAAACTCAGAAAGATAAGAAGGAGGACCATGTGATCTGGTAGACCTTTTTAATGTAATTGGAGATGAAGAAGAACTGTAATGAAAAGTATCAGAATGAATGAAAACAGAAGAATCACGAGAATGAGAATTAGGTATAACTGAAGAAAGATAAGGATAGAAAACAAAAGCATGTAAAGAATAAGATGCATAGAAATTGTAGTAGTAGAATTAGAATAAAAAGAATAAGGAAATTGATGTTCATAGAACAAACAATCTCTGGAAACAAAGATTTTATGAGTATCAAGGTTTAAAAGAATAAAACCTTTTTGAGTACTTGACATACCAAGGAAAACACAAGCATGTCCTCTAGGAGAAAACTTACGTTTTTGAGGGGATAAATTGCAAGCATACACCAAACAACCAAAGATTTTGAAAGAATTATAGTTAAGAGCTTGCAAATATAATATCTCATGAGAAGTTTTATGATTAAGGAGTGGAGTAGGGGTAGCATTAATAATCCTAACAGCATGCAAAACACAATAACCCCAATAGGTAGGCGTGGAAAAATAGTTGGGCCGGGCCTAGTGGGCTAGGAACGTCAAACGGGCCGGGCCAATATTACACGAGCCTAGAAAAACAAAACCCAATCCAACCATTCTACGGGCCAACGGGCTGAAATAACCTGATGGTTTTAAAACTTTTAAAACATAAATTTGACATTAAAAACAAGTCTATCCAAGAAATAAGCTCATCTCTTTTAAGTCTTTTTTTTTAAAAGGAATCGGGTCGGCCCGTGAGCCCACAGACTAATTTGGCCCGAACCCATTTTGCCCGTAGGTTATACAGGGAGAGCCATTTAGACCTAATTTTTTTAAGCCACAAATATTGAAGCCCAGCCCAATTTATTTTGCTGGTTTTCGGGCCGAGCCGATTTTGACACCCCTACCAATAGGACAAAGTCAAAGAAGATTAAAACAATAAGGCTCTTGCCACATTAAGAATATGTTGGTGTTTCCTCTCAACAATACTATTTTGCTGAGAGGTATACACACAACTAGTTTGATGAATAATACCTTGGGAGAGATAAAATTCAGACATAGCAAACTCACTTCCATTATCATAATGGATACAATTAACTTTAGTATGAAATTGAGTTTGAACAAAAGTGCAAAAATGAATAAGAATGGATCTAGCATCAGATTTTTGTTTCATTAAGAAAATCCAAGTGAAACGACTGTGATCATTTACAACAGTAAGAAAGTAATGATATCCTGACATAGTAGAAGTTTTGAAAGGACCCCAAATGTCTACATGGAGAAGATCAAAACATGTTTTAGTTTTGGAGACACTAAGAGGAAATTGCAAACGTTTTTGTTTTGTCAAAAGGCAAACAGGACAAAAACATTTTGCAGCCTTTATTCTTTTGACTCAAAACTTCTAACACTTAACAGGCATATGCCTAAGCCTATAATGCCATAACATGTCATCAGGGAAGCTGTCAACAGTATTGGAGCCAATAATAGAACCACAAAAGGAATTAGAATGAGTAGAAGTTGGAAAATCAAGTAGATATAGGCCTTGATATTGTTTAGGTGATCCAATCTTCATCATATTGGATGAATTTTGATTCACTCATGAATCAAAAAAGAAAACAACAGAAATATAAGAAGTTTTGGTTAATTGACTCAAATAAATTAGATTAAAAGTAAATTGTGGCACAAAGAGAACATTATCAAGATTCAGAAATGGTGTAAGATGCACATAACCTTTATAATGCACTTCAATATGACTACTATTAGGGAGTTGGACGAAAATATTTTGGATAGGAGAAAAAAAAGAAAAAACATACCTATCATTGCATATGTGATCAGTGACCCTTGAATCTAGAATCCACAATTGAGATTTTAAGTCCAAGCAATTACCTCATGGAGCAACTTTTGCAGCATTAACTGCCAAAGCAGTAGCATGCCTTGATTATTAAATTCAAACCCATAACTAGTGCTAGAACAAGTATTCACTGAATTGTTACTAACTGTATTTGCATATTGTTTTAACATATGCTTTAAAACACTATGTTGATCCTGAGTTAATGTAAAACCTTCAAAACTTTCATTCATAGTAACAGTAGAATACATATTTTTCAGGATATTCCATTTAGGGGTGGCAAAATAAGCCTGGCCTGTCGGGTCAGCCCGAAAAGCCCACAATATAAAATGGGTTGGGTTTCATTTTTCTTGGCCCGAAAAAAATCGGGCCTAAATGGCCCGGCCCGTTGGCCTGCGGGCCATTTTAGCCCGTGGGCTAATGGGCCGGCCCGGTTAAATTTCCAATCACTCCCACAGTTTGTGTAGTAAATGATTTTTTAATACACAAATGATGTTTGTGTAGTAAATGATTTTTTAATACACAAATGATGTTTGTGTAGTAAATGATGTTTAAATTATTATTTTTTGTTTATGTAGTAAATGAATGAACATTATATTTGTGTTTGATTGTTTAAATGTTTTTTTTGTTTGCTTGAATATGGTTGGTTTGTTTTAGAAGTTTTTGGTGTAAAATTGTAAATGTACTGCAGGCTATAGATATAAACATTACATAACATTCTATTTTATCTTTTATGATTTAAATTTGTTAAAGTTGAGATGACATAGTGGACTATTTTAGTATTTTTTTGGGCCAAAATAAGACTATAAATGTGTTGTTTATTTGTAAATGGTTTAATAGATTTGTTTTTTTAACCAATATAAAATCATAATTTTAAAAAAAAATTATAAATTTTCGGGCCATTTTGGCCCGTTGGCCCGTGGCCCATGTAGAGGCGGGGCTGGGCCTCAATATTCCAGGCCCGTACAATTTCAGCCCGGCCCGACCCGATTACATTGCTTGGCCCGTTGGGTCGGGCCTGGGCCGCCCGTTTTGCCACCCCTAATTCCATTGTATAATATCAAACTCTTCCCTAAAATTCTAAAAAAATCTTGCATTCACCTGTGCTCCACCATTTCTAGGTCTAAAAACATCAAATTCATAATCAAGAGTCATCATCTTCAATTTCAGCAATTCCTAAGGAACATCAACTGCAAATTCCACAATCTTCTTTCAAACCCTTATCATGCCTGACAACTACAACCTGTTAAATCAATTCCTTCATTTACATATAGAATTGCATTATTGAGGTAAAAAAGCCAATAGAGTATTCAACTCTCATAAAGACAAACAAATAATAAAGATGTGAAGAATCTTGCTTTTAAAATTTACACATGCAAAAAAGTCAAGACAAATAAAAGCCAACTGATACTTTCTTAACCACAACAATCCATTAAATCACATGGACACCAACACAAGATAATAGTAAAATGCAAGTATAAGTCCATATCTTGTAGCCAAAATTAGACAAAATAAGCCAGTCATTCACAATGAAATCTAGTTACCCAAATGTCATCTACTGCTATCCAAGCCTACCAACTATCATAAATGTTCAAAAGTAATAAAACAAGATAAAATGTTCAAAATAGTCTAGATCTAAAAGGAACCACACTGTTCCGATGAGAATTTAGAAACAAAAAACAAAACATCTCAAGTATTGGTTGTCTTCGAGCTAAGCTTGGTGACCTTCATCCATATATTTTATATTTTCCTTGATTTCTTTCCTTTATTTTTAGGCTACTGCAAGAGAAAACAACTACATCAGAGATGGAATGATGAGCAATCCAATATAAGTGAAAGTTAAATAGTTTGCAGTTGCTCATAAAATGGTTTTGGTATGCATACCTGTAGAGATGTATTTGCCTTTTAAGTTTGGCCATTTGCAGTCTTGCCATTAATTTATTTTGCCTTTTCTACAAGGTTTTTATTAGTTATGTTAGTTTGACAACTTCTTCTGTTATGTCCAAGTTCCTCACAATTACCACATTCGTTGAGGTTGTGTCCATATGTGTTTTGTGTTTCATCTTGAACTTCCTTTTTCAGTATGTCCAGGTTTATATTTTTTCTTGTCTTTTTTTTTTTCATTTGGACATTTTATGGCATTAGGTCTAGCCTGATTACATTTTTTTGAAGCAGCCTCAACTCTTGACATCTTAATCAGGTCTTTTTTAGATGATTTGTTCACTTTTTCACTAATTTATAACCTTATCTTCATGATCTTATGCCTACCTAGTAGCCTTATTTTCTCGGGTGAAATAAGTTGAATTCAATTGACTTGGGTTAGCTGTTAGGCCTATTAGTTGGGCAAATAATTGGCCCATAAGCCCTCTTATACATATCAACTGAATAACAAACATCTATAAAGTTTTCAAGGTCTTCATCTTGTAACCCTAAATCTACAATTGCATAGGTATAGGGTATGCCAATAATATCCCATTTTCTGTAGGTAAAAGTTCTCAATGATGTATCAACAGTAAACTAATCCATGTTATTTTGCCTAACATCAAACTTTGAGCCTCTTGTGTATGATAGAAAGCAGTAAGCCGATGAATATTTCAACTTCTCAAACATTGTTCTCATCTTCACTAGAACAAGAGTGAAAAAAGCTTCATTAGAATCATAAATTGAGGAATTTTCTTTAATATAAACATTACTAAAGAGATATTTAACTTCACTTGAATCATCTTTGTACAACTATTGCCCTCGAGGAACATTTGAACTTCATATTTTGATGCACTTTTTCCAACAATTTTATGATCAACATTTGATTTGTCATTGCATTGGACAAGAGCTTTTTGGCCAGCTTCTTGGACAATTTCTTGCTCTAGAGATTGATGGCCATCTAAAGGTTTAACATAGTCATCAACATCATTGAACATAATCATTCTCAACAATTTCACTTTCTTGGACACTTCCTCAAAACAAGTTTCAAGACCTTGATCAATAAACTCTTCAAATGTATTATCACCGTCACTGATTTGGCAATAAGAATCTTAAAAAAATTCCCCCTCAAAAGGTGAACCATTGCCATGTGATTCAGTTTGTAAACCTCATTTATTGTAATATTTTATTCCCCTCTTACCATGTATGTTTTTATTCCCCTTTTCAACTTGCCCTTCTTTATCTACTTTTCCACTATAGACATAAACAAACAACTCGTAAGTAGCTATATTATTGCTTGGAATTGGAAACATTGTAATGCCACTCACTTCCATTGATCTATTCTTATCAATATTGCATTGGTCTTTCATTTACAAATATAATTTATGTCGGAAGTTAGTCAAATCCTCCATTTTAAACCAATCAACATTCATCTAGAAAGGTAAAACAATGCCCAATTAAGTAAATTATGATTTAATTTCATTCAAGGAAAAATAAAATAAAATAAAAGTGAGTAAGGAATTACAAAATAAGGATATTCTTCTAATAGGTTGAAGGTTTCAGGTGCATGCTCCATAAATAGTTTTGCATAATAAAGGACAAAATACCCACAATCTTCTCCGTTTGTTTGGTCAGACCCGGTTATATAAATAGCCATCTAGTTAGATCAAGACTATAGATAGTGTAGTGAAAAAATGAAATCCATAATATAAGAACATATGAAGTATTCCTTGCCTTAGGCGTTAAAATGAGAATTTTCACAATTGTTTCTTTGTTTGTTGCTTTACCCTTTGCATTTAGTACATCCAAAATAAACCTTTCCAAAAAAGAATACATATACATGAAATAGTATAAACAATTTCAGGATAATATGTTTTGGATAACAAAATTCATGATATACCTTCTAATTTCTATTTCAATTCGCTGCTCTGTGGATTGAAGTGAGTCAAGGATGAGCATACATGATATACCATATTAATGTTCAATAGTAAAATTGCTCACAATAATCGGTAGTCTCTAGTGAGACTTGAAAAAATCAACTCATAATGCCAAACTAAATAGGTTAGGAGTAAATTATTATAACATATCATGATATTCATTTTGAAAATTTCAAAAAATGTAGTAAAAGTCATCATCCATACCATAATATAATTGGCACAATCACATATTTCTTTGACATTATCCTCTTGATGGCCATCCAGCCTATAAGTTTTTCAACCTTTTCCAACATTTCCCATCACGTAATTGTTGAACCACAAAAATCACAATGAGCAAATAAACTTCTCTTCCCTTCAGATATTCCATTCCATATTATACTATGATATTTAAATCCTAATGTTAACAACACCACCATGGCATTAATGGACCCTAAATATTTGACGCTAGGTTTAGTTCCACTACTTACTTGAAGTAGGGTTGAAACACATTTGTGTTGAGCATGCCTCCCAAGATGGTTGCTTTCCAAGAAAAATCATCATTCATATTTGTCGCATTTTTGCCCATTAGTTTTATTCTCAGTCCTTTTATACATTTCCTATCCATCATTCACAAACCCACAACACCGAAGTTTGAATTAGGGATCAAACCATGAAAGGATCACTTAACATTTTGATAAAAAAATGTTTTATTTTTTTACTAGGTTTTAAGGTTAGGTTAAGTTGGTTTTGGTTTGGGTAAAAGTTAATTGACCAATTTACCTCTCTTAAATTGGTCAAAGAAAGTGAAAGAATTGACCCATCGGAGTATATAACCTAGGTGAAAAGGACTCAATGCACGCTCCAAATGAGAATATGGATATTAAAGGCTTAAAAAAAATAATAGGACTCACTTCTTCAATTGAAAATAGTTTGGGGACTAATTTGACTAATTTTCCTTCCTCCTTTCTTCCTGCCTTGTCACTTAACAGCAGAGAATATGAATTTATTAGTTCAAATGGAAAAGACTTACACACAAAATTCCATGCAAGTTGGGGAATGAAATCTTGGGCATTTGGCATTCACCTTTTAGACGTTACCTCAAACATGTGGTACAATTTTCTACATAAGGGATGAGATTCGTTCTTATCAATTAGAGTCCCCCAAGTGACCTTATAAATTAAGAAGGTTGGGATGAAAGAACAATTCAATTCAGTAGTATCACAAGAAATTTCAGAAATCAATCTCAACAGAAAAAAAAGATAAAAGAAAAAATAAAAACATGGTGCTCAAATGTGGTATGGGCAGAAAGACGATTACTATGAAAATGGAAATTGCAAAATTGTCTCATCAAGCATGCAGAAGGTAAGGCCTCACATAATTACCACTCATGCAGAACATTATTGTTGATAGTCCCTTCTTATTGTGGGCTGCCCAATTAGTAAAGAATTACCAAATTTAGATAAAGAAGCAAAGAAACATATGGTTGGTTTTTTTGTGAAAAAATGTGGGCATATATTGATTCTTGCCCAAACCATGTGATACATTTGGCTATAAATAGGCATAGATTCCAAGCATTCAAATCATCAAATTCCAATTCAAGCTTCAATATATTCAGATAAGTTCTTTGAAAAAGCAAGTTTTGTGAGAGTTTATTTTGTGAGCTTTTAGAATTATTTTCAAAAGGGGGAGTGATAAAAATAGTGAAGAAAAATTATTTGGGGGTATTTTTTTAAAATACTCAAGTGTCACTATTTTTATCTCACTTTGTATTGCCTCTAGAATTGTTATTTGAGAGAAGACTCTCTTTGTACCTACTATTTTATAGTGGAAGAAAATTTGGAGTTTGAGAAGTGGACATAGCCCAAAATTAAGGGCGAACTACGTTAAATTATTTGTGTCATTTATTTCTTAATTATTTTATTTAGCATTATTTTGGTCAATTATTTCCATTGTGGCCAACAAGTGGTATCAGAGCTATTGTTTGTTAATTCCATAAAACTCTTAGTATGCTCTATGGTTGCAGCTTTGACTAATCTTTCACATCATAAAAGATTTTATTTGAATTAATGTCTATCACGATGGAGGCAAAAAACACCAAAATGATCAACTTTAAATGGCACATATTATCACATATGGAGAAACAAAATAAAGGATCTTCTATTTGTGATGAAATTTCATTTACCAGTATTTGTAATTGCTAAACCTGAAGGAAAGTCAGATGAAGAGTGGGAATTTGAGCATGAACATGTATGTAGTTTCATCTATCAATATGTTGAATACAATGTCTACAACCACATCTGTAATGAGACTCATGCCCGGATGCTATGGAGTAAACTTGAAACAATTGTATGCATCAAAGACAGAGAATAATAAATTATTTTACTTGAAAAAAATGATGCAATTGAAATACAAGGAATGAATTACTGTAGTAGATCATCTAAACGAGATGCAAGGTATTTTGGACCAGCTGTCCAGATTGGGCATAAAGCTGCATGATAAAATATTTGCTCTAATAGTACTAGCCTCTCTATCAGAGTTATGAGAAACTTTGAAGATCTCACTCACCAATACTGCACCAGATGATGTAGTAAATATGAAATTTGTTAAAAGTTGAATCTTAAACGAAGAAATGAGAAGGATATCACAAATTTCGTCTTCTTCACAACTAGATGTTTTGGTAGCAGACTTCAGGGGAATGAGCCAGTCTGGGGAACAGAACCCTAGAGGAAATAGCAGAGGAAAGTCAAACAAATATTTCAATATTGAATGCCATTACTGTAAACAGAAGGGTCACATAAAAAGGTTCTGTCGAAAGTTCAAAAGTGAACAGAAGAAGAACAAAAGCAATGAAGTTAACAGTAATAATGAAAAAACACATACTATTAATGACGAATTTCATGTCATTTATGATTAAGATATTGTCAATATTGCATCCCATGAGACCAGTTGGGTGATTGACAGTGGTGCTACTATTCAAGTTATATCTTGAAGAGAATTCTTCTCATCTTATACAACATGAGATTTTGACACAGTCAAGATGAGAAATGATAATATATCAAAAGTTGTTGGCACATGAGATGTTTTCTTGCAAATGGAGAATGACACCAAATTAGTCCTAAGAGATGTCAGACATATTCT
Source organism: Apocynum venetum (assembly GCA_019593545.1). Lineage (NCBI taxonomy): Eukaryota > Viridiplantae > Streptophyta > Magnoliopsida > Gentianales > Apocynaceae > Apocynum > Apocynum venetum. Next base: position 7,184,019 of record SRSM01000132.1, read on the forward strand.
AGATATTTGCCTGAATTTAATTTCTACAGGAAAGCTTGATGATGCAGGCTTTTGTAATACATCTTTCAATAGCCAGTGAATGCTTACTAAAGGTTCCATGGTGGTGGCCCGATGTACAAATCATACAACCTTGTATGTAATGAATGCAAAGCTTTCACCTGACACTGTAAGTGTTGTAGAGAAAGATGGTGTTGTTGAATTATAGTACAAGAGACTCGGTCATACGGGTGAAAAAGGATTGACAAGTTTTGTCAAGAAGAGAATGCTACCTAATATAGATAAAACGCATTTGGAGAAATGTACTGACTGTCTAGCAGGCAAGCAAAACAGGGTTGTTTTAAAAAGTTTCTCTCTTTCCAGAATAAAGAATGTGCTAGATTTGGTTCATTCAGATTTGTGCGGAACAATGACTAAGTCACTTGGCGGTGCTAAGTATTTTGTGACTTTCATTAATGACCATTCAAGAAAGAAATGAGTGTATTGTTTGAAGACAAAAGATCAAGTGTTAGATGTCTTTAAACAATTTCATGCCTCAATTGAGAGATAAACTGGGAAGAAATTAAAGTGCATTCGAACAGATAATTGTGGAGAATACATTGGACCATTTCATGCTTACTGTAAAGAGCATGATATTCAGCATTAGACAACACTTTCGAAAACACCGCAGTTAAATTGCTTGGCTGAGAGGGTGAATAGAACTTTGATGGAGATAGTCAGATGTTTACTCTCATATGCAAAGTTGTCTAAGACCTTTTAGGGTAAAGCTCTATACACAGTTGCATACGTATTGAATCTTTCACCATGTATCCCTCTTGAATTGGATGTTCCTGAAAAAGTATAGTCAAAAAATAATGTTTCATATGGTCATCTGCGGGTGTTTGGCTGCAAAGCATTTGTACATATCCCCAAAGATGAGAGATCCAAACTTGATGTCAAGACACTGACAATGTATTTTTATTGGCTATGATCAAGATCAATTGGCTATAGGTTTTATGATCCAATTGATAAGAAACTCATTAGAAGCTGTGATGCCGTGCTTATTGAAAATGAGACCATTGAAGACATTGACAAAATGAAGAAGGATGTTCCTAATTCCAATTATGCTCATTAGATCTAAAATTAATTCCTCCAACACCGGTGCCAAGACAAGTTGGAAAAGAAGGTCAAGTTAATTTACCTGATGAAGATAATGCTCCCATAGAAGTGGGTTCTGAAGACGAAGAAGATGATATTCATCAGCCAGAACCAATACCTGTGGCCTCCCCAATTCCTTTAAGAAGAAGTGATAGAACAAAACAACCTTTTACAAGATATTTAACTAATGATTATGTGTTACTCACTGATGGGAGAGAACCAGAAAGCTTTGAAAAAACTATGAACTGTGAATCCAAACAGAAGTAGATTGAAGTCATGTAAGATGAAATAAAATCCTTACATGAGAATAAGACGTTGAAACTGCTGAAGCTACCAAAATGCAAAAGAGATTTGAAAAATAAATGGGTGTTTATAATCAAGCACGAATAACACTGTTCCAGTCTAGGATTCAAAGCCAGACTAGTTGTTAAGGGATTTCATCAAAGAAAAGTAATTGATTTTGATGAGATTTTCTCACTAGTTGTGAAGATGACATCCATTAGATAGTGTTTAGGTTAACAGCAAGTCTTGATTTTGAAATTGAGTAAATGGATGTCAAAACCGCCTTCCTACATGGTGATTTGGAAGAAGAAATATGCATGGAGCAGTCAGAGGGTTTTAAGCAAAAAGGAAAAGAGGACTGTGTTTGCAGACTGAAGAAAAGTCTTTATGGCTTGAAACAAGCACCGAGATAATGGTACAAGAAGTTTGAATCTATTATGGGGGAGCAAGACTACAAAAATACTATTTCAGACCATTGTGTTTTTGTGCAGAAATTCTCTGAAGATAATTTCATTGTTCTTTTACTCTATGTGAATGACATGTTGATTGTTAGCCATAATGTTTCCAGAATTGAAAATTTGAAAGAGCAATTGAGAAAGTCTTTTGCCATGAAAGACTTTGGTCCAACAAAATAGATTCTTGGCATAAATATCATCAGAAATAGAGGTGGCCAAGAAATTGTGGTTGTCACATGAAAAGTACATTGAAAATATACTTCAAAGATTTAACATGGATAAAGCTAAATCGATTAATTGTTCTCTTACTAATCACTTTAAGCTAAGCACTAAACAGTGCCCTTCCACATTTAAAGAGAATGAAGATATGAAAAAGATTCCATATGTTTCAGCAGTTGATGTATGCTATGGTATGTACACGACCAGATATTGCTCACACAGTTGGAGTTGTGAGTGAGTATGTTTCTTTCAAATCTTGGAAAAGAACATTGGGCTGCAGTAAAATGGATTTTCAGGTATCTTTGAGGTACTTCCAAAATTTGTTTATCCTTTGGAAATGTCAAACATGTGTTGGTTGGTTATACCGATACATATATGGCTGGTGACATAGACTCAAGAAGAAGTACTTTAGGCTACTTAGTTACATTTACAGGTGGAGCTGTATCATGGCAGTCAAGATTATAGAAATGTGTTGCTCTTTCTACTACTAAAGTGGAGTTTATTGCAGCAACGAAAGCCTGTAAAGAGTTGTTGTGGATGAAAAAGTTTTTAAAAGAACTTGGTGTGCAGCAAGACAAGTATTAATTATTTTGTGATAGCCAGAGTGCTATTCATCTTGGGAATAATTCTTCATTTCATTCAAGATTCAAGTATATTGATGTGAGATATCATTGAATCAGAGATATATTGGAGGAGAAGTTATTACAGGTTGACAAGATTTATACATATGAAAATGGATCAAATATGTTAACAAAAATTCTGTCCAAAGAAAAGTTTGAGTTCTGTCGATAAGCTGCCAAATTAGTGAAGCCCTCGATGTAGTCGGGAGGGGGAGATTTATTGATAGTCTCTCCTTATTGTGGGCTGCTCAACTAGTGAATAATTACTTAATTTAGATAAAGAAACAAATAAACATATGACTGGTTTTTTTGTGAAAAATGTGGACATATATTGATTATTGCCCAAACCATGTGATACATTTGCCTATAAATAGGCATAGATTCCAAGCATTCAAATCATTCAATTCCAATTCAATCTTCAATATATTTAGAAAATTTTTTTGAAAAAGCAAGTTTTGTGAGAGTTTATTTTGTGAACTTTTGAAATTATTTTCAAAAGGGGGAGTGATAAAAATAGTGAAGAAAAATTATTTGGAGGTATTTTTTGAAAATACTCGAGTGTCATTATTTTTATCTCACTTTGTATTGTCTTTAGAATTGTTATTTAGAGAAGACTCTCTTTTTACCTATTATTTATAGTGTAAGGAAATTTGGAATTTGAGATGTGAACATAGCTCAAAATTAAGGACGAATCACGTTAAATTATCTGTGTCATTTATTTCTTGATTATTTTATTTAGCATTTATTTTGGACAATTATTTACGTTGTGCACAACAATTATAATGTGCATGGCCATGATAGGTGCATGCCATCTTGATTTCAATATTCTATGACTAGTCAAAAACAAAATGAAATAAAATCTCTACCTTACAATAAGTGGTAAAAAAAAGAAAAGGAAAAAAAAAAACATGAATTGAGTATTATATACCTCCTTGGTAATTCTAATTAAACAGGGGATTTGTGGCAGTATTTTTGGATAAACGTACAATATCTTAGCCTCACTTGTAGATGACTAAAATTGATGTTATTACTTGTGTGTGTGTGTGTGTGACCCTTCCTCCATCCTCTCCTCCTGCCTTGTCATTTAACAGGAAAGATATGAATTTATTTGTTCAAGTTAAAAAGACTAGCACGAATTCCCTACAAGTTGGGGAATGGAATATTGGACACTACCACAAACATGTGGTGCAATTTGCTAGAGAAGGATGAGATTCGTTCTTTTCAAATTAGAATCCCCCAAGTGACCGTATAAATTAAGATGGTTGGGAGGAAAGAACAATTCAATTAAGCAGAAACAAGAAACTTCAGAAATCAATCTCAACAGAAAAAAGAAATGAAAAATGAAAAAAATGGTGCTCAAAGCTAAACACTTGCTGGTATGGGCAGAAAGAGGATTACTATGAGAATGGCAATTACAAAAATGGCTCATCAAGCACATGCAGAAGGTAAGGCCTCATATAATTAGCACTCCTCCCGAACCAGCCAAACATGATAATGTGCATGGCCATGACAGGTATGGTTTCCAAGATGGCTGGTATGGAAATGGCATGCACAAGAATCGCCATGGCCATGGATACACCGATGGCATGCCCCAAGGTGGTGATGGCTTGTATGACAGAATCTATTAGCGGTTCTATGGAAAACAAATCCATGGATATCCTAATAACCCCCCATGTGGTAATCGTATGCCTCAAGATGTTACCGATGTTGGCCGTCTAGATGGATATGAATCAATGCTAAAAAACAATGCAGGCTTGGTAATTAGTGAGCACTAAATCCCTTTGCTGCTCATGCATTATAAATTATGCATACATAAATATATAGGCTCTGCAGCAGCAGAACTTCTCTCTATTTTTTTTAAATGTAAGTTTTACTTTCTCGGTCAAAAAATATAGTGCTTTGAAAATAAACTCAAATAGAAATATATTGGAAGTAAACTATAAAATAAAGTTCTTTTAGTTCTAAGAAATAGTAGACACACGAACTAAAATACTTATTTAATATGTGTGTAGTTTTTTTAATATTGTATATTTTGGGAAGAGAGTACTCTATAAACATGAATATAAATAGTCATCATAGAAACTTAGAAAGAAATTTGTGATTGGATGATGCAATCTTAAAACAAAACCTTAATTTATCTTCTCCAATCTAGCAGGAATAAAGAAGAAAGTAAGAAATTCAATAATTTAAACTACAATTCTGTCATCGCCTGCTTCAAATTCTCACAATTTGATATTTGAGAGATTCTGTTACCACATCTCCATTTCTAGTTTTTATGCAAAACATAATACCCTTATGCATTCACTTATTTGCAAAACGCATCATCTTAAAACTTCTATCTTCTCGTAAAATTTTTATTGTTGCTTAAATTTATAGAAACCCAATATCGTAATGTATTTTTTAAATTTTTATTTTTTCAGAAATTTAGAAATAATGCATTATAAAATTACCTAATTGTGTTTTCTATTATTATGAAATATTCTACCATATGTTCACCGCACACAATATTACAAATTTTCAAAACACTCCATCGTTCGAAATTGAATATTTATTTTCTTAAAATAAATATATTTTCATCTAAAATTTCATTAATAACCTTTTTAATTTTTTTTAAAAAATATATCTCATTTACTCAGAGCATCCATCATTCACCACCTTAATTTAAAAAATTTACATACGAATAATTCATAAATCCTACAATCAATTTAAGAATAATTTGCTAAATTAATTAAGGTCAAATATTTTTTTTAACCAAAGTCAACAAATAATATTCAATTCCAAACGAATAGAGTAATAAATAAGAAAAAAGTGATAAAAAATATTTTAGTAATTTAGAAGAACAGTGATTACAATTTCCAAAGAAAATTTTCCATTTTGCATAAAAGCCGTCTGATTTTTCTCTTTAATAAAATCGTCAATTTGTTGGTCCAAATAACTTGATTTTGGATTGAACAGACTTTGATGATAAACACTTAGATCATTGTGACGTTAGGATTCTTTAGCTATATTTGATGAAAAATTCCTTGAAGAAGACTTTGAATATTTGAGATATGTTTCTTGATTTTTATGGCAGTTTTCGATTGAAAACTGTCATAATAGTACCGAAAGTCTGCCAAGTCTCCCCCCCCCCCCCCCCAATAAATCAAAGCTAATAATTAGCCATAAGAGATATTAATGCTTGTGTTTCATACTCCATTCATTTCAAGATACCTTTTGACAGATGGGTAAAACAGCTATCTATTCTAAAACAGAGGGAGTAGAAAGTATCATTCTATTCACTTGCATGAAGAATAATGAAATTTTTTTTACACAAAGTTCCTAATATCACCTTAATAACTAGTAGGATTTTTTCCCTCTTTCCATACTATCCTCCTCATGTTCTACTCTCTCCACCACTTGCATTAAAAATTGAATTGTTAAATTGGATAAAAATTAGGAACAAAGGAATAATTTGTGAATATAAAAGTGTAAAGTATTTTGGCATGACATAAAATGATATTGGAGATAATAGTGACTGGATACGATTGGTATAACCGAAAAAATTATAAAACTTGATTAATTATAGAATTGAATATTTTTATTTTTATTTTGAGTGATTTAAAATTAAATATCTATTTTTAAAAAATATTTTTTTTTCATTTAAAATTTCATTAACAACCTTTTTAATTTAAAATATTTATATTTCATTAAGTAATGATTCTACCACTAATCATTTTAATAATAAAAATAATGTAGTAAAAATTTTAAAGTTAGACTAACTCAAATGCAAATATTCACGCAATCGATGAATTAAAATAAAATATCTATTTCTCAATAAATGAAAAAAAAGAAAAAGAAAACTTGAATAGAGTATATTATCTCCTTGGCAATATCTAAATAAACAAGGGACTTTCGGCGGTATTTTTAGATAAACATACATCTTCTACAAGCCTCACCTTGTAGAGGACTAAAATTGATGCTATTACTTCTGTTAGTGCGACCTTCCTCCTCCCCTCTTGCCTTTTCATTTAACAGTGAAGAATATAAGGTTATAGTTGTTCAATTGGAAAAGACTAGCACATTGAATTCTTTGCAAGTTGAGGAATGGAACATTGGACTTTTGGTATTACACATTACCGCAAAAGTGTGTCGCATTACAACATCAGGAATTTGCGAGAAGGATGAGATTCGTTCTTATCAAATTAGAATCCCCCAATTGGCCTTATAAAGAAGCTGGTTGGGATGAAAGAACAATCAATCAGCAACAAAAAACTTCAGAAATCAATCTCAACAGGGAGAAAAAAAAATGGTGCTCCCAGGTGAACTCGGGTATGCCCACGATTACTACTCAAAGAATGGGTATGGGCACAAAGATGATTACTATGGGAATGGCTATTGTGAAAATAGCTCATCAAGCATGCAGATGGGGAGGCCTCATATTACCATTCCTGAACCCGCCAAACATTTTGTGCTAGGCCATGATGCCTATGGTTACGAAAACAAAATGTATGGCAAGCAACAGAATTACCATGACGACCATGGATACCCTGGTGGCAAGCATCACGGTGATGTCATGTATGGCAAACCCGGCCATCAGGGATTAATCTATGGAAAACAATGCCATGGATATCCTAATTATAATAGGCCCTCATCATATGGTATGCATCCAAGTGCTAGCGATCTTGAATATGAAAGTCAACATGGATATATGCACAATGGTTCTGGTGGATATGAATCAATGAGTTATGACTATCATGCTGAGGAGCGTGACAATTGCCCACCATACTATGAGCAGCTGCGCATGCACAACAAAAATTGGGCTGCTCCCAAAGGTGTTGAGTGGGCTTCCAAGGGGATCTAATTAAGAGAGGAAGCCCTGTCGCTACTTCATGCGAATAAATCTATATATATATATGAGAATTCATATCTATCTATCTATCTATCTATATATATATATATATCAAAGTCTCTTGAGGCTCTGCAGGCACCAGCAGCTGTATGGTCTGGCTGTAAAGGAGTGTACCTTTTACTTCTTTTTTCATAAATAAATGTCTCTTACTCTACAAGCACGAGTATGATCATGAAAATTATTTACATGTTTAATATGACTATGGGAATCTTGGAGATAAAAAGAGTAAATTAAAAAGACTGAATCAAATATCTAAGTAGCCATCACTCGCGCACTTGAGGAGTTACACTTGTTGTCAACAAGTCTTTTGTTTCATATCTTCAAGAAGATTTGACTTCTTTTTCATAGTTTTGCTTTTCGACATTGTAATTATATAACCCATAATACAACCTCAATGGGCCAACTCCTTATGTCAGTTGGTTACATGAGAACTTGGCCCATTGAGTTGTATTATGGGTTACATCATTGTACTCCTCCTACCTCCCGAATCATGGTGACCGTGCAAGGGAAACTAGCCCCAAATATTGTATTTTGGCTGAGTATGATTTGAATGTTTAATTTCTCATTTATGAAAGAAAAACACCCACATATTGACTAATAAATAATTAAATACCATATTGAATAGAGTATTTAAGAATATTTACTTCATTCTGTACTTGTGAATATGACATTCACCTTTTACACGTTGCCACAAAATGTGCTGCATTATGCATCAGGAATGAATTTGCCAAAGACGGATGAGATTCGTTCTTATCAAATTAGAATTCCCCAAGGGACCTTATAGAGAAGGTTGGGATGAAAGAACAATTCAATTAAGCAGCAACACAAAAAAAACTTCAGAAATCAATCTCAACAGAGAAAAAAAAAAATGGTGCTCCAAGCTGAACACGGTGGGTATGGACACAAAACGGATTTCTATGAGAATGGTTGTTGTGAAAAAATAGTTCATCAAGCACGGAGTTGGTGAGGCCTCATATTACTTCTCCTGTACCAGCCAAACGTTGTGTGATTAGCCATGAGAGCCATGATTTACCGAGACGACCGGCATGGCAAACACAAGAATCACGGTGATGCCAAGTATGACAGAATTTACCAGAACTATGAGAATTGTAATGGAAATATTGATCAGCTCATATCACAACAAGAATTGGGCTGATCCAGAAGATGCGGCTGTTAAGTATATTTTTTGTGGTAAAAGTGATGCCGACGCGTTTCATACTTATACCAAGCTCGGTCGTGAGCGTCTAAAGATACCAAAATATGACAGGATTTTAGGATATATATCATGTCTTGAGAGGCTCTACGGTACCAGTGGTTCTCCCTACTAACATTTGTATGGTCCTACCTATAGAGAGGAATGTCCCTTTTACTATATTTTTTTTTGAAAAATAAATGTATCTTGTACTCTTTAAGCATGAACTTGAGAAGTATTTACATGTTTACTATGACAATGGGCATCTTGGATTCTTGGAGAAGAAAAAGATTAAATCATATTCGGAAGTAGTCATCATTAGCTGCTTAGAAAGAAGGCTATTATGAATGGATGATGTAATCTTAAAGCAAAGCCTTATAATTTATCTTCTGCAATTCAGCATGAATAAAGAAGAAAGTAAGAAATTCTTATAATTTAATCCAAACTCTCTCAAAAAAGTAAAAACCCTATACAAATTCTCACAATTCTCACCATGTTTTTAGTTACTTATCAAAAAAGGAAAAACAAAAAACTCCTTTTTTAGTTTCCCTATAAAACATAATACAAAAATGCAAGTTGTATTTGGATTGAAATTTGAAAAATATTTTTTATTTCATTTTTGAAATAATAATATTTTTTTGCATTTGGATAAGAATTTTTTATTGAAAATTAAAAAAATATTTTTTTTTAGTTAGGGAATTGAAAGTTTGATAAAATAATTTTTGAGTTCCAAATTATTGATGTATAAAATATAATTAATAAATTGTTTAAGATTGTGTTTTTAATTAAAAAGTAATGAAAAATATAATTATTTCTTCTTTGAAAATGTGGGGACCCATTTATGGTTTTAGGAGAAAATTTAAAATTTTAATGTGATAATTTTGGAGATAAAAAATTATTTTGAGAGACGTTTTTATGGAGAATAATAATGAATTTGAAAAAAAGATTCTTGTTCAAATTGAGCTGCATTTTCTTATTTTAAAACTTCCCTCTTGTAAATTCTTAATTATTTTCTTAAATTTATAGAAAACCCCATTATCATAAAACGTTTTTGAAATTTTTATTTTTCCAGAAATTTAGATTTTCTAATCACACTTGATATATATATATATAATCTAAAGTGATAAGCGTGTTTTTAATTGATGTATCCTTTGCACATATTTTTAAAATTAATTAAATGTATTTATTGATATACCTCTGATTTGTGATTATAGAATATTAGATTGTGTCTAGTTAACAGGAGACAAAAGTAGATATTTTATATAGTTTTAAAAAAACGCACACACACATTGTGATATGTTATGGTATTTTATGTATTTTTCATGTGTTAATATAGTTAGCTTATGATCTTGATATGTTTTAATTCAGTTGATATGAAAATAAGTTGATGGTACATATTTATACCTAGCTATGTACTTATATGAATGTTCTAAAATATAATGACCAATATATATCATTAATGCATCTTTTTTTTCTTTGGAGGGGGGGGGGTGGTTAATAACACTCCATCAAAAGTTATGGATGTCACTGTATTTACCCCAATTATTTAGCGATAATAAAATCTACTGAGGGTAATTGTCCATTAATCCCTGAATTCCTATTAATTAGATACACATTAAATCAATATCAATCACAAATCCTAAATTAATTGAAGTCATTTTTTTATGTAAAAAATAAAGAGTATTAGGAAATTGAATTATAAAAATTGAAACACTTATTGGGATACATTATCAGGAGCAAATACAAGCTCTTTCGTGAAACTTCTTAACAATAAATTGTTCTAGACTATGTTAGGTTTGCAAATCCCACCAATTTCAAGTTGCCCAAGTGTTCTATATAATCTTAAGTAGGTCTAAAGTATTGGATCACGAATCATGATATTTCAACACCACATTTCATTGACTAAATAAATACCTAAATTCATATTGGATTGGGTTTTAATATTGATACTTCAATCCACATTTAATTAAGAAGATATTTACTTTATTCTATACCATACCTTTTATGCATGCTCTAACCACACGATCAATGTTTGGCTGGTTCAGGATTGGTAATACAAGGCCTCACCATCTGCATGCTTGATGAGTCATTCTTGCAACAGAGATTCTCATAGTAATCCTCTTTGTGTCCATACACTCCGTGTTCAGCTTGGAGCACCGTTTTATTTCCTCTTGAAATTGATTTCTGAAGTTTTTTGTGTTGCTGCTGAATTGAGTAGTTCTTTCATCCCAACCCAACTTCTTTATAAGGTTACTTGGAGGATTCTACTTTGATAAGAACGAATCTCATACTTCTTTGGAAAATTCCTAATGTTGTAATGCACCACGTTTTTGTGCTGCTGATCCCCAAGGCGCTGAGGGGGTTACAAGGCAACAAGATTTAGGCAGATTCCAAAGTTGTATCTGAAGCTTATATCAAGCTCGTTCGTGAGCATCAATGCCATAACATAACATGGAACTATTTTAGGATATATATCATGTCTTGTGAGGCTCCACGGTACCAGTAGTTCTCCCTATTAACATTTGTATGGTCCTACCTATATAAAGGAATGCGCCTTTTACTCAATTTTTTTTTTTTTTAAAAACTAGATGTATCTTTTACTCTATAAGCATGAATATGAGAGTATTTACATGTTTACTATGACTATGGGCATCTTGGAGAAGAAAAATAGTAAATTAAAAGATTAAATCACATAAGAAAGTAGTTATCATTAGCTACTTCAAAAGAAGGCTATTGTGAATGGATGATGTAATCTTAAAACAAAGCCTTAATTTGTCTTCTGAAATTCAGCATGAATACGGAAGAAAGTAAGAAATTCTTGTAATTTAATTCACAACTCTGTCAAAAAAGTAAAACACTATACAGATTCTCACAATTTGAGATTCAAGGGATTTTTCAATTATCTCTGTAACTCTTTTTTTAGTTACTTATCAAAAAAAAAAAAAAACTCTGTTTTTAGTTTTCCCCATAAAACATAATACCAAAAAATGCATTCTCTTATTTCCAAAATGCATCACCTTAAATATCAATCACAGACCCTAAATTAATTAAAAAGTAAATAGAGAAAGAAAGAATATTAGGCAATCGAATTATAAATTTGAAACACTTATTGGGATAGATGATTAGGAGTAAGTGCAAGCTCTTTCGTGAAACTTCTCAACTATAAATTGTTCTAGATTATGTTAGGTTTGCAGAGGCCACCAATTTCAAGTTGCCCCGGTGTTATATATCTTAAGTAGGTCTAAAGTTTTAGGTCATGAATCATGATATTTCAACACCAAATTGACTAAATAAATACTTAAATTCATATTGAATTGGGTATTGAAGGAAAGATTTAATTTCTTTTATGCTTAAAGAATATATGACAATTTGCTGTATATTGTATATATTAGTCTTAAATACAATTGTCTAACTATCTCATATAGTATATAAGATTTACTCGTGAAATGCTCTTCAAAAAAAGAAAAAAAAAAGATTTATTCATGAAATGGTGGGTAGTAAGTGACGTATTCGTATCTACTGCTTATTGGGTAAACATACTAAATTTATAAATACACGATTCCTAGAATTTAGTAATTCTTGAACTTCCCTTTTTTCGTTTTTTGAAAACATTGAATTTCCCTTATTAATATTAATATAACCAACCAAGATCATATAGCTTTTTTCTATAGATTGATTGGCTAAAGCCTAAACACTACTAACATTAACTCTCTAAACTTTACTTTCACGAATCATTTTATTCCAACGCCATATATTGACTAAATAGTTCATGAATTTTTCTCACCTACAATACACAATCTCTTCATTCTTTCTGATACACATTTTGATTTGCATGTACGTAGTTTACTCCTATTGGTCTATACTTCTTTGGTGCAGCACCTATATTTGGAAAGTCGAGCAGATCAAGAAGCTTCAGTAGCTAAGATTTGATTAGATGCTTTCATGGCTTTCTAGCTAATTAAATAGACTCGTGTCAAAACTGTATTAGTACATCATTTGACAAAAAAAGTCGAGAGGCCAAACTAAACCAAGGAATTTTCTCTAGTTTGATCCTAAGAATGTGCTTTTTTTTTAACATTTACTTCAACTTGCATTTGAAAATTTGTCCCTGGCTCAAAGGAATACCACGTGCGAATAGGGTTCACTTTGCTTTGCTGCTTTTGAAGATTCAAAGAAACCAAATTAATTATTCCTCAGTAAGTGTTTGCCAATTGTTTTGCACGCCAGCCTTCACTTTACACGGATTTGAGTTCGTCAAAATTTGATTTTCCAATTGTAATAATAATAATAAAAAGTACCGGAAAAAACTATCTTGATTAATTTTAAAATTTTCTGAAAAACAAGTGATCTAAAGCAAAAAAAAAAGTATCAGATTCTATCTTATCTTTTTTAGAAGTGGAATAAAAAATTACACTATAAAATGAAGATGTAACCCTCGTTCAATATCACCACCACAAATATTCGTAATTCTTTGCATTTGAATTCTTTATTCTTGTTTCTCGTCGATTAATTCCTACATCAAAGGGGGAAAAAAAAAATGAAGAACAACAACATGATCATGAAGAGTCAACATCATCTCGATTCTAATGGGGAAATCTGGGCATCTGAGTTCCAGATTGTTAAAGATGGTAGACCACATGGTACTATTGTTTTGTCATGTGATGGTTTCAACGAGGCCTCAAAGATGCCTGAAGAAGAGAATCGAAGAAATGCTATTCATCATCGGCATAATCAACATCATGCCTATACCAGCGAAAGCAGCAACACTAGAGATTCATATCAAGAAGATATCAACACTGAAGCAGAGGAATTCATTAAAATGGAGCACCAGAAGTTCAACAATATTTTTCTAAATTATAAACGAACGTGGAGTTCAGGTTGATGGGTTCATCCATTAATTGCTTGCTTCCCAATATTATTACTATAGCCAAGAATAACAGTCCTGCTGATGATGACGATGATCACTACTAATTTGGGAGGTTAAATTATAGCTAAATAGTACTGTTTTTTTTTCTATATTTCTTGTAACATTTATAACTAGTGTTGTATGCATTTCTTTGTTGTTGCTACTTCCAACCAATAAACAACACTCCACTTTATTTTATTCATTTCTTATTGGACAAAAATACCTTATATTCATAATTAAAAACCACTAATTCATTCTTTATTTTAACTTTATAAGTTATTTAGCTTTTCAATTAATTTTTATTATAAAAATTAAATATAAGTCAAGATAAAATACTACTAAAATAGTCATTCTACTTTTAATTTTTAATAAAAAATATTATATTTATTTACAAAAGTTTTCAATATTTGAAGACGTGCATAGAGAATTTTTTTTGGCGAGATGGTTTTACTTCAATTTATTTTTTTCAAATTCTTTAGTAGTTAATTTGAATAATTAATATACTTTTTTTATTTTTAGCCAAAGGAGTATTTGAGCTAAAAAGATTTTCGAACTAGGTATTTGAAGAAGGTTTATTTCAACTCTTGTATGAATTTTTTTTATTTTTAATAGAATGTTCAAATTAGAATTACCAGATAATATTTTTAGTATAAATAAAATATCAACATTTAAGTTGGAAGGATAAATATATTAATAAATATTTACCATTATATTAAAAAAATATATCTTTACCATGTGAATGTTGAATAAAAAAGATCTCGTTATATATAAAAAGTTCTTTTACTAATTAAAAAAAATTATAGTGATATAGAGACTGGATATTTTTGTCCATTAAAAGACAAAAAGAAAAGAATAATGCCATTAATAGAAAAAGGTAGTGCCAATTATATCGATTCTCATACGGGAAGTCGCATAATGTAAGTCAATATATTATCTCATGTTCAATCTAATTATAGGTGTTAGATAATAGTGCCAGGTAATTATTTAGCCCAAAACTAAAAAAGCTTTCAAAAGTTATGGATGCCACTGTATTTACCCCAATTATTAGCGATAATAAAATCTACTGAGGGTAATTGTCCATTAATCCCTGAATTCCTATTAATTAGATACACGTTAAATCAATATCAATCATAAACCCTAAATTAATTGAAGACCTTTTTTTATAAAAAAATAAAGAGTATTAGGAAATTGAATGATAAAATTTGAAACACTTATTGGGATAGATGATTAGGAGTAAATACAAGCTCTTTCGTGACACTTCTTAACAATAAATTGTTCTAGATTATGTTAGGTTTGCAAAGGCCACCAATTTCAAGTTGCCCAAGTGTTCTATTTCTTAAGTAGGTCTAAAATTTTGGGTCAGGAATCATGATATTTCAACACCACATTGACTAAATAAATACTTAAATTCATATTGAATTGGATTTTTTTTTATAAGTAGTGTTACAAATGGAAAAAAGTATAAAGGTAGAATTGTTACAAACAAAGTACAATACCTAAAAGAACACCAAACTAGAGTTTACACCAATTAGAAACAACATGACAAAAATGCTGTGCAACACCAATTATGAGCAAAACTCATTCCCTATTGGATTGGGTATTTAAGATTGATACTTCAATTTATATTTAATTGGGTATTTAATTAAGAAGATGTTTCCTCTGTCCGAAATTGAATATTCACATTTTTATTTTGGAATGCATGAAAATGAATGTTTAATTTATTAAAATAAACTTATTTTTTTTAATTAATAATTTTTTTAATTTAAAGAATTTACATTTAGTGACTTTAAAGGCTCTTGTTAATTTTTAGCTAACTAAAATGTGTACATTTAATTATGGACGGAGGAAGTATTTACTTTATTCCATACCACACCTTTTTAACACTTAACACAAAAATGCGGTGCATTACAACATTAGGAATTTTCCAAAGAAGGATGAGAATCCCCCAAGTGACCTTATAAAGAAGCTGGCTTGGGATTAAAGAACTATTCAATGCAGCAGCAAGACAAAAAAATTTGGGGGGGGGGGGGGGTATGCCGGTATGGGCACAAAGAGGATTACTATATATGATAATGTCTATTGCAAGAATGGCTCATCAAGCATGCAGTTGGTGAGGCCTTGTATTACCAATCCTGAACCAGCCAATTACATCGTGTGGTTAGTGATGAGAGCTATGGTTAACAAAACAACCGGCATGGCAAGCACAAAGCCAAGTATGACAGAATCTTCGATGAAGTACTACAAAGCTATGGATATCCTGATATGCCCTCACCATATGGTATGAATGCAAAAGCTACCGATCTTCAACATGAAGGTCCCCGTGGATGGAACTATAAGGGGCAAGAGGGATTTGTATCAATGGTCTTCAACTATGAGAATTACCATATTGGGATATTGATCAGCGCATGCACAACAAGGATTGTGCTGATCCCGAAGGTGCGATTGATAATTATATCTTTGGTGATGCTTGTATTCATGTTACACGACCTTACGCAGTTGATGACGCAGCTGATAATTATATCAAGCGCGCTCAAGAGCGAGCGGCTAAAAGATATATACCAAAATATAACACAGAACTATTTTAAGATATATATCACGTCTTGAGAGGCTCTACGGAATCAGTATTTCTCCCTATTAACATTTGTATGGTCCGACCTATATAAATGAATGTGCCTTTTACATTTTATTTTATTTTTTGAAAAATTAATGTTTAAATGTATCTTTTACTCTATAAGCATGAATGTGAGAAGTATTTACATGCTTACTGTGACTAAGGGCATCTTGAAGAAGAAAGAGAGGATTGAATCACATAAGAAAGTAGTCATCATTAGCTACTTAGAAAGAAAGAAAAGGCAGTTGTGAATGGATGATGCAGTCTTAAAACAAAGCCTTAATTTATCTTCAGCAATCCAGCATGAATAAAGAAAAAAGTAAGAAATTCTTATTATTTAATCATATACAAATTCTGTCAAAAAGGTAAAAACCCTATGCAAATTCACACAGTTTGAGATCTAAGAGGGTTTTTTCAATTACCTCTCTGTAACTCTGTTTTTAGTTACTTATCAAAAAAAAACTCCGTTTTTAGTTTTCCCCATAAAAGATAATATCAAAAATGCATTCTCTTAACAAGAGACAAAAGCAGATATTTTATAGTTAGCAGTTTATTTGAGTAATTAGAATTTGACTAATAGTTAATAGTTAGTTTGAGTAATTAGTATTATAAAACTAATTGTATGAGTATACTTTTTTTTTAGGATAAATATTATTTTGAGTTTAAAAATTGTTCGAACTAGATATTTAAAGAAGTTTTATTTCAACTCTTGTATGGACTTGTTTTATTTTTAATAGAATGTTCAAATTAAAACTATACCCGATAAGATTTTTAGTATAAATAAAATATCAACACCATATAGAATTATACCAGATAATAAATTTGTTGTATATTGAATATGTAAAGTCTTAAATACAACCATTCTAATTATCTCATATACGCCCCTATATATAAGAGTTACTCATGAAACGGTGGCTAGTAAGTGATGTCTTTGTATCAACTAGTAAACATATATACTAAAGAATTTCTAAATAGACGATTCCTAGAATTTTGTAATTCTTGAACTTTCTTTTTTTTTTTTAAATATTGAATTTAATTCCCTTATTAATACTAATTATAACCCACCAAGATCATATAGCTATTTTCTATATATTGAGTGGCTAAACACTACTTGCAATATTAACTCTCTAAACTTTACTTTCACGAATCATTTTATTCCAACACCATATATTGACTACATAAATACTTAAATTAATTTCGATTGGGTATCTATGGAAAGATTTAATTTCTTTTACACTTCAAGAATATTGTGATCCTTTTCTACACCTTGTAGTTGTAAAGTTTTAACAACATTCTAACTATCATACCCCCTATATAATTTTTATTCATGAAATGGTGCGCAATATTCTATATATATCAATCGATGGCTTAGTATCTACTATAATAAACGTGTTAAACAATTTCTAAATACATAATTCCTAGAATATTTTAGTACTTGTTGAACTTCCCCTTTTTTTGTTTTTTTTTTTTTTTTGAAAAGCAAGGATTATATTGATAGTAAATAGCATTACAAAAAGTAACAAGATCCTACCACCTGAATACCCCACAAAAACCAGCCAAGGATTAATTGTAGAACTTCCCTTAATATCTCACCAAGGTCGTATAGCTACTTTTCTATTGAGTGGCTGAACAATACTAGCTTAAGGGACATTTTAGGATTAACCCGAACCAAATTGATATATTTTTTACAATGAAACCCAGTTGGTATACAATAGTTCATTTAGATTTTTTCCTTTGAAAAGTGTTCATTTGGATTTGGTTGGATGAATTTTTCTCGCCTACAATACCCAGTCTCTTCATTCTTTCCGATACACAATTTGATTTGCATGTAGGTTTACTCCTATTGGTCTATACCTCTTTGATACAGCACCTATATTTGGAAAGTCGAGCAGATCAAGAAGCTTCAGTAGCTAAGGTTTGGTTAGATGCTTTCATGGCCTTCTAATTAATTAAATAGAATCGTGCCAAAACTGTATTAGTTCATCATTTGCCCAAAAAAATCGTGGGACCAAACTAAACCAATCATTTTTCTCTAGTTTGATGCTAAAAATGTGCTTTTTTTTATATTTACTTCAACTTGCATTTGAAAATTTATCCCTGGCTCAAAAGAATATCACGTGCGAATGAGGTTCACTTTGCTTTGCTGCTTTTAAAGATTCAAAGAAACAATTATTGGCCAGCGCTCGTATAATAGTTTGGACGTCAGTCTTTCACCTAGCATTATGCGAGATCGAATTCATCAAAATCTCACTCTCCTAATTATTAAAAAAAAAAAAGTGCTGGAAAAAAATCTATCTTGATTAATTTTAAAGCAGAGAAAAAGTATCAGATTCTATCTTATCTTTTTTAGAAGTGGTATTAAAAATTACACTATAAAATGAAGATGTAACCCTCGTTCAATATCACCACCACAAATATTCGTAATTCTTTGCATTTGAATTCTTTATTCTTGTTTCTCGACGATTAATTCCTACATCATAGGGGGGAAAAAAATGAAGAACAACAACATGATCATGAAGAGTCAACATCATCGCAATTCTAATGAGGAAATCGGGGCATCTGAGTACCAGATTGTTAAAGATGGTAGACCACATGGTACTATTGTTTTGTCATGTGATGGTTTCAACGAGGCCTCCAAGATGCCTGAAGAAGAGAATCGAAGAAATGCTATTCATCATCGGCATAATCATCATCATGCCTATACCAGAGAAAGCAGCAACACTAGAGATTCATATCAAGAAGATATCAACACTGAAGCAGAGGAATTCATTAAAATGGAGCACCAGAAGTTCAACAATATTTTACTAAATTATAAACGAACGCGGAGTTCAGGTTGATGGGTTCATCCATTAATTGCTTGCTTCCCAATATTGTTACTACTATAGCCAAGAATAACAGTCCTGCTGATGATGACGATGATCACTACTAATTTGGGAGGTTAAATTATAGTTAAATACTGTCTTATTCTATATTTCTTGTAACATAGCTATAGTGTTGTATGCATTTCTTTGTTGTTGTTACTTCCAAGTTCCATCCAAGAAAAAATATATTATCAATAAATTAAGGAAAAACTTATTTCCATGATAACAGTTAATGTTGAGAAAATTAATTCTTTCTGATATTTCTCCAAGAGTACAGTATTTTCAAGAACAATTATTGAGGCTTCAGATAATCTTGTGATTATCAAACCGTAATAGTGATGAAATTGAACACAGGATGACTTCTAATTTTGAAAAGATCTTCCAACTTGAAGTTTTTCCCAGTTTGGACGGCAAAATTGTGTGATATTTTCTTGACATTTTGGCGTCCGAATATCCAATCAAAGTTCTAAATTTTTAACTAAATATGTGAGAATTTTCTTTAATAATTGTCGACTTGATGAAATCATCAATACTCCCTTCAAACTTCTTTCCTTTTCAGGTTACATCACTAACTCAAATGCTTTTCTTTTATTTCCTAACAAATAATTTGACTAAAAAACCTTTCATACGCTAACATGACATGATAGAAAATAATTTCATTGATCGGATCCATGTGAATCTTATGATCCTTATCTAAACAAGACAACAAAACCACAAAATTCACGTTAATCTGATCCATATCAAGATTTTGAATAAGAATAACAACTATGCAATTTTCTTGAATTGAATCACATATAACACACAGAATATTTTAATAGTTGATATTTTATTGACAAGCTATAATGATTTTACTATTAAAGCACCGAAAAGAATTATTCTCCCAGCCTAATTAAAGGGAATTAGTAGCCTTTTAATTAAGCTGCTGTTCCCCTCCAATGATAGGTTCTAATTAGGTATAATTACTCAAACGTCCACTACGGAAACACCAATCCCTCTCCGAATTATATGTGTTAAGCATGCCTCTCTAGCGGTTACTCAAGAAACTCTCCATGAGATTACCTATACACAAAAGAAGAAGAAATTTTTTTTTCATGTATTATATATATATATATATATTATATAATGCTATGTTTTCTATATGATTAACTTGAATAAGCGTAAGTGATAGAATACTAATTAGTATTTTCATTGGAAATACTACTAGGTGCTCTAACTTCTTGCACGAGAGTTTGATTAAAAGAAACAGGTTGAATTAATTGTCATGTCCATTTTGCACAAGGGTTCCATTAAAAAACAAAAAAAATGGCAAATTAAAATTAATTGTGAACCATATACTACCAATTTGATTAAAAATTAGTGAATGCAAATACTAATGCGTAAAGAAGTTTTATTAGTCCTAATCTAACTACTCACTCACGTTAAAAATAAATTTAAAAAAACCTTAAAAACCATCCAAACTTTAAAACTCAGACCATTTCATAAACCTTTTAAGTTTCTCCCCTTCTTCAAGTTATGAACAAAAGAGCCATTTGTTTATCACCCTCTGTTTGGTAAGATGATGTGTTATATATTGTCTGTTTGGGTCACCCACAAAAAGAGAAGGAAAAGTCTAGAAATTTTGGCCACACTGAAGATGACAAAGCGTACAACAAAACCCTTAGCAGTCTTTAACAATTGGAATCATCGGAACATCAACAATGTATTCGCTAAACAAATAGTTTTTCTCAACTTTTGGAATTTGCCATTCCCGTTCCAATCCAAACCATGCAAAATTTTCTACTTTAAACACCCAGTAAATTCTTCCATTTCTGCTTATAAAAAAAAAAAATTATTCCATTTCGGAGTCCTAAAAGGAAATTCTGAACACAAGGGTGAAGGGAAGGTTCTTTGGAGTATGCGACTTTTTCTTCTTTTCTTTTTCTTTTTTTTTTTTGAGAAAAAAAAAAAAAGGACACCTACTATACTATGATACTACCTTGGACATCTATGGCCACACCTAAAGTTGGCATATTGTGATAGCTAAAATGAAAATGGCAAAATCTGCAAATCAAAGTAACGCTTTCTTCTTCTACATGTACTCAACAAGCAAAGTTGTAAAATGAATGGCAAGAACAGAACATAAAGAAGTAAACAGTGATTAGCAAGCCAAAGAATGGATCTTTGAACAATTCTTGTAAGGTCTCTCAAAACTGAAATTTGGAGAGGGCCAGCCTTGCTTGTACATTAGGATTGCAGAGGAAGCTGCACTACATCCACAACCCTTCATATTTTCCGTTCTTATCTTGTTCCAAAACATGAAGGAAGAGACAAGATTGACCTAAAATAGCAAAAAAGATAAAAAGGAAAAAGGGGTAAAAAGTTTAAACTTTGGAAGTTAAGAACTGCCATTTTAATCCAAAACAAAGATCTTTACACAGCTCTATCTGCTGGTTTTACATGGTTGAGCGACAAAGAGGGCAAGTACTATGCTGGTTATCAAACCATTTCTCCAAACAACCTTTGTGAAAGAAATGCTTGCAAGCTAATTCACTAACCTCTTCATCCGCTATAAACCTAGAAAGACATACAGAACATTCCATTAAAGGCCAAATATGACCATTGCCACCACAAGTACAAGTAGAGTCATCCCCTGTTCTGGCAATGCAACCCCTGTTTTTGCATAAGGATCCATAGCGGGATATTGATACTCTTCTTGATCTAGAACTCCCAAGACTACTTTCATTAGATGAATCTTCCTCTGAATTTGACGCAGCTCCCATCAATACAAATAGATATCTCAGCATGTTCATCAGCAAAGCCACTGATACAACAGTGTTCATCAGCAGCACAGGCAGCATACCTTCTCTAAGACAAGGGAAGCAATAAAGCCCCATCTCCTCCTTTGTTTGTTTCCAACCCAAGAACAAAAACAAAAAAGAAATAAGAAAATCCCAAGAATGGATTTTTAGGAGAACGTGAGCTGAATTCTTGCAAGGGGAATGTACAAAATGGAGCAGAACAAAATCTCAATCAAAAGCCAACGTTTGAGACAGCTAAGCTAATAAATATGAGGGTTGGATTTGATGGGCTAAGCTAACCACCAGCATATAGACCTTGGTTAGAGGACGCCAGTCAACAACACGTGTAAGGTTGGTGAGATGGGGCTAAGCAGATTGATCAAGGTAGATTGTAAAAACCAGGGGGCTCTTTGCAGTGCAGACCACTTGATCTGGACTCTTTCCTTTCACCCAATCTTAGGTCGACGCATGGCGAGGCAGGGACCTTACAGTTACGGGACTGAAGAAGGTTCTTGATTTTTAGTACCGCGTTAATATCACTGATTTGATTGGTGCATTTTAGTAATTAGTTGGCGTGGAGTCTGCCTAAGAAGTTAGGCCCTGATTATGATAGTAGTCGATTCTAGAACTAGTAAAATTTCAACTACTTTCTTATTGGTTTCATTGAGATGTAAAACGTTTCAAATTTGTACCAAAGATGCCTTACTCATCTATTATGGTTGAATTTTTAGTCGGACCGAATTAATTGTGAACTTTAAAAGTAAATATTAATATCGATTAAATTTACTTAAAAGTTGTTGAGCCTATTAAACTCTCTTGTTTAGTAATTTACTCGTAGTTAAAATTCTTATTAACCTCTTTCCCAGCACTTTTTATGCAGTCTCCTGGAATATGGCGATCACAAGAATGGAAAGAAGGAAGAGGATAGGGAGAGTAACTTGGAGACCATCTAGTTGAAGCCTGAAGATATTATTTATTTTTCTAAAAAATAATCTATCTACACTGATGGATTGAAGAAATTTTCCTCAGAAATATAATAAAATTCTATCAGTATACATGTCGAATCTGTCAAGACTAATGACTTGTGATATTTGCAGGATCAATTCCCAGTTCCCGGTAATAAGCTTTCTCTGCATTTGCCAGCCTAGCTTGGAACATTGTCCATTCTCTTCTACACCTCTCTCGTACCTGGGTACCCCATCAACAGAGCAATTAGATTGACAATGTCGATGTAATGCTTAAAGAAAGAAATGGGATAAAGAAACCAGGTCCCAAGGGAACAGGATGCTCGAACATGTTCCATAGTTGGAAAAAAGAAAAGCAGAAAAATATAAATTGACGGAGTGAGCAAAAATGCAAAAAGTGGGTGATAAAAAGAAAGGTTGCAGTATCTCATACCCCTTGCCAAGGAGCTTTACCACTCTCAGCTTGGCCCTGGAGAAAGAGGAATAAAGTACAACAGTTACTCCAATGTTGAAGTGATAGCAGATGATTGAAAATGATACAAAACACTAACCTGATTCCCAAGTGAAGGAATGGATTGATGAACAATCCACTGGGCATCCACAACTCCAATTTTCTCATGAGGAGGCTAGAAGAGAGAAATGAAGCATTCTCAAAGTTCTGGAAGAACACATATAGCACCGAAAAGAGAGAAAGAAAAATCAATATACGAGAGTTTTAAGGAATTGGCTTTAACCTCAACACATTTTTGGAGAGCAAAGTCAAGTCCCCACCCATGGACCAGGTCATTCTGCATTTTGCCATAGTAAGGTAGTAAGATGTAGAGTCAGCAAAAGCACAGACCAGTACATTCTAGCATGCAAGTTGTAGACCTCCTTGGATAATCTAACCTGACTTCAAGCACTGAAATAATGATAAGGTATGCCAAAAAGAAATTTTGTACCTGAATCAAATGCCAAACACACCTCCATGCATCTCGAGAAAAGACAGGGGCCATAATCTCTACGAATCTGCAACCAGAAGAGGCAAAACATTTCCAGTCTTTCAGTGTGTGCATTTTAAAATGGGTAAGAAGAGAAGTACAATTCCAATGATAGGAGAAGAATTCATACGCTGCACAGGGAGGTCGATGGGGATCAGAGCACCAGCCTGGCTTCTCCTGTGTTTCTCTAATAAGAGAGAAGATAACAAAGAAAGGTCATAAAACAGTATAACCCTTTTGAATAGTGAAAATTAACACTATATTATCTAAAAACAGGCGACTCTTTAGTTATTCTTACTTGTGCACTTCACTATCACCTCTTTGCTTTGTCATCTGCCATGTTAAACCTCTGTTAGGTTCCAAACCAGGCTGTGAAATTTCCAGCCCATGCTTCTTCACAAGTTTTAAGTACCTAGAGAAACATAGAAGAGAAAATTAGACAACAATTTAAACTATTCACAACAAAATGAAATTGTAAAAATTAGTGCTTACTCCTCAGCATCAAAATGTTCAACTCCAAGGTCCTCATCCCAAATAAATATATAATCATATGGTGCAACAATATCTGGATGCAGAAACCTCTTGGCATACCACCTTCAGGAAAAGGTTAATGGAGTTGAGACAACAGCCTAGTATACATACTTAGATAAAACAGACGGAGATACTAATAAAAATGTTAATTTATCAGGCTTTACTAACCATTTTGTCTGTTTGTCAGCACTCACGTGAATTGCTCGCTTTGACCACTCAAACTCATCCCATTCATTAACTCGGTTATCATAATGGAAGAGAAGTATTGTGAAGTTCTCAGAGAACTGTACAAAAACGTATCCTTAGGGAGAGAGAAAGTAAAAGTGAATGAGAGAGAGAGAGAGAGAGAGAGAGATATATACCTTTTTCACAGCAGCATCGATGTTATTCTTCTGAGTATAACCCACTGTAAAGGTCACAAGATATTTCGGTTTGCTAGCTAAGTCCTGCAAATGCCAATTGTGAATGGAGACCAAAAGCTCATATAAGTGACTCCATTGCCAAAAGATATACTCAACTCTAATAGTCTATTGCTTCTTAATCAGTCCACAAATATTCAAAATGTCACTCACATCAACTCATTGTCAATTGTGGTACGAAATGGTTAAATAACGTTTATATAAAAGTAATTCTGAAAACAAACACTCACTTCACTTGGTTTACCCCACAACCTGCGGGGAAAGAAGTCTGACTCATTTGCAATAATGCCTGGGGGTAATCTTTCTGCACCTCTTGGGTTTGAGGGGACCCAAATCTGCATCAGATCATCATGAAGGTGGATTAAACATTAAGCACGAAGTTCTGGTAGAAAAACTAACTTAAGACATCAAACTCTTATACCAAGTGTAGACATATTTTCAAGAAGGCAGTTAAAATTTACCAATTGGTAAGAAGAACTAATTTAAGACATCAAACTCTTATACCAAGAAGTCGATGTATTTTCAAGAACATTACTTTGTGATGTGTGATCTATATTGTTGAGAGATATCATACCATGACAGAATTTAAGTCCATAGAGAAGCAGAAAGGAAACACAGAGACTAGTAAACCTTCCCATGGAATATTAATGTTATATCTCCTCTTAGCTCCGGCTGCAGAACTTAAAACTACAATAATTTGCACTCAGAAGTCAGAAACCTGTTAGGAACTATTACTTTCCATTTAACATTGTTCTTTTGGTAATTCAATCAGGAAGAGAGCTTCATGCCAAATACAACTAAAAATAGTTTGTCGCTATGAGAAGCAATTGAAGACTTACTGAGCTGAAACATTTTAAGCCTCTGCCTTGCTCACAGATCAACAAAACCAATAACTAAAACAAATAAAGAAACATAAATATGTACACAAATGTATAAAGAGAAACAAAGCAATTTCCTATTTCCTTGATCCTCACAGCCCATCAAGGAATGCACCAAAAAATTTTATCTGTTACGAACTTGGCAAGGATCAATCTTGGATTCAAAGATGAAATATATGAATACACGAGTCAATTTTTCAAGATAAATGTTACAGAAATACAAGAAATTAACAACTATTTTCACTTTTGTACATATCCACATACACAGAGTAAAAATAGTACCTTGATGGGACCAGTCATATTCCGAATTTGACTTGAGTTCTTCCTACTCTCAATGGGTGAAAGCCTCGCATCTACATTATCTTGTGTGGATCCACCACTTATTTTGTTCCCAAAATTGGAAAAATCACAAATAAAACTGGATTTGATGTTTAGCTGCCAAGCAAATGAGTAGCATGCATTAACAGTTGCTAAAAGCATCATTACTAACAATGAGTCAAGCATCCGGTAAAGTCTAATTGAATGAGGGTAGCGGAGGAGAAGGATAGGAAACATTAAGACAGAAATGTACACATTCTGCACCTTGGTTAATGAATGTGTTGGAAATGAGACTCCCACAAAGAATCCTAAGACAGATCCAACAAATATAGCCACAAGGATCCTCATACTTCCAATAGCCGTTTTGAAATTGGCACTGTGAGATTGAAATGTAAGAAGTTACATAACTAGTCCTTCCATACAACATGAAGATGCTAAATGGTACAAACCTGCGCCCAAAATTTCCCTTTCTATAGGTCTCTGAATCCATAGTCACATACCAAATAGAATGGCCTTCACTGATCCCTCCTAAAGCTTTGAGCAGCCACTCTACAGAAGAATGTTAAAGTTGTTCGAGCAAGAAGGCAGTACCTGAATGTAGATTATGTTAGAACAAGGAATTAGATGACCTGGAAAGAGGGGATTTCTGAAACATACACTCAGACATAAATTAAACTAGTGGCTGGTCTGCTGTTACTAGTTTGTCTTTTCACTTGTTATGTTCTTTGATAAAGAACTATCACTGATAAATAATTCTAATATCTCCAGATTCTGTCAAGATGACAAAGAAACACATCAATAACACAAACACAGCAATAGAGGAGCCATGTTGTAAGACTTCCGTGCTACAAACTGCAGCCTTTAATATTTATACTACCAAACCTGGAAAATCTATATCGCAATGCAATTGACTTCATACAAATGGATCCAAACAAACATTGATACTCGAGCAATTAAAACAGAACAATACCCATTTGAGGTTCAGCACTACTCAACGCCTTCCACAAGCAACTGAACAATAACTAACATGCAAGCAATCGATCATGTGCTGCCTTTGACAATTCAAGCCCCAAATTTTAAACACCGTTCAATTAAATCCCGCAACTTGATACCACCAAAAAAAAAAAAAAAAGAAATCCCCAGGAGTAGCCTAATTTAGCCAAAACCCAGAATCAACCTAGTCTATGTAGCATGTCCCTACCTCACAACTCTAGTCTAAAATCAACAATAAAAACAATTTCTTGCTTAAGTTTAAAGATAGCGCATAGATATAACATCATAAAAGCCCTTGCCAAAGTCAGCTCGAAACTCTACAACCAGCCCACTAATTCATTTTCCATTCGCTTAATTTTAATCGTGATTTGAGCCAAGAAATCAACTAATGCTCATATTTCCGTCTACGCTGAGCACAAAAATAAACTATTCAAAACTCAAAAGCCATACTTAATGCAATAGCATACTATTGAATGCAGTAGAACATTACAGAAACAAACATATATAAACACAAATTTGCACATTTAAAATTCCATACCTAAGATCACAAGGAATCACTAGAAACAATCAGCTGAAGAAAAAGAACGCAAGCCAGGAAATCACGAGAAAACAACTATCCCAGTGAAAATTCTTGAAGAAAGAAACATGGGTTGTGCAGCACCACCCCTCAATAGCTGCACAAAAAGAATCACTACGAATAAAGAATAAAGAATCTAAAGCGGAAGCAGCAAGAATTTTGCGGGTGAAGGAAGAAAAAATTCGTGAACTTTGGGAGAAAAGCGCACTAAAGATTGATGAACAGAAAGAGAAAGAGAAAGAAGTCAAGAACCACAATAGATTACAGAGGGAAATTTCGAAGAGGAAAAGAATTTAGAATTCCTAATTTGCGTTTATTGATATTGTTATACTTTAGGATTCTCCGAAAATCAACAGAACTAATTTTTTTTTCTTTCTCTTTTTCCTTTTTTGGCTTCCCTTCTGGTTTGTTAAAGATTAGGAATTTTCTCTTTTTCAAATTTATTGTTTCTAAGAATTTCTTTGGAATTGGTCTATGAAAGTGAGAAGTCTCATTCTTGTAAAATTATGGTGACACTGTACCCATAAATATGATAAGTTACGCAGATTTTCAATGCAATTAGTTTGAAAATTAAATTTACTTAAACATTTCTTAAAAAATTAATGGACTATTAGAATGTATAACTAGTTAGTTACTTATGCATTTGTTTAAAAATTGATTATTGAAATATTTTTTAAAAAAAATTACTATCAAATTACCAAATATAATAACTCAATGACTATTTGAAAAACATTAAAGATAGAATCATTAAATGTGTTTAATAATTGCTATTTTGTATTTTTAAAAATAAATTAATATGAAAAAATTTAACAACTCAATAAGTAATTACTTGAAAAGGCTATACAAACTATACATGTTCTAAGGAAAAATTGGTGATAGATTTGTCTTTGCATTATGAAATTTTATTGGCAAAGACAAAAGAAAACTATTACTTCTACAATGGCCTTTTATTTTATTTTATTTATTTGAGGGGATATTACAATGACTATTGCCAAAGATAAAAAATAAAAAAGAAAAGAAAGTATCACTTTTTAACATGGCCGGCATTTAAGGTGCTTGTGAGCCATGTGGTTAATGATAATTGGTTCCTTACAAAAGATAGATTTTTTGGCTTTGATTTTCTTCTTTTTCTTTTTTTATGGTCACCTAAAGTATCACTTTTATTTTTTTATGAATTAAAGTATCACTTTTGATTGGTCACCTAAGCATGAAATCTTGAAGTTTGGGTAGGTTTTGTTGACTGCTACCTCTTGTTTACACATTAGTTTTTTTATAATTAGTAGTATTAAACTACTGTATTGTTTTCCAAATAAAAAAATAATAATATTAAACTACTATTATTATAATATTAATAAGATCATATATTATTAATATTAACATTAAAATTTTGCTAGTAACAGTCAATTCTATATGTGTACTTTGAATTATATTCGTATAATTCAAAATTGAAAGCATAGTGTATTCTAAAAAGAATTATATTTATATTTCTATATGTTTACGTATAAAAAATAACATTTCAAAAGTAATGTAATTCGGCTGCAATTAGAGTATATATATGATTGAGCAGAACCCATGAAAATAACTTTCTTTGGTTATGAGAAGAAGAAAAAAATCAAAGAGAATGTTTCCTTCTTTTCTTTTCTTTTTTTTGTTTCTCTTGAGTTAATAAAACGTGTTGAAAAGTATTTCCACTTGATCTCTATGAATTTGCCTCTAAATTGTGGGTAACTTTTCTTGTGTGTTTTGGTATATAAAGAAATTTGCTAATTGGTGTTGAACAAGAATTACCAAAATCAACCATTATTGACTTGTTTGTGCTGCCACATTTTGCATTCTCTCTATGATTGTTCCAAGAACTTTACCTTTAGAGAAAGGAAAATTAGGAGTACTTTGAAAAACCTTTGAATTTTTTATTTATTTATTTATTTTTAAAAGAAAAGGCAGAGGAAAGGAGAGGACCACTCTCTTGGAAAGTTTAGACATTCATGTTCCATTGCTTTCCGAGATGACAAGAGGTTCTTTCTTTTGTGAACCAGCTGCATTCAATGAATGGCAATTTTACTTTTCTTTTTTCTCTCTTTTGCTACCCCCCCCCCCCCCACTTCTTTCATAATATGCATTCTCAATGAAGAAAAATATTTATAAGATATGTAATGCTTCTTCTTATCAAATATTAAATGTTTATATATTGATTTTGAGATATTCATAATTAAATATTCATTTTTGTAAAAAAATAAATATGTATATTTTTCTCACTTAAAATTTTATTAATAACTTTTTTAATTTAAAATATTTATATATTATTAAATCACTTAATTCTGTCATTAATCATATTAATAACAATAATATTACGACATCTGTTTTAAAATTAAAAGATCTCACTAATTATTATATAAAGTCTAAATATTAAAAAAAATCAATTTCGAATAAAGAGATCCTCGTATTCTTTACTCATTCAAAATGTGCACGTAAATGTTACAATGTACATAGTTTTATCTATCGTGTAGCAGTTGATAACATGTCGGAACATTTTTTGTTGTAGAATCACATTCCTAAAATGTCAAAGAATCATTGGTTTCCCTTAAAGGTAAATAGAGAAGCCAACAATGAAATAATACCAGCGGGTCAATCTGCAGATTGATCGCTGATTTTATTGTTTGGTCCGCACACTTCCTTTTGTGGGGAAGTCATAGAATTGAAATTAACGAAAGCCGATATTAAGCATTCATAATTTTTTTTTTATTTTAAAAAGGCTTCTATTTCATTTTCTTGAACACTTGGACTTAGTCAATTTCAACTATTCTCCATTCCGTTTAATTGGAAGTCAACCAAACTCCTAGTTTTCTAGTCATAGTTAGCTTGCAAACGCCTTAATTTTCCGCCCTTTACTTAAGTTTCAACAACGTAGGACCAATTGCCATTCATGTACATAAAAGTCACACATCATGGCGAAGATCATGATTTAAAATTCTAAGGTAAATTATATTTCTCGTTTTATTTGAAGTTATAAATTCAAAGAAAATGTAACTTCAATTTGTCTTTCGAAATTAATAGTTATCAATTATTTCATCGTAAGATAAGAAGTGGGTTCTCCCTACTAAATTTCAAAATTCAATTAATTCTGAATATCGATAAAAAAATTTAAAGAAAAGAAGATAAAATGACGTTTTAAAGATACACCACAAGTTCTATCTATATAAATTATTTCTCAATACAATTCCATTTTCTAATTCATTAAGATTTGATGTACATATATTTTTAACATTATAGTAGGAGGAATATGACGTTTTCTCATAATTTAATAAGTTGAGCACATGAGTGTGTAACCAGTTCCTCCATCAAATGAGGTAAAAGTAGTAATTATGAAGAAACAAAGTAAAATAAACAAACCATGGACAGTATAGCGAACAATGGGAATGGAATGTATAACTAAGTGCATAAAATACTATATGACAATAAAGTTGTAATTTAGCAATTGGATTGCCCTCTACAACTATTTCTTAATTGGAAAGATTCTTAATAGTTAATACCAAGAAAGCTTTTTTTATAAAAAAAAAAATTAAAAGAAAAGAAGAAGAAGAATAGATTCATTTATGTCCTAACCTTCCTTTCCTTGGACCTAATCACACGGTTTGGGGCGTTCCCACTGGGATCGACCTTAAGCCATCCACCGTACCCGGTGGTTGAGCTATCACTATAATATAGGAATTGATTCGTAATCTTTTTGAATTATTATTTTCAGTTTATAGTATCAGGTCTTATTTAAAATTTGCACAGTTTTTCTTGAAAAAAAAATAGTCTTGATTGATAGTAAAAATAAATAAATTATCCTATACTATAATTTTAGAAATAAAAGAATCAATCAATATAATGATGTGCATAAACAAATATTTTAAAAAGAAATCATTAATGCATTTTTGTCTCTTTTTTCTGTAAAATAAATAGGTAGATTGAAAAAAAAGACATTTAGATGCAACTTAGTTTGATAAACCATCTAAAAAAATAATAGGTTGGAGTTATATTATAAATAAGATGTCTCGTATTTTAAAATAAATTAGAAATAATATATATATTATATTATTTTTTCAATCGTACCAATATTATTGTGGTGTGGAAATTTTCTATCACTCGAGGCAATGACCCACGTTTCCAAAAATTATGTTCTAAGAGTTTGTAATAGTATTGTTTTCCATGAAAAAATGGAAAGCCTTCACTCTTTTCCTAAAGACCAGCTCTATTATGAGAAAAGAAAGCTCGTATTATTTTTCATTCCATAGGAAGTTGATGGCCCATATGAGAGAGCTGTGCTGCCCATGTTCTACTACTGGAATAAGCCTAGAAAGAAGTAACATTCATCAAGGACAGCGCATGCCTTATTTCTGAAAGAGGAAACTTATTCAGCCTAAAGAAGGCCCCCGGGGGTGGGGGGGGGGGGGGGAATGGACTTAACTTGAAAGTTTAAATCTTCTGATAAGGAGTTATAAACAATATTGTTTGGAAGTCGAAGTTTATTTTGTTACTTAAATATTTTTGCTACAAATATTAGTTAAATACGTGTATCTCTCACTTTATCTCATTCTTCATGTTATTCATTTATAAAAAAATACGATATCTTCATCTTTAGTTATAGAAATGATCACCAAGTTTACAACAATTTCATGTGAATTATTCAGATTCTTGATCCATTTAAGTCCTGATCAGGATTGTGATGGTTTATTAGGGGTTGAGAGGAGATCACAATTGGTTTTAAAATGAAAGATGGGACTGGAACAAATGGTTGTTTTGATTGCTGTGGGCACACAATCCATGGATGAAGGAAATTGAGGAAATAAAGGATAATTAACATGTTACAAAGCTAAACTTCTTCCAGACAAAAATGCAACATTCAACTGCTCAGCAATATTTTCAACATAAAGTCATTCCCGAGAGTCAATAGGTCCAGGCAAGCACACTGATGCAAACACTGTTTTTGAGCTTTAGCATTCTTATCTTTTGCAAATGGCCTGAATGCTCATCAGGCCTTAGTAAAGAAAGATTGTTTTGTGTCCAATATTTTGAGAATCACATCCCTTTTTCAGATTATATAGCTGCTTGCTACTCTCTCTGACCAGTGAATAAAGTGGTCATTTTCTTTTCTTTTCTTTTTATATAACAACAAAACTACTTATTTGTTTCGAAGTCCATGCAGGCACAATGCAATTAATCTTTTGCATTTGAAGGTAAAAGCTGCAGCACCTTACTTGAACCCACAAAGCCATTGCCAATCATCAGAATACAATATTACAACAGTCTATATTTGATGTTTATTTTGTTATTTACAAATTAATGCTGCAAATGTAGCTGGTAGAATGAGGGTAATATATACAGAATCTAATTAGAAATCCTTTACGTGAATTTATGGAGATCCATGATCCAAGTTACTTATCCTGATCAGGATAGTAATGGTGTTTGATCTTTTTTATACCATCTGATTAAATTCATCTGTATCAGGTGAACTAGAAAATGGAAGCCACAGCTCTATCCGGGTACCACCTTTCCCAATGGCTAAATCGGAGGTTCTTGGTGAGATGACTCGTACAACACATCCATAACTTTCCAATATCTCTCGAGCAACAGTCAGCCCTGCAATGAAGTTCCAAGTCATATTGTCCTCCATCTTATCTTCTCCAAATAGATCCATCCCAAATGGTGTGAGGGAATGCATCTGTGTCTTAAAGCAAATGAAAAGAAAACAACCACGAACTCATTAGCTTAAGATCGAGTCAGAAGTGCCATGATCTTTATTGTTTTTTCTTCATTCCGACACATGCAAACAAAAAGGCTACAAATAGCATCAGTCAATTTTGGAAAGTAATCTGCAACTAAAACCATGGAGATGATAAAAAGCACTCTCAATAGATATATAGAGTTCTTGTTTTTCTAATTATTAACTTCGCTTATTTCAGATACCTAACCTCATTGCATCTAATCCACTTTTACAAATTCATGCATTGTTATATTTTACCAACAACAATATATTTGATTGGCAACACAAATTTCTTCAAAAAAGGACGTGCATTTGAGGAAAAAGTATCAAGATTCCATAAATACAAGTAAACATGAATTACACTTTTGACTAGTCTAATCATCTCAGCGTTTCTAATTGAACCATAGGCAATAAAAGAAAATTATTTTTCTTTGAGTAAGAAATAGAATAATCCAACAATATAATTTACAAAGGGAGCAATTTGGTACCATATAGTGCATGTCAGGTCCATCATCATCAATTATGATAAGAGCCCCCCCAGCTGGAGCTCCTGTGGATACAATTTCAACTTTCCCTCCAATTTGTGCACGCAATAGAGCGCCTTCAATTAAATTGCTTAATGCCTGCCGCAGAGCAGGCTCTTCAATAGCCACTTGCAAAGGTCTTGAAAGTTCACATAGTTTTACACTTCGCTGTTGTTTCTGAGCAAGAGGTTCCACAGCCCCAACCAAGTCAGTCAGGACATGAGAAGCATTGCATGGTCTTCACAGAGAGATCATGAAGAAGGATTCAATTGCTTACAAAGCATATAGAATACAATTAGTTGACAAGGTAAAAACATTGAAGAACGAAATGGCCAACCTGATCCCTTCTTGTCGCAAAGGTGCAAGTGCAAGAGGTGGCATGGGTACCTCTGAATCTTTGGATGTTGAAGTAGGAGATAATTCCTTATAAGGTTCTTGAAATGGACTTATTGACGTTTTAGCTGAAAAATCGCCAGAAATTTGGCTCCTCACTGAATCAGGATGAACATGGGTTGGTTCACTTATCTTCCTGAATTTTCCTCCATTAGAACGGATTATGTTTGCCTGGAAGTAAAAGAAGAAAAATGTAAATAATAAGACAAAACATGATCTGTTGTGTACAAATCAAAGAAATAATTAATAGCAAGGGATGTCTGAACCAGTTGGGTACTTTCAAAAAACTTAAATGTGTGTATACACTCAGATACAGAACCAATGCAAAAGAGAAACAAACGCTTCCAATCTCAATCATTCACCAAAAATGTATAAATGTTTTCCCACTTCAAGTTGGCATTAAAAATGACAAATATAGAGGAAAACCTTTGTCAGATAAACGGCATCCTGCAGTTGTTGAAGAGTATCTCTCATATGATCACCTTGTGCCATGATGTCTTGAACAATATCATATGATATCTGCAATCTCATATAAAATTGTCTTAGCACCACATTATCTGAGCGTCTTTAAACAAAACTCGAGGTTCATCAACTAATACACTGTCCATTGGGGCATATCCCACCTCAGTTCTCCTTATCTGCACTGACAGCATTTTACTCAAAGTCTGAATGCTAGAAAGAGAACCTCGAATCTGCAAAGAAAGATGATTGGAATGTTTGAAAGTTCATATGGTATTCAATCATAAAAAAACCAGCAAAACATCTTACTTGTTCAACCAAACTGCTCATTCTGACATTATTTTGCCAGGATGATTGCTGGAGCAACATTGCTTTCTGAAGTGAAAAGTAAAATACTAATAATTAATTTTGGTACAACAATGACATAGAACAAATATCATACAACAAGGTGCGTAAATATCAGAAGATTAACTTAAAGATTTTCAGAGATGCTGCCATAATCTGTAGTGAAACCTCTAACATCTATAGTAGCAATGTCTATACCACAAGATTCTTTAGAATATCTGATGAGTCATTTATAACTATCCAAGACAGGACAAAAAAATTTCTGTTAAATTAGGCAACACAAAATTAGCACTTTTAAGAGAAATTACATTTATGGGTTGTTTTCTCCCAAAATCAGTAGAAATTGGTGAACATAGATTTGATACTTTAATAAACTGATTTTAATGCAATATATCTCCAGTTGACAAGCTTCCTGCCACTAGCCAAAAGAATTTTAACTATAAAAGGTAAAAATGAATCATGGCTTGCCCACATATCACTATCAAATTCCACTCCTGCATGGATTTGAGGTTTACAACAAAATTTAGTTTTTCTAGGAAAGGGGGAAAAGAAATAAGTATTTTTCCTTCAATTATAGCTTCATAATCAACAATTATTAGTTATAATGGCTATGAACCAGCTTCAAGATTTGATTAGAGTGCAAACATGTTATCTGCCGTTTTGAACCCAGGAAGATTAAAGAAGGATGAAAAGAAAAATGTTATACACCTAATCAATTTTATGTATGCACAATGTAGATCAATCTCCTGCAGTTTATCCATCAAAGGCAAACACAAAAAAGGAGACCTGTGTATCAAGGACTCATCTATGTGCCAAAACATTTAACTAAAAGTGTTGATTCTTCTTTATTTTGTTTATGTGGCTCAATAAATTGCTAATAATTATGCCTTCAAAAACTACTCATATCCATGATAGCTCCAGAGTAAGAAAGAAGAAAAGACAGAATGGAGGAGAGGAACAATGATGCATTTCAGGGAGATACTACTTGATAAAAGGATTATATAGCAGCACAGGTATAACCTTTATGCTAAATTCCATCCATATCAAATAAAAATTTAGAAGTCTGATATTTCAGCCCATCATGAACACGGATTGCAGAAATCAGGTGTAAAATCCATGCATATATGCATGCTTTGATGGGTTCAAGTTCTAAATTTCACACTGCTATATTGAATACATGGTCATTCCTCTGTTCTTTTATATCCTTCCAACATTGGAATATTCTGGGAATTATACCCCAACCATTTATCCAACTTATACCAAGATTACGTGTTAATGTAAATAAATGTACGCAAATAAAGACATATATCTTTTAAATAGCATACGCAAATAAAGACGTGTTTCTTTCAACATTTTAGTCTATGAGCAGATAAATATAGCAGCTTCATGTCCTTGAGAAATTACCTGATCCATGACATATGCCGTTGCAAGTGAACGAGAAATATTTATAGCATTCAATCTTTGCTCAGTGGTGAAGATGAAGGTCTCAGTTGATCTAGCCTTAGTTCTTTGCAGTTCCACAGGCTCTGCACTAGGGGGCAAAAAGTATGATTGCTCCAGGGATGACCATGAATCTTCTCCCAATACCATTTGTGGAATCTCAGCAACTAAAAATCCCACAACAAATGGATGTTTGACCATGGGAAAAACCAAAGCTCCGAGTTCAGGAAAATGTTCTGCCTAGATTAAAAACAGCATACATCAGAAACCAAATAATCAATAGACAAAAAAAGTGTCATAACCTCATTGAAGAAAATGTAACTCAGTAGCTAATCATCATACCGCTCGACTTGAAAGAGCAGCTTCTGCGGCTCTCAGGCCAGCTTGAATACTAAAGTTCCCCACTAAAATCACTATATCAGCCACATCAACATTTGGATAAAGAGTAATGCGGCGCAACTCCAGCTGATCCATGACATAGCTACCAGCTGGTCTTACATAAATCTGCAAATTTATTGACAAGTGTCAGGAAATGCTCAACATCAGATTTTGTAACATAAGCTAGAATGTTGATTGACATTTATATAAGAGTTGAGCAATGCTCTTAGTACGTTTATGAAGCCTAGTGCCAACCAAAACAACCATATTGATGAAACTCAACCTTGAAACTAAGGTCATAACTCACAAAAATGTGTTATTTGTTGGTTTTTATGTCCACTTACAAAGCCCAAATGTAATATGCACCCAATGATGTTGGACCATACTTCATTGGGCCTTGTTGGATCTAATCCGTCTGAAGAAAAAGAACTGGCTTAGCCCTGTACCATTTCCTCCTGTGGATGGTTCAGGTCAAGATTTGACCCAACCCTGGAAGCCACTATATATTCTTTCTTTCCTTCTTTGTTAGGGTTAACTAAGTTCATTTTAGGGTTGCCCCTCTCTCTGCCTCTCCTCTCTCACCCGTTCGAAGCTTTATCAAAACATTTATAGCCTATCTATATGTCTTAATTATGGAATGAAGGAGGATACAAATGTTGGTTGAAAAATAGACTCTTTGAGCTTATATAAGGTAGGAAGTGATCTCATATATTTACAACGAATCTTTTTGTTTTTTAGATCCAATATTAATTCCAAAACATTTCAATTAACTTATTTCTATATATCATTTAACTAAATGCTTTAAAGGTTAAATAAGATGTCTTACAAATACCTAACATATTGTAAGGAGGAGCATTGTTAAATTATTTATACATGTGTTATAAACTCTTCATTACTTTAAATCCTTTTACCTAAATAATTTATCTATCACATTGCATCAATATTTGTCATTATAAAAAAGGGAGAGATCCTCTCTGAACCTTCGAGTTTCTGCTATCTTGTACCTAGGTTTTTATACCTTTAATCTGTACTTGAGAGTTTGAGAGAACAAACCATTGAATGACTATGTACTAAGGGTGTAAAAACAAAGAAAAATAAGAGAGACTACTCTGATAGAACACTGTGGAGTAGAAATAGCCAAACCACGTAATTGTTGTATTGTGTTCCTTCAACGCTTTCGCTTATATTTTGCTTACCAAAATTCGAACAAATTCCTAACATTGGTATCAGAGTCTGATTGTTGCTCGTCAATTTACCTTCTGAGTCTCTCAAAATAAAGACTAGTGTCCGATTTCCCTTTTGATCTTCATTTGGCCATCACTGGTAAGTTGTGATAATACATTGCGATCTGAACTCTTCAATGAACAAGATATATCTTGTTTCAAACTTACTACTAGTTCATCTAATACCCAAGATAGGAGTATTTCTATTGAGGTGGAGGACGCCTCTGGATCATCCTCACAGCCCATATTGCCGGCTAAAACCAACCGTAAGTTAGAACCTGAACTTATAGGAACATATACTATACTAGGTCAGGGAAATTCATGTCAGATACTTAGAGGAAACTGGATCTGAATATGAAATTAATTCAGATGATGATATTGAACATTTAGAAGCCCAAACTCAGGCTTTGGAAAACTATAAACTTGCTAGAGATAGAACCATAAGGAAATCTGAAAACTATAGACCTGAAAGGTATGGCTATTCATACCTTGTATCTTATGCTCTAGCAACTGGAAATCTGATTAAATAAAGGAACCAAACTGTTTTGAGAAGGTTCTGAAGGGCCCCAACTACAATATGTAGTTAAATTCTATGAAAGAAGAAATGTCTTCTTTACACAAGAATAAGATTTGAATACTAGTATCCAAACCTGTCAAACATAAAGTAATGAATTGCAAATGGGTATTTAAGATAAAAAAAAGGTGATGCTGAAAATGAAATGCCTAGATTTAAGACAATACTTGTTGCCAAAAACTTCACACAAGTAGAAGGGATAGACTTTAATGAAATCTTCTCTCTTGTTGTTAAATATAAAACAATTAGAATTATGCTTGTTTTAGTTGCTTTCTATGACTTAGAGTTAGAACAGCTTGATGTAAAAATTATTTTATTACATGGTGAGCTGGAATAAACCATTTACATGTCTCAACTTGCTAGTTTTGAAGTTAAAGGTAAAGAGCATTAGTTTACCTTCTCAATAAATCACTCATGGCCAAAATTGATTTTGATTATGCCGGTGACAAATATGGTAGTAAATTCACTTCTTACTTCTTTACTTTTGTTGATAACTGTATTTCTTAGAAATCACAACGTTAATCTATTGATGTTTTATCTACAACTGAATCTAAATACATTGCAGCTACTGAAGCAATCAAAGAAGCCATTTGTCTTCAAGATTTGTTAAAAGAACTTAATGCCTTAAAAGAAAAAGTTGTGATCTTTATTGATAGTCAAAATTCCTTACAGTTGTGTACAAATCTTGTTTATCATGAAAGAACTAAGCATAGTGATGTCAAATTTTATTTCATTAGAGAAAAGGTAACAAATGGAATTATAAATATGAGAAAAATTAGTGCTCATGATAATCCTTCTTATTTTAGTACTATAGTTGTTGGAATTGATAAATTTTTCAAATGCAAGAACCTGCTACACATTGATCAATGCTAAAATTAGCTGAGAAGTGCAATGACAATGGTGGCAAAACGGGCTACCTAGCCCGGCCCGAACGGACTATGGTATAAATTCGAGCAAAGCCGAATTTTCACGGACCTAAAATTCTACAGTCCAACCCGAATGCATACATGGGCTAGCTCGGCCCGAAAAGGCAAAACGGTGTCATTTTTTAGTTTAATATTAAACATTTCCTAAATTGGCCTGACCCGACTCGAATTTTGGCCATAATAGGCCAATACAAAAATATGGACCAGGCCGGACCAACCCAAATTTTTACGAGCTTAAAATTCTACAGCCCAATCCAGTTTAAAACACAGGCTGACCCGTCAGGCCGGACTTAAATTGCCACCCCTAGATATCATTGAAGTAGTCTTTCCGTGTTCCATGAACATTTTTTATGTTGTTGAACTGTTCAAAGTGGAGTTTGGTTTTTATGTCCACTTACAAAGCCCAAATGTAATATGCACCCAATTATGTTGGACCATACTTCATTGGGCCTAGTTGAATCTGATCCAGTGAAGAAAAAGAACTGGGCTTAGCCCTGTACCATTTCCTCCTGTGGGTTACCAGTCGAGTCAACATTTGATCCAATCCTGATATATTCTTTCTTTCCTTCATTTGTTAGGGTTGACTGAGTTCATTTTAGGATTGCCCCTCTTTCACCCAATCGTCTTTGTCCTCTTTGAACCTTCGTCTTTCTGCTATTTTATACGTAGATTTCTATACCTTTAATATGTGCTACTTGAGAGTTTGAAAAAATAAGTTGCATATCCTGAGGGGGTAAAAACAAAGAGAAATAAGAGAGAATGATCTAATAGAGCCATGTCTTTGTGTTCCTTTTATCGCTTTTCCTTATATTTTGCTTACCAAAATTCAGACAAATTCCTAACACTATCCCATTAGATTAACCAAACTGATCCAAAAACAAACATGTATTGACATGATCAGCGAATTAAGGATAGACCAACAAAGTAAATGAACACGAACTCCCAGCAAGGTTGGTATTGCACAGCAACAAATAAAACGAAATGTAACAGCTTTCTAGCCATTTACTAGGCAATCCGATAGTACTAGAATAATAAAGGCGTAATTGCAAAGAAAACAACAATATCTTCCGCAAAAGTGCAGACTTTAGCAAACAGAATATTCATTAATCAGGATAAAAACAGGGGGTAAAAAAATCAAGCAAAGCAAACCTACAGATAAAAGGGCATCGGGATGGACAATGCGACGAAAGAGGTCCAATTGTTCAAGACAAAGTCTTTGGAAGTCAGAACTGGGAAGCACCAATCCACCATCACCATCACTTCCTTTGTTCTTGCCGCCAGCCTTCTCTATTCTTTGAACGAATTCCACCGGAGAAGTAGACACTTTCCGGATAATCGCTGCCACAGCCGATGCAGACGGCACCAAATCCTCTCCTTCTCCTCCTCTGTCAGACTCACTTTTAATCTTATTGCTCCCATCATTACTGCCATGTGAGTTGGAGCTGCTCACAGGATACAAAAGGGTAGCAGAAGATGAAGTGGAGAGTTTGGTAGAAGACAGAGGTTTCCGGGCAGAAGAGGAATTGGATTCTGTGGCTCTGCAAAGTGTACAAGTATTTTGGGCCTTGTAGAAATTGAAGATGGGATTAGAGTTGGTTTGATTATGGAAGCCAGAGCAAGAAAGAGAGGTCTGATTAGGAGGGATTGCGAAGAGCATCATTTTCTTGAATCTCTGGTATTCTGTGTGGATTATTGTCTGCAATCACTGAGCACAGATCACTGAGGACGGCCCTCCTCCATGGATGGAGGAAATTAAAGGAATGGACATGGAGATGGCGTGGTTGAAGATGATTGGAAACATGGGGCTGGATTGGAACCCCACAAATTGCAACGGCTCTCATTACCTATAGTAGAGGTCTAGAGCGAAGACTAAATAAGAATAATTTTATTATTAAGGACTTGATTACAAAGTCTCATATTCTAAGGACTGAAATTAAAATTAATCTTTTTTCTTTTCCTCCAATATACTCACTTGTATCAAATGCCCCATGGAACTACAAAGGGGCACAAAAAGGTTCATTAATTTTTCTCTCTCATTTTTAAATATTGTACTTCGAAACAAGTTAAACAATAATCTATTTGAAAATTCATTGCAATTTTTTTATTTTATTAAGAGCTCTAGATTAGATAAAATCATTTAGGTGATATAAAGTCTTACTTTGCGAAAAAGGAAAAAGTCTAGGTATATGTTCAATCTTTTTAGTTTTACTATCTCTATCTAAGTATAGTAGAGCAAAAAAAAAAGATTCTAATAATTTGTTTGGTATTTAAAACATAAAAAGACAAGATTTTTTAAAAATAAAAAATAAAAAGAAAGAAAAAACCATCTTAAATGTTGCAAAATTTTAAGATGGGGAAAATAAGTTTAGATA
This sequence comes from Apocynum venetum, assembly GCA_019593545.1. Classification (NCBI taxonomy): domain Eukaryota; kingdom Viridiplantae; phylum Streptophyta; class Magnoliopsida; order Gentianales; family Apocynaceae; genus Apocynum; species Apocynum venetum. The sequence goes on from SRSM01000132.1 coordinate 7,226,005, forward strand.
ACTAAATATTTAAATAAGCACTTAGATTGATTTGATTCGTTTTTTGTAATAGTTTTTTTTATTTATAATTAGTCTATTTGATACTTTAAATTTAATTTTGTAGCTATTTTGGTACCTCGTTTTTTAGATCATTTTAGTTCTTAATCTTCAACTATATAGTCATTTTTGTTCATTATTTTTTGTTTGAAGCATTTACTATTTTTCAATCATTTTGATTATTCTTATTTTTTAGTCATTTCTTACTAATGAGTAAAAAGAATCAAAACGGCTTAAAATCAATAAATATAGAATCAAAATCGCTAAAAAACAATATACATGGGATCTAAATGGTTCAAACAAAAGATAAAATACTAAAATGACTATAATAATTGAAGATTGCATACTAAAATGCTTTGGGGAAAAAAAGATGATGGCCACAAAATTAAATGTAAAGTACTTAATTGATTATTATTATTGTTGTTGTTACATTTACTTCACTTTTTACAAGATATTATTGTATAGATAAACTTTAACTTTCTTAATTATCTTTTTGAATAGATAAACTTTATTTTCTTAATAGGAAAGTCAATGAATACTTTTAAAATTTTATTATTATATATTCAATGAATATAAATGTTAACCTAGTCCATTTGAAAAAATTAAGAAGTAAGAAAGAAATAGTAAAAGAAGGTGTATAATCAATGGTGAGTTTATACACAACAATAAATGTTAGTACATTGAAAGATTATTGCATAAACTTAACGAATTTTTTTACACCTATATTAGCTCACATCTGTTTAGAAAATGAATACATAAAACAGACATTTACCAATAAATAAATAAATAAAAGAAATGTAAGTGAATGGGTAATTTTCTTTTTTTGGAATTTAATATGTTTAGCCAAGTAATAGAGGCCTCAACTTCAAAAACCCAAAATGGTACATCTTCAAACTTTTGACCCTCACTCCTCATGCTTCGGAGACAAAGATCAAATAATCTTTGACTTCCTCAAAACCTTAATTGCCTTGCAATTTTACTTTGACCATCTCTCAACCTCTGGCTCCCTAACTGTTACTTCAACTCCATACAAGACAAGAATACCACTCCCACTCTCACAGGTCACGCCCAATTTTATAGCCGTTAGAACTTGCAATCTCTTTCTTGGCTGGCTTTAATGTTCAAAGCAATTTCTATTTTCTCCAGTCTTTCACTCTGCACCCACAATGGACAATGATGAAAATGAGCCAACCCACATTTCAAGATCCACAGAAATCCACATTGCACGTACAAAGATGCAGCCTTTAACGTCTTCTTTCAATGATTCTGTTTGTTCTGAAAACTTAGCAGAGAAGGGCCCGTCTGGTTCTTGTTCACTGAAAAGAAAAAGGCCTCCCATGCTTGAGATCCCAAATGTCTTGCGTGAAATTGTTGTGGATAAAGAGATGAGCTCCAGAGAATTTGCTCCCTCTAAGGATTCTGTTTCTTTCAGTGATTCTGGAGTCGGTGTTTTTTCTCTTAAAGGCAAGAAAAAAAGGTTCATGGAAGATGCCCACAAGATTGTTTCTTGCTCAAATAGCAAAAAGGTATAACAAAATTAATTTCTTTGTCATTTTCGCTTTATGATTCTGCAGAGCTGTGACATTTTTAAGAGAAAGTATAAATTCTAGAATTCTTGGTGTAATTTGTAGGGATTCTTCGGGGTATATGATGGACATGGGGGAAGCAAAGCCGTTGAGTTTGTAGCAGAGAATTTACATTCAAATATTTTCGATATGATGAAGAATTCTTCCGGGAATGCATCAAAGGGGGAAGCCATTAAGGCTGGTTATATGAAAACCGATCAGGATTTCTTGCAGCAGGTAGTGTTGAAGTTTGGGATTCTCTTTTCCTTTTTTAACAATTTCATCAGTTTTATTTATGTGCTTTTGTTCAAATAGGTAGAACCTCCCAGCTAATTCTTTTTACATTCTTGATCTCGTCTCTGAGAGTTTTTCTTCCTTCAACGTATCTAAATTTGAAACTTTCCCAGTTTATGTCTTAAAATATAGCTTTATGACATCACCAGAATGATCTAGGTTTCTTATATTACAATTCTTTGATTGACTATTTAATTTTGCAAACTATAGTCCACCAAAGCTGCTGACACTGTAGACTATTTGTGTATCAGTCATTTAGCTTGATTTCCAGACTAGTTGATAATTGAACTTGCCTGTGATCTAAGAGAATTCAACCCCATTTCCTTTTGAATTAAGAAATGATATTTGCAACCTGAAAATTTTGAATTCTGGTCACAGCAGTATCATCTGATTCGTAGGTAATAGAGAACATAAACAACACAGGTGCAATAAAATAGGTAGATACTTTTGTCTATATAAATTGTGGAAACATATACAGATAAAGAATGTTGTTAAGGGGTAATGGGAGAATGAATTAAATCATAAAATTAATCATTTAATAGTAACTTTTCATTTTTCACCACTGCAGTGAAGGGTTTGAGTATAAGGTTCCCTCAGTGGAACTGTTAATGCAAATTTAATTTGCTGATAATGAGGAATCATTGCAAATTTTAGTACAGCATCAGATAGGTTTGAATCATCTCTGTGAATTATAACTATACACCAGGGGGTGATTTTTCTGTAATGCCACAGTGCCATGATTCATTTTAAAATAGTTTATTTTAGAATGCATATGTTCTCATCCATTTGGCTGGAATTTTATTAGGGCATAGGTAGTGGTGCTTGTTGCGTCACTGCTTTGATTCAAGACAAGGAGATTGTAGTTTCAAACGTAGGAGATTGCAGAGCTGTATTATGTAGGGGTGGAAAGGCAGAAGCCTTGACAAAAGACCACAGGGCAGGGCAAGAAGATGAGCGTAGAAGAATTGAAGATGAAGTATTTTATCTATTCTTAACATTTTTGTTATAATGAGACAGTAGCAAATGTTGAATCTCTAGAATCCCTTATGCAGGGAGGATATGTGCAGCATCATAGAGGAGCTTGGAGAGTCCATGGGATACTCGCTGTTTCTAGAAGCATTGGAGATGCACATTTGAAGGATTGGGTTCCAGCCGAGCCTGATACAATGATCATAAGTTTGAGTGAAGATATGGATTATCTTGTTTTAGCATCTGATGGACTTTGGGAAGAGGTAAAATCTTTCTGTTGGCAATTGTACTAGCAATTCTATCAACATTGTGCTGAATATTGTCAAGAAATAAACTATAAATTGTTTATTAACACCCAACTAATTGTTCTCTGTCAATTTTTTTGGATAGATAGGGCATCCAATTTTCTTATAGTTTTCCCTTAACTATTGAATTATTGGTTTATTTTGATTCTAGATCATCATTTTGTCCATACCAAAGCAATATGGGGAACAAATTTGTAAACTCCATAGAAGAATAATATACATTACTAGTGTGGTTATATTTTTGGACTTCTGCAGGTTGGCAATCAGGAAGCAATAGAAATTGTGATGCGAGCTTGTACGGGTGAAGAGAAAGTGCAATCTTCTGAAACAAATTCAAAAGAGAGTACTGAGTATGGCAGCATAACTATGAGCCCTTCACCAAAGTTGCGGAGAGTTTTGATTGTAAAAAGCCCTTCATCAAAGTCAAGAAGAACAGTTCGATTACCAAACTCGACGAAGACAACAGAGAGCTGGAAGGGAATTGGAGATAACTTTGGGAGTGAAAATGAAAGCCCTCCATCAAAGGCTCCACGGATTTCATTAGCTAACCAAATGAAGATGAAAAAAACGAATTGTTCAAACCAAGAAAATTGTTTTGACAGAAAACCAGATAGGGGTGGACTAGTTGCTGCTTGTAAGGAGCTTGTGAATCTTGCAGTGGCTAGGGGTAGTTTAGATGATATTACTGTGATGGTAATTGATCTAAATTTTTTCAGATAGTAACTTCAGCTAACATACTTTGTAACTTCAACATTCAGAATTTTGACAATTCATGATGATTACCAGCTAAAATATTAATACATTATTTTACAATATAAACGATTCTCTCTTTCCTTTCCAATTTAGTTTGTTATATCAATGAGGTTCCATTTCCAGCAGAACCTGCAATCTATGGGCAATACATATAGCAAATGTCAATGTCATTATGTTACATCCAATCTAAACCTAACGAAAATCATAGAGTTGCATTTGCTTAAGCGAGCTTTTCCATGTACAGACAGCTTAATCATTTATCTGTGTATTTTCGAGAATAAACAACAGCTTTCTCGTTCTGGTATGCCAAAAGACTAATGGCCAAACTCCTCAAATACGATACAAACAACTAAGATTCCTAGGCTTCTTCAAAAGAAGCATCCTTCTTTTCAATGGATATATGCATGCTCATCATGGATTTATGCTACAACACTCAACACAGCTAATTGCTCCTTACTTACCGTTCTTGCTTAAAGAGAACATGACATTAAAAGGAATGCAAAATCAACACTGGGCAAAGAACTCTAGTTCATCAGTTATTTGTCGGGTTGGTACATGTTGACCAAATAATTTTGGAACTGGAAAACAGAGCAATGATGATTGTTTACACCTGTCTTGAATGGGAACCAATTCATCGAAACTAAACTCTGAATCTAAAGAAGAATCCAAAATACACGAGTTATTTAGGGTCTATCCTTTGGCAGGCAAGATGTAATGGAACAGGAGGATCTGAGAAAGAACCATTAACAATTTTTTCAAAGATCCACTTGTTAGCTGCCTCAGTGAAGTGGACTCCATCCCAGTTAATCCTGAGACGATGGATCTTTGCAAGACTCGGCAATTACAATCTCTGTCCCATTCACAATTTTCTTACTCCCACATTTGATGAATCTATTGTAATTGAATTTGCCACCATGACCACAACAAGCTAAGAAGGGGTTCTCAAATCCTGCCATCCCAATTTAACTTGTAAATTCAGATAAGAGTAAAGAAAAGGAACTCATGACTTATGTTAAGTTGTGAAGGAAATACCTAGCTCCTTTGCATGACTGATCAAAGAATATTTCACTGAGTATATGTCAACATAGATAATTGCAGCCAATGGGAGAACCTTTCTGAGTTCAATGACAGCGTCTTTTAACCGAACGTTGAAATACTGAGAAACCTCATTGAATGGACTAGCACATCCATATTCATCAATCTGCGCTGCTGTAATTGGGAAACGGTCCATAACATATGGCAAGCAACCCACCGGTCCAGTGTTGTGAATCCAAAACGATCTTCCACCTTGAGCGTACACAGACTGTATATAGCAAGTACATCATAACTTCAAATGATCACCAAAGCAAAAATAGTGAATATGGGCAATTGAATCTCTGAATTATGCTCGTCACCTTTATAACATCAGATAATTGGCCTAATACATCAGGAACATATGCCTTGACTTGTTCAGGGGACATGCCAAGTTTGTAGCCAGCCGTAAGATCATTTTGGCCAATGTCAAAGGCGTATAGTGCACGAGAAAAATCAGTTTCCTCAGGCAATAACTGTTCAAACACCCCTCCTGTATGCACAAGAATTTGGTAAGCAAACTATATAGGGTAGCTTAATAAGTTTATGAGCCATTCAGTCCAATGTTGGGAAACCAATCTTAGTATTGAAAAACCATCAATACCTTGTTTGCGAACTATTTGAGACCTTCTACGAAAATCTAAAAATTGGATGAGCTCCACATCCAATGAAACTGGGCTATATCCACTTTGGGACATGGTTGTGTTTTGTGGCCTGATTGTTGATCCCGCAGTGGCAAAATTAGCTCCATGGCTAAAGTTTGAACCAACAGAATCCAGATAAGCACTCAGGTATGGTAACCCCAAACTTTCAGCTGACAACCAAAAAGTTAAAATCTCTCAAGACTTCCAAATCAAGAACAAGGGATTACAAGAGAATCAATGTGGGAGGCTGGGGAATTCAGTACATTCTGCCTAAAGCCATAGAAAACATTTGAATATTTTTCAACCATATATGGTATTCATGTTACTTAATTTCATCTTCTTGGAAGTATATGCAAACATGTAATACAAGAAAACAGATGAAAGATTACACTCTAGGCAGGTTGCTGGGATTGGGCTCAATGATTAGAACAAGAAAAAAATTGATCAAACAAGTATTCTGCATTTGGAAAGATGGGATGAAATTTAATCAAATGGGTAAAAATTTTAGCATTCATTTTTGTTTTCCCCTTACCTAAAAAGTCAATCACGAGGCGTCCATCAGAAAACCGACCGGCCGAGGCGTGGAAAAATGTTTCCCCATTAGGAGAAGGAGCAGGGCTAAAGGCGGCTGAGAGGCCACCAGTGTCAGAATTCGAGTCCCCAAAGTTGAATATGGCTGGAAAGTTGCAGTGGGCTGATGTAGAACAAAGTATTTGACTGAATACTAAGGCCACTGAGACCAGAAAAATACAAATTTGAAAACCCAAGTTTTTGTTAGGATCCATTAGCATCTGTAACAGCAACACAAACTAAATGCCAAGAAATGCTTTTATAGAGGATGTAAATCAAGAGTCCAATCTTGATTAGGACTCTTTTTTGTACTCAAGATTTTTTATATTCCTTTTTTATTTTCAAAGTTACATTTTGTACACACGAAAGATTGTGACACTATGGAACTATATGTGGATGATGGCCATTGTCTAGCTTTGTAAGGACAAAAGAGTTCAGTTATATCTGTAGTTCTATATTCTTGTGGATTCTAAATGATGAAAAGGGTTAATTCTATAAAGCTCAGGACTTTGATTTTCTTTCTTCTCCTAATCTTATTCAGAGACTTATCTTTTATCTTTAAACACTACTTAAGTCAAAGGGTAATCTACTTTTGATTCTTGCCTGACAATTCTGTCTTGCATGCTGTCCTCATTGTATTAGGTGAATCTTTTCTGGTCCATCATTAGATATCATACTCAAAAGCTGGAATTTTTGTTTTTGGGGCCATCAATGTCCAAACTCTAATAAAAAATGCTGCATTCATATGTCTCTGATACGTTCAGAAATTCTAAGAAAAAAAAAAAATTTCTTTTCTTTATGGCCTCTTTTGTTCGTTTTTAGGAAAAAATGGATCCACCGAAAGTACAAAAGATTCCATGCAACTGGGTGAACATGTAGTGGTGTCTTAAAAGGGAAAACCAAAGTACACCAAAACCAAGAACACAAAACTTAAAAAAACAACCGTGGGAAACAAAAAGATTAAGACAAATAGTAGTGGGCACGGTTGGAAAAACAAATAAATATATTTAATATTTAAAATATTATTTAATAAATAATATTGTATTTATAAATAAATATTATATTAAAATATTATTAATTCTATAATTGATACATTAATTGAATTTTTTTTAAAAAAAGAAAAGAGTCAGAATTCTTAAGTTTCAAATCTTTTTTAGAGCTCTTTAAATTTTTTTTAGTTAAAATTTTACTCGATATATAATCACTCTATTAATATAATATAATAAAATAATATAATACAAATAAACAGTAAAGAAATATTAAATACTAGTAATTTAAAATATTTATATTGTATTAAATATAACTCAATGAAAAAAGTAAATATATTGTATAATACTTTCAGAAACTTAACTCAAAAGTATTAAATATTATTAACAATGAAAAAATATTAATAATTTAATATTTATCTAATATTATTTGCATGTTTTGAACATGATTATTAATCACGTCGTATTCAAATTAACCCCTAATTTTTATCCTCCAATTACATATATATATATATATATATAAAGCTTTTCTGAAATTTAATTTTCCTACACGGGTTTTCTCCGTCCAGTCCAAAAATTTTAAAATAATTATGTCATTCCCTTAATTTTGTCTATTAGAAAGCTAACAAAATCTGTGTCAACTTTTTATATTTCCTTTATCTTGTATTGGTCACTTGCCAAATCATCACTTATATTATTCACATTATATTTATGTTTGTGAGTGATTTATATCCATATCAAAGATTGCCAAATTAAGCACGTTTAAAAGTTTCATTATCTGGTAATAAGCCCTGGTAGACACTTGCTGCAGAGAAAGCCAAATTAATAATTATCAAGAGTGTTTGAATTTTTTTTTTTTAAAGAAGTTTTATGGTAAAATAAGACTAATCAATAATAATAGACACATTGTGTCAAGTACCTTCCTTGCGAAAAATATCAGAACTACGGTAGAATTCATCGAATTGAACATGTTGTACATTCAAAGCAAAGGGACTAACACCATTTGTTTTGAGGTCTCTAATTGTGGCTGCAGCAACTGCAAAATTGGCTCCATTTGTGAAGTTGGAACCGATTGAATCAAGAAAAGCACGAAGAAATGGTAGTCCCAATCTCTGAGCTGAAAAATGATCAACCATCAAGGAATGTCAAATGCATTATTATTATTATTATTATCAACCCTTTATACTAAAAGAGAAAACACCCTTCTCATTTTCAAAACAAAATTTAAAGGAGCTGATACAATATGCAAATGGCATAGAGAAGAAAAGAACCATACAAAAACAAACTTTTATACACTATTATGAGCAAATTGAGGAGTAGCCTTATACCTATAAAATCAATAATTAGACGTCCATCACAGTAGCGTCCAGCACCACGTTTGAAGAATGACTCTCCATAGGATAGATTGGACTGACAAATGCTGCAGAGTTACCACCTGTATCAGAATTTGAGTCTCCAAAGTTGAATACAGCCGGAAATTCACAAGGGGTCTTTGCTGAAACTTGAATTAGGCTGACAAGAATTGATAATAAAGCAACAAATAGAACAATCCCACCTTGGCTATGGATGAATGGTGATTAGAATTCTGAATAGGAAAGACCAGAGTTCATCATGTACACTTATGCATATATATACATATGTGCCAAATATTTCTAGTAGTATTTCATTTATTATATAAATATATATCATTGTCTTGATTCCATTAACTGAATTTTGTAACGATTTCCTTTATCATTTTTGTGATTTACAGAGTCCCGCTTCACTGAAAAATCTTTTGTTAACTGAATCTTTAAATATTATCCACTCCTATTAAGATTCATATGGAGAAAAAAAGAAGAAGATTCATATTGAGATTAACTTTTATAGTTCTTTTTTTTCTTAATGCTTAGAGAAGGACAGAGTATGTCCATAATGAGCTATTTATTATGCTATGTCCATAATAGCATACATTGTACAATATCAAAAAGTAGTTACAAATATTTAAATGGAAATAGAGCTAGCAAATTAATTATCCAAATGCGTTGGCTATGAATAATCAAGCCCATTTGCTTGATCACACGTTAAAAGGAAGGGATTGGATTATACTCCCTCGACCCGAAATTAAGGATTGATATTTTCATTTTAAATTTTTAAAATTAAATGTTCATTTTTTTTATCAAAGAAATTTCACTATTTATCATCTTAATTTTAAAGAATTTACATGTTATTAAATTATATGGTCTCACAACTAATTTCATCAATAAAACAATAAGATCGAAAGCTTTATTTAATTATTATAAAAAATTAAAAGTGAATATTTAATAATTCACTAATCACATTAATAAAAAAATAATATAGTAACTTATTTAATATCAATTACTCTATTTAATTATTATATAAAATTAAAAGCGAACATTCAATACTCAATTGGAGGAATACCTTTTTTTTTTATCATCCCATGTTCTTCAAATATTATACAAAGGCTGGACAATTTCTGAAGTCAATTTTGCATAACCAGTATGCAACAGTTTAAATGGAATAAGGAGTATATCACCCTTATCCTGCCCAAAAGCCGAATACTACTGCTTTGTTAAATAAATTATTTTATTTATTGTGCAATCGGGACTCCATGGCCCAATGGATAAGGCGCTGGTCTACGGAACCAGAGATTCTGGGTTCGATCCCCAGTGGAGTCGACCGGGTGTGTCATAGAGAGATCTTCTTTTCGTTTTTCTTCCCCCTTTTCTCAACTCTAACATATAGTAGGAGCACAAATATTATTTGTTCTAAGAAATATGAATTTTCTAGGATTAGAGAGGATTTTACTGCACATAAATAATCTCATGCCACTGAAACGTATCTAATGGTTATATTCTGACTTGAAAATTGGAATGCCTATTTACATGTAATTTCAGTCGATGACCATTTTATTTTGCCCAGTTAAATATTTAACTGCAGTGGAGGACCACCGATCCAAATCCTAAATCCCTATGTCAATAATGTCAATGTACACAAATGTAGTAGTAGCTATACCTTGTTTAAATTAAGCCATGGAATTTACATTACATCAGAAATCTCACCAGAATATAAGTTTTAAAAAGATTAAAAAAAAAACACATAAGAAATAGAGAAATAAATAACAGAACAAAGACTGTAACCAAAGCCGAATCTGTATTACAATTGTATTCAAGAAAGAAAGAAAGAAAAAGAAAAAACAAAGTTTCCTCCCTCATATATCAAAGAAAAATGGGGAAGAAAAGCAATTTTTTTACACAGGTTCAAGATGAAATAGTTGATCATTGTAAGAAGGTAGAAATTTCAGCACCATTCCTCACAGCAAAATTAAGAGTACTAAATGATGAAAAGAATATTATTCTGTTCTAAGCAGTCAGAAGGCAGAATGCAGAAGGCAGGCTAGAAGAGACGAGACTGGTAAGACATCTAAGAATCCACAGCAAGTTAGCTTTCACCATCTCTCCCTTGATGATGGCCTGAAAAAAGACATGGTGAAAAGCATTAATATAATTTCTAAAATAGCAAGATATTCTTTGAAATTTTCTTATCAAGCTTTCCTTTAACAGGACTTGGAGAAATTTCAAGATATAAACTTCAATTTTCACCAGATATAAACATTAGTAGCTTCCAAATTGAATGTAGACTAAAACCACACAGTGTTTCACTGCAAAATTCCTTCTTTCCTGATTTGCAGGGAGATGACAAAATTTCAGGACAGAACTACATGGACCACTCATTGTTCAAAGATGAGGATCATAAGTCCGGAGAGGATGCCAACTACCAACCAGAAAGTGTTCAAGTGGAAAAAGAGAATGAAAGGACATGGAGAGTGGGAAAGAGAGAAGGGCATGACTAGTACCTGTCCATATCTCTACTACCCAAAAATCCTCTGCCCCTACCACCTTGATATGCTCTCCTATCATCCATTGGTCTTGACCATGCATCTCCAGTGCCACGAGAACGAGGCCTCTCTCTGAATTCACTACCTCTAGGCTCTTCAAATCCTCCAGGCTGAGAAGGCGGTCTCTCAGGACCCCCAGCAAATCTGCCCCCTCCAGAACCCGGTCGTTCAATTGCTTTCTGACCAAATCGAACTTTATCATCAAACTCACGGACAAGCTTCTCCAACTCCCTCTCTTTTCGGCGTATTTCATCAATTAAACTTGATTGATCTTCACTAGATTTTTGCAGCATTTCATTTTTCAGAAGCTCTATTTCTTCCTTCAAGCTCTTTTCTTCCTCTGTCTCAGACCTGCAACACATTCAGAGACCACAATCAAAGATGTTTATTTCTTGCCCTTTTCTAGTAACTCTGGTGAACATCTCTATTTCTGAAATAAGCCTTTTAATTGTATAGTGCAAGCATAATAGACCATCTTCAATATTAATTTGCTGATGAATGTCAGTTCTATTAAAGGCAATCAAACCCAAAAAATTCTTGTGCAAGTTCATTTTTAAATATATGACTGTAAGGGAAAAATTAACATTGCGTTGGGAAGGGGTTATTATTCACACCCCTTGCGGTGCGGCACCCTCTTTTTTTTTCTTTTTTCTTATTTTGGGGGGCTGTGTGGGTAGGGCTTGAAAACTTTCATAATGTTGCATATGAAGTTCTATATTTTTCTCCCAACACACAACTTCCATGTCGTGTCTTCTCTAATCTCAGACTAATATGATTTAGTTCTCCTCCACTACTTGTTTGAGCATGAGTACAGGGTCCCATGAAAATTTATCCACATTTGGAGCTAAACTTACGAATTGAACTATTTAAATGTAGCACGGTATAAAATCTACAATTATTACTAGTTTCCATCATCAGTTCAGATGTATTCATGCCCATGAAGAATACATGCCACATAGAGGCCTCAAACATCTCTCTGCCAATAAAATTTTAACTATCATGTAAAACATGCATAAAGATACTCCATCCACCTGTTTCCTATAAATTTCTGAGAATTACAAACCCAATCTCAAAAACTCTCTGGACAATTTGGCCTCATGAGTGACATCATTCAGCAACCTATACTTATCCATCCACGGTAATGCTTTTGATTCAACCCAAAGAAAATAATACATATTCAAGAATTCACCTGGTACATAGAACAATTTGTCAATCAAGTCACAGACAGTCAACAAACAAAGAAAGACTAGCCAAATACATCAAGGACATTACCAAGAAGCAATTAGGAGCACAGGATATTTGGAGAACATCTTATATGACTCCCTTCACCCATCAATTTGTAGGTGGTGGACATACCTCTCATTATACTATAATAAAGGACTTTCAATTGTTGAATGGGTTTCGTGTGCAGCCAACCATGGTTGCTCTATCTCACATGCAATCCAAAGCAAATGTAACTGGTAAATTGGGACCCTTGAGATAGAAAAAAATGTGCAATGGCCATCATATCTGTATATCCCGTCCAACAATGCTATAACACCTTACCATTATCATGATGTAGGGGATAAATGTTTAATTCTCTTTCTACACTAAAAACTAACATCTCTTTCCTAGACTAGGCATCAGGTCCAGTGGTGATAGATATATAGATTGGCAGAGAATTGCATCAAACTGTAAGTCTATCCAGACTGATTGGATACCTAGATTTATAGATTGGCATATAGGTGGTGGACATACCTCTCATTATACTATAATAAAGGACTTTCAATTGTTGAATGGGTTTCATGTGCAGCCAACCATGGTTGCTCTATCTCACATGCAATCCAAAGCAAATGTAACTGGTAAATTGAGACCCTTGACATAGAAAAAAAATGTGCAATGGCCATCATATCTGTATATCCCGTCCAACAAGGCTATAACACTTTACCATTATCATGATGTAGGGGATAAATGTCTAATTCTCTTTCTACACTAAAAACTAACATCTCTTTCCTAGACTAGGCATCAGGTCCAGTGGTGATAGATATATAGATTGGCAGAGAATTGCATCAAACTGTAAGTCTATCCAGACTGATTGGATACCTAGATTTATAGATTGGCATATAATTGCATCAAAACAAAAGCCTCTTCAGACATGCTACTTACTTCTGACTTTACAACTGGAGTATCTCCAAGGTGGGACTGGCCTATCCATTCCTCTTATACTGGTCAATCTAGGAATCCAATCTTGGGCTCTATCCTACTCAAACCTCGCCGAACCCAAACAAGATGTATGCTCTAATCCGATAATTTGATCACCAACAGAGCCAATAGATAAAAAGGCTTTTGATAGTTCATAAAGGAGCTACCTTCTAGTTCAATTGGAAACAAAATCTAATTCCTAATCTATTGACTACACCATCACCTCACGAAGAAAAGGACCTCAAGATATCTCACTTATAGCTATTTCTACCCATTTTGATCTACCATACTGTCTCTTACTTGTTCCTACGACTACTCCTGATCAACTTTAACCACAATTTTCATTTGTTTGGCAAAGGAATATAATGGAGACAAATGGAACCAATCAATTACAGTCTGCAATAAGAGGGAAAAAGATTCTCCTAAGGCTCAAACTTTAATTTGGCATAATTTAGAGGATGGGAAGCACATGTGGGAGTTAGAACAGGCTTGCTCAGACTTTAATCTTAAAGACTTTATTGTCTTTTAACTAATTAATGCATTGCTATAGTTTTAAGGATGTTATAAATTTAGTAAGTTCCAGAACAATGTTTCTAGTTTGGTTTAGAGCCTATAAATAGAGGGTTTCTCTATTCTTTAAGTCTGCTAGTTTCTTCAATTAATAAGAATTTGTAGATTATTCCTATAGTTTGGTTGTGGTGACACAATCAAACCTTAAGGTTTGACACCTTACAGGGCTAGGTGCAACACCTAGCATTCTTCCTTTCTTACTGTGATGCTAAGAGCTTCTATTAGTCTGATTCACTGCAATTTTCTGCATTCTCGGCGATCTTTTCAATCTGTTTCTAAGCTTACAATCTGCATAAAGATCAGTTATCTGTGGGACAATTTAGTGGATTTGTCCTGAATCATTTTTAACACAGGGAAAAGCCCCGTCATTACTGCAAGCATTGTGATACTTCTCTGTTGGATTCCATAATATGAAAAAATAGGAGTAAATTACATAACAGAAAATCCTAAAAAATCTTAGAACATCTTGTTAGATTAACTCTTGGATGTCATACTCACTGCCATGACAACTTTCTAGTTATAGTACATAGCACAGGTTCCAACACTGCTAACAATTACAACACACTTCAGTTCAAAATTCAAACTCCTGTCAACTAAAAGGAAAAGATGAACAATTGCTATAACACAATACTACTCATGTAAACTGGATGGGTGTGAAAGAGTAACTACCTAACAATCAGATTCATGTTAAATTCACGTAGATACTGATGTGCATAGATTGTACATACAGACTCTGCCACAGTTAAATTGCATAGTGTTAGTACTGATTCTGTTTCAGAAGGAAATACAAAGATAACAGTCCAACTGATTAGTACAGAAAGAAAATAAAATAATCAAGCCATGAGAAACTCATGCTGTACCTACACAACATCAGTATTCCACTAATGTGCGTGTCCCACAACACAAAATTCATGGTTTCCAGTTCTACAACAGAAAGAAATACTTATTTGTTATCATGCGAGCTTACCTAAGAGCTTTAGACTACATCATATTCCTTCCCTCCTGGTACATGCTTCAAAAGTTTTGCAAAGAGAAATAGTAAAAGATGGAGAACTGATGAGATACCTTAGCAATAAATGCCATTGCCTTTTGAGAAAAGTTATTCCACCCCCACCCCAAAAGAAAAAGACAAAAAAAGGGCAAAAATCTGATATATTTGGAAGAACAGTGATAAGCCTACATAATATTTTCAGAGAAAAGCGTCAGTCACAACTTTGTTCAAACAGACCATATAACTAAGACATGCTATTGAAACATGGAAGACCTCTGTGGCTTCCCACAAAACTTTAATATGGATATCCTTATTTTGAGAAGCCAATCTTTTTTAAACAAATAAAACTAGCAATATACAGAACACGAGTTAGAAATATCTTCAGCACTCTTGACCCTTTTAATTGTTAAAAACTCACTTTTCCTCTCATAATTCTTTAAACACATACTTAAAAGGATGAAATTGTAAAACTGCAAGCCAATGCTCATTAATATCCAAATAGAAAGGCATAAAAACATAAGAACAGATCCAATGAAACCACTTCTTATCAAAATCCCCACTAATCAGCAGATGTATTAAACTGAAAGATTATAGGAAATGATGAAATTATATAAGACAAAATACTCACCTCTCAATGCGTCGATGCTCCAATTCCAAATCAATCTTTCGCCAATCCACTCCTTTCTCCTGAAGTAAAATCTCCCTAGGCTTGGCATCCCCGAAAGGATTCACCTTTGGCCTTGGCTTCACTGCTCCTTCCCCTGTCACTTGCAATGGCTGACTTTCTGACCTAGAAGACTGCGAGCTACCAGGCCTACTGGACTGAGAGCTAGATGGCCGACTAACAACTTTCTTTGCCTCAATTTCCGAATCCAATTTCTTCCAATCCAATCCCTTCTCTGCCAATACCTCCTCCCGAGGCCTTGCTGCACCAAATGGATTAGGCTTATTCACCTTCACTGCACCTTCAACCTCGGGCACGTCCAGCGCCAATCTTTGATTCCCATCACGAGTCCATCTCTCGGGTTCAGGTCTGGAATCTCTAAAACTCGTTACAAAACTCGAAGATCTAGCAGCCGGAGGGGGGATGAGTTTTTTGTCAGAGGCCCAATTGTCTACCTCATCAGCCCTGGAAGCCCCTCCACTGCCACCACCTAAAGAAGCATAACGGCTGGGACGACCTGGGCCGCCTGCTCCCGAATTTAATGAGGGTAAAGTTTTCTTCATGGTTGCCCAATTATCGACTTCATCAGCTCTCGAGGTTTGATCGTAATCTGGACCTCTACTCGTGGGAGGACCCCTTCGGCGATCATCTTCAAATCCACCATAAGATCGTCGAGAGCCTCCCCAAGAACCATCACCGCCTTCTCCATCTCGGATCCGACCAGATTGTGAGCCTCCAGGTCGAGTCCCATAATTGGAAAATCCTCCACCAAGACGACTGCCATACTGCATTTCATCCCCAGGGGCACGTTCTTTAGGTCCGGTAGGAAGACGGAGCATTTCCTCCGTGGTTAACCGTTGACTCGGACCAGTCCCGTAGCTGCTACCTTGCATCGTAAACTCTTGTAAGCTCATCTTAGTTTTCTTCTTCGACTGCTTGGCAGTACTAACGGAATCCCTCAGACTAGGAAAACTCTGAGAATCTCTTCCTCCTCCTCCTCCTCCTCCAACACCGGAGGACGGAGGAGCCGAAGCTCTCGCGGCATCTTCAGCGGCCGCTTTAGCGGCTTCCTCAAGCTCTTCTTCCTCGGCTCGCTCGGAGTCGGCGGCCCAGGCACCGATATTTCCCCAAGGAGATTTCGACATTTTCAAAAGAGAACCACAAGATCTAAAACTGGAGAAATCCTTTTTCCTTTTTCTTGAATTTCCGATATCTATACGAAATAATAGCAGATACAGAGAGATATATTTTGTATGTATAGGTCGGTTACTGAGCTGGGGCCCCGAGAAGGGAGCCGGAGCTCCGATGGCATACAATAAAAAGGGGGCCTTAACGGAGTTAGAGTTTTTCAGTTAAGAGGCGGAAGGTTTGTAGTGGTTGTTGTGGTGGTTGGTTGGTTGGTTGCGGCGGTGGAAATCGGCATAGGAAATGTAGGTCTTTTAAGGTTCAATTGCCAGCTATGATTATTTGTTTTATAATATTTTGTTTCGTTTCTTGTATGGGGGCCACAGGAAGATGCTTTGTATATGGCCCACATGAAAGCAGTTAAACGTGGAAGTATCTGATTGGTGTTGATCGAAGTGTCAGGGTTGGAGGATGGGGAAAATATCATTGGAATTGTTGGTGATTTTTCTTTTTAAGTACTTTATAATATCTTTTGGATTTCTCCTTTTCTGACTTTAAAAAAGTGTTTTTCTATGGTAATTTATTCCAAACCATTTGGAACTAGTCAATTATACGTGACACGAGAAGTATATTACTAGTTTGGAAATATTGTTTGAGGTATGGGGTTGCTTTATAAATGATTTGAAAAAATTTATAAATAATTATTTTAGCATGTATTTTTAGTTTTAAAGTATCTATCATTTCACGAAGTTAAATGAAAAGTACTCTACTACTATTCATTAATTTTTTCTAATTTTATACTTAAAGTAGATAAATGAATGACATACTCAATCAAGAAAATCTACAAGTAATTACTCCCTCTAGTCAATATTATGCATCATAATTTTGCCTTTTTTGCCTCAAAATAATTTTTGAGATTAAGAAAGTATTTGTTTTTTCTTTTTTTTTTCCGTTTAGTTAAATACATCTACTAATTGAATACAATGGTAAAGAAAACTAACAAGAAACTACTCTCTGAATAAAAAATGTACATCACATTTATGCTAATTTTATTTTTATATAATTATTTTTTTATTGTTTTACAAAGTTAAGAAAATATGTCTTAATTTTCATTCCAATAAGGATATGCCGGTGGACTCTGGATTCAGCCAATGGATATTCAAGGTGCAATTCAAAGTCACTTTCTGCATTTTCTTCAGCCTGTGAATTCCAATGGCTACATCTGATAAGGAATCAGAAAATCCAAACCCCAATAGATCATCTTGTGGCATTATCTTATCGAACGTACCATGAAGTTAGTGGTATATCATGGGTTTCATGACATGACTGGATCTTTGCAATCAAGAAACCGGAGAAATCACATTGATGAAGTATTGATAAACCATGATTTACAAACAGTTGATTCACCAAGATCCCACAGAACATGCATTTAATTTGTTTGTCTTTCTTCTACTTTCAAATATTGATTCTTGGAAATGGATGAAGAAGATGATTGGCTGTATGCATCTGTATGGAAGATCGTTCATCAGAAAACATCCATACCTCTTCAAAAGAACTGTTAGGTGAGAAAACATCCATACCTCTTCAGAGGAACTGTTAGGTGGGCAATGTCAGTTAAATCATAAATGTCAAAGGATCAGTAATACATTGGTAAAAAAGTATGAGGAGAGAACAAGAAATTAAGTCCAGTTTTATGGCTGATTCATTTCAAGATTTTACCTTTGATGACATCTGGTTAATCATCTCTAGCTAGCTACAAGTAGAATTTTGTCTAGTTTGTACATAGTTTCTGAAGCAAAAAATCCAAAACATATTTTGTACCCGTTAATTTTAGATCCTGGAATATATATATATATATAGTAACAAATTCATCTTCATGAAATACAAGGATTCTTTAACCTGTACTATTAGATTAAGGTAAGCAATGCCTATAATGTATAAGGATTTCGGAATTTGAGAGGATATCTAACTATAATAAGTACTTATATTGAACAAAGAGAGGGCAAAAATCATATGATGTATCAGAAGCTGAAGAGAGAGAGAGCATTTACCCCGAAAATGCTTCCTGCAATCTTACTGAAGAGGTACAGAAGCTGGTGGTTCATGCAAGAGGACGAGAATAGCTTTGATTTCCCTGCTTTTGACATTGTAGCAATTTCAACAGAGAGCTGCTGTTGTAATTACTTGGCACCAAATGTACATCAACCCACTATTAAGCTCCAAGCACCATGATAATTAAACCAAAAGGGTACCATATTAGAGATCACCATAAAGTAACATTTCTGCGAAGATGAAACTGTTCGTGAATTAGTAAGACAAAAGAGGATAAAAAAGGTGCTGCTTATCAGATTACTCAGCTAAGTATTTAGAACCATAATGACGACTTTGTCTGTATCTACTTTAAATATAATGATTAAGGAGCATACTCGTTATAAAAGAGAAATTAGCCCCCAAAGTGGACTAATAGTTGCACAACCAAAACTTGACCCAAAATCCATATCTTGGATTCACATAAACGCAGAAGTTTCAGCTTGTTTTTGTTCTTTATATTTGTTTTTTCTGTTTTCTCAACTATCCGGTTTGAATTTCCCAACACTGATTAACTAGCATACTCATTCAAGCAAAACTTCATATTATAGAAGAGGAACCTCAAGGTGAACTAGTAGTTGCATAACCAAAACTTGACCCAAAATCCATATCTTAGATACACATAAACGCAGGCATCCCAGCTATAGTGGAAAACAAAGGATTAGAGGCAAACCCGAGGTTATCATATTTAATCAGCAGCATGTAAGATGTAGCCCACGATTTCTCATAAACCTAGAGTTCCTCGACGTGGACAGCTCTGTGCCTTGCCTTTAACTTCCACAAATAAGTAGATGGAGGGTCCTCATCAGAAATGTTGTTTCAACAATGATTGGATGTCTGATTCTGTGGAAAAATGACTCATATTCAAGTTGGATACTCAACTTTATTGTCCACTTCAATTATTTCTTGCCTATACTTCATTAAGTCATACTCACCCTCATAGTCTTACATAATCTTAGATGACATATGCACAATAAATCAATTACTAGTTGGTAGCAAATGAATTTAATAGCAAAAACAACACTTTTTCCCTCCTTAAAGAATCCAAAGGTACATCCTTTATTCAACAAACAAAGTCACAATATAATATGAACGGTAGTATAGGTATATTCTAAACTACAATGAGAAGAGACAAGATCCGGCATTAAGATATTACAAGTTTCATACGAACCTGAGCTTCCTTGTAACTTCCGGGAACATTGATGACACCAGAGCTAATACCAAAAGGAGAAAAACCATTCAAGGACTGTTCTCTATCCTTCTCCTCAACAAGAATTTGAGTCCTCTTCTGCATGTGGATCAAGATATTATGCCAAGTATTCACCCTGGAATGACCCCTACTGGTAAAACCAACGTTCATCTCCATCAAATCATCATTTTTGACTCTTAAAACCTCCTCTGGCACAGCGCCATCAAACAACCAAATCAAACAAGAACAGAACCCTTTTGTTATCTCAGAGTCACTATCAAATCTAAACTTCATTAACCTACTGTTATCCATCTCCACCTCCAGCCAAACCATCGTAGTACAGCCCGAAACTCGGTTTTCTTGAACCCGAGCTGACTTGTCGAATGGAGGAAGTAAAGTTGCATAGTGTAACAGTCTTTTGACTCTGTCAATTGGCTCAGTTAAAGACTTGAACTCAGAAGCCAAGCAATGAACTTTTTCCTCCACATTCGCCGGTTGCATCGGTGTTCCATTCATTGTCAAACAAGAAACAAGAAAACTCTCCCGGTTCCATTTCCCTGAAATCGATTTATCTGGGCTATGAATACATTTGATATTCTTGATAAAGATTTGTCTTTTATTGTATTTGTACCACTTTTGGGACTTCAATCGAACAGAGATAGGTCGATTGTTAAAACTACAAGCTGGAAATTTTTCTGAGACTAAAGGTGTTGGAAACGGAGATTGGGATAGCTTCATGCTGCAAGATGGCAACATAACTTGTGAATTAATAATGCCTCCGATGAAGATTCACGGAACAAGATGAAGGAGTAAAGGTAAAAGATCCTTTGAAGTGCGGACCAAATCAAGTATGGAGAGAGGAAGAGAGAAGGTAGTTTTACAGTTCTGAGGATCGGATTTGTAGTGCTTTTTATGGTCATTTATAGTAAGCCTGGTGGGAATGGAAATTATTCCACTGAACGAAAGAAGGCGCCAAAAGAAGAGTCGTTTAACGACACCAAATGCTGTCTTCACTGGATTTTGTAAATGATTTTATTTTTCTTTTTAAATCGAAAAGGAAATCTTGATTATTGATTCAATGTTTCAAAACAAACAAAAAAAAATGTACTAAAGAAATATAAATCTGGGCAGTTAACAACTTTACAACCTAGAGTTCAAATTCTCCTATCCACCTAAAGTTAAAAGTGGTTAGCAAAGGAATCGGAGAGATGTAACTCTATGTCATTTGTACCCAAAATATAATGGTTTGTCAGAAATTTTTTTACCACCTAATAAATCTAATAAAATACTTTTACTATGGAGAATTGAATATTTGCATTCGATTTTGTTTATAAACAAATCAGCTTTGACATTCAATTATGAGTATTTTAAAAATACAAATATAACTATTCAATTTAGATCCGTAAAAATAGGATGCATGGTGAAAAAAATATCATTTGTCTCTTGAATGCACTTATTATAAATTGAAAGATATTTAGATGAAAGTATTTCTTATATAGATTATATTATATACTAGTTTAATTTAATTATATTAAATTTTTTGGATGTATTCATTTTAAAAGTGAAGATTTTGTAATTCAAAAAAAATTACTATAATATTTCTAGCTATCATTTGATAGTAAAAATTCATACTAAAAGGCAAAAAAATTAAATAGTGATTGGATGAAATTTTTTTAAATCATTTCACTAAAAGCAAAACATTTTAATGTCTTATAATTTAAAAGCAAATTCATCATTCTCATTCAAATATATCTCAAAATAACTTTTTTACCTCTTAATTTTTTTATCACATTCAAATCTTTTATTTTCTTCTAACTCCACATATGTGTTTTAAATATTCACATAAACAATAAACAATACTACCTCCGTCCAAATTTGATAGACTTGCCTTAATTTTTTTTATCTCAAATTATAAGTCACTTTGCTTATTAAAAATATATGTATTTTTTAATTGATCAAATATTATTATTTAAAGTGAAATTGTTTTGTATCTAAAAAGTGCATTAAATTCACTTTGAAATAATAAAAATGTTAAAGTATTTTTAGAATATTTTATGAAAAATATACATTTTTAATAACATTAATTATGTTTTCTTAATCAGCATAAAAAATCAAACAAGTCTATAAATTTAGGATGGATAGAGTACTTATTTAATAATATTTATAATTAAAAAATAATATCAAATAATTTATTTATTATATTTCATACTATTATCGATTGCATGGGATTCAAAAAATATCATATCAACTTTCAATTCTTAATCAAAAAATTATTCTTCAAACAGACTATTCTTATTTGAAAAACAAAAGAAAAACATTTTTCAAATTCCAATCCAAATTAAACCTAAATATTTTTTTCCAATCTTCAAACGGTTGTATAAAGATTTAAAAAGACAAAAATGTACAAAACCATAACACTATCTCGGAGCATAGACCAGCTAACAAATGTTTGAGAGGTAGTTTGTTGTTCAATTGGTTGGCGTAGATTTTAATCATGATGACAAGGGCAATAACTTGTGCATTAAACACTAAAGATTCAAAATTAGCTCTAGAACTGAGTTATATAAAAAATAATAATAATAACAATAACACTTTTATATATTATGATAAGTTGCTGCACTACATCACTTCTCATCTTTAATTGATCTTTAGATTATTGGCATGATCTTGCTCTGATTTCTTTAGATTTGAGTTCCTCTCTTCTTTTACAAGAATATTTCCTCTTACTCGGGCTACATATGAGCCATTCTTTCAGTTTTTATCTCTTTTCTTTTGCAATTTCTAATATCATTGATTTGCCCAAAGTCTATGTTAGGTTGGCCTCCGAGATGTAGATATTAAATTCACATGATGTTTACGTTGAAGATTGTGAGAATAGTATCAAAAAAAAATAATATAAATCGTGTTTGTTTTATTTATTTTTCTTATATATTACCTATCTAGTTTACATGATGTAAGTTTTTTTATTACCATTTAGAAATAAACTTTTGTGTAATCTGTATCCTTCTATTATTATTAATACAATTTTTTTATCTATAAAAATACTAATGTCGCATAAGATCCCGTTCATGCATTTGGACACTATGCTAAATAGTAATAATAATTAAAAAGAGTATATTCTCCCAGATCTTGTGATCAATTGTGACCGTTGGCCCACTATCCACTGCAATGTAATTATCACTTGATTTCTGAAGGAAATACGTCATGTCACACGCTAATTATATTACGTCATGTCACACGATAATTATATATATATATATATATATATATATTATTATGCTATAATTCTAATATATATTCCTTCCTCAGGAATTGAGAATTGATTCTAATGAAATCTCTTGTTATGGCTCAAAGAAAAAAAAAAGAGAATTGAATGTTCGGAGGATTTAGTTTTAGTAAATATTGAGTTGTGTTTCAAAAAAAAAAAAAATAGTGAGTTGTCTTAGTGAGATAGGTGTAAATTGGAAGAAAAAAAAATTGTGAGAAAAATTAAAAAGGTATATCGCAATTACCTTCTTAAAAGAATCATATGAAAAATAATGTCAGAGTGATATAATCCATTCTCATATATCTTATTATCTTTATTGACAAAATATCGTCTATTTTTTTTTATCAAATAACTCACCAATGAGCTTAAGAAACTTAGGGTATATTGGACTGAGTTTTGAAAGTGTTTTTTATTTTATTTTGAAATGAATTATGTTTGGATAAGAATTTTTTTATTGAGAATTAAAAGTTTAATGATATGTTTTGGTCCCACGTGATTTATAATATTATAAAATGTATAAAATATAATTAATAAGTTGTTTGATATTGTAATTTTAATTAAAAATAATAAAAATATATTGTTTATGTGATTAAGTGAGATCAATGTGTAATGTTAGAAAAAAGTGTTTTGAAATAGGCTTTTATAGGGAATTGGTAAACTGGTTTTAAGAATCCGTCCAAATATAGCCTAAGTCAAACAAACTTAAAAAACCAATTTGTTTTTTATTACTATAACTCTTTATTACTACAAACAACTTATATCTTCTATAACTTTTCAAATAATATTTGTTCTTTTTTTTTTTGTGCATTCTAACTCAACATTCCATGACCTTGTATCCATGATCTAATAATACAAATCTGGAATCTGGATTACGCATCATCCAAAACTTCAAAAGTAACACATAAAATAATTATAACTTCAGGAGTGCTTTCAATCCATATACTTTCAGCTTTCAAGTCCTTAATCTCTCGACTGGTAAGTGCATTTTCGACATACCCTAACATTTTTTGTATTTTGTGTGACAATTTAAAGTAGTGTCCATTTATTAGTTGATAAATAATATTAAATATTACAAAATTAAACTGCAAAAAAAAATTCATTTTTTTATCATTGATGTTAAAACATTTGTACAAAGATGCTCAAAACAAAGACAATACAAAGACAAATCGTCCAACAACATAGACAAAAGACATTAAAAAATCATAAGGGAAAATAAAAAGAAGTAGAGCAAAGCAAGAAACAAAGGAATAAGCAGATGAACCAAATCACAACAAACATGCTAGTTAGTCTTGTCACTAAATTATTGCTTCTTCACGTCTCTTGATCGTAGTATTTAGAAATCTTCATAATCCGAACTCTCCATGTACCTCCACATTAACAAATCTTAAAATAAAAAGTCTCCTGTGTATATCATAATCTTTAAGATATAATTGGTTCTGAACGAATTTTCGGGTGACTATGTGATCAAAATATTTCTTTCTACGGACTATACATTTTACTTTGAATATAGGATCAATGTTCAATTTGATTTTTTAAAATAACACTATTAATATAAATTACTCTATTTTTTAATATGGTACCCTATATAATAAGTTTTTTAATCATTATATATATATATATATATATAAATTGATGTCTCTTTCATATATGTCAGTGCAAAATGTCACCATGTGCGATTATATGCCTCGCAAGCTCTCAAATTCGTCATTATGCATTTTAATTGGTAAAGTAATATTATTTATAGTTTTAAAAATCACGTGCGATTTAATTAGTAAAAAAATTATCTATAAATTAAAAAGTCACTCGGACTACATTTGCCACACATTAACAGTTTGTTTGTCCGTTAGTTTTGTTTAAATCCAGTGCCGATTTTGACGTGAATTTTTCCCTACAGAAGAGGGCGTCCAAAGGGATGGGGAGGGAAGGGTTCTGGTCGCCGGTATATATGGGGACTAACTCCTTGCAGAATTAAAAGGATTTTTTTTTTAATGAATAAAAGGATTTTAGTCGGCAGTAAAATCTGTAATTGCTCGAAGTCACCACTGCGCTTTCGCCTCCCAATAATAGTTTAATGTTTTTTTTATTTTGGAAATCAATAATAGTTTAATTGCAAGATAAGACAATTCTATTGATTTTTCTTTCTTTCTTTTTTGAGTTAAGAGACTCTATTAAAGGAATGCAAAAATAAAAATAAAAAATCCTAATAAATGGCACGTGAGATACCATACCATCTCCTAATGAGATATCTATTACAATATCTTATTAAAAAAAAATATGATGTGGTGTTTGTGAGATGAAAATATCTAAAATTAAAAATATTTTGTTTTAAGAGAGTAAGTATTTAATTTTTTATATTCTAAAATGGAAATGTAGACTATATATACATTTAATTCTTGATGGAATGAATAATTTGTGCATACATATATAAGATATGTCGAGAAAATCAAGTTCTTCTAACAAATTTAATATTCTCAAAAAAATTGAAATTTGTAGGTGGTTTAAAATCTTTTTAAATGAGAAATTCTTGTGTGATCCACTAAAATTTTTTTTTATCTTATACTATTTTTAATTAAGAAACGCCAAGGACATTTTCTATCTAATTAGCTTGTTTTATTATATATATATATATATATATATATATATATCTTCTAGATATTTCTACGGGATTATTTGTGTATATCCATTGAGATTTCATCCCCATTTTTCGCCCATAAAATACAACTAAAACTCGTATTTTTGGAGTTTGAATTTCTACTTCTCTTCCTCCATTAATTACACTTCAGGAGAAGTCCCGCTGCTGATAGATATTACTCCAAATCCAAGAATATGCATAGCCCAAAATCCAAATCTTATAAACTTTTCATTTTTTTCCAGTTTTGCTTAAGGGTTTTAGCCATTGCTGCCACACTTGCTGCATCATACTTTATTATCACTAGTAAGCAAACTGTGGTGGTTCTTGGGATCGTTGCTGATGCCCGCTACAGCTACTCTTCTGCTTACAGGTATTATTTACAATATATTCAAGAATCAAGCTGGTGATATATGATATCCCCTACCATATATGTATATATGTGTGTGTGTGTGTGTGTGCATCCCTTTGGATTTGGATAATATATAAATCAAGTCTCTCCATTGATCAGATTTTTTGCATATGCAAACATTGCGGCTTCTGCTCTCTCGGCTTTGTCCATTCTTTTTCTCTCCCTCTGTTGCAAATCTACAAGCACAAAGAAATGGTTCGTCTTGTTTCTGCATGATTTGGTATGTCATATAACTGGTTATTATTACTTCCTTAGTTCCTAAATATAAATTGGGGCGTTTCTTCTTGTCCCTAATTATACATGGTACATATTTTTATGGGCATTTTATCATTTATAATTTTCAATATTATTATTATCTCACCTTACAGTAAATGAGATTTTTATTCTTCTCACTTATGTTACCTATTGATACATTAATAAATATAGATCTTTAATTCTAAAAATAAAAAAGACAAAATAAATAAGAGTATTTTTTTATAAAAAAAAGTTTAAAAATGTACTCCATCCGTAACATTTCAATTATTCACTATTTATTTTTTCTATTTAAATAGTTATTTTTCTATTTCAGTACATACTTTTACAAGTATATCCACATGTAATTTGAAAATATAAAATATGACTTATTTCCTCAAACTTTGGATCAATTTTTATGAGAACATTATTTATTATTTTATATCAAACTTTTGAATCATTATGATTACACATTTAATTAAATAAGGATAATTTTATAAAAAAAAATTGTATAATTGTCGTTTTTAATTCGTTTATTAATTCTTATGAAAAAATAAAGTATATAATTAAAATGAAAAATAAGAGTATTTAATTTTCTTTATCAAGAACGGGATCAACGTGCATTACTCAAAGTCAAAAAAAAAGATGTACTAGTTTTCATGATCAATAATAATGAGATACATTTTGAAGGCCTATTAATCACTCTTCAATTCTTTTTGTTTTACAGATCTTGACAAATCTTCTAATGGCAGCATGTGCAGCAGCAGCTGCAGTTGGATATATAGGGAAGTATGGGAATACACACACTGGTTGGACGGCCATTTGTGATAATTTCTCCAAGTTTTGCAATAGAGTTACCCTTTCTGTGATGATCTCCATCTTGGGTTTCATTTTATATCTCTTGCTGACAATCACATCAGCAAGCAAATCCAGGCATATTAATTCAACCTAAGTCATAACAGATCCGTTTAACCCCTTAATTTCCATGATGATATTGATATCCTTCTTGGACTGATTGCTTACTACAATCACCATCAGCGAATAAAATCCAGCCTGATTCAACTTTCATACGTTGTCTATGAAGCTGAAGACAAATTGTTTTTTTTATATATGTTTGTAATTTGTTTCAAAAATAATTTTATTTGATTTAGAATATTTGTTAAAGAAAGTCTATTTATGTCTCCTATTATCGTTAGACTAACTCTTGAAGTAAGAATTCTTTTTCCTGTGTGATATTATGACTTGATCTAGCATGCATTTAATATATATTGTTGACAGAGGAATAATATGGACTTAAAATATAGAAATTTCATATCTAACTTAAGTTGATGAACTTTTCCGGTGAAAATAGTTCATAATTTGGGACCATTCTCCTCCGTCCGATTATACACAGTAGAAGCAGCAATGCCGCCCATAATTAATGTATATTAGCATTAATTATATTGTTAACTTTTTAATTATTTATAGTTGATTTTAGTACATTCTTGTAGATGTTTTTTTTAATAATACAAATATCTTATATGGAGAGGATTATCAATGGTATGGTAATAAGGGAAACGTGCAAGAAACAAATATGGCTTAATGCGACGTTAACAAATAATCGTCTTGCTTAAGAAAACAAAGCTGATTTCCTGGTTTCTTAAGCAATCAAATTCATTTAAAAGACTGCAATATGGATGAACATCATTTATTTTCATAATTCAAATTAACAGATTTATGATAAAATATCATAATCTAAAGTTTTTTTTTTTTTTTTTGAAAATTCTCTTTTTGATTCAATAAGCAACATACTTCAGAATCCCTAGAATCCCAATTCAAATTATGGGTGAATGCAACCACTGAAGAATATGGGTGAACAAAATCATAAATTGAATCATAAAAAATATAATAACTCTGATCAATAGGAAATATTAATAAGGAGGTTAGTAAGTTCAAACCAATGAACAAATAGCATGATTTAAACTTTATGAATTAACTTTTGACTTATTATTGACCAAGAGATGTTTAAATTAAGAATGTTTTTAGATGAAATTATGTTTATTTTTTTTAAAAAAAAGTATTTAATTTGAACATCTTCAAATAATAATAATGTGTTATAAAAAAAACACGACGTGTAATCTTTAAATATAAAGATAGGATAACATGTAAGATGATCAAAACTTGGGAAGTACAAGCCAACTACACACAATTAGAAGACAGTCAAGTGAAGTATCCATGGTTTAACTCAAAGATTGATCACATTGAAGGGGCAAATGCAGAACTTACATTGGATTACCAGAGCAGTGACTGAGTTAACATATCTATTTCTATATATATATATATATATTATAGAATGCAAAGCATAATCATCAAAGGACAAAATTGAGATCAATTTCACTTTTACCTTTATTAATGACAGATGAGTAGAAAAACTGCAGCTCACTGATAAACAGAAGATCTTAATCAACTATCAAGAAATTCTCATATCTGACCAGAGGAATTTCTCTTGAGCATTACTACTGGCATTTTAGTGTAAATAGCGCGCATCCATGTGGCTCTACTTCCATGGATAAAGAATCTTTTACATCTCCAAAGTTTCTTCCACTCCACAATTCACTGGACCAACAGGAAACAAAATTTCTACCAGGAAGTGCCTTAGCCAAATCTGATATCTTTGCTGAGATGGTAGTCTTCTGGGGATTCAAATTGAAAAAGGCAAGATATATTTCTCCTGAATGAAACAGGAAACATTTCAAAGTTACTAAATGTTAAATTTGAGGAAAAATCATGTTCTTTTACTAAGTCAGTTACAGATGTAGGGAATGGAACCTATTCTTCCAGTAGCAATCCAAGAGCGAGTTCCTCTTGACACAGTGTTAGCTGCATTGAAGATGAATTAGCTAGAATATTAGCAACATAGATAATCTGAAGCTTGAGTTGGAACAACTAGTTAGATCCAAATACATCACCTTTTGCACTGTTCATTGAAGCGCAAAGTCCAGAGTAACTGTTTGTGAGGCTTCCGTTATTATTTAATGTCCACATCTGCATAAGCCAACAGTTCTGGATATCAGTTTCTAATTTTTTAAATAAAAATAGAAATTCATAAGCAAAAGCAGATTCAAAAGGCATCAAAAACTCTGTGATTTAACATTTTATGTACTCCTTTAATCTGTTCTATTTGAGAGCAGGATTATTCATGGACACAGGATTCAGGCTAAAGATACCTGATTGGCATCGTGTCTGCAAGGAGTAAATGAACCCCTTTTAAACTCTTTTGAAGTCAGCTTTCGATTTGCAGATGCTCCGAGACAGGACTCTCTTGACTTAGTTGCCTGTAAATGGAATTTACCCTCACATTCTTTTGTACATGTTAGCTCTTCATCTCTGCATTATCATCCATTGATGTCAATCATCATATATTTCTTAGAAAGTTGCAATTTTGATTTAACCACAACAAGGAGATAAAAAAAGAAGGTAACGCTTATTACGATGCCACAAGAGGTTTTTCCTTGTATAGGCAGAGGGGCTCCAGATCCTTGCCTCTTGAATTTTGTTTCCAACAGACTTGTTCAACATCATCAAGAGCTTTAGTGAACCAACTGCTTATATTTGCATCCTTGCAGCTTGTTAAAGACAAACCAAAGTCCTCTTGGGAATCATTCTTTTCATGCTTTATAGTTTGGCAGGTTAGAGAACGTCTTGCATAGAAACATTTTTCTCCTGTAATATGAGGAAACTGCATTCAAAAGATTTGTATCTTAGTTCCTGCTCAATATATTCATAATAAGTAAAAGGCTTTTTCACTTGCCTCCATGTTGTTGGAGCTAAAAGCATTTATCTCTAGTAATGTAGGATTAGTGATCAGCTTAAATGTAGTAGCATCTAAGTGTCTCATATCTCCTCCAAACATGAGAGGGGACTTGACCATGGACCACAAAGTCATCTGCACAAATCAATCAATGATGATGAATCTGTAGATAAAAGCTTTTACATAATCAAATTTTAGAAGTAGCTCCACAGGCATACCTGGGTTCTTTGCTCTTTGATATTGAGCCTACACTTCCTGTATGGTTGTTTATCCGTACCTGTTCATAGAAATGATATTATTCAATTGATTGGAAGTTTACGTACTATATTATATTAGAATTAGTAAGTGATTGCAGGTCAGTGGTCCATTCTTTTGTATTTGTTTTCCATCCACATGAAAAGAAAAAAAATATTGTTGGGTAATATCTCAACAGACATTACTAGTATTTTCTTATTTAATGGTTTAATGAAATATAAATATATACTATTTGGTATGCTTCTCCTAAAAGCCACAGCATATCTGCCATTTAACCAATCTACAGCTAACCTTTTGGATTACAGACTTCTTATGCAATGGTTGGAGATAGTGAAGAAAGAAGATCTTTAACTAGACCAAACAATCATTCAACAGTATGCCCTTGTTATTAGTGAACCCAGCTTACTAAATCTCACATCATATCACCAGTAAGGTTGCAGGGAAGAGAGCATGATTATTCTCCAAATGCAGAATTGACAGAATCAAACGATTGGGGCTAAAAAGAGCCAAAGATCTCAGAGTATATAAGCTCAGTAGCAAATTGTCAAGAATTCACTCATCCTTCTTTCTAAAAGCAATAAAGTGTTGCCTTTTTCCCTTAAACTGAGTCAATGATACCTCACCTGGATCGGTTAGCCAACCTAGTGGTAGCATATCTAAGTCAGGCCATGACTTCCCGTTCAAACCTTCTGCCCCTATCATACCAGCAGCAGCAAAGTCCCTGACAGCAAATGGTAAAAATAAAATACAAGATATAACATTGGAACTGTTTACCATGTATGAAGATGAAGAAAAGAATGAAAAAGAAATCAATAAGACAAGAACATGGAAAATAATGAATTTAAGGCATTGCATAGAGTATGAATTGTACCTTGCAACATCAAAATGAGCAGCAACATCTCCCCAAGTATCCCAGTCATCCCCTGTTATCCTATACATGTTGACTAGGCCAAGCACATGCCTGGCCATGTTGGGTGTCACACTAGTTCCAGGAGATAATGAGTAAAGGATGGGACGGCTCAATTCCCTCAGGAGCTGCAAAAGGAGCATCTTAGAACCATTAGTACAAGGAACCCTCTATTTGAAAGCAGCATTAGTAAAGGTTTTCTTTTCCATCTTTTGTAAGATGAGCAAGTGAGAAAGAAAATATTAGCAAAACAACATTCCAAGTGGTAGATGAGAGAGAGTGTGTGTATGTGTTTGTAATATGTACCTCTGAAACATAAGTGATCTCATCTAGATCAAAGTCGTCTCCAAACACACAATCATTTTTCACTGCAAGTTAAACAGAAGCAACAGCAAAAATATTAGAGGCCACATATTCCGTAGCTTTCTTGTTAGAAGTTGAGTAGGCTACAGTTCACTTTTGCTTGCAAAAATTTAGTAATGAAGTACTCTGAAGAACTTGATCCAGACAGTTGGAAGAAACCATTGAGGTCTAAAGAAAAGTTTTTATCATTTCCTAAATGTCGGTGTTGGAACTAGTAAATTCACTGTTCAGGAAAAACAAGCTAGCAGCAGTTGGCAGAAACCAAATTACCAAAATCAACACCCCATTCAGCATACTGCCGGTAGATGGACCTCAAAAATGCTCTTCCAGCTCCCAACGTGGTATTTACACTCATGAAACCATTTCGCATCCAAGCACAAGTCCTCTCCTTAACACCTATATCCTTTGCATACCACTTTCTTCCAGACTCTTCATAAGCCTTGCCCTAAATAAATTGTGATCAATAAATTAGTACAAAAAATAATATTCCACATATTCAAGCTTGGAGATATACAGTTCTTTTTTATTCAAATGTTCAAAGTGACTGATGAAGCATTTTCTAATGTAGAGAGGGAAGCAGACACAATTTTGTGGCTAAGAGTAACAGCTATACCGTAGTGATATCCAGGATAGGGGTGTTAGCATTGAATGCCTCTGTACTTATGCCCCTCATTACATGAATCCCAAATTTCAAACCCATTGCATGAACTATTCTGGCCACTTCAGTGAATCCACTACCGCCTTTGGAAGAAGGCCATCTTACAGGATCAGGAACCATCCTCCCCCATTCATCAATCACATCAAATCCAAGGGAATCGACATAAGCACCAGGAACGTGCCTCCTATACCAAAGATAATCCAGCACAACATACTACAAAAAAAGCCAGAAGGGGAAAAAAATTAAAAAAACATTCAATTACACATTATATTTGTACACATTTGTTTGATAAGAACAGAATAGTTCACTGTATAAGACCTCATATCCATAAGGACGCAACCACCGAGCAACGAGTTCTGCGTTCGTAAGAAATTCTCGCTCAGAGACTATCCAACAGAAGGAATCATAGGAATTCCACCCTCTTGGCGGTAAGTAAGCAGATTCTGCTGCATATTTTGCTGCTTCGCTCTGAGATAGAGATTCTGAGATTCCCCTGACAATTAACCCATTTCAGAACACGAAAACACTGTGAAACATATGAGTTTGCACTGCAAATGCAAAATTAAACAATGCAATGCCCACCATACTGCTCATGTATTGACCCCATTTTCTAGAATTCCATTCAAGAGTAAGATTGAGCTGAAATTTTAAATTTGGGCCATGAAGTATAATAATATCTCGCTTATCAGTAAAGGATATTAGAACTGGGTATCTAGTAAAATTCAAGAATTCATTAAAAGGCTGCATCTTGGATAAAAAAAACCCATATGCTTCTATCTCAATATTCATCAAAATTGACAATAAACAAGAACCCAAGAATTGTACCTCTGAAAAGAAACAGTGAAGAAGATGATGAAGGAAAACAGAGAAACCAATGCCGAAACCTCCATGATTCGATTTGGGTTTGTCAAGAAAAGACAGTAAAGTAAGTGAAACTAAGCTAGTAATATCTGAACATGATATGTATGACTAAGCAAAAATGTGAAAAACTAATGATGAGGTAAAGAGTGGAATGGGAATGCAGTGAGTGAGAATAAGTGCTTATTTAATGGGTTTGGAGAGCTTTTTCTGGGATGATGAAAAAAGGCTTGGCCTCAGAGAAGAAGAAATATATGACTTCACCTTCACACAGAATGGTGAGACATAATTGTCTCACTGTGTGTCCAGAAGTCCTTGTTAACAAGTGTCCGCTATGAAGAAGGTGTCTTTGACTTAATCTTTCAGTCTTTCAGAGCCAGAGGCAATCATTGTCCCAGGCTCATGCATATCTAACAGATTAACTGATAATTAGATTCAAGAATTTAAAGAGTTTTGGGTCATTAAGATTAATTACCTATGTTGACATATGTACTGCTGTAAGTATCTAAAAATAGGTTTGTCGAGACACAATTATTTGATTCGATTCTCCCTGCATTTAGCAAAATGAAATTACACGTATATTTTTAAAAAATAAAATTTATATATTTTTTAAGACAGACTAAATCTTTTTTAATATCAAATAGGTTCAACTATATTTTTCTTTCTAAAAAGTGAAAACAAGCACTATCAAATAAGTATTCTGCATTCACATTTTTATGCTATCATCAATTTATGACCTTTGACTTTTCATATTTTTTGTAAAACAAGTAATATTTGAAAAGTTTAGGTGATTAATAGCATAATGTAAAGATTACATAAGATAAGGTATATGAAATTCTTTAGAAATTGTATTAGATAAGTTCCTCAAAGATAAGCAAGCTATAGAAAATACTCTATCTAAAGATAAAGATAAATTTGTATTTGAATGAGATACTTTCAAATTTTTAAAATATGTGAAAATGAAATAATTTGAAGATACATTTATCATTTATCCTATAGAGCCGTCCATCTAAGAACATTTTCAATCTTCAATAGACACTCTAAAGTTATATCAAATTATACTTAATAAATGAAATGTCAAGCAATATCATACTATTGTCAATTGAGTAAACATTAAATAAAAATATAATCTCTAATGCAAATATGTTAATATACAATGTCAATCAACTAAATTCAGCGATATGTTCAAATAAAAATACCTATTTTTTTTACAAAAATATACTGTTAATATCTATAATAACTATATTATCTTTTTGTTAGCCATGTGAACAGTCATAATTTAACAATCAATATGATACTGTCAATAAAAAAATTTCTTATAACTATTTTATTTTTGTTAAATTATACTGTCAATATAATTTAACTATTTTTTTTTACTGTTAATATCTCTAATAACTATATTATCTTTTTGTTAGGCATGTGAACAGTCATAATTTAACAATCAATATGATACTGTCAATAAAAAAATTTCTTACATCAGCATGACACTTTCAAAATGTGATTGGAGAAAAAAATCTATTACATGGTCAACTTTAATTATGTGATATGACTTGACATTGACTAAAGATGCTATAATAACACAAATAGAAAATATAATAAATATTATCGAGATAACAAAGTATCTCTAAAAAATAAAAAAGAATCTTATTTTGTAAGGAGTAGAAAGTATTATATATATTTGATCATATCTATCAAATATAAAATAGATATCAATCATATAGCAGAAGATGTATTAACCTCACTCGCACTAAAATAGAGCCCACATCATTTCGGAATTTTATGGGATAGAGAGGTCCTTATAATCCTACCAAGTCCTAGTTGCATAATAAAGAGTTTTAGGATATCATCACTAATATATAGAAATACAGGGGTTCTTTTAAACTTGGGTATAGTTCCAAAGAGGTACAAACAATTCTTTCTCCATGTTAGCTCTCCCTTTTGTCTTGTTTATGGGAGTAGGGCTAAGGAGGCAGTGTCGGAAGCAAAAGTTTTTTACCTGATATCTTTGGGATTATGCGTAATGCATTACATTATTCTTGAAGCCGTCTCCTGAGGGTGACGTTACTAGTAACCTGACAAGGCTTCCTTGAATGGGTGAACAATGTCTACGAATGAAGAACGAGGCTGCCCTAATCTATAAATTGTTGGACAAAATTAATAGTATTTGATGGAGAATCAAACATCGAAGTGATCCAGAAAATATTCAGTAAGATGACTTAGTATATTAGATTGGACTTGTTGGCATTCCAGCCTTCCTTGAGCTCACAGAGCTGATCTGACAGAGAAGAAAACCCTCGTTTAGCCTAGGAACAATGAGAGCCTTAATACAATGAAAAAGAAGCAATATATCACACAACCGAATGTTTAACCATGTAATGTACATCATATGGGTGAACAATGTCTACGAATTAAACTAAAATACAAAATTGTAGTTCATTCCTTTTCTTGAAAAGCGGGGCACGAAATCAGGCAACAGCTGCTGCTACAAACAGTGTTCACCTGTATCTGGTGTAACTTCTGTTCTATTCTCCACCCAGGCCTTAGATCTAGAGATTTTATTCACCATACTCAGAGCAATCCATCAGGCCTCCAATCTTGACTGCAGAAAAAATGTCTTGGGCAATTTTCCCATGTCTTGTACACATATACATGAGAGAAACTCTTCTGATTCTTCTTCACCTTCAACTATACAAGCTTTCAGAGTTAAGCTCTACACATGCATGGTGTCAAAGGGTTCTCCCAAATGTCATAGTTAGGAAAGGTTTCTTCTGGCAACCCTGTTCGAGTCTGGTGCGTAACAACCACATCTTCAACAAAGGTGGCCCAACCCATATATGGGTCCCCTAATGATTTCGACACAAGTCCCTTGTCAGGTTTAATAGACTTCAGGCGATGACCCATATAACGACGATGTCCAATTATCAGTTTAGCAAAATTTCCTCCATGGGTCATCACAAAGACATCAGATTTCAAGCACACCAAGAAGTCAAGGGCTGCCAAGCTAGTTACATGCTTTCTGAAGCCATCCAATTTCTCTTTGTTGGCTAGTTCCTCTTTTGTAACCTGTTAGAAATCCTCCAATAGTCATGCCAAATGTTCTAGTATAAGAAAAAGAAGTTCTAGTATCTAATATTATAGCAGAACAACAGATAATCAGAATCAAAGGATTATAAATTAAATACATCACGCATTCATGGTACTGTACCACAGAGAACAACTTCGAACTATTTCTATGCAAGTTCTTATTACTTTTAAGAGAAAGAAGCATCCGATAAACCACGTGTCCATTTATCTTTCATAATTTCACAAAAGCCTAGACATTGGTAAGACGTCAGCCTCTTTAGTTCTAGAAAATGTCAGCTTCTTGCGCTTATTTTTCTCATCTGAATCATGAATTTGTACATTCGTATATAGTTGATTGAAAGTATCATCATTTTAACAAATATACACCACATATTGGAGATGATTGTCTGAGAATGATTGATTCTTAGGCAAACCATACACCACGTAAAGTTGTGTGTCAGAGTTGCAAAATTAGTTCCTAGAGACTTCAAAACAAATCCTAAAGATAATTAACTTTATCAGTGGAGACTTCTCTATTAGAGCATTGATTGAAAGTGAAGCATCCAGCAATCATTTTGTATTTAGAATTCTACTGGATTCGGAGTTAAAGCATGCCTTTTCAAGAAGCAGAGTACAGATTACCAGATAAAAGTACACAGCAGCCATCAAATTGAGGGAGAGAACTAGAGTAAAATACACAACCAACAGAGAAATGAAAAGAGAAGTGCAAACATGGAGCATGTGGCCTTACAAGATTTGGGAACATGTTGCGCAGAGGTGCCATGCGGTTCTGTCCTCCATAAACCTGTCCTGAAGCAACATATATTTGGGTTTCCTTAGGGTAACCCATTGCGCGAAGCATTACTGCCACCTCACCAGGCTCAAGGGGACATCGACCTTCCTTCCTTTTTTGCAAAGCTAGAGCCCACAGATGGGAACCGTCCTACCAGGAGGGGTAAGTATTAGATATACATGGTCAATTTGAATTTTTATATATTACTCAAAGTCACTGAAGATCTTTACTTTGAAACGCCGGGGCCATTCTTTTAGTCTGTAGAGAGCCATGAGAGCTTTCTCCACCCTTGTTCCCACAAAATCACAGAATGAAAGGCCTACCATCCCTTTCTCAAACCTCAGATGGAGAGCCCTGTTTACAAGGAGAAATATTCAAGGTTCACATACATGCAACGGGAAAATATCATGGAGAAATAAGAAATATAACATGGATCAAGCTTTCCACGTCACATACATAAATGGATTTGAACTGCCAGTACGGTTTCTCATTCTTGATACCAGTTGATCAGCCATCTGCTCAATCTCAGGAAGAAATTTCAAAGCGTGATAATTTACCCTACACCTTAGTCTGTTGATCTCTGGAGGAACATTATCATACCTGAACAACAAATAAACAAATTAATTTCAAGAGCTAACTATTATTAAATTAGACACTCTGGGCTAGTTGAAACTATGTGAAAAAAATATAGCCTCACCCTAATCGATCAACAAAAGGTTTTAAAGACATTATCTTCTTCTCCTTGATCCGAGGCAGTACATTGTCTATGTAGAACTGTGCTGGGGCGTACTTGGGAATGTTCTTGACAGTCCGTCTATCATATATGATAAAAATCAGAAGAAAAGAAAAGGACCACAGCAAAGATACTGATTGTAATAGGTTTTCACCAAATATAACCCTAAAAGCATATACAAATTGGAAAATGCCCAGAAGCTAGAAGAATATTCGCACATCCAAGACCAGAGAAAAGGGGGAGGGGGGAGGAGAGGTTCATAAAAGTCGTTGCTATTAATTAGAACAAAATCACATGCTAAGCGGTCAGTACAAATTGTCCTAAAGAGTAGCTAGGGAGATTCAGAAAAAGAATAATATAAAGCCACCAAACCTTATGCTTGTGAACAGCTCTGATTTGTCAGTAAACCAATCAGGAATGTCACGAACGATTCGGACATCGTCCTTCAGATAGTCAATAAAATGGTCAACATCAAAAATATCTTCAAATTTCCTGCAGAATATGGCAAGTCCATATTTAAATACAGGTAGCTGTTAAATTCCAGCATAATGATTTATGAGGCTACATGCAACTACTTCAAAATATCAGCTATCTCAATTCACAGTCAAGCTGAACCAACTAGAAACAGTTATGAACAGAAAAGTAGAGAAGCGATATGTAGTATAGACTCGAAATAGAAAACAGTTTGTTCTAACTGCCCCTGACAACAAATGTCAATGAGAGGAAATCACAACTTTTTTAAGGACTCTTTTTGACAGTCAATTTTATGAAAACAATGAAAATCTTGCAAGCAAGAGATGATTTGAAGGCATGTAATTCAAAAACTCATGTTTCCAGAACACAGCATTGGTGGCAGGTGAAATAATGGGAGAAAAACAATATTCAGTAAAAAGAAATGGCGCCTTGAAATAAAACTAGCTTCTGCAACATCCAAGAAGTGATGTAGCATAAGTCGAAGGAATAAACAAATGACATCTATTTGGACGAGTACAAATGTACAGGACCTTTATCCAGCTATTGACTTACGTTTGGTCTTTCCATATCTGGTCTTGTTTTAACACTGGCAAAATAAGAGTTGCATTCATTATTTTAGCCACAGCTACAGCATTGCATATCTGCAGGCAATAGATGAGTACATCAACTGAATAAAGCTTATCCATGGCAAGTTAAATTTACTGAAAAAGTTAACAAATCATTTGCCGTCAACTGAAGCTGTAAATATAGTAACTTTGGAAATGGTGTCAGTGGACACTAATTTAGATTTTTTTTTTATAAAAAAAAGGAAAAGTGAGAAAACATGATTTTAGCTTATACAAGTAATATAATGTGCCCAAACAATCAGACACTGAAAACAACTCAAGAATGAAAGATAGATGCAAAACAGGCAGATGTAAACCATAGATGATCTATCAAATTACAACTAGTTTAGTTAAAAGTGACGTGCAACGCATCAGAACTCTTAGGGGCAGAGGGGAAGAAAGATTTACTTTATCTTATTGGGCATAATAAAGAACAAACATACTGAAAAAGCAGTCCATGATTATATATTTAAAGTAGATAGTCAAAAAAGAGAATCATACAGCAATTCTCTGCTGGTTGAGACCACCCTCAGCGTGTATAAATATATACCCATTCGTTTCATTTTCAGCTGGAAGATCTACAAAAGAGACGAAACATCAATTGTCATTAAGGCCAAACTGAATTGAAGGAATTTTCACTAAATCTATATCCAAATGATGACTATTGAAGCCACTGAAATTATCAGAAAATAAGTCATTTAATTTCTACAAGTGAAAGGTCTTTTGCTAATTCAGAAGTAACAATACAAGTTATGCAAAAATATATATATATTCATAGATAATTGGTACACTCCTTTTTTTTCTTTTTTCTTTTTGCCGGAGTGATGCTTCTTTGTCAATAATTGCCGGAAGCAAATTATTCTCTTTTCTTGAACTTTAGAAAACAAAGAAACTGTTAAGCATGCAATTCCACAAGTATGCATAGTTCATGTTCCTCTGCATTTGCACCGTAAACTAAAACATTTGTCTTCCTATGAGTTTGTGCTACAAAAGAAAAAATCACTGTTGTTTTATCTATCACTACATTTGAACTATAAAAAGCATGACGCAAATTAGTCTCTAAAAGTGAGAAAATTATCATACAGATATTAAAAGAACATCAACCGTTTGTTTATGTGAAGATGTGCTTAGAAAACCTGATTTGGAAAAGAAAATACGAGAAAGAACAAAAAGAAAAAGTAAAAAGGTATGTTATACTCATAGATCAGTATAAATTCCACAGCTTTGTCAAAGAATACCTATTATTTTTCCAACAGTTCGCTCAGCACAAGGTTTCCACGACGTGGTGGCCGAATATGGATTTTCCCACAATGAAGTTGGCTCCTTTACCTAATGGAACCAAGATACGGCAAATATAAAACAAGCACTGTCATGAGCTTTAATGGAAACCAGAAAGCATTACGAAACACAAGAAGGATAATGCTCTAGCAACTTACCCGCGGACACTGAAGAACTATGCCATCCTTCTTGCACAAGTATGGGGCATTCTGCAATGGACAAAAAGAAGATGAAAAAGTGACAAAACCAGTTAACCTTAGGTCTTTGATTCAGAAACTAACATAAAAGAATAAACCAATTCCCACAAACTTTTCATCAAGCAATTCTCATAATAATCCATCAAAGACTGTCTCCATTTTAAGCAATAACAAGCGCACCAACATAAATAAATTTCCGAAGTTTTGCAGATAAGAACTTTAAGTTTTAGCACATTAGAAATCATAAAAAAATATAAATTGATAAGGCTCATAAATTAAATTAAAAAAGCTCACCCATCGATTAACTATTGAAGCAATTGCAGTCACTCCGGCGAGGACGATAAAAAGTAGTACGACGAGCGAGATCTTGGAGTTGTGAAGCTGGGACCTGGAATCATCATTCAAGTGGAAGAAGGGGAATTGAGAGTTTAAATAGGCGGAGAAAATAGACCGGCAGCCGCGATCTCGAAAATGACGATTCCGATTGTCATCGTCGTCAGCGGAGGAGACGGGAACATTATCGGGACACAATGGCGAGGAAGCCAGGGCATCATCTCGCTTCCTTGGAGACGCCGTCGATGCTGTTGTTGCTCGGCTTCCAATGGAGCTGGAATAGCGGAGCTCCGCCATTGCTTTCTTAGGACTGTAAGCCAGCTCCCGGCGCTGCTTCCGATTTTCTAGCTCAGTAGATCAACTCTCACTTCTCCTGCGCCTCTGCTCCCTTTCACCCCAAGCTGATCACTTGCGATCGGGTTCAAGCACAAATCTTGTTTTTTTTTTTTTCATTTTTATTTTATATTGATTTTGTAATTTAGGCATTAGTTTTCTATTAGTTTTTTTTTGAGAAATAATTTTTCTATTACTTATACGATTTTTTTTATCGAGAAAGTATATCTTATCTTAATTACTTGCCTTAGGATAAATTTATAAATTTAAAGATTTCTCCAAACAAAATTATCTAATTGTTATTATTCTCAAAACAAAAAAATAATATTTTTTTAAGTGACAAATTTTTAGCAATAACTTATTTTACATGTATTTAAAATTTATCCTTTTTTTATGAAATATTATATTACTTATTCACTAAATTCGATAGTTATAATCTAATTTCAAATAAGTACTTTATTAATAAGAATTATGTGGTTATTATTTGTATTTAAGCAAATAAATTTAGTATTAGTAATTAAGAAAATAAGCATTCAATTTCTAGAAAGTACGTAGCAAACTATGATTAATTAATATCTAAAGAAATGAATTTACACAAATGTATACTATTTTTATGTAGGATCTATAACATAAAATATTATACATTTCAAAAATAGTTATTACAAATTTATTTTAAAATGATAAAATAAATTAATCAAGTAAATTTGTCATGCTTAATAAATTTAGTTAAATTAAATATAGAAGTATCCAATTGTAAATTTCAAAATATATTAAAGAATATAATTAAGGAAAAAATCAAGATGTATATCATTAATCTGAAAAAAAATCATTATATATATATATATTTATATTTATATATCTTCAATGTATAATTTTTCTGCATTAATTAATGTCTAACAACCACAGACAACCACCGCATGCTATGGTTTTGTGAAAATTAGCATTGACCCGCTCATGCGTCAAAATAATGAAGGGCAAAAACGTCTTTTTCATGGAGTCAAAGCCTCAAATCCCCACTTTTTATCTTCGGCATAATTTCTCCTTCATTCTCGACTCTCAATTCAATTGCCGCTCGTTCTCTTTTCTTTCTTTCTTTCTTTTTTTCTTTTAAAAGAAAAATGAATATCTCTTTTCTTGTTTTCTAATTTTTCATTCTTGTTTAGGTAGATTTCAACTCTAATCTCTAAGTTTATTTGTTCCCTATTTGTTTATCTTCAACCAATTATAGTAATAAATAATTTTTACAACAATGGCAATTGGTGCTATGTGAAGATTTTCTTGAAATTTTACATTTATCCTTATATCTCCACTTCAATTGTAAGCTCTTTTTATCATCTTGTCCTTCAATTTGAACATGAATTCTTCAATTGTGGTTTGCATAATAGGTTGTATTTGAGAAACAAATTAGGGATTTTGTAGAAAGGGCAGGGCACACACTGAACTTCCAAAAATAAACCTCCGATATTTGAAATAGAGAAAATTGCCCACGAAGTCCCTTATGTTTGTGTCACTAGTCGCATTGGTTACTTAAGATTTTTTTAACCATTTTATCTTTTATGTTTTTTTACCTATCAACTTGATTTTTTTCACGTCACTTTGATTAAAACATATTTCAAACAAGTTTTTTAATTCCTTATAAAAACATATTTCAAAATATATTTTTTAA
Organism: Apocynum venetum; assembly: GCA_019593545.1. Lineage (NCBI taxonomy): Eukaryota > Viridiplantae > Streptophyta > Magnoliopsida > Gentianales > Apocynaceae > Apocynum > Apocynum venetum. Next base: position 7,268,747 of record SRSM01000132.1, read on the forward strand.
TTCTATATATAAATTCCACTTAATCACATAAATAATATTTTTATTATTTTTAAATTATAATATCAAATAATTTATTAATTATATTTTATAATATTATCGTGATATCAAATTATCCAAACATAACTTCATTTTTAAAAAAAACAAAAAACACTTTCAAAACTCAATCCAAATATATCCTAAATAATTTATAATTGAAAAGAACTCAAAATTAACCATTATAATATAAATTTCTATTTTTTGCCCATATACGAAGAAATTAAGACTATATTTGGATTGATTTCCAAAATAAATTTTTTAATTCCCAATAAAAATATATATCAAAACACTTTTTTCTAATCATATAAATGGTTCCACTTAATCCTATATATAATATTTTATTTTTTAAAATTAAAATTATAATATCAAATAATTTATTAATTATATTTATATATTTTATAATATTATTATGAAATATAAAATATATTAATCAACTCTTAACTTTTAATAAAAAAATTTATTATACAAATATAATTTCATTTTAAAACAAAACAAAAACATCAAACTATTATAAAGATAAAGTAATATTCTTGTTGTGTGTAAATTATTAATCGGAAGAGAGAGAGATAACTTTGGAACAATAGCTTGCAAACTGCGTACCTAAAAATACTATTTAGGCCACAATTATTAATTGCCTCAAGAAACCTTGTGAAGAAAGAGCCCTAGAAATGGCGAACGCACTGGCGAGGGGTTTCTCAACTATTTTCTCTCAGCGGCCTTCAGGCCTTTGCTGTGAGCTACAGCAATGGCGAGGCATCAGAGTGCAGGTAAGGAACGGCAATCTGGAGCAAGCTTTGGGATTTCTGCAGAGAAAAATGCAATCTAGCGGAATTGAACGGTTGATAAAGCGAAAGCAAACTCATCATATCAAGAACTCAGAGAAGCGAGTCCTTGCTCGCAAAGCATTAGAGCGTAGAATTCGATCTCAGGACTTTGCAAGGAAGCTCAAGTCCATTCTTGTCAAGAAAGTCAGGTGAGGAGTTCTCTTGGAAAAAAATTTTGAAACGTTATTCGTTTCTTTATGGTTCTTGCATAATATGCTAATAAAGAAAAAAATTATTTTGGATGTTTGGAACTGCCTTTTCTAATATTTTGTAGTATTGAAGGGGACTTGATTAGTAGCCAAAGATAGTGACTTTTGGATGTCAACGGATAGAACTTGAGAGCAATTAGTCAGTTACTCTACTACTTGAGTGGATGGTCTGGAGTTTTGGGGTCAAAAACTAATGAACTGAGTCCAAACTGTACTGTAATTTTACTCTTAGAGCAATGAGTTTTCCACAAGTTATGGTGATGCTTAAATGTAGTTGTTAGGAGAAGTGACAAGGATGTACCAATTTATGCATTATCTTCTGATCAATGCTGAGCAATTTTATCCGAGAAGCAAAACAGTAATGATCGATTAGTGGTTTAAGGCTAAGAACTATAGAAATGGTGTAACAAGTGTGGTTTATGAGGTGGCTAAACCTCGATTTGACTATTCAGGTTAATTGATGGATTGCAATGGAGGTTTCTCTTATTTCACAATAGTCACTTGTTTTTTGGCAAATCTGTAACTAGTCTTATTTGGCATTTGAATTGTTGGCAGAAAAAACTAGAATTTATCATGTGCTGAAAATTTCATAGATCTATGTCTGAGTAGAATTCTTAGTTTGATTTTCTGTTTTTTCTTATTGATGGTGTAGTCAGTATCCAAAAAAATGTCTAACTGGATGCCTCCTCTTTTTGACTCTCACACTCTTCGGAATTTTAGAATTCATAGGGATACAGATCCTTTTGTTCTTTTCCCCGTTGGAAAAGAAGTTCCTTTAAGTAATATATATGTTGCCATTTTATCGTGCCTGATTGCTGAATTCTTCTAATTTACAATATTTTGCATGCTTCACTCTTTGGCTATAATGAGGTTGAAAAAGGTAGAGCTAAATCACTTGCCTCATTTGTGTCAAATGCCTTATTTTCTTGACCTTTGGCCTTTTGTTAACATAGAGCCCATCTGTACTCTGTAGTTATTCTACTTTTATCCTTTTTCTCTTGTGATGACTGTTAGAATTTGCAGTTACGTTTTTTATGTAATTTGCCTGCCCAAATTGGTTGAGCAGCCTATAGTTCTTAGCCTATAGTTCTTATTGATATCACTGCTCAGCGTAAGCACAAGGGAGCTCTGTCCAAGGTTGCCTAAGAAGTCATAATCTAAATTTGTAATCTTACAATTTCATTGTGTGCATGTGACAAGTATTGCACAACCGAACAGTAATGGCAAGCATCATCTATAATTCCTCCAAATGCGATGATGAGATAACAAGCAATGATAGCTTTTGTAGCAGAAAAATCATATTCATCTCGTCGTGGCTTTTTCTACTTTCTTGTTCTCAATTTGATTTACTGAATATTCTTATATTCTTGACTCTGACCTAGGCACTTTCTTGCACCTTTGTTTTGCTTTCAGAGGCTTATGAGATCAAATCTATCAAGGAGTTCGTTTTGCTGGTTCAAGGACAGCATTGGCTACAGTATTCCTTTACCTAAATCTGTCAAAGCACTTTTTCCCACGAAAATATTGAATAGAAAAGTGGGAGCCTTTGTCCGGTTGACATTTGAGTCGTTGCATGTATTGCTTGGATTGGAGATGATTCTTGTAAACATGATAATAGGCACTAGTTTAACTTCCTCATATCATTTTTACCTTCTATGGTGATTTCTTCTTCTAGCATTTCGTTACTACTAACTTGGTGAAAGCATCATGGATCGTGATAAATGCCAATAAGCTCGCAACTGGTTTTTCTTTCAATATGCTTGCTTTTGCTTTCCCATCCTTCCGTGGATACCATTTTTACTGGAATAGAAAGGTAGTATTCTCGTTTCATTGATTGGCAGGGAGAAAGTAATCAAAATAACACCCCGAAAAAGATGTGAAAAATTAGACATGTTTTATATAGATAGGCAAAGCAAGATGATCATTTCATTGGCAAGGAAGAGAATTTCTTGTCTGCCAGATATTCTCTTCTTGTTTTTGTTTCTTGAAGGATTTTATATTGAAACTTGAGAGTGCGTACATTTGATGGAACTCGTGCTTTTTCAAGGACAATTTAAATTCATGAGAAGCAGAATCTCAAAGAAAAAAAGATTTGATTAGATCTAAATCAGGAAATATTTTGAGTTTTTGTTTGTTCTTCTCTTTGTCACATGTAACAATTGAATTTGATTAATGAATTTTTTGTACTATCTTGTGATCTCAATGAAATTTGGCTAAACCAACTGTAAACCCAATTGACTTCGAGCTTAATTAACTTTAAGAGAAAAAGTATTTGAAGTCTTCCATCATGTGCCTCAATTGAATTTGGACTTGATTAGACCTAAACGAAGGCTTTTTTTTTTTCTTTTTTTTTTTGAGGAGATAGACAGAGAGGTATATCAATCAAATTTGATTAGACCCCTTGAAATTAAACTCACATTTTATCACTCGAATTTGATTAAACCAAATTTAGGGAAAGCGAAATAATTAAGCACTTGAAAATTGATCATATATTCATTTATAATTAAAGCGTACTTTTTTAAAATCTTAGCATGGCAGATATGGTTTGAGAACGATTGGAACTTGAGAGAGCAGCAAAAAGGAATTAGAGAAAGGACTTGAGAAGATGGGTGGATGCCTGCACAGAGAGGAATTGCTTCTCCCTAATCGTATAGAGAAATAAATGGATGTAGGGAAGGTTTTAAGTTAATATTTTGGAAATGACAATTTAGCATGTAGGATGTTGGCTCAAAAGTTTTAATAACTAATACTTAGAATAAAATCCTTGAACATCATTTATGAAGATAACCTTTTTATTAACATTAGTGGACTTGATCAAGTCAGATAATAGAAAAGTGCATTATGAAATACAACTTACAAAAATAATACATTTTATAAATATGTTCTTTTGAAAATTACGTATTTTTAAAATAAATTGTTTTTATACTCAAAATCAAAAGTGCAACAATACCACCAATTTGTCTAATTAAATAATAAAAAAAAACTTTTAATAAATGAATATATTTATTACTTTGTTTCACAAAAAAAAAATGAATACATTTATAAATACATACTTTTCTTTTATAGAGATCGAAACATATTTATAAAAATATTCTAAAAAACTAAAATAAACGATACTAATATAACACTTCATTAATAGAATAAAACAAATTATAAACGAATCGGAGTTAATCTCCTATTGTAACATAAAATAATCATAACTTAAATTATAAATGTAAAATATAATATAAATAAACAAAAGAAACACGATTTAACTTACTTTTTTTTTTAAATGGTTGTAATAAGTCTCCAATCTCAATGATGCTTCGCTTAGAGATATCCATCAAGCATGCAATGCTAGTATGCCCAATATAAACTTTAAAAGGTACAAAACGCAATGCACACAGTAGTGTAAATTATTTAGTAAATTTGTTTACAAATTTATTTTCCAAAAATAAAGAGGTAGCTTTTGCTTAAAAAAAAGAAAAAAATGGTATCGGAGTATAAAAGTCCACAGACCAGTGAAGTTAATGGTTCTTCTGCGGTGGCGAAGCACGAAGCAGCTGCACTGTGCCAAAACAGTAGACGAGGGAGACTCGTTTGGAGAGAGAGAGAGAAGGGGAGAGACTGTTGCATGGACGATGGAGGAGACCAGAAGGGTTCGATTGCTGTTCAAAGACAAAGATGCCATTTTGAGCCAGTCCCAGAAATCACAAGGGTTTAAGCGATGTTGGCTTCTCCTTAAACCCCAACATCAAACCATTGCCGATCTTTCTAACTATATTCTCAACGCTTTCGGGCTTTATCCGTCTTGTCCTCATGGGCTTATCCTCTGTGTACCTACTTCTATCTGCCCTTTTTCTTGCTTTTCTTCTTGTGCTTTTTTATACCTGTTCTTAGTCATACTTCGCAAATTGCAGTTGTCAGAATGGATTTTTTTTTTCTTCTTTTTTTCTCTTTTGAAATGTGGATGATCTAGAGATGCAGTTTTTTTGGAAAAGTTTATTTATTTGTTTTTCTCTTCTGGTTTTGATTTTCGAGTTTGATTCCTCCTTTTTGTGGTGATTGTTGCTCATCCACAAAAAAAAGGACTTCTTTTACGATTTTTGAATGGTTCCACATGGAGAATGGGACTTGATGAACCTCATTTTGCTGGTATCAACAATAAATTTGCTTCATTGGGTCACTGAATTCGGGAAATTTGAGTATATTTGAAGACTTATTGAAGTGTTATTGATTTTATGCAATAAATATTGGTTTTAATTGTTTGTAATAGTGTTTTTGCTTCTGGGCATTTTTCTTGCAGTTGGATGGCTTTGTATTGCCGCCTTTTGAATCGACTGATATTTTGAAGGACAAAGATATAATCAGGTTAAGCATAATGGATGGAGTTCACTCTTTCTAATGATGGTTTTTGCTGATAAAAATGTGTATCTCTTCCTAATAATATGACCTATATATGTTTTATATCTATTTGTTGCAATAGTGTGAGGAAGAACCCACTCACATTGTGTCTGGAGGGGAACAATGCAGTCCATGCAGTTGAAGAATTGCAGATCATGGACGAACAACCTGTAAATAGTGGAGCTCTGCTTTTGACAAATGAAGAGTTTGATAAGGAAACTGGAGGCTATCAGAGTGATGAACCTGAAGATGACTCTAAAGAGGAGGATGAAGTAGACAAATCTGCAGACGTAACTGAAGAGGAGGATGAGGAAGAGCAATTGGAAGATAGTTTACATCGAGAAAAATCATCAGGTGTTGATGCAACTTCAAAGAAAAGAAAGGCGCCAGAAAGACTTCAGGGGTCAAAGTATATACCTTATGATTTCATGTTCCAATAAGGTAGATTATTCTGGTCATTTGGTCACAAGTCTAACAAGCTCTGTTTTTTATCCTTTTTCTTTCTATTGGTTGAATCAAAGGAATAAGAAACAGCGTTTTGAGGTTCAGGAGAGCATTCAAAATGATGTTTCAGAAAATCAGGTTGGGAACTCTCACCAAGACAATAGACATGCCAGGAAGGATACTTCACCAGACGCTGGACGCATTTCCAATCTCAAGAAGAAGAAAGAGGGTGCTGGTGATAAGAGAAATGTTGAATTAAATGGCAGCAACATGGACGCTTCACCAGACACAAAGGAGTATGTTTCACATAAAATTATCATCTTTGTGTTTGGTGCTATTTTATATTCTAAGTCCCCCTTTTCTTTTTCTCACACTTTTTGAATTGTTGTTGCAAGTTAGCTTGAACTATGTATTAGCTTATTTCTTTCCATGTGCCTCTCATTTGATCAACATTCTTGATCAGTTTGTCCAAGCACATATCTAGTTGCTTAAGGATTTTATATAATAGGTTCTATTTTTTGACTGAGTCCATGCTGGACACTGTTACAATAACAACCTAATATAGACATCTGTCTCCTTAATAATCTCGAGCACGTAGCAGCCAGCGCTTGCTCTCTGCCTGCGAGTTTATTCTCCTTGGGGGAGGGTATTGTGTACCTTTCCCATCTCATAAATTTCGTTAATGTTTAGCAACTTTTCAGCATCTGCATGCTGACTACAATGTGATTTTTCTTTGCAGAACTGATCAAATAAAAAATGACAGAGACAAGTCTCTGGTTGCATCTGAGGGAACTCGAAAGGTCTATCAGAATTAATTTGCAGAACATGGACTACAGTTTTTGTTCCCTTTGTCTAATTTACTTTATACACAATCACCCCTGGGGGGGAGGGGGGAAGATGCACAAGATACGGTTACCTGCTTATAAATTAGATAGCTGAAAGTGCTAGTGATACATCGACAAAGGCATAGCTTCAGAATCTACTATTGATAATTTTCCTTTCAAGGCGAGCCTTGAGATCTGATAGTGTGAAGCATTTTCTTCTCAGGGCCCTAGCAGAAGTGCTCGGCGGAAAAAAGCCAAGAGGCGATGGATACGTGAAATGGCAAAAATACAGAAGCAAGCTGATGTTTCTCAGCCTAAAGGACTTGTGAGTAGCTGAATGTATAATTAATATTCCTCACTTTGACTTGCCATTCTTGGATCTTCTGGCACCTGACATTCTGAATCTTGCAGCAAAATTGGAAGCAAAAACCAGCACCAGCTAGAGCTGGGAGAAAGAAGCACAATAATTGGAAGCAGAAACCTGTCCCAGATTATATTAAAGAAGATAACGGTGAACCCAAAGGACTGGTCAGTATATATTGTATAAGTGCTACTCTTTTCAATACCCAAAAACCCACTCGTTATTCACCTGAAATCCCCAATATGCAGCTACATTGGAAATCTTGGTCTGCAAAGGATAAATGTGATGATAAAAGAGATGATAAGGAGACACATCAAAATGGCAGTACAAGTGAACAATCAAACCAGAAGAATAACATAGAGGATGAATTTGTTCCAGTTGTTATAAGGCCTGGACATATCCGCTTTGAGCCTCTCGAAGGAGGTCAGTAAACTGCCTTTTTTGTGGTTCTGGATGCAAACTTTTGTTTTTCCTTTTTCTCCTGTGCATGTAAATATGCACGTGGGTTTTAACAGCCATTGCTTTTTTTTACACTGAAATGCATTATTTTTAAGGTCAATGTGATTCACTTGTCTCTTGGCTTATGGGCAAGATGGCTGTAAGGTATAGATACAAATATACGTATATGCATATACGTATGCATGTATTTTTTTTAGTCATTTGCAGCATGGCTAGTGCTGTTTCTTCTTCATATGGGTAATTTAATTGCATAAAACACAGATTTATGAGTTGTTCTCTAATTCTCTTTTAGAGTTACAATCTTTGGATACTGAAGTTCCATAGATCTGTTTGCTTATTTGGTCACAGAAGGCACTAGATCTGTTTACATTATTCCTTGAATCTCATTCTTGGAGAAGTCAAAACTATGAATCGACTATTGATCAGTCTGTGAAGCACTATCAATAAAATTGGAATGTCAGTATTTAATGTGTTTATAATAAGAAGGTATAAAGTCCTGCTCCAATCCCATGATTTTAATGCGTATGAAAGTGAAGTTATGTAACCTTTTCTCGTTTTGGTATGGTGATCTTACAAAATTCAAAATTATTGTATGCCTAACATGTGAGCATTTTACTCTTTAATGTAGACCAAGTTGAAAGGCAAAGTCAAGTATCCGGGGTAAGCCTCATTCTTCATGATTGTCTATTTGATTCAAATTTGAACTAAGTTCTGTGCAAACTCTTCATAATAGGCAATCATTTAATTTGTTAATGTGTGACATGGAGTACATGGTAAATGTTTCAAAGTACTAGGTTATGTTTAGCATAATAGAATACTTTACTGTGCAGCAATTTACTGGAATTTGTTTTGGTTGGAGGGAACTTTTACACATTCAAAGGAAAATATTCCACCATGTCTGAGGCTACATGATTCTTTGTGCTCTTTTCTTTTGATTTTTGACCTAAATTAAGCTTGAATTCAGAAACTTATCTATGAATCAAATTTTGGGTACTGTTTTCTTATATCCTTTGAAATTACTGGATTTATGGTAGATCGAAATGAGGATCACCTGCATAATTAGAAATTACATATTCTATTGGCATGATTCTTTATTCTTCTGTTTTTTTAGCTTGCTTGTAGCTTCTCAATGTTAGGAGAATTGTTCATTTGGATGAGTGAATTGAGAAGGGTGATATTTAGGAAGCAAAGTTGATTGTTGTGACTATATTTTGCTGTTTGTACACCAGATTCTCTCTGCATTTTTTTTTTAATGTTATTTACAATTGCTTCTAACATTACTTGTTCTTCAGGAATCTTTACAATGGAATGGAATTACCAGCAAGAGAAAGGGTCAAAAGTGGGGTACTGAGAAACCTTCATATTCTCAGAGAAATAATAATAAAGATGTGAATGAAGTGCAGTCTCCCATGTTGAGTACCTCAAAAGAAACAAATCTAAACTATCCAATTGATTTTGATAAGCTTCCTCCCCTTTCCGTCTTGCCGAAGGTTAGTTTTCTGATCATGCAGATAGTGGTTGAAGTATTTACGAGGTTCTAATAATTGAGATATGCTTCCTTTCAAGCTAGCTGTATATGGACTTTTGAGCTGCACATATTCGATGAAATTTTGCTCCAGAAGTTTTACTTGTTGGTCCTGTTAGATGATGTAGAATCTTCTTGGTTTCAAGACTGTTCTTTTGCATCTTGGATCTTTATAAACCATTAGCTTATTTTTACAACCTGCAACGTGTTTACTATTGCTATGGTGTTATTTTCATCATTTTCTCTCTGCAGGAAGGTGATGTCATTGCATACCGCATACTTGAGTTATCATCATCCTGGACCCCAGAGCTTTCCTCATACAGGGTATGATTTAAAGTTATACAAGTATTTTGAATGGCTATTCTCTCTACATAGGCATTATGAGAGATATTTGACATGCCTTTTCTATAGGTTGGGCATGTATCATCGTGCATTCCTCAATCTGGTAAAGTATTACTGAAGCCAGTTCCGGAACATCCAATCATTTTTGGAAAGTCAGGTGAAGACGAATCTGATCAGCAACTGGATAATTCCCTGTACAAAGAAGATGGATCTTTGGAGGTAATCACATTGTATTGCACATATTTTTCCTCTGAAGTTGATTATATGTTTTCATTGACTTCCAAGTGTAGAGCAGAAATTTCTCCGTAATTCTGCTTTTTTATACTTAGCAACCATGCATACCATGCAGATAGATTTTTCAACCCTTGCTGATGTTCGTATTGTCAAGGATGGTCTTGGAGGTCCAAGAGAAGCAGAAATTAATGGAGCCAATGGAGGTCCCAATCCCAATGAGAACGCTGTTTTGTTGGTGACACCTACTACCAGCAAGGATAAGCAAATACAGGCCTCTACCCCTGGTCTGCATTCTTGATTATTCCAATCTTTAATTTATGAGTTTGGCTGATTTTCAAAATTTCACTATTTGCGTGATATTTCTAAAATTTCATGCAAGTCTCTCTTTGCTTCTGTAACACACTACTTGAAGTTCAGAGGTTTTGACTTTGTAACATAAAACTGATGAAAATATGATGAGTAATGGAATAAGAATATCAAATAACTAATACCTTGGATGTGTGGTGGCTAAACTGCAGCTTCTCGTTGTCAATGTTTATTGTCCACTTGACCTTTTAGTTTGAGTAAGATAAGTTCAACCATGTAAGATCTCAGATTTCAATGACATTCTAAGAGGAAAAGAATTCGTTTAATGGAGGTGAAAATGCTAAGAACATACTCTGAAAAAGGTCCAAAACTTGTTTACAGTCGCCATCTGGAAGAATATCCATGGTAATTGTGTTGTAGGAATTGAAGATTCACAATTTCCTGGATTTTTTACCCCTTGAATACTTTACTTTCGGCTTCCTCAAGTTCGCTGATCAGATGTTTGTATTCTACTTTGACTTTCTGGCTTCTTGTTACTCTCTGCAGGAAATGGAGAAGTAAATCATGGTGACCAGACAAATGACTCTGCAGCAGGTAGATGCTATAATTTTTCATTAGTAGTCGGTTTAGATGAAATTTTTTTCTTCACATTATGGACATTGTTGATTATTTTGTTTGTGTATAGGAAATGGAGGCGACCTGTGGGAAGAAATCAGTGAAGCACTAAGTGCCAAGAAGGCCCAACTCTCTCAAGAGAGTTCATGGGGTAAGACTAAGGCTTCTACCGGCACTTGGTCATATAGAGCCCTGAAAGGCAGTGCCATGGGTCCAACAATGGCTTTACTGAGATCTAAAAACAAGTTGAGGAATAATTGAGGTCTGCTTAATAGCAGAGACAATCAACATGAACCTTCAGATATGGTGTGAAGAGATTCTCCAAATCCATCTTTAAAAGCCTTTAGCAGTTGTGAGATTATGTAATATGAATTTGGTGTCTGCAGTTGAAATTTTCCCTCTTGTAAGTAAATGGATCAACTGCTGTGTTGTTTCTAGATAATTGCAACCCAAGCATTTCTTATTAGTGATATTATTAGCTCAGTTTGATGCCATTATAGATTGGACTCGAATGCCCTTTTTCATTGTCGTGATACTCTTAACACACCAAAAAGATGCCATACTAAGCTACATCATATTCAGAAGGGAAGCAGATAATATGTATCATAAAAATCTAGTCTTGGCAGCCATTAATTTTTGCCCGCTCAAAAGATGCCATACAATGTGTAATAAAATCAGGAAGAAATTTTTTTGTGATTATGTTTACAAATATATTGCAATCTTGTTTCTGTAGAATATACTTCAAATCTAGAAAATGGAGAGATCTACTTGAGAGTGACACCTTCGGTGATCAGTGTAGCAAATGCTATATGGAGGTTAGAATATAAGTATTGTGGTTCATTTATTTAGATACTATGCACTGCTCATTTCTCTATACATCAGCTGTTCCATATATGACACTGAAGGGACGGTCTGCTGTTTGCATCCCTCAAGCAAATTCAAGATTTTCTGCTGGGATGCTAATTAACTCAGAGAACCTGCAAGAAATCCTTGAGAACTGTCCCGCATGGAATGCCAATTAAGACAGAAAACCACCTACTTGATTCCTGTATCTAATACCTTCTGGAATGAGAAACCAGGAAGATGCTTCAGAAGCTGTTCTGGTTCTTCACCTTCTCTGACTACCTGCAAATGGCAAAAAAACATTAATAGATCTGAAAATTCAAGTAGTAATAAAAGCGTAACAGCAAAGAAATTAAGAGCATGGAGAGACACCAAAGTCAATGAATGGTCGCCCAAGATTTTAGGTGCTAAATCACTGCTCTGTCAATTAGAAATTCCATTCTAAATATCTTTGTTCTGTGCAAGTGCCTAAAGTATTTCCCGAAGCCAAAAGTCCAAAACCACATACTAACTCCATGAAATTCCGTTCAATTTGAAATGATACAGATTTTAGCAACATCATAAATGCAAGAACAAAGTATATAGGGATTTCATCTAAAATACTTCCTCAGTCCAAGTATCTGTTCCTAGGTTTGTTAGCTTTGGGACTTCTGCATTTCAGATGGAACAGGATATGATTTTTCCACAGATATACCATATAGGTATAGCACAACCATATTCATTGGGAACGATAGTACACTTTGGCATTATCACTTATTTCTTCCATTCTACTGTAATTGTTTCTATAGTAATCACGCAGAAACTTTACAGCATAAAGTTCATGTGCATATCATATAGACTTAATGAGAAGCTAGAAACAAGGTATTTCCTGAAGATTGCCATTTTAAGTTCGAGACAGTAATAGTAAGAAGCATGTCAGATTAGTGCACAGGTGGAACAAGTACCTGAACCACAGAGCTTGCAGCTAATCCATTTTGATTGATGAAATTGCGACCAATATTCTCCCACTGGATGAAACTATCCTCATTTGCTCTATTGTTGCTAGTTGACAGATTTCCCTTGACAGACACATAACGCCCAATCCACACATATAAAACATCAGCACTATCTGATCCCAAACTGTGAGGAACAAATATGATATAAGTAGAGCCTGAATCAAGGATGCCACAAGGCATTTCAACTTTATGCATAGAAGGCCATTGATAAAGAACTAAGTCATGTGTCAAGAAAGGAACTTCATCCTCGGTCACAAAGGCATCAGCATCTATCATTATCTCTTCTCTACTCTTGTCAAAAGAACTTTCTCTGGAAAGATTGTTGCACTCAATTTCTTTCATGATTTTGTCTTCTAGATCAGGAAGAGAAAAGGACCATGATCTCAACAAGTTAACTGAAACCTGGGAACCATCATCCACTGAAGATAATATCATTCTAGGTGGAGCAGTATTCCCTCTTCGCTCTGCTAGAGAAGGGGACCTTCCTCTACATGGCAAGCACATATTTACTTCCCATGCATGACTTGTAGAAAATGTGGCTTCTGGTGGAGGAGAAGTTCCTTCACAGAGTAAAGGTGCACTTTCCTCTAAGAATGAATTTTTAGAAGCATTCAAGTCTTTCGATTCCGCCCCAGAAGGTGAAGGCTGAGCAGACAGATATGACAAGTCAGACCAGTTAGAAGAGGAGGGTGAGAAGGTAAATGAACTGCAGTTTTCAGAGGTTGAAGGTGAAAGTGATGGTGATGTGGTATTTGATTTTGGTTTAATAACATAAGTAGTGGAAAAGGACTCTAGAGAACTGAAAGAAGGGCTTGGAGACACTGGAGGACAAGTTAGTGGAGTAGAGTGATAGTCTTCTTTACAAGTATCTCTCATCCAACTTGGGCTAGGTGCACAAGAAGAAACTGGTGAATCACACCGAGGACTCACAGGTGACAGAGAATCAGTAGGTGACATGACAGGGTCAGTTTCTTCTGAAGTATTGCCATTACCCTGCTGCTGACTTGCCTGGGTGCTATCACAACTCAATTTGGCCGATGTGATAAATTCTTTCATGATCCCGCTGGCAAATTTTCGCCTCAATCTTCTCCAGCCATTCTCGCGAGCAGGAAGGCAAGTCTCCGATCCAGTCCCAGATAGTGGAAAGGGAGGAACAACCCCACCAGCAAGTGCTTTCTGAAAAATTTCAAAGTCCAAATCATAGTCACAAACCCTCCTCCCACCAACAAGTGGATAAACTGCAGTCTTGCCAACGTTACCCCCAGCAGACAACCCTTCATCCGTCTCCACTTTACTCTCCTCCCTAAGAGCATACCAGAATTCAGGTGGCTCTTCACCTTCCTTAATTATTGCAACAGGCCCCTGTGCTCTTTCATATCGGATAACTTGAAAGGCAGCTGCTCTTGCAGCCTCTAACATAACTGACATGCAGTGCTTACCAATCCAGACATATATAGTTGAAGGGACATGAACAATGAATGCTCCGCGAGAGTCAAGCCCTTTTGCTGCAGGTTCACCTAACATTTTAGGTACCAAATGCAAAGGATCATATGGCGAATGAGGAGCTAACCTGTACATCCTTAGAAGAGAACTAGGGCTTGCGGGCAGTGCATGCACCCGCTTCTGACACTGCAGCAGTTGGCAAGCAAAACCCATATTTGGGTTTGTGACTCCTCTTGCAGCCTTAACATGCTGGAATGCATCTTCAAAGCTCTGCCCCTCCTTCCACATAAGATATGCAATGACCAATGATGTTGATCGTGACACCCCCTGGCAACAATGAACAAAAACTCGCCCACCTTGTTCTCGAACATCTTCAAAGTAGTCAAAAACATCATAAAGGATACTTGTAATATCTTCAGATGGGCTGTCCTGCAGCCAGAGAGTCTTGTAAACCAAATCATTCTTGAAATACTCGGGACAAAGAAACCCAACACAGTTCAGCACATGAGTAATCCCATTCTGGCGGAGAACTTCACGACTCTTTGCAACAGTATCACTACCTAGATAAATGTGATCCACAATTCTTGAACATTCCTTATTGAAAAAAGCTAGCTTGTCTTTCTGGAATTCAAATTCTCTTAAGGGTTTCTCCTCCCGCAAATCCTCACGTGTGGTGATTGGTCTAGGTGGCCTAGGGCCAGGAGTAGCAGGATTAGCCCATACGCCAAGATCATCAGATCCAGGCTTTGGCCACTCTTCAATGTTTGGTCTGGCAATCGAAAGAGGTTGAAGAGGTGGCAAACAAGCCCTTGCTTTACTGTTCCATTGTGGCCTAGAACTAGAACTAGAACTAGAGCTAGACTGAGTAGGTGACCTGCCGGCCCAGGAAACAGACCGTGAATATGTTTTCCGATTCCCCAAAGGTGGCCTATCCTTGTCCCCTTCTCCCAACATCCCAAATAAGAACTCACCACACCTCCACAAAACCAATCAGGACTAGTGGAGGAGTGTTCCTGGAAACCCCATCCAAAACATCAAGTCTTGATCAAGATCTTTTGACTCGTCAAACAGCCTTTTTTTTTTTTAAGAAAAATAAAAGGGAATGAAAAAGAAAGGTAAGATTAACCGAAACCTCAGAACTCCAACGAACGGAAAATTTCAGGAAGTAGTTTAGCAAAAGTAAGACAGATCAAATCTTTAGCTGGAATTTTGGAAAAACAAATTCCAATAAACTTCAAATGGAGAAACCTCGAGGAAAACCCACAAGAAAAACAATTATCTAAAACATCAGGGGAAGTTCAAACTTCAAATATTTAACAACCATTCAAAATTTTCGCTGTTTGCACTTTCCTCACCTAAAACCCTTGACCAGATACATCTCTCTAGCCTCTCCCTCCTTTTTTTCACTCAATACAACAACGAGAGAGAAAGAAAAGAAGAAACCAAACACGAATACGACCCAGTAAAACTACTAATCAAACAAAGTCATCAGTCATCACGTAGACAGACAATAGATTCAATAACCCAACAACAAAAACGGCGAAAAAGTTAATAGAAAATTCTATTCCATTCAAAATCAGGAACTATCAATAGATGTTTCTTTTCTTTTTATTTTTTAAATCACACAAAACAATTGATTGAGACTTACCTGAAAGAGTGGGTTTGTCTGTGATAAATTCGGGCAGACATTTGAAAAACCAAGAAAATGGAAAATGAGTACAACACGTTGAATTGACTGCGATAAAAATTGGAAAGGGGGAAGATTGAAGAAAAAGAAACAGTGAAGGGATTCCAATTTGTATGCGAGAAAGAGCATTCAAAAGCCTTTGAATGGAAAGAGGAAGGAGAGGAGGGGGAGGAGGAGGGAAGGAGGGGGAGGAGCTCCCATGCATTTGCAAGCAAACAAATATTGAAAACGACAGAGTGGCGGTTTATTGACTGGAACAGAACTGGTCATACTGCCATGTCATCATATGATGTTAACTTCTATTTTTAGTTTTATTATATCTCACTTTAAAATTAAATATCTAAGATATTTTAATAAAAAAATTTGATGAAACGATATTTTAATAATTATTATTTTCTTCTTAATCTTGAATATATATATATATATATATATTTTATCAAATCAACACAATAATAATTCAATTAGTTACAATCATATCATTTTATTTTCTTCTTCTTTCCTAAATTAATAGATTTGTTTAATTTTTCATAATTATTAATAAAATATAATTAATGTTATTGAATATATATATATATATATTTTATAAATTATTTCTAAAATATTTTCATTATTTATAATTTCAAAATGAATTTAATGTATTCTTAAATATAAAAAATCTCACTTTAAATAAATATACTTTGATCAAGTAACAAATACGTATACTTTTAATAAATAAAATTACTTATAATTTGAAACAATCAAAATGCAAATAAGAAATAAGACTATTCTTTTTTGAAACCTTAATGAGACTTAAATCACAAAAATAAAATCTACTCAAGCAACACTATTCCCTTTAAAAATCAAAGAAAATCGATTAGATAACATTATAGTAAAACATATCTAACTTGTAATTTAGGAAGGAACAAATTGAAAGTATTAAAAAAATAGGGGGGAGAAATAAATAATTGACTTATAATATAACAAAATAAAATGCAGTCTAAATTTGCTAGCTATCCCAAACCCATAAAAAAAATAATAAACATGAAAAAATGACCAACAGCAATAGTTTGACTGTCCCAAATGCAAAAATGTATTATTTATACCCTCTAGTCTGCTGTTCTTACAATTCCAAGGGAGGAAATTTTAGTCAAAGATTTGAACCTTCTATTCTATTAAAAAATAAACTCCCTACGTATTGATTAAAAAGAATAAATAAAATCAAGAGTTACATTTGAAAAATGTGGGAGAAAAGATTGAAACAGCTAGAAGGAATTAAGAATTACTTTTTACATATATGGATAATTAGTCAATTAAGTACTTTAAATTTAACTTTATAGTCATTTTGATACCTCTTGTTTTTTCAAGCCATTTTGATTGTATATCTTCAACTATATAATCATTTTTGTGTCATATGTGTTTATTTTTCAGTCATTTAAATCTTTATATTTTTGTTTTTTAGTCATTTTTCATTAATTTGTAAAAAGAACTAAAACAGCTAAAAAATAATAAATCAAAAATCAAAATGATTGAAAAACAATACATATGAGATCTAAATGGATCAAACAAAATATAAAATACTAAAATGACTATAATAGTTGAAAATGATCAAAATGACTTGAAAAAAAAAGTATTAAAATAGTCACAAATTTAAATTTAAGGTACTTAATTAACTAATTTTTCAATATATATTTATATATAGATATTATATGGGAAAACAATAATGCATAATTTTGTCTTTTGTGTGAATATGTCTACGTGTATTTAAAACGTATATACAAAATGAGTTCATTTGAGAGGACAAATTTAACTTATATATAGAAATTAGGAATCAACCTATAGCTTAGTAGTCAATCGTCAAAATTTTCTTGTTCAATTAAAAAAAATTTTATTGTAAATATGTAATCCAGCAAAGAGGCACGGAATTCACTACATATATATATATATATATATATATATAGTGTGTGTGTGTGTGTGTGTATCACTATTCGATGTATTTAATAATAAATGGCTTAATCAAATTGACTAGGACCTCTTATGTATTCTGCCGCCAACCTTGAAAAACCTACTGCAACTACTACCTAATAATCTTTTTATTATTATTATTATTATTTTGATAATCCTAACACTCTTTTATGGTTCCCAAACTCGCACCGCTGCTCGTGAATCGTAAGTTTTAAAACTGTAAATCTTTTTCCAAAATACAATAGTAAATATGTATATATAATATTTTTGTTAATATATAATTTACAAAAATTAGATTTATTATATATATATATATATATGCACATTGGATTTAACTATTTTTTAAGAGAAATATTTGAATATTTAACTAATACTAGTAAGATTAATTATTTTAGAAAATAAATAATAATATAACTAAATTGAATGGCTACAATATGGTAAAAGGACTATGATGAATAAGTAAGAGTAAAATTACAAGCTGATAAAATTTTCCTTTTGAGTTTGATAACTTGGAGAGATTTATTATGTAGACAATTTCACACCTTCTTCATCAACTTGTAGAGTGGTTTGCACATTTATTTATCACTTTTTCATGTTAATGCGTTCTTTTCAAATGAATGTATTTCGTAAATATATTTTTCAACTACATAATGCATTTATATGATCCCATTAATCGACAACAAACACATTTGATATCAATGTATTTAAATATAGCATTTTCTAATTAAAAACATATTTGACGTGAAATGCATTTTTTAAAATGCGTTCTCTAAATAATAATGCATTACAAAAGTACATTCTCTTATCGAATAACTATTGCACTCTTGAACTCATATCATCTTCAATTGGGAAGTAGGGAATAAAAGGATATCTGTGAATTATTCACAATTTGATTAGACTTCCTTGTGTAGAATCTAAAGTAGTTTGTCGAGCACTAAAGTGAGCTTAAATCTTCTCAGTCTCCTTTTACATCTTTGAATGAGGTGCTCTTCCTAGTTCCTAGACATTCTTTGACACGTGTTTTCTTTTCCCCCCTGGTTTTTAAAGAAATTGACGAGAAATATTGATAGATAGTTTTTTTTAAATTTTTTAAAAAGTGTTATATTCATAAAAATTAAATGGTCATATTTAATTTAATAAAATAATTTATAAGAAGCTTTGGTTTTGAAAATAAATATATTTTAAAAAGTAATATTTAATTTGAATATCTCAAGATGAAATTGGGAATATTTAATTTTGAATTAAAATAATAATCATAGTAACTCAATGTTAAACCTATCACTTACATATCATAAGAGAAAAAAAAAAACTCTTCTATTCCAATATGATGTTTCAACTAATGTTAAGACAAAAAAAAAAAAAACATTGCGTGATTCCAATATGAGTCCTTTAAAAAACAAAAAAACTAATGTTAAGACATTGCGTGATTATATTTGATTCTTGAATGGGAAGAGAAGAAAGCTGGACCAAATTCTTTGGTTAATAATTTCCCTCTAGATGAGGAGGAAAATGCATTAATCTTCAATTAAACACATATTGCTCGGATCAGGAGATTGGTCCAATGGTCACAATTTCTGATTCCTCATTTATCTTAGAGTTAATGCATTTTCCCTATCAAACACAGACTGCTCGGAGCAAGAGATTGGTCCATATTCGATTCATATCAATTCATTTTCTCTATCTCCATGTAATAAAAAAAAAAAAAAAAAACACAGACTGTTGAGTCAGTGTGGTCAATTCGTCTGGTAGAATTCACACGAGACAAAAGCGATGTAAATTTTGTACCTTTGAGGCTTTGACCTAGGTCTAGACTCTGGAGCCCAAATATGTTTTCTTTTATATTTTTATTTTGGAAATTTTATATATGTTAAAGTTTTAAAAAATAAACACGTTTGCATTGATCAATGATCAATGACTTTCACGTATCCAATTCTCATACTAAATTAATTTCCAGGCAAACTAACTAAGAAATTGATTAAGAAAAACATCAATAAACTATCCTTATGGAATTTGATGTGAAATTACCTTCCTTTTTTTCACTTTTTCAAGGTAATTTTGTGGGTGATCATGTGTATTGATGCAAAGTTTTAATTAGAAAGTTAACTAAAAATGAAAATAGAACTTGACAGCTTATAAGAAATTACTAGTTAGTAAAACTCTATGAAATTCTTTAAAGTGTTAACTGTTTAACAAAGTTAATTTTCCAGAAAGAGTAATCTGAAAATGTATTACCCAACATTACTTAAATCATCATTTTTCAAAAGATAGATTATAAAACGATGGAGAGAAGAAGATATAACAAGAAAAAAAATAGTCATATAGATCCGTTTTCACAATACATATAAATAAAAGTTTACTATAAAAGATACAATGTATAATTTATAGAGCAAAAAATTTCAGTTCATCACATTCATACTAATTAAGTTTACCAAAATATTTTACTCCCTTTATTTAGAATTAAGTGTTTACATTTTATTTTGGGTGTTCAATATTGAATGTCTACTATTTTTAAAAATAAACATATTATTCATCTAAAATTCTACTAACAATCTCAATTTTAAAAAATTTACTTTTCATTAATTCATGTTGTTTTACGACTAACCACTTTAATAATAAAATTTATTTAAGATAAACATTTTCTTTAACTTTTAAATTAAGTTAAACATGAATATTTAATTTTTAACTTTAAAAAAATTTCTCTAATTCTTAAATTAAATTAGAAGGGAATATTTAATATTTTTTAAGAGAGTATTATAGGATTGTTAATTCTTAGAGTATATCCAATGATGATGTCAATATTTAGAAAAAATTATATCATATAAGTAAAGTCAATATTGAAATTAATTTTTTCACTTCAATATACAAAGTTTTGGAGGCTATCATATTGATGTGGTAAAAATTTTTATTGATAGTGTTTTGGAAATTGTTAAAGGATGAATGTATTATAAGCTGACTCATTAAAACAAAGAAATAAAAATTTAGGAGAAAAAAGTCAAAAAGATAAATACACAAAAAAGATAAATTGGAGTCAATTTTAAAGTTTGACGGTTTGATTATTTGATATTCATATAATATAATTTGACATTCAATTTATTAAATATTATTTGTCATGATTTTTTTTTAATATTTACATCATTCACGAGGATGGTCTTCCCATAATTCCCATAATTTTGCTTGATAGCAATTAGCAAAGTACCATAGAAAAATATATCTGGATTCATGAGAAGAAGGCTTTAAACTCCAACTGAACCCATTGAACAAGCCCATTATTAAGCCTTCCCAAATCTTGGGCTGAAATTGCAAGAATTATCCATTTTTAAAAATCAGAGCTCAGACATGGTTTTGGCTCTCTCCCGTCCCTTCCCTGTCTGCTCCCTCGCTACCATGACTGGGAGCAGGCTCCACCTTTCTCTACCTCTGTAGATTCTATGTATGACTATTCCTGATTTTGCAGGAGACCCATTTCAACCTTTGTAGAAAAATTGAAGCGACGTTCCGGTCTAGGTAAAAAAATTCTATGCAACATCTTTACTCGTTGAAGCCTCGTCCAGGTTTTTAGCTCCAAAAGTAGATGCTATGCATTCGTTTCTGAGAATCCCATTTGTAATATGTACAAAACTCTCGGTAAGCATCGGCTCATTTACCGAGCGTGCATAGCACAATGCGTAAAGACTGGCCAAATAGACCAAGCTATTCAAGTGTTCGATGAAATGTGTCAATCGGATTGCAGAGTTTTCAGCATTGATTATAATAGATTCATTGGTGTATTGATCTCAAATTCGCGTTTTCACTTGGCTGAGCAGTATTATAATACAATGTTCCCAAAAGGGTTCTCTTTGAGTTCATTTACTTATTCAAGGTTCATTTCTGGACTGTGTAAAGTTAAAAACTTTGATCTCATTGATAGACTTTTAGTTGACATGGACAGAATTGGAACAGTGCCGGATATATGGGCTTATAACATTTATTTGAATCTTTTGTGCAGTGAGAATTTGGGGGGTTTGGCTTTGGAAGTTTTGACAATTATGAGAGAGAAGGGGAGGGAACCTGATGTGGTCAGTTATACTATAGTTGTAAATGGGTTACTTATGGTTAAGCGGTTTGATAGTGCTGTTGAATTGTGGCACGCTATGATCAAGAAAGGTTATGCCATAGACAATAATGCTTGTAGAGCACTTGTTTTGGGGTTGTGTGAAAATGGGAAGGTTGATTTGGCTTATGAACTTACACTGGGGTATTTGAAAGATAAGGTTAAATTCAGTATTGAAATATATAATACACTTATTCATGGGTTTTGTCTAGCTGGTAGGATTGATAAAGCACAAGCAATTAAGACTTTTATGAGGAGAAATGGATGTGAACCGGACATAGTTACTTATAATGTGTTGCTGAACTTTTGTTGCAATGAGCTTATGTTGAATGAGGCAGAGAAGTTACTAGAGTACATGGAGAAGAGTGGGATAGTGCCTGATAGGTTTAGCTACAATCAGCTTCTTAAGGGTCTCTGCAAAGCAAATAGAGTAGATAAGGCTTACAAGTTGTTGGTGAGTAAGATGGAGGCTAAAGGCTTGGTTGATGTTGTGAGTTATAACACTATCATTAAATCCCTCTGCACCAGCCGCAGCATTAGAAGGGCATATGAGCTTCTAGAGGAGATGGAGCAGAATGGAATAATTCCTGATGTTGTAACTTTTACCATCCTAATCGAAGCTTTTCTTAAAGAAGGCAATGCTGCTTCAGCCAAAAAGCTTCTTGATCAGATGTCTAAGATGGGCTTGACACCTGATCGCGTGTTGTTCACTACTATTATTGACCATTTCTGCAAGACTGGTTCTATTGGAATGGCTCAGAGCATCTTCCATGATATGCTGCAACAGGGAATTACCCCCGACGTGGTTTGTTATAATGTTCTTATCAGTGGTTTCTGCAGGGCTTCTAAAGTTGATGGAGCCATGCATTTGTACGGGGAAATGCAAAACAGAGGTTTGCACCCTGATGAGATGACTTTCAAGGTGATAATTGGAGGTCTCATACAGGAAAGTAAGATTTCCTTGGCTTGTGCTGTTTGGGATCAAATGATGGAGAAGGGCTTTGCTCTTGATGGGGATTTATCCACTACTCTGATTAATGCTATGCATTCGAATGAGGAATCCAGTCTGAAGATCAGAAATGGTTTGCATCTCAATCTTTTATCCTTCCCTATGTTTTCTTTGTGCTTTAGTGTCTGTATTAAATATGTGCATTCTAGCGATCCTGAATTTAAAGACCACAGGTGTTTTGATTAATCCTATGTAGATAGTTATTGACACTACAATACTTAAAATAAGAAAATTTTTCTGGAAGCACCAGGTTATGGATTTCTATTTGAAACAGATGGGAGAACAGGAGCTCTAGATGTTATAGAATTTGTCTAGATGTGCAGGAATGATAATGGACTAAATGAATTTGTTTCCTGTTGTTCGATTTTAATAATTTGTAGGAAAATCTACATTTCTTCATCCAATCTGAAACTTCCAATATCGAAATTGTAGGTTGATTTATTTTATAATCTCTGGAAGGAGTTCCAACCCTGTACCAGCTTTTTGATCCTCTGGTCCAAACTGCAGAAAGAACCAGCCAGGTACTTTTTCCATCATCAGTCAGTGAGCAGTATGCTATCTATAGACGCATCAAGTACTTGCTAATGTATATTTTGCAAATGCTAAATTAGTCATCTCAGTGGATATATTGATAACCCAAGTTACTAGAGTTCAGTGGAAAACAAGCCTTAGATACAAGTCTGGGACAGGACAATTGTAGTGCTTACGCTCATAATATTTTAGGAGGTGAGCTTTTTCGACCTCTATTGGAGTTCTAACAGGAAAAGTTAGTCGAGGGTTTACTTCACACTTACTGTTTGAATGAAAATAATTAGGAACAAGCAATCTTGTCAATGCCTGATTTATAGTATTGACAGAAAAATTGTAGGTAAAATGGTGTCTGCAATCAAAGTGACCCTAATACTTGAAATGCTGTTATCACTTCTCTTGCTGCTTCTAGTGAGCTTATGCATTTAATTGTATTAGGAGGCAATTTAGTTTCAAAAGTAGGCTCTCAAAGCATGATTTTCTTTTCCTGACTTTGCTCCTTCATTCACGTTCCACTTTGTAATGTGATGCTTATGTTGTTTATTTACTGGGTAATGGTATATCATGTATTTGTCAAGCAAAGAGATGTCTTATGTGTATATCTTAAACTCCTGCATGTAAAGTTGATCTAATTGATGTGTATTCCCCTCCTGAAACCCATATATGCGCAGACAAATACAGTTTCTAAGGGAAAGTTTTTGATTCATAATTTCTTAGCCTACCTAGGACTTGTATTAACGGCTATTCAACTTGTCAACAGCTTCATGAATATGCACTGGTTGATTTGGAGAAGAATTCATCTCGTGTCCTCTACTGTATTAATGGAGCAAAATTCAGGTTCAATGAAACGTTCTTCCTCTTTCTTTATGACCAAATCCTGTTTTGTTCATAAACAACCATAAACAGAAGAAACTTCGTCATAAAGGTCCGGGATTTCATGAAATTTTGCACTGGAGTAAAATTACTCACTGACATGATCTGGTTAAACTTTGCTTGCAGGTATTATGGCAGTAGTATGATCAGCATATAAAAATTTATCAAGCTGCAAACATTGGCAGTATCATCCTAGTGCAGTGCAGAAACTACAATATGCTACTAAGTTCTGTGCAAAAATCCTGTGAGGATTCACTTGTTGACTACCGAATATGCAAATATCATGATACTAAGGAACTTCGCCTTCTGAGGTATCGATCTTGTTCCAACAGACAATGATAGGATGACGAGAGGTTTTATAATAGATGTTGATGCAGTACTTATCTGTAAATAAACACACACTCGTTGTCTTTGTAAAAGAACATCTCATCATTTTAAACTTTTTTTTCTTTTTCTCATGAAAAAGCTTAATTGTAATCTCGTTGTCAACTAAAATCAGGAATAAAACAAAGATAGGGGGGGGGGAGGATGAAATAGACTTCCCCGCTTTATCATCTTGTTTCATATTTTTCTTAATTTATTGTTCAAAGATTTTTGCAAAATAGCGTTACAAAATGTTAGTTAATCTTTCTTCAAATAAAGAAAAAAAATGTTAGTTAATCGTATATGAATGCTAAACCTTGATTTTTAAAACACTTATCATCTCTAAAACTTCTATTCAATTTAAATTCTAAATACTCTTCACACGTGAGTCTCACACATTTTTTCATAAATGCTTTTTAATTAAAATAACATCTTTAAATAATATAGGTAAAAGAGGTACAAGGATATAGCCAACTATAAATATGAAAAATAGCCCAAGAAACCGTATTATGAGCAACTTTATGACAATGTCTAGGAACATTTCAAATATTTATATTTGTTCCAATTAGAAAGTGAGTGATTTGGTTGCGAACTTATCAAAAAAAAAAAAAAAAAGTTAGAGATGAGATGGGGGAATAATTTGACCTGATATATTAGAATAATTTAAATCATAATACTTGTAAGAAGGGTATATAGTAAAATGGATCATAAAGGTCAACAATTTACCAAAAAAAAAAAAAGATTATGAAGGCAACAAAGTAAATTGAAAAAAAGAATAATATGACCTGACAAACCACGGTTGAAAAGAATCGGAAATAGCATCCTTTTTTTTTTGGCTAAGTAATCAGATATAGCATCCAATATTATTGTAATGAAATGAGTTGATTATTCAACGGTCTAGATCTGATCTTACGTTAGATTAAATATGGGACGGCTGGAGCCCCACCAGCACTGTTACACCTCAATCTCAAAGCAATTAGATCCTTAACCAGGGTTAGGGTTTCAAACCCACCTTCCCTGCTCAGGTGGAGGAAATTGATCTGTGGATATGCAGTATATCTCTGATCAAACGTATTCTCAGACGGATCGTCGACCCAATAAGCGTCCCAGATTAGCTTGGGACATTTCTAACACTCCAAAGGTGAGTCCTTTTTCAGTTTTTATTTATTTATGGTGGGTGGGTGGGGGGTGAATTTCCTCCTAAGAGGCACAGGAATTTAGGTTAAGGAATTTTATTTTTATTTTTATTTTTAACATGTTTTCTGGAAAGTTCTCAGCTTTGACTATTTGTTTGATATGTGAATGATTTTGTACATTAATATTGGTAATGGATAGGTTGTTATAATGTGAATATCATTCAATGTGCTTTCTGTTGTTGGAATTAAAGAAAATGTTGGATATGTATTTGTGTCTTATGGAATTCAAACAATACTAAATCATTAAAGAGATAAAAATAATAATAATTTTTTCATACCTTCTTATTGACAAGTTTTTCCTTGTTAAGATAATTTCCCTGTGATTTTGTTTGTAAGAAAGTTAAGTTGATTTTTTATCTGAGCAAAGATTTTCCGCTTTTAGTTGTGATGAATATAACTTAGCTTGCTGTTTTGAGGGGATGAATTGAATTTTGTTTTAAATTTTTAATTGTAACTATTTATTTTTTTTTTGAGTAACATTAAGCTCACCGCCTTGTTGTATTTAAAGAACTTTGATGATTTTATGCATATGATAATTACAGGTTTGGTAATATCTTCAAATGATAATGAGAAGAAAAAAAAAATTCATTTGAATAGAAAATGTTTGCTCTAATTGAGGGGAAGCTTTTTGTTTATATTTCTTCTGTGGAAGATGAATGAATGGCTGTGTGTATGCCCAGTCAGGAATATATTATGGGCAAGAGATTGGCAATTTTTCAAGCTTTGGGCATCCAAGATTACCCACAGACCATGATAATCTATATGTAAAGGGACTGCCTCAAAGAGGATCTCCCCCATGGCGAGATGATGACAAAGATGGACATTACATGTTTGAGCTTGGAGAGAATTTAACTACTCGCTGTAATTACTGTTTGTTTTCTTTTTCACATTTAGGCATATTTACTTTTCCATCTTATGATTTGTTTCTGCATGTTTGGCTCTTTATCTTATGCCTCTTGTGGATTATGCAACTATTTGGGGCAAAAAAGAAACTGTAAGAAATGTGATGGAGCATTGTCTTCCATTTTTTTCTTCTTTCCCTGCTTGTTTGTCATGGAAAATAAAAAGTATTGAGAACTGGAATGGGAATTAAAATGAAACTGCATCCAGCTGAAAATGTATTTCTCCCAAGAATTGTGAATAATTGGAAATTGGTAAAAATAATGTCTTCTGATTTTATTTATCATTTCACTTCACTAGGTACATTAATAAACCATATTGTTAGGTATTACACTATTAACATGTTATTTTTTACTCAAGGATAGTGAGGAACCTTATTCTCCTATTAGAGCATGCACTGTGCAAAATTGATGCTTACCATTCAAGACTTACTGATTGAGTTTATTTGAGTATTTAGCTCCTTGAGGCCTTATTCTGTAATTTGTTTTCTTGGCAGATAAGATTCTGAGGAAGATTGGAGAAGGTAAATCTTGAGACTGTCAATTTTATCTAATAGCCTCTGAATAAAATACTTCACATAATTTCCCCTCCAATTTACCCTCTTTGAACTGTGTTAGGTACCTTTGGTCAAGTTTTGGAATGTTGGGATAGGGAATCAAAAATGTTGGTCGCAATTAAAATTGTCCGAAGCATCAAGAAGTATCGTGATGCTGCAATGGTAGAGATTGATGTGCTCCAGTTGCTTGGAAGATATGACATAACTGGTAGCCGGTAAGTGTAATTTCTTCATTATTACCTGCTAAATTTCTTTCGGGTTGCTTTTGTTCACATAAAGGTGATCTTTGTGTGGGTGGTTAAGTGAGTTTATTCCTTGCAGTTGTGTCCAATTACGGAACTGGTTTGACTATCGTAATCATATTTGTTTAGTAAGTATTGCTGATTAAGAGTAACACAATTTCCCAACTTTATCAATTTTTTGGGGGGTTATGGCTTGTGAACATATTTAAATGGTCTTAACAGGTGTTTGAGAAGCTTGGACCCAGTTTATTCGATTTCCTACGCAAAAACAATTATCGCTCATTTCCAGTTGATCTAGTTCGTGAGATTGGCAGACAACTATTGGAATGTGTAGCATGTGTGTAGTATACTTCTGCAGTTTCTCTTAATCATTATCAAAACCTGATGCCTTGCTTTCTAGTAGGAGATATTGAAATTCTTTGCCTTATAGCTCTTAAAACTTTCTAGCATTCCCATTGTTGATTTCTCCATCATCTTTGTATTTCTTATTGTTTAAGCTCTCATTCTCATCTCACTTCTTTTTTATGCTAAGTGCCATTGGTTTTACAGGTTGAAACAATTCTTTGAGTTTATGGATTGTTTATGATATTTTTTCTGCAGTTTTGCATGATATGCGTCTCATCCACACTGACCTGAAGCCAGAGAACATACTTTTTGTTTCTCCTGACTACATAAAAGTACCTGATTACAAGGTATATTGCAGCACTTCATTCTAGGATAGTTTTTATTTTTCTGAAGGGCACACTGAATTTTTCATATTCAAGTATGCATTTGCGATCTTTTATGTTTCTCAGATTTCAGTTTTCTATTTCTTCCTATATCATCTGCTCTCTCATTTAGAGTTCAGTATCTGCAGGTTTCACCATGGTCAACCAGAGATGGATCTGTATCTGTATATAAGAGGTTGCCCAAGTCTAGTGCTATTAAGGTCATTGACTTTGGTAGCACAGCATATGAACGTCAAGATCATAACTATATTGTCTCTACTAGACATTATCGTGCGCCTGAGGTTATTCTTGGTAATGTAGATTCCCTTTTGCCTCAATTGCTATGCCTATTGTAGTTGCATGGGCTCTGCATATTCTATGATGTCACTAAGTAAAAGGATTGTCTGTTATCTTTCAGGACTAGGATGGAGTTACCCTTGTGATATATGGAGTGTTGGTTGTATCTTGGTTGAACTATGCTCGGTATCTTCAATTACTTGAGTAGTACTTAGATCTGCTGGTCAAATAGTTGAAAGTTGACTTAGGAAAGCTTATAGAGGAAAAGTATTATCACATCATTTTGTGGTGGTGTCACAGGGTGAGGCCTTGTTTCAAACACATGAAAATTTGGAGCACCTAGCCATGATGGAGAGGGTATTGGGTCCTCTGCCACAGAACATGTTGAAAAGAGCAGAGTGAGTGCTGAAGTTACATGTTCAGAAATCTTGTATTGTTGTTGTGACTTGCTAACTCCATATTAAAGTTTACATTCAACTTCTGTAGCCGACATGCTGAGAAATACATTAGACGGGGTAGATTGGACTGGCCTGAAGGTGCAACATCCAGAGAAAGCATTAAGGCTGTTATGAAGCTTCCACGTCTTCAGGTGAGTTTACATATGCCATAGACAAATTTTTAATGAGACTCCTTTTGATTGAACATTTTCTTTTTGTACCTTCTGGTTATTGCAGAATTTGGTGATGCAGCATGTCGATCATTCAGCTGGAGATCTAATTGACCTCTTGCAAGGACTCCTAAGGTATGACCCTTCAACAAGAATCAGTGCTTGCGATGCCCTGCGACATCCCTTCTTTACTAGAGACCTATACAGGAGGTCTTAAGAGGAGATTGGTGATCATCTAAATTGTAAGGATAGCCTTCAGACATCAGTTCTTTTGGCATAACATGCATGCCATGATCAGTGAGTTTGCTGTCAGAATCTTTGAGAATGTAAATAAGCCAGTGAGGAAGAACTCTCATACTTCCAAGTTTGTCATGAAACCCCCTATTGTATAAGTTGTAGTTTTTGTATAAGCTTTTCTCTGTTAATAAATATTGTCAAAAAGAAAAAAGGGAGTAACGTAGAACCTTTCTGTAGCATATAGGGTAAGTTAAAACAATATTTGAATTTCTGTTTCATTCTCTCCCCATTTCAGTCCAACATTTGTGCTTATTGACTTCAATGTTATGGTATTATCAAATAACAACTAGCTTTTGAGGTGTTAATTTTTTATCATGTGGAAGGACATATAATATCAGAAATTCTGAGTTTTATAGTTTACAAGCGAATCTCCAAGTAGCTGATTTACTAAATCGATGCTTATATATAGGGGGAAACAATTATTCCTGGCTCAAAAAATTAGCCTTGCAGATAGACTAGGCCTTACTAGGAAAAGAGATCCTTATGCAGGGTTGCTCCAGGAAGTTCTTTTTTTATCCTTTGATTCATTCTAACGTTTCGTTGTGCACTTTTTGGCTATCATGACCCCTGTGGGAGGACCAGTCACAGTGATGGTGCAGTGAGTATACAACCAATACGAATAACGTAAGAAACCCAAGTTAGATCTTGCCCTGATTACACCTTTGACATCGAACATCACTCTTCCATTGTCCATTTGCCTCTTGAGCTCTTGGCTATGGTGTAAGGTCAGTGGAACCTGGCTAGTGATCATATGAATATCCACAAATCTTGAATGTCTCTTCATTGCAGTGAAAGGCTTCAGATATCTCCTAGCTAAAAGTGCCCGACCTTGGTAGAGGTCTAATACCACGTAACTGAAGTCGACATTCACCTTCTTGTTTGGATTTGTGAAGTTTCCAAGAATTGTGAAGTCGGCATTTAGATTACCCATGTCAAGGTAGGCTGCATTGAGTGTGGCACTTGAAATGTCGAACTTTGGGAGCCGAGGACGATAGACTATGTATATTATCAGGATTGCTAGGCCTCCCACTATGACTATGATCCAGAAGAGTGTACAAAGTGCAGCAATTAGCCAAGCTAGAGGCCTGGTTTTTCTCGTTCCTGTCACTCTCACAGAAGAGTGACGATGGCGAGGGTGACTTTGTTGGCCAGAATGTTGTTTTCCTCGTTGCTGGTTTGGTTGTTGCTGCCGTGGTTCCTGTGGCTGGACATGGTCACTGGAATGAAGGGTTCCTGGATGTGGCTGCAATCGGCTGTCTTGATCAGTAGGATGCTTAGGTCCTGGATGCAATTGTGCTTCTGGCGATGGCTGGTAACGGTGCTTATCTTTATTTGGCAAATGGGATTGAGGTTGTTGATGAGGCTGAGTCGTGGCAAATGTTGGTTGTAGATCAAGTGGTGGTCGTTTGTTTACCGATCCATGGGGTGAAGCAGTCTTTTTTGACCTTCGACTTGAACTTGGTGGTGACACAGGCGGAGAGAGTGGTGTAACAAAATAAGGATTGTTGTCTCGTTGATGTTTCATGGTGCTTGTGGGGACTAAAGTTGGGAGAAGAAAAGAGGGTTTTAACTGTCAAAATTTCATGCTATGATCCTTAGGGAGGTTTGGATTTATCAATGGAGAAGGTTGTTGAAGAGGTAAGACTGATAAAAAGGCAAAGAATCAAACATTTGTTAAGCATGGAAGGCAAGTAACTGCATTGATGCTTGCTTCCACAACGTTGTGTTACATTCTTAGTAGTACTTCCAATATCCAAAGGTATAGAGCCATATATATATACCAACAGGCACAAGGGCGGCATAGTCCAACATCTACTCACTCATTGGAGCTTACTCAATAACAATATAAACAATAATTTTAAAAAGTAATAAACATAAAAGTTCTAAGGTTTGTGAGTGTGTAAATTTAAAAGAATTTTTGTGGGAACTTTAAGTGCAAAATTTTTATAATTTTACAATTTTATTAAAAATTCATTCTTAATTTTTTTTCTTCCAATGGGGTCTTGAGTTCCCCCTGTTCCTCATGTCTCCGCCCCTGATTAGGCATAACTACTTACCCAAATTGTATAATTCATTTTTTACTAGAATAATTTTAAAAATATAAACATTTTATGGGATTTGAGAACTATTTGTTGATTTTTTTATTCTTCTATAGGTAATTTTTAATTTTTTTTATGTGTTCGACCATTTTTTTAATAGAAAAATAGAAAAGTTCATTAATGATTCAAATAAGCTTAAAGAACTGAAGTTATTGCAAATGAGAAATCCGAGAATGGATAGACCTATGTTGACAAGATAATGAGTAAATCTATTGCCCTTCTTACATAGAAAGAAGGCTCTAGACAAAAGAAAAATACAACAATGTTCTAGATTTACTGATTTACATCTAAAACTTTACACTTAAACTTTTTATAAATTCAGTTTTTGTGCTAGAATTTTTTTTGGTCCAAATTTAGCACTTAAACTTTTTAAAAATTCACATTTTGAATTTCGATTTAAAATTTTGCTATGTTATAATTTTCATCAATTATTGAATTTTTTTCTCTAAATTTAGTACTCAAATTTTTAAAAGTTTAAATTGTGTCTAAAATTCTTTATATTATCATTTTCTTCCCTTTAGGTGAAATTTAGGTGACTTTTTAAAATTTTTTTTGTCATTATATAAACTTATAAAAATTTCAAGAAAAGAAAACAACAAATTTTATAAATGTAAATAAATAATAAAGATAAAAATTTTACATAAATAAAAATATATCAATGACTCTTATTTACTGATTTGAGTTTATCTTTATTAAAAAAATGGTAAATTTTTATTAATTTTAACAATTTTGAGTCGATAGTATTATTTTCAAGTGTTACTAAAAATAAGTTAGTAAGTTACTATTTTTTAGTTCAAAATTTCACAAATCGTTAGTTTTATAAAAATGATAATATAGAAGATAAAAATGAAAAAGTTAAACTTTTAAAAAGATTGAGGGATAGGCTTAAACAAAAAAATTTCAATAATGGATATAAATTAAAGGTATAAAATGAGCCAAGTTACTATGTCAAAACTCAATCAATCGAGATCGAGACTAGTTTACGACCTAATGTAAATCACAAAATTTTAGACAAGAATGTAAAAGTCAAATTTTTAAAAAATTTAAATACTAAATTTGGACGAAATAAATTTTGAACGTAAAAACTAAATTTACAAAAAGTTCGAGTGTTTCCTATACATTTTACCATAAATTATAAAACTAAATTTCTCAAATCCTCTTTACTATTTATTTTTAATATTATATTTATTTATTTCTAATATCTCCTATCTCTTTTTTATATATATTTTCAAAATAAAACGTTATTTTCTTTTCATCTTTTTCTTATTCTTGACACAAATTTTATTCTCTTCCTTATTTTCGAAAGGAAAAACAAAAGATATCTTAAGAAATAAAAAATTCCCTTGGTCTATCTAATAATTTCCCAACTAATGTTTTGAGATGGGCATCTATCTACCTTTCAATACTCCAACCTCTATGCAATTCGAATTGGATATATAAGATGATCCATGATTTGAAAATAGTTGATGCTATAGACTGGGTGGGTTATGTGAAGATCCATAGTTGTGGGGAACAAAATGCAATTAATATTAAACAACTTACAAGAACCAGATAGCTCTTTCAAAAGATGATATATGGTCATTAACCACTGAAGGAACAAATTTACTTTATCTCAAACCTTTTCGATACCGTGTGAAGTGAGAGAGATGTCTTGACTTGACTTTGCCAGATTGAAACAATCCCTGATGAATCATACCTACAACTATATTCTATCACTGTCTATGAACTGAGATTTTGGAAGATTATAATAAATACACAGGGAGGGAAGGAGGGAGGAAGAGAGAAGGGAACGGAATCAGAGTAAAGGTTCAGAAAGTTCCATTTCGTTGGTACCCTCTTGTTGTGTCACAGGTCTCTGGACGCCTACAAAATCTAAGCCAAGCCATTGCCAAGGCCAGCATATATATCTAGGCCTTGATAGACCGGATCCTGAGGTTTCTTTAGTTTCCGACTCTTCAATCTGACGAGTGAGTTCTTCCACTCTCTCCCTTAGCCTTGTTGCCCTTAGATCAGCTAATCTCAACGATTTCTCTGCTGCATCTCTTGCAGCCATGGCAGCAGCTGCTGTTTCTTCTTTGAATTTGAGCTTTTTCTCAGACTCAATCACAGCATGTTTGGATTCTTCAAGTTCCTGACGAACAGCTGACAACTGCAAGAATTGTCAAAGTACATAACCAAGTTTATTTCTCCCAATCATTCCCGGTAATCTAATACCAGCAAATGATACATGTAAAATCACATTAACTTGAGTAACGCCACATTCAGATTCAGATTTAACATCAGCAATCTCAACTTGATTGTTAGAGATCCCAGATACATATTTATTTTGGTTGTTATCATAGTTAGGAAACAGCTATCAATTGGAAAATGTATTCATTGCCACTAGGGGATTTAGGATTCAGTCCTCAATACAGAAATCTAGATGGCATAAAATGAGGTTCTACTGACGTTTATATCAGTACCTAATCTTCATTAAGCCATGATGAGGATAAACAGTATCAAATGCATCACAAGCCAAACATTCTACCCGAATGGATTGCACCATATCATCATGTTCTCAATTATAAAAAAGTAACTCTTGAAACCACATATATGGAATACCTAATATGAAACTACATGGTGGTATTCTATGGATGAAAGATATCTATCATAACCCATATATAGTGAAGTTTCTAATCCAAGTTAAGCTCTCTTTCATTCACATGGTTGAACTCTGTGGAAGTGACCTTGCGACAAGTAGAGTATCAACTTGCATAAAAAGCAACTTAAGGGAAACTAGAATGAATAAAAAGGCATGACAACAGCTATCAGTAACTCAAGCGAGCATGTCTTAGCTTAAATTTTTTCGCAATGAACTAGATAATAATAGGCTTCTTTTCTACGCAAATAAACAACATATAAAGGAAAAACACAAAAACTCTTGAATTTGCATATAGGATTCTGAAAGCATTTTTATCTATCTTGGTCACACACTAGCTAGCAAACTCAGCCTACTTATATTACAGACATATAAGTTTGTGATGAGTTAAGGCACAAAAGGCAAGGAAAAGTTTGATAACAATTCAAGACCACTTATTGGGTTCTTATGCTGACAATTAGTTTCATAATCAGCATCGAATCTCTGATAGCTGGAAAGATATCCCACTGTTACGTGAAAAATCTGATCTTAGAAACATCTTCAGCTATCTATGTTGGTGCCTCCTTAGGAATGATGGGAGAATCAGAGTTTGAAGGATTTGAATAAGGAAAGAGTACAAACTTGAAAAACATGAGATTTTCCTTTTTATCCACAAGGGAAATGTGAATACTGTTCAAGTACTTGGAGTGTTCAAGGTCATTAGCGATGTGCATAATCTATGCAGAAATTCAGATTAACATCATGGATTATTTCCTGACAGGAATTTCCTTTAGGACAAATGTATACACATACAGATATTCAGAGCAAGCTAAAAACAGCATGCTTGAAGATAGGCCATGCACCCTAGTGGCTCGGTATTGATTAGTAGAAATGGTTGGAGAAGGAAGATGACAATTCCAAACTACCATTCACCAACAATTATCAACCTTAGTAACACACTTCTTTTGTGTATCTTAACCATTAACTTAATGACCTCAACTGCCAAAATTAATAGATACAGAAGCCATGAAGTTCAGATTGATGAGAGAATTTTTTTTTCAAATGATGAAAGAGCCATAGAGCAAAGGGCTAATAAGGCACGAAAAAACTAAGATACAATATTTCTAGCAGAAACCATGAAACACTTCATGAGAATTGAACTTCACAATATCCACCCTTATCTTTCATATGCAGTATACTGAGATTGAAACAATAATGTGATACCAAATTGAGATCGAATGACAGAGTTGTGAAAAATAGGGTATGTAAACTTTATGCACAGTAAACATTCAAAAGTTCAATCATAAAAGAGACCTCAAACAGCTTCAGGATCCAATATTTAAGCATACCTGTGCCATGTACTCTTGTTCAACAGCTTTTCCTGCATCAGCTTCTTGCTGTGCAGCAACCTTCCACCTCATAATTTCTTCTTCCGCAGCAGCAATATCAAGCATAAGCCCTTCAACCTAGATTCAGTAGGTAATATTAAATTTGAAAATTTTTGGATATAGTCAGGAAGACCAGAAAATATCTATTAATCCCATGTTGTCTAATATTCTAATCAACGCAAAACATATAGGACAAGTAATATGAACTTGTGAAACAGTGAATGACATGATTAAAAGAAAGAATAGTAGGCCTACATTTTCATTTGCTACTCTTTCCTTCGCCTCCAATTCATCAACACATTGTTTCCAGTGGTTAAGCTCCTTGGTTTGGGCCTCTACTTGCTCCTTCAGTATACTTGCCTCTGCCCTTGATTCAGGAAAGCATTATATCAATTACAGAACAGAGAATTAAGAGGGCATACAGGGAGAAGAGGGGGAGAGGAGGGGGGGGGGGGGGGAGGAGATAAAGATTAGACAATGTTCCAAAACGAGAGAGAGAGAGAGAGAGAGAGTATAACATTAACAAGCTAATGTCACGTAGTTTTTGAACATGCCGGAGACTGATGTTTTCATCATGTAGAAAGAATCTTGATTGCATGCAGTACAAACTAAAACATACATATGAGTGAGATCTAAAGGTACACAGTGTATGAATATACAGAGGATCCAATGCTCTTATCATGCACAAAGAATTTTGTTTGTGTGGAATACAAGAGAAAAGAAAATAAAGATATTTGCATTATCAAATTTCTTCTTGAATTTTAATACTGTAAACAATTATGTATTCCAACATAATATAGTCAAGAATTTCTCAGGTCCAATGAACCTCCCTCATGTTTCTTCCTCATTCTAAACCATGATATTAGCAACATTTATAAACCCAATTATAGCAAAGGCACAATATGATATCAAGGTACCTTAATTCCTCCACAGAATGCTTTAACTCAATAATCTCAATCTGAGACTGTTTAATTATGTTTTCCAGCGCACCTGCCTGCACAACAAGCCTTAATAAGTAAATTAAAAAGACCATTGAAATGTCACCATAGATCATACTTTCATATTCACAACAATTATAGTCACATACCAAAGCATATACTTCATCTTCCTCTCCTCCCAATGAGGACAGTCCATCAACAGATGCTGGAATCTTACGCTCCCCAATATGGTTGTTGAACTTGTAATCTATTCCAGCGGCTTTTAACCCATTTTCTGCAACTTTAAACAATTCATTTGTTTTGGAAGAGAAGATCTACAGAAGCCCTCTTTGACAAAGCACTTCTCAACAATGATCCAACTTGTTCTTTTTCTTTGACTAATTGAGAGATAGTTTCATTTTGACTTTTAACTTCACGATTTCTATCCTCTATCCAATCCCTGGTTTTCTCAACAGCAATTTTACTTAGTTCATTTATAGCTTCCATTCCTGCCAAAGATGCCCTGATATTCTCCTCCATATCTGTTTCTTTTGCAAGAAACAAAGATTCTGACAACTCTGCAGATTTACTGGCATCAACCATCTTTATAACACTTGAAATTTGTTCATGTAATTTACTGACATAATTTAACTGCTCAATCAATAATGGCCTCTGTGATTCCATCTTATCCTCATAGCTTCTCAACTTATCTTCATGTTCGCTGACCAGGTTTCTCAACCTCAATTCTTCTTTCTCCATGTCACTTTGCTTCTGGCTCCATTCTCTTTCCAATATAACAAATTTCTCGTTCTTCTCAGCTAATGTACTTTCCAAATTCTCAATATCAGAACTTTTCCTTGAAACCTCCTCTCTCAATCTGCCTATCGTTGCTTCAAGCTGAGAAACCTCAATTGCAATTTCATAGTTCCTCTGCTCCATCTGTTCCCGAGTTTCATTCCTAGACTTTGCTGTCAGTTCAATCTGTCTCAAAAGTTCTTCTACAATCTCATTAGTCCTCTTAATTACACCATATGCCACTGCTGGCAATCCAGAGTACTTCTGTGACCTCGGCAGGCCCCCAGCCATAAAGTTCTTTAAATTACTCACTTTCCCGGATATCTTCTCAATCCCAGACACTAGCATCGAAGCTGCAGTCTCAATTTCTGACCTTGATGAATCCATTGCTTTAGTACTTCCTCTAATTGCTTTGAAAACTCATCTCTCTCCTTCAATACCTCATCTTTCACCTTGCTAACTTGGGTCAATTCCGCGGATACTTTCTCAATTGTCCCCAAAGCTTCTTCTTTCTCCCGCAAAGCTTCATCTCTCTGTCTCGAGCTCTCGTCGCGCTTTTTAATAGCTTCATGAGTCAAAACCTTGAGCCGGTTGAAGGAAACTTGCAATTCCGACTTAGAATTCTCCGCCACCTCCCTCGCTTGCCTCTCCCGATCAAGCTCCGCCAAAATTTCCTTAAATTTCTCTACAGACAAATCCTCCGGTACCGGCGACTTTATATTAATTGCCACCGGATCATCCTCCTCCACATCGCTCAATGTTATATCATTTTCCTCATCGCCCGAGCCCGCCATTGTATACACACACCGGCAGACACAGAAAATCAACTCAGAATCAAAGTCAAAATCAATACAATTCTGCTCTTACCGATCGCTATTGTATATTATTAATCGCAAATAAAAGTCTACCTAAAAAAAAAATTTAATGAATTCAAGCTCCGATCGTTTTCCGTGCGGAGACAAACCCCAGGATTTCTCTTTAAAATTTTTGTGGAATTGTTGTAATTTCACTGGGATAGACGGTGACGCAGGGGATCCAAGCTCTAGAAGTCGAAGCGCGAAGAGAATCTGGGTTGGGAAGAAAGAAAGGGTTCTATTCTACCAACCAGTCTCCGGGTTTTTTCTTATTTTGGGGGATTGAAAGTGTATATAATTAAGGGACGTTGTGATGATGACACGTGGAATGACATTTTTGGATAGTGATTTTGGAGTGACTACGTTTTCTCGGTGGCGGGGAAGTCACGGTGACGGAGACAGACTAACAGTACGACTGACGGTCGTGGAAGCTTCCCGCCTTGGCCGTTGGTTAAATTTGGATTAGATTTTGGAAATTGTTTTTCCTTTTGTTTTAGTAAAAAAAATTATGTTGGGATAAATCGTTTTATTGAAAATTGAAAATTTGATATGATATGTTTTAAGTGTCACTTTATTTTTTAGATTTAAAATATACAAATTGTTTGTAATTGTGATTTTGGTTTAAAAAGTAAGGGAAAAATATATTATGTAATGTGCCGTGTGTGCGATTAGAAGAATATTTAAAGATAAGATATAGTTCAGAACGAGGCTCCTCTGATTGCCTTCGCTCATCTACCAGATCAGATGCCGGAAACAATTGATGGTTCAGATTGAAAATAAATTTATTGTTTAATTTAAATGGTCGTTTTAGTGGAAAATTAGCAAATTTAAAATTTATACTATTTTACTTTTTAAAATTTGATAATACATTTTATATTTTAAATTTTACAATATCAGTACTTTTATACTTTTTTAACTTTGATAACATATCTTTTATTTTTACAGTATCAATATTTTTTTATTTTTTCATATTTAATAAGTCTGACTATTTTTATTTGCTAACATTATGTCAAATCGATAACTCATATTTTATGAGGTATATATATCATTTTCATGAACAAATGAAGAATAAAAAGTGAAAGGAAGGAGGAGAAACGGGGAAAAATGGATGAAATTAACAATGATCATATATCTGCAATAAATTTCAATGTGAAGAAGAAAAAGATGAAGGAAGGAGGATAAAAGGAAAAAAAAAGTGAGTTGAATTAACAAATGATCATTTTTTCTCATAAAAATAATATATATACTATTATAAAAATGTAAACTATGGATTTGGCATATTGTTTGCAAATAAAAATGGTCAAATTGATCAAACATGAAGAAATAAAAAAGTACTGATACTGTAAAATTTAAAATAGAAAATATGTTACTAAAGTTAAAAAAATATAAAAATACTGATACTATAAAATTTAAAATATAAAATATATTAAAAAGTAAAATAATAAATATCCCGAATTTACTAATTTTTCCTTGTTTTAGTGCATTCAAACATTTATTAATTTGTATGAATGTATTTATTACTTGTGTGTAATATACTAAGAACCTTAAGTCTTACGGTCTTTAATTTTGTCTCTATGAAATAGTAAAAAATATTATATAAAATTTCAAATAAGATATAATATTTTTAGAGATTTGCATTTAAACTATATTTATGTTGATAAGGTCCTTTCACAAAAAAAAAAGAAAAAAAAAGTTGATAAGGTAAAATAATCTATTTTGAAATACAGAATATAAAAATTTTGTATTTCTATGTCCAAAATCAATTGGACTGGTTATTAGTATCAAACGTATTATGATAAAAAGTAGTAGTAAAAATACTACTTATATATCAAATTTGTTCTCAAAGTACATAACTTTCTTTGATTTTTCGTTGAAAAGTTGTATTTTTTGTTGTTTTATCAAAATAATCAAAATTGGAGAGAACAAAACTTTGGGAAAAAAGTATTTGATTTTTTTATTATTAAAAGAATCAAAGTGAATGTTAGATACTAATGAGAATTCAATATAATATTAATATTTTTGAAAAATTAAGTCATTAATGTGAAAATTTTGAAAAATAATTATAAAATGTTTCCCATATTTAGAAATAGGTCAGACAGGGAGACGAATTTAAAAGAAATCGGACAAATTGAGTAATATATATCTTTTTAATATTAGCTTTATTTCACTCTATTTCTTTTATCTTAAGCTCGCTCGTGTTCAACTTTTGCTTGTATTGTCATAATGAAAAAGCTTTGAGATAGACATTTTTTGAGTAATAGTTAATTTTTTTTATAAATAGTAATAGTTAAATTCAACAGTTGTAAATTAGACTAAACCCAAATCTGTTTGACCAAAAGTAGAAATATAGAGTGTTTTAAGAGAAAAAAAAGGTGCATATGTAACTACTAAATTTTCTAAGTAATTTGAAATTTTTTTAATTATTAATTCTTAATTAGTGTTCAAATTGACTTATAATAATAACATGACTCCTATTTCATTATCCTTTTTTTTTTATTTTTTCATTTTTATCAAACTTATCACGTTTTGAAATATTTTTATTTCAAGCCTCAAGATATCAATAATTAATCTTTAGCAACTTGATTTTGAAGTATTTCTATTAGACTCTTAGGATATAAAAAACTATTCTTTTACCAACTCGTTCTTGTTGTAGAGAAGTGAAAGTGGATTTGGAAAAGAAGAAAGAGATGAAGAAGAACAAAGGAAAAAAAGAAAGGAACAAAAAAGAAAAAGAAAAAGATTTGTTGGTAATGTTTACAAATAAGTAGAAGAATTATAGAAGATGGAAATCCTAGAAGAAGAAGAATAGCAAAGAATGACTAATTGCCGAAGGATAAGAATTGTGGAGGAGGAGAAGAACAAAGGAAAAGAATATTCCTAGAAAATTGTTTTTTAAATAAACAAATCTTTTATTAACTAAGATGCCTCCAAAATAGAATTCAATTAGCCTTAAAATCAATGAAAAAACTACTATGGTAAAATCTAAAATGAAAAAAAAGTGAATGGACATTTTTACCTATATCATATACATATTAGCAAAAAAAAATTAAGAGTGAATTTAATCAAATACAAAAATATCACCTCCCACTTACTAGTTAAGATGATAATTAGACAGTCATTAGCAAGAAGCTTGTTAACAATGTTCTTTTTTTTTTTATACAAAAATACTTTCTTTATTTAAAATTGACCTTTTACATTTATTTTAGGATATTTAAGATTGAACATTAACTTTTCTAATACAAATATATTTTCTCCATAAAAATACGGTAAATAGCTTTTCTATTTTTTTTTAAAAAACTATTTCTACTAAAACACATAATGCAACAATTTATCCACTTTCCTTAATTTTTGAACGTACTTAATTAAGAGTTAATATTCCG
Source organism: Apocynum venetum (assembly GCA_019593545.1). Taxonomy (NCBI): domain Eukaryota; kingdom Viridiplantae; phylum Streptophyta; class Magnoliopsida; order Gentianales; family Apocynaceae; genus Apocynum; species Apocynum venetum. Next base: position 7,309,933 of record SRSM01000132.1, read on the forward strand.
TTCTAGTGAATATATGACGCGGAGATATTTACACATAGACACATTATTAGAGATTAATCATAACTAAACTAAATCTTTAGATCCATTTTAACAGAAAAAATTATCTTTAGTCGACAAAGCCTTGAAGGATAACGTTTGACAAAGTTATAAATTAATGGAATTAAAAATATTTTTATTTGTTTATTATTTATTATTTATACTCGACCAAAGAAATTAGGTCTATATATAGAAGTAAAATGCAAAGACATGGAATTCAAGTACTTTTCCCTAGCTGTGTTTCTTTTTCAGTGTTCTTGATAAAGAACCGTTTCTGCTGTTGATGCAGCACCATTATTTTTCAGTTCTTGACCAGAACTAAAATGGCTTTTCATAGCCAAGGGATTATTGTTCTTGTTGCTTTCTCAGTTTTATTGAGCCTATTTCCAGCCTCTGCCGAGAACCCTTGTGAATTTCCGGCTGTTTTCAACTTTGGAGACTCTAATTCCGACACCGGTGGTCTGTCTGCGGCATTTGGCCAAGCTGGTTCACCCCATGGGGAGACATTTTTCCATCATCCTGCTGGACGATACTCTGATGGCCGTTTAATTATTGATTTTATAGGTAAGATTAATACTCCTGATCAAATTTGCTCATGAATTCATGCAATGGACATCTTTCAAAGTATATAGTTCATGCATGGTCTTGCAAAAATCACATCTTTGAAGTTTTAACAAGTTTTGATTAGATTTATCATTTACCCTGTTTTCCTTCAGAAGTCAAATATGCATATTATTTTATTGATTTGTAGATGCCAAGCTCTAATAATTGAAAAATACTGTGCATAGGTTCTACCTTGATGTAGTCATGACTTCTTGGTACAAACACTTTTTGTAATGTTAGCATGCCATTAAAGGAAGCAGCAAAAACTGATCAAATGGCGAAGAGCATTATTTTGTTTTAGTCTGCTTTTCAATGTATTGCAGATAAAAATGTATAAAATATAGGAGGATAGACTTAAATAATATTATTAATTTAAAATATTTATTTTAATCTAATAATTTTTTATTTTTTTACATTAGAGGAGAAAGTACCGAATCCGATACCTTAAAGTTTGGAACCAGAATATTTACCCCTTAATCTATACTCCATTGATTAATATATGCATCCATTTAGTATAACCAAGTTTGCTAGGTGAACGGTTAGAGTGTGATATATATAATTATTTAAATACGGATAGAGATGAGTGTCATATTATCGAGGCTTTCTTGTTTGGTTGTGGGATATCAATTTCAACAGCTCGGGCAGAACCCACCGACGCTAATCATGTCCGTTTGTGATAAAATTCTGCCATAGGTTTTTATGTCAGCCAGCCACTTTACAACCAATACAACTTCACTTTTGCCCTTTTCTTTTCTTTTAGAGTGTCCTTTTTATCTCTCTTTATCAGTTTTTTTTTTTTCAATTCCTTTTTCTTTGCTGTGTAAATGGTGGCCAAGTAAAACAATATTGGCTAGCCAGTTTGCTACATTGCAATTAAAATATGTAATTAACATCTATTGGATGAATGGTGTGGATTTTCAGCTGAGAATATGGGACTACCATATCTTAGTGCTTTTCTTGATTCACTTGGGACCAACTTCACACATGGAGCTAATTTTGCTACTGCTGGATCAACAATTAGACCCCAGAATACAACTCTGCATGATATTGGCGGGTTCAGTCCCTTCTCTTTGAATGTACAACAATATGAATTCAATGATTTCTACCGTAGATCTCAATTTATTCGCAGCCAAGGTAATTAATTGTCACTTCTTTTTATTTAGTCTTCTATCAACAAATTTAAACAAATACGACAGCTAATTATTCCAGGGATTGATTTGCAGGGAATCTTGTCTTCAAGGGATTATTACCGAAGTCCCAAGATTTTTCTCGTGCTCTGTATACATTTGATATTGGCCAAAATGATTTAACCGCCGGATACTTCCACAACATGACGGTTGATCAAGTTAAGGGCTATGTTCCTGACTTACTGAATCAATTCAAAACTGTGGTTAAGGTAATGGCTTTTGATGTCATGGATTTTGGAAGCTACTATAAATGATTGTCTAGCCTAAAACTAACCTTCTTGTTGTTTTCTGCAGGGTATATATGGGTATCAAGGAGGTAGATCATTTTGGGTACATAATACTGGTCCAGTTGGTTGTTACCCTTATGTCATGGATAGATTCCCCATCAGTGCTGCACAAATTGATAAAGTAGGATGTGCAGCTCCCTTTAATGAGGTGGCTCAATTTTTCAACAAAGCACTGAAAGAAGCTGTTGCCCAGCTCCGAAATGAGCTGCCGGAAGCTGCAATTACATATGTTGATGTTTATTCAGTCAAGTATGATCTCATTAGCCATGCCAAGAAACATGGTATGAACTATGATTTCTGAATCTCTCTATATTATTCCATTTTCAGAAATTGCTAAAATTAGGAAGTTCTCGGGGTGTCGTTTAGCTATGTATTAAGATGGACTTTCTTTTTTTGGGAATGACAGGCTTTGAGCACCCTTTAAGAGCTTGCTGTGGACATGGAGGAAAATACAACTACAATGTGAATATTGGTTGTGGAGCAAAAGTGATGGTGAAAGGCAAGGAAGTCTTGTTAGGAAGACCATGCAAAGATCCATCCAAGGCCATAAATTGGGATGGGGTGCATTTTACTGAGGCTGCCAACAACTGGATTTTTAATAGAATTGTAGATGGTTCATATTCTGACCCTCCAATTCCCTTAAAAATGGCTTGCCATAGGCAGTAGTAAGGTTATTTCTTGATGGTAGGTTTACTAATTGAAGGGAGAATGATGGATTTTGTATTCCTATCATCTAGTATTTCATCATTTTATTGGGTTATAAAATGGTAAGTAAATTGAATTTTAAAATTCAATGAAAATTGAGAAGAGGCAAGGTTCACTTATGGATCTGTGGTATATGGTCGTATAGACTATCCAGGCTCTCAAAATTAGGAGTGTGCATTCGGTTTTCAATCTAATTTTTTGTATGAAAAATCGATCTTTCATCTTTTCGAGTCAAATCGTATTGTCTATGAAGCAGAAAAACAATCTAATTCGATTTTGTCCAATTTGGTCTTGTTCAAACAAAAATTCCTCCTAGTTCTAAATATCTAAAAAAAAAAAAAAAACTAACAATGTTATGAACAATGATAATAATAATAATAATAATAATAATAAACAATCCAATTGAAAACAATTAAACGTGCTCACTGCTCATCAATAAAATCGTGAAACTAAAAATAGGAATATAAAATCACATATTTAAATATCTAACAATCCCTTTCGGACCGAGAGGTAGTGAGGGAGAGTATGAAGGCGGACAACACAGAGAGTGTGTGTTTAGGTTTAGGGTTGTATATTGGAAACTTAGAGATGTATTCCCTCGTTGCGTTTTCCCATTTTCTTTTGTTAAAGCTTAATATAACTTCATTATTTTTATTATTATAAAAATGAATTAAATTATTTATTTTATTTTAATATTAGAAATTTGGTTCGATCTTCAAAATTGAACATTGAAAATCAGACTGAATTAATTTCCTAAGATAGAGACTAAATTGGATTGGACCATAAGCTCGAAAAATAGAACCAAAATTTAAAATTAAATTCGGTCCAATTTGAAAAATCAGTCAAAACCAAATAATGGTCGCCCTTACTCAAATCAAGCATGAAGATTGAAGTCCCCATGGATATAGCCGAGTTGGTAAAACATGTGGCGATGTGGGGAGAAATCCTCCGGCAACGCATGTTCGAATTCCGTGTGGGACAAATTTTCACTGAAATATTGTGGATGTTTGTCATGAATTTTGAATCCCGTTGACTCTTTCCCACACGTGTCTGTCATTCGAGCACATCCCTCGATTTACAACCTACCTGATTAAGGGTATGAAGGGGAATTCTCTCTCTCCCTCTCCCTCTCCCTTGTCAAAAGCATGAAGATTGAAGATAATCCGTACGTGAATTGGGTTCGGGATCTATGTGCACCCAAATTCTGCAAAATTTAATATCTAAAAAAATGCCCATGTGCTGATCACGTGACTTTGCTATAAAGGATAAAATTAGTACACGCAATCTTCAAAGAAGAAAAAGAGAGATTGAAAAAAAAAAACCTTTCTCCACCTTTCATTTCTCACTTCTAATGTATGGAGGATGAGCTAAAAAATCTTTACTTAGATTTTTAAAAATAAATTTTAACATAAATAAAATTCTTTTTGTGGTTTTTGGTTTTGAAAATAAAGTAATAAAAGTGTTAGTAAGGAAATAGTACATTGTTATATTTTTATGAGATTAATCATAGATAAAGACATTATTAAGTAATTGATTTTAGAATCTCGATCAGTTCAGACATTTTTTATCCTTACTAACCGACCATACATATGAATTAATAAAATCCAAAGTCATTTTGTCCAAGTTCATGTCTAGGTAAAATTGTCACGGTAGTTATTTCATAATTCCATTAAATAATAATTTAGTCCATATTCTTGCTAACTAAAATTTAGTTAACAATAAATTATAATTACATAATCAAAGTGAAGAATTAAGAATTGAAATAAAAATAAATTAAAAAAAAAGATAATTTCTTTGAATTACTTCGGACACCTCATCCAGATTCTTAATTTCTCATAAAAAACTCTTCAAAAACTAACTATAAAATTCCTAAGCTATAATTTTACAACTAATATTAGAGATTGGTAGAGAGAATTTGGAGAAATTTTGATAGAATTTGGTGTAGAAATGAAGGGAAATTCGTGGGGTATTTGCATTTTAGGGATTAATTTGCAATTTAGAAGGGAATGAAAGGAGACTTTTACAAAAAAATGGATTAAGTTGCAATTTCTGAAAGTTCTTATTCAAAGCCTACGACACACTTGTTCACTTTTTTCTTATTTTCAAGAACTGATTTTAACTCTTCATATCTTTTCTCTCCATCTATTTATTATATTTCTTATTCTGAAGACAAAGATTTTATTCTCTTTTCTTATTCTAAGACAAAACAAATAAAAGTATTATTGAAAGTTAAATGCTTCATTAACACTAGTAAAATTACTTTTAACATCTTATAATATTTAAGGATGAAGGGAGTAGTTTATGATATTTCCTCAATTTTATTTCTGTTTTACAATTTTTTTTTAAAAACTTAGTAATCGACATATAAAAATATTACCAAAATTAAAGATGTTGAAATATAAATTTTCTTGTACATTAATTAGCACATTCTCTTCCATACAATAATATTATTCTATCTATGCATTTAATTTCCTTTCAAATTCTCTTAAAATATAATATTTATTTTTATTAATGTACCAAAATTTTCTACTGATACGCAAATAGTGTATTGAACAATGTATTAACATATCTGTAGTCTCATCAAAGTATGTTCTTTCAATAAACTTAATGATATGACATTTAACATAAAAATGGATTATCACATGCTGTTGATTAAAAAAAAAATGCTGTTGATAAAAACAATCATTGATTATAAATATGTTCATTTATAACAATCAATGCATGTAAGTCAAGTAAACTTATTTAAAAATTAGTTTTTTTTTCACGTAATCAACACTTTCACTTATAGTGGAAAAAAAAACTAGGTGATAAAGTGATCATAATTCAATTGATAAAAATATCGCAACAAATCTTGAATTTGATTAATAATTCGTTCTTCTTATATATAAGTACTGTGAGTCGCATGAAGACAAAAAACTCATCAAACCACCAAATTTTCCATATGAAGTCCAACTGTTCAAGTTGTAGCAAATTAAATTTGAAAAAAAAAAGAAGAAAAGATTTTCATTCATTAGGTAGCACAGGAAGCAGTTGATTTGTCAGATTCTCTATGGTTTACCTTGTCTGAAGAAAATAAAAAGAGTGTTATATATAACCTGGCACCCCAGGTTACGTAAATGAAGCTATTTTCTTGTTGTTCTTGAGAATCCCTGCATTTATGTATAATTTATTCATCAAATCTTAGTGTGTATATATATATATATATATATATATATATATATAAATTTAATCTTCTATGAAGGAATCTTGAATTTATTTCTTTTGTAGATCATTTTCTAGGCAATTTCTTGTAGAAAAAGTCATTAATTTTAAAAAAGACTTCTGGATGGTAGACTCCTGACTTCTGTTTGAGTCAATACCTTCAAGCCGCCAAATTTCTGCAATTGCTCTATAATTTCCTGTAATTGTTTACCATTTCTTGCTCACTATTTATGCATTTTCCATGCGCCAAAGGTCTCGTTAGACAACAGTAACTACATATATATACAGATTGGATCATCTTTATAAACATTTTGTGGTGAGGGTTAGGTTAGCAAAAAAGATTAGCAGTTTTTGGAGGAAATTTTGCAGATTTTCCATGCTCCGAAGTCTTCCTTAGACAACAGTGATTATAGAGATTGGATCATCTTTATAAAGATTTTGGGGTATTCAAGTAGTTCTAAAGGAGGGTCATTGGAAAGGATTAGCAACTTTTGGAGGAATTCTTGCAGATTTTGTAGCCTAATTATGGGAGGAATATTTTCTAGGAGAAGAAATGTGTCATCCTTGAGGCCATCTTTATTTGATCAGAATGGGTATCCAGGATCACCATATGTGCAGCAGGCTCCATACTATACCCCTCAGCATCACTTAGCACCTTCTTCTTCCTTCAACTATGGCCCTCGAACTCCTCAACCTCACAGGCTGGACAGGAGGTATTCAAGGATAGCCGATGACTACTACACGTTGGATCAGGTTGGTTCTTTTGCAAGATTAATTTGGAAGAGCCGCGAAAAGATAAAGTATTTGATCAATTGCTTTCACTAGAGTTTTCTAGAATGGAATAAATGGATTACTAGAACTTCCTATTCTCACTAATTTCACATTTTGAGTTTTGAATTTTTATTGCTTTTTTCTTTCTTTTCCAAACCAGAAATAGTTATTTGATTCTATGCTTAGGTCACAGCTGCTCTGGCTGAGGCTGGATTGGAGTCATCTAACCTCATCATTGGCATTGACTTCACAAAGAGCAATGAGTGGACAGGTTTGTATATCTTTCATATTCTTGCAGGTATTTTGTTTTTCTTGATGACATTTACATAATCTGGATGCTAATCTTGTTATGGGAAAAACCAGGAGCAAGGTCATTCAACCATAGAAGCTTGCATCACATTTCAAATACTAAGAATCCCTATGAGCAGGCAATCTCCATAATTGGAAAAACCTTATCTGCCTTTGATGAGGACAACTTAATTCCTTGTTTTGGATTTGGAGATGGTACTTATCGAATGCTTCTGCTTGTTTGTTCCGGTATGAAAGATGGTTTGCATTTGCTTACCTTTTCTTTTATCAACTTTTGCAGCTTCAACACATGATCAAGATGTGTTTAGTTTCTATCCAGATGCAAGGTTTTGTGATGGGTTTGAAGAAGTGCTGAGAAGATACAGGGAATTAGTTCCAAAACTTCGACTTTCAGGTACTTTTATTGCTTCCAACACCTATATTTGTTGTTGTGCTAGAATCTTGAGGGTTGTAAATTTGAGGGTTATTCACCATTTGCAGGACCTACATCTTTTGCCCCTATCATTGAAATGGCTATGACAATTGTTGAGGAAAGTCGTGGCCAGTACCATGTTTTGCTGATAATTGCTGATGGGCAGGTGAGAGTTATTTGGAATCTTTAACTCTTCAAGCATTATTGTCTGTATGCTTCTGTAAACATTATCTTCCTCAGGTTGTTTTCCCCCTTTTTCCAGATGATCTAATAGTGTTGGGAATGAGGCATCTCAGCTCTTTTCTTCTTGTTTTTCTATAATGCCATCATACTATTTAGCTTTGATTTTTAGATGTCTTCAGAAACAATAAAATTATCAACCCCTTCATGAAATACCACTGAAGTATAAAAGTTAGGAAACGTCAAATAACAAAATTCTCAATTTTTGCTCACTTCATTTGATACCAAAGAGAAAAGGAGAATCTTTTGGCATTAACAATCGTCTCTCTTAGGTGACAAGAAATCCTGATACTCCATATGGTCAACTCAGTCCTCAGGAGCAGAGGACAGTAGATGCTATTGTAGGAGCAAGGTAAACAAAACTCACAGGAAGAGCTCTTCACAGGTCACCAACATTCGTTCTCATATATTCATTCAAATGTATGCTTCTCCAATTGCAGTGGCTACCCCTTATCAATCATTCTAGTTGGAGTTGGAGATGGTCCCTGGGACATGATGAAGAAGTTTGACGATAATATTCCTGCCAGAGCATTTGATAATTTTCAGGTCTGCTATATTCATTTTAGCCATCAATTCGATACCACAATGCACTCCTTTTGGATTGAAAAGTTAGAAACAATCTCCAAAATATGCTGTAATTGAGGAATTCATCACTTTTTTCCCTTGACAGTTTGTGAATTTCACGGAGATTATGTTCAAGAACGTGGATCCACTGAGAAAAGAGACAGATTTTGCTCTGGCTGCTTTGATGGAAATACCTGACCAATATAAAGCTACAATAGAACTCAATTTATTGGGGTAAAGATCAACGATATACTTAAGAGTATTTTGCATTTATACTGGTAAATGATTTTCAATAATGTTGTCAAACAGCCATCAGACACAGAATTCTCCAGACAGGAAGCCTCTTCCTCCACCCCCTTATGGCTCAGCTTCTTCTGGCAGAAGTTTCAGCTCCCGCTCAAATAGTTTTCATCAGAGTATCAATTCCTACTTTGGCATTGAAACAGTCCCCCAAACAGCAGCATCTTCAAGCTCTCTTTATAATGACAAGGTGAGAGACAAGATTAGTTGCAGCAAATATTTCTCCAGTAATCTATTGGAATCTGGATCACATATGCATGACACAGGCTAGCCAGACCTGAAAAGAGAACCATTAGCAATTTTAGTGGATCTTGTGGCCCCTCCTCAGCACCTATCTCTTCCACTCTAACCAGGTTGATTTTGATCAGATTTGCAGCATTTGCCTCAACAATCCAAAGGACATGGCTTTTGGTTGTGGACACCAGGTACATAAGATGTTTCCCACTCCACTGATTCAATGATTCTTAGCATTCAATGCACTTTGATCTGATGTTATGGAAATCTTTGATCAGAGTTGTTGTAACTGTGGAGTATATCTGGTGTCCTGTCACATTTGCCGGACACCAATTACAACCAGAATAAAGCTCTACTCCTAGGTGCATCCTTTATGACTTTATCCTCATCATCTCCTATGCTTTGCTCTGTACATTCTACACCATGAGCTCCACTGAGGAGAACAGGTCTGGCACTAAGAAATCTCAATCATCTGCACTGTATTGCATCCTTTTGTATTTATGCAGATAGAAGAATAGGAAGAGCCAGGTTTACATATTTTCTTTCTAATGAACAGGTTGCTTTGCCTCTTAGCAGACTTCCAGTTTGAGCTTTGAATTTAGATTCCTAGCTTATGGTACCGAACGGAAATATGAGTGGAAAGATGTTTGCTCAAGCATGTTAGGAAAAATTTCAAATCGTTGACCGAAATGCAGCTGCTGTCATCAAGACTGTTCTTCAACAAGTTGATGTTCAAGTTTAGTTTCTTTGACTGATTAAGGTTTTCCAGGCATGGATGTAATGAAGTTTCATGCTGTGAAACATCATGCCCCCTTTCTGTTAAGAAGTTACTTTAGAACAAGGATGTAAATATTGAATAGGAGAAAAGACGACGTTTTTTTACAAGTGTTTGTTTAAATCTTAGAAATAAAACCTGCCTGAAGGGATTTTTTTTACCTCCCTAAAACAACCCTGTGAAAATTATGATTTAACTCTTACTTGGTACAGCCACAGCATTTTATGATTTTCTGATGGAGTTTTTGAGCAACAAGTGGCGGAAAAGTGGTTTTGCATTTTTTTTTTTGTATTGGGAGTATGCTTGGAAGTAAGAATTTGATTAACACCTTAGCAATATGAATGAATTCGCAGGAAGAATACAATGAAAAGAAAAAAATGCTACTACATTCTACCATTTTCGCCATAAAACATGGCATTTGGATGAAGAAAAACCTTACGTAGAACTGTCAAGAACTCATTTCTCCATCTAGAACCTTGGTCTAACAACACTGTTTGGAGCAAGGTCGATCGTGTTCATGCTGGTCCAACATGGTTCCAGTCCCCTCTTCAGGCGGCTGTCCAGTTTTGCCCAGCTGGTTTATCTTACCATTCTCCTTCTCTTGTCTCTTTTTTGCAACAGGTTAACATTCCTTCAAGGCCCTTCAAATTCTTCAATTATTGGGCTGATCATGTAGATTTTTTGGAGGTTGTTTCAGTTGGTTGGCAAAGGACTTTTGTGGGAACAAATCAATTTTGCAAGAAGCTGAAATATTTGAAGGCTGCTTTCGAGAGTTTTTTCTCACATTTCTTCTAGGGCTGCTGCGGCAAATGATGAGCTACAAACAGCCCAACTCCGATTGGCTGCTTCACCTTTGGATGGTGAGTTAATGGCTGCTATTCCGGATTTGAGCAACAAGGCTGCCATGCTCAAGTCAAGAAGGTGCTGTTTTCCATTGGTGATTGTAAATCCCCGGGTCCAGACGGTTATTCAGCGTATTTCTTCAGAAAAGCTTGGGGAGTAGTGGGTGATTCTCTTGTGGATGCTTGTCTGGAGTTATTTGCTAATGGGAGACTACTCAAGCAATTAAATCATACCACCATTACTCTTATACCTAAATCGGAGTCCTCTTTGGGTGTCGGGGATTTCCGGCCTATTGCTTGTTGTAATGTTGTATACAAAGAAGTGATCTCCAAGATTCTTGCTACCCGACTCCATGGTGTTTTGGACAGCTGGGTGGGGGTGGATAATGCTCAATCAAGTTTTGTTGGAGGGAGGAGTGTGATGGAAAATATATTCTTAGCTGATTTTGGGGCAGTTACGACTTACGGGGCTAAAGCTGAATGAGCAAAAATCCAACTTATATGCGGCTGGAATTTTTGATTTGGTGCTCCAAAGTATTCTTGATTCTATGGGTTTCAAATTTGGCACTATGCCTTTCCGGTATTTGGGTATTCCTCTTGTGGCACAACAGCTCAAAGTTACACATTATTCACAAAATTGATGGTTACATTAAATCTTGGACAACGAGTTCTTTCTCATATGCTGGAAGATTGGAACTTATGTTGTGAAATGTTTTTAGCTCTCTATTTTTCCGATGCCTAAAGTGGTCTTGGAGTATGTTAGTAGGAAGTGCAAATGCTTTCTTTGGAATAGAAACAAGTCTTTGGTTGGGTTGAGAGCCATTTGTCTTCCCAAGAAGGAAGGTGGTTGTAACCTTAGGGATCCTCGAATTTTGCTTTGATGGAGAGACTCTTTGGAATATTCATTGCAAAAAGGACTTTCTATGGGTTAAGTGGATTTTCATCATGAATTAGTTATAAATCCTTATGATAATTAGTTATCTAACCAAAAAGGCATAAAAGTACTATTTTGGTTCGATTCCTTTTTGTTTACTTATTTTATTTGGTATTTGACTCACAAAATTTATTTACAACTTGCTTAATGAATGATTCAACGATTAAGTACTTTACTCATAATTTAGTTAATTAAGAATTAAACTTCAAATTCAAAAATAAATAAATAAACTTCAACAACTTTGAAAAAAAAAAGCATTTATTCACAAAATATGACTAAGGAAGCAAATTAATATTTGTAGCATCGTTTTCATAAGTTTCATGGCTGGACAGTTAGAAAAACTAGCCTTTGTTTAAGAATTATGAAGAATTGAAAATAAAAAGAGAAATTAAAGGAAAGGAAAGATTAAAGTCGGAATTTTTTTGGGTTAAGTGTTTTCTCTGATCACAGGCCACTTGAATGGACTGGTGTCCAACTCAAGGAAGGAGCAGCCCAAATCGAAATGTCTAGAGAATTGTTTAACAAGCAAATCCATGAGCCCAATTCTCATGTTCTTAGTTGGGTGGAGAGACTTTGGAATAATCATTGCAAAAAGGACTCTCAATGGGTTAAGTGTATTCATCATGAATTGATTAAAGATGGGTGCATTTGGAGTTTGGAAGCTAAGAAGGCAGCCTCGCCACTTAAAAAGCTACTCTTGATCCGGGATACTTTGTGCAATGAGAGGGGAAACATTGACATGGCCAAGCAGTTCATCTCTTCTTGGGCCGTGGGTGTGAACCTCTGTCCAGCCATGGCATGTGAATATTTTCGGCCTAATGTTTGGAACAATGCTATAACTCCCAAGCATTCTGTTATCCTTTGGCTCACCATCATTGGAAGGTTAGTTACTAAGGACCGGTTGGGTTTTGGAGTGGCTGAGAGTTGGAGTCCTTTTTGCTACACACATTTTGAAACTATCCCTTGTTCTTTCATTCCTCGGTCAGCAAGCTTGTGTGGTCGAAAATCAGGGTGTGGAGTGGCCTTCAGAGGCAAATGGGAACGATTCATAGTGCTGTGAAGTGGCTCAAGAGGAATCTCGTAGGTCTACTTGGATTCTGAAAGCTAGGAGAATTTCATTGACAGTGACAGTGTACTTCCTTTGGATGGCAAGAATAAAGCTATTGTTTTGAGAGTTGAGCCATATCCATAGGATTATTACTTTGTATCACATGTACTATCTCTTTTTGATGGTCTAGGAGAGGGCTTTAGTGCTAGTATTGCTTTGTAAGACATGAGTATTGGCTTTTGTAGCCTTTAGTCCGAATGTTTGGTTTGATAGCTTTTGTGTATGCCTGGGTAGTTTATGGCTTGCCCGGATATGCCCTTGATCAATATACTCTCCTACATTTTGATTAAAAAAAAATCTACATAACAGAGTATATGGGCAATGTCCCCCGTTTCACCAGCCTAAAGAGCACAATAGTGGGATTGGATTTCAGTCTCCAGTTGCCATCCCTTTGGTTCTTTAAGATACTGGTTTGACTCTATATAGTTACGAAGGTTAGCGATTGCCTTGTTCAACTTTGGATCCTTCGTCGTGTCTAGTGAGCTTAAGAACTTTCTATCTATGACGGGCAGTAACTTCTTGAACTGATTCTTGTATCTTCTATGGAGCGCGAATCCTGCTATCTGGTCATCAAAACATTTTCCAAATTTGTGAATAGAATCACATAGAGGTAACAAGTGAGGCTTAAAGAGTGATCTACAAGGACAATTCTTCTATGAACTTACTTCCAGAAATGACTGCAGGGCTACAGCAGTATAGAGATTTGCCGGGAGAGTATTCAGGAATCTGGCAAGCCATGACCACCCATGTGAAATGCCATGGGAGTTGTGGACTCTCTCAACTTCCGTCTGCCAAAATCCGCAAATTAAATTACAGGGTATCTCAATAGAATAGAGATCTGGTGGATAATGGCTTGGCCATTAACGAATAAGGTTGCATCTTTTCCAAGTAAAATTTCTATGATAATAATTGCAGTAGCAAGTAAAAGATAAACAGACCTGTACTATAGCTCCATAAAGTTTCATATATGAACCTAATCGCTCAACAAAACTATCAGTACTTTCAATCTTGCCACCATCCTCTCGGTAACCAATTGCTTTGTTGTATGCCTCCGTGGACTCAAATGCTGCCTGTTGTAAAAAAAATATGGTTTAAATTCACTATCATTAACAGTAGCATGACAAATCACACTAACAAGAAAAAAATGAACAAGAGAAATTAAGAAATAAAGAAGTAACAGCAAGGTGACAAGTTTGAAGTTTCTCAATCTTTCAATTAAGGAAATTCATCATTTCAGAAAAACAAGAAGAAAAAGATTCAAGATACAGAGAGAAGAAAAGATAACATGGAACATTCTACTTTAAATGCAATATCATTAAATAAGGTACTTGAACCAATGCATTAGGGTGTCCTTCCAAAAATAATAATTCTGAAGAGGCACATCATAATTACCTTGGAGTATTGGATATGTTTGGGTACAGTGTAAATGCAGACTCTGTTCAATTGAGCAATGAGGATGTCCATGGCAAGTTGCACCTGTGTCCAAAACAAATAAATACTTTAGTATAGATATACTTGCGCCCTCAATATCTTTCTTGATCCCCATTAATCTAGACTCATTTGCAGGCATTTTTCTAGTAACATGCTCAACAAGTAGAGAAAATATAGATTTTAATTTCAGCACACACATAATGTTTTAAGAATAATGCTCCAAAGAAGTATATAACATATTGATTATTTATCAGCACAACTGGAACTACATGAAAATGAAAATTTTCAAAAGCCATGTGCAGAGGGGCAGATGCTCTGATAAAGGGCATAAGAGTGCATGTGGCAGAAATGCTTAGCAAGTAGGCCAAAAAATGGAAGTAACTAACAAAATAACAGAGGTGCATAAAATTGAGTTTAGCTGCTTCATGACAATTTCTTCAATTTGAACATTATGTTCTCTGAGAAGGAATGAATCTACTATTTTACAAATTAAGCAAGAAAATCTACTTTCTGCATTTGCATGTGAGACTATGAGATGAAACTCACTCACATTCTGGTTTTTAATAGGAGAAAGAAACAAGAGAAGGTGCAAAGCAGTGTGTAAGAGAAGGAAACAACAATGTGCCTTACCCTTGACGTAACAAGAACAATGACATAGCCATAAGCATAGACGGATCTGTTAAAGCTTCCACTAGGATTCTCACACAAGGAGACAAACTGCAATGTCAAAGCCACCATAATGGTAAGTGAAATTATTTGTTTTATGCCATATCATGAATAACAGGTCATATATGCGGAAAAAAATTACTTCTCTACAGAGAAAACGTGTTGCATCAAAGGATGATTTCGATACACAAGATGTACATCTATCTAACAGTCACCATCTGTATCTCTGAAACATTATGGATCATGCATGTGTTATGCATGCAGCTGAATGGAAGAAAAGAGAGAGAGTGGCACAGAGATGTTTCCTGAAAAAATATCCTAAATTGTGGAAAGACTTTGGGGTAGTAAGAGGAGGTTTCAATATCAGGAACTTAAATAGTTTAAAGCAGAGATAGAATAGAAACCATAAAAGATATTCTTATTCCGGGACTAGATTCAGAAAATTACCTTATCTGCAAAGGTTATGGTGCTGATGGATTGGGGATAAGAGGGGTCAGTAATTAGACGAATTAATTCAATTGCTTTTTCTCTGCAGAAGGGAAATGAAATGCAAATACAGATGTATCAATGAAGTCTTCATAATGTGTAAATCCAAATCATAACTGAGACCACAAAAGAAAGAACTTCCAAAAAGTTTCAAAATAAAGCTACTGCAAAACAGGTAAATGTCTCCAATAGAACAAAGATCTGTGGATGCTTTAGGAATTTAGTTAGGTAAACCTTCTGATCAATGCCCATTGACTAGGATATAAATCTCACCTTACATTGTCTTTCGATCCTGTGATCTGCCTCATATTTCTAGATATTTTCCGTTCGTGTTTACTGTAATCCTGCGGTTGAAAAGGAAGTATGTCACCAGCGAATAGCAAGCTAATTAGCTTTGTAAATGAGAATCCAAGTTATTCCAAATAAAAATTAAGGAAGAACACTCAGATTAGCAAGTTTCGATATATTGCCACACTGATATATTAATAGGACACATGAAGCATTCTGGTTCAGGGAACTTTAGTACCCATTTTTCAGAGTGTAATATCTAATTGACACCATAGGTTATATGGATTGGTTAGCTTTACACCCATAAAAATCAGAAATAGCCTATGACAGAATCAAAAAAAGCATATGCAATGGCCACCATATACATGCTTCTCAGTAGAAGAAACTACTTTTCAGGACAACCAAAATTAGAATACATCCACATTACAAGTACTAGATGGAAAATAAGATTGACCATATTATTCCTTACAAAAGAGATTTAGAACTATGATAAGATCATCTTTTGCATAAGAAATGGTAAATGAAGCAAAATGCAGTTCAAATGCTCAATTTCACTAAGCATCAAATATATGGAATGAGATTTAGTTTTCTATGCATAAAGAAACAAAGATGCATTTAGACAAATGAATCATAGAATAATTTAAAGGTTGCGGTGTAACCTACCGCAGTAGAACCCTGCTGCAGAGCATTTATTTCTGTAGCTAATTCTGTATAAGTCTGTAATCTTTTCTCCTCCAATTTTAGCGCAGTTTCTGCACCTCTGGTCATTTTGCCTGCAACTGATGAGGAAGATCTCAGGTTAGGTTAGAATCAAAACTTCATTATCACTAAAAAGAGCCTCCATGTTTCCATATGCATCAATGTAGTAGTAGCAAATCTTAAATCTTTCTATGCTAAGCCTAGAATATTTGACCCTTGAACAGTAAGAAAATGACACCAACATCTATGGGGAAACCATAAATAGGTAGAACTTAGACGGAATCATCCAGCTGCTGAATAAGATACTGCAAAGGCACATCTAAAAGAAGTCAAAGCAATGAAAATTATATTAGACAAAAATGTCCAGCAGGGGACTGTCACTACCGAGATGTCTAAAGTGAAAATGAAGTTTATATAATTATAAGACTCTGGTCAAGTTTTTCTTTCTCTGTTTTGCAGTTTGGCATAAGAAAATCAAAAGTAACTAAATAAATGATAGGGGGAAAAACAGAAGTTCAAGATACCTGCTGATTGCCTACTCTCTGTCACCTGAAATGTAGATCCCTGATGCAGTCCATTAGCATTACTTGATCCCTCAGCAGCTCCAGCAGCAGCACTTTGGATATCCACGGAGGTTTTCTTTTTTGCTGCTTCTTCTGCTGCTTTCCTCTCAGCTTCTAGTGATGCTGCTTTTGCTGCTGCAGCCCTTTCAGCTTCAATTCTAGCCTGCATCTACAAGATCAAAATTCAGAAGTTAAAGCAAGGTAACAAGACGTACAAGTATTCCCTGAAATTTTGAACAAGACTTCAATAGAGTGTACAATCGCTCTTCACATTTGAAGTACTTGTACAGCTAATGGATAAAAAGAATGATGCAAAGATACAGATGACATAGTGGCATAATCATGTCAAGCATATTAGCTCAAATATGAGGATGACAGCACTTGCAGAAAAAAGATAAGTTTCAGAACTCAAGCTTCAAAAAGAATGTGAATATAACTTCACCTCTCCGCCCCCCCCCCCCAAAAAAAAAAACAAAAACCTACACCCGCACCCACATTAAACATAATAAATTTGGAGGAAAAAAAGAAGAACCTCATCTTCTGCCTTAATTTTTTCCTGTCGTGCCTTCTCTTCCTGAAGAGCTTTTTCCCTTCTTTGGGCCTCTTCACGAACTGCGTCATCTCTAATTCTCCTTTCTTCAATTTGAGATTTGTGTTCGTGATCCCTCTGTACAGCTGTCAGGTGATTATCCAGTGCTTCTGCACTACAATAATTTTTTGAAATATCAGGAAGATATTGTATACAAAAAGTAGCAGGTCAAAAGTAAATGCAATTGAATTTCAAAAAATAGAAAATGTTAAGAGGAAGAAACAAATGATTAAAAATTGAAGGTAATGATCAGTCATATTTGCAGTACAAGCAAGACATGGATGGAAAATCCATCTATATCAATTATCAACTTCTTAAATTCCTAAGCACTGCTCATTATAGTTTTTATTTCATTTTTATTTTTATTTTGGTCCCGGACATAAATCTTCTGAATAATTATATTGGAATAACTCACATTCTGCGCTGGTATTGCATATCAAACTTTCTGTCCATTTCCCTTTTTGTCTCTCTATATTTATCTACTCGAGCAAGAACAATAGCAAATTTCTCATTTTCATTCACTACATCTTTTTCCAGTTCTAATATCTGGTTCCTCATTTCTTCCTGTTGAGCAAGAAACAAGTTGTTAGCAACCCAAATATTACAACTCATAAAAAAAAGCAAGCACTGATAAGCAGATATAAACAGGTAAAATGAGAGAACTAACTAAAGAACTAAGTGCATTGAACATTTGAATCCTTACAAGGGTGCAAAAGTATGAAAAACTAGAAAGTCATCTGAAGCAGTTTTAAAAATAAAAAAAAAAATATTAATTTTGAAAGCAGTCTACATTATCCTAAATAATGTCATGCATGAATTCAGGTTCACCTAAAAGGAATGTCCATTATTGTCTGCTTAGAGAGTTAGAAAAGACAGAATATTGGAAATAGGAAGACAGTGTAAATCTTTGTATTAATGTAGAAATATTGCTGCATGGAACTGAATACCAAGAACAACAGCCAAATACAAGTGTTTTTTCTAGATGGAACGAGAACAATGCAATGAGAAGAGACAGTGGCATTTCCATGCTTCAGAAGTTCAGTCGTACAAGTCTTTAGTCAAGAAGAAAATCATACCATAACACTAAATTTCTGTTCATGAGTCAGCTCAGACAGCACACCCTCCACAAAACCCATTTTATCCATCAATTTGCTTTGAATTCCAAATGCTGATTCATCTTCAGAATCTTCACTGTTACTGCATAAAAAATAAGGCCACGGTGCCCCCAATAAAGAGATAAAAACAATGATTTATTGCATCTGCTATTGAAGGGATACTGACCTTTGTGTGCTCATAAAGTTAGAAGATGAGGAAAAGGAGATAAATACATATATAAATAATGCACCTATGATTTATTGTTTCAGTTGTCTCAGATGGAATCTGTAGTTAAAGGTTTCTTCAGTTACCCTCCCTCTTGCAAAAAGAGAGGTGAGGGGTTTTCTTCACTATGGATATAATTGTTCTATTAAATTCCACTGCATGAATTAAGAGTAAAAAAAATAAAACTGAATAAGAGTTCCTTACTAATTGAACAAACACTTCTTTACTTCATAATGCCTGTTATGTGCTTCATATTCAGACCATGGCTCACCATTTTCCCAATTGTCTCTGATATTCATTTCAGTGATAATGAAATTTTGCGGTAGAGACTATAAAGATAATGTAAATATAAATACATACCTAAAAGGATCATCACAGGAAAATCTCCTTCCAGATACAATTGCTCGATCACCATCATGACCCTTCTCTTCCTCATCATCAGTCTCTATATCTAATTCACTGTCCAATACTTGTATCGTAAACGCCCCTGAAACTCTACTTTTGTCCCTTATGGTTAAAGCTTTTCTGTACCAAACAATATACAACAATTATATACATGTACACAACACATTCATATGTAGACACAGGAAACATATCTTCAACAAGAATCCTATCCTGATACTGTGAATAAGTTCAAGCATGAGTATAAAACAGCATATCTTGGATAGCTGGTCAGTAAGGTATTGTTACTTCTAAAACCGTACCGAGCCTGAGTTTTGGAGAAATGGCAGGAAAAGTTCGAGGATGCCTTGAGCTTATTTTCAAGGGAATTAAGCTCCAAAAGAAGTGCATCGAAACTCCAATCAGGTTGAGGATCAGCAGCAATTCCATCTACTTCCTTGGGATGCCGCACTTCCAAACTAACAGGTCCCCTATTCCAAATAAAACAAAAAAGTTGGCAATGCAAAGAAATTAGCCCACCAAACTTTTAGCAAAGAAAATACGCCCCAAAAAAATCAGAAATTCAAGAAAGAAATAGAGAACAGTATTCTTTTCGGCACAACACAGTTCAGGTATTATTTGGATAATAAGATAAAATAAAATAAGCATTGAACGACACAAATGAAAATCATTTACATGTTTTCCCACTCAAAGCAGTACTTGGAAACCAAAATCTCTACACCACAGCTGCTTTCAGATGGTTATAAGAGGAAACATGCCCTGAAAGTTGAAATTACTCAATACCGGAGTAAATGCAACAGACCTGCAAAAAAACATTTGCCTTACAAATTATTTTATGAGTGGTGTTTGAGCATAGCTAAGAAAAGCTTTCTTCTTTCTTAGATATTCTCAAGTAGAATTAAAATTCCAAATGGATTTGAAGCAATTAAGCATGATAGATGAAACTTTACCTAAACCTAAAACTGAAAGACCCCAATTAGGCTAATTCAAGATTCCCCAATTTTGGGTCTTTTTACAGCAACCATAATCCTCATAAGCAAAATGTCGTTTTCCAAATGCAGTTCAATTGCAACACAATTAAGGATTCAGACTGGTGCTGCTCTTCGTTGCTTGTATTCTCTCTTTAGTTCTCAACTTTCCGGGGGGAAAAGCCAGCCCCCAGAGGTCCCAAAACAAAAGCTGCCCTCGACCCAGATAGTGAGATATGCGTTAAAATCCAATTGGATAGTAAAGAAGTGTTTCTGCCTTGTCTTCAGGGCTTAGGGGTTGGGAGAAAGTGACCGCCATTGCTTGTCAAGAAGAACCTGGCCTGAAACTACAGAGGAAAAAAAAAAAAGGAATTCTCGTTTTCTGTCCCAAATTTTTGGTTAATTATATTTGAAACCTTAATTGTTTTGTAAATTACCAATATTACTTATGGTAGTCAAACTACAAATAATGCTTTCAAGAACAAAATATTTGCAAGTTGGGCTCAAAATATTTAGATAAATTAATAATCAGTTGCAGTTCTTTATTAAATATGGCTATGATCGATGCACAAATACTTTTTTTCTCCAAAAAGGCCCAAAATTTCTCACTTATGTTTGTTATTAATCACGTCCTAGTTATATAATAACAAATTTAAAAGTTTCATATTATTTTGCACATTTAGCACTTGTTTAGTTTTTTTTTTATAAAAAAAAAGGTAATGAGGAGAGAAAATAAATAGATTAAATATGTTATTTGGTTGAAGTGTTTAGAAGGAAAGGAAGTAAGTTGGGAGAGACAGACGACAACGGATCAAAAAGTATTTGACGGTATACTTCTTATTTTGTCTAACTTTTTTATTAGTATTTGAAATTAATGAATACATAATCATAGTAGTAAATTTAATAAAAAAAAACCCTCACATTTTTCTTTGAAATCAAACAAAAATTATTTCATTTGTTTCATATTAAATGTAATTTTAGGAGTTTTATTTTGTTTCATATTAAGTATTTTTCTAGTATCATTTATTATTATATTCAAATTTTATTTCTATTTAAGTGAAAAGATAATAAGAGTAATAATTAATTTGGAAAGAGATAATGAGAGATTGATTTAAAATATATATTAAAGATAAATTTAAAATTTCATATTAAATTTTGTATTATTTTTAATATTTTTAATAATATATACAAATATCTAAAATAACCCTTAATATTACAATTACGAACCTTCCCGTTCCTGGGATTGGCTTTGAGCCTTTCCTATGCAACTTAGGTAGAAGGCGAATAAAGCCCTTCTCGAGCCATCATCAGTGAGTAATATTTATCATTTACTTCTCTTCTACCTATACCAAACAAAATAGAGGTAAATATAATTATCTATGTGGGTGGAAGTAAAAGTTGTCTCTCCCTTCCCCTACCCCTACCCCCATCTCTTTCATGAACCAAACAATTAATAAGAATCAGTTACATAATAAAGTTAAAAGTAAAGCAACGAATAAAGTGAGAAATATTTTCATTTTACTAAATTACTCATTCCCTAATTCTTATACGCTGCGCATAAGGTTCAATTACTTACATTTCCACTTGAAAGAGTTAATTTGTAGAAAGCAAACAAGGAGGAAACTAGATTGAAAACAAAAAAACAAAAATATTCTAATTGTAAGATATTTTATTGAATCTATATATTTTATGTATTTTTGCTAGATTTAATCCAATTTTATAAAATAAGCATAAAAATAGTCATTTTTTTAAAAAATACATTTAATATTCACTAAAGTAAATGCGTTCTCATTCTTCACAAGAACTAAAGTAAATATAGCATCAAATTAATACATTCATGGAATGTATTAGTTTTTTTATAAAATATGTTGTATCTAGATTTGAATTAATCACCATTAAACATATGAAAAACTCAAATCTTATTTAAAGACATAGATCTCAAATATTAGAGTTTCTTTTTTTTTCCGCATATTATTGTCAAATTACATAGTATCTACATGCAACAAACAAAAAAAATACCCTTCATTTTTTTAAAAAAACTTCAAGCATCTTTAAAAAAAATAATAATTCTGTCTCTCTCTCTCTCTCTCTCTCTCTCTAAAGGGAGGGTTAATCAAATAAGCCATTAATTTTTATAAACTCTTTTTTTTAAGGGAAATTACCAACTCATCTTTGATATATGATATTTTAATACAATGTCATTAAAAAAAATGTTATTCATATGAGAGTGTAAATAAAGGTAGAGTTTAAAAAAGAAAAATCATAAATGACTCCTTTATATTTTGAGATGCCTAAAAAAATGAACAAATATTTTTGGTAAGGAAGAGTATATTAATAACCCACAATTGCAAATCCCTTAATCGGCCTTCTCTAATTTGTAGATGGTATTCAAAAGTCTTGAAGAAATAATGAGTTTCTTACCCGATGTATGCGTTTCGTTTGGGGCCAAAAAAACAAAAGAAGGGTGGATTACATGCAAGGAATTACTAAAATCTCAACCCATGAACAAGAGATTGAATCAGATAGGCATCAAAGCTGTTGCTATCAAGAACATTAATGGAGCAGTTCTCTTTCTAAAGGGAACAAAAAAAAGAAAAGAAAAAAAAGAACAATGGAACAGAAGGGTCCAAAGTCCAAAGCAGGTAGAGAGTTGATGGTTGCATTGCCTTGTAAGTCTTCCAAGGTGAGATATGTGCAAATATGTCTTGGCCCGAAAGTATTCCGGCCGTAGGAGTTGCATGATTTCTGGACCTCAATGCCTTTTTCCCCGTAATTTGTACCATTTTCTGTTTCTTAGCGTGCCCCCAACATCAATGATTATGAACTCATGTTCCCCCACAAATTACAACCACATATCTTTTTACAATTTTTGCAAGTGGAAGTAGATATTTTTAGATTCAATGTAGGGCAATTTTCTTTAATCAATTAAAGATAAGCATACCAATTATGATTAGGGATTACATATATAATTTATTAGATAAATAAGATACTCTCATTTATACTTTTAATATTGTAAAAAATATATAAATATTTATTTAATTCTTAATTTTTCATCACCTCATAGTTCAAATAAAAACTTAATTCGACTGTCTTTCTCATAACAAAATGAAAGGAATTACTTATCTAAATACATTAGTAATTCCTAACTAATCATAACATGATCTCAATTTTTTTTTTTTTTTGGAAAACCGGCCACATGATCTCAAATTAGCAATATGAATTTAAGCATCAATGCATCAAACAATAGTTTGATCGCCTTGCAGAGAATAAATGCATTGAACTCTTTATTATGGACATAAATCTTTCTTTTAAAATTCTCGATATCACTCAACAAATTAAGCAATATGTTGACAATTTATAAAAGATCCAAATATACTTTTCTTGTGTAATTACATATTTTGATTTGCACCTATCTTTACAAATCTTTTATCATTAGAGGATCCATGGATGCCGTAACATCTACTATACACAACCATTCCATGACGAAGGGTTTTGACCTTTTAACCCTTTGGACCCAATACCACGTTACGTTATGGCTATGACTTATTTTAAACTCAAGAAATTCTGTTTAAATATTTGCTTCTTCTTTCCGTGAAGAAGAAAGCAAGACAACGTTTACAAACACTAATCACGGCAATATCTGTAGCATCTGATTAAGACATATCATATGATATATATATATATATATATCAAAGTCCCCCTTTGTTGTTTTGGAGCCATAGAATATAAAGAACATAACACACTCGATTGCAAAAGACCCCTCAATTCTTGGAGAAGGCATAAAACATGGTGATCAAAGGATTGGTCATATTCAACTTTTCACTATGTATTCTCTCTTTTATGGCTCTGCTGCCACAAAAAACTGTCGTGGCACAACCACTCTATGCCAATTCCCGGTGGGTTGTAGATGAATCCGGTCGACGAGTGAAGCTGGCCTGTGTAAACTGGGTGTCACACCTTGAAGTGGTGGTGGCAGAAGGCCTAAGTAAGCAGCCGGTGGATGTAATCTCAAAGTCAATCTTAGATTGGGGATTCAATTGTGTTAGGCTAACATGGCCACTTTTCTTGGCTACCAATGATTCCTTGGCATCCACAACTGTAAGACAATCTTTTCTTAAGGTTGGATTGAGTGAATCCATAGCTGGTTTTCAAGCCAACAACCCCTCCATCATTGATCTTTCTCTCATCAATGCTTACCAGGTAAAGAAAAATAATAATAATATGCATTGATTAATTTACTTTCCTATATGAATATTTCTGTATTTGATTAGGACATATGTGGGGATGACTTTAATTTCTAGTCAAAAATTTGGAAATTTTTGTGAACAAGAAACAATATGGTTGGCATTGGATATGATCGCCACTTCATTTTCACTTTTTCTTTGTAGAAACTTGATATATATATCAAGTGATCCTTATCTAGTATATAACAACAGTGCACGATCAAACTCATTAAGATTGTAGGATCTAGGAGGGTTCTTTAAATCCAAATAGTGTATTTCTAATAAAATAAAATAAATAATACTAAGTTCAAGAAAGGTTGATACTGACTTTTTCTTTAAAAAAAATAAATTTTTTTTGTTACATTGCTTATATTGAAAATGTCAAATACCAATATTCTTAAAATATGAACTAAATCTTCAATCATGACTGTTGCAAAATTCTCTAAAACAATTTGATGGAGAAATATATAAGAATAAAGAAGAAAATAAAATTATAGAAGATTGCACTCTGGGGCCACTTTGAGGTACAATAATCACTTGTTTATTTAAATTTTATTTATTTTAAGTGAGGTGTATGTTCACATTATTATTATTATTTTAAATGGTTGCAGTGTATAATCACTTTATTTAGTGGACTTTTGGATATTTAAATAGCTAAAACTAAATAATTAAATCTAATTTTAAGATAAAGTCAAGAGGCACCCAATAAAAAATCAGACAATAAAAAATCAAACAATCGGCAGATCCAGATTAAATTATTAATATACTTTTTCTCTTATATAGTGGCGTGCTAAATTGATTAATGGCTAATGGGATTTTTTTTTTAATGTTATTTTTAGAAACTTGAGATTCTTTCAAATTCTCTGTTACCTCTGTTAATTTTTCTTGCCTTACCAATACTGACGAAAAAAGCATGTGTATGATCAGGCAGTGGTGGCTAGTCTTGCAAGATACAATGTGATGATCATATTAGACAATCACATAAGTAAGCCAGGGTGGTGTTGCAGCAACTATGATGGCAATGGCTTCTTTGGGGATCCCTACTTCAAACCTGACCTCTGGATCCAGGGCCTCACCAAGATGGCCACTATGTTTAAGGGCTATAAAAATATTGTAGGTATGAGCCTAAGGAATGAACTCCGAGGTCAACGACAAAATGTGAACGATTGGTACAAGTACGTATATTTATAGTATTTACTTTATTTAAAATTAAATGTTGATATTTTTTTATAATATTTGAAATAAAATATTTATTTTTTAAAATAAAATTATGTTTAATCTAAAATTTCATTAACTCATGTAATTATATTGTTAATTACATTAGTAACAAAGATATTGAAATTAATTCTTCAAGATGAAAGCACTCACGACTGTAATTGTCAAAGTCAGTCCGTTTACTAACTATAATAACTATGGCCTTTTGCTGGTTAGATATATGCAGCTAGGAGCTGAAGCAGTGCATGCTGCCAACCCGAATGCTCTAGTCATTCTTTCAGGGCTGAACTATGATAAAGATTTTACATTTCTGCAGAACAAGCCAGTGAAATTGTCATTCTCTGGCAAGCTAGTGTATGAGATCCACTGGTATGGATTTTCAGATGGGCAGGCATGGGCATCTGGAAACCCAAACCAAGTCTGCGCACAGGTGGTGAGCAACATAATGAGGAGATCTGGGTTTCTATTGGATCAGGGATACCCATTGTTTGTGAGTGAGTTTGGAGTTGATCTCAGAGGCACCAATGTGAATGATAACAGGTTCTTGAATTGCTTCCTTGGTTGGGCAGCTGAACTTGACTTGGATTGGGCACTTTGGACTCTTGTTGGCAGTTATTATCTCAGAGAAGGTGTGGTTGGACTAAATGAGTATTATGGGATTTACGATTTTAATTGGTGCGATATCAGAAACTCCAGCATTTTGCAAAGGATTTCTGCCCTCCAGTCTCCTCTCAGAGGTACTCCTAGTGTAGTCCCCTGAGAAAATAACAACCCTTCTTGTGTAGTCTCCTCTTTAAAGTTTTGTTCTTGTTAAATGCAGGACCTGGTTATGAAGAAACTCGTCCACACAAAATAATTTTCCATCCAGCCACAGGGCTTTGCTTGAAGAGGAGATCAATGTTTGAACCCCTGGAGTTAGGACCTTGTTCCGAGGCTGAAGCTTGGAGCTACAGCCCTGAGAAAATATTGACAGTAAAGGGAACATATTTTTGCCTACAAGCAGAAGAGCTTGGAATGCCTGCAAAACTTGGTATAATCTGTAACGACCCTAGTTCAAAATGGGATGCCATTTCAGACTCTAAGATGCACCTTTCTTCCAAGCTTCAAGACAACACTATTGTTTGCTTGGACGTACACTCAAACAATTCCATTGTCACAAGCAGCTGCAAATGTTTGAGTAGAGATAATTCATGTGATCCTGGAAGCCAGTGGTTCAAGATTATTGACAGTACAAGATGTAGAAACACTGGGAACTCATTTGCACAGATTGATAAATCGGTCTTCTATTCTCTTGCAAAGAAGCTCCTAGGATCATTCATGAGCATTTAGATGCCATAATTTGGGGCATGGCATGAAAACAAATACAGATTCTGTACCATGTAAGATATCTACAAAAACTGATGAATTCTAACCACTATTAAACAATATGTGAACAACTTTTTTCTTTTCTATCAGCAGCACTGCTATACCTTTCACTGTAAAGATCCAACAAGACACTCATTATGAATCTACATATCACTATAATTTCTCCATGAACTTTAACATGTAGCATAGAGGATAGATTATGGTAACAACTTTTGTAAGCAGAAAATTTGTGCAGGTAGAAGGAGAGACAGATCATAGAATGTATTGTGGTAGGATTCTAACATTGACCTAGTAATGGAATGCTGAAAATACCGAGACATAATCCAAAAGCAGTTTATTTTTCTTCAGTGATTACAGAAAAGTTTGCCAATACAAATCAACTGAGCTCTGACTACAATTAATTTTGAAGTACTTGATTGGAAATCTTGAAGGTACCCCTGACTTTCACTCTTCCATTGCATCTCCACCTTCAATTATCTCTACTAGATCTCTCAACGGTGTGATCTTGGTAAGCAAAACCTCTGAAAGGATAACAAATTTTGTGGGTATACACAAGTCCTCAAGATGAGCAAGAAGCCCAAGCAACCATAATAATGGCATTCACATGTTTTCAGCCTTAAAATCAAGTAAATAGGTAAGCAGCAGATGAAAAAGACTAACCGGTCTTCTTGGAAAATTGGTAACCCTTGTTGCTGATGTAAGTACGAGGGTTTGGCAAAAGGTGGTTTCTGAGGTACTCCTTGTGGCCCTAAACAGCAACCATTAAACAGAAACTCAGAAACCATTGTGGGCAAAATATTACATGTTGATTGAATACAATACCCTAAAACTGTAGTGATACAAAATATTCAACATAATTCAGTGAATTAACACTGAAAAAGAAACAAACCTTGGTTAATACACAGATATCCACATTACTTCCACTTCCCAAGTCGTTGAATATACCTGAAAGGATGGCTTGTCCAACTAATTCTACTCCTTCATCCCTCTATAAATAAAGAATACAAAAGGTTCAGATAAGGAGGTTAAAATTTTTGCTCTTGCTCCATGTAGGAAAAAGGTATCAACTTACTGTGAGTCCTTCACGATATTTTGACTCAAAGACAGCCATTGCAGCAAGAGAACCAGAACCCATTGTTGCATATGGGAGAGTGTCAGTGGATCCATGTGGATAAATCTGGTCATATAACAAATGAAAAGGACAGTCAGCAACGTGACAACACTAACAAGGAACAAGAGACATAAAATTTTCTTTGTAAAAGGTAACTTACTGTGTGCAAATGAGGCCCCGTGACATCAACTCCACCAAGCACCAAAGCAGCTGAAACATGGCCTTGATAGCTGATTCATTGACCAGAAAATTAAATAATCAGCTTCAATATATAGTAGTAACAATACTAGGCATCCAAACAAAAACTGACCTGAAAAGATGAGACTTCAACAAAGTAAGAGCTGTCACTACCCTAGACTCACGACCGGTATGGTACCGATGCAGCATGAGTTGTGAGCTCACCATGTCTATACAAAAAGCACAGCAATATGAAGTTTGAGAAACATAAGGCTGAAAGTAAAAATTTTAAAAAATGTTATAATGAAACTGACATAAAAATTTAAGCTGTGAGAATAGCTACTATAGGATCATAGTATGAGAATAATTCTTTTTTACAAGTCAATATTGCCACCAACGATTTCCTAGTATTCTGGAATTTGAGACATGACATCCAGAATAAGGATAAAAAGATTCAACTAAATACCTGTCACTGCCTCTGTATCAGCAGCAGTTCCAGCTCCACAACAATATATGTTGGGTGCAATATAGTGTATCTTTTCACAGTTCTTGTCAGCGACAATTGGTCCTGCAGTTGCTCTAGTGTCTGCCCCAAGAATGACACCATCCTGAAAACAATATAAAAAGCAATGAACTAGGTAAGATATTGAAGACTTCTGATGCAATGCACCAAGTTTATGTGAAGGGCATAGGAATCAGGCATTTACAAGGTTAGTCATCAAAGAAATATAAACATCCAAAAAATGACTGTAAAGCTGCCAATTTCCATGAGCCTCATGCTTAAAAAGGATCAACTAATTCCATCTTCAGACTTCTCGAGAACATAATCAATATCGTAACAAGATTCACTGATCTCATAGTAAGAACACACAACATCAGCAAAAGATTTGTACATGCAGAGAAGACTCAGTCCCAAAGATAAAGTATTTGCAATAAGGCTACAAAAACATTTGATTTTCATTTCATTCACCTCTTTATCATTGCACTGAAAGTCTAATATCAAGGGTGAAGTAAAGCTGACTTCAACTAGTACTTAATGAAGCATAAAGACTATTATATTCTTGATTAAAATTTCAATCAATCATGCTACATTCACTAAACAGAATCATGATTCACTGGTAAAGTGACAGACGGTGTGAAATCAAATCAGAAAACAGTATTAATACTTTCCAGAAGGCGACAATTTTTTACACTACACCCAGTGGCTTAGCCAGCAAAAATTTTCAGCAGGGTCATGTATTCACATTTTACACAAATACGTATCTTCTTACATCATATTATTGCCCATTGTCAATATTGTAAAAATTGCAGAACATATTTTTGTTTGAACCTCTCCCTTAATGTTTTTAGTTAATTTTAATGGGGTTAATAAAATAAGAAAATTTAACATTTTACTACTTCTAATATATATGTATAACCTAGATAAACAACATCAAATTAAACTTTGCTAAACAAAGCTCTTATAATACTTATAACGCTCCATCTGTCCTTTGAGATGTCTATCTTGGTGTACTCTATCAACAACCTGAAAATCAAAGTGAAGATGGAGGGAATAGGAGAGAGATTTAAAAACCAGAGGTGTTGGGTTGGTCATTACTGGACTATCCGAATCCAATGGGTTTATTTGAATGCTCTCATGCTGTTTATTTTTGCTTCTTAATGGTGCCATTGTGCTTTTGTTATCCGGTTTCAATTTCAGCTGTTGAAATTGCCACATGGAGGGCTGAGAATTTTGAGCCATTGCTATGGTTGTTTTCTACAAATTGCTTCATTGACTTGCCGAGATTTCTCTGCAATAGTTCACACTTTTTCAATGATGAATTCTGAGCATTGGATGGAGGGATTTGGTGCCAAATGGTCCAGATTATCTTTCCTTGGCATATGGTTGTTAGAAATTTGGTGTCTGATGTAATTTTCTGTTCTGGAATATCTGAGAATATAGTGTGCTCTTGTTATCTGTGTGTATCCCAGTGATCTTCTCTAATAATTTTCCAGTGATTTTCTGCTGTTTTCACCAGTTAATCTACTCTTGCTTCCAACTTCCTGTCTCTCCATATTGTTCTCTCTCTGTGTGTTTTTGAGTTATTCAAATCATTTACTGTGAGTGGTATGAATTGGAGGAATAAGGAGGATTGTTACACACTCCTCCCTCTACCCTGAATGTGCCTAACTCCACTCTTAATCATAAACTCAAACTTGTTTAGAAATAAAAACCCATAGCCTATCCTATATGCTAGCGTTAAAATCCTTCTCTAGAAAATCTTATCAAGAAACCATTGCTTAACAGAACCTGTTCTGTTATGTTCAAGTTCATTACTTACTAAATATCCTCTTTTACACCATTACCTCAAAACTTTGTAGGAATCCAGCAGGATTTCGTCCCTCTACTTGCTTAGACACCAGCATTCATTTAGAAGGGGGAAAAAAAGAAAAAAATAGTTCATATCACGGAGCTGCTCAGTCTAGCAGGTTAGCTCCTTTTTCAGAAACGAAAAATTTCGAGGAAATATTCAATTAGAAATACAACTAAAGAATATAAATCTAACAGATAAAAAAAAATCATCCGGAATTTACCTGAAAAACTAAGCCCACAATTGTAGTTCCTGTCTTCAGAAAAGAAGGGGCCTTCAGACCCTTCTGTACCAGCATATTGTTCCTTTTACACAAATCAAAGTTAAATCCACCTTTTGGAGGGCCATCTTCAGCTGTCTTGGACATTTTTAACTACAGAAGCCTCAAGAAAACCTGAAAAACAAATACCGAACAAAAAAATTCTTGGACCCATTGCCACATTCGAATTATAAATCTTAATTTAGGATTCATATGTTAAGACAAAATCGTTCAGAAACTTACAACAACTGAAGAAATCAAAGCTGAATTGATCGGAGAAGATTCGCGCAGAGAGAGAGAGAAACTGAACTGGGAGGGATAAAAGTTAAAACGCCAAGAGGCTTGGGGAAAAAGAAAGAAGGTCTTCTTTGGGCTTTTATATTTTAATTACTAAAAGTATTGGGCTGTTTCAACTTTTTATTCACAGTTCATTCAAACCGGGTTACAAAAAACACTATAAAAGCGTAATTTTTTAAAAAATATATATTTTTTAGAAAGGGCCTGAATTGACAACTCTCAGAATCCAGCCCAAATAGTTAAATAAATCTGTCATACTCCTTGTCTAAAATTATATATACTTCTGTTAATTTTAAATATTCAGTAATTGAATATTCATTCTTCTTAAAAAAATATATATTCTCATATTTAAAATTTCACAAATAACTTAGTACTCTATTTCACAACTAATCACACCAAAGAATTAGTACTCTATCTTTATAAATTATTATAATAAAAAATATATTTCATTCACTGTTGTTGTATATTACTCCAAAAACGTAAAATTGAATACATTTAATATATGAAAACTAAATCTTTGCAAATATTTTTCCTTTTGCCATGTAATAACATTATATAGTTTTTAGGTGAATTTATTTTATAAAGTACAGCCCCAAAAATATTAGATGATCTATAATTCAAACAAACTTCACTGAATGTGATCTGAGGCCATAAAAAAAATATTTGATCATCCCTCAGTCTTTTAATGAATGGGATTCTAGAATTCAAATTAAAGCAATGAGTAAAATATGAAACACCACTTTTTTAGATCCATCAACAGTTCAACACAATATCTCCATGAACATTAGATGGTAATACAGTGATTGGATTATGAATTTTGCAAGTTCTTAGAACAGAAAATTTGTGTTCTATAAAAGGATTTTAACATTGTCACTGGAATGCTGAAAATCTGTGACATGCTCCAAATGCAGCCTGTTTATCTTCAGTGATTACATATAAAATTAAGTCCACACGATTCAAAAACAAAAAAAGTCCAGTTTAATTAATTTTAAGCACATAATTGGAAACCATGAAGCCCCAGTCTTTCACTCTTCCATTGCATCCCCGCCTTCAATTATCTCTACCAGATTTTTCAGTGGTGTGATCTTGGTCTGCAGAACCTCTGAAAAGTGAAACAAAATGTAAGCAAATGGATAATATGCCCTAAAATTGTGTATATATATTGCATTCTCTGCCCGAGGATAAACTCAAAGGTAAGAAGCAAATGGATAACTAACCAGTCTTCTTGGGAAATTGGTAGCCCCTCTCGCTAATATACGTGCGAGGGTTTGGCATAAGGTGGTTTCTCAGGTATTCCTTGTGGCCCTAAAAGGTCAGCATCAAAAAAGAAACTTTTAAGCCATTTGTGAGCAAAATGTAGCATGCCAATTGCATATAATTATGTGAATACTCCTGTGAAACCAAAGATTCAGCATTATTCAATGAATTAAACCAGAAAAGAAACAAACCTTGGTTAATACACAGATATCTACATTACTTCCACTTCCCAAGTCATTGAATATGCCTGAACGTATGGCTTCTGCTACTAAGTCTACTCCTTCATCCCTCTATCAAGAGCATAAAAGAGGACTTTTAATCAACATAAGGAGGTTAATTCTTGCTCTTGCTGCAAATAGAGATAAGAAATGAACTTACAGTGAGCCCTTCACGATATTTTGACTCAAAGACAGCCATTGCAGCAAGAGAACCAGAACCCATGGTTGCATATGGAAGAGAATCGGTGGATCCATGTGGATAAATCTGGTCATATAATGAAATGACAGTAATAGTCAATAGCATGACAGGACAAAAGAAACTTAAAATTTCTGATTTTTCTAGTCAAAATTAACTCACAGTATGCAAATGGGAGCCTGTGGCATCAACTCCACCAAGCACCAAAGCCGCTGAAACATGCCCTTGATAGCTAATTCATTGATAAGAAAATTATGCTTTTCAAGATTATAATTTGTCTAGATATATAGTATTAAATGTGACAAGGATAGCTACCTCAAAACAAAACTGACCTGAAAAGATGAGACTTCAACAAGCTAAGAGCTGTCACTACCCTGGACTCACGGCCAGTATGGTACCGGTGTAATGTCAGTTGTGAGCTTACCATGTCTAAAAAAAGCATAGGAATACAAAGTTTAAGAAGCATAACACCGGAGTTTCAAAATGTCACTATGAACTATAGATGAAAAATTCAACACTTCCAAAGTAACTACAACAAGGATGATACTAGTAGTATCAGAAGAAAAATCCTCAACAAAATAATATTGCCATCACATAGTCTCTGGAAATTAAGACCTATGATATTTCATTAAATACCTGTCACTGCCTCTGTATCAGCAGCAGTCCCAGCACCACAACAATATATGTTAGGTGCAATGTAGTGTATCTTTTCGCAGTTCTTATCAGCAACAATGGGCCCTTCAGTTGCTCTGGTGTCTGCTCCAAGAATGACTCCATCCTGAAGAAGATATAAAAACCAATGAACTGGACAGTTAACTAAGGACTTCTGACACAAGCAACCAAGTATATGCAAAGGATATAGGAATCAGGCATTTATAAGTTTAGTCATCAAAGAAATATAAACATTCCAAAAGATGAACATAGAGCTGTCAAATTTCATGAGACTCCTACTTAAAAAGCTCAACTAGATCCATATTCAGTCTTCTGATCAATATCAAGATTCATTCCTCTCACAGAAAGAAGATACAATCACCAGAAAGATTCTTAGACGCAAAGAAAAAGCACAACCATGCCAAAATATTTGCAATAAGAACATATAAGACTTCCAGGTTCGTATGTAAAAAGTTTCATTTTTCATTTCATTCAACTCTGAAATTTTGATATCAGGATTGAAGTAAGGATGAATTCAATTAGTGTTCAATAAAGAGTATAAAGTTTTTGATTCAATTTTCGATCAGTCATGATGCATTTCGCTAACAGAATCATGATTCACTAGTGATGGATGTACGATAATAATTTAAAGAAGGTGACAATTTTTTACAAAAGACCAGACCTATTAGCACCTTCTCTACAACCATAATGCATCTTTGATCATATCCATTTTTGAAAGAAATTTAAAGCATAATATAAAAATTAAAAAATAAAAGAAAACGATTTCTTGGTCATGTACCACACAACTAATACTTTTGGCAATCTCAACTAAATCCCCTCAGATAGTCAAGAATAAAGCAGACTTTTGAGAAATTAAAATCTATACTCTCTACCATATATGCTAATGTTTTAGAATCTTGCTTGTTCACTCAGCTCAAGTTCATTAATTCCGGAAATCATTGTATCATAACTTTCTAGGACTCCAAATTTCATCCCAATACAGTTTTGCTTATGAAACCAGAACCCTACCACGAAGAAATGCATTCAGAACTACAACTAAAGAACATCAATCGAAAACTTACCTTAAAAATCAAGCCCACTATAGTCGTTCCAGTCTTCAGAAACGAAGGGCCCTTCAAACCCTTCTGTATCAGCATCTCATTTCTCTTGCACAAATCAAAACTAAACCCTCCTTTTAGAGGACCATCCACACCCTCCTTCGACATTTTTAACTACAAAATCCTCAAGAGAAACCTGAAAACAAATAAAGGAACAAAAGAAAAAAGTTCTTAAACCCATTGCCATATTCCAATCATAAACTTCAATTTAGGATTAATCGGCATCAGATCAATAGTTATCCCGAGAGAAAACTGAGTCCTTGCCCCGTGAAACTAGGAAAAAAATAAAAGGGCTCGAATTTAAGATGCCTTTCTTCTTGAATAAGCGGAGACTTGAAATCCAGAGAGATTGCAACTTGCAAGAGCTACTCTTGAAGGGGACAAGGATTGGGGAGAAAGAAAGAAGGCCGAGTTCTTTGGGCAATTTTTGCAAGTACAAAAATCATTGGGGCTATTTCAATAATTTATCTAATGTGTATTCATCCCGGGTTTTTATTTATGACCCAATTACCGATATCTGAATATATTCAACCCGGGGTTTTTTTTTTTTTACGTATGCTTTTTTAAGAAAATATTTATAGACATGATTCTTGTAAATTATTATGAATTAATTCCGTTCTCAAATAGTTATCACGATCTGAAAATTATTTTCAAATATTTTTAATTTAATATAACTAAATAATAGTTCTTATTATATCTTATTTTATCTGATAATTATATTATTATCCATTTATAATTTTCAATATAAAATAATACTAAAAGTACAAATAACTTCAACTTCATTTGAAAAGGAAAAGATTAAATTAATTGCATATTTATTATTAAAAAATTTAAAAATAATGTTTTAATCTTTCTTTTTTAAATTCACATAAATTTTAACAGCTTCAACTTGTGAAAACTATTAAAAAATGGAGGGAGTATAAGATTTTCACAAAAGTACTATAAAAATTAATTATATTTAGTTTATGAAAATACTCTATCATTTTTTATTTGTCACAAAATAGAATTTACATTTTTTAGGAAAATCTTGAAATTTATGTGATTTTTAAAAGAAAAGACTAAAATATCATTGCCTTCAAATTTTCAATAATATTAATTTTCTCTTTCTCTCTTATGAAAAATTAAAATTAATGGTTGAAAAGTTTAACTAAGTCCAATATTTTGCGTTTAAAGGGATTTTCAGACATTTCTTGAAATTCAAGTGTGTGAAATAATGGTTTATAAAAATTATAAATAAATAAAAAACAAGTGTGTGAAATAATGCAGAACCTATCAGAGCAGAGCTTCTTGGTTAAAATTTTGCTCTTCACGTACTTTCTCTTTCTAACCAGAACTTCAGAAATTTCAAAGTTAACAATGGAGTTGCACTTGCATGTAAGGTACTTCACAATTGTAAGCGCTCAAAATGACGATTTTGTATAAAAAGGAGGAACGTGTTTCTTCTTGAGGTGCGTGAACCTTTAGTTTCTTGTCTACTTGGATTTAGCTTTATTCAGCTGTCTCATCACTTTCAAATTTGAATTGCTTTTGTGTACATTCTTTAATCTCTTGCATTTGTTCCCTTTAGATGTGGTGTGGTGGATACTGATCTCTTCTTCTTGGTTTTAATTATGCGAAGATTTTTGGCAATTGATGGCTCGCTAAGAAGCTTAAATTAACAAGAGCCCATACAAAAAGATTCGATCTTTAAGTCCTTGGGGGTAATATAAAACCAAAATGCTGTCTCGCTGCAAAGTGTTGGTGGCTATTTATGGCTAACCCATCAATCAGTTATTACTTCTATAGGCCTGAATGATTATGAACTTTGAGTTGCGGACATGTAAATGATTCTGCCTCTTGGAGATTATTCAGGATAAAGTGCGGAAAGGGAATTCATCGTAAATGATTAGTCAAATCTACTCTTAATAAAGAGTGCAGATTTCAAGATTCTTTAAGTAAGCATATCTTCTTTTGGCATCGTCTGTCTACATGAAAAAGCTTTCTAGTCAATTATCTACAATCTAAGCAATTTTGTTGAGAAACATACTAAAATAAACACTCAAGTACAAGTGCATGCCATAGACAATGTTCACAGGTTCATAAAAAAAAAAAAAAGACAATGTTCACAGATACAAAGGGAGTGAGTGAGAGTGATTCAATTCAGTCAGCAATATCTTTCTTTCTTTTTCTTACAGTCCTATGTGAAGAAAATAGTCATTTAGTCATCGAGTATGTGATTGGAGTGCATGTCCTTTTTCTCCAGTTTCTTTGATCTCTTGGTTTTGTAAGTCATTCATCTCTGGCTTCCCTCACTTTTGCAATGAGCTTATTTGGAGTAGAAGATATATATTCACATAATTCAGCATCAATTGAAGAAGATTTTCTGATACGGATGATCCTCCTCACCCATGATCCTGATGGTTCTCCGCTAGACTCACGTCTCTTACTTCATGCGGTGGAGAATATCATTATCCATGCTACTCCTATTTTAGTAGTATGTCTGCTTCCCTACAAGTTTATATGTTTGTTATTTGTCTGATATCTCTTATGATAGACATGAGTTGTCTGATGGTACTAATTTATATTTTTCTGTTGAAAGTATTCAAAGGAAAACCTATAGAGATTTATGGTTTTTCTTCTTCATAAGCTTTGGAACAAACTGTACCTTACATAATTTTAACTTGTTCAAGAGAAGTCAAAAGAATTTTCTCTTATAAAAAATATTGACAATAAGTGCTGCCGAACTTAATTATTTTCCAATTTCAAACTTCATCTGCTTAATTAGTGATCTTGTATTCGTCTTGATGGCCAAAATATGGGTTAGAAGATTAAATGTGTATGATATCTTCTCCTATTTGGTTACATGAAAACCATCATAAATACAACCTAATTTAGTGACCTTGTGTTCGTCTAGGACTTGTGATGTTACTAAATTTAGCAAGTATTGTTTTTAGATAGATTTATTATTTGCACTTTCACGAGTAATGTTTAAAAGGACTTGTTTCAGGTTTCTAACCCAACAAATTATGTCACCAACATATGCAATGCTGAAGCAAATGGACTACAAGAATCACTCCTATATAAGATTTCAAACGAGGTGAATACTCATACCATCATGTTTTATAAGTTACATGATAAGCAAATGGGTATCCAACATAAACTGGTTTTTTCTACGGTCAGATGCTCCACAGATGCTACGAGAAAGGAGATATACATGCAAATACAATGTTCTTATTTGAAATGCTTGGGAATTTTAGATGGGATGAAAAAGTGGTTCTAGTTGTTGCAGCATTCATAATGAACTATGGTGAATTTCAGCTCATAGAACAGCTCCAGTCTCATAATCCTTTGGCAGCACTAATTGCAGTTCTGAGAAAGGTGCCTCGTGACTTATCTCTGTTCAGGAGACAGTTTAAGCCTTTGATGGTGTTGGTAAAGACCATGCTGGAGTTAACAAAAACTATCATTGAGTTTGAAAACCTGCCATTGCAACAAGAACTTCTGGAGTTCGAGGCAATCTCTGTTGCAAAGTCTAAGATCTACAGGGCTAGCTACTGGATCTTTAGAAGCTCGTGCGCAAGCTTTTCTCTAATTGCAGGCCTGAGAACCAGAAAAAGTGACCAGTGCATGTTCTTTCCCTTGATCCTGTTGTTTTTTATTGTAATTTTATGGTTTATAATTGACACATGAAATATACAAAAATCCTCATGTTTCAAAACCTAAGCTACTTTATTGTTACCATTTTCAAACTATGGTGGTTAT
This sequence comes from Apocynum venetum, assembly GCA_019593545.1. Classification (NCBI taxonomy): domain Eukaryota; kingdom Viridiplantae; phylum Streptophyta; class Magnoliopsida; order Gentianales; family Apocynaceae; genus Apocynum; species Apocynum venetum. The sequence continues at coordinate 7,348,032 of SRSM01000132.1, forward strand.
GAATGATGGATAAGTCTCCTTAAGCTTGCAAATGACATGTGATCTCTATTTTCAGGGATCCAAATTCTACAACAGTTGTAGCTTGGACACTCTCCAGTTTAGTCTATAGGTTAAATGGCTTATGTTACGAACTGAGGGAGGAGGTGGATGCATGCCATCAGCAGATAGGTATTATCTGCTTTCGAAAGCTTTGAGTTGAAGTCTTTCATGGTACACTTGCATGTACTTCACTAAAATTAATCATTCTGCACAACTTGTAGGTACTAAATTGTATGAGAAACTACTAAATCTCTTCAAGCTGAATCACATTGACAACCAAGAAATTCTTCGGATGCTTATCCCAGTGAAGGATGACTTCCCCTTAAAGGATTGTTTGTCAAAAGAAAAGGTAATTCTTCATTTTAGTAATCATTTGTCTGGGAACAGAGACTGGGGGCAAATATAGTTGATTGCAATTCTTACTTTAAGATTCTGATGAAAAAGTAATTAGGATGTCAAGCCCTAGTTGTCCAAATTTGACTGGAGTTCTAGACTGCTCAGAAACTTCTCTAGCCGAAGACAAATAAAAGATATCTAACATTTTATCTCCTGTTATGCAGCACAGCATCTCTGAACTGAAAAACAAGGTGGTTATATTTCTAGTGTCAAAGCCAGAGCTTCTTCCTGTTGAGAGGATATTCTTGCTAGTGCAGCAGATTCATAGTCGTCCCCAAGAGGAGAAAATTAAAGGAAACTATGTTATTTTATGGTTTCCAATATTATCTTCACATATTTGGAGTCAGACTGATGAAATGAACTTCCACATTTTGTCAAATTCTTTGCCATTCTGGTCATTACGGCAGCCATGGCTACTGAATTCAGCAGTTATCAACTTTTTCATACAAGAATGGAATTTCAACGAGGAGACCATGATGGTTGTATTGGATGCTAATGGAATGCTTACCAATTCAAGTGCAATGGACATGATATGGATCTGGGGTGCCAAAGCATTTCCATTTTCAATTTCAAGAGAAAAAGAGCTCTGGGAAATGCAGGATTGGACTCTTCAACTTATGCTCGATAATGTGGACTCCTTATTGACCAGTTGGGTAAGGTTTCATGCTCATACATTGGATATTACTTGAAATAGTCCTAGATTGAATAACTAGAAAGGAAAAGGAAGTTCACTTCTTTTGCTTCACTAATGATTTCTTTTTTTGGATAGCAGATTGATCAAACTAAAAATATTTGCATTTTTGCAAGTGACAACTTAGAATGGATTAGAAATTTCTGTACCAAAATAAAGGAAATTAAGGAGAGAGGACTTCAGCTTGAGGTGATCTATGTTGGTTGGCAGAATCAAAGTGAAAAATTGCAAAAAAAATTGGATGTCATCCAGCAAGAGAATTTAAGCTCCTTCCTGAGTTTTACAAAGATATGCTTCTTTTGGCTTCGGTTGCAGAGTATGAAAAATACAATTATACGCCACAAGCATGCAGTTGGTTGTGATCATATTCTGAAAGAGGTAATGGGGATGCTAGAAGTTGAAAACACTGATGATGGTTGGGTGGTGATCGGCACAGGGCCTTCAGCAGATCTAGAAAAGCTTCAAGGAAGTAAACTGACCAAATTCTTTGATCTTTTCCCAGTGTGGGCTGAAAATGTGGGAGCTCTGGGGTTGGTTGGTGCAATTCGCAATGCATTTCAGCCTCCTCTTCCAGTTAAACCTTGTCATCACTCTGACATCGTTCCATATGAAGAAGGACAAATCAAAGAAACTGTCATTTGCAAAGAATGTAAACGCCCCAGAGAGAAGTTTGTTGTGTATAAATGTGAAGAAACCAAGTTGAAAGTTGATGATTCACCAATCCCACCATCTCCACAGCAAGAAAATCTCAGGCAATAAGCTATCAGAAGCAGCAAACGATGGAAATGGAAAAGGGTGTTACTACCGACTATCAATGTTCTGAAATGGCTTATTTACATATAGAGAATGTTAAAAGGGTGGTTATTTAGGGAGTTTCCGTAATGGAAATTAGTAAATATAGGAGTTACCTTTAGAGAGAATTAAGAAGTCTGGATTAATATTCGTAAACAAGTAACAGATGATTCATGATAGTTACTTGTTTTCTGTGTCAAATTTAATTGCCAAATTTTGTTAAAACGTTTTGGAATAGAATTTTAATTGCCAAATTTTATTCTAAAAGCTCTGTATTATCACCTTTTTGAAATTCATATAATCTATTTTGTTAAACTGAAGACAGACATAGGTTTCTGACTTTCTGACAACCAGGTTTTAATCATCTGTTTTTGCACTTAGGAACTGGTAGTTTTTGTTCTTTATTGATTTTATAAAAAAAAATTAAAAAAAAATCTTTCTATTTTGGCGTGAATTCTATCAGCTTTCCAAATTTTATGTACATACTCAATTTATTATTTTAGACTGTAAAAATTAATCTGTTTGATTTAATTAATTTTTTTATTTAAAAAGTCTCATGTAACACATTTATTTACTAGAAGGAATATATTATATTTATTATATCTAAACATCATCGAGCAGCTAAAAAAACTCACCAAAATATGTCTGTCTAGCTATCTTACCTACATAAACAACTTATATTAAATTCAACTATTAACCAATAAGTTTTGTGAAACTTGAATCATGAAAAAGATATTATGTTTGTTTTAATAATTTGATCTATTTGAATTTCAGTATGTTACATTAAATGTTAGAAATTATAATTTTTCAAGCATGTTGAAATTATGATATTTGTTTAACATTGTTCGTATTAAACATATTTGTAAATAATGTTCATTATGAAAAATATTATATTTATTAAGTTGGCTACTTTTGCATATTTAAGTGCTTAGATAGTAAGAATTTTGAGTTATTTGAGGAGGGATAAAAGTTTGAGCTTTTGAACCCATCTTCTAGTTTTAAGAAATTTATATTTTTGAACTTTATTGGGTATTGTTTGATATTTATATTATTATGGAAGTTTATTTGAGTATATTTTGAGATTGTTTTAATTCTATTAAAATATTTTATGAAACTTTATAATGGATTATGTGATTGATGAGGATTAAAACTTTTAGAAAAATCTTTATCGACTCTGTTGTGTCACCTTTTAAATTCGAAAATGAGTTTAGGTTTGATCCGTATTTGATATATGACACATTATGTCCCCTCGGCCTAAAAAACAAATCTCTGACTGATTAATTCCCACTGCTTTCTGAATTTCAACAGAAAACCATGATATGAGATTTCTGTCCCTTAACAATTTATGTTGAAGATGAAGGAGCAGAAAGGCTATTATTTTGAAAAGGTGTATTGTTTCTCAGGTGTCAGAGTTTGCCTTTTTTTCACTTACTATGTATAGTTTGCTTATTACTTAACAATACTGATAGTCATGAAGATGAATCGTACTTGTTTGGAGATCATTACTCGGTTCAAATAGGTTCTTTTCGGTAAGGGCATGGTTTATATATATGTTCTGTAACGGAACTTAATTTGCCTTGTCAATTTACATGGCTCTTATATTTTGATTTATGAGTCTTTTTTTTTTTTTGATAAAGTTTTATGAGTCTTATTTACAACGTAATTTATTAAAAAAAAAGATTATTGATTGTGTATCGTCCTCAAAATCCAATGTCACCCTTTGAATTCAGGAGTTGTGAACTGTACTCAGGGCATTTGGCATATCAAACTCTGCAAGCCAACCCCCACAATTCAATTCAATACCATTTCTTTATTGTTTCACCTCTTTTTTTTATGAATTCCTTTATTGTTTTACGCCAAGCTTAGTTTAAGGCAAGTTAATGCATCTACAATCTTTAAATATTAAAATAAAAAATAAAAAAAGGCATCATATTTGCATGTCATTAGCACTGTAATGAGTGCAATGGGTGATGGATTAGGATTACCAGCTTCATAGCACATGAGATTTGCTTTAAACCCAACTCCCTGCTTTTTAGGAATCAAAACAAAATTTCATGAAACTTGAGCTGCTACTGCAGTATCTGATGACTTTCTCATTATACTTGAGAAATCCCATATTATATTTCCCATTCTTCCTCCTCATATGCAAAAAAGAGTATGTGGAAAAACTAGTTCAAACAATTCTGTAGTTCTTGAACAATTTCAGATTTCTACTCATATAACCCATTAAACAACAGAATGCTTGAATCCGAGTGGTACTTCCTTGAGCTTGCAATGCAGGCAGTCAGTCACAACGATTCCAGTATTGCTCTTTACATTATTAAACAAGAGAATTTTTAGCTTTTTCTTATTCTTTCTCAGCTTCACTTTACTTAGTTATGATTGCAAGCCAGAATTTCGAATTTTTAAAGCTCTTTTGGGTCCACAAAATCAAACATTCAAAAGACAGAGAAGCATTCTTTCTTTTAGCCCTTTTCTTTTCTTGATTTGTCTTAATGTGAGCAGTATTATTACTAAAGAGCAAACGCAGACTCATTAGTCTACCTAAGAATATGAAATCAACGTGCTTTTTCATCAAGAAGATTATTAATACATGACTATTGACTAAATCCTTATACTTAGTAATGTATTTCACAAAATGCATCTGTTAGTGCTAAAAGGCAATGTATTTATCAATGCTTAATGAGGATCTTTTATGGTGTAAGATGTTGTATAATACGCATATTTGGGGTCTAAAAGCGAATAGGCTTTACGGAAGCTTAAACTGTACCATATAGTATTAGATGCAAATGTGCCTTTCTGCGGTTCTTGGACTTTCTTTTTGTCTGTTATACATAGACCAACACAGGTCATCAAAGTAAAGTAATCCCGACATTCAAGATTTCTCAGATTACGACATTTGGCAACCCAGAACCAGATTCCTAACTGCTGCCAAGAATAGTAAGGAATTTCTTCCATCCAGTCCAATGAATTACCCAGCAAAATAACATAATTTGTTTTTGTAATCATTTTTTTATTTATGGATCAACGGAATGGAAGAAATTTCAGGAATATCTAGACTCAGAAATTTCCAAAAGACATCAAAATCCTTCCTCTAGACTAAATGTCTACAATTGTTATTGTAAAAGCTCCCAGGTTGCTTTTAAGACTGGTTTTCTAAGAAACATGAATCACGTTGATTGGTGCATTATCAGTAAATCAGCAAAACAAAGACATAAATATTAGTCTTTTGCATGGATACCTTATCCATGAGCTCCCTTTACTTTTACTGCAATGATAAGGTCCTTAGGTCAATCATTAAGCTATGTAATTTATGAATTCCAAACCTATTGAAAACTTTATTATTTTAAACCATATTGGAAGCAAAGAACGTGATTCATTCTACCTTTATTCCACCAGACAAAGCTATATAAGGCCCCTCAGAGAAACCAAATTACACCAAGGTAAGCCATTGTTTCTTTCTCATTTACCTCTCTCAATTAGCTCATAACTCTCCTACTCCTCCTCCTCCTCAGTTTCAATGGCTGAAACCATACCAACCACCCGGAGTCAGCCTGCTGCATTGGGTCAGTCAGTTGGTTTGTCAATGAATCCACAGCTACTGCCTGCAAGCCAGCATCAATTGAGTCAGCCACTAAGCCAGCAGCAAACTGCTCACCCACCCATTGAAATGGCACCCTCCACCATTCCCAGGGCTCAAACCCCATTGCATCCTCACCCTCACCCTCACCCTCACTCTCACCCACTTGGGGATGTACCTCCTAAGGCTCATGTCCCATTGAACACAGCTCCCGCTGCCAAGGCTAGTCATTTGCCTACCGGCATTGTGCCTGCAGTCACCAACCGTCAACTGATGAGGGGTGATCGCCATATGTTTTCAACATCTGACGAAAGTGCAATGATGAAGCAGATTATGGCCTATCATGCTCCAGATGGCCGTGATTTTGATGTGAAGCCTCTATTGCTCATCATTGAGGATATCATGCACCGAGCCAAGCCTGTCTTTCCTACCCTGGTATGCTTCATTTCTTATTAAATCACATTTTTGTTTGTTTACTGTCTAGATTTTGTCAGTACTTCACCTGTCAAATTACAATGTTCTCAATTGTGATTGCAGGAAGCGGAACCTCACCTAGATACCTGGGATGATAAAGGTGTCCACAGTGGTTTCACTGACGTACTCGAGCTCTTAGCATATCCCATAAATAAAACTTCCTCTGAGGTATGCATTCTTGGTAAATTTCTTTTACTGGCTTATTGTTTTCAATCAATTCTCACTCAAGTTCACAAATGCTATAATGTGACAGATAATTTGCAAGTGTTCGGCTGGAGGAGATGCGCATTCAATAACAATGGCACTCTTCCAGTCACTCTCAAGCTACTCTTGGGAAGCAAAGGTGTCAATTTGCTTTGCTGCTTTTTCTGTGAACTATGGCGAGTTTTGGCTCGTTGCACAGCTTTACACCACAAATCCACTTGCCAAGTCAGTTGCTATGCTAATGGAACTGCCAGAAATAATGGAGCATCGCGAGGCTTTGAGACAAAAGTTTGAAGCAGTTAACAACCTGATTAAAGCAATGCTGGAAGTGACTCATTGCATTATCAAGTTCAAGGACCTCCCAGCACAGTACATTAGCCCTGAATCACCAGAGATGGTTACTGCAGCTGCTCATATCCCCACGGCTGTTTACTGGACTATCCGAAGCATTGTGGCTTGTTCATCACTTCTGATGAACCTTATTGCATTGGGCCACGAGTAAGTTCTCGTTCCTTCTCCATTCTAGGTTTAATGATCAGACACAAGCAATGACTTAAACGTGCTGAACATTCATTAGCAACATACCAATCAATAAAAAACCAACTGTCATATGAAAAGATCCTCTTTACATATTCATCTCATTGTGAAGCTATTTCAAGAAAACCACACATTCATCATAATTGATCCAGAGAAACAGGAGGAAATCTTTTGGTTCCTTATTTGAGTATCCTATTGGAAATAAAATCAGAATTCAATTTCCTTTCTTGTGGCAGGTACATTGCCTCGGCTGCAGAGTCTTGGGAATTGTCCAGTTTGGCTCATAAGCTTGCAAATATAAGGGAGCACCTAGAGAGGCAAATTTACCTCTGTAACCAGAAAATAGGTGAGTTTAATGACTATATGCCAAATATATGCCGGACAAACAAGGCGAGAAACATGTACTAGGTCTCAGCTATTGTAAATGAGAAGTGACATTTCAAATTTTTTTAATGCATCTAATGATTGAAACTTACAATATGCAGAGGAGAAGAGACAAAATGATGCATTCTATGCTCTTGTGCGACTGTTTGAGACACCCCATCTTGATAATATAAAGATACTTAGGGCTTTGATCTATGCAAAGGAGGATCAACTCCCACTCTATGATGGAACCCACAGAAGAAGGGTTTGTTCATAGACCTTACCGATATATTTTCCTAACATCCTACATTAGCCTAAATTACATAAAACTGATCTGGTTTTCTTTTAACGTGACAGGCTAGTCTAGATGTTTTGAGGAGGAAACATGTGTTACTACTCATTTCAGAACTTGACATGTCCCATGAAGAGCTTCAAATCCTCCACCAGATGTATGCAGAGGCCAGGTCACAGCCAACAAGGCCAGAGAGTCAGTATGAGGTTGTTTGGCTTCCCATTGTTGACAGATCAACCCCATGGACTGACGAAAAGCAAAAGCAATTTGAGTATGTTCAAGACTCTATGCCCTGGTACTCTGTAACCCATCCTAGCTTGCTTGATCCTGCAGTCGTCAGATTCATCAAAGAGATTTGGGGCTTTGTCAAGAAACCTCAGCTTGTAGTCTTGGATCCACAAGGAAAAGAATCCAACCGCAATGCCCTGCACATGATGTGGATTTGGGGGAGTTTGGCTTTCCCATTCACCAAAGCAAAAGAAGAAGCACTCTGGAGGGAAGAAACTTGGAGGATTGATTTGTTAGCAGATTCCATTGACCAAAATATTTACCTTTGGGTATGCAAGTCTTCCTGATAAATTCTCTCCCATTTCTTTAAAGTGCACTAATGTGAGCAAACTGAAATCCTAGCAAAAAATGATAAATCAGGCTTCAGGACATCAACAATGATAACGAAACCTGGTCATTGTAGATTAGTTAATGGTCGAACCATCTTCATTATGAGTCACTAATATGTTTAAGTCCTTTGATATTGCAGACTGCAGAAAACAGATACATATGTTTATATGGGGGAGAGGACATGGACTGGATCAGGAAGTTCACAACCTCTGCAAGGTCTATTGCTAATGCGGCTCATATCCAACTAGAGATGCTCTATGTAGGAAAAAGCAATCCAAAAGACAGGGTCAGAAGGAACAATGCTATGATACAAAATGAGAAGCTGAGCCATGTCTTGCCAGACCTTACTCTGATATGGTTCTTTTGGGTGAGGCTGGAAAGCATGTGGCACTCCAAGGTGCAACACGGCATGACTGTGGAGAATGATCCTATAATGCAAGAGATTGTGACTATGCTCAGCTTCGATGGCAGTGAGCAGGGTTGGGCTGTCTTCTGCCGAGGATCCCACGAGATGGCTAAAGGAAGAGGAGAGCTTGTGCTGGAATGCTTGAACGAGTATGACCGCTGGAAGGAAAGCGTTGTTTACCCTGATGGCTTTGTGATTGCACTGAATGAGCAACTCCACGGGATGAAGACTCCACACCACTGCAGCCGCCTGATATTGCCTGGAAGTACTGGACATATTCCTGAGAAGGTGGTTTGTGCTGAATGCGGCCGTCCAATGGAGAAGTTCATCATGTACCGCTGCTGTGATGATTAAGATTTACTGAATTATCAGGCAACATTCTGCTACAGATACAAGATCGGGAGAACAATGGCTGCAGTCCTAGTTCTCTTTGAGTCTAGTTACTATTTCTACTCTTGTTAAAGTTTTGCTTTCTGTATTGCACAAATAAAATTTCAGGGCTTTGCTCCCATGGCAGTTCAGTCTCCTTTTGTGAGATTGCTTAATGCCCTATCGAATTTGTGTGTTGTAATGAAATGAAATATTAGCTATGGATTAAGCTTTTTTCTTCAATTATTTACTGTTGTTCCCTCTTCTAGTTGATTTATTGATCTAAACACTTTCCACCATTTTGAGTTGATTCCCAGAAGATATCTGTTCTGCACTTAATGCAAACACCTCTTGTTGAGTTTTCGAGTTAAAGTTCTCCACCTTTATACACCTGTTTCTTGTGTTTTTTTTTTTTTTAATTTACTCTTCCTGTTCACTTTTCGGATAGAATTTGATCTTTATTTTCCCATAGCAATCAGTTGGATCTGAGTTATAGTTTCCTTCTTTTCTATATTCTCTTAGTCCAATTATTTCATGATTAAGTCACCTAAATGATTGAATTCATTTCAGATGATTAAGGAGCGGTTTATCACCCATCCAAGGATCTAACCAAAAGCGGATAGTCTTCCCATTTCCAGCGTCCCATTTGTAGCCAGCTCTGATGGCATCAAAACCCTTAGCGATGCTCTTCCGAACAAAGGACGAGTGAGGTTGTGGTGGGATGAGAGAACTCGGTGTTCTGGGCAGAGTTGAGGGCGGAGAAGCTCGGAAGGTTGAACCGAGGTGGATGCCTGCCAGATCGAAAATTTTGGGGGAGTCGATTTTGTTCTGGCTCGGATTTCTGAGCCGTTGACATTTTCGGACGATAGTTTTTCGAGTATGCGAGGCGTTTAGGACTGAGAACTTTCAGTTGGGCACGGTATTCTGCGCTGAGAAGTTTCATAACGGGCTCGACATTGTGGACCGCGTATTTTCGTGCTGGGCTTGTTCAGTTGGCCCTTGATTTGTACATATTATTAATAATTTTGAAACTAATTAATCAATATAATTATATATTTAATCATACACGTATTTAATTTAATATAATTACTTAATATAATGCAACATTTAAATGTATATATAAAATACACATATCTAATTAATAATTGATAGCATATAATTATGAATAATAAAATATTATAGTTATTAATCATGTATATTATTATTATTTTCTAAATTCTAATTTTGATAATATAAATAATGAATAATTTGAAATTCTTATTAATTATAATTTAATTATAAATTATAATTATATATATTTTATAATTGATCATATATAATTAATGATTGGATAATATTATAATTATTAATAATTTATATTATTATTAATAATTAATTCTAATTCTAATTTTATTAATAAAATATAATTAATTGATATAATGTAATATTAATTTAATAATTATATAAAAATGATAATTATGAAATAGAAAGCAATAGTTCAATAATAATTATTATAAACATAATTCATAATATATAATTATGAAATTCTTGTTAAAATATATAATGTAATAGTTAAAAATATAATAAATCATTGAAAATATATAATTATTAATAAATTTTCAAATTCTATTTAGAATATAATATTACATAATTAATTAATTAATATTTGATAATATATAATTTATTAATTGAAATATAATATATATATATATATATATTTATTATTGGTATAAATAATAATAATAATTCAATTGTAAATAATTTTTCAAATTCTAATTATAATATAATTAATATATTTTCATTATCATTTATATATTATATAAAAACAACTAATTATGAATAGAATTATATTAATAATTGAGCATATATAATTATGAATAGAATAATATAAATATGAAATTCTAATTACATTATATAATATAATAGTTATAATTTTATAATTAGTGTAATTAAGGAATGAATATAATGTAATTGGTTATATATATATATAATGTAATATGATTAATGATAAAATTATTCATAAATTATATTATAATTAATTCTAATGGAATTCTAATTAAATATATTTAAGTATTATAATCTAATATATAATTATATATAAATATGTTATAATTATTAATAATTTATATTATTATTAATGTTGAACTTATATTTTATAAATTCTAATTCTAATTTAACTAATATAATGTAATAAATCAGTAATAATTATATTAAATACATAATTATTAATTATGAATTAGAATGTAATAGTTCTATAATAGTTATTATATACGTAATTGATAATATATAATTATGAACATAAAAAAAATATAATTATGAAATTCTAATCACAATATGTACAATATTAATTATGAAATTGTAATTATCTTTTTTATGTATATAATACATATTTATTTAACTATAATTATAATATATTTAATCTATTGTAATCATCTATATTTAATATATTTAATTAATATAATTTTTTTAACATAAAAAAAGAAATGAATAACACATCTTCTATCAGAACAAAACCTTGTACAGCTCACAAGCTCATCTAGGGTTGTCAAAACAGGCTGCTCGGGCCAACCCGAGCGGGTCAACTTAAAAATTCGAGTTGGGCTGGATTGGACTAAATTTTCACGGGCTTAAAATTTTACAATCTAACCCGAATGCATACATGAGATGGCTCGACTCTACTCGAAAAAGCAAAACGACATTATTTTTTAGCCTAAAACTGATATTTCCTAACTTGGTCTGCGGGTTGGCCCGTTGTAGTAGTTTATTGATGATGTTTTAATTATATTTATTGCCAATGTAATTAATTAAAAGCGATAAATAAATTTGAAATAGGGGAAAAATGTAAGATAAGACAATATGTCAATACATATAAATGAAACATAAGTCAACAAAAAATATCTTTTATGATTTATGAATTATGAATTAAATTCGACACATCAATGATCATCAATTATGAATTAAATTATATAATATATGTAATAATTAATTATATAATTATTTATTCATTATATTAAAATTAAATTTTGAAATTCCATTTATAATATAATTAAGATATTATAATTATATAATTTATATATTAATATAACATAAATGTAAATGAGATCTCACACGGTTATACCTAACATTTAACTCGTCTATTATTTGTGAGCTATGTATAAGTGATCTCGTTTACAATTTGTGAGTTAATTATTAATAAACTCGACTATAATTTGTGAACTATTTGTAAGAGAGCTCGACCTAAATTTGTGAGCATTGTATAAGTGTGCTTAGTCACAATTTGTGAGCTACAAATAAGTGTGTTCGGTAATAATTTGTGATCTACGTGCAAGTGTGTTCAGTCTAGATTTGTGAGCTTTGTCGTCTGCTCCTCGATCCATATTTTCAAACTTTTTGCACTATAGCTCAGCCTAGATTTCCGAGTTTGATGCGAAATTTCTTGGTTCAAATTTTCAAGAATATATCATGTCAGAATTTAAAATTGACTAGTATTAAATGATTTATTAAGTTTTTCAATATGTTGTTTTCTCGATAAATTGTGTGTTTTTAGATAGATAGATATAAACTTTTGAAAGAAATAATATATAATTAAAAGAAAGAGAATGCTATTTGTTTAAAATTTGTTTAGTTTTATAGAAATGACATTTATGTCTTTTGTACTTTTAAAATAAGAATAAATATGACTTTTTGACTTTTAAGTTGTGATTTATTTATTGAATAGTATATTATATTTATGAATACCCAAGATTTTTCTAAGATAAAAAATAAATTCATTACTAGGCATCAAGAACCAAAGCATCAGATAGTACAATAGGTGGATCATAATCAATCCAAAGTTGTTTCTACAAAGATTATGAGCAAGGAGAAGACATGATTTTACACTTACAGTGTAATTAAGAGAGGGAAGGAGATTTGGGTATATGTTAGATGAGGACACGAAGATTTTTCCCGTTAAGTTTTGGCAATTTTTTGCAGCTTTGGATAGAAAAGACGATCGGAGTGGCATAAGAAGGAATATATATACATATAAATATAACATAGCATACGTAATTGAACATAATTAAAAAATAAAAACAAATAAAAAGTTAGACATATTAAATATATTAATAGATTAATTTATAAAGTGAAATTAATTCTATATTATATATAATAAAAAAGTTAGATATATTAAACATTTATAAAGTGAAATTAATTTTAAAAAAATACAAGACATTTTTGTTGAAATTATGACTCTTGCACACGCGATCTTTTAGATAAGTAGATGAGTATGCTTACCAATTGAAATGTTAATACTTGTCATAAATTGGAATTAATTATTATTATATATTAATAATTAAATTAATATATTAATTATTAAATGAGAAAATTTTAAAAATATAATATGTTAGAACGATCGAAAATTCTACACTATCCCAGTTAGTCCTTATCAAAGAAGCAAGTATTATTAGGTCTCGAAAATTACTATCCGGCAGTTCAAAAAATGGTACTCACAAGTCATGTATGGGCATGATAAAAGTTCCAAAATATTTTTTATTTAAAAAAATGAAATCTTTAATTGAAAAAAGTAAAATTTACCTTGAATTCTTTTTTCATTTGTGCATGATATGTCTTTTTATATTTGAATTGTGTTTCATTGACATCTTTTGAATTCTATAAGACAAAAAAAAAATTATAGAGAGAATATATTTAAAAAGAGAAATACAACAAATTGTGGAGAGGGAAAAATATACGACATTTAATACGAGTAAAAGTATTTAGCAATTCTCATCTACAACCGTTAGCCTATCTTAATATCACTTGTTTAACTTTAAATTGTACCTCAATTTGTAATTGGATGTAACATTTTGAATTGCCCCATTCTGCAGTGTCAAATTCTTGATTATCTAAAACTTCAATCTAAGAGCTTCAGAACCCCGTTTTGGAAGTGTTCCGTATAGAGATGCAATATGTATTATTTAATTTATTTTTACATATTTAATTTATTTTTCAAGAGGCATATGATATATATTATTTACTAACCTTCAACTTAACCTCTTGAACCATATGCAAAATACAAAATTCTATTAATTATTGAACATGAATCAAATATTAGATACCTTCAAAGATCTTGTCAAAGCAGCCTTAAGAATAAGCTTTGAAGATGATTGTCAATAAACGAATACCCTATTTGATAAATGCAAACCTCTCTTATCAATTTTATCCCTTATCTTTCTCTCTCCTTTATCTTTTTTTTTAAAAAAAAAAAAATCATCTCAATGAGAACTCTTCAAATCTAATACGTGACTATTGACTAAATCCTTATATTTAGTCATGTATTTCACAAAATGCATATGTTAGTGCTAGGATTTAGTCATGTATTTCTCAAAATGCATGTGTTAGTCCTAGGAAAATTGACGTGTTTAACTCACAAACTATTTAGGTTTGATAATTAAGACATTTAATCTTTAAATTCAAATTTTAAGATACCTAATTTTTTTACTTTAACGATTAATTTACTTCTATCAATAAAAACTTTAAATAGCCATCGGTCACCAAAATTTAGGGGCAATTCGATCAACCCACTAAAATTTTAACATATTTAGCACACAAACTTTTTTAGTTTAGTAATTAAAACACATAATATTTAAGACACGTTAACTCTTTTATATTAGTTATTAAGACACTTATGTTGGTAAATATGTTGTTTTAGTCTCCAAACTATTTAGTTTTGAAAAAGTAAGTCCAAAGCTTTTATTTTCGAACATTAAGGTTCCAAAACAATTTTTTTTTGTGACTAAGTCCTTCCTTCATATTTTGGGTTAAATATTATGCACAAGGTTGACCATATTTCTTCCTTTTTTTGAGAGGCATTTTCATAACTTTAATGTAGCACATAAAAAAAATTTAACTTTAATGCCCAATTTAAATATATAATTATTTTTCACCCTAAAAAATATTTTTTTATAAAAATATTACATCTTTAAATTGGGCATAAAAGTAGGACTTTTTTTTTTAGTTGTTACATATTTAAGGAAATTTCTCTTTTTCTTTTTCTCTTTAAAAAAATGAAATTTTAATGGCCAACTTAACTATGTAATTTTTTTCCTCCTAAAAAAATACGAGGTCCATTAAAAAAATGAAATTATTGAAAAAAAATTCTCTTTTGTTCTTCTTTTTTATCTTTAAAAGATCCTTTAATGCCCAGCTTAAAGTTGTAATATTTTTTTTAAAAAACGCAAGGTCCATTAAAAAAGAAAAAAAATTCTCTTTAAAATAATACAACTTTAATGCCCAACTTAAAAATGTAAATTTTTCCCCCTAAAAAAATGTAAATTTTTTTAAAAATATAAAAATACAACTTTAATGACCAACTTAAAAATGTAAAATTTTCCCCCCTAAAAAAATGTAAATTTTTTTTAAAATAATTTTTTTTAAAAAAGGATATTTTTTAAGGTAAAAAAAATTTTAACCTTTAAGTTGGACATTGAAGTTATATATTTTTTTAATTGCTACGGTAAAGTATCAAAAATATACATCAAAAAAGGGGGGAAATATGGTCAACATTGTTTGATCATTAGATTTAACCCAAAATCTGACGTAAGAACTTAGTGCACAAAAAAAAAAAAAAAGTTCTGGGACCTTAATATTCAAAAATAAAATTTTTGAACTTACCTTTTCAAACTCAAATAGTTTGAGGACTAAACTAAAAAATTTGTCAATAGAAGTGCCTTAATAACTAAATATAAAAACGTTGGTCTCTTTTAAAATTAAAATTAAAGATTATGTATTTTCAACACTAAATTAAAAAAGTTTATACATTAAAAAAGTCAAATATTTAATGTGTTGAACAAAATGACATTGAAAATTTTAGTAGATAACAACTGCACCATATTTTTATTGACAGAAGTATCATAATTAACAAAATAAAAAAATTTAAATATCTTAAAAATGAAAAATAAATATTAGATATCTTAATTACCATATCTAAGTAGTTATATGCTAAATTCATCAATTTTGCGTTAGTGCTAAAAGACAACGCATTATTCAATGCTTAATGAGGTTCTTTTAGGGTTTAAGATGCTGATAATACGCATACTTAGGTCTAAAAGCGAATAGGCTCTACGGAAGATTAAACTGTACCAAATATATAGTATTAGATGCAAATGTGCCTTTCTGCTGTTCTTGGACTTTCTTTTTGTCTGCCATACATAGACCAACACAGGTCATCAAAGTAAAGTACTCCCGACATTCAAGATTTCCCAGATTACGACATTTGGCAACCCAGAACCAGATTCCTAACTGCTGCCAAGAATAGTAAGGAATTTCTTCCCTCCGGTCCAATGAATTACCCAGCAAAATAACATAATTTGTTTTTGTAATCATTTTTTTATTTATGGATCAACGGAATGGAAGAAATTTCAGGAATATCTAGACTCAGAAATTTCCAAAAGACATCAAAATCCTTCCTCTAGACTAAATGTCTACAATTGTTATTGTAAAAGCTCCCAGGTTGCTTTTAAGACTAGTTTTCTAAGAAACATGAATCACGTTGATTGGTGCATTATCAGTAAATCAGCAAAACAAAGACATAAATATTAGTCTTTTGCATGGATACCTTATCCATGAGCTTCCTTTACTTTTACTGCAATGATAAGGTCCTTAGGTCAATCATTAAGCTATGTAATTTATGAATTCCAAACCTATTGAAAACTTTATTATTTTAAACCATATTGGAAGCAAAGAACGTGATTCATTCTACCTTTATTCCACCAGACAAAGCTATATAAGGCCCCTCAGAGAAACCAAATTACACCAAGGGAAGCCATTGTTTCTTTCTCATTTACCTCTCTCAATTAGCTCATAACTCTCCTACTCCTCCTCAGTTTCAATGGCTGAAACCAAACCAACCACCCGGAGTCAGCCTGCTGCATTGGGTCAGTCAGTTGGTTTGTCAATGAATCCAAAGCTACTGCCTGCAAGCCAGCATCAATTGAGTCAGCCACTAATCCAGCAGCAAACGGCTCACCCACCCATTGAAATGTCACCCTCCACCATTCCCAGGGCTCAAACCCCATTGCATCCTCACCCTCACTCTCACCCACTTGGGGATGTACCTCCTAAGGCTCATGTCCCATTGAACACAGCTCCCGCTGCCAAGGCTAGTCATTTGCCTACCGGCATTGTGCCTGCAGTCACCAACCGTCAACTGATGAGGGGTGATCGCCATATGTTTTCAACATCTGACGAAAGTGCAATGATGAAGCAGATTATGGCCTATCATGCTCCAGATGGCCGTGATTTTGATGTGAAGCCTCTATTGCTCATCATTGAGGATATCATGCACCGAGCCAAGCCTGTCTTTCCTACACTGGTATGCTTCATTTCTTCTTAAATCCCATTTTTGTTTGTTTACCGTCTAGATTTTGTCAGTACTTCACCTGTCAAATTACAATGTTCTCAATTGTGATTGCAGGAAGCGGAACCTCACCTAGATACCTGGGATGATAAAGGTGTCCACAGTGGTTTCACTGACGTACTCGAGCTCTTAGCATATCCCATAAATAAAACTTCCTCTGAGGTATGCATTCTTGGGAAATTTCATTTACTGGCTCATTGTTTTCAATCAATTCTCACTCAAGTTCACAAATGCTATAATGTGACAGATAATTTGCAAGTGTTCTGCTGGAGGAGATGCGCATTCAATTACAATGGCACTCTTCCAGTCACTCTCAAGCTACTCTTGGGAAGCAAAGGTGTCAATTTGCTTTGCTGCTTTTTCTGTTAACTATGGCGAGTTTTGGCTCGTTGCACAGCTTTACACCACAAATCCACTTGCCAAGTCAGTTGCTATGCTAATGGAACTGCCAGAAATAATGGAGCATCGCGAGGCTTTGAGACAAAAGTTTGAAGCAGTTAACAACCTGATTAAAGCAATGCTGGAAGTGACTCATTGCATTATCAAGTTCAAGGACCTCCCAGCACAGTACATTAGCCCTGAATCACCAGAGATGGTTACTGCAGCTGCTCATATCCCCACGGCTGTTTACTGGACTATCCGAAGCATTGTGGCTTGTTCATCACTTCTGATGAACCTTATTGCATTGGGCCACGAGTAAGTTCTCGTTCCTTCTCCATTCTAGGTTTAATGATCAGACACAAGCAATGACTTAAACGTGCTGAACATTCATTAGCAACATACCAATCAATAAAAAACCAACTGTCATATGAAAAGATCCTCTTTACATATTCATCTCATTGGGAAGCTATTTCAAGAAAACCACACATTCATCATAATTGATCCAGAGAAACTGGAAGAAATCCTTTGGTTCCTTATTTGAGTATCCTATTGGAAATAAAATCAGAATTTAATTTCCTTTCTTGTGGCAGGTACATTGCCTCGGCTGCAGAGGCTTGGGAATTGTCCAGTTTGGCTCATAAGCTTGCAAATATAAGGGAGCACCTAGAGAGGCAAATTTACCTCTGTAACCAGAAAATAGGTGAGTTTAATGACTATATGCCAAATATATGCCGGACAAACAAGGCGAGAAACATGTACTAGGTCTCAGCTATTGCAAATGAGAAGTGACATTTCAAATTTTTTTAATGCATCTAATGATTAAAACTTACAATATGCAGAGGAGAAGAGACAAAATGATGCATTCTATGCTCTTGTGAGACTGTTTGAGACACCCCATCTTGATAATATAAAGATACTTAGGGCTTTGATCCATGCAAAGGAGGATCAACTCCCACTCTATGATGGAACCCACAGAAGACGAGTTTGTTCATAGACCTTACCGATATATTTTCCTAACAACCTCTACATTAGCCTAAATTACATAAAACTGATCTGGTTTTCTTGTAACGTGACAGGCTAGTCTTGATGTTTTGAGGAGGAAACATGTGTTACTACTCATTTCAGAACTTGACATGTCCCATGAAGAGCTTCAAATCCTCCACCAGATGTATGCAGAGGCCATGTTACAGCCAACAAGGCCAGAGAGTCAGTATGAGGTTGTTTGGCTCCCAATTGTTGACAGCTCAACCCCATGGACTGACGCAATGCAAAAGCAATTTGAGAATGTTCAAGACTCTATGCCCTGGTACTCAGTAGCCCTTCCTAGATTGCTTGATCCTGCAGTCGTCAGATTCATCAAAGAGATTTGGGGCTTTGTCAAGAAACCTATGCTGGTGGTCTTGGATCCACAAGGAAAAGAATCCAACCGCAATGCCCTGCACATGATGTGGATTTGGGGGAGTTTGGCGTTCCCATTCACCAAAGCAAAAGAAGAAGCACTTTGGAGGGAAGAAACTTGGAGGATTGAATTGTTAGCAGATTCCATCGACCAAAATATTTACCTTTGGGTATGCAAGTCCTGATGATAAATTCTCTCCCATTTCTCTAAAGTGCACAATTGTGAGCAAACTGAAATCCTAGAATAAAATGATAAATCAGGCTTCAGGACATCAACAATAATAACAAAACCAAGTGATTGTAGATTAGTTACTGTGAGAACAATCTTCCTTACAAGTCATTAATATGTCGAAGTCTTTTGATATTGCAGACTGCAGAAAACAGATACATATGTTTATATGGGGGAGAGGACATGGACTGGATCAGGAAGTTCACAACCTCTGCAAGGTCTATTGCTAATGCTGCTCAAATCCAACTAGAGATGCTCTATGTAGGAAAAAGCAATCCAAAAGACAGGGTCAGAAGGAACAATGCTATGATACAAAATGAGAAGCTGAGCCATATATTGCCAGACCATACGCTGATATGGTTCTTTTGGGTTAGGCTGGAAAGCATGTGGCACTCCAAGGTGCAACACGGCATGACTGTGGAGAATGATCCTATAATGCAAGAGATTGTGACTATGCTCAGCTTCGATGGCAGTGAGCAGGGTTGGGCTGTCTTCTGCCGAGGATCCCACGAGATGGCTAAAGGAAGAGCAGAGCTTGTGCTGGAATGCTTGAACGAGTACGACCGCTGGAAGGAAAGCGTTGTTTACCCTGATGGCTTTGTGATTGCACTGAATGAGCAACTCCACGGGATGAAGACTCCACACCACTGCAGCCGCCTGATATTGCCTGGAAGCACTGGACATATTCCTGAGAAGGTGGTTTGTGCTGAATGCGGCCGTCAAATGGAGAAGTTCATGATGTACCGCTGCTGTGATGATTAAGATTTACTAAATTATCAGGCAACATCCTGCTACAGATACAACAACGGGAGAACAATGGCTGCTGTCCTAGTTCCCTGTGAGTCTAGTTACTATTTGTACTCTTGTTAAAAGTTTTGCTCTGTATTGCACAAATAAAATTTCAGGGCTTTGCTCCCATGGCAGTTCAGTCTCCTTTTGTGAGATTGCTAACTGACCTATCGAATTCGTGTTGTAATGAAATGAAATATTATGTATGGATTAAGCTTTTTTCTTCAATTATTTACTGTCGTTCCCTCTTCTAGTTGATTTATTGATCTAAACATTTTCCACCATTTTCCACCTCTTCTTGTTGATTTTCTGAATTTTTTTCTATTCTCTTCCTGATCAATTTTTTGAGACTTCAGAGAATTTGAGTTAATAGTTTAATTTTCTATGTTCTCTTATTAAGAGACCTAAATGATTAAATTCAGGTCAGATGATTCCCACCACGCTCCATGACACTGGATAATAAAGTTACTTCAAACTTTTTTAAGAGTTTTTTCCTTGACTTCTTCAACCGGGTCCGGTAACAGGAACTAAATAGTTGAGAAAAGATTTCATCTTTACTTTAGTGGTTCCAATTGTCAGCCAGCCAAGATCATTCACATATCAATTAAATCTACTGCCCTTCAACATCTTAATTAAAAGATGCCGCAAAGTTTCGGATTATAGACAACGATCGAGAGAAAAAAAGAAGAATTGAAACTTCAAGATTGCCCATGTAAAAAGGATCTAGCAGGAGACAGGTAGCAGGATGCAAATAAAGATGCAATACATCTCGCTGTTTAACCCTGACGAACTGATTTATGCTTCGGAAACTTGAACATCCCTCACTGCATTTCAGAGAGAGTTCACCTTTATGAAGCAACTTCAAATTCGTTAAGAGATTTTTTTAAGAAACCCATTTTCTGAAAAAATGAAAAACAAACAAAAACCCAATATAAATCCACGCAAACAAATAACTTTATATGAAATATATGTAAAACCGACCATCGGAATAGAAGCAACAACTTGAGTAAAATCAAAGTAGCTGCTAAATTAAATAAATCAATCGGCCGGTGTTAACTTCAATCTATGCTTCCGTTGACGCGTCCGTCGGGTACCAACGAACGCAACGCCTCACTGAAGCAAATTCGAAGACAAATTCAAATAGAAAGAGGTATATCAAAGCATAGATTATCAAAATCGGCCGCGGACAACGGATAATTCTAGCCCTAAAATTGAAGAGCGGCGTACAGGGTTTCTTTTAAGGGTTTAGCTCTGTGGGGGGTTTTATAAGTGATACGAGGGTAAACGGGAGATTGAAAGTACTCTTTTGATATTTATTTGTTTTGCCCTTCAGCGTATGTCTATTTACCAAGTGGCACTGAATTTACAAATTTTTCTGTTCTCCCCGAAAGGAAAAATCGTGTGTATATATTGAATTTTAAAAGTGTTTTTTATTTTTAAATGAGAAAAATTGGTTGTGTTTAGTAATAAAACATAATTGAGTTAAATAATTGGTTGTGTTTATTTCATATGATTTTTTTTGTCTCACATTATTGACAATAATATAAAATACATTTAATATTATTAACAAATTATTTGAGATTATAATTTCAATATAAAACTTTGAAAACAATATTTATGTGAATATGTGAGATTTATTGATAGAGTTATAAATAATTTAAATTTGGATCTGATAGAAAATTTTGAGGTAAAAAATATTTTTTGAAATATGTTTCTATAAGAAATGATCGAATTATTTTTTACTTCCAATCCAAAAATAGTTAGTACAATATGTTGATATAATTGACTACTTTTCATAGATCATGTATTTTTTATAAAATTTGTGAAATTCTAAAATGTGAAATATGAATGTAATTTATTAAAATTAAGTTTTTTTAAAAAAAATTTATCCATATAAAAGGCTAATAATAATTTCAAAATTGAATGATTTATAATTTTATGTTTCAAAATATAAATGGATTAGTGACAATAGTCTCTATTTAAGACAAACTTGCACTTGCCAAGGATGTGTTTAAATACTAAGAGTAGAACATTTGGATTGGGTCACAAATTCCACCCTTGCTAGCTCTATTTCATAGAATGACTAATATCCCCAAAAAATTTGAATGTAATTTAGCTCTTCTTTCTCCTTATAACACTTGTCATTTTTAGTAGGAAAATCTAATGATTTTGCTAGTTTATATTATTCATATTTTAAGAAAAGCTAATGATTTTGCTCATAATTTTGTTGTATAATTCAAAGTAGCCACTTCTCAACATTTTGGCTTGATCTTGTACCAACCTTTATAGTGAAATCCTCAATCCAATAGAATTTCCATATTCCTTAAACACATATATATATAATAATCATGATTTTGATTCAAGTCTAGTTTTCATTTAAGAGAATATTTTAAGCAATGTTCTTTTAAATATTACCGTACATACTATGGTTAAAAAGTCAGTACAGGTTAAAAATGAATCTATACTTTTGGCTATGTTCTAAATTGTTTTAAAAAACATAATTTTCTTTTGTTTAAGTTGAAAATTGCTTTGAGCAGTTGCTGATTATTATTTACTTCCAACTTTAGTTTAAAAAATTAAGAAAAAAATGTTTAGAGAAGCAATCCATATGACCATTTCTGAAAACAAATTTTTATTTTTTATTATTATTTTAAAAAAATACATTAAATTATTTTTTAAACAAAAAAAAATCACCAACTTAAAAACAACATGTGCAAGTATTTTATTTTTTCCTTTTTTTTTAATGAATCAAGTCTTTTATTTTTAATAAGGAATTAAAACAACAGAATGCCTCCTACGTGTCAAGCCCCTATAGCTCAGTGGTAGAGCGTCAGTCTTGTAAACTGAAGGTCTGTAGTTCGATCCTGCATGGGGGCATTGTTCCATTTATTCAATTTTCCATGTTTTTCTCTTATTTTCGCCTAGGTTCTATTTTCTGATTCCAATTCTTTTCCCCATCAGTCCATCTTTCGTCCTTCTCCTCCTCCTCCACTTCTTTTCCCTTTCTTTTCCTCTTCAATTTCCTGTTTCATCTGTAATGCTCTGTTCTTGATTCCTGTCAATATGGGGACAGTTGTTAGAAGGATGCTGCAGAAACTACCAGATCAAAGAGTCTTAACATATTTCAACCATGGAAATCCATTAACTTTTGTGCCTCATTCAATTCTTCAGCAACCCAAATCTGACAATTTTAATCACCCCGTAAATCTCGATTCCAGTTGCACAAGGGGAATACAGTCTACCCACAAAGATGCCTTCCAGTTTTATCCTAGTTTTTCTTTCGAGTATTTCTTAAACCCTGTTTCTCCATCCGGGCTTTGCCATTCTCAGCCATTGGAGCAAAGTTTTGAGTCTGAGGAGTCGAGGATTATGTGGGCTGATAGTGTGAAGAAGAAGAGGAAAAGGAAAATGAACAAGCATAAGTTGAGAAAACTTCGCAAACGCCTTCGTGGCCGTTCTTGAATGAGGTAAAATTCGCAAAGATTCAATCTTTTTTCACCTACTTAATTTTTTCCATCTATGTTGTCTATACAGTATGTTTAACCGTAACTTTAACTGAATGCTAATGATGGTTCTGGAGGTTTCTTTATTTTTTGATTGCCAATATGCTCGTGACAATAATAGATTGTGGACGAGCTAGTGTTTGTCTTTTTAATCTAATTTCTGTTATTTCACTCAATCATTTTTTCATTATCATGTGAAGGAAAAAGTGGTTTGCGTTCTTGTTTTAGCTGATTGGAATTGGATACATTGAGGATTAGAAACAAGATTTTTACTTACTGAAGTTACAGGTCATTTATTTCCCCTTTTTCTATGTGGTGCTGGATATAACAAAATTTAGCTCAATGCAGCTTTTCTTGCCTTTAGCATGTCTAGTGTACTTGGTGTTGTCCTCTGATTCTATGTTCCTATATCTATGAACACCTCTTGTTCATGCTTCTCTATGCTTTCAGATACACCAAAAGTTGATATATAATGGTGATTGGAATGGGCACATAAAACTGGTCTAGGTTTCCTGCAGCAAGAGTCAGAAGGATTTAGGAGTTTTGAACCTCTCAACTGTATTAATGGAAACAAATAGTCTGGAAAAGCTGAAATTTTATATTTAGTAAGTTAAAGCACTTTAATGTGACAAATTCTTATTCAAATTGAATCCTTGCTCAAAGCTTATGTTTAGCTCAAAGTGTGTTTTCTTCTTGATTTTTTTATATTTAAATTGGTAGAGATTTTACCTGAATTTTCTTGCTAATTATTAAAGCAGACATTATTTTTAGTAAGTATTTTGTTTCTTTCATCCTGCTGAACTGTGAAGGGTCTCCACTTCATAAAGGTTGACATTGAAGGCCAGAAAATAAACAAATTATGGTTTGGAAAATAGAACTTGGAAAATGGTCCAATATTCCCACGTTTTGAGCTCAACTTAATGAAAGTTTTGAACATTGTTCATGTCGTATGGTGCTTGTCAATGAAAGTTTAAGTACACCCACAAGAAAAAAAGAAAAAAGTGAAAATCTGTATTTAGTTTAGTTTCTAAAATGAGATAGGGTGCCTGTTAGGAGTTTAGACCGAGATCTCACTATGTACAACCTTTTTAGGTAACGCTCCTCTGTGGTCTTTTTCTCCATTCCCCTTGATGTAGCTTGGAATCATATGCTCAATAGCTGAAGACTTTAGGGAAAATTGGTTACTCTAGAAGGTTTTTTTTTCCCCTTCTTGCTGAAGTGTTTAAATTTCTAGATATAATTCTTGTTCCTAGATTTCATTTTTTTTTCCACCAAGTGATTTGTTCAATTGTATCAATTATCGGCTACGTATTCCATTATTTGTCCTTTTCACTAGAAATATCTTCCCTTCCACAGGTTGATTCCCTGAATGCACTTTTATCTTTTGTAATGGACAATGCCATTATTATCGGCTCTGATGATTGTAATGGACGATGCCAATATTACTCCCCCTACTCATCTTTTTGAGGAATTTCATTGTCAAACGAAGCGGGAAAAATCTGTCAGATTACCATTTGTTCAGGTTTATAAATATTTGCTCCATAGCAAGTGAGACTTTAGAGGAACATTCTTCCGCACCCATCACTGGGAAGGATCTTTTTACTTGATTGGCTGATCAATTCTTAACTTTTCTTTGCTCTCAGTGCTTGTTCAAGTTTAAAGGATTTTGTTGTGACTGTTAAATTTCACAAGGAAATGCAAGCTTGGGAAATCTTTAGGGGCCAGAACATCTTGTCCCGATGGTCATTGACTCATTGTATGATTTAGTTTGTGTCAACTTTCAAATTTTAGGTGGACTTGGGCTGATTCTTGATGGGTTTTATTAGTGAAGCTCTAATCCAACTTCAATGGACCTGAACTTACCTAGTACAAAATGTTCACTTGGTTATCCGAATAGTTGTGTTTGACTTGGCCCTGCTTGCTTGGCTTGTATGGTTGTAGGGCAAGTAATGTTATGGTTCAAACATTAGAGTGATGCAGGTACATCTAACATCTTTAACGATAAAGTACACCAAGCAATGTACATGGTATACTTTGTTAAGACTTATCCTACATATGAAATCTAGTGAGTTCAAAATGTTTGGTGTACCTCCTCGTGTCCAATTCACTTCAGTTGTATTAGTGTTGTGTGTAATATGAGGTTGATCTTTGAACACAACATTAGTAGGTAGGTTCCTTTGCTGGACTTTTTAATTATAATTGAACACATTGGACATCAAATTTGTAATTAAGAATTGACAAGTTTGCTTCTTAGACTCCTAATAACATGGGAAAGGGGAGAGAAAAAGAAGTAATAGATGATAACAACATACAATTTGGTTCAGTTTCTGTTTTTGGTTTCCCTCTTTTTCATGTGTGATATATTGGGTATGTAAGTTGGTCGAACTCAAAACCTTTTGCTGTAAGAGATGGCTTTTATCCATAAGATGTGTTCTTGCCATGTATTTTAAGCACTCTAGTCTCTTTTGGCTTATGAAAGATACGCTACAAATTGAGATGCAATCTTGCTATTCCTGTAGGCTCTTTAGTCTCTAGCACTGGGGACTGCGGATATTCGAAGTTGGGAAATATATCATAAAAAGTTGCAAATCTATATCATAAGGTCAACAATGAGATTCAATAAATTGTGGTGGTAAAAGTTACAAAAGTGGAAAGACCAAACCCAAAGTCTGCCACGTAAATTGCCGGGGATCACTGCTTTTTGGAGGTAGAAAATGGCATTCATTGTTTGTACTCTAGCGCAATGGTTATCATTGTTTCCTCAACCTCAGAGAAGTGGAAGTTCCTTGTGCGGATACAGGCTATAAAGTACAAATGCTTGTTCGTCTACCCAAAAGAACAGACAAAAAGATAGCTACTCTAGTTCAAAACGATGAAAAATATCCAATTTCTTTGCATAGGAAAACGTTTACTTCTTGCAAGACAGGTGATTTAATTGTCTAAAGCAGGTTCATTTAAGAATTTCTTAGTTTCATTGGTATATCTCGCATTACTGGAGTTTAAACCAACTATGAATATGGAGTCATCCCATTTTATCATTAATTTTGGCCATACAAATTACTCTCTTTAGAGGGGAAACTGAAGTATGGAGTCATCTCATTCTCCCTAGTCTAGGTCCTACTACCTTTTTGTTTATGTTAAGAATGTGGGACTCGATTGAGATTGTGGGATCAAGTTAAAAATTATCAAGTAGATATAGGGATGGGTAAATTTGTGAGATTGATATCAAATGAGATTGTTATACACCATTTTTGCTTATAGAGGCTTCCAACAAAATCTAGCACTAAATTAATAAACCAATGCAATTGTGAAGCACAAACGCAGATCGAACCTATCCCATTTTCCATCTTCTTTCTTATTATTTTGGAAGAATGCGAAAGAAAGAGACTGGGAACGGTTTTGGCTAGTGCATGATGGGGCAAGAAACCTGCCTCCAAAGATTACCACCAGAACTGTTATTTTATTTGTGTTGGTGGGTTATGGTAAATTAATAGGGCAAATTAACAAGCTTGTGAGCGGATGAAACATTTCATGACAATTGGGTTCTCTTTGTTAGAATAGCTACAATAATCTTAAAAACCGATTCATCCTTTAATTTATTTCAAAAAATGAAAAAGGTCTTTAGAAATGTCAACCTCACATTTTCATCAAATACTACCTTCTGAGACAGCAAGGGACCCTTTTCATTTCTTTCTTCAATAAATTTATGTAAACCGTGCATGACCATGTTGGCAACTTGTATTCAGCGTGCTCGAATTTCCCCCAAAGGATATACATATAATATGCATATATAATTCATACTTATCAATCATCTTTGTACTTGATGGAGGTCTCGTTAATATATCCTTTATGAGATTGGTTTGATTAGACTACACTGGCATTAGGTATGCGTATTCATTAGCATATTCATTTATTCATATTCAAGAAAATCTTTGAAGGATCATCCAATGTTAACATAAACATTTAATAATTTGAGATTCTTTCCGGTTCTTATTTCTGTGTGAATTCGTAATTTATAGACCTTGTACGACGTATATATTCTATATATGAATTGTCAAACTACAATATGCTCCCAACAAAAAATAATCCCAAGTTGTAGTAGGACTGGAAAACGAAAGTTTTGCTTCCTTCACCAATTACCAATGATTTTGACATTGAAGATTAGAAACATTACGTGGGGAAGGTACTTAGTTTTGACTTAGCTAAGGGTTTGGAGTTTCTGCTTTAGCTTTCTTTTAAGTTCAAGATTTGAATATCTCTATATTACTTTCTCATATATTTAAATATTCTCTCGATTTAAACTTAAATGTACATATTTTCATTTTGAAATAATTAAAAATAAATATTCATTTACTTATATTAAAACATATTTTACATATAAAATTTTAGTAATAACGAATTTGATTTAAAATATTTATATCTTACTAATTAATAATCGCATCACTATTTAAATTAATAAATATTAAGTCAAATATAGATATTTAATTTCAAATGAAAAAAGTATTAAATTGTTGAGATTTTTCTTATTGTCCCTAATTATAATCTAAATCGTTTTACAAAGTTTTAAGAATAACTTACAATTTATTTCTAATAATGCTCTCATTTGTCCCTAGATAGAAGCTCTCTCTTCGTCTCTATGAGAACAAACACAAAAAAGACAACAATAAATTGGTTTTAGAATTCTAATAATAAAAAAATATCTAATAAAAAAATACATATATTTATCTCAAGTTTACTGTGTGAAAAAAGTTTTCTAACGACTTTCTCAACAATTGTTTTGACGTTAGAAATTAGCATTAACTAATTAAGAAGAGAAACAGTAAAATTTCATAAATCGTGATGTGAGGAGAGAGGGTTGCAGCTCAGTAGTCAGTATAATAAATAAATTGAAGGTCGCAACCCGCAAGTGCGAACTTGGCCAAAACTATAAATGCCATGAACGTAACTAAATTTGCGGCGAATGCTTAGCTGTTCTTCAGCTAAAGGCATTGAAGAAGGAATGCCTTAAACAAATCAGGAGACAGATGCATCGAGTTTAGTTACACTCTTGCTTGGAGCGATTTAAAATAAATATTTATATCCTGACTGCTTCTCTTGTTTTCATCGTTTATATCAGCTTTTATTCCTTATCTTATCCTACCTATATATATATATATATATATATATATATATATATATAAAATCACGTGTATAGGTTAAATTTCGTGATAGACTTTCTATATACGACGAGCTAAAAAATAATAATAAGAAAAAGAGAGATAACAAGATAATGGGTGATATGGGGCGTCAAGACTTTTTATTTATTTATTATTATTAGGCTTCGTTACGAGAACCTTCCGCCTCTAAGTTTTGATGGAAGTTATAATTCGTATGAAATATCAAATATCACGATTTGTTAGTGTTTTTAATGAATTATACCGAGATATTCCTCTACACTTGCCAATAATCAAAACCACGTCCATGTATCAATATGATATATCTATTTATACAATTTTATCTCTCACCTCCTTTATCAATTCAAGTGCGATCATAGAGCTATCCAGACCTTATCTAATTAGTCATGTAGGAGTATTAATTTAGATGGAAGCATCTTCAATACACCATATGTGAACGTAAGAACTAAGGAGAATGAAAAGAAGTAAGAGAAAGAATGAAATGTAAATACTGATTGAATATTTTGTGAGATTCTTTGTGAAAAGAAGTGGTGAGGATGAACATTCCTTCCTACTATATACATAGTATAGATTATGTATTCACATTTCTATCTTAAATTTTTTTAAATTAAATATCTATTAAAATAAATATATTTTTATTTAACATTATATTAATAATATTTTTAATTTAAAAAAATTTATGTAGTATTACCTCATGTCATCTTATTATGAAAAACATTAATAATTTGAATAATTACAATATATTTTTTAAAAAAATTATTAATTTTTATATTAAATCAAATATTAACATTTAATTTTATCCAAAAATAATAGAATACGATCAGATATGAATAATAATTCATATATATATATATATTCAAGTTGCCAAGTTGTATTTCTTCCTTTTTATCTCTTTGGATTGTGATGATTTTATCCCCCATTTCTGACGGATAGAGTGGAAAGAGGAACAGTACAGTCCATGGAGTCTATCTGGCTTTCTATCCATGGAATCAACTTGTTCTTCATCACGTGAAATCCTCCTCTCTTCTTTTTTTTTTTTTTTCCTTTATTAATTTTATATTCTTTCATTTCATTGCTTTGCTAATCCAACATATAACAAATATTCTATGAAAATACTCTAAGAAATGACCATTTTAAATGAAGTTTTCTGATTTTATTTTGACAGTAATTTTCTCTATATATCAAGAACCAAATAAAAGCTGTAAACATGGAAATTTAGTTTAATTGAATTTTCATAAATATTTTTGAGTTAAACAAATGGTAAATAAATTTAGTCATTTAATTTAAATGTATCATCCAATAAAGTTATGCCAAGTGTCTTGGATGATAAAAGTTTGATCAATGAAAATTAAAAGAGTGGATTGACCAATCAAAAATGGTCACATCAGTTATGAAGGAGATATTGACCAATCAAATTATTTTATAATGTATAGAATTTATTTTTTAAAATATTAAGATAATTCTTGAATTATTTTAAATATTCTTTCTTCTAAATCTTTACTCCTATAAA
Source organism: Apocynum venetum (assembly GCA_019593545.1). Taxonomy (NCBI): domain Eukaryota; kingdom Viridiplantae; phylum Streptophyta; class Magnoliopsida; order Gentianales; family Apocynaceae; genus Apocynum; species Apocynum venetum. The sequence goes on from SRSM01000132.1 coordinate 7,378,148, forward strand.
TATTGTAATCACTTCTTTTCAAATTAATATAAATTTTATTTGACATATTATTTATCATTTCTTTTATTTGCAAATGCAGATTTATTGTGTACAAAAGGCTCTAAAAAAAATTGGACACCAGTAATTTTCAAAAAATAAAAATAAAAATTGGAAGCAGTAAAAGAAAATTGAGTTGAAGTAAAAAATTATTTCACTTCAGTCGTCACGCTCTTCGAGTGAAAATGGTATACTTTTTCTTTTCTTTTTTTCTTCTTAGGAAAATGATACACACTCTCTTCGAATATTCTTCACCAATTTTTTTTAAAATATATATAAATCGCTCGCATAGGACAAATTGCACTGTTTAATTTAATAAGCTTGGATTAAATGAATAATTAAATTTTAGCAAATATCTAATTTATTTAATTAATTAATTTGTCGGCTCACTTCAAAATATATTTGACTCATTACCTAAACAGTTTTCTTATGACTTTATGTTCATGTGGACAAAAAGTACGTACCTATCACAGTTTCTGGGTGTACTACTATTAGCAGAAAAAATATATCCCAAAAACTTGGTTCTAACTAGATAAAACACGGGGGTCATTGATCAACATTGATAAGAGAATATAATTAACAAACTAATTAGGATAAAATAAAGCTTTAATTTGTCATTATGTTCTTGAGTGTGATATAAGAATTTTTTTTCTTTTCTTTTTTCACAGTTCAAGAGGCTGGCATGATTTAATTACATATTTCCACGTGATGACAGCTAATAATTAGTTTTCATAGATCATTAGTTAAATATTTTTATAGTTAATTAATCTTCACTTTTATTGGCCAGTTAATATAGTTTAACTAAACTCAGAGTTATGTATACTAATGATTCCCCTCTCGTTTCTCGCTTCCCGAATGGATATATTATAATTAGTTTATTTAACCAATTATATTTGTATTTTTTGTTAAATTAATTTTTTATGTTTTTAATTTATCATATTTAAATAATTAGTCAAATTAGTCCATTATATCTTTTATCGACATTTTATATTTAATAATTGTATTTTTTTAATTTTATAATTTAAAATTAAATATCTATTATTCATTTAATATAAAAATTAATAAAATATTTGAATATTAATATTTTAAAATATGATTAAAAAAATAAAAATTCAATTTTAAACATTTTCAAATAAAAGCATAAACATTCAAATTTTGACAAGAAGAAATTAGATTCTTTCATTCCAAAGTATAGGCAGAACATATAGTATGCAAAAATTTCTTACTATAATAAGCCTATAAAAACAATTTAATTTTGTGCACGTATATATACACAAGAAATACTAACATGGAATAAAAATTACACATTTTTTTTCAAAAAATTCCCCACTTTTTCTTTTTTTTTTTTAAATTTCGATTTCAAGATTTCTTCATGATTGATGAAATCATAACCTTCCACACCTTAATCTCTCCATCAAAACTTCCACTAATCACCTTAATTTCTCCGCCAGATTCTCTACTCTCCGGCACAGCCACCAGCGACTTCACCGGTTTATCATGTCCCTCCAAGGCCGTCAAACAACAATACCGTCCGTCGTCGGGCCTCCGTTGCCATATTCTCACCGTCCGATCAGCCGATCCACTAAACAACAAATCCGAAACGGTGTCGTTCACCAGACACAATATGGCCTTACTGTGACCCCTCAGTGCGCCAGTGACCACCATATGGTTAGCACTGTCTTCCCTTTCCCATACCAATATAGACCGATCACAGGCCCCGGAAAACAGCACCGATCCATCGGAACTCAACGCTAATGCGTTCACTGCCGACTTATGCTTCTCCAATGTCGCTATCAACACATATTTTTTTTCCTCAAATGTTTTTCTCCACACCTTAATCCGCTTATCGGCCGAACCGGTGTAAACCAAACCGTCGGCCGACGCCGCCACGGCGTTAATCGCATCATCGTGTGCTTTTATTGACTCTACGCAGCGAAAATCTGGAGCTCTCCAAATCTTCAGGTATTTATCCCATGAAACAGAGTAAATCCAATCTCCAACCACGGCTAGTCCTGATATGGCGTCGTAGTGTTCGACCCATAATTTCTTCTTATGACGCCTAATTTTGACATAATTTTTTGGTAAAATAAAATTACGCAAACGATCTTCCAAGGTCGGGAGAGTGGCAATGAGTTTGTGTTTGTTATTGGGAGTTAGTTTCCAGGCTCGGATTTTACAATCTTGGTGTGCTGAAAAGATTTTTCCGTTATGGAAAACTAGAGATTTGATAGAACTAGAAGAAGGGTCTTGGACACTGAAAGTGTCGAATAAATCGAATCTGATGATGTGAAAGGCATTGATTTGGTTGCCTGAAATGGCATAGAGGAGGTTATTGTGGACAGCAAGGAAGTTCACGTGGGAAGGATGAGGTCTAACTGAGGTGAGGCACTGGGTGGTGATTGAGATGTTTAAGTTTTCAGGAGAAAGTTTTTGTAGGGATGGAACGGAAGGAAGGGTTAAAAGAGAAAGGTTGCTCTCAAGGCTGGTATTGGTGCAGGTGGAATCTTGAGAGTTTGATGATGAACTAGTAGTATCGGAAAGTAGAAACCGACACGGTGTTGGTGACATCCGGCTTGTTTCCGGTGGTGGGGCTGTGTGGGTATCATCAGCTGTGGAGATGCAAACTGAGGAGGAGCATGTAGATAACCATGATCGGACTTTCATTTTGCAACAAATAATACAAAGCTGGGAAAAAAGGTTTAGAAAAGGGATCAAGGAGAGAAATGGTGGAGGTGTAGGTGGAGGAGGAGAGGGAGGGTGTATTGGTTGGTGATTCTTGTCTCAAGGTTGGGAAATGGGAATGGAGGGAAGGGAGTAAGGATGTCTGTTTATAACAGTATAGGTGGTTTGGGGTTGTACATGCAAGTTGCATGTAGGGTTTTATATTTTTTATTTTTTATTTATAACTAAATGATGAATAAATGCTAATATTTTGGAGAAAACAAGAAATTGAAAAGGAGTATTGGGCTATGGTGAGAAGGGGATGACGGAGGAACACATGGGAATGTTGCATTGACATTTCTAGAACACATCGAGGGAGAGAATGATGAACATAAATAAGAGGCATTAAGCAAGAAACAAGAGCCACTGGCCAATTGAATTTCACATTCCATAATTTCTTAGTCTTGAGGTTTGGATCGGCTCGAATTCTCCTTTGCACCCCTTCGAGGGCTATAGAGCTGTAAAACGATCCAATTCCTCATTAACGGAGCTCATTCGTTCCTTCGTGTTCGATTATAACTTAAGCGCTAATTAATTTATTCGGGATCATATTAAATAAATATATTTTATATTTATTTGTGAATGCAAAAGGTTTTATTGAAAAAAGAAAGCTATTGGTACTCGTTATCTTGAGGAAGGAATGGTTAATATATACGGTAAAAATTTTCAAGAAAAACATAAAGTAAACAAATTCGAACAAACAATAAGTTCAAACTATTTGAATTTGACTTATTAAATTAAATAAGTGGAACACAAACAAACTCAAATGAATCTGAATAATAATTGAGTTTGAAATTCTTAGGTTTGGTTTCGTTTACGACTTTAGCTACAAGCTTAAAAAATTATAGATTATATGTTTGTAAAAGGTATTATATATAATGTATATAGTATAATTTCTTAAGGCTTACAATGCACAGAAATTAAGTTCACCTAAGAATTTCTTATTTATTTCTATTCTTCCTTTTTGTAACGGGGCCTTTTCCTTATAAACATATGGATTTGAATGATCACGAATTGATTAGGGTAAAATATAATTCATTCGTTGATCAAATGTAAAAGTGGTTATGTTGATAAGGTCAGTATACTAGTTTTTCATTACAGACAAGCTTCACAATATATTCACTATATTAATAGTAAGATTTATGGGTTAACAGGATATAAACTTTTAAAATTAAAAATATGAGAATAAATTTATTTTAAAAAAGGGAATATTTTTCTCTAAATCTAAAAAAAAGGTACTTAATTTTAAATAAAGTAGTATATAATGAAAATAGTTCATGGAACACTTAATACAACATATACAAGCACTACTACTAAATATTGTTGATGACTATCACTATATTCCCTATTATTCGATATCAATTCATACTATTTCAAAGTAAACTAGAGGAACCGTATCCAATTTTAGTACCTCCTTATTTGAACTATTGTGCTGTTCCTTTTTAAAATTGGTTTCTAGTAATTTGATAGATTTATTACTGAAATGTGCCTTTATTTAAACTCATTAATACACACAACTTTAATATATATTAAATTAATATAGGAGTATTGATTTTCTCTAGAGCGAAGGGGTTTCATTTTCACAAATTCCTTCTCTTGTTTTCTTTGGGATGGGCTGATTGAAAAAAGAAAAAGAATTGCATTTTCTTGGGGACAGCTTTTGACCAAGTTAGGCTGAGAGTAATATATATATATATATATATATATATATATAAAAGAAGAATCAAAGAGTGGATCGCCGTATTTTGTCCTAGCGGATCTAGTTGTGGACTTGTGGGCAATATATGGGGCCTGTCAACCCATGATTTGGACTTTTGCATCTTCAGATTCAAGAAACTATTTACTATAAAAATAAAAATAAAAGATTCAAGAAATTAGTCCACTCGTAGGGAGAGGAAAAAGTAAAAAACCAAAAATTCACTCATCGACTAATTTTATCTCCTTTGACATAGATTCATAGACGGTTAAATTAAAAAATTTAAAATTTAAGTTGGGATAATTTCATTAGGTAAAATATGATCGTATAGATTAGGTTCATATATAAGTCTTAAACCAATAGTAATTGTAATTGTAAAATGAGTAATTCTAAAATAATCTTTATTGTTGTAGCAAATTTTTTTACGACAAAAATTGCTTTCTTACAATCAAAACTACATATTTTATCTCTTAATTTCAACCATTGTACCTCTTTTGTGTGTGAGATTACACGTTTATTATCATCTAAGGTCATACGCTTCTGATAGCCACAAACTTAGTGGACGTAGTATTTTCTTTCTGTTCTTTCTTTTTCTGGTTTTGCTAATATATTTCTTTTGTGTGTGATCCACGCTTGCCAGTAGGGTTACACACTTATCCCTAAGGGCCACACGCTTGAATGAGGGAAAGTATTAGGTTTTAGATCAGTGAAGCATTCCTAGCACAACTTTCATTTATAAATCATGCATCACATTGTTGCAATAAATTTCCAATGCATGTGATGGAGCAGATGAGTTTGTGAAAAAAAAAAATTCTTTTCTTTTCTTTTTCTTGTTTTTGCTAGTATATCCTTTTTTTATTGTACTAACTTCAAAAAGATTATGCCATAGTCTAGAATGGTTTCCAGTTTCTTAGTGGTGTGGATAAAAGAGAAACGATGAGATCGTTGTCTTGGTCAGAATCATAGCCGTCTTGGATCATTCAAAAGCTGATGATGCAAATTCTGGCCGAAGAATAGAAACAAAAAGTGGGATTTCAAACTTCAGCCAAAAGAGGGAAAATAATAAGAAGAAATGGAATCTCACCATCAAGAGATGATTGAGATCCTAATGTACAGGAAATGTTATTCCCAATGCTCCTATGGGGTCTTAATCAACGAGTTGAAAAGGTCAATACTAAGAACAAATACTAGAAAACGAAATCAGCTAAAAAACTTGTTATTTTGATGTTAAATATTGTTTCAGTATTGATCAATGATGCCTGAGGAGGGTTTCAGGGGTCTGGTCCTGTTCAATAACTGGAATAGTATATTTAGACGTCCTTAGACTGAACCTTTCCGTTCTCAAGCTTATTTTAACACTTCTTTTTTATTGGAATCTTGCTACTTTTGGTTCGTCTCAGTTGTATGATTATGGAGGCAGAAAGTGATAATTGAATGAATATTCACAACAACCTTCGAACAGAAGGGTTGGTGGGTGGGGGGGGGGGGGGAGAGGGGTTAATTTATTTCTTTTTGCAGCTGCATTTAACGAAGCTCATTCTTTTTCTAGGGTTTGACCTAGACCAAGAATGGCTAAGAGTTTATGGGAATGATCACTTTCATGATCAGTCTAAAGAGATTGGTTATTGACTTGAGAAGAAAAGTAAGCGAAAAAGTCCATAACATCGGGAAAGGTGAAGAAAAGAACATCCATGACAAAGAAAAGCATTCTGCCATGCCATTATCCAACAAAGCCTGAAATAAAGGTTCAAACGAAGGAAGTAGTTTCAAACCCTCCTAACATCTTCAATTAAAGAAAAACCATCATGTGTGTTGAATCTTATGCTCCTCGCAGTTGAAAATCACAAAGAAAAATAATTTGCTGAATTTTTTGAGAACTCAAAGAGGCTAATCATCATATAGCACAGAAGCCTGCCTTGTTTTTTGTCCTTCAGAAAATAGGAAAATGATGCACAACATTGTACTTTTGATGTCAACTACACCACCCTATTGAGCATATATCTATGTCTCTGTGACCATACCATCCATGCAAAAATAGAATTCTGAAAGTTTTGAAGAGCACAATCCAATTTTCTCAGGGAGATCATGACCCGTAGGGTAAATGGCCGTGTTGTAACTTGATGAGCGAGTAATAGGACCCATTGCGTCCAAGAGAAAGTAACTCAAGATGCGAGCCTTGTTCAACAACCTTCCCATTTTTTATCACAGATATGGAGTCAGATTTCTGTATTGTGGATAAGCGATGAGCTACCACAACACAGGTTCTACCAACCATCATTTTCTCCAATGCTTCTTGAACCAAATTCTCTGACACACTATCTAGTGCACTGGTTGCCTCATCCAATAGGAGGATTGCCGGATTCTTCAGTATTGCTCTAGCCAGTGCAATTCTCTGCTTTTGTCCTCCTGAAAGCTGGACCCCTCTTTCTCCACAATATGTTTCATATCCATCTTTCATAGAACTGCATTGCAAAGAGCATTTCAGGAAATGAAAGATGTTGTTAGCATTACATTGGAAAATAAAATACACACACAGATATGTATATACTGTATATGGGCTTTATTTTACCTTATGAACTCTTCAGCATTTGCTAGAATAGTTGCTTTCCTAATTTCAGATTCTGTTGCATCTTCTTTACCATAAACGATATTTTCACGGATAGTTCCAGCAAAAAGGGTAGGTTCCTGACTCACTAGTGCAATGTGTGATCTCAAGTCTCTCAAGTTGTAGCTTTTAATGTCTAGATCATCTATCAACACTGATCCCTTTATTGGTTCATAGAACCTTTCAATTAACCCAATAACTGTGGATTTGCCTGAACCACTTTGTCCTACAAGTGCCATTGTTTTACCAGATTCAATTCTGAGATTTAGGCCCTGGAAAATCATTTGCTCTGGCCTTGATGGGTAGAAAAATGAAACATTTTTAAATTCTATTTTACCTTCTAATGTCCTTCCAACCTTAAGACCTTCAGGATCTTCAGGCTCTATCTCACTTTTCCTGTCTAGAATTGCAAAAACAGACCTGATAGCTCTTCCACCTCTTGCTATGTCCGTACTCATACTTCCAGCATCTGCAATACTCTTACCCGTGCTCATTAACAGGAAGAAAGCTTGAAATAGATGTTTAGAGCTCACCAAGCCTTGGTTCATTAGTCTGCCACCATACCAAAAAGTTAGGGCCATGATGGCAACTGTAATGAATTGAGAAGTAAATAGTGCTACAGCAGATATCCATGACTGTTTTATGCTTTCTCTCTCGGGGACTTTTAGTGTTACTGAAAAGAGTTTCAGGATCCTTTCTTGAGAAGAGAAGGCTGTGATTGTCCTGTGGTTCGCTACTGCCTCACTAGCTAGTTGGTTTCCTTCATTTTGTGACTTCTGAGCCATTCCAGACATTTTTTGCATCAAAATATTCCTCGAATAGAAGCTTGCTACAGCTAACGGTTGCATCGCTATCATTACTATTGCAACTCTCCATGTGACAATCAATCCCAGAATACAAGCAAGGCTAGCACTTGTGATGACTTGAACCAGCAATGACATCCGATCTCCCACAAGAGATCTAACCAAGTTGGCCTCTGTGGCTAACCGGGCACAAATTGCAGCACTAGTATTGCCATCTTGATCAAACCAGCCAATCTCGAATGTCAGAACAGTTTGCAGTATTTTCTCTCGAACCCTTTTTGTGACACGTTCTCCCATGATTGCAAAATTGTGATGTTGAAGTAAATTAGCAAAGAAGCTAATGACACCTAGACTAACAAAGATGATGCAGTAAATTTTGATCTCTGACTTTAATTTGGAATTGTCATTCAGAAAGTATACCGAGACAATCGATCCCAAGCAATAGGCATGAATAGCCTGAACTGCACCAAACCCAACAGACCCTAGACATCCAAGGAAGGCTCTCTTCCATTCTGGAGCATTCATCTTAATTAGTCGCCATTGGGAAGGATTCGGGTTAGAAAAACTCTCATCATCACTGTCGTAATAAGAATGCAGTTGAATTGACAGATATGGACTCATGTTTAATGCTTGACTAGAGGGAGATACAGGGCTGTTTTGCCAGCTTGATCTTGCACTGAAAGGTGACCTAGGAGTCTGGCCATACATACTTCTTTTGAACTTTCCGTTATCTGGAGGATGACCATAGTTGTAAAAGGTTTCATTCGATTTTGATGATTGCTGCAGCTGCACCATTTTAGAATAAACTCCACCTTCTCCATTGTTTATTTGCAAAAGCTCCTCATGAGAACCTGATTCAACAACTCTCCCTGATTGAAGGACCAATATCTTATCAGCTTTGTGAATTGTGGACAGTCGATGAGCAATAATAATTGTCGTCCTTCCTACTGAAGCCTGGTCAAGGGCTTCCTGTACTATTCTCTCAGATTCTGCATCCAAAGCACTTGTTGCTTCATCAAGCAAAAGGATTTTTGGATCTGTAAGTAAAGCCCTTGCAATGGCAATCCTTTGTCTTTGCCCTCCAGACAATTGAACTCCAAACTGTCCCACCTGAAAGATGAACATAGCTCTGATTACCTCTTGTTCTGCCACAGAAAGAAACTATGCCTCTTTTTAAGTATGAATGAATAACTTACTTGAGTTTCATATCCATCAGGCAGTTTGACAATGAAGTCATGCGCATTTGCAGCCTTTGAAGCAAGTTCAATCATTTCCATTGTAGCTCCTTCCTTTCCAAATAGTATATTTTCTTTTATTGATGTTGCAAAAAGCACTGGCTCTTGATTCACTAATCCCATCTGAGATCTCAACCATTTAAGCTGAAGCTTCTTTATCTTGTAACCATCAAGCAGAATGTCTCCCTTGACTGGGTCATAAAACCTTTCAAGCAAAGAAATGACTGTTGATTTTCCAGAACCACTTCCTCCGACAAGACCAACAGTCTTGCCAGACTTAACTCTAAGACAGAATCCTTGGAGAATTGGGGTTCTGGGTCTTGATGGATAGCTAAAATCAACATCCTTAAATTCAATCTCCCCCCTTACATGTGCTAGTGCTTTCCCCTTGGCATTTTCAGTGTCTATTCCAGGGATGCGATCAATCGTCTTGAAAATTCGTGTAGCAGCAACAATTGCTTCTGAGATGAATGAGAAATTAGGAAGAGCACCCATGCAACCCCTGAAATCATAAGAAGGTTTTATAAGACGAACTAAAGGCAAGCTCCTTATAGTTTAATTTAGTTCCATATTGCTCATGATTTAGTCTTTCCTTTCAAGTGTTAAATATATCTATTTTATCTTATGCAATATAAAAGTGAGAAGGGAAAGGGGAAGGGAAAGATATTTTTGAGGAACAGAACTCACAGCCCAGCAACGGTAATACTACAAGCTGATATGAACACATGCCCGCCACTTTCTCCTCTATCAATGACAAGAATACTCCCTACCCAAGATAGAAATGCCCAGGAAGCAAACATCATTCCCAAACTTCCTATCATCAGCCCCTTTGTAAACCCTGCCTTTATTCCAAGGTTCATGCTATTCTGAAGAGCTTGGCTAAACCTATCAAGAGTTTGAACCTCCCCAACATATGAGTACACAGTGCGGATTGATGATATTGCCTGCTCTGCAATGCAACCCGCAACTCCATATGCATCTTTCATTTTCAGTTGGATGTCCATGAATATCTTCCCGAATCCTACACCTGGTATGATAAAACCAAGCACAAATGGTACAGAAGCAAGTGCCAGTCTCCATGAAAGAATGAAGCCCACTAAGTAACCAAATATAAATTCTGAGAGGCGGGCTATGCAGTTGGGTATCTGCATCAGAAATGAAAATAGAAAATAAAATTGTACTCATTACATGATAGCAAAACCAGCCAAGAGAACTCATAACTTGAATGCTTTGTGAGAAGTTGAGACACCTTTTCAGCTATGACATCTTGAATTGCATTGGCATCAGCTGATATGGATGATATGACCTGAAAGGTGGTGGATGAAGCATCTTGGTCATCAAAGAAACCAACCTCTTGCCTGAGGATTGATTTCAAGTATTCTCTCCTGATATGAGATGCCTGTCTTTCTGCAGTTCTCGTCCAACATAGACCTTCTGGAAAATGGAGATGTACATCAACAAATTGAATATATACAGCTATGTACAATATTTAAAGTAATGAATTTGATTGATACAATAACATCTTCTGAAAATTGAATCTTGTCCATTAGTTTTTGCATTAGTCAATTTTGTGCAGAAACAAGCATGTGCAATTTGGAGTCCAACCGATCAGTTATTTCAAAATGGCTTAAGCTGGTAAAGCTAAGTCCCACCAAATTCTATAACAATAACATAGGTTTATCCCAGAGTTTATCAGCAAAAAATTGTTACTTCTTTTTCACTCTCCAAGAAGAACAAAAGAAAAATTAGTGATTGTAGTTGTTGAAACGTGGTTCTGAAAATATTGACAATCTCATCAGCTACATGATTATGAACATGATACTACAGAGATCTGGCAAAGAGCCACAGAAAATTGTATTTACCAATGAAAGCTGAGGTTGCTACTCCAAGAGCAACATAGAGTAGCTTTAGTGAGTACTGCATGAAGGCACACCAATAAGTCAGAAAATTCAGAAATCTAAGTAGTGCTCGGTTCCAATCTCTATATAAAGCATCTATCCACTCATCACATAATTCAGACTAGACCTTTCCTGCTACATAGAGTTTCAAAATCATTAGGAGATTATTTCAGATCAGCACTAGCCTTTTCTGCAATACCTCCTTTTAGAAAGACGCTTACCTTGTTCACCACTTCATTTGAGATAGATATGTCAGCTGTCCCATAACTATCAATTAGACCACTAAGAACCACCATAACAAGTGGTGTTACAAGCCCATCTCCAATGCTTCCAACAGCACCAAGGAACATAAGTAACTTGTCCACTGGATCTGCATATCGGAAAAGACCTCCTCTGCTTCCCATTTCAGCAGCAACACACAATGCAGAACCTATCCTATAAAATTTGTAGAGAGTTACTTTCTTCAAGTAACATCCTTGATCCTCCTTATGCGTGTTTTTAATTAATAACTCGTGGAGTGAGTCAAAGAGCGTCCTGCCTAGCCGGCAATTCTTTCTGGAATCTTTGGGCACAGCACTTGTTTTCAATAGCTCCAACAAGCCCATTCTCACATTTTATGGGATCGCTTTTGGAAAATGACAATTTGATTCTCAACAGATTGTCGTATTATGAAATGGATAGTGATGGCCATGCATCAATAAATACAACATCATCTATGATAATCCAAGAGAACCCAAAAATATGCTGGCTTTCCCTTTCTATAATAACTCATCTTGGGGCTACCGGCTACTTAAACGCATCATTATTAGTCTTCATGACATCAAATTCCAATAAACGCATCAGAAGTTCTATGAAGAAGTTTTGTGAGAGTTTATTATTTGAGGTTTTGGAATTAGTTTCAAAATGAGTATTGATAAAAATAATGAAGAAAAATTATTTGAAGGTATTATTGGAAAATACTTGAATGTAATTATTTGGTATCTCCCTTTGTATTGCTTCTAAAATTATTCTAAAAAGACTCTTTTTTACCTATTATTTTATAATAGAATAATATTTAAAGCTTGAGAGGTTGATGTAACTCAAAAATTAAGATTGAATCACGTTAGTATTGCTTCTAAAATTATTCTAAAGAAGACTCTTTTTATACTTATTATTTTATAGTAGAATAATATTTAAAGCTTGAGAGGTTGATATAACTCAAAATTAAGAGTAAATTACGTTAAATTATTGGTGTCATTTATTTATTGATTATTTTATTCAGCATTTATTTTGGATAATTATTTTAGTTATGCCCAACAAATGGTATTAGAGCTATTGTTTGTTAGTTCCATAAAATCCTTAGTATGCTCTGTGGTTGCAGCTTTAACTGATCTTCCACATCAGAAAATATATTGGAATTAATGTTTGTTACGATAGATGCAAAGAATACCAAGATGATTAACTTAAATAGCACAAATTATCACATGTGGAGAAACAAATGAAAGATCTTCTATTTGTAATGAAAATGCATATACCAGTGTTTGCAATTGCTAAACCTAAAGGAAAGTCAGATGAAAAGTGGGAATTTGAGCATGAACAAGTATGTAGTTTCATACATCAATATGTTGAAAACAATGTTTACAACCACAACTGTAATGAGACTCATGCCCGAACGCTATGAAGTAAACTTGAACAATTGTATGCATCAAATATAATAAATAATAAATTATTTTACTTGACAAAAATGATGCAATTGAAATACAAGGAATAAACTATTATAGCAGACCATCTAAACGAGATGCAAGGTATTCTGGATCAGCTATTCAGATTGGGCATAAAGATGAATGATGAATTATTTGTTTTAATGGTACTAGTCTCTCTACCAGAGTCATGAGAAACTTTGAAGATCGCACTCACTAACACTGTACCAAATGGTATAGTAAATATGAAATTTGTTAAAAATGGAATCTTAAACGAAGAAATGAGAAGTAGATCACAAATCTCATCTTCTTTACAATCAGATGTTCTGCTGGGAAACTTCAGAGGAAGGAGTCAGTCTAGGGAACAAATCCTAGATGAAATAACAGATGAAAGTCAAACAAATATGTCAATATTGAATATCATTACTATAAACAAAAGAGTCACATGAAAAGATTCTATCGAAAGTTCAAAGTGAAATTAACTTGACATTATTATTGGCACAAGAGACGTTTTCTTACAAACGGAAAATGACACCAAATTAGTCCTAAAAGATGTTAGGCATATTCCATATATTCATCTGAATTTAATCTTTGCATGAAAGCTTAATGATGCAGGCTTTTGTAATACATTTTTCAATAGCCAGTGAAAGCTTACTAAAGGTTCTATGGTGGTGGTCCGAGGTACAAAACACACAATCTTGTATGTAATGAATGCAAAGCTTTCAACTGAAATTGTAAGTGTTGTAGAAAAAAATAGTGTTGTTGAATTATGGCACAAGAGATTCGGTTATATGAGTGAAAAAGGATTTACATGTCTTCTCAAAAAGAAAATGCAACCTAATATAGATAAAGCGCATTTAGAGAAATGTGCTGACTGTCTAGCAGGCAAGCAAAACAGGGTTGCTTTCAAAAGTTTCTCTCTTTCCAAAATGAAGAATGTGTTAGATTTGGATTATTCAGATTTGTGCGGACCAATGTCTAAGTCACTTGGCGGAGTATTTTGTGACTTTCATTGATGACCATTCAAAATAGGCATAAGTATATTGTTTGAAGACAAAAGATCAAGTGTTAGATGTTTTTAAACAATTTCATGTCTTAGTTGAAAGACAAATTAGGAAGAAATTAAAGTGCATTCGGATAGATAATAGTGGAGAATACATTGGATCATTTTATGCTTACTGCAAATAACATGGTATTTGGTATCAGACAACACCTCTGAAAACATCGCAGTTAAATGACATGGCTGAGAGAATGAATAGAACTTTGATATAGAGAGTCAGATGTTTACTCTCACATGCAAAGTTGTCTAAGACCTTTTAATGTGAAACTCTATCTATACATAGTTGCATACATGTTGAATCTTTTACCATGTATCCCTCTTGAATTAGATGTTCCTAAAAAAATGTTGTCAGGAAATAATGTTTCATATGGTTATCTGCAGGTGTTTGGTTGCAAAACATTTGTACATATCTCCAAAGATAAGAAATCCAAACTTGATGTCAAGACACGAAAGTGTTTTTTTTTTTTTTTTTTTGCTATGGTCAAGATCAATTTAGTTATATGTGTTATAATCCAATTGACAAGAAACTCATTAGAAACCATGATGCCGTGTTTATTGAAAATGAGATCATTTAAGACAATGAAAAAATGAAGAAGAATGTTCATGATTCCAATGATGGCTCATTAGATCTAAAATTAATTCCTCCAACACCAATGCCAAGACAAGTTGGAAAAGAATGTCAAGTTAATTTACCTGATGAAGATGATGTTCCCATAGAAATTGGTTCTGAAGATGAAGAATATAATATTCATCAACCAGAATCAATATATGTGGCCTCCCAATTCCTTTAAGAAGAAGTGATAGAACAAAACAACCTTCTACAAGATATTCAACCAATGATTATGTATTACTCACTGACGGGGGAGAACCAGAAAGCTTTGAAGAAGCCATAAACTGTGAATCCAAACATAAGTGAATTGAAGTCATGCAAGATGAAATAAAATCATTGCATGAGAATAAGACGTTTGAACTAGTGAAGTTACCAAAAGGCAAAAGAGCTTTGAAAAATAAATAGGTGTTCAGAATCAAGCACAAATAGCATTGTTCCAGTCCAAGATTCAAAGCCAGACTAGTTGTCAAGGAATTTCATCAAAGAAAATGAATTGACTTTGATGAGATTTTCTCACTAGTTGTGAAGATGACATCCATCAGAACAGTGCATGGGTTAGCAACGAGTCTTGACTTAGAAATTGAGTAAATGGATGTCAAAAGCACTTTTCTACATGATGATTTGGAAGAAGAAATATACATGGAACAACCAGAGGGTTTCAAGCAAAAAGGAAAAGAGGATTGTGTTTGCAAACTGAAGAAATCTTTATGACTTGAAACAAACACCGAGACAATGGTACAAGAAGTTTGAATCTATTATAGGAGAGTAAGGGTACAAAAAGACTACTACAAACCATTGTATTTTTGTGTAGAAATTCTTTGAAGGTGATTTCATTATTCTTTTACTTTATATGAATGAAATGTTGATTGTTGGCCAGAATGTTTGCAAAATTGAAAATTTGAAAGAGCAATTGAGAAAGTTTTTTGTCATGAAAAACTTAAGTCTAGCAAAACAGATTCTTGGCATAAATATCATTAGAAACATATGTGTCAAAAAATTGTGGTTGTCACAGGAAAAGTACATTGAAAAAGTACTTCAAATATTTAACATAGATAAAGTTGTGATTAGGTGTCCTCTTGCTAATCACTTTAAGCTAAATACTAAGTAGTGTGCCCTTCCACAAATAAAGAGAATGAAGATATGAAAAGGATTTCATATGCTGCAGCAGTTGGAAGTTTGATGTTTGTTATGGTATGTACACGATCAGATATTGCTCACGCAGTTGGAGTTGTGAGTAGGTTTCTTTCAAATCCTGAAAAAGAAAATTGGGTTGTAGTAAAATAGATTTTCAGGTATGTTCGAGGTACTTCCAAAATTTGTTTATCCTTTAGAGATATCAAACATGTGTTAATTGGTTATACCGATGCAGATATGCCTGGTGACATAGACTCAAGAATAAGTATTTCAAGCTACTGAGTTACATTTGCAGGTGGAATTGTATTATGACAGTCAATATTACATAAATATGTAGTTATTTCTACTACTGAAGTGGAGTTTATTGCATCAACGAAAGGGTGTAAAGAGTTGTTGTGGATAAAAAAGTTTTTAAAAGAATTTGGTGTGCAATAAGACAAGTATCAATTATTTTGTGATAGCCAAAGTGCTATTCATCTTGGGAAGAATCCTTCATTTCATTCAAGATCCAAACATATTGATGTGAAATATCATTGGATCAAAGATGTATTGGAGAAAAAGTTACTACAGATTGACAAAATTCATACAAAAATGGATTAGATATGTTAATAAAAGTTCTGTCCAAAGAAAAGTTTGAGTTCTGTCGATCAACTGCCGAAATTGTGAAGCCCTCGATGTAGTCAGGAGAGAGAAATTTGATAGTGATCCCTCCACTTGATTTTCTCAAAACCAGAGGAATTAAATCTGTCTAGTCTAACATTGTTAGGTGAAAATTCATGAAAGAACAAACCATCAAATTGGTCTTTTGATTCATTAAACCTATGAACCAATTATGCCTATAAATAGACATCATTTCTTAGTCTTCACATTATCCAATTCCAATTCAAGTTTCAATATATTATTCAGAGAAGTTCTCTGAAGAAACAAGTTTTGTGAGAGTTTATTTTGTGAGCTTTTGAAATTATTTTCAAAAGGGGAAGTGATAAAAATAGTGAAGAAAAATTATTTGGGGATATTATTAGGAAACACTTGAGTGTCACTATTTTGTATCACTTTGTATTGCCTCTAGAATTATTCTAGAAAAGACTTTTTTTTACCGATTATCTCATTTTTGAAGGAATTAAGGATGAATCACGTTAAATTATTAGTGTCATTTATTTATTAATTATTTTATTTAAAATTTTTGTTAAATAATTATTTTCGTTATGTCCAACAATTGGGTGATCGATCGTTTGTGTCCGGTATTTTTTTCTGTATTCTTGTCAATTTCTTAAGTCTCAAGTTATACGGTGCTTATAAGAAAAAACAAAGAGTTATACAGCAAATAGAGAATAATTATTTATTTTTAAACTTCGTTTATGATTATTTATCTATAATAAAAAAAATTATTTGTGATCAAGGAAAAGTAGTTTTGGAAGAATGTGATGGAATTAAGAAGTGAAGGAAAGTAGTGATTGTAGAGAAGATTAGTGTGATAATGAGTTTGTGTTGACAAATAAGATGATGCTTAAAGAAATAGCACAAATTTTGATAAACCATAAGAAAAATAAGGAAAGTACTATATTCCTTCCATAAGACTAGGAAAAGTAACTATAAAACGACAGCGTTTTGTTTTTCTACTGCACCTCCACGATAACTAAGAAAGAACTCAGCACACGTAATCTCAGAAGTTCACCCCCGAGCCCGAGAAGGATATCAATAGCCGAAGAAGCCTCTTAATTTTTGGTTTCCTAGACAGTTGATTCCTGTGGTGATAGCATTCAGGGAAATCCTTCTTGCTTCCTTCGCTGCGGAAAGAAAAATGGTGAAAGTAGCAACATTCTTCGCAATGACGTTTGGTGCCTTTGTTTTCTGGCAAACTATGGACAAAGTCCACGTCTGGATCGCTCTTCATCAGGACGAAAAGGTACGGACTTTCCTTTGTGTAAATTCATGGAGATGAGATTTATGTTTTAATTTTTGCATCATCTGGTGATTCCCTCTGCTGTCAATTGTAGAAAGATGCAATGAAACCCTAAAGATTTGCTCTTTTTTATGTAGTTTCGGTTTGCTTGAGATTGCCCATGTTTTGCTCGATGTTAAATTTTCCATTCGGTTAGTTGTTTTTTTGTTGATTTCAAACCAATTAGAAGAAAAAAATTCGAAGAAAAATGTTTTCTTGATTCTGCCCATGAAGTGGCAGAGGAGGAGAGGTAAGGAAAGGAAATTTGGAGGAGTCTATAATGTTGAGTGGAAATTTGTTTGGAATTCAGATATTTGCTGGGCTTAAGAAGTGGACTTCACCGGGATCGGGATCTTCTCAGCTTATATAATTGATTTTGAACTTTCTAGCTTTTGAATTGCTGACATTTGACAACTCTTAGCATATATTTACTGGGATATAATTTAGGCTGTTTCTTTCTTTTTCTAACACTTCAGCAAGAAAAGATGAAGAAGGAAGCTGAGATTAGAAGAATGAGGGAAGAGCTGTTGCAACAGAACAAAGACAGGGATTCTCTTCTGTGAGCTGCCAAGTATTTTCAATGTCTATCTATGGCATATTTCTAATGAAATGCCTCCTACCTTTTTCTTTCCTCGTATTCCGTTTAGTGTTGAAGGACTTGTCATAAGATGTAACTTTTGTATCAATTCACAGATTGTGATTATCAGCTGTTACTGAACATCGATTGTTTTTGTTGATCAACCTCTTTTCTTTTTTTTCGTTTTTTTTCTTGTTGTGGGATGAAATACTGAAAGCTATTGATACGTTTAATATGATAAATAAGCAGCTGTTAATTTTAATCATTTGTGCCATGCTTTCATGTTAAGCAAGTGGATCGACAATTTTGGACTATCCCTATCTAGTACGTCAATTTTACTCAGCCGTGGTTAAGAAAATTTGTTGGAATGGTTTTTCGAAGTGTAAGATAAACTATCTGCTGAACAGAGAGTCTCTATCTTGGTAGGATAAAATAGGCAAGAATTATTGCTGACTCATTTGCCATAAAGGTCGAACTCAGTTTGGCTCTTGAAGCATCAATTGCCATTCACCTAAAAGAAGGGGCAAAGCAAGCAGGGAAAAGGAGAAATAGAGAGGGTGGAGGATTTTGATCAGTAAGTTTATAATTTGATACATAAGCATGTACGCATTGATATAATAGACTGCTTAGATTGAGGGATATGAAAAATCAGGTTTTTGTTTTTGTTATTTTATGTTTATTTGTTTCCTTTCTGAACTCAAAATAGTACGCTCAAACTCATGGCAAGTTGGCATAATATTTACTTATCTCTAGTAAATGCTACCTTTTCTACTCTAACATCAATTGGTGCAGATCTTCTAGGGGGAAAAAAGTCTGACAGCTGTATCAGGCACATCCTTGATCCCTCTCTCAACATTTCAATAGGCTTGTAACAGAGTTGATAAATTGTTGTATAGTAAATCTATAATGTCAAAGATACATAAAAGGAGTTGGTTATCAATCCCATTTCTTGTTTCATGCATCTATATTGTCTATCTAGTTTATCAAGAATTGTTACATAGATTTAGAAGTGGTACCGTTTAAGTTCCAGAAAGTAACTCCTTTAACAAAGTTAATTTCTTTTGTTGTTGATGATCATGACTTTTCACTTGCATTAGGTACCAAGTATCAATTAGATTGAAGGTAAAGGGAACAAAAAAAGGTCAAATGTAACTTACCTGCAATTAGACAAGCAAACATTCTGTAATCGAAATACTTCATATGAATGATAATTTGTCAATTAAATTAGAAGGTTTTTCCCTAAAGTTCTCTGTGTAAAGCATTTCAGGAGCTCCTATAGCTAAACATAACTGGTTTTGCACCCTCCTCAAACCTCTGCTTCTTTGAAAGTCCAGAAACCTTGGTTTTGTAAGTTTTTACTACTGCTGGGAGCCTCTCTTTGGGAGGACATTTCATTCACTAGCTGGACCTTAAGCTATTTAAACGGAAAATATTTGTCCTCGGTTGATGTTGTCAAACAATTCGATTAGCTGTATTTGCTTTTTCCTGATTGTTTCTAAGTTTTCATCAGAATTTTCCGACCTGAATTATATGAGAATTCACTGAGATGAGCCTTCCAACTTTGATACATGTGCATGTAGCTAAGAATGAAAACCAAGGAAACTCTGGCCTTATTAGCTAGAAAATTTCATCAAAGAAGTTGAATTTACCTGAAGACCCAGCTGTTGTCTTTTTTATACATGCAAAATTTGGGACCCTATTCACAACATTTTCCTTGTCATATGTTAGTAATTTCAAAGAATAATGGTACATGTATCATCGATCTTATATTATCTTGAACTGGAGATCGTTCCTGAAGTCAATCTGGCAACAAATTACAGTATTTATCAGATATTCCAACAAAACAACAATGCTTACATCGTTATCAAACATAGCCGTCTTTAGTTGGTTGGCCAGGACGGGAAGGCAGAACGTTGTTATCATTTACAGAAAAAACATTGCTTATATCCTTACGCAGGCTAAGGTGGCAGAAAGACATTTTCATCGGACCTTTAAGAAACCGTGAGCTAAAACCCTCCATTGACATAAGCCGGTACATCATTTTGTGTGAACAAACAAAACGAAGATAACGTGGTAGGAGTGTACACTATAAACCATCCATTATATAAGTACAAACCAACCTCTAAAAATAGAAGACTTACCTTTAAAAAAGAATCAGCTTTTGTCCTCAAATTCTGTTAAAGAACATCATTACACTGTCTCAATGATGCGAGAGCATCTTCTTTAGAAGTGTATAAGACAGATATCTATCAAAATAAAAAGTATAAGATAGATAACTGTGGCCAAATCAAGCAGATCATTACCGGATTCTCTAATCTAGAACATTGTTGATCATCTTTCTTGTTGCAGATTCTGATTTCTTGAAGACCAAAGCTGTGAGGATGGGGAAGGCTTTCCTGTTCGCCCTTTTGTTGGCCATGATCTGGGGTCTGGCAAAGAGCTTCGAAGTCACTGAAAAGGATATAGCTTCTGAAGAGAGTTTCTGGCAATTGTACGAAAGATGGAGGAGCCATCACACAGTTTCCAGAGATCTAACTGAGAAACAGAGGCGTTTCAATGTCTTTAGTGCTAATGCACTCCATGTTTACAAGTCCAACAAGATGGACAAACCTTATAAGCTGAAACTCAATAAGTTTGCAGATATGACCAGCCATGAGTTCAGAAACTACTACAGTTCCAAGGTAAAACACTTCAGGATGCTCCATGGAAGCCGATCTGAAACTGGATTTATGCATGAAAATACCCAAAATGTGCCACCTTCTATTGATTGGAGAAAGCAAGGAGCTGTAACTGGTGTCAAGAATCAAGGCAGATGTGGTAAGTCTTCTTTTTGTAAGAGCACAATTCTTGCTAGTACAAATCATGGTTGCAAGTTTTTATAACTCTTGGTTCAATTGGACAGGGAGCTGTTGGGCATTTTCAACTGTTGTTGGAGTAGAGGGAATCAACAAAATTAAAACTAGCCAACTTGTTTCATTGTCCGAGCAAGAGCTCGTGGATTGTGAATCAGACAATGAGGGCTGCAATGGAGGACTGATGGAAAAGGCATACGACTTCATTAAAATGAAAGGGGGAATAACAACTGAGCGCACATACCCCTACCGAGCAAGAGATGAGAGATGTGATTCAGAAAAGGTTTTCATTAAAAAGCACAAAACTTTCATGAAAATATTCAGCATATTAAGCATAATTCTATCTTTGAAATCTGCTTAACCTTTGCCTTATTATTTTGGCTCTTCAGATGAATGCCCCTGTTGTGACGATTGATGGACATGAAATGGTACCTGAAGATGATGAAGATGCCTTGATGAAAGCGGTCGCGAACCAGCCCGTATCAGTGGCCATTGATGCATCTGGCATGGATATGCAATTTTACTCAGAGGTAATAATTGTGTACTCCCTTGCAAGAACAAGAAAATGAAAGGTCTCGTGAGGTCCGGCAAGAGTTTGCACACGATGGAAGGAGATTGTTCCCCTAAACAAAAACAAAGTTTCAAGTTCAATTCTTGTGTATGAAAAAAAAATTCAAAAAGGAATTTGCTTGCCTCTAAAAAAAATATCGAGTTCAAATCTTGTGTATAAAAAAAGCATCATCGGATACTCTGCCTCCATGAGTGTAAAAAGGAAAATAAAAAAGGGGGGTCTTGTGAAAGGACTTGAGAAATTCAATAGCTAGACCATGTTCATTTCATCCAAATTTAGTTCTAGAAACATTTTAATGATGTGCATGCCAAAACAGGGAGTATTCACAGGACCATGTGGAACTGAGCTTGATCACGGAGTAGCAGTGGTAGGCTATGGAACAACTCTTGATGGAACCAAGTACTGGATAGTGAAGAACTCATGGGGAACTGAATGGGGAGAAGAAGGTTACATTAGAATGCTTCGTGGAGCTGATGCTGAAGGGGGAATTTGTGGGATAGCAAAGGAAGCTTCTTATCCTGTGAAATTATCCTCAGACAACCCGAAGCCAATTCAACCTAAAGATGAGCTCTAGAAATGGTATAGCCAATCCTTTGTGCACATGGAAAAGAGTCGAATGTAGGCAGCCATATGTAATGTATTCCTATCAATGTTCTTTTTGTGATTGAGCTAATGTGGATGAATAAAATTTTCATGTCATAGTTCATATTCCTATTATACACTTGAAGATTATTCTTATTTAGAATGATCTTAGGCAATTTCTATAAGAAAAAATGTTTCAGGAGTACGTTTTACTATTTGTTGTGTGTTTATAATCATTCTCTTAGGTTTTTCTTTTTTTGGTACAAGTATATATCATTCTCTTAGTAGTTTATTCCTTATACATGCAAAATTAACTGAACCATCACTTTGTCAATTGTCATGTAAAATTAAATATACATTATGATCATATATAAATTAAAGATCTTCACATCTCTATTTCACATATATCATAAATAATTTTCTTTGCACGCTGTCAAACCCAATAAAAGTTTTTAGCTAGAAATCTTTCACAATGTTAAAATACCAGGATATTAAAGAGCAAATGAACTTAATCACAGTCCCATAGAGGTCTTAAAAGGCCCACACATGCACCCAAAACTAAAAGGGCCATAACATAAAGAAAACTAGGCCTGAGATCATTGGATCGTTGACGGCTGGTCCAATTAAACCAGCAGGTTTTTTTTAATATTTTTATGAAAAAGGCACAGGTTATTAATTTATAGTATAACGAGATAATTAAAGAACACATGTGTTTTAAATGAAAAAATTATTCCTAAAATTTAAATTCACTTTTCTCGATATTACCTTCCTTGATTTAAAATATAAAATAAAATCACTTTTATTCGATCCTAACTATCTAAAATATTTTCGTCGTCAAGAAAATTTAATTAAAATTTGAAATATGGTATTACGAATAAAAATTAAATATGCTTCTTTTATTTCAAATTAATAAGATTATTTTATTTTTAACACAGATTAATAAAATATAATTAATATTATTAAAAATATTTTTTCATAAAGTAATTCTAAAATATCATATTCATTTATGAGTTTAATGTATTTTTTAAATATAAATAATTTTAATTTTTTAATAAGTGACATATAATTTGTGACCAATTAAAAGTAAAATAATCCTATTAAATTAGGACGAATGGAATATAACTTAATGAAAGAGCATATAAAATTTTTTTATCAAAATTTATCGATTTTCAAATATATTTAGGCTCAATTAATTCAAAATTAAACTCGTAACTTCACTTAATTATTAACCACGTATATTGCCGATTAACTCAAGTTACATGATTATAAAGAAAACAACAACAACAACACAGTACAATTTTACATATTCAATTACTAACTAACTGCTCCGAACAAGGTCCAAATTTGAAAAGACCAGAGTACTCAATAATTTCGTATTAAAATAAAAAACAAAAGAAAACATTGGAAGAAGACAAAGAACCGTACAAAGTAAGCTTTCCAAGCTCTGTAGTATCCAAGTGCTGTCTCTTTTAGTAATATTATTTGTGCATATTTTCATGTTAAAACAAACAAAAAATAACAGAGAATTCCATTTTTTTTTTTTCAATTTTAGGTAAAGAGACAAAAACAAAATTCTTAAAAGACACAAAAAATAATTAAGAATAGAAGAAGAGGTTAAAATGGTCCCAGTGGCCAACCGTGTGGTCTTTGATTAACTCCAAAAAGGCACGCCCACATCGGACTCTGCCCTCCAAAATCTTTGACCGTCACCGAGTTTTTCTACGATTCCTGTCAAACCCCTTCGTTTTTATCTATGTGTTCATCAAATTACTTCTATTGAGTACTAGAGTATCACATGCATATTTCTCTAAAATTAAATATTTATAAATTTTATTTTTTATAATATATTATAAATAATTATATATATTAAAAAATATTTTATTTTTCATAATATTTTATTTTATTTTAAAAAAATAAATATTTTTTCTCTTTTTTTTCTTTCTCCATAAAGAACATACATAATAATTCAAAAGAATAGTCAAATTTTTCATAATTATAAACAAAATAATTTCTTTGATTCATTTTATAAAAATAAATGAGAATAATATAAAAATTAATAAATAATCATAACCAAGTTAATGTTATTGTAGAATCATTTAATTTAAAGATGTTAATTAAGAAAGTAAATATTTAACATTCAATAAAGGAAATATTTCTTATCTAGAAATTTAAACTTGTTACTTTTTCCGTTTCAAATTGATAAACTTATTTCATTTTTTACATCGATAAAAAAATATAATTAATATTATTAAAATTTTATTTTTCATAAGGTAATTTTAAAATATCCTCATTATTTTTATTCCAAATTATTTCTATTTTTTAGATAAAAAAATTCAATTTAAATATAAATATTTTGATTAACTAACAAAAATATATATATATATATATTAAATAAAGAAAATAACATATAATTTGAAATAAACAAATAAGGAAAACAAATATTTCAAATTGTGACAAACGTAATTTTATTTATTAATGTACACAATTATGTTAACTAATTTTTTAATTTTCCTTTTTCAATGTATGCTTTTTTTATTATTTCTTTTGAGAATATAATGTAAGTTAATTGGGTGACTACTTATTGGAACAATATAATCATTTAATTATCTATGGACTAAAGAATTCGTATATGTTTTCTTTTTCAAAAGTATAGGCTAAATTTGGATGGATTGATTATTAAAATTAGTTTCTCAATCTCACTCAATCACCTAAACAATATTGTTATTACTTTATAATAAAAATTACAATGTCAAATAAATTATTAATTATATTTTATAATATTTTCAATTATATGAATTTAAAACATATCAATCAACTTTCCATTTACAATAAAAAATTAGTTAAATATAATTTTATTTAAAAATAAAACAAAAAATACTTTCAAAACTAAATTTAAATATATACATAATTTTCAGCTTTATATTCTAATGATATATTATAACATATACTATTTTAATTATAATTTTTCGTATAAAAGATAATTTGATAGATAAATATATTCAACTTAATTGACAAATCGATATTATTTAATATTTTAAACACTATAGATGTAATCACATTATTTATAATTGTGTTGTATTTTTATTTATATTTTTAAAAAAAACAATGTAATGATTAATATACAGTGAAACTTGTAGGAAAATCAAACAGAAGACCACAGAAGGTATGGTTTCACCAGTAATCAAACAGAAAAAACTAGTGATACTTTCGTCTTTCAGGTTTAGGTGGGAGTGAGAAGAATGTCATCATTCATTTCATTCCTTCCCTTCCCCTCACAACAGTGAAAACACAGCCACATCCATTGGCATAGAAGCTAAATGAATGAATACTGTATAATCTTTTGATCTTTTTCGTGTAACTCAAGTTAAGCAGTTGTTGGCAGCAAGAACGAAAATGACTTTCATCGGCGCCGCCGTCAACTTGTCTTGTGGAAAAATTAATGGCACAAGGCAGTGATTGAGACAGACAAATGATAAACCTTCTTTTCGCCTTCCCCCCAAACCCCCTTATTAATCGGCCAAATCCTCGGCTATTACGTACGGCTTTTTTATCAACAATAACCATAATTCTCATCAATTCTCAACCCTCCATTTTCCCAAACCTCTATTGCTGTTTGCTGCATGAAATGAGCACGCAGCCGGTCTCTACTACTCTAGTCGGCATTCATGGTCTCACTCACCATCAATTTATTAATCTATATATGTAATGGTGTAAACCATCTTATGAAAATGAAATGCAATAAGTAAAATCACAAATTAAGTACCCCTTAAAGTGTCACATTAAAAAACAATTTAGGTCATACATTTACTCTTACCCTTGACTCCAGATTGGATTAATCACTCGAACCTGCAGTAATGTGAAAGAGTGACTACATGTTGAAGGTTAGGGTAAGTTTGTTTGACCATATCAATGGCAGAATACGAGGTTCTTTGTTTTCTATCAAAAATTGTTCAATTATTTTTTTGGTCCATAGCGTTACACGATCAAATTGGGACAAATTTTTCTTATGGAGAAGGCTGAAGTCGTGTCAGGGATCAGGTGGCCCACGTGTCAAAACCCCAGATCGTGATCAGATAAAGAAAAGGGCAAATGATTCAGGTGCACAGAAAAAGGACCCCTGCATACTATCGTCAAGTACCATCAAAGAGAAAGATAAAACACATTAAATTAGGGTTCAGGTCTTCATTGTCAAGAAGTTGCACTCATAAACATTTACCTAATGCCCTCAAAAAAATTATATTATCTAATATAAATAAAAATAATCTTAATCATTACCAATTTACTCATACAAATGTAACAAATAGCATGCAATAAATAAAGCTTTAATCAAAAAGAAAATTACGTACATTTCTCTCTACTTCCCTTCCAAAGTATTATACTGAAGATATTTTTAATATAAAAACCTTGTTACATTCGTCCTTAAACGTGAAATATTAATTTAACCTTTTATTAACATATTAAGGACTTTTTGAAATGTAAATTTATTATACCTATTCCCTTTAATTTAATTTTTCTATTTAAGACTTCAATTTTCACTATCTTTTTAAGGAAAAAATATTAAATAAAATTGAAAAATATCATAATCAGTTATCATCGATAATTATTAAATCACTAATACTATATTTAAGAACAAGATATTAAAGCTAAAACCGTTTATATTTAAAGATTGAAGGAGTATATCTAAATAAAATTTAAATTTAGTTTTCTCTCTCACTTATAATTACATTTTCAGTCTTTTCAAGGAGAAAAAACATTAAATAAAATATTAAAATTCGGTAAAAAAAAAGCATAATTTTGTATTAATAATAGCAAAACGACTAATATATTCCTACAAGAGTCCGAAACTAAAATAATTTGAGCATTCCATAAAAGGGCGGATGTTTATTTCTAAGGTTGCAGTAATGCAAAAGACAGACAGAAAAAGAAGTGTATATATTCAAGTGTGAACTGTGAAGGGTGTGGTGGTGGAGAGGACAGTGTCAACTCGTCATGGGGGCTTCAACGCTCCTTTTTCTCAGAGCATCCAAGGGAGCGTGCAAGAGACAGAAAGAGAAAACTTCCCTTTTCTTCATAATTCATATATATATATATATATATATATATTCATTCATTTAAGCTCTCTGGTCTTTGCTGATCCATCTCCGCACTGGCACCTTACAGATCTTTAGACAATATAGTACGGTAAAAGGTCAAAGCCTCTACCGTCCGACGGTTCTGCCACCTCAGCACCACCGTCTTACTTGGATAACCGAGAAATGAATTGCATCCCACTGATTCCTTTACTTCATGCAGGAGTATTGATTGACCCAGTGGATATTCACTTGAGTTTCAACCCTAAATGGGCATCTTTTTTTTTCCTTTCTATGGGGTTCATTTTGAGCCCTGCAATTTCTGAATATGTTCCATGAAAGAACACTACAAGTTTCAGATGGTATCAGAGAGGCATTCTTTTGGAAGAACTCAAATTGGATCTTTTCCTACATTTGGTCTTCCTTTCATATTACTACTGAATTTCATTTTATTTTTAGTTCTTTGACTGTGAGTGCTTTTGCATGAAAAGTAAAAGATTGGTTTTATTTTTGCCTTAAAATGGTATGTATGCCATTGCAACAAAGAAGCATCCAATTCAACATGCTATCAGTAATTTTTTTCTGCCATGATAAGGAAATTGGAAACTTTAGGGGTGAAAACTTCCGCTTCGTACAAGAAAATTAAAGATCATTCATCAGTGTAGCGATTCATCATCAATCGAATGCATGACACTGATCTGACCCAAAGATGATGATACCATGAGATACCAGAAAGTATGTTAAGAAAAAAATTACTATTATTTTGAATTGTTTAAAATTAGATGTTTCACTTTCCCTTTAAATATGTCATTGCAAATCAAATTAATCACCTGAATAAAAATATTTTTATTATTTTGTTAAATTAGAACTAATTCAAATATAGACATTTCATTTTAGATCGAAAAATAATAATAAAAGTAAGAAATAATTCTGGATCTTGAAGAAGTTTGTATCCCAATTTTCTGGGAATAAAGATCATCCCACTACACTCCCTTAAGTTTTCTTCGGTACACTGTAAAACTCAAATTCCAAAATGGTGCTATAGTTAAATTCTATTGTGCATTAAACGCTGAATCTAATTAAATAAATTCAATTTCAAGTTTTTGTTCTTCAATATAAATTATTTTGCAAGTACTAGTACATATAATTATGATATTTTCTTTAATCATGTACTATATTTAATTTATGAATTTTTCAATGGTACTCTTTATTTAATATCTTCTTTCTTTAAAAAACATACTCATAAATGAAGAACATAATATTTAAAGGTATATTGAATATACCATACATTGAAATCCAATCACATTTATGTAAGAATGAAAGGAGAATTAAAAATTCCTTGTCACTTCTTTTGACATTTTCGATTATTTGTTGAGTAAATTTGATTGAAAAGGTGTACGAATGAGAACAAATTCAATGTCAAGTCCAAGAATTACTCGGGTGAGAGGCGAATCATTGTCCCCCGGCACCATCCTCTTTTCCGTGCAACTTTGCTCATATCGATCAACCGCCTCCCCTCACCCCCCACCCTATTGCCACAATAACCCAACGTATTAAAGTCTCACCGGTTCAAAGTGCCGCGTTAACCAGACGCATCAGTGTTTCAAAAGAAGTACTAGTACTATACATAATTGCAAGACAAAAAAAATACAGATTTTATTTGAAGAGACGAAGATTTAAAATCACACGTACATGTCTGATTCGCAACCTCGAAAATGAAAAAACGAATTCATATCAATTTTGAGCATTCAATTCTATGTTTCCAATAAAGTCGCAACAAGTGACAAATGTTTCAGTCCTTGAATGAGAAAGAAAGAGAAAGGACAATAGAAAGAGAAAGAGAGCAAACAATGCTAATATTACTGCTACAACTAGTATAATGTCATGCCAGAGATAAGCCTTTAGGCCCCGGCCAAGACTTGTGACTGATTTTGCTACAAAGTAGTAAGGAGTATGAACTGTAAAGGACAAGAAAGAAGAAGCCACGGGCTCGGAGCTCAACAAACACAATCCATTGGATAGGTGATGCAAGCTATTTTGACAGTCACAATAGCCACTAGGAATAGGAGTCTTTCACCAGAGAGTAAGACTTAAGAGAGAGATGACTAAATGCATGGCTTTTGATGAGATATCAAGAAAGCAGAGCAAGTTAAGCATTCATAGGCTTTGGTAGAAGTGAAAGCAAGAGATGAAAGAAAAAGAAAAGAAAAGAAAATTCATCTTCATCAACAATATTACCCATTCTTCTTCTTCAGTTCTTTTACTCATACTACAATGTTGATTAAATTTTCAATCCCATCATAAACGTCATCACCATCATAATACTGATCTCCACCGTTATTCACGTCCTCAACGCCATCATCATTATCATCATGTCCTCCTCCTCCAGCATTATTAATGTGGTCATCATCTGCTATTTCCTCCAGTTCTTGGAAATCCCCACATTCCATCTCACAATTTTCCGACGACTCCTCTTCCTTAGAACTGATGGCGGGAGAAGATGAGCATGTACGGTCCGCCTGGCTGACAGTGAAGGAGTTAGACCTGCCGATTATTGGTATAGGATCAGTCAGTCGCCGCCGCCCATCTCGTGGTGGTGAGAAAACAACTGGCATGTACTCGTCTGCCTCGCACGGGAACTTTGAATTCTTGAAATGCTCTTTCAAAGCTTCAACTCCCTTGAAATATATCAATTTTAAAAATAAAACAAGATTAGAAATTGTAATATTGATGTCATGCACTTCTAACTCTTTATTCTTTTGAGCACAATTTTTCTAATAAAGAATGAATTTTTGTATAACAAAGTATATTCTAATGCAACGTGAATTAGATTAATCAAAACAAATGCATACCTGCAATCTTGCATAGGTAACTTCACAAATTTTTCTAGAGTTGAAGACTTCCCAGCTTTGACGGTGGAAAGCTTTGTAGAGTCTCAATGTAGCCTCTGGGGAAGTCATGTTCACGAACCCATATCCCACATTGCACTTGTTCCTGTTGATCTCGAGAAAATATATTTAGGCTACTGTTAGTAGCCGTACAAATCATATCAATCAAGAGACGTAGGAAAAGAGCCGGGAAAAAATATGAAAAATTCATACACGAAATCAATGGGCAAGTATACAAAATCGTAGGAAGACAATGGCTGGTCATCGCCGTCGGCAATCTGCTCATTGCAGTGGATGCAGTGGTTGTCCAGCATGTTCAGAAGTAGTTTCTGACTGCACCACCCCCAAAAGCAACAAAAGTCAGGCATAACAAAACTAGTGAAATATTTTTTATAATTCTAGATTTTAAAAAAGTAAATTAATTTATGAAGATTATAATAGGGGGGAGGGGGGGAAACAAGAAGATTAGAGCTAAAAGAGGTGAGGCTAAACCTGTACTTGTTGGGTATGTTTTTAATCATGACAGTGGTCCTGGAATCTCTGCAATTTGATTCCATAATTGCATCTTCGTTTATCAAGAAACGAGGATCATATTCCTTTGTCTGCCTTAAGCCCTTCCATGGCTTATTTCCCTTGATCTGTTGTTGCTGCTGCTGCTTTGAAGTACTGGTAAAACTTGTAACATGGTTATTACCGGTCTTCCTGCTACTCTTCTTTGAACTTGACGGCTTAGCATTAGTAGACTTGTCAGCACAAACGTAATTCACACTCAAAGAAGCCATAGAATTTTGAATTGAACTCCTTCTGTCACAATTTGCCTTAGGGTTACCCTTGGAATAACTTGATGATCTTCTGTCAGAAGACTGCGCAGGTGAACTGTAAGGCCGGACCGGCGAACAAAAGGATATTCTACATGACAGCTGCTGGGAAGTCGGAGATGGTGGTGGTGGCATAATTCTTGAGGGGGAACTGACTGAATAATTGTTCACGACATTCAGCCTAGCATTTGTAAAACTTCCTGTAAATTTTGAGTGTTTCTTGCTAAGGCCCCCACCAGGCCTACTGAATTCAATCACAATTTGCTTGCTAAGAATTTCTTTCCCGTTCATCTCTGTTAATGCCTTGGCTGCATCTCTAACATCATAGAATTCTACGAACTTTTGGTGCTTCTTCATTGGTGTCTCTCTCAATTCCTTAACCGGCCCTGGATGCCAAAAGGAAAGGCAAACGTTATTAGTACCTGATACGGTCCCTTAAAAGAGAAGGGCAAGTCACAATTTGCATTACATAATTGGTATCGATAGAGACGTTTCAAACCCAGCACAAAAAATACAGAAAAAGACATGCAATGCAAAATAAACAGGTCCATAATTTTGGTGAGAAAATGTTAGCTAGAGAAAGTTTTCCCATACCAAATGCTTCAAAAGTTTGTTTCAGGCTATTGGGGGAAACATCAGAGTCCAAGTTGAATACCACAAGGGTGCCCTGATTGTTCCCGTCGGGTAGGCTGGAAGCAACAGGGGCAGTGAACTGGGCCCACACGGCTCGGCCGGCTATGAGGCCAGGTGCCGGAGGAGGCATCGGCTGCGGAGAGGGATATAAGTCTAAATTCAACGAATTCTGGGCCACCACGGTTTCGTAGTGCCTCCTTAACCTGAACTGCTGCTGCATGTGCTGTTCTTGAATCTCCGTCAGAGCTTCCTGCGCTTGACTCAAGTTGTAGAAATGAACAGTCACCATTCCCTCCCTCACCCGCTCCATCTGAACTGCCCGGACGTCCCCAAAAATTTCCAGGTCCCGTCTCACCGTCGATTCGCTGACGTCAGCAGGGACCATGGTTAAAAGCAAAGCCCGGGATGGCATCGTACGAGGCGGCCACGAATTATTAACAGAAGGTACCAACGAATGGTGGTCCATGCCAACATACGCTGGCGACGAAGAGAATGGTGGTGGATACCCGGGAAAAGAACCATCACACAAAGTCGGCGGACCCGGAGGAGGAGAGGGATAGAAATAAGGTGGCGGGGGAGAGGTATAAGGATAGAAAACATGGTTGGAAACAAAGGGTAACTGATGGGTTCTTGGTACGAATTCTTGAGCTCTAGGATCGAGGTTTCCACCAAACCGATGAAAACCTGTTTCTTCCATGGCTTCAATCGCCGGAAACCCTGCCGGAAAATCGCTAAACGACTTATCTTCTGAAAAACTACAGTTTTTAAAAGAACTATTCACCGGCTAGCCGTTGTAGTTACCGCTTCTCCTCGCGTGTACTTCCATTAATTATCACTCCATCGTTTGCAGTAAAATAAATATATATACTACTTCCCCCTTATGAAACTCAAAAAAGAGCAAATTGATGCAGTCTTTCTCTGGGCATTGCTTTCTCTCTCTAGGCACTTCTCCTTTGATACAGTTGTCTTCTCTATTGGGGGTACAGTGAGGGAGAAAAAGAAAGAATGTTGTGAAGAACAAATGGGATAGCTTTGGGCATTTGCTTTCTGTACAGCACAGAGGAGAGAAACTTCCCCTTTTTCGAACCAAAATGCTGCTACTGTACTACAACTAAGCACTGTAGATAGTGTTTATCTATCAAGATTACAAAATTACCCTGGAAATATAAATTTATAGTGCATTATTAGTCTATTTTTTATAAGGGTGAGAATAATAGTGCAGTATAGTTTAAGGAGAGAAATAAATTCATCATTATTAAAAAAAAGTTAATTAGGTGGGTTGTTAAAAAAAAGTTAATTAGGTGGGTTGTGAGAAAGTTGATATAATTTAAATTTTAGACAAATTTTTATATTAAAATTTGTTTCATACGAAATTCAAAAATACTTTGTCAAAAAATTATTCTCATATTTCTTGACTATGACTCCGGGGACTTCTTAGTCTATTTTATATACCGAGTATTATATATTACAAGTCCTAAATTTGTTTAACATATATGGAATTTCATTAGATTTTCCCCTTTTTTTCTACACTTCGTTGAAGATAATTAGAAATTTGCTTGCAATATTTAGTACGCATAACAATTAAAATAGGCGTGCTCTACTGCTAAGGAAGACAACAAGGTCCACAATTTAAAACAAAAAAAATAAAAGGACCACAAGGTTCTTGTGGGTTTTGTTCATAACAATTTGATAAGTTACATGAAAATTTATTATTTAGACTTACTCTTTGTGAATCATATGAAATGTGTACAGTACAATTATTAATAATTACAATCCACAAAAATAAAGCTCAGTTAAGAATTTCTAATGTTGCATGACTACTCAAATATTAAACAGTTGACAATAATATTTATTACTTATTAATTTGATAGAAATATTTTTTATTTAGTTTGTATTTAATTATAAGTCTTTTTATTCAATGTACCATGTAAGTATTTATTAATTTAGAGATATATTTTGTGTATCTAACAAATGTATTAAATTAGTTTTGAAATAATAAATAATGTTAGAATTTTATAAATATTTTATTAAAAATATAATATTCCTATGTATGAAAATAATCAATGTGAAAAAGCATATAAAGTTATCAAATCGGAACGAAAGTAGTAATAATAACTCCAAGTTGACAATAAAAACTCTTGATGAGTATCTGTATTTATTACCACTACTTTCTTTTGTCTACAATATTAGTTCCATTTCGAAAATGCAGAATAATAAAATAATAATTATGTAGCCTTAAATACTAGCAAAGAGTATAAAAAACTAAATTATTTTACATAGAAATTAAAAGAATACAAATTAATTAATGTAATTGTGTATGTAAATATATAATAGATAGTAATATTAAAAATAGAATAATCAATGCATTATTTATTTTTGTAAAGACACAAATAAATGAAAATAAAAATTTACTTTAAACGAAACTAATATTATAAACTTAATATAGTAATAATTCATCCGTAATAATCTCTTACTATTCCCCTTCCCCCACCCCCCATAGAATAAACAGCAACAAATAAAACTCTTACGAAAAGAGTTCATGTATGAGTCGGATTAGATGCTACAGAATCAAGTGCTACTTTATTCAAAATGGTTAACGTAAATGGTACCGGGTTGTTACCTTAACTCATAATTATGTTGATTATATAAGCATAAATATGTTGATTTTTTATTTTTCCAAACTAAAGAGAAATTCCATTGAGAAAATAAGAGAAAATATCGACTAGGAGTATGTTGATTTGAGAATTAAATTTTATAGTTTAAAAGAAAAATGTATTATGAACATTATTAAGCTGTCACGTAAATAATTATATGTTTTTTTAAAAGGGTAAATAATTATATCTTGATTTAAATTAGGCTGAAGTGCAAAATAAGTTTACAAATGTTAAGAAAGTTAATTAATTTCTTAATTTAAAACATTCGAATTAAATCTTTTTTAAAAATAATAATAAATCATTTTTTAGTCTCTTTATCTAAATTTCTTACTGAAATTTATTCAAAAAAATATGACTAAATATCAAACTAAAAGGGAAAAAAAGAGTAAATTTCTAGAAGAATCACAATTACATATATATATATATATATATATATTTTTCTAGAAGAATCACGAGGGTTTAAGAGACTATTTTCTGCATGTTCATAAATTTAAATATGCTCAATGCAAAAAAAAAAACAATTAAGGAAAACGGCATTCCTAAATCAAATAAAACATATGAAATACCACAATATAACGGGCAAGACATTTTGATCCTTTGAACTGTTGATTAGGGTGTATTAGAAATAATAAGAAACGTACAATCAGAGAAAGGACAGATAAGAGAAAAAAGAAAAAGGGCAAAAATAATAATTGTGCTGAAGGTGCAGTGGTACTTTTCATGTGGCTGTGGGTTTACTACTTTACTTTGACTGCTTCTTGTTTTGTAGCAGTTGCTTTTTCTATTTGATTTTTGCTATTCACATATTAACTTCTTCTTACTGTTTCTGACTACTCCAATCCAACCTACAAACTCCAAAATTTCAAAGGCCAGTTGGATCTTTACCAATGTCCCAGTAAGAATTTATACGGCTGTGACTAATTTAAGATCATATAATATAGTATAATTTTTTTCAATTTCCTTAGTTTATACCACCGGGTTTAAGTTACTAATATGGGCATTACCATATAATGTAAACCTTTATTTTTTTATCAAAATATTAAAAGAGGGTTTGTGGTTTTTTTAATACATGGGGAAGGGGACTGATACCCTAATGGATAAATATTCATTAATAGTGGCTACCAGTCTACTGGGGAAAGGATTATCCACTTTCAGTAGGGAGAAGTTTAAATTATGGATATTAGTGGAAAAGAGCGAAACAGATATTGTTTTACTCAATTGTATATTCACACACATTCATTTCATATTCACTGTATACTAGTGTATATATTTTAAAATTTATAAATAAACACATATATTTTTGTATTTATTAAACATAAATACGATACAAATTATCTTGTTATGAATTTCAAAATGCTTAAATAAATATTTATATTAAATTTAATCATTAATTATATTTAGCCGCAACCATTACACAAAATATATATGGTTCTTAAGAATAAAATATAAAAATTACGCATTAAAAAAATATTTCATTAAATTATTTTTACTAATACATAATACATCCATAAAGTTATGAAAACCCACAATGCATTCAGGAAGTATACAATAATATTTTCAAGTTGAGCTCATTTGTATCTCTTTTACGTTTATTACTTTTATTAAAGGTATTTAAAATAAATCAATTCATAATATGTACTTCAATATTCACAATAGGGATAAGAGTTTTTAATTTGAACATTAGTTCAAGCAAACTGATCATTGAAATAAACAAATTTCTTAAAAAGGAAGATAAAAACATATTTTAAATGACTTTATCAAGAAATATCAATAAATTATTGACATAAAACAAACAAATATTTTTTTTATGCAAATTTAAATTTAAACATGAAACTATATTGAACAATTGTTCTAACATGTCATGCCCTCCTACTAATACTATGAATTTATCAAATTTTTACATCATTATATCTATACGTTAATATATAAAATTAACTTGAGTATCATATATCATTTTTTCGTCATATAATGGTTTAGATGAATTGGGATAACAAGTAACGTTTTATAATTATTTTTGTGTATTGATTGAGCAACAACAACTAATCAAATATTATCTTTTTCATATATTTCATTAATATTTTGACTAGTAACATTATTTTCAATTTAATTGCATATTCAATATAGAGTTTATCGTTTTAAATTCTGGTCATATAAAAAAGACCAATGATTTTTAATGTCATTGTTGATAAACATATTTGTAAAAATGTATTAAGTTCTTAATGTTGAAGAATAATAATAAGAAGAATAAATGAATAAGGGAATTTTGTCAAGAAACAAACTTTATATATATAGAGAGAGAGAAATATATATATACATATATGTGTATAAATATATATTCAATTGTATATTATATCATTAAATTTAAATTCTTTTAAAATTAATCCTAAATCATATATTTACCAATTCATCATTTTGTTTTACATTTTGAATCTCAATTTGAATAAATGGCACATAAGCTATTTTTTGTTTTGACATTTCAAGCTATTTTTTAATACGTTTTGAAAATATGACACAAAAAGCTAAAAGAAAAAACAAATGATATGCCATTTTTTAAAATCCGTGTTGAAAATATGGTAAATTACCTCTTCTTATATTTTGTCTTTTTGTTATAATTTTCACACTGTTTGAATTTTGTGTCTCTTTATCATATTTTTATTTTCTTTTGTCATTTTGTCAAATTATTCAAATGGTGCTGAAAAATTGAATAAAATGTCAAAATGAAAAAATTGTGAAATGATATAATATATACACACACAAATATAATATATATATATATATACATGTTATTCTCTCTATAATTGATAATATTATAAATTAATAAAACATTGTTGCTTCAATAAAAAAAATGACAATATATAATTAATATAAAAAATTAGAACCCACATGTGAGGTTAGCTAAAGATTTAAAAACTTGAATTGAATAAACATAATACAGAGGTAAAACGTTTTTTTTTTTTTTGAAAAAAAAAGACTGGAAAATGAAAAGAATTTAACTCGAGTCAAATTGTAAAATTGTAGAATTTGATTTGAAAAAAAAAGACTGGAAAATGAAAAGAATTTAACTCGAGTCAAATTGTAAAATTGTAGAATTTGATTAGTATTTATTAATTCTAATATTATAACATACGCCCTCTCTTTTCTTTTCATTCAATATCATGGATCTAAATTACTCATCACAAAAAATGGAAAACTCTTCGCAAGAATCCATAAACACCGAACAACATGGATGAAGGATGAATGAATGGGCAACATAAAAATGGAATCTCATGAAAACATTCTTATATTGATACTGATATGACAACACATAAAATCTAATTATTTTTTCTATTTTCAAGGTGATGTAATTTGCACGAGTTTCATTAGATAAGTTCTCTGTTTGTCTTTCTGCCCCCATTCAATTTAACAGTCTTTCTTGCACCTTCAAAGGAAAGCTTTCCTTCTTTCAAAGCGTTTTTAGTTAAAATCTTACCAAAAGATTTCCCAACAGCACGTGTATTAATGTGGGTTCTTGAGAATTGGGGGATAATCTTCCTCAAAGGATCAAACCAAAGTACACTAACCAAAATTCCAAATATAATTATTTTTTTCTTAATTAATATTTCAATATATATATATATATATATATTATACAAGATAATCTTGCATTAGTATAAAAAATAATGTCAAAATTATGTTAAATGACACGTAATGAAAAATAACATTAAACTCTTAAAATGACACCTTAAAAAAATATTTATTATATAAGATAACCTTGCATTAATGTAAAAAATAATGTATGTTAAATGATACAAAACAAAATTAAACTCTTAAAATGAAAGTGATGGAGTATATATTAATGGTTATCATCAATGTGAAATAAGGTATAGAATTTATTTTTTCCAAAAATAGTATTTTCCATGTTGGGTTAATAATAACTTTAGGAATATGGTTTCTTAAATAAATAAAAAAAAACAGAATACTCAAGAATAAAGGCGCGAATAGAAATCAAGAGACACACACAAGCTAAGTCTAAATTAATGTCACTAAAATTCATAATATAGAGTACTTTTTTAAAAAAGTAGGACATCTTTATATAGCTTTTAAAAGTAATATACTTTTAAATAGTTTTGTAAAATTTACAAAATTTAAAAGAAAAACGTCAAAAGGACCTTTACATATTTTATTTGTCATTATATATATACACACTTTTTTTTTCTTCTCATTTCCTTTTCTTTATCTATGAACAAAAATCAGGCGCATCTAATCAAATTAGTCATACTTTTTAAACTATAATCGCGATTGTAGATGATGAACCAGAATCATGAACATTTTACATTAGGCGTTAGTGCAAATGACGTAAGAGTATCTTCTGTTTAAAATAATGACATTGGAAAGGGTGTTTTTTTTTAAAAAAAAACACAAATGGCAATGATGTTTTTCTATAAATAAATAATATAGCTTTTTTCCTTATTTTTTTGGTGGCTAAAAAAATATTCTACACGAGTTTTTTTTTTCTTTTGTTTATATTATATTTTTAGATTATATATTTTTGTTAATGTTTATTTATGCATGTTGAAATTGTTTTTAAATTTAAACAAATTATTGATATGAAAATGAAGATAAGATCAATATATTATTGCATTTAAGTAACTATTTCATTGTGTTTAATACATTTTACTATAATTGTTTAAGATTTAATTGGATGTGCCAAAAAATTTATTCGAAATTTACCTTTCTTAACACAAAAACCATTTAGCCAGTTGTTTATCAAGTAATATTTATCTTTTGAATTTTGAATAATATATTGACTGTATATTCATTTTTGTCATTTTCATATTAATAATTTGTTTAAAATTTTCAACAATTTCAATATGCATAAATAAACATTAACAAAAACATTTTTTCTAATTTTTTAAGTCTAACAGAAATATATAATCTAAAGATATATTTTATAATATAAACATAAGAAAAAAAAATCATGCGGAATAATTTTTTAGCTAAGAGTATTTTTTTTACATATATAGAAAAACACCATTACTATTAGTGTCGTCCAAAAAAACACCCTTGCCAATGACGTTATATTTGGGATATAGGGTTATTTTGATTCATCATCTACTATCGAGATTATTTTGAATTATGTTGAAAAAAATAAGATTAGTTTAGTTAACTGCTCAAAATCCCAGTGGGTAAAAGCAGTTAGTAAAATGAAATAAAGAGACTAATTTGGTAAAAAAAATTCAATTGCAGAGTGCATTATTATAATTTTATCTTCGCGTGACAAATGAAAATAATATATATAGTGTATCCAATGTTTTTTATTTTTATAAAAAAAACAGATAATTAACTACAAATGGTTTGTATCAGCACTTCAGCAGCCATTTGGATATGAATCACGAGCGGCACACGTGCGGTGCAATCCTGCCTTTGACTAGAGTCCGACAAGAGATTTCCAATGCCCTTTGTCCAATATTTTAAAGCATTTCTTTGTTTCTTTCTTCTTCTTTTCTCAAAAATAGCGTTTCAGAAATTAAAATGGAGTTAAAATTTGTTTCCTTAGTACTATTGTCGGTGTATTCTCCAAGTTTTTTCTTTATGTTTTCAATTTTCACTTATTTAATATCCAAAAATTTAACTGGTATTAGTTTCTCCCTTCGAAATTAATATTCACGACTTAATGTAATAATTAACTATAATCTTTAACGTTGATAGTTAATACATTACCCTAATAATATGGTTAGTTAATAAACATTTTAAATGATATATATAATAAATATTTAATTTGAAACGTATAAAAATAAAAATTTTGACATTTAACTCTACACAAAAAGAATACTATTATTTTTTGGAGTTAAATATATTCCCATTAACTCTAACTTTCTAATTTTTCCCTCAAAATAAAATTCACCAAAGTGGTATTGATATTGTCTCCTCTCATACAGGACGGGATTAATATCTTTTTAGTTTCTATTTACATTCTCTTTTACTTTAAAAACACGGAATTATCTTTTTAGTTTTTAATCTACAATAAAAACAAAACACTCTTTTCCCCCTCTTCTCCTTTTATTTTTTCTTTAGGCGGATTAAGGTAGGATGGAAAAGTTGTATTTCAAAGATCAATCACACATTAGAATTGATAATAAAGTGATACGAAAATAATTAAGATTGCTAATTTAGATATTGTGATTTATTTTTTGGTAAGCATTTTGAAGGTGATTGTGGTATTGTTATTGGACAATTCAACACATTTAATTCAATTTTTTTATGCTATTGGGCATGTCTTAGATTTGGTTAAGAAAATGTGTTGTGTCTTTTATTTTTTTTTAATGTCAGTTTATTGTCAGAAAAGAAATTGGATTGCTCATTGTTTAGTTATTCATATATTTTCTTTTTTTGTTCTCATTAGAATGGTTTTCGAAATTTCTTTTTTTATAAAAAAGAAAAGAAAATTTGAGGGATTATACAAACAGTAGAATTATGATTATGATATAAACTCATTTTATTTGATTTATCAACTTAATGAAAAATTATTTTACTTTAAAAAAAGTGATGCATTATGGTAAGATCCACATTAGGATATTATGCAATATACTAAATGCATGGTTGAGGACCGACGAAACGATCCTTTTTTTAACATTTTGGGGAAATTATTCATAGTTGGCGTCTCGTCCTAACATTCTCTAGCTTAGCTTTCTAGCTTATGTTCTTCTAATGTTCCCCATTCCCATCTCTATCACTTTGTGTATAGACTCTGGTCAGTACCTATCAAAAAAAAAAAAATATAGACTTTGGTCAACAAATATAAAAAATTCAAACCCCCCCCCCCTCCACCCCCCTCTTCAAAATCACCTTGTAGGTTCCTGGCATAAAAAAGTAAGTGAAAGTGATGTCCACCACGATCCATTTTTCTTCTTTTGTCCTCTTTTTCATTTTGTCTTTTCTTTTTAATGCATAGATGATCGATAATGTAGTTCTTTACTATGCTTGGTTTTTTCGAGTTCTAGGAGTGAAAAGGGCAAGGATAGAAACTATAGCAAAGCAAACAGTTTTTTTGTATCCTTTCCCTTGGAGACAACAAAAGTAAAGGATTAAAATCGAACTTACAATTAAACAACACCCCCTCCCCCAAAAGAAAAACCCAGTTTTTCTTTCATTTTTACTGCTTTTGGATGACATATAAAAAAAAAACCAACTTTATTAGTTCATCGGCATTTATATTTGATTGATCATATATGTCTAGATCTCACCAATATCAATTACATTTTTATTTTTATTTTCACGTGAATGAGAGGTGAAACTAAGACTAACAAAATAATCTCGCTTTAACATTCTCTTTTAGAAGTATCAATTCAATTACTAGCTGCTTAATCCATCTTACGTCCCTCTGCACTCGTCAAATGATTACTATTTGGTATTAAGACAAGGTTCTCTTAAGTGGGAGGTTAATTTCCCAACATCATATGGTAATATCACGTCTTCTGTGTGTACTATCTAATAGCAGGGGACTCATATTCACACGGCAAAACTTTATGTACTTTTGTTTTTTGTGTTGAAAAATTTTGGCCCTATTTCTACCACCTACCTGTTCCTCCTCTCCACCTCTATAAACATGCCAAAACATCTACTTCACTCGTGTGATTGTCATGGAAGAATGTTTGTATTAATCGAGTAACGTTCCTGGTGAAGTCTAGGAAACACCGAGCCACAAATATGCTATACTAGTATACATGTAGTCCTTCAAAAAAATGCCTCTAAATGATCCACTTACATCTCCCAAAACTACCAAGAAATTTGACAAAAAATCTGAAATCTCAGGAACATTTTTGGAATTCCTACCTTCTTCTTTCCAATTTGCACTTCTCCAAATACCAAGTTCCAATTAGTCCCCATCCTCACAACCGAAGCAAAAACTATAGTACCATTACTCTTGCTTGAG
Source organism: Apocynum venetum (assembly GCA_019593545.1). NCBI lineage: Eukaryota > Viridiplantae > Streptophyta > Magnoliopsida > Gentianales > Apocynaceae > Apocynum > Apocynum venetum. Next base: position 7,420,123 of record SRSM01000132.1, read on the forward strand.
TGGGATTTCCTAGTTCTTGGGAAAAGAGGCAAAAGACAAGAGGTTAAAATAACAGTAGAACACCATAACACCTTGCTTTAGTGCTTCAAGTGGAAGATGATGTTAGCAACAAATGGAATTTTTAGGTACTTATGTAGATGACAGTTGGTAAAGAGTGAAGACAGACAATGACACCACCGGACCATCCAGGTTTGCTCCCCTTGATACCAGGAAAGCTGCCTACCACCACCAGCAACAGCCAACCTCAGATCCTCTGCTCCTAATATATTGGCAGCAAAATTAACTTAGTGGCGGCACAACCCACAAAGGGGAAAGCTGCTGCTGCCACCACCACCACTTTCACCACACCATTTACCCCTTTTTGTTATTACCATAAATGACGACCAACCGAATCTTGGGAATCACGTCATGAATGCTAACCATGTCGTGGCGAATGGTGCTTCAAATGCAACGTGCTTTGGATAGAAATGTTTCTCATTTTTTCTAGCTTCCCAATGGAGGAGATACTTATAAAATACTGCTAGTGCTAGAAGGTTTCCATTTCCATAAAATATTATAGGATGGACACTGTTTTTCACTTTCTTTAAAAGATAAGCAAACAATTATATGGAGTCTTACGACTCTATTTCTTTAATCACTATGATCGAGAATCTTCATGCATCAATATATAGTATTATGGACAGCAGAACCCAATACACCTGAATCAAACCGCATAAATAAATATATAATCTCTTAAAAAACACACATTAATAAATGAGAGGGAGAGAAAGCCGAGACTTCTTTTTGCCCTTGTTCCTTCTTTGTCCATCCATCCTTTTGCCACTGATGGAGAGTGGGGAACCAAGTATTTTACTTAGTCTCTTTGGAGACTGGTTATTCCTATGGCAGATGCCCCTATTTAGTTCTTGGGTTTTATATTTCCACGTAGGAGATTGGAAACATAGATGGCCCAAGTCTTTGTTAGGATGGGATATGTAAACGCAGGGTCCAATTTATTCAAAATTCAAAATGAGGCCTTTGGCCATTACACTAAATACAAAAATAATTTATTAACGATTTGAAAAATAAAATAAAAAAGACTTATCTAAACTTCATGTAAACAAGAAAAAAAAATTAATGTACAAAAAAATACTATCACAAGTTATATTTAAAAATTAAATAAATTTTTTATTTTTAAAAAAGCAAACTTATTATAAGCCCTAAAGGGAAAAGAAAGCACATTAGTCATCATTCATCAGGAAAACAAACCTTACACGTGCGTTTATCAAAAGTCAAGAGCAGAGTAGAAACCCCAAACCATAAACAGTAAGAAAAATGCATACAGTTCAACTATATGAAAAAAGTTCAAAAGCAAGTAAGCAATCGGGAACCATCACCATACAAGCCCCAAAAGCCAACGTCCAGACAGATAAAAATATTCACCAAAAACCAAAGAGAGATATATAGAGAGAGCAATGAATATGATAATTGGGGAATATATCATAGAGAAATAGAGAGATTTAAAGAGAGAAAGGTGTGATTGGGGAAGAAGATAAACAAAATAAATAATATAAAGATTTATAAGTTTCTAACGAAGACAAGAGAACAACAAAAGAGAATCAAAAGGTGGGGAAATGGGAGGAGAGAGAGCCAAGAAAAAAGAGAAAAATGTGGAGAAGAGCAATACAAAAACAAGAAAATTTTAGAATGAAAAAAAGTTGAAGAAAATACACTGAAAATTTTAGGATGAGATATAAAAACTGGGACCCTTAGATTATGAGAGGCCCTAGGAGGCCTATATCTTCATCACATTTATTAACGTATTAAAAGTATGTGACATCTTTATTTGTTACTGCGATAACTCTATTTATCAGTTTGAACTTTTTTCTCATTTGAGATCATTTTCCATGTCTTCCAATCGGTGACAAAGACTAATTGTCGACACCGATAGCTGGAGTATATCAATCACAGTTGAAGCCTTGAGCTTAGGCATCTTGATTGGCGAACAGAGATTGAAGGATTGGGAAGAGGAAATTGAAGAGGATAAACTTGAGAACCAGTGCAAATGGAACTGATGAAAAGTCAAAATTGATTTCTAATGTGGTTGAGACTTGAGGCGGACGGATATGCGAGGCATTTTGATTGCGTGATCGAGAGAGAATTAAAGAGGAAAAAAGAGAGGAGAAACTAGAGCGAATGGTCTTTCTAATGTTGAGATGGATATGTCATATGCGAGAAATTTATAGATTTGATTGGCGCCATCACAACAATTTTTAAAAAACTTTTATTTGTTTATTTTTAAAGTCACATGAAGTTTTAGCAACAAAATATAGAAGTCGCTAAATATTTAAATTATTGAGTAATTCTAAATGAAAATTTTCAAATATATTTTTTTCAATATCATTTATTACGTTGTAAAAAAACCTTAAAAACTCATTTAAGTGGTAAAAATAGATCGTAGAATACTGATGTGCTTCTCCATTCAATTTTTTTTTTTATTCTACCAAAGTTGAAATTGACTAGGGAATATATACATATGGATCTTTTTCTATAACATCTTAGAATTTTTTTTTTATCTATAATTATAAGATAATTTTACAAATATTATGCATATTTGACAATTTATTTCTAATATTATATTATTTATTTTTTTCACTTTTTTCTTGTTTCCAAAAAGTGATTTTAATTTCTCTCAAACTCTTTCTTATTCTCTACACAAAAGTTTTTTCTCTCTGTTATTTATTATTCCCAAGTCAGCGTTCTTTTCTCTTTCTGGAGACAAAATAATTTAAGGTATTATTATCAGAACGAACATATTTCAATAGTCACTGTGTGTTGACTATGGTACCATTTGGAAAAGACATGACAATGAATCTAAAAGATGCTTCTTCTCACCAACTATGGGATTATATGAATCATTGAATCATCTGACTTTCGGACGTTAAAAAAAAAAATCTATATTTTGAATATTAGCTTCTGTAGATAATTAAAAACAAAAGTTCCATTTGCCAATTTTTTATTGTAAATTTATTTATTATTTTTAACTGCAATTGATAAAATTCTAAAAAAATTATCAGTCAATCAATTAAACTAAATATGAAACTCTAGATTGGATATTACTTAAGTATTTTTTAAAAAAATGTGTTGGAAATGTATGTTAATATGAATGAAATTAAATATTCATGATAAATTAAACTTATAAAAAATTTAAAAATAATCTCCCTAATGTATCAAGATTTTAAAATGTATTTACTTGAAATATATTCCATAAAATATTTTTCTAAAATTTATTTATCATAGATATAAATCGTTCTTAAAATTTTGTTTTATATTTCATAAATATGAAATAAGAGTCTCTCTCTGATGTTGGTTTTAGGGACTGAGGTGGCAATTCAGGGGCTACCCAAGCTTAGCAAGTGGAAAAATCAGGATTGCAGCAACTTGAAATTTTTAGAGCTTAAGATTTCAAAGCTAGACCAGCCTAATTGTGGGATATACCTAATTAGTTGTGATAAAATGATGTCATTTTGATCGAAATAAGTTTGTAATTCAAGTGAATTAACTAATTAACTGTTTCGGTATAAAAATTGATTTAAATGACTCGATATGTTTTTAAAATACTCAATCCAACTTAATTTTGAGACTATATATATTTCTTTAGTGCTAGCAAAAGCAACTAATATTTCAAAATGAACGTGATTTACATTCATTTATTGACAATTACTTGATATATATATATATATATATATATATTTGCCCAAAAATGAACATGCCTCGAGAATTGTATATACATTAAAAAAGAATTAAAAATTGCATTGTTTTTGTATTCATTGCATATATCAGATCAGGCCTGGCAAAAATAGCATCATACATTCAAGGATTTCTAAAAGATAGATTGTCCATTATAATTTGAAAGAGCCATATTAATTCTGTTCATTGAGTCATCCCAGACGGGGGCATTAATTTGGCAATGTACTAATGATATATGATTTTGCATATGTAAAAAAGTATTAGTGTCCATAATATAGTTGTTACATCTTTGAACTTGCTCTATCTACCCTTCCTTTCCCTATTCCGGGTGAGTTTTTTCTTTTGGTGAGGTATGTGGACAAATTCATTCTAAGTATGGGAAACAGTAAGAGTCCTGCCCGTGGTCAGGCCATGTCTTGGGAGGAAAGAGTGGAATAGATATATACCTGAACTTACATTAATTTCTTGCCCAATGGACTATCATAGCCGGTGTCGGACACAGGATATTGCGTTTGGAAAGCGAGCAATACTCTTAAGAGAAATTCATAAAATAACCAGCACATTTAAAAAATATAAAATATTTATAAAATATATCAATAAAATACAAAATAAATTAACCTTATAAAATACATTCAAATTACTTATTTAATTTTCCTTTCATCAAACTTTTATATAAACTTGAATACATGATATTTTAAAATAAATTTTTTAAGATTATAACATTGCTCTTAATCTTTAAATTTATTTTATAATTTGAGAATGTCTCGTTGACTAAGTAGTCAACTTACACAATGCTCCGTTTCAAAAGTCAATCGAATGTGATCCAATGATTTCTTACTCAATTCATCTTTTATAAAACTGTTTTTATCTTTTAAATTTTTAGATACATATCTAAGAGAATTATATTTTGTATTACAGTTTCACTTAGCACATATGTAAGATATTTCTAATATCTTATTTCTCATTTCTTAGCAAAATTAATTTTACCCAAAACCAAGTAAACTTTTGACTTAGTCAGTTACCAAAATCAAGTAAATAGATGTCCATCAGTTAGTCAGACATTGACTTCAATTAACTAGCTAATGTCTTCGGACATTTCTTTGGACATTTGCAATCATAATCTCTCTATTATCATGCGATATATTTTTATCAATGCATTAATAGTGAGCAAATAATAATAATATTGAAGTTTATAAATTGAGTTATCCATTTTGTAAATAAAAGAAGAAGAAGAATAATAAATTTTTATTTAAAATAACTATGCAAGAGAAAAATATTGAAGTAAAGAAGAAAAATAAGTTATGAATCTCAAGTCGAAGAAAAAGAGATTTTTGCAATGAACAAACTCTCTCTATATAGAGAAACATATATACACACACCCATACACATATTCATTTGAATTTAATATTTCATCATATATTTTTCAATTTTGTTTTATTATCCAATTTTTTAATACGATTTGAAAAAAATGATAACAAAACAAAAGTGAAAAGTTGTGATTTGATGAAAAGAGCCACATAATTCAAAAGGGTTTGGGAAAAAAATGGCAACAAGACAAAAGGGAAAATTTGTGATTTGTTGAAATGAGTCACATAATTTAACACATGTTGAAAAAAATTTGCAACAAGACAAAAGAAAAAAGTTGTGATTTGATGAAAGTAGCCACATAGTTCAACAATATTTGAAAAAATAGGTAGAAGACAAATATGGAAATAAAGTAACGTGATATAATAATACAACATATTTGAAAAAATGAGTAAAAGATAAATAAGAAAAATAAATGATGAAATAAAAGAATATAATAGATTTGAAAAAATAGGTAGAAGACAAATAGAAAAAAAAGTGACGAGATATAACAATATAATAAATTAAAAAAAATGTGTAGAAAAAAAATGAAATAGAAGTGATGTGTCATTTTTTCAAATCATATTGAAAATTTGGCACAAATGGTCAAAAAATAAAATAGATTATTTGACATTAAATTCAAATGGTACATTATGAAAGTGAAAAGTTAAAAATATATGTGTGTGTATGTGTATAAAGTGTGTTATTTGAAAAAAATTCTTTATTCGCATATTATATTTTCACTTGTTCTTCATTCTTTTCTTTTTCAATAGTAAGAATTAAAGGCACTTCAATACCAATAATATATGACGCTTCGATACCAAGAATAGAAGACATTTTTAAAAATATTTTATTAATAAGAACATTAAAAATTATTGGCCTTTTTGGCTTGACCAATTTTAGAATCGATAAATCATATATTGAAGTTGTAATTGAATTGAGGAGAATGTTAAGTTGTCAAAAAATTAATGTAATATATGAATAATGTAATAATGGATTAGTTAGTACTGTTGTTCAGACGTCACACAATGAAAAATTTAAAATGGTAAGTGTTATTCCTATTCATCTAAAACTAACATATGACAAAACAATGGAATATGAAATACAAGTTAATTTTATGTATGAACACATATGTATTATAACGTAAAAATTTGATATATTTATAGTATTATTAAGAGGGTATGACATTTTATAATAATTGTTCAACATACTTTCTTGGTTAAAATTTAATTTTCATAATTAATCTGTTTGTCTATTTAATATCAGTAATTTATTTCATCCCTTATTGATGTTTATTGATAAGATCGATGAAAATAGATTTACATATCCCTTTTCAAGAAGATTTATTATTTCAACGAACTAATATTCAAATTAAAAACATTTGTTCCTATCGTGGATCTTGAAATACATCTAATTAACCGATTCATTCTAAATACATCTACTTAAAGTAATAAGTGCAAAAAAAATATAGATAAGCTTGATTCGTAGATACGAATGTAGAGTTAGTTTATGGAAGTATTATGCAGTTTTGAATTTTATGAATGTATTATGTAATAATGGAAGGATTATGAATTATGAATGTATTATGAATTTTAAGAATTTAATGTAATGTGTAATTTTTACATTTTATTCATAAGAATGGTTTTAATGGGAAATGTTTTACATTTTAATTTTAAAATAATTATTTATCTTTCAAACAATAAACAATTATAGCATATATGATATACACTGTAGCAATCACTGTTCAAAATTTTGGAAAATTCTTGCGGGTTGGGGGAGTCGGCCCCTAGCCGCTTGGATCCGCCACTGGCCATGGCCATATTTCATTATTTTATAAATAAAAGAAAAATTGGTTTTATTGGAGGGGCATTAATGGTATTCTCCTTTTAATCCCTCATTATACCCCAACCTATCCCCCCCCCCCACCATCTTTCTTCTTATCCTCATTTGCAATTGCAGCACCACAAGAAGGAGAAGAATTAATCCTCAGGAATGGCGGTGGCGACGGCTCCACTGTTGACAATGGCGGAAGGTCTCTGGTTGCTGCGTCGGCCCTCAAGGCCAGCCAAGTCATCCTCAAATACTCTCCCATCCTCTTATACTCCGCCTTTTCCTGCTATACTCCTATAACCAGAATCAACATCAACCCATCTCAGAACATGTCCAATTTCTATTATCATCAACTCCACTCGTTGCATATACTTCGTCTAGGAATTTTCTACTTTCTTTCAATCCATTTTATCATTGCGACTATGTCTAATACTGAGGTTAGGCACAATTTGATGGCAATGTCGTTTTCTTGGACGGTGGTTTCATGCCCTCTCAAACTACTCAAACCACCACCGATCCCTCTAAGAGTCGTGATTAACAACCATTGACTCAATTAATGGTGAAACAAATAAGGGAAGCTTTTAATCAAGTGATGGCAAAACAAATTTCCTCGTTGATGTTAACAATGTCAAGTTAGTGGGAATGATGTTGAATAAAATTGAGAGGATATATAACTGATGTTTCATTTGCAATTGATGATGGCATTGGGCGCGCCTTGGCATGTATGTTATTGTTCATGGGCCCTTGAAAGGCTTTCAGGATTGTATATCGTCCATTGCTGCAACACTAGGTTAAGAAAGCAACAAGATAATGCTCATAAATGTGTACACCGCAATGAACTTGCACAACGACTACTTCCTTTGGAAAAAATCTTAGAAGCTATTGAATCTCTCAAATCGGAAGGGCTAGTTCACTCAACAATTGCCGTGGAAAAGAAGAGAGGGGAGAATGGTGGGAAATTTTTAGGGATTTTTGGGGTGTAATGTGAGATTAAAATAAGAATACCATTAATGCCCCTCCAATAAAACCGATTTTTTCTTCTTCTTTTTTATGTTTTAACGAAATTAGTCTTAATTTCGGCCAAAATGATGAATCTGGCCACTCATGATTACCTTGGGATGACTGTTGCCAAAAAAAAAAAAAAAGAATAAGGACTGCATTGATCAAATGTAAATACTTTGAGGACCAAAGTGCACAATACTCCATCGGTCACCTTTCTCTGTTTCTATATTCTTTCATAATATGTGGAAAAAACACTCCTATAAAAAAAATTATTAACAAAGAAACAAAAAACCTTTGCTGAAATATAAACGATATTTTTTAGGGGATAAACAAAAATTTTCAATATCATTAATTGAATACCCAAAATTTGAATAAAACTTCTCTTATGTAATTCTAAAAAATCATACACATAAATTTTCAATTGAAAAATTAACAAATTTGGTCCTCAAACTATTCTAGTTTTGGTCGCTAGTCATTTTTTAAATAATTTTAGATCCATGAACTTTTGTTATTTTTTAATTTTGATCATTGATTTTTTTATCCAAGAACTATTTTTAAATTTTGTTACAAAATTTAAAAATAAAAATAGTTCAAGAATTAAAAAAGGAAAAAAGAATTAATAGGAGGTCAAAGTTAAAAAATGACAACATCTCAGGGATATCTAAAATAATAATCATGGACCAAAACAAAAAAAAAAAAGTGAAATAGTTCAGGTACTAAATATGATACTTTCCCTTCTTAATTCTTGCTTTGGAAAGATTGCATTTGCCAAACGTGATACTGTCATGAAAAATAAGAGACAGTTTAGTCATCTTTTTCAAGGAATATATCAGAGATGATTAGATGAAATATTTTGAAATAAATTTGAAACAAAATTATTATTATTATAATACTAGTTGGGAATCTAAATTTCAAACTTGATACGATGCATTTTTTAAAATTTTGTTAAAAAAATTAATTGTTTTTTTAAAAGCATTTTTTATCTCTAAGGAAAGACTAATAAAGATAATGCTAAAAATCAATAATGATTTCTCTAATTCCATAAAATGCTATATAAAATTATTTTACTTGAACGGCTTACCTTTCAAAAAATTTCAGAGAAAGAAAAGTTAAAATCATGCCTAAGATGTAAACAAGTGATTCTTAGAGGAGTCAACCACATAATTACAATATAGAACCTTTTTTTTATTTTATTCTTTTTCTAATTCTTGCCATAATTTAATTTCCTTTTTCCACTATACCCTTTTGCGAAGAAAATACATACAAAGAGAGGTACGTTACTAATACCCTTCCTTGGAAGGAAAAGAAAAGAAAATACAAACTCAAAAGATTTGAAATTTATTAATTGAACGCCCAAAATTTGGATAAGATTTTTCTTTTGTATTTGTTAAATAATTGAACATATAAAATTTTAATTCTTGGTTTGGAAAAAAAAAAAAAAGCTTGCACAAATGGAATCTTTTTAAAGAAATAATAATAATAATAATAATAACGACAACATGGAAATCTAAATACGAAATTTGATACCAAAAGTTGAGTCTTTTAAAACTTTTGTAGAACAAAAATAACAATGCAAAAAAAAAAAAGAAAGAAAAGAAAGATATATTGTTCTAGTAAAATTACCTAAACTTATGGGGAAACCTAATAAATATAATTATAAAAAATCAATAAATAGTTCTCAGATTTTGTAAAAAAATTATATTTTAAAATTAAACAAATTAAATATGTAAATTATATGAAGGAAAAAAATGTTGTAAATTACCTTTTCGGAACTTTCTTAAAAGGGAATTTTTTTTCTTCCAAATATGCAAGACCACCCCTAATAGTAAAAGATTATTAGATGAGTGATTGGTTGCCCGTAAAGGATACAATAAGGACATGAATTACTACTTTTTGAGAAGGAAAAAACTTGGCTATATAAGAGATTATTAGATGATTTAACAACATAATTGCAATACACTTTATCTATTCTTTCTACAATTTCTTCATTAAAAAAATGTTTTTTTTCCCACTACTGGAACTGTTTTAGAGGGAAAAAACTTGGGAAGAAAGTTAAACAAGCAATCAAGACTGATCATCCAAAAATGAAAGAAAAAAAAAATCAATAACCCTTTCTCTTGATGTTTCTAAAAATTCGAATGGTTATTTATATAGATTAGATTACCTCCCTAATGGAAAAGTTGCGGGAAAATATCAAATTTAGATTAAAAAAAAAAAAAAGGAAAGAGTAAAGAAACCCTGAAAGCTCTTGAATGATTTTTACCTTGAGACGGTAGCAATTTCTACCACAAGCGATTTCATATTACTCCTACCTCCAAAAAGAGTCGACTAATTTCTCTATAAAATTATTGCTGGGGAAAAAAACTAAAGAATTTTATTGCGAAGGGATGAAAATCAGGAGAAAAAAAAGAAGCTAAAATAGCAGATTCAGATGAGATGGAACAGATATCATCTATGGGAGCATTAATTTGGCAGTGTACAATAATATGGTTGTCATATCTGCAATCACTATATATGTGCTGAATGTGGGTATTCTTTGAGCTTGATTTATCTACCCTTCATTTTATTTATTTATTTTTGGATAAGTAGAGAATTAACCATTAGAATTCATCCAAAGTACAAGAAACAGGGGGAGTCCACCCATCCTTTTTGCCACTGATGGAGAGTGGGTTACCAAATATTTTACTGCTACTTTCTGTTTAAGAGTCTTTGGAGACTGGTTACTTCTATGGCAGATGCTCCTATTTGGTTCTTAGGTTTTATATTCTAGTGGTTTTTCCATGTAGAAGAAGGGGAATATAGATGGCCCAAGTCTTTCTTAGGATTGGATCTGTAATGCTTATAAAAAAATAAAGAGGATCTGTAAAGGTATACAGTTGAACACAAGTTTTGCTTAAGGCCAACTTTGGGGTTAATTAGAAAGCCCTAGTTTAAATAAAAAGTGTATAAAAATAAAAATAAAAACACAAATAAAGGGATTGGATATTCATGCCAAAAGGAGGGGACTTCACTTCTTTAGGCCACCTGAAAGAACAAAACTCCACACCTATGATTCTTTAGATGATTAAACCTAAGGATACATCCCTATTATGCTCTTTATCTTTTTTATTGCAGTTCAAATTGAATCATGAACCTGATTGTATATGGCCTTGTGTGTTGGTTATAGCTCTATTTGGAAAAGATATGACAGTAAATCTAAAAGATGCTTCTGATCAATAGACTTTCCAATGAGATACAATAAAGAAAAATATAGGATTCTTCAAAATCATCATACAACTTTGAATATGATATACACTTGTTGAGTCACGCAAAACTCAATCCTATTTTGGCTAAAAATAATTTCCGGAATTCATTCAACGAATGGAATTTCCTCATGGAATAACATAATCAGAGCCATGAAAATGCTAACCAGAGACTCCAGCTTTTAGATTTCGAAAGTAAGGTTTGTACCTCTGCGCCAGTCCAAACATTCCTAGTGTGCCTCCTGTGTGAAGCATCACCACTTTTTCATCCATTCCTTGCTCCTCGCTGAGCTGTGTAGATAGCTCCCAAGCTGCAAGTGTATACACAGGGTCGACCAATATACCAGTTTGCTGTGCAATCTTTTGGCATTCTTCAACTTCCCCTTTCAATACATTGCCAAATCTAGAAAAGATAAAAATAAAAAAAAAAGAGACAAAACCCTTGATATGGCAAACGAAGATGAATGATTTTGAAGTTCTGCCTTGTAAGACATAAGCAAGTACGAGAAAAGCTATCACGTAAAATGGCAGTAAAGCAAACAAAAAGGTAGTAATTACTTTCTTGGAGAGCTGCGTTCTACCCAATGCACCACTTCATCATTCACACCATCTAAAGCAAGGTCAATGGCAGGAGATTTACAAAATTTACGAAATTCACAAATCAAGCATTCTTCTCTTTTCCTGTATCTCTCAAGAGAGTCAGCCAACATTACTGCAGAAACTTCCCATGGGAGCCTGACAAGAAAATGTTGAGTCTTTGTTAATATACTTTCATGTGGTTGGTATAATCCTGACCTTAAAGAAGTATATCCAAAGCAAGTGACATAAGTGCCAAGTTATGAAGAACAGTTCCTACCCTAAACATAGAGCACCTAGTCCCAAACCAACAGCTGTTGTTCCAGTGCCAGCATCTACAACTATTTTAATCGTCTGATCTTTTCCAAATAAATGCTTCTGGGACAAATGATGCACGAGGCGTATAGCACCTAAAAGGAGGCAGGATCATCCTCCTATAAGTAACATAGAGATAACAAAACAAAAGAGCAATATGTACTCTAAACAGATTCACTTCAGATAACCAAATCAGATCATATGTTCTTACTACAGCAAAATGGAGGCAATAGAGAAGGCGAAAAGCTGACCACAGAAGAATAAGCCCAGATAGAAACAAACTTTTTTCAGGTATGTGTCATAAGCCATCAGACCGCATAGGGTTGTGTGCTTGACCACTGGATCTTGTGGGCAATCAGCTCAGTTATGAAGGTCCAGCAAACATTTGTATACGTGCTTATTTCTAAAGGGTCAACTTCTAAACTATTATACTGGATCATATCATCAAAAGAGAGAAGCCAAACCTTCCAATGAGTTAGATGTATACAGTCACATATTTGCCCATGTATTTAACTTTTGAAAGAATAGCATTTGAAGCTACATGCTGAAATGATATTGGTGCAGAAGCTGTATGTTAGAAAGAGAAGGTCAAATGACAAACCTGTCTCACTCAGAGGTGTCTAATCGAGAAGATAAAGTACAATATTTAAGTGCTAATATGCAAAATGGACAAGTACCTAGCAGTCCTACGGCATCTGCTGCACCTTCATTGATAATGGCTACTTTCTTAAAATTTCTGATCCTCCTCGGAACAGCCATTTCAGAGAAACTCTTCCTTTGAGATGCATGATTTGTGGAGGAAGCCACCAAAAGTTCATCAAGATGCTCAACAGTTCCATTACTGCCTGCTATAGAGTTAGCATACCCTTTAAGCATATCCTCCCTTCTCACATACAAAGATCTTTCAACATATGCCACATTTCCATATAATGAGGAAATTAGATTGTAACCAGTCAGAGTTTCAGGCTGTTCTCCTCGGAGAAGCAGATGTGACTTCAGTCCCCTTTCTGCACATGAGATTGCTGCAGCACATGCAATTGAAAATATTAAGGACACAGTTTCTTTGCAGTTAAAGCGGCATGACAAACAAATTCCCCCATCATTCCGCCGGCCAAAAAGAAAGGAAGGAAATTTATCTTGTCTGAACAGTGACGTTACGTACCCACAGCTGCAGCATGTGCACTTTGGCAACCTCCACATGTAACCTAAAATGGTCCACAGGATATTATTTGATTCATTGTCTTTCAAGACATTTTCCACAGAGGATAAGTATTTCAATTAGGAAAAGGTAGTCAAAACTAATCCTTCCTCACTCCTTTTCTGCCACTATGCAATTGGGACTTTGATTTAGTTCAGGTTCAATTACATAAATATGCACTAAGAACTATTAGCAGCCATCACGAATAAATAAAAGTCATTCAGGTGTATTTATACCCACTGCATATATAGAGTCGTTAAACATCAAATGTATAGATACATGTTCAAATATTTAATATCCTAGCTCTGGCCTTTGGCGTTGAGTTCCATGCTTGATCTCCTCCAAGACAAATTCAAACTCATGTTCTTTCCAAATTGGTAAGTGAAGGTTCAAATTCTAGGCCATCAAGTACAGAACGACAAAAGTTGATATTAAGATCGTATCACAATAGTAAATGGAGCAAACTAAGAATTTGACTGTGAAAAAAAGCAGCGTAAAAGCTTTAGGAGGCAAAAAAGACAATTGCATAGAGGCAAATATCAGCCATACTATTCAGAAAGCCTGTTCCACAATTTAGGGGTGGCTGGTCATTACTCCTCTCATGGTTTCCTCCTATGATAATACGATTCAATGAAAAAGGTGAGATCTTACCACGTCAGTTACAGCATTATCCTCAAGTAGTGGAAGGATTGCATCCAATTTCCGTGCTTTGTTACCATTCACCAAAGGATGCAGCAAATCATCCCTCACAACATAGAATGAGGGCTGTTTGTGGGCTTTCCTTTCCAAACCATCCCCAAGCGATGGTCTTGGATTGCTTCTAAAAGTACTGCCCCATAATTCACCTTCCCGTTTCTTATAGCTGTCACTAGCCGATACCATTACTTCATGAATTGGAGAATCCGGGATGCTCAATGTCCATCTTCTGTCAAGCAGTCTGTTTAGAAGCTCGATTCTTGAAAGCTTTGGCACAGCAGCACTCTGAAAAAGAATACTCCAAAAATGTCCATGATCTCTGAATTTGCATTTCAAGAACGTTCCTTTACATCAAAATCACCATACATTTCTATCCAAAAAACCTACAATTACAACCTAGAACTATCGAAAGTAAAAATTATTCGCCGCCCTCATCCATTAATCCGCTAGTAATTCTAAAGTAAACTCATAATTTCCCAAGAATGCAATTTCCCGAGCAATATATTTGCATTTCAAGAACTTTGGACTTTTGTTTCATTCCAAAACAATGATAACGACTTAAAACTATCAAAAGATTAAAAAAAGAAGACGAAAAATCTCTTACCCTTCTCAATTACTCTAGCTTGTAACAAATTCAGTTCAATCTCCATAAAAGCAAATCAAGCAAAACAACTCATACACAATATAACTACATCATGTGCATCACTGGGATAACATATATGCATCCTTTACATAAGCCATAGGAGAGAAAGGAGAAGACCTGGGCAACATCTGTAGAGAACCCAGAGCCAAATTCGTTTTTCACAGCAGAAAGCGCAGAGTTTCTGGGCAGTAATTTTTCCCACATTTGCTCTGGTCGGACTAGCTGCTTTCTTAGGCGATATCCTTTAAACCATTTTTCCAAGCATTTGAACTACTTATACTTTTAGGACCAGCCTGCCCTTCAGTCTAGACCATGCTTGGATTGAGGTGAAAGATAAGGACACCTTATTTAGACATTTGAATCAAGTCTTGTTGAGTGCGCTGTAAATATTGGATTAGGTTCACTTATAATGTTGAACTTTATTTTCCGGTAGAATTACAGAAATAAAATACATTTTCTAGTAGAACTTAATAAAATTTTGACAAATTGGCTTATTTTGTCTCCTATCTTTGAATTTTTGGCCGCTATAATCCGTTTTTTTTTTTAACTCATATAATACCTTATATTTATAAACTCGTTCGATTAAGTCCTGGGCAAAAATTTTCGATGAAAATTTCGTCGGAATTCACACATTCTTGGCTTGTGATATAAATACGATGGCAAAATAGTAAATACAGATTGAACTGAAACAGGTAAATAACTCGATTTGAACCATTTGATGGGTTTAAAAAAATCTTTATCTATAACCCACTTAAATTTAACAAATATATATATTTAACTCATTTCCCAAAAAAAAAAAGGAAAAATTATACTAAATCAAATCATATTACATTCAATTTCTTCATACTATCGATGTTAAGTTGAGTGGAATAGGAAGGTCAAAGGAAGCAAAGAATAGGAAACAAGCTATTGAGTTAGAAAAATTCGAAGGATTGATACATTTACTTACATCGATTTGCCCTATTTTTTTAGACGGTTTGAAAAATGCGGTTGTTGAAGATGAATTTGTAGTTAGAGTTTTGGTTTTCTATGAATGATTGAATATGAGTAGTTTCTTTTTTTTATGTACTTGGTTGTTGGGAATGCATTTACAATTCACATGATCCCCCGCTACGAGAACTCAAAGTTAAAACTTTTTCAAGTATTTCCACTTATTATGTTGCTCTTGTTTGATTGCACATTATATGGACCACAATGGAAGATAATATATTATGCACATTATGTAGCCCAAGTGTATATCACAATACTTAGCCTAAAAAAGAATCTTAGGACAATGACTTTGTAAATGTGCTTTTGTGCCTGACTTTCTGTCTTGGCATCTATGTGTGCTAAAGTTTAATATTTTGAATGGTTTTGTCCTATTATGGAATCTTAGAAATATGCTTAGAAAATGAAGGGTAAGACATAAGAATAGCAATGAGTCAAACAATGTCCAAGCGATGATGACTACTGACAGGCTTGATGTTTTCATGAAGTAAGGATTGTTTTAACCACACTTATCACTTGTTCAACTAATAACATGTTTGATTGAGGAAAAAACTACAATGCAGGAAGATTTGGGAATATGTACCTGATGGACAAATAAAGTTGTTTGCCTGCATGGACTTATTGTTGTTTAACATGTACGTGAGATATCCCAATAAAGACAAAGTAATTTTGGATGGATGAAAATGAATGGCATAATGACAAAAACTTATGTGTTTGTCTCAATATGTATATGGTATGTTTTAAGGCTTATATTAAATTGGATTACCCACATGTTCCAATATAGAAATTAATGATAATTTAATATAGGTTTCATTGGACTCTTCTAATACCATACAAGTTTGGAGAAGAAATAGAACAAAAAAGTTTTTGCATGTTATTGTTAGATTCACTGCAATCAGTAACTCACAAGCAGAACCTTGGAAGCAGAAATAAGGGTGCATGTAACTTTTAATCTTATTATTTTTGTTAACCCAATGCTATGCTAATTGCCATGTTATATGTATCATATTTGTCTCATATGTAATGAAATTATATGGGATAAATGTCACTGGTCAATCAATTAACAAAATCCCTCTCTTGATACCAAAAGTGAGCAATTGGCAATTGACAAATATTTTATTTATTCCAGTCCAAACATACTCATCTTATTAGTTAAATTCATTTTATAGGTTCCTCAACAAATAGGTGGAGAAGAATGTGGCTACTATGCGCTATTGTATGAAAAATTGTTTATGAAAAATGTACCAATGAACTTTAGTATATCTTTATATTATCCTAGTTTTGTAAGTTTCTAGGTTTACACTCTTTTTAATACTAAACAATTTTCATGGTTTGATGATGAATTATTTTAATTTGAAATTTATTTTACAGATGAAAAAAAACAGTTTATCTGTAGATGAATTTAAAAAAATTAGAATTGATGTTACAAAGCAACTAGATGATGAAAGAACCAACATTGCATACATCACATCACCTATAGCAACTAATGAAGGGACTGATTAGTGTGTTGGAATTAACATTCAAGAAATTGGAAAGAATCAACATTTCTGCAATGAGGATTTGTCTACGATCAATGAAACACTTGGAGTTGTGATCAACCAAGAGATATCAAACCTAGATCCATGCATTGAAATACTAAGTAGTGAAGAAGCTCAACGCTTGTTTGATCATTCTAAAGGTCTTCAACAAACAAATTTTGTGGATACAAACATGAATGATGCAAATCATCAAATGCAAACAATTGCATCAATTGAAAGTAAATATGATAAAGATGATTCGAATAAAGGGAAAAAGTTTGAAGACCTAGATAATGACCCTATAGATAACTGTGATTTTTATTTAATGACTTTGTGGATGGATGTCTTTTTTATTTTGATGCCAATGTTTCCAAACAAGTGAGAAGATAAATTATTTGTGGTCAATCTAATGAAAGACAAATTGTTGGTGCAAGTACTTCAGATTTGAATCCATAGGCCAAGAAAAAAGGTAAACAGAAATAACCACGCAAATCATATATTTGTTTTGTTGAAACGGATAATGAACCATCTTATGGGGGTTTTGGGCAAAGATAAATATGACTTGGATTCCAATTACAGTGAGGAGGAATACTATTATTCAGAATCAAGCACTGATGAGGATGACAATAAGAAAAAAAAGTATAAGTACCCTACATTTGATGCCAACAGAGATATGTTAGCACCTTAATTTGAAGAAGGACAACTATTCAAAACAATAGATGATTTCAAATGTGCTATAATCAATTATGGGGTTCATATTGGCAGACATATCCGTTTTGCAAAAAATGAGTTAAAAAGGGTGACTGCCAAATGTAGGATAAAATGATGTGAATTTGTGATTACAACATGTGTTGTTGATGGAACTCAAACCTTCCAAATTCGAAGCATACAACTTAGTCACTCATGTTCAAGATCACTTCAACATAAGCTTGCATTATCAAGATATATAGTAAAGAGATATCTTGAAGACTTCATATCAGATTAAGAGATAAATGTCTATGAATTTCAAGATAAGGTTTACCAAGAATTGAATGTAAATGTTTCAATTAATGTAATTTACAAAGTTAGAGCTTATGCAAGGACTTTGATTGAGGGCAAATATCGTGATCAATCTAAGTTAATTTGGAACTATTGCAAGGAACTTAGAAGGAGTAGTCCCGGAAGCATTGTCTATGTTCATGCTCCAGATACTGATTTGTCTAGTCAAAGGATTTTCAAAAGGCTATATGTCTGCTTGAATTCACTTAAGATGAGATTCCTATCTGGATGTAGAAGAGTTGTTTGTTTTTATGGAACCTTTTTGAAAGGTCCACATCCAGAGATCTTATTGTCAGTGGTTAGCATTGATGTTAATAATGAGATGTTTCCCATTGTTTATGCATTGGTTGAAGGTGAAAATAAAAACTCTTGGAGTTGGTTCATTGAATGACTAACTAAAGATCTAGGCATAATCAATTATGGGGATGACTGGTGTTTCATTTCATACTGCCAAAAGGTATAATTTATTTTCCTTTTTTTTAACATTTTCATTATAAATTGTGGTCTATACTAACCTGCAAATTTTGATACATGGCTTAATTTCAGCTGTTTCTTAACTACTTCCAGCTATAGAGCATAGACATTGCATCTGTCACCTGCATAATAACTTCAAAAACTTGTATTCAGATATGGGGTTGAATGAGTTGTTGTATCGTTGCGCAAATGCCACATATATGAAATAGTTTGAAGAAGAAATGCAACACTTGATGGCTTTTGATGCACCAACTCACAATTGGTTGATCAAAACTGGTAGCCCAAGTTATTAGGCAATATCTCATTTCAAGACAT
Source organism: Apocynum venetum (assembly GCA_019593545.1). NCBI lineage: Eukaryota > Viridiplantae > Streptophyta > Magnoliopsida > Gentianales > Apocynaceae > Apocynum > Apocynum venetum. The sequence continues at coordinate 7,439,029 of SRSM01000132.1, forward strand.
CCACAAAGAGTGATGTGTTTCTAAACAACTACTCTGAAGCATTTAATAAGCATATCTTTTGTGCTAGGTCAAAACCGACGTTGTTAGAAAGGATTAGAACATATCTCATGATAAGAAATCAAGACAAGAGAACTTGGATCCAAAAGCAAAAATGAAAGTTGTGCCCTCGGATTGCGAAAATTGTAAAAAACTAGATGAATATGCTCGATGTTTCCCTGTATATGCATGTGGTTCTAAATTTGAGGTTAGGGAGGTTGGCTATCACCAATCTGCAGTTGGCACTCAAGAGATGACTTGCAGTTGTAAAAGATGGGATCTAATTGGTATCCCATGTAGGCACGCAATTTCAGCCTTGGGATTTCAAGGCAAAGATCTAGAAGATTATGTTTCATATTGGTATTCAATTGAAGTAATCAAATAGGCTTATGAACCAATAATTGGCCCTACAAATGGTCCGAATAATTAGCATATGACTACTGAACCACCGTTGCTACCTCCACTAAAGCTTAAACTTCCTGGAAGACCAAAGAAGAATAGAAAACTTGAGGTTGGAGAGAAAAGAGGTTGCAAGATTGATGCTAATGGTAAGAGAAAACTATCATGAATTGGTTTTGGGACACCCAAATGTAGCATTTGTCAAAATGTGAGATACAACAAAAGAAAATGTCCACAGAAAGGCAAAGACAAGAAAACTGAAGTGAAAGGTGAAAGGGAGCCAAGTCATGGACAACCAGCAAGTAAAGTGAATTAAGTACTGACACAAGAGTCACAAATCACACAAAAATCTACACTAAAAAATAATGAGGCAACTACAAATGTCAAGGTAAAAAATGTATGATTAATTTGTTAATACAATATACTAGAACATTTATTATTATTAATTTTTAATTTATCACTTTGCATGCTAAAAAGAAAAGAGGTCCAACCAAATGTATTTCTTGCCATGAGTATGGTCATTACATATTCATATGTAAGAAAACCGATTGAAGTCATTGGGAATTATATGTCTCTTTTTCTTCTGACTAATAGGAATTTGCAATTCCAAATTTTAGTATTTTTGATGGTTTTTGTTTATGGATTCTTATAGTATATTTTGGATGCTTTTGAAATAGTTGTATTTTGGATAACAGTTCATATTTGTTGATGAATATGTTCAGATTGTATATTTTGACAATCTATTCATGATGCTCAAATACTACCAGTTAGGTGTAATGGTTGTATCATGACAATCTATTTTGAAAATTTACTATTGGAATCATGAAAGAGCTCGTTGTCTTTATATTGTGATCCAAGTCATTTGAATATTGCCAAAGATAAGTCAATTTCATTAATGCAGAAACAAAAACTATCATCCATTCAGTAAACACTAAAGCCATATAGAATAGCCATACACAATCCATTCAAATTCACATGTTAAAGTACATCCAAACAAACATTTTCAGTCAACAAAAACTACAAAAAAAAAAAACTAGAAAGTGACCATCAATATCTACATACATCATTAAACCACCAAAAAAAGAGAAGATAATGTTCACATTTCCTTTCTCACTGTCTCAAAGACATTAGAACAAACCATACCGACACAACTAGTACCATTATCATCCATATTAATTTTTCCTTTTTCTGCTGATTTCATTTTTCTTCATTCAACCTCTTGATTTTGCGAACTAACCCAGGTATCAATATGGTGGATCTTTGACACATTGGAGGGTCAAACCAACAGAAATATCCAAATGCACCATTTTCCTGAAATATGAGGAAAAAAAAAGTTTAAGTTTTTTTCGTGTGTATGATTGTAGCAAAGAAAATGAAAAACTACCTACCCCATATTTCTCACACCCAAGGAACCTTCTTCTTGGGTTCAAATCAGTCCAAGAAGTCCTCATCATTGCAACTCTCCCGCAAAAACAATAAGTCATCGAAAGGTTGGAAGTCATTCTCGTTAATCTTCTACGAGAGCTAACTGGTGAAACAGAAAGTTAGATCCCGTGGAGAAAACAAACAAAGTGAAATTGTAAAAAGTAAAAAAAGTGGGTTATAGATAAATAATTTTTTTAATCCATCAAATGGTTCAAATTGAGTTATTTATCCATTTAACTTCAATTTGCAATTATCATTTTACCATCATATTTATATAATATGTTAAGCATGTGTGGATTTCAATAAAAATTTTACCAAAAAATTATGTTCAAAACTTAATCGAAGGAGAGTATTTATTTAAATATAAGTCATAGAATTTAAATGTTTATTTTAAAATATAAACCGTTTTACAATTACTAATATTCGTGATACTTTTTAATTCTATTCACTTTTTTTTATTCACTTTATTTAATATTCTCTTATCTAAAATAAAGTAAAAATTATATTTATAAATAAGTGAAGAAAAATTGAATTTAAAACAAACATTATAGGCATAAAATTCCTACATTTAAATATCTAAACTAAATAAATGACTTATGAAGAAATTAAATACTTCCGATATTTAAATGTATGGAACTAATCGTTCTTGTTCTCTGACGATTTTGATTTTCTTCTTCAACCTGCATTGCATTGCTGGAGGGAGGGATTAAAACTAAACAAAGACGCCGCCTTTCTTTCTAGGGCTTTAGCAGGGTTTTAGGGACTTGGAATGATGTCAGCACCAGGGCCGGCGCCGGTTACAATGATGCCGGAGGCAATTACGGCGTCCGGGTTCGGGTCTGAGAAGCTGAGCCTTCCTTCTTTACAGTCAAAAATGAAGACAGACCCGGAAGGATACGAAACGGAGCTCCAACTGATATACAGCCAATTCAAATCGTCGGTGGAGCTTTTTCAGCAGCAGGCGGCCATGAGCTTCACCACTGTAAGCGGCATAGCAGCTGACCCCACCATCGCTAAGGACCTCGGCGACCGGGCAATGTTCTTGGCGCATGTTACACCATTTTATCCCAAGGAGCTGGTTCGATTCCCCCAAGAACTTGCTAATTTTCTTCAGTCCTCGGCACGGACTCTCCCCTCCGGCCTTCGTGTTCATGTGACGCAGGCCCTGATCCTTCTGATGAATCGGAAGGTGAATTTCTGAACTTTTAGTATTGAGTTTAAGAAATTTGAAATGCTTGTGCATTTCTTGAGAAGGTGTCTTATAGGTGATTGATTAATTCGTTCCTTTCTGTTGGTCGCCAATTTTTCTTGTTTTGGACTTTTAAACCTTTTTGCTCTTTTGTACTGTTATTTGTGTGTAATTGATCTGGCTGATATTTTTCTTTTTGAAAATTCTGTGATCGGATTATTCAGCTTATTTAATTGACTGAGGCCATAATTTGAGATATTTAGATGTCCTTGATTAGGTTGTCAAAGAATGTATCTTTATGTGGGGATTGTACAGAATCGCTTTGCTTTGCTTTCTCTCATTTTCTCCCTTCGAGAGATATCATAGATAGAGTTGGGGGGAGGAGGCGACTAGAAAAATTCAGGGTTAGTGATCTAGAAGCTTGAAATGTGTTCATATATCTGCCGTTCTAGACGAATTTCTTGTAGAAGACTTGTGATAAAAAGACTGCTTCCCTGGATTTTAGCTGGAATAAGTAAATGTAGGCAATTGCTGTTCAAAATTTTCCATCTCTGCATGACCATTGATTGGAATTTCCTGGTAACAGATGGTTGACATTGGGGACACACTGGCATTGTTCTTGGAGCTTCAGACTCTTGGTGATAGGGCTCTTAGACAACTAACATTCTCACACATTGTTCATAGTGTTAGGCGAATGAACCAGAAACACAAGAATGATCCAAAGAATAGGGCACTTCAGAATGTCTTGTTCTCAATGCTGCAGGTTTGTGAGCAAAGCAGCTTTAATTTTCATTCTAAACCAATTAAATTTGCTTTTATGTCAACATTTAATGCAATGTGACAGCAAGAGGATGAAGCAAAAGCTAAAAGGTCTCTTATCACTCTTTGTAATCTTCACCGAAGAAAAGTGTGGCTTGATGATAGGACAGCAAATGCTATTTGTACAGCATGTTTTCACCCATCATCTAGGTTTGTATTGATTACAGACAATGGATTATGCTTATTCCTCCTGCCTTGCCCTTAATAATTCCCCATCTATTTGAACTCTTCAGGATCATGATTGCTGCACTCTCATTTCTTCTTGATTATGAGAAGATTGAAGATGAAGACAGTGATGATTCGGGCAGTGAAGATGAGCTAGCTACCCAACAGCCTCAAATTGTTGTTAGCAAGGAGGCCATGTACAAGGTGGGTTGCTTTGTCTAGGACCTATCCCATCCTCTTTTTTCGTGGCCTAAACTGAGGTTTCTATGGAGTTAACTGAAAATTTCTTCATATTTCGTGTAATTTTTTTCCAACTATCTGTAAATGGTCTTTGATGTCTTTTTAGAATTTTTCCATCTGTTTATATTGCTTTCTGCTATAAAGAAAGTCCATCTTCTGAACTGTTTTAGTTCAAAGTGCGTACTAGAATAAAAAGTAGGAATTCCAGTACATCAAAATTTTAATGCTTATTGTCTCAAACATTATGTTTCATGCACTTTCTTTAAAGAGAGCCAACAAATTTTCATAATTTCATCATTTACTTTGTGGTCATTTAGGCAAGCCATAAAGGTACCGTGTCTAGCAAAAAGAAAAAGAAAGCAAAAATGCAGCGTGTCATCCGTAGTATGAAGAAGCAGCAGCGCATGTCATCAGAGAAGAACACTTCAAATTATTACTCTCCTCTAAATCATTTGAAAGATGCACAGGTTGACTACTATTTCTGTTGCATGTTATTCCAATTGCTGAAGTAGAGCAAGTTAGTGATAACATATTCTTCCCACAGGGCTTTGTTGAGAAGTTGTTCTCACGTCTTCAAAGTAGCAGTGAACGGTTTCAGGTTGTTAATTATTGATCTTTCATTCTCTTTCTAATTTTCTTTTTCCATTCAACTCTGCTGTTAAACATAACTTACATAAGCATTTTTCCTCCCAATATTTGATTCTGCAGGTTAAGATGATGATGCTGCAAGTGATTTCACGAACTGTTGGACTTCATCGTCTGATTTTATTGAACCTGTATCCTTACCTTCAGAGATATGTGCAGGTTTATTACTTTTTATTTGCATCAGGCATTTAAAATTTTAGTTTCTAAATTTTGACGAGAGGATATATTTTTATTTTCAGCCTCATCAACGTGATGTGACAAGTTTACTTGCAGCAGCTGTTCAGGCCTGCCATGATATGGTATGCTTTTTAGCTAGGACCTGATTTTCACAATTGTTCTGTAGATTAAGTTAATACCTCTTTTCCCTTTGATTCCATTAGACAACAGTATGTTTTGCTACCAGGTACCACCTGATGCAGTTGAACCCTTATTCAAACAAATTGTGAATCAGTTTGTGCATGATCGATCACGTACAGAGGTACTGCTTTAAAAAATTATAAATATAATAAATTCTTTCTGGTGTAGATTATTTCTCTAGTAAGCATCTTTATTTCACTTGAGTTGGATCTTATTCTTCCTGAGCTTTTACAGGCCATCACTGTTGGATTAAATGTGGTGCGGGAAATATGTATGCGGATGCCTTTGGTATACTCTCTTAATGACCTTGAAACTATCGTTAATAAATACCTTCTTTTTGCCAATTTTATTTTTTCCAAGGGAATCAAAGTGTGTGTGGATCTTTGTGAATCTCTTCCACTTTATATTACAAACTAAGCATCTTTTTTTTTCTTCTTTTAGTTGATGACAGAGGATTTGCTACAAGATCTTGTATTATACAGGAAATCACATGAGAAATCCGTTTCTTCATCTGCTCGCTCACTTTTAACATTATTTAGAGAGGTATCATGAGGAAGCATTTCCCATTTCCCTCAGCCATACATATTCATTTCTTCGTTACTATGGATGATTTTTTTCTTCACGAAATATGACACAACTTCCTGCAGGTTTGCCCTTCACTTTTGCTGAAGAAGGATAGAGGGCGTCCTATTGATCCTAAGGCAAGGCCGAAAGCATATGGTGAAGTCAGTATTGCCACCAATGTCCCAGGAGTTGAGCTGTTAGAAGACAATGATGGTGGAAGTGATGGTGAGACAGATGATGAATTTATTGGCAATGATGATGATTATGATGATAATGGTAAAAACAATGAAAATATCGGGCTTATTGAAGATGATGGTTGTAGTGAGGATGCTGGGGATGGTACTTCTGAGAGTGATTTTGATGGCTCTGGCGATGATGATCAAGAATCTGACAAAGATGGCAGTGGCAGTGAAAATAATAGTTTGCAAGAAGATGAAGATGGGTCTGAAGATGATGATACTCATTATGGTTCTGATACTGCTGATGCTGTCCAGGATGAGAATAGTAGTGAAGAGGCCGATGAAAATGAGAAGGCATCCAGTTGCCAGGAGGAGACTAATAGAGAAATTATAATGGACAGTGGAAGTGCTGAAAAGAAATCTAAAGTAGAAAAGAGGAAGTTCTCTGATTTTGAAGAACAATTGAATGCTGCAAATAGAAGTCTTCGGGCTTTGAAGAAGTTAGCAGGATCAAGGATGGGAGAAGCATCGGGGACAAAAGAAGATGGTATTCTATCTAATGATGATTTCCAAAGAATTAAAGAGCTAAAGGTTGGATGCTTTTTCACACTGAAGCAATTCTGTCTCAATGCTCATTTCACCATACATGATACAACCATCTGATTTCATGTCTTTTATATCAAAATTTTTTGTTGAGTACTTAACAAGCAATTCCTCTTTTTAACTTGTTCCAATTATCAGGCTAAAAATGACGCAAGGATGGCATTAACTCAACATGGATTTAAGATTCCAAGTTCAGAACAACTTAGTGCTAAAAGAGTTGATGCTGCCAAACTTGAGGTTAGTTTGAATCATATAGTTTGAAATTGAAGCCGTATTGGAGCTGATTTTTTATTCTCTCTTGATGCTATGTCTGGTCAAACTAGTGTAAATATTAAGCTGGTTGTGGTTTTCCACCCTTGTTCGGTTGCAAATGACTATTGCAACAGCAGAAATGATGTACTATTTATGTGATTGTGTTTTGTTTCTTTTTGGCCTCTTTTATCTTGTCCCCTATAGTCTTCAATATTCTAAGGAACTTTTCTGTTTCTTCTCTCGCCTTGGTTACTTTAAGTTCTTTGAATGCCTAATATAATGCAATGTGTCTGATATTTCAGGCAAACATTAAAAAGAAGTTAAGCAAGGAAGAAAGACTAGCATTGATAAGGGCTGGTAGGGAAGAGAGGGGAAAGTACCAAGCTCGAACTGCAATAAAACAGAAGAAGGTGCGTTTTTATTTTGAGATATCTTTCTATTGTTGATTTGTAATTTATTCTTAGCCTGGGTTCCTTATAATGTCCTTAGCTTGTTTTCCATTTGTTATTCAATTTTCACCTTACTTTTTGTTGTTGATGCACAACTTTTTTTAAATTAGTTATTTCTATTCCCCTACATCAACCATGTTCTTTTTTGTGTTTGGACAGACCGGTGGTTTAAGCAATCGGCAGAAAGAACACAAGAAGGTTATGCCTTTTGCTGCAAAGAAAGCCAAAGCAGTAAAATCAAGGCAGGAGAAAAAGAAAAAACAGCAGCGCTCCGGCAAACAATTCCGTGGAAGGAAAGCCTGGAAATGAGCAACTTAATGCTTTCCTATTACTTCATCACTTGGGCACTTAAACTGAAGACGAAATGTCCCAACTGATTACTTTACTGACCTGGGAAAAGTTTTGGTCATATTCACGTCAAATGAATGCAGACTAGTGTTTCTAGCTAATGCTATTTTTGTAGGTTCACCTAATGAAGTTTGCCGGTTGCTAGTCAATTAGTGGTTCTGTCATATCACCTTTCCATGTCAATTAGGATTCCACGGCAGTATTCTAAACGGAAAGCAAGCTTGTGAATTATCTTGGTAGAGAATGTATTTCAATGCAAGCATGCTCAGTTTCTTTAATTATATATACTCACGTATTAAATTCCAAGAGTGTTGTACATGGTAAGATCTATCATTTGAGATCTCGTATGATAAAGATATGGGATTCAGAAACTATCTATCAAGATGGGGGGGGAAAAAAAGGCACGAATATTCACAAATCACTTTATATTTGGTGGAAAATTAGGTGTTTTGCAGATAAGACCACAAGAAAAACACTGGAGGGCACATAATGCAGATCATCTTAAATAGCTGATTGCTCATCAATGAGAGGAGGCAAATCACTTGTCTGCCCAAATATATTTGGGATTCCATCCCAGTTTTGTTTCTCCCTAGCTTCCCAATAACCACCAATATAACGATAACAGCCATCTTCATCTTTCTCGAACCATCTTGGTTTCCAGCCTCTCTCCTGAAGTTTCCTTGCCTAATCAAATTACAGAAGATTGAAAGGAGTTCAGAACAGTAAAATCTTGGTCATAACAGTAAATGTGATGCGTACCTGTCTCTGCAGTTGTTCTAGTCTCAACTTCTCAGCATTGGCCAGCTCATATTCTCCATTCTCTAGATGACGTTGATCTGGTCTTAGCCTCGAGTCACTTGGAGGCAGCTTCTCTTGTAAACCAGTTGTCAATTCATTTAAGGATATGGCAAAAGGTGTGAGATTATATCTTGTCTTTGTGACAAATTTGTCTCTCTCCCACAACAATATGGCCTCTGTCATCGGATCATATCCCTTTGGCTTTGTGGTAGGATCTCCCAATACATAGTACATTGCTTCATCCCACTTTCCTAATAACATTGCCACCTTTTCCCCGGTTTTATTGTCTTGGACAAAACCATGAACCTACAATTGTGATGACAACCTCAGTATCAATTCAAAACAATCAGGTAGAAATTCTTTTGCATGAACACTATGCTTTGCTAAGAAACTTGGATGCCTAAATCATGCTAACTTATAAAGTTAAAACAGTATTTTAGTATGTTTCCATTAATCTTGTGAAGACCTGCAGGGCATGTTAATAAAAATGGTATTATATGCAGACAAGTGTTGGTGAGCAGTGGTAAACTTTTCTGGTGCCTCATCTCTAAGAACAAAATTGGCATGATCGGCACGCGCACACACGGATTACCTGATGAGGATTACGATCTATAATAGACTGCTCCTTGAATTTAAGCTTGCAAGAGTATTTACCACTCCCCCGAATGCGCATGGTGCCATAGTGATCACAATAGATTTTGCCAATAATGATATTGTATATGGAAGTGGTGACCTTACTCCACTGGAATGTCTCACCATCTTCAAACTGTAAGCTAAGAATCCCAACTGGATCAAGCTGAATAGAACGCCCCCAAAATTTTCCTTTCAGATTAGAATCTGCCCAGAATTTCCATCCTCTGCCTTCACAGTGACAAGCCACAACCATGGGATGATGGCTAACCTGAAAAATGTCTACCCGTGAGAAAGAGAACATATGGGAAAATGTTAATACCAAAAAGAAGGCTCCCTTGGGAGAAGAAGACTACCTTTTCGGAGAAGAAACGAAGACCTTTATCTGGATAGTCAGCTTCATAGGTCTCACCGAGTAAAGGATTGAAAGGTTTGCACTGCCGACCTTCTGTTGAAGCATAACCAGATACAGCAAAAGCTGCTATGTTTAGGATTCTCATTAGATCATTCCCCTGCAGAATTGCTATATTCAGTTCAAAATTGTAGGATAAAATGATGATCAAACAATAATTATACATGTGGTTGTTCAGCAAATATAAAAGGAAACTGAGATGTTAGCCATTCAGATATCAACTGGTGAATCATCGACTCTAAACTACAAATAGTAGTAAGCTTATGAGTTCTTAATGCCCAGAAAAGCAATTGATACACTGCACCATCACATCTAATATAACTAAAACCACAAGCCCACATACATCTAAGCAAAAGCTTAGCGGCAAAGTAAGAGGAACTTGGACATTTCCATGTAAATTCTCAATTAATATTAATCTCTCAGTTTTTCTCCTCCTTTTTCACTTTGTAATACTAGAGAGTTTGTGGGATTAGTTTCTCATTCGGTGTTTGATAACTTCCTGGTCACTTTTCTTCCTATAAGTTAACTCCTAGAAATTACAAGAAAATATTATAAATTCATAAAATGAACCTTCCCTTTATCCTTTCCTTAGGATCCATAAAAGTCATAGTCCAGGAATAACAAGCAATATCCTGTTGTGACTTTTCTCAAGTTCTTGACCTGTGGCATCTCATGATGGTTAGGTTATAACGCAAGAATCCTGAATTTGGTCCTCTATATTAACATTCTCGGGCATTCAAGAAGAATCTCTTCTTGGATGCCAGAGAATATAATATAGATCAGACTATATTAGTTTCTTGCCATTCTACCTAAGCTTTAGAACTGGATCTCATGCAGTCTCCTAATGAGATAAAATGTACTCAAAACTGAAAATGATTTCAATTTTAGGGGTACATTGACAGTGGTAAAAGCAGAAAGGTGAAATTTTGATTACCCTTTATTCAGTTGGAGGTTAATTGAGACCCAAAACAGGTCGAAACAACTTGACAAGTTAGAAATCTCCAAAAAAAACCAATGTTTACCAATCCATGCCCAGCTCCCACGCTGACCAGAAAATATACATACACTCTTGCCTCAAAACCTAAGCCCAGTAACTTGACTACCTCAAAACAAGATCATGAAAGAACCTCACCTGCTTTCCCCACTCCAATGCATGGTCAACCAAGTACGAGTACTCCAAGTCTTCAAAACATTTCTGTAGTGAAGATAGTGGCTCATTGAAGTAAACAGGAAGGCAAACTCCAGACAGGTCCTTACCAATATTATCCTTGATTATTGACCATAAACCCAGTGGCTTTTCTTTCTCCTTGGGTTCCGGCAAACTATCTCGTCTTTTAACAAATGGATATTCAATTGACTTAATTCCAAATCCAACTTGTCCTAGATGATCAAAACAAAATGGCGATTTGTCACATGCAGAAGAGCTACATTCATTTCCTGTATTTTCTCTACCCCGATATGAAGCACTTCTTAAAAATTCAGCAGAGATAAAATCACGTGTATCAAAAAACACGCCATCCTCTTCATCTGTTTCAACATCTCCACCATCTCTACTTTCATTATCTGCTCCCGAGTCGCTTGCGCTTCCTTCCGACATTATGGAATAAAAATCTGTGATATTGCAGAAAGAAAATAGGAACCAAATCTCAGGAACATACCAATATGAGTATTAACAATTTCTTATGCCAAGATACATAAGATAATTAGTTATATTTGAAACTAACCACTGAATCTTCTATTCCCTCCACAACAAGAATCCCGCTCCTTAGTTTCATCAACCACTGTTGTTTCCAACTCAATCTTCTCAGTCTGCAAAGCAAAGTGGTATAAACAGTTCCATACACCAGAAGTCCACCACGTAAAGTAAAACAGTTCAATGGTGATGCTAGCCCACTGAAAAGATAGCAGGACCGGATGCCAAACAAGGAGATAGCAAGTCATGAAAACTCAGTACAAGATTTATTAGTTATTAGCAGTTAAAGGATTGTCAGGTCGCACCTTTACTGCTTCCCCCAGCTTACCAGACAGATTCAAGCATCCACACAAAAGAGAAGGTGAAAGGCTTTTTCTTTATATTTTTTCAGACAAAGAGTGGGGAAGAGGTGAAATGAACAACAAAATGCAATAAAACTTTAAATCAACATCAACATTTTTTCTAACATCTGAAGGTGAACAGAATTTAGAGACGTGATTTCTTTTTTATTCCCCCCATGAGTGACAATTTCAAATCAACTCTTGAGCAAGATAGGTTGCTGGCAATCATGCAGACCAATCGCCATATCATTTTTGCATGCAAAGCATGGATCAGAAGCACGAGAATAGTGAATACCTCTAATTGTCTCAACCTGTCCAGCAGCAAAAGATGTTTAACTTGAAGAGACTTAAGCTGATTTTGCAACTCAGCAAGTTCATTCAGCATGATTGACTCACAATCTTTCACGACAGGCTCACCAAGCCCTTCTTGCAGCAGGCGTGATCGAAGCTTCTCTGTTGAAACAACAAATTCTTCAGAAGAAGCAAAATCACTGCTTGACAGCATTCTGGGGAATTGATCTTTAGCAGAAAGAAGTGCCTCAATCCATGCAGTTCGGTCCTCTCTTGACGGACAACGCAAGTGAAGAGTTTTTGTTCCACTGAATATTGAAAGCCTTTTGTCATCTGACTTGCTTGCTCGAACAGAAGAAACCTGCAAAACATATTCTCAAGTTATAATGGGGTTTCAGAAACTAATTAGATCATGATCATTGTACCAATATTCAGAAACTTCAGCACAGTGGATTTACTTTCTCAATAACCAATGGAGACGTCACCTTTACCTAAGTTCTTATCTGTAATCATGAAATCATAAACTTCTACCTAAGTTTCTTCTCTGTAATCATGAAATTGAGAACTTCGTCTTCAACACACTAAAAAAGAAACAGACTGTAACCAGCTTACCACTCCCACACATTATGCAACAGCTTTAATTGACCAATATCTATTAAATGCAGCCAGTAGCCAGAGGGCAGATAAGGCTCCATCTACTTAGAATCCAAAAATCAATGAAATTTGTCTGGTAGCAAAATCTGGTGACCAGATTAAGATGTGAAACTTCTAAATCTGGAACATTTTCATTCAAATATTTCAATATCAACCTTGATATGGCATCTTTATATTCAAATCCTCCATTAATGTCCAAAAAGGATGCTCCGATTTTTTGAACCAAAAGCATAAAAGGTTAGTTAAGGAAAAATAAGAATTAAACGCTAACTTCAGTAAAAATTTACACTCGGAACGGAAAAGTTTTTATATGCAATCACAATGAAAATAGTTTCCTGGAAATTTATAAAACCAAATTTGAATGTTTAAACATGGACTAACTAGAAGTAACTCAAAAAAGAAATAATTTAGTACCGTCAAAATAAATATAAATGAGCATTCAAGAATATGCGATCAGAGTCGAGTAAACACAGAGATCTTTGGGCGAACCTTCAGATGCACTTCTCCAAACGGTTTCCACTGCTTGACAGACCCATTAAGACGATGATGGTTGCTACCAATATCACTAGCCTTCCGCAAGTACCTCCAAGAATCCTCTCCAATAACCTTTAAACCCTTCTCTCCCCCGGGACTCATCACAATCCTATCCGGCCCATGCACTTTATAATACGAGAGCACTCCATCTTCCAACACAAACCACCTGGCCCTCCACCCCTTCCCATAGTTCACCCACTTATACAGCACACCAGCCACACCGACACTGCCACTATACACCACTCTCGTAGTCGCTTCCTTTCCTTCAGCTGCAGCATTTTCTTCAGCTACACCATTGCTGTTACCGTTATCAAAGCTACCATTACTGTTTCTCGAATTTAAATCAGAATCCCCATTAACAGACGAAATCCGAGCATTAGAAAAGCTCTGCCTCGAATTATAACACACAGGCCTCGCGTGAACCGCATTCTCAATCCCTAACGCATCATTCTGAGACTTCACAACCGTCGGATTAGTTCGATCTCGCTCGATCGACACCGGAGCAATGCAGCATAGAGGATTCATTTTATCATCGAACAAAAAAAAATCTCAAAAACTATATCATTTTTTCTAAGCCGGAGAAAACACAAAAAACAACCTCAAAATCCCCCAAAAAATCAGCTCATTCCTTTTCTGAGCAAATAAAATTCCGAAATGCCGAGCTCAAATCCCTCAATCAACGACTTCTTTAGAAGCTCAGAAAATCTCGAAGAGAGATTCGATTCCAGTTGTAGATTGAAAGTGAAATCTCGCACCCGATCAGCGATCGATTGGGCGATACCTCCGAAACGTCTGTGATATGACATAAGATCCTCCTATACAGAGAGAGAAAGTGAGCAAGTGAGCAAGTGAGCGAGTGAGCTCAAACAAACAACTACGAGTATGTATATATAGAGAGAGAAAGAGTTGAGATTTACAGATCCATTTATTTCAGTGGTCAGTGATAGATTAGGGAAGAGAGAGAAAGTGAGTGTAGACTGTGGAGTGATCCGGTAACGCGCCGATTATTGTACACCTAAATTTTATATGGTACCCGTCTCCCTTAAAAAAATAAAAAGAATCTAAAAAATTAAAATGTGAGCATCTTAAAGATAAGTTTAATTTAATTTTTCTTATATATAATTTAACTTTTTTAAGATATGTTGAACATTACATAAAAGATAAATTTAAAAAATATTGTATATAAATAATTATAAATTTATTAAAATTTTAAAATACTACTACTAGATTAATATTATTTATGAATTGAATGTTTAATTTTAATTTTAGTTAAAAATTAAATAATTTTATTTATTTTTATTAATTTAATAAATTAATAAATTATGAGATATATAATTTAATGAAATTTAATTTTATTTAATTAAGATGGTAAGAGTTAGTTGCATATAAATTATTAAATTAATAATGTTATTAATAATGATGTTTTGAACTGATCAAGTATTAAATAACATATATTTTGCAACTAAGATGATAATAATTTGGATAGGCACCAGATTTACATTTTCTTATCTTTTGGTAATTTAATTTATATCACTCTTTTAATACTAGAAGTATTTATCTCTATTAGTTTTTTAGCACAAGTTTCATGATATCTAGTAGTAGTAAAAAAATAAAATAAAAGTCTCTTATATAATTTGCTTAGAAACTTTAACCATAACTCAGTAGGTCACTTAGGGTAATAATGCAAAATAAAAGTCTTTTATGAAATTTAATGGGTATTTATTGATTTTATTTTTTTTGTGTTACCTCTACTAATCTTTCTTATCTCAATTTTCTATTGACTATGGTTTTTTATGTAATTTGACTAAACGATTTTATTTTTCTTAATATTTAATGTGGGTGCAAAAAAAATTATTTTTGGAAAGAATTTGTGTGAAAAAGTTTAAAAATATTTATACTTTGAAATGCATTTATGTGGGTCAAAGAAAATGGATTTATATTTTTTATTATTATAAACAAATTTAGTTTTTATTAATATATCTTCTTATGATATGATATAATAAAATTGGACTAGAATCCAATTTACTTTAGTGTTCAGGACTATTGTTGGGGGGCCTAGGGTGCTGGGTAATGATTAAAGAGACAGCTAATTTCCGCACTGAGTGAGGGAAAGATAGAGAGTAGCTCTGCGTCCATCAATGTGAAGTGAGAATGACAGAGTTGGCCTTGCAGAGAAGCGTCAGTCTACGCTTCTCTGGAACTTGACCGACTAGGGGTGTTTTGGGGATTGTCTGTACACTTTTCCCTCAATGAACAGAGATCTGTCCTGGCTTTCGATATTGGTCAATGGGGGAGGACTGAGGACCCCACTTCCCCAGTGTTTCTCTTGTGGCCAATGGCCTCTTCACATTTGTCTTCTTCTTCTTCTTCTTTTTCTCTTTTTTCTTTTGTAATAACCAATTTGACTGGACTCACTAATTCATTTGTAATGTGTAAATAAATTGTTTGTAAAATATTATAAAAATTACTCATTTCTTCTTTATATTTAAGAAATTTATATATATATATAATACAACAATTAATAAGAGTTTTTATCTTAAATAAATTTTCACATTATTCTTATTGTTATTCTGAGTAATCCTCAAACTATATGAATTAGTTACTGGAAGATAAATATTGTAAAATTAAAAAAGTAATAGTAATGAAAATGTGAATATAATTATGAGCAAAAATATTTTTCTCTTGTAAATATATATTATAACATTATAAAGACAAAATATAAATTGAGTTAATAGAATTCATTGTGTATCATGTCAAATGGAATCTAACATAAAACTTGTTGGGGTTGGTATGCCACACAAAAGAAAGAACAAGGAATGATATTGTAAGAGGTAAGTCTCAAGTTCAAAATTAATTAAATCTTTCTTCTTCTTCTTTTTTCCATCTCCTTCCCTAACTGTCTTTCTCGTTTTCTTGAATAAAAAAGAAAGAAAAAGGGAAGCTTTACTTTTTCCAAGAAAAGGATTGATTTGTACTAAAACTGTACAATTAGGGGTAGACCCCGGTATCAGTTCCTTTATAAAAAGTTCATGACTCAACGTCTCAACCCAGTACAATTCTTCTCGGAAAAAGAAAAAAAAAAAAAAGCCCCCACAGCAATGGGCAATTAGAGATTAGGAAGCTTATTGATTTTAGTTATTTATTAAGTTATGCATTATTAAATGTTTCAAAGTATTCTATTCTTTTAAAATAAGTATCATTTTATTTTATTTTATTTTAAAATAAAGGTATTTCTAGTATCAATTATTATTATTTTAAAATTTTATTTCCATTTAAACTATAGCACTTTTGATCGTCTAAAAAATATAAAAATTGTGGAGTAGTCGTTTAAAAAATGCTTTACTATATTACACTATCATATTAGGATAGTGTCCGCACATTATGCGCACAAATTGCAATTCAATAGTAAACTATAAAATGGTCGGCAAGCTGTAGGATGGCCTGCCAATTCCAATTATCCTTTTGCCACCCAAAAGAATGACAATGGTGGGTGGATTTTCTTTCACCCATTTATGACTTGTTAACTTCCCTTTCCCGAAAGGAATAGACTGCTTTACTTGATACTCAATGAGTAATAAAAGGGATTAGTACTACTATTAGTACTATGAGTAATTAGGGCACTCCCCTAATTATGCCTACTTTTTCATTTTTATGTGCCTTAAATTAAAAGCATTAAAAGCTAAGCTCGATTTTCAAATATTGAAGTAGTAATGTGATTAAGATACGCGGGAATTAGATTTGGTTGCTTCATGAGATGTATTTTTAAGTAATTTAAGTAACATGTTCATTTAATATTTACTTCGTCTCGAAATATAATATTTTTTAAAAATATATACATAATAAAAAAAAGTTTAAAAATTACTTTCATTTATTTATTGTGTTCATAATTTATTGGAACTAAAATATATTCATTTACGAGAGAAAACATAAGTACATATAATATTAAAAATAATGTACAAAATAATTTTAAAAAGTAGTAAAATATTTAATATCTTGTGGCAATAAAATTTATTTTTAACCTCTTATATTTTGATCAGAATGAGTATTTAGTTGTGTTTAATGCAAGTTTATATGCAAATTGCTTTATTGCGCTTTTTTAAAAGGGCCGCTCAATTGCAAATTTATTAATGGTAATTGGAAATTTGGACTTTTTTTATCAAATATCTGTGCATTTCAAAGTGTATATGATTTATTCATATCATCTAAATTTTTTTCCCTCAAGAATATCATTTTTCATCTTTAATTATCATTTTCAAACATTAACTTCTTATAAAATATCAAATTTAGTTCAATAGTTTATGTTGACTTATAACTATTTTTTATTTTTTGAAAGGCAAAATTTATTAATATAGATGAGAACTTAGAGCTATTTTATGAGTGAGATTCATGTTGACTTTGACCTGTTTTGAAATTCTACCAAAAAATATATACATATCGAGAATGATAATAAGTTAGACACAAGATTGAGAACTAAAATACTGATTAAATCTTTTTGTAAAAAAGGTTTTAAGGATATTAACTGATTAAAGAAAAGTTTGAGATGAAAAACGAAATCTTAAATAGTCCAATTTCTAACTTAGACTTTATCATTCGATTACATTAATTTGTGGGAGAGTGAAATTGAAGCGTCTGTATTAATCCCTTGATCATAATCTGTGTCCACATTTAATTGTTTTTTAAAAGGAAGAAGTAACTATGGAGTTTAAGTGAATATTAATATTTTGCTATTATTATTAAGGTTAGTTGTATTGTTAAATAAAAAATATATATTTACTTTTAAAATTTGAACATCGAGATATCACCGAATAAAAATATTAATATAAAGAATAGTTATTATCCTATAGAGTAAAAAGATGTCCATAATGACAATTTGCTAAAAAAAAAGAAAAGGAAGGAAATATTTATGTTCGAATCATTGAGTCAGTTGTGAGGAAGAAGGAAGTTTCTTGGAAGGAAAATTACCAAATTACTTCCCCAAAGTATTTTTTATTCTCACGATTTGTCCTATTTCTTTGTTTTTATACAATTTTGTCCTAAAAGTATGTTTAGTTCTTCCGATTCATCCTTTTTTTATATATCTCATTCTATTTTTAAACTAATTTTAAGTCACAACTTTCATCATTTAAACTAAAATCTTATCATTATTTGACAAAATCACTTGACAAATTTTCTATCGATTGTTTAATTTAAAAGCACTTAAAATTTTAGATATGAAAATAAACACATTAATATCTTAGATATGAAAATAAACACATTAATATCTGTATAAGCTTTATCTATTCATCCCTTACCAAAGTTTCATAAAATCTGAGTCAATCACTATTATGAAACATTTATAGTAACAAAATTGATTATGTGTTCAATAATTATGAGCTGTGTTAGTGGAACAATTAAAGCTCCATTTTTTGAGCAGGAAGATTTATGAGAAAGAAGAAGAAACCTGATAAAAGAAAATGTGTTTTGTCATTTGAATTTAGTTTATAAAATATTTTTTTTACCTTTTATCAATAAAAAAAGAAAAAAAAAAGAGGTGATTTTGCTAGATTCTTATAAGATTTTAATTGTTAGGACAAAAATTGTGATTCAAAAATAGTTTGATGATAAAATCAAATAAAATTTATTATGAATCATGAGAATTCAAATAGTGTAAGGATGTAATTTGGTAATTTTCTTTCTTGGAAATACAAACCGCAGCAATTTATTACTGGTACTTAGCCATGGGCTATGAAAATTCTGCAGTAGTGCTCATTTAATAAACGCGTTACCCCTACATCTTCTCTTTTCCAATTACACAGCTGATGCTCCCGATATCATGCCTTTTCCTTTTCAAGCCCTGACATTGATCAGGGCTATTAATTCCATTTTGTTTTGAAAATTTATAGCTCTGAAATTTATTCTTACTTTTTCCTACAATATACTTGTTTTTATTCTCAAGTTCACAATTCAAAAGTATTAATCGTTTTATAATTATTACTAATATATAATTAATTTTTTCCCCCAAATCCACTTTACTATTTATGTAATATTCTTTTTTAAAGAGAAAGAAGTAACCATAAGTAGGAGAGATAAAATTAAATTATAAGATATTTTAATGTATAATATGACCACATTTAAATATATTATGCATGATATTTTGGGAAGGAAGTAAAATAACATTAATAAATTTGAGGTGTAGGATGGTTGGACGGCTGGACCTCTAAAGTTTTTTTTGATAACCTAATTACTTCTTTCATTTTTTTCCCTTTTCAGATTGTCACACTTTAGAGTCTCACACCTCTTTAAAAAATGCATCATTATTTTTTTCCTTTTTTTAAGTATGAAATTTAACCTTTTCTATTAAGTAAAATATATAAAGTTGATACTACTCATAGAAAATAAATACGGAAATGTAAATAAAAAGCAAATTTCGAAAACTACACAATTTTGATAAATAAAACTATTATTTATAATTGTATTATATATTTTTATTATTAATTGTAACAAACATAAGAAGAAATGGTTTAGTTCAATATTAAATCAGCCAGTTCAATGATTGCTCGGTTTTAATTAAGCTAAAACAATATACACTATTTTCATTAAAAACAAATTAAAATTTGTATCGGACCTTTTTTACTCATGATTAGTATAATGTTATCATAATGTTTTCTTCAACTCGTCCTTCAAATTCATATTATTAGTTTTTTTTAAAGGGAAAAACCATATTATTATTTTTATTTAAATGGGAATATTATTAAATGAACTAAATTTATGTACAAGACTTACAAGAAGTCATTTATGCGGCATATAGTCGCCTTACAAACATTAAGTACCTCAATAACTTGGATTTAATATAAAATTTATATTATTATTTGTGCCTTAAAGTGTTTCCAATCAATTCCTTCAACGATAGAATAAATCTTAGAGAATGTTTATTCATAACTATTTATTGTTTGTGCCAAAATCATTTGTCTAAAATCTACAAGCAATATATGACTAAAACACATGATTATAACGATCTATTTCCAAAAATAAAAAGACAAGACAATAATGACTTATGGATATGTACTTTATGTATCTAGGCTAGGATTGAATATACTTAATACAACAATTTACTTTTTCCTTAATTCTTGAACTATCCGGGGTTAAGACTACACCCACACTTGACTTTTTGCTCATATACTTGGTAAATTTATTTTATTTTTTGGATAATGATTGCTTGGTAATTTTTTACAATGAAAAATATTTAAAGTAAGATAAAGTCACTAATATATAAAAATTACTCAATGTATCAAACAGTTACAAGTACCCTTTTAGAGAGAAGCGGATAAAATCAATCTCTAAGATAAACAATTTTCCATCCGAAGGCCTTCCCATAATATCATCACTCCATCCTTGTGCAAGTCACAAGAATGTTTCCTTGCCATTTTGGGAGGCACCAAAGGCTATGAAAATAACCAAATAAGCAGTGAAGGAATCTAGTAAAAGCTGGTTTGGTTATATCTGCGAAATGGAAAATTTCACGGTGTTCAATGTTATTATTATTATTATTTTTTAAAAAAATGAATTTCTATTATTTTTCAACCCAAAATACAAGAACCACCAGGACCAGGTTGACTTCTTGGGCTCATGGATAGAAGTGGATCGAAACTTCAAATTCAGAAGGCCCATATATCCTGAGGCCCTGATTGGTAATTGCGATTCTGGACCGAACCAACATAGACGGTTCGATTGACTGTTTTTCCATTTAAACCACTCGATTGGTAATTTACATCGTCCCTCCACCCGTTGCAACCTAAATTCTCATTTCAGATATCCTTCTATCCCTATTATTTTTTCTAGGGGAAAACTAAAATGTTATTAAAAACAGTTCATTTTAAGATAATTAAAAACTACAAATTATTTGAGCATAATAATCATTAGCATATATATATATATATATATATATATATTAATTTGAAGTATATCAATATTGTTGACTTATAACGATACAAAATAATAAAAATAAATAAAGCATTAAGATAAACTTCGGTTTATTATGAGTTTGAATTTGTTTCCATTACTAAATTTGAAATTATAATGTGATTATTATTATTTTTTTATTACATTGAAAATGTGGTGCCAAACTCTTAATTTTTAAATCGAACTTAATTGTGTATTAATCACTAAACAAACATTATTAGGGTCTTATCCTCCTTAAGAGTTTGCAATGCCCTTGTTAGAAAAAATATTCTGCTTATGATGATGACGTAAAATTGTATATTTTAGTTGTTTATAAATGAATATTTATTTTTAACTGAATATAAAAATTAAAAGAATATTTGATCTTTAAAAAATATATGAAATTATTTTTATTAGTATTAATATAGATAGTGATATACAAATTTTAATGATATTGTTAATGAAAGTTTATACTATGTGTAACAAATATTTATTTTTAAAAAAAAAATTAATGTTGAATATAAAAAATATATATGAACACTAAAAACAAAGGGAGTAATTGGAGTTTTATTTAAACATTTATCTTAAACCTTTAATCTTGTCATTACACTTGCTTAAATCACTTCTAAAACTTCTTTTAACAACTATAACTGCCCCATTTATTACATAGATTTTATTTTTTTGAAGGAAATATTCCATATTTGAAGAGTGCAAACAACTTGTGAACTTAAATAATTCCACAAATGCCCTAGTCGGCAAGTTTTATTCCTTTGAGATCATCACACTTGACAGTTGATTCTTTCTTCTTTTGACTATAGGCTGTTTCTGGTTCTCTTGCCCATGCCATGATAGCTGTGTCAGCAAGTAATAGCATGGTACTTCCCGTACCAGATTCAAACCTCTACCCCTTGCTGACGTGTCACGTCGTACCTACAGCCGACCAAGACAACAGTTTTTTGATCATCCAGCGTGCGCCTCCCAATCAAACGGTCCAAAATCACAGTCTTTCTCGAAAATACCCCACAAAAATTCCACAAAACAGTACTACAAAAGAACAAAAACAAAAAAGACCCCTCGTATACGTAGTCAGTCTTCTCCGTTGGTTTGATTGCTAAGAAAAGAAAAGAATCCATCTATTTCATATTTCAAGAAAAAAACTCGCACAACACACACTGGATATAGAAGAAAGATAGGTTTGGTACACTACTTGGGTTGGAATTGGGTGGTTCTGTTTCAGATGATGTTGAAATTGATTCAAAAATTCGATCTTTTCTACACTGATAATTCTTGTTCTTGTTTTAGTTGTTGTTCTTTATGCTTTGGCCAATAAGATATGGATGCCATTTCCACACCCACTTCCACCTTCAACATCTTGCTGTTGAGTAGTCACCTTTATCTAACGTCGTCGTTTATTTCTTCAACAACCTTTCCTTTTCAAAAACCATGATCAGTTCCCTTAAACCCCTTCTTGGATCTCAGCTGCAGATCCACCACCAGTCAGACCTCTAATTCTTGCCACTCTTCCTCTTCTTTTTCTCATGGACTCTGCCACTTCTCGTCCTGCCGTCGTCATCGACAACGGCACCGGGTACTATACTTATCTGGTGTTTTTCATAATTGCCCAGATAGTGTTTGATCGATTTTACCAATGAAGTGGGGCTAATTCTTGATTTTTTTATTCATTTTTAGGTATACTAAAATGGGTTTTGCTGGAAATGTAGAACCGTGCTTTATAGCGCCAACAGTAGTGGCAGTAAATGAGTCGTTTGTGAACCAGCCGCGGTCAGCCACGACAAAGAGCAGTAACTGGGTGGCGCAATACCGTGCTGGGGTGATGGCGGATCTGGACTTCTTTATAGGAGAAGAGGCATTGTCTAGATCTAAATCAAATAGTACTTATAATCTTACTTATCCGATTAAGCACGGCCAAGTTGATAATTGGGATGCAATGGAAAGGTTTTGGCAGCAATGTATATTCAATTATCTAAGATGTGATCCAGAGGACCATTACTTTTTGTTGACTGAGAGTCCGCTAACTGCACCTGAGAGCCGGGAGTATACCGGTGAGATTATGTTTGAGACTTTTAATGTTCCGGGGCTTTACATTGCAGTGCAACCTGTGCTTGCTTTAGCTGCAGGGTACACAACATCCAAGGTTGGTTAGTTTTCAATTCTTGAATGCTGTTTGATTTGCTGTTGCGAATTTTCGTTTTATTAGAGGCTTAACCTGGTTTGCTTCTGAAGGAATGCTGTTATTGGCCAAGTTTCAATTTTGATTGTTGTTTGAGAACAGTAGTTATTTAGGGAGATGCAAAATAGCCACCATGCTTGTTTTATATTAAGAATTTTCTGGATAATGTTTTTAAAATTTTTATTTTTACACAATACATTTCTGGTTCCACCTTAGAAATGTTTGTGGATTAAAAGAGTTTTGTGCGTTTGTGTAAAGATGACGTTACTCTAAGAGGCATGTTTTTCTTTTTCTTGGGGTTGTGGTTGGGGCTTGGGGAGAGAAAAAGAAATATGATCTTTTCCTTGGTTGGATTTAGATACATTTGCAGCTCTCTTTCTTGAAGCAAGTGCAAAAGAAATAGAAGTATTACCATGGGAAAAATTCTTGAGTAGATGAGTTGACAGCTAAGAACAAATGCTACTGAGATAATTAATTTATAGCAGTTTTTAAGGTTCTTTACTTTTCTCATTTTAATTATGGACCAATGTGTATGCCTGAAGTTGTTCATTAATGTTGCCTATGTATATAGCATGCTTATAAACTGTAATACCACTTACATATTGTTCTTTCTTCTTCTAGCTGTTTAGGAATTTATTGGTTTCCCTTTTCAGAAACCTTTAATAAGAACTTAGGATGAGCAGTAACAAAGTTATTTGAATTTCAGTTCTTAGGATTTGTTTAATTTCCTGTAGATTGTATGTCCGTTCTGCTCTCCTTCTTATGGTGCTATACTTCTGCTTAGTGTGAGATGACAGGGGTTGTAGTGGATGTTGGAGATGGGGCTACTCATATTGTACCTGTTGCAGATGGTTATGTGATTGGAAGCAGCATTAAATCAATTCCCATTTCAGGGAGAGATGTTACACTCTTCATTCAGCAACTCATGCGAGTAAGTCACCGTTGGTTTTCTCCTTGTCTTCATGAACTCTTCATGTAGATAATATGATGAGAGAAAAGAGGAAAATGGGAACCTGCGGGAGGGTGGGGGAATGAAGGATTAGTGAGAAGTTTCTTCTCGGAAGATTGCATGAGTGGCCTCCAGTTCAATTGTCATCCACATTGATCTAATTGACACATTATTTTCATTCGAACTTTTTGATTGATGAACTAGACATGACTACTGTATGTTAAAGTAATATGATGGTGTTTCCTTCAACTATAACATACATTTTATCTAATATATATTATGTGCACCTATTACTTGGTAATTGAATATTACACGGAGTTCCAAAATCATGTTTGGTGGTTAAATAGGCTTATTTTGTGCCTTTTGCAACCAGATATTTCCTGTGGGTGTTCCACAATGCTTAGTTATTATGGATCTTTGGCTAACTTCCACAATGCTTTAGTAGTGGTTAACATCATTAATTTATTTCATTATTGTTAATGTTTTTGTGGGAAATTGTTGGAACTAAGTTATCCTTTCTGGCTTCTAGTTTCTGTTTTTCACTAATCTGATGCATCTTATTTAGGAAAGAGGAGAGCATGTTCCTCCTGAGGATTCCTTTGAAGTAGCTCGAAAAGTCAAGGAAATGTATTGCTACACTAGTTCAGATATTGTCAAGGTATGACCATCCATTTTAGCTATATTATTCAGCTTGCTTAGGAACTCTTTTAATGTCTTCTTTTCTTTTTTGACAAGTAAATCATAGTTTGACACTAAAAGCTAAAACTGTGTGCATTACTTTTATACTATACATTTGAAGGTTAGGAAAAGGAAAATTTCTGCAAATTTGTGTACAAACGAATCACTTAGTGCAAAAGTACTCGCAAAATACAACAAATTTGCTTGGATGCTTTGTTTAAATTCTCTAGCCCTTAATATATTCCTTTTTTTTGTTTTTTACTTGTTCAGGAGTTTAATAAGCATGACAAAGAGCCAGCAAAGTACATCAAACAATGGAGAGGCACAAAGCCAAAAACAGGGGCACCTTACTCATGTGATGTTGGCTATGAACGATTTCTTGGCCCTGAGGTCTGAACTTTGCATTTTTTATCAAGTCTTAGCTGAAACATTTACCCTATAATTATTCCATATCAATTTCCGAGTTAAACCCACAAAATGTCTATATTATTCAGTTACATTGATATTTGGAACTCTCTCTTATAGTAAAATCACTACCTTGCGTAATTATTTAGTCAGGATTTTCCTCTTGCTATAAATTGCATTTTTGTGTAGAAGAATTCATCTTCATTCTTTCCAAGTACTGAGACCTCGAAAAGATGTACAGACTTAAAAAGTGGATCTCATGTTATTTGCTTTGCTCTAATACCAAATTTGCTTTGATAAATTCACTCTAGTATGCTTGTTTGGATTGTGGTGTTAATATTTTCCTTTACTGTCAAAACAATGTGATTCTGAACCACTTTGTTTGTTCATGATGTAAACAGCATCATAGATCTTTGATATTTGGAATGCAAGAGAAGAAAAGAATTTGGGCTACATTTGGATTGGATTTTGGAGGTTCTTTTGTTTTGTTTTTGAAATAGAATTGTGTTTGGATAAGAATTTTTTGTTTTATTTTTTCGAGGAAATAATTTTTTAGTTGGAATTGAAAGTTTGCTAGGATATGTTTTGGGTTTCACATTATTGATATTAGTAAAAACTGTATAAAATATAGTTAATAAATTATTTGAGATTGTGATTTTAATGAAAAAGTAATGAAAAAGTATTATTATGTGATTGAGTGAGGGCCATATGTGTGGGTTAGAAGAGAATTTAAAAAGCAGTTTTCGAGAGATTATTTTATGTAGAATTGAGAAAGTTTTTTCAAAATTCAATCCACATTTAGCCTTGATATTCAAGATTTCCAAATCATATTAGAGTACTGGGGATTCTTATTTTGAGTTTCATGGGTTGGCAATGGGAGAACTCTCAGCTGCTTATTCATATATTGTGTCTTTATGTGTTAACTATATTTGATGATGATGTCTTAGTCTTACTGTAGGACTGTTGAATCTTTAGGCCAATTTTCTTTCTGATTCTGTTGGTAACTAAAAAAAAGATTTTGAGTGTGTAATTATTGATGAAACATGTTAAACTAGTTTTTAGCTTTCAGCAGCTATATATATATATATATATATATATGAATCTATTTACAAATGAAAGAAGCTATATTCTAGGAAAATTTCATGTATATATATGTTATTGACAAATGGTGGCTATGTAAATTAGCTACCCAATTGTGCAGTTCATCTTTTGAGAGGTATACTGGAATATATTTGATCCTTTCTTCTGTTGGTTTTTCTTGGAATAGTTCATGCTCAAAGGTTTATGCCAACTCTTCATTCATATCGTGGTTGGCTTGTTCAAACTTGAAGGGGCAACTCTTTTATTAAATTTAACTTAAAGTGTGATGGTAATAATTTTATCAGTAGGATAAGACTTCTGTGAACAAGTTGATGGCATGAATTTAATGATCTACTTGTGATACAGGTCTTCTTTAATCCTGAGATTTACAATAGTGATGTTACCACCCCTTTACCAGTTGCTATCGACAAATGCATCCAGTCTGCACCAATTGACACAAGAAGGGCCCTGTATAAGGTGAAATAGACTATCTGGTGAACTTGTAATAAACTTTCTTTCTTTGTTGAATGCTTTTATTCTCTCTTGATAAGTATGCCATATGTAAAAAAGCTCATGTTCTCTTGCAGTCTTTTCATGCTTTAAAATTTTTTATTTACATAAGTTAGGTGTGCTTTACATCTTTGATGGTGCAGTTCTTAATTTGTGCTTCAAAAGTTTGGTCAATTGTGCCTTTTTGCCGTTCTGTATTAAGCCTTTGGCATATAAAATCGAAAAATATAAACATGGCCAGTTTTCAAATTCTTGTTATGTCCTCTGACTAAGTCCTAGAGCTCTATTGAAAATGGAAGCTTTATGAGCAGATTTCTCCTCCTTTTTCCACTATAACTTTTGAAATTCTAGTAGTACTTATCACATCATTGGGGCCTTCTAATTATTCAACCTTCCCCTGAGCATCTGCAATATGAATAATTTTATACACCTTGAATAAAGATTTACTGGGTTAATTCCTCCAGTACTTCCTCCTGTCTTTGGAGTGAAATCTATGCTTTTGGAGTATTGTTACTTGGGAAAACTTTCATATAAGATTATTTGTTTTGCCTGCTTTACTTAGATACTGCTGGTTCAGTTATTTTTATTATTATTTTTTTTCTGTTTTAAGTGGTTGCTTTTGTATCCTCCATAGTACCATTACATATTCCAGATACGTTTCTGTCAATAATTTCTGTGGATAAAAAATTATTTCATATGTATCACAGAATATTGTTTTATCTGGTGGATCAACCATGTTCAAAGACTTCCACAGAAGGTTGCAGCGAGATATAAAAAAGATTGTCGATGCTCGTGTTCTTGCATCAGATGCTCGTGCACAAGGAGATATGAAAGTAAGCATTTATTTATGTTATCACTAGGCTTTTTTTTTTTGTTGAAAAATACCGATTTAAACTCCATAGTAATTTTTGACCATTTGCTGCCAGGCGCAGCCAGTGGAAGTGAATGTAGTTAGTCATCCAATCCAGAGATATGCTGTTTGGTTTGGTGGCTCTGTACTGTCATCCACCCCAGAATTTTTTACGGTATGTGATTATCACCTTAATGTGCAAATTTGATGTTTGGTTTCTGTCAAAAGTTTATTTTATGATTACGGTCCACCCCAATGATCATGTGCTCTTAGACGAGAATTAAGTATTTATTGCATCCTAGGGAGTGCATAGATACAAGGGTCAAGCTATAATTCTGAAACTTAGACTCTATTTATAAATGCTGGAGTCTAAACGAATCAGGTTATTATTGTTAAAACCAATTGGAATAACTATTCCTTTGAGTCTGACTCAATTTTTAATGCATGATTTTTATTTATTTATTTAAATTGTCCAAGAAGAAGGGGATGGGGAAGTGGAGGAAGGTATTTGTGCTGTTTGTACTAGGTCATTTATAGTTAATCCTTGCTTATGTCCTTGTCTTATATGTTACCTATATCTTATTTTAACTAATTTGGATAAGAAACCAAATCAATTAGGATAAGAGATCAAATTGC
The DNA here is from genome assembly GCA_019593545.1 of Apocynum venetum. Lineage (NCBI taxonomy): Eukaryota > Viridiplantae > Streptophyta > Magnoliopsida > Gentianales > Apocynaceae > Apocynum > Apocynum venetum. The sequence continues at coordinate 7,467,268 of SRSM01000132.1, forward strand.
TTTTGTTCATCATACAGGCTTGCCATACAAAGGCTGAGTATGAGGAATGCGGGGCAAGTATATGCCGCACGAATCCTGTTTTTAAGGGGATGTATTAATGTCAATCCTGTGAGAGAAGATCAATGTTGGGTGGTCTATTTTGGCTTAAAGATTCCCTCTCCTGTATGAGGCTGAGCCTCACTGTGGAAGTTTCCGTCTCCAAGTGCCTTCCATATACTGTGATGAGGAAGGTGAGAGGCAGTGTACAATAGATACTCGGTCTCAGTGTTGCAACAAATTGAGGTTCTTGTATTCTGTCAGTAAGTTGGACTGTTGTTTTTGGAGCCACTGGAACGTGCCACGTCTTTTTACTGATTGGTTTGGCTGGAAATTCCGCTTCAGATATTGATGTCCTGAATTAATTGGAGAGGAACTCTACTGAATATCATCTACAAGTGCAGTTAGCTGAGGTCCTTAGAATACAAGTAGATTTAAATTTTTTGTTCTGGGTGGGGGGAGGGGGACTAGAGGATAATAATACATGTCATAAAGTACACTTTTGTTTGATTCATTTCAATTGATTAGTAGGTTATAGGTTAATCTTGTTAAATTAGGCATTTTTTATGTGAAATTTAGTTAGGCACAGCTGTAAATTTGACTCTCTTCACCACATTGATGATATCTTGAAATTTTCTTCTGCCTTGTGTCACATGATTTTGCTCTATTATGGCCAATCAAAGCTAATCTCTATATCCTGCAAATTCTCCTGAAAATTTGTTTACACCTATCTCTTTATTGGATGATTGTGTACTGCAAAATGGAAACGTTTATTAGTGAATTTTGCATAGTCATTTCCAGGCCGAGCAGGATTGATCTCTGAGGCCAATAACAGATGATCAGCTTTTCTTACAATTGGACATTCATCACCATCCACATTTCTTATGTGCTCTTTTATTGTGAATGACCAAATGGAATTAGGTTCTTTGATCATTTACTTATATTTATTTGAACTTTTGTTAAGGTAACTAATACTGAGGGGGAACCAGGGAGGTAATATTGTATGATTTTGTCTTCACATGAGTTCATGTTTATTAACTTAGTAGTCATTTTGGAGATGAACGAATGGTTAGGTAGTTATAGGAGAAATGACAAGAGATCTTAAACAAACGAGTAGTTGAGAAAATGGGGATCCTAATACAAAATAATTATGTAACCTGATTTTTGTATTCTGAATAGTCAAAGTGATTATGGGAGGAGTAATTAAGAAGTCCTTAATAGAATTAAACTGGAATTATTATCGTGTTAAATGTGTTCTTTTTTTAAATTTTTTTTTTATTTTAAGTCAAATGTATATTTTTGACTAAATTTTAATAATAATATATTTTTTTACAGAGATAATAAACGGAACACTTAATTTTAATAAAATTATCACATTATTTTTGTAATTAGCAGTGAAATTGCACAATTTAGTAGGAATAAAATTGTTAATAAAACTCTTAACAAAAACATTTGTTAAGAACATGCTTATTTTTTTAAAAAAATGAACATTTAATTTAAATAGTTAAAAAATGTAAAATTTTAATTTTGAATGAAGAGAGTAATAATAAGATTTTCGTAGATAAAAAGGAAAAAAAATACATTCAAAAAGGGGGAAAAATAATTTTACTATAATAAAAAAACATTTGCATGTCTTTCTTATTTATTTAGAAGGAAAAAAACTGTGGGATCATGCATACAATATAGTATATGAAGGTGCTGTGCTTATAGCGAAAGAAGTTACATGATGGTAAAATCTTACTTAAAGTGGAGTTCTGCTCCGACAAAAAATTATATTAAAACATGGAAATTGCTGAAGAAAGGAGTGATAATTGATATTTTTTATAATGAAGCCTCACAGTTTTTGGTTTTGCAAATCCCCGCTCCCGCTCACTCTAGTAAAAATATCATCATATCCCTAGTAAATAAAAGAAAAGGACCTGTCTTATCCCTAAAGTTGCTTAAAAAAAAAGAAAAAGGAAATTAAACTTAAATAAAAAATGAATATTTTAAATTTTATATTTGATATCGAAAGTTTTCACTATTTTTTATTTGATAAATTTTTAGTTAAAAAATATTATTTTTTTACTTTGGTGAAAGAATACGTTTATATTTGATAATATGATACAATATATTTTTGAAGAATTATTTAAAAAAAATTAAAGCATGATCAAAGTAGGGATAAATTGAAGATGAATTTTCTTTAATGTGCAATGCAAGGAATTTACGGCGCAAAATTCATCTTTTGCTAAATCTTTTTTCTTTTTTTTTGTCCAAACGAAATCAAATATCTTAATGGACAAAAAAAGTATAGCTGACATTTGAATTATTCAATTTTTTTTCACTCTGTTCATCTTTGTCATTAAATTGTAAATTCCGATAGTCATATGATTGGCCGTGATCTTTACTTATATATATAAGATTGCCGATGATCTTTAAAGGATAATTTTATCATTAATGGATTTTTAATTTTTATTACTAAAATTTAGTCATAAAAAATCTAATTTTTTAACAAGGGACCCATTTTAGGAATTGATATTTTATTTATTTAGAATATAGATGGTCCAAGATTTTAAACAAATTAAGCCGCAAAAAGCCTTGTGCCACTTGGGCTTATTAAAGACTTTACAAGAAAAGACTTTTTTTAGTTGGAATTAATCATTTACAACAAGTCTTGCATTTTTTTTTTCTCGTGTGAAAAATAACAAGTCTTGGAGTTAATCGTTTACTGTGTATAAATCAATTCAAGAAATTTTATGACTCTATTATATCACATGTGTGAATAATCTTTCGAGTGATTGTGGAATAACAAATAAAAAAGTTACATCAATAATGTGTAAAAGATGTTTTCCAAAAAAATAAATAAAAATAAAGTGCAAAAGATGCATATATTTTGGAGATGCTTTTATTATACAAATTTGATTGGCGGATTAACAAAAATATTTATCACTTAGACCACTTATCTTTGAAGTTCAAAAATTAAATAAATTTTGTTTGGGATTATTGTAGGAAAAGATGTCCTAGCTTAATTTGTTTTTTTTTCTTTGTTGAGTAAGCAACAGTAATTGGTTAAGACTGAAATATCAAAATCAAGGACAGAAGCAATTAGATAGAAAAGAGGAGAGGGGGCAGCCTCCTATGAGTCAGACCTGGGCAGTTCAGACAAAAGCCAAGACCATCAAAGAAAGAGTAAGAAAAAGCATTTACCCTATGTTTAATTTGTATGGAACAAGCAATACTGCTTCAGAATTTGCTCTTTTATTCTTTTCCTTACTTGATTTTGCTGCTTCTATGGTTTTCAGTACATGGGTTACCCATAATTTTTCTATCTAATGACTCTCTTCTTGATTCTGATTGTTCCATGTTTTGACTTTGTTTCCGTTTGCTCTATCTAGATTTGTTGTTGGGTAGATTTCTTGGGTTCTTATTGATGGATGTTGGTAGCGGGTCTGAGGATTTGGGGGATAAATAAGAGTGAACTGAGGATTTGGGTTTTCGGAGATTTCCATGTTTTTAGCTGAATTCATCAAGTGATTCTTTTGTTTCTTTCATGTTTGATTATTTCATGTGGGTATTGGAGATTTTGTTGCAGTTATTATTACCGATGATAAAGTCAAAAGCTTTGTTTTAGGTCCTCATACAGAGATCTATAAATTTTTGTCCCTTTTTATTTACTGGGAATTATATATATTTATTTCCTACTGCTGTGATCCGTAGTTATTTAGGAGAAATTCTTAATAGTTGATTTACTGATTTCTTGCTTTTTTATAGTTGAACTTGAGTTGTTTACAAGTATAACAAGAAGGTTTTATGATTTAGTCACGTTTAAGTGCAGATTCTAAACATTCCTAAAAATATGTACTTTGATTTCAAATTATGAGTGCTATAGCTTTTTTTTTTTTTCCTTTTATGAGACTTCCTTTATGCCCTGTTGATCTAGGGAACTAAAAAAGGTTGTAATTTTTTTTTCTGGTCTGATTAGGAGAAGGGTGGGGTGATATTTCTTGTTACGTTTGATGGACCCAATGGCTGATGAACAAATAGATTATGGAGAGGAAGAATATGGAGGAATTCAAAAGACGCAGTATCATGGTGGTGGGGCAATTTCTGCACTTGCAGAGGATGAGATGATTAATGAGGATGATGAATATGATGATCTCTACAATGATGTTAATGTCGGGGATGGATTTCTGCAGATGCAGAGGACTGAAGCATCAGTACCTCCTGTTGGTGCAAGCAATATGGGCTTCCAAGCGCCAAAAACTAATTTTCCTGAGTCTAGAGCAGAAGTAACAATGTTGCCCAAGGCAATGAACCCTGGAGGTGCAGCTGAAGCAAAGTATGTCAGCCCTGGACTTCGATTTCCTGAGCAAAAAAGTGGCCTGACAGCTAATATAGGCCCTCAACCGACCACTGATGCTTCTCAGAAAGCAAGACCTCCAGAGGTGGCTCATAGTTCTCAAGCAGGAAATATGGGATATCAAGGATCGCTTGCTATTCCACAAAAAGTTGGTGTAGATTCACTTGATATGTCAGGGAAGGTTCCAGGTCAAGGTGAGCCTGTTCCATTGCCATCACATAATACTGCTGCTGGTAGCTCAAGAGGTGTTCCGCAGATGCCAGTTACTCAAATACCTTCAAATGCAAATGTTAATGTTAGTCATCCTGTCATTAGCGAAAACCAGATAAGGCCAGCTATAGAGAATGGAAATACTATGCTCTTTGTTGGAGAGTTGCATTGGTGGACTACAGATGCTGAGCTTGAGAGTGCTTTGACGCAGTATGGGAAGGTCAAGGAGATTAAATTCTTTGATGAGAGAGCTAGTGGCAAATCGAAAGGTTATTGCCAAGTTGAATTTTATGAGCCTACAGCAGCAGCAGCTTGTAAAGAAAGAATGAATGGTTATGTCTTTAATGGGAGAGCTTGTGTGGTGGCTTTTGCTACTCCACAGACTATTAAACAAATGGCAGCTAACTATATGAACAAAAGCCAAGCCCAGACTCAGTCTCAGCCACAGGGTAGGAGACCTTTAAATGATGGTGCAGGTAGAGGTAATGGAACAAATTATCCTGGTGGGGATGTTGGAAGGAATTATGGTCGAGGTGGATGGGGGCAGGGGGGACGGGGAGGTCAAGGAATGCCCAATAAGGGCCCGGGTGGTGGACCTGCAAGGGGTAGAGGAGGTCCTATGGGAGCCAAGAATATGATGGGAAATGCACCAGGAGGTGGTAATGGTGTCGGAAACTATGGGCAGGGCCTTACAGGTCCTGCATTTGGTGGCCCTCCTGCTGGTTTGATGCATCCTCAGGCAATGATGGGCCCTGGTTTTGATCCAACATATATGGGTCGTGGTGCTGGATATGGAGGTTTTTCTGGTCCTGCATTCCCGGGGATGCTCCCTCCATTTCCTGCTGTCAACCATATGGGCCTTGCTGGGGTGGCTCCTCATGTTAACCCTGCCTTCTTTGGGCGAGGAATGGCTGCTAATGGAATGGGGATGATGGGAACTGCAGGGATGGATGGGCCTCACGCAGGAATGTGGACTGACACTAGCATGGGTGGCTGGGGAGGGGAAGAGCATGGTCGAAGAACAAGAGAGTCGAGTTATGGCGGTGAAGACAATGCATCAGAGTATGGTTATGGAGAGGCAAACCATGACAAGGGAGTAAGGTCAAGTGCAGCTTCTCGGGAAAAGGAAAAAGGTTCTGAGCGTGATTGGTCTGGAAGTTCTGAGAGGAGGCATCGTGATGAGAGAGAGCATGACAGAGATAGGTACGATAGGGATCACAGGCACAGGGAAGAAAAGGATAGTTATCGAGACTACCGTCACAAAGAGCGTGAGCCAGGTTATGAGGATGACTGGGATAGGGGACAGCCTTCAAGATCTAGGAGCAGATCACGTGCAATGCCAGAAGAGGGTCATAGGTCTCGATCAAGGGATGCTGACTATGGAAAGCGGAGACGCCTGCCATCTGAGTAACATGACTTAGCATTTCATACTTTAATAGGCCCTTGAAGTTGATGCCCATCACATTTCCTTTTCTCGGCTGTTCACTGGAGTGCATTTCTGCATCGCCATCTTTCTGTTTTTGTTGGCGCCATTCACAAAATGATTCTATATCTAAAGAAGTAAGTTCAATTTAAATGAGGACGCAGGAAAAAAACAGCTTTCCTCTTTGCTTTTATTCCGCATCGCAGAAGATAATCTGATGCAAGACTTACATATTTCTGTTACCGACTTTAATCATCTTTAGTAGCATAATCTTATGTATTTGCTTGCTTTGGTTAGAACTGCTTTGAGCTTGCTGTCAGCCGTATATCTTAAGTGCTCATTTTACTTTTTTGTGAGAATTGACATCATAGGACATGGGACCTTGAAAGCTATTATCCTTGTATTAATGCACAAATTCTGTCTTATATTCGCCTGATTTTGGCTGGTTGTGATGGTTACACATAGTTTATTCTGCCTTTTATGGCTGCATCTAATGCATTAAAATTTAAGTAGTGGCTTGAGAAGTTGATGACTTCATGGTCAGACTATCATGCATGCCTCGTTGTCAATGATTTTGCTCTGCTTTTAAGATGATGTTTTAGGCCAGGTTTGATTTGTGCATGTATATCCAAAATATGAACTAGAATGTAGTACTAAATACATCTAGGAAGTAATGGCTGGTGCAACTTTCTATATCTGTAGTTGTAACTTGTAAGTGTTCATGCTCTTTAGTTATGATAGAGCTTTGGTGAATGAGTCACTTATTACATGGGGATTATTACTTGTTATTAGTTTGAAGGATAAGTCCTTTTTCCTTCTTTTTTTTTTTTGAAGGGGGGGGGGGCGTTTATGAACTTTTTGGCCATTGCTTTGTATTTTAACCAGGAATGGGCAACCTTTAAACTGTCATTACTTCTGGGTTGCTTTTGTCTTTTGTCTGGGGAAGACCTATCATTATTTTCTTTTATTATGGAACTGGCTTATGACTATGTAGGTTTTGTGGGAGGGGACCTTTGTTATAGTCTTTAGCAAGGCTCCATTGGTTTTCTTCTATCTATACTACATTTAAGTACTATAAATAAATTATGACATGGCTTTTTCGATAGTTTCTCTGAACAAGTATTGACTTGGACTTTAATAATCACATTCAGGGATCAGAGTTGCAAATGTTTGTTTTTGTGACCAAATCAGCTGATTTGGTTACTTGGAGGAAGATAAGTTAGAATTGCTGTCCTTGGATTTCTCTGAAAATGCTAGTTTCTACATAATGTGCCAAGAAGCCTAAATCGTACTGGCCACTATTTTGTTCCATCAAGTACTTAATGAAATCCTCATAAGTGATGCTCATGCAAGGAATTTCTAGACAAGAGTTATATTCAGGATGCAACTACAATATCTATGTACCTTTGTGTTTGTTTTAGTTGTGTATAGTAGTAGATCCCATGTTGTAGGTTTCAGATATGTAATGCTTAAATTTAATCTGTCTCATTTTCAATTGTAGAAGTCCTGTAAAATCACAAGGTCAGTTTGATTCATGCCTGATGTATTGTATGTATGTAGTAGTGGCAATCCCTTGTCTTGTTGATGAGGTTGCATGGAATTTTGTAACAAAAAATTGTAATGTCTGGTGTAATTGCCACCATGCCTGGGAGAGTTGGATTTGGTCGAAGGTACTCACATCAATGTAAGGTTCACAAGACATATTCTTTGTAAAGCATGTAACTCTATGAGTTTGGAGCTGATGCAATCTAAATTTTGTAGAATTTAGGGGAGAAAGTGTTAGTTTGTTATGTAAATACAACACAATTGACACGTCAATTTTTCATGCTTATGGTGCCTGGAAAACCATGAGCTTTTTTCCAGTCTTAATTTGTATCCTGAAGTTCTTGTCTTGGGACTTCCTGGAATGTAAATTCTTCTCTACATGATGTGGATACGAAAGAAAACGTTCTTGCCCCCACCATTTTCTTTCCAGTTTACCTTACTGTTTTAGGAAGAGGATTTTGTTGTACTATCGAGCTCTTTTTATCTTTGTTAATATCTCAAAGGCGTTAATTGTTCTCTCTCCTGCATTTGAAGAAAGGAAAAAAAAAACCCTCATATATTCTGCTTGAATTTTAGTGAAAACTTGCCTTTTTTGTTTTCTGTTCTTTTTCCGGTCTTGTAGGCACAGCATGCATAATTCTTGTTTAGTTTTCTTGCACTTACGTTTGTAGCTGGGTTTCCCTCTGACCTAGAATCTTGCTTCTAAACTTGCTAATATTTGTTACCGTCCTGGTATTAGACGACCTTGTATTTAGCTTCAGCACAGATGGCTCGTGTCTCTTTATTCTTATTTGGTATATTTCACTCCTCTAAGCATTGGCTAATTGGTCGCCCATTACATGCATCACTGACAACATTCAAGTACATGCATAATTCATTTGTCTTGTTTTCAAGCTGTGTTTTCTGGTCGATAGCTAGAAAATACTACAAATGATTTGTTCCCGTGATTCTTTTGTTTATTGGCCAGAGGCATGGTTAATGGTGACTATCCCGTGCCATTTCATGTCGGGTAGAAGTGGATAATTACTACGTGTGAATCCAATCGTGACACAATTAATAAACATGTGAGATGAGACAATTTGACGCAAAAATAAAAATAAATAAAGGTTCAACCTTTCAAGATGTTATTTATTAACTTATCAATCTGTCAAATTACTTATATTTAATTTGTCAATTTATGAAAATTCTCCCTTTAATTCATCAATTTGTTCAAATTTTAATTTTACTCCTTTTCCCTAAATTTTATTTATTTTTCTAAATAAATGATAATTGGATTTGGGTTTGCCATTCCATTTCAATCCTAATCGTGTTGGCACATTTAATATTGTCGTTCTTAATATGACACTCATATTGCTCTAATATTACAGTAATATCCAAACACAGGATGACAGGACCAAGAACCAGGACGGAGTCAAGGCTCAGAGAGGAAATTAAACCTTTATAAATACAACAAATAAAAGGCTACATCTGTAAGACTAATGTCTGTTGTGAATTCATATCCCAACCATTCTCTGATAATAATAGTTCAATAGTCTCAGTCCAAAACTTAGATCTTGACCGTAAAATATTCAAAATTAATCAATGGTACTTATCATAGATTCCCTCATGTTTGGATTATAGAAGACCGATGATTTTTCTGGTGAAATTTGTTAGACTTGAGAGGTACGTAAATTGCTGAAAACCTGCATGGCCTTTTAAAATGAATGTTTCTCCTTGGACACCGGCAAATCTCTTTCCCACAACATGCATCATTTCCAATACATAAACTCCCCTTCTTTGCCAATTCTACCAAATCATTCTATTGCATGCATTAGCAGCGTCTCTCTCCATTACAAAGAGAATTGCTGCATTTTACACACCCCCCCCCCTAAAAAACAAAACTCCCTTCTCAACTCTCAGAAAGTTTCCAGGAGAATAATGGCTCGTCAGCTTATTGTTCTTGCTCTCGTCTTCTTTGCCATTGCTGGCATGGCATCCGCGGTTACTAATGTTCCAGATGAAGTTATAGCCACTTCCTTACCTGCACAGGGTCCATCAACTAATAACGATGTCATTGGCAACACAGATGATAGCTCTGAATCTGATGCTGCACCTGTTGGCAGTCCTGTTTCTCCTGAAACTTTCCCACAAGCCCCTTCAGCTGAGGGACCTGGTGCAAGTGCCGCTTCCAGCTCCCTTGCCCTCTCCATCACTTCTGCCTGCAGTGCCATTCTCGCCGCCTTTGCCGGTGCATTCGTCTTTTAAACATATTCCATTGTCACCTAGAGACAGAGAAACAAGTCCAGACTATCATCTTGATGAACATTACTTTCTTGATTTCTAATTGTTTCTTGAGGTCTCCATTCTAGGACGTGGTTAATTAGCCATGTTTTTTCAGATAATAATGTTTGTATTATGTGATATATTTGATCTTGAGTTTTCTTAACCACTTTTCAAAATAAAGAATCAACATAGACAAGAGATTCATGGAATCATGATTTTCTTCCCCCCTTTTTTTTTTCTTTTTTCAATTTTTGTCTTCTCCTTGGTAGAAGTTGTACATTGCAGTTTTGTTTGTTACATGAACGAAATATCATGAGTTGATCCGATCATTGTGAAAATGTAGTCATACCGTTCCTCATGTTTCTTCCATTATAGGTTGGGACAGAGGGATATTTTTAGAAATTTGGAGTGGGAGTACTAGTCATGGTAATGAATATATATAAAAAAAGATTTATAAATTCGAAAATCTTTTTTTTGGGGGGGTAAATGGTGAAATTCATAAGGATTTTTTTAAAAGAATTTTCTTATCTTTATTTTTGCAAGCAATTGGAAGGTTCTGTTAAAATTTTTTGGTGGAGCCCTCTACATTTCAACTTGAGTCTAAGTTTTTTGAAATACACAAACATTTTGTTGAGAATATGACTCGAAGTCATGATATTTGATATATATATATAGACAATGTCGATTACCTGTTAAATTATACTTTCTTTGTCCCAATTTGATAGATTTATTTTTCCTTTTTGTTTGTCTTAAATTATTATTATTTTTCCTTAATAAGATAATATATTTTTTAGTAAACTAAAATACTCTTATTTAAAGTGAGAGTATTAAATACACATTGAATAACAATTAATGAGTAAATTATTGGAAAAATGCATATAATTAATGAGAAAATACTTTTCAACCATTTATTAATGTTTTTAATGGTCAAACTTTCCAATGTGAAAAAAAATATGTTAAAAATATTCTATTAAAAATACATAATTTCTACAATATTAATTATGTTTTATTAATCTACACAAAAACCAAACAAGCCTCCATCAATTTAGGGTGCTGGGAGTCTAAGTTATACCCACAAAAAATGAAACCTTTCTTTTGGGGCAGGGCAAAAATTCTAAGTTATACCCCCATGGAGTTTGGGGCAAAGGGTTTTTTTACATATTCTCTATGGTATTATTATTATTATTTTACTTTTATGATTAAAAGAAGACTTTTTAATTGTTATACAAGTGACACGGAAATTTCTTCTTAATAAATGATAAATATAGAGACATTAAAATAGTGATGGAAGATAAAAATTAAATTACTTAAAAAAATAATTTTTCTGACTAATTGAACTAATTTGGTTATAACCAGACAGATATTGTTTGAGAATTCTGAGTGAACCCACAATTGTGGATGAAATAGAGCATTTTCCCAATTTTGCATAAAATAATTCTTGAAATTCATTTCTTGGAGTTTTTTTCCTCTTTTCATGGAGAGGGAATTGAATAAATATCAAAGAGAAATGTTAGAAATATCCCATATTATACGTATTTGTGTAAAATCATGGCTGTAAATAATATCATTTTCTTCATTTAAAATTAAATATTTATTTTTATCTTAATACAATAATTAAGAAGAACATTGAGAAGTTATTATTACTACTAATTAAGCGCGGTTTATAGTGAAAACACGCGAGTAAGATGTAAATTTATCAAAATAAATACGCTGTTACTGATTATATTTATAAAAAACAGTGGATAGTGTATAGTATTTCTTTACTAAAGGTTCGGGTAATTGGTTTATGGGTTGGGTACCAATGGCACATTTACCAAATCCTGACCCGAGATAAAAACGGGCGTAGTAGAAAATGAAGCGGGAGGCCGGGAGCCCATCAGAAGGGTTTTGGCAGAGAAGTGAATATCTTGGGAGTTAGGGCTTGCGAGCTTCTGTAAGCTTCTACACACTCTTCACACAGTGTTGCAGAGGGTCATCTCCTTCACTTCCCCTTTAGCAGTCTCTCCCATCTGATCTCCGAGAAATGGCGTTGGCTTTCGATGAGTTTGGTCGTCCCTTCATAATACTCAAGGAGCAAGAGCAGAAGACTCGATTGCGCGGCCTCGATGCTCAGAAAGCTAACATTACCGCCGGAAAAGCTGTTGCTCGTATTCTTCGGACCTCTCTTGGTCCTAAAGGCATGGATAAAATGCTTCAGAGCCCAGATGGCGACGTTACTATCAGTAATATTCTCTTTTTCTTTAATAACTTGTGAAATGAATGCTGAAACTGCTTTTTGAGTTTGATTTAGGAAGTATTCTGCTCTTTTGGTTATTATTGTTGTTTCTTGTATGAACAGTTCGGCTGTGGTTTTGATTTGATTGAATGAATGGATTTAGTTTGAATCTTTTTATTTCGTTGGTAAATAGGGTTGGATTGTGGTTGATGAGAGTGAAGTTAGTGTTCTGAAAGTGATGATTTTGTTAGGGATTATGAATTGAAAGTGTTCCATGTAGTAAGATATAAGGATTGGTGGTTTTGCAGAGATTAGCTGGTTCTGCATTTCCTGTAATGCGATGCTGAGGCCTTGCTTTCAAAATTTTCTTTCTGATTTGGGATTTGGAGGTGTGGTCGATTAATGTAAGATGCAAGATACTCCGAGTGGGGGCAAAGGCCGAGAGCTTTTGAACTTGTACATGTAATTCTATTAATTGGAAGCTAAATTTGGGTGTGTGTGAAGTTGATAACTTATATATCAGTAATGTGAATGAAGTGAGATTTCTTATCTAGTTGAAGAAATAAAAGGAAAATAATTATGATCATTTTATTATAGCTTTACTATTTTTGAATTTTGATACAGCAGCATGTGCTCATGGCTCTTGGTCTTGGGGAAGGGCTTCTAATTCATTCTTCTACTTGTATTCAAGTTACATGGGGAAGTCATAAGGAAAAGAAGGGGAGAAGATTGTCATATATTAATTATTTTTATTGTTAGTAAATTTCCTCATTCGTGAACACCTTGTTTACAGCAAATGATGGCGCAACCATCTTAGAACTGATGGATGTTGATAACCAAATTGCAAAGCTGATGGTTGAACTATCAAGAAGTCAGGATTATGAAATTGGAGATGGAACAACTGGTGTTGTTGTCATGGCTGGTGCTCTTCTAGAACAGGCTCAGAGGTTACTCGAGCACGGAATTCATCCTATTCGAGTTGCTGAAGGATATGAAATGGCTTCAAGGATAGCTTTTGAACATTTGGAGCGTATATCACATAAGTTTGAATTTGATACATCAAATGTAGAACCTTTGATTCAAACTTGTATGACAACTTTATCCTCCAAGATGTAAGTGCCAACTGCCTACTATCTTTATGGCATGTCTCTTATCTGCTTTTCTGCAGTGGTTCATAATATCATCAAATATTGTTAATTATTAGATGAAATAAACCAATAATATCATCAATTATTATTATTATTAGATGAAATAAACCATGAAACTATAAGAAATCTGTGTTTCCTGCCTTGCTCTTTGATTTGAAGTTCATTATTGGGATCAAGTCATTAATAAATTAATGACCCTGCTTAATACGCTCCTCATGTTGAGCCTTAAATGGAGGTGAATTGTTTATTCTAAACCTTACAATGATGTCAAGGCGCACAAGTGCAGTTTCTTTTTAAAATTAATTTTTCATTTAGATAATTGCCTCAGAACCTTTAAGGGGAGGCTTATGTAGTCAGGGCGTGAACTTTTTGTGCCTGGTTTCTGCACTTTTTTGTGCCTTACTGCACCTGAGTAAAATTTGTTCCTTCAGCTTCTATTTTCCTCTTTGAAAAGTCTAAAAGCACATTATAAATTTAATCTTTAAAGCCTTGAGAATAGCAGAGATGAATCAGTCAAAGGCCAAATAATATGTTAAAATTTTTGTTATAGCAAAGCAGTCGAATAGGAAACTCAATCAATTCCCTTGAAAATAGAAGAAAAAATTCTCTCAAAGAGCTTTCAAAGTTGCTGCCTGCCAGCATTTTCAATGGAATATTCAAGTAGTTCAAAAGTTTTTTTACCAGCAAGTGCAATGAAAAAATGGAGCTCGCTCTAGTAGCACTAGAAGTCAATGCTATGGATGTCCGACATGATACATGCATTCAAACTTATAAAACAGATTTTTGATGCACTTTTCTGTATCCTTCTGTGCTCTAATTTTTTTAAGTGGTTATGCTTTATTATTTTCAGTGGTTATGTTTACTGAAAGCATAATGCCATCTTTGACAACATATTGCAGTGTGAATAGATGCAAGCGCAGTTTGGCAGAAATTGCTGTCAAAGCAGTTTTGGCAGTAGCTGATTTAGAGCGGAAGGATGTCAACTTGGATCTAATCAAAGTAGAGGGTAAAGTAGGCGGAAAGCTAGAGGATACAGAGTTAATATATGGAATTGTTGTTGACAAAGATATGAGTCATCCACAGATGCCAAAGGAGATACAAGATGCAAAAATTGCCATTTTGACGTGCCCCTTTGAGCCACCTAAGCCAAAAACCAAGCATAAGGTTGACATTGACACTGTAGAGAAGTTCCAAACTTTAAGACAGCAAGAGCAGAAATATTTTGATGACATGGTTCAACAATGCAAGGTAAAGTGCAGAAAGAACTCTAATTCGTAAAAATTGGAATGAGATGAAGGAAGAAATGAACAAGTAATGCCTCATTATTTTTAGGATGACAGATAAGCTAAATGTAACTACCATAATTTTTTCTATGATATTTTACTTTTGATAATTTTTTTAAAACCTTTTTTTGGCCCTAGAAATGAGGGGGGTGGGGGTGATGGGACACACTTATAGCCCCTTTGTATATATTCACTATAACCTTGTGATAAAGGAAAACACAAATTTACACCCTCTATGGGAAGGACTTCATCTTTCTTCCAATCTAAAATTGTCTTGCCATGTTGATTGCAGGATGTTGGTGCTACCCTGGTTATCTGTCAATGGGGTTTTGATGATGAAGCTAATCACCTTTTAATGCATAGAAATCTGCCTGCGGTTCGATGGGTTGGTGGTGTTGAGCTAGAGTTGATAGCAATAGCCACAGGTTTTTTGTCATATGTGCTGGCAATTGATTTTGATGTTTTCTGTATCCTTTTTTGAATCAATCAATTTGTCTGATTTTCTTAAATATTGTGCCCAGGAGGAAGAATTGTGCCAAGGTTCCAAGAATTGACACCAGAAAAGCTAGGCAAAGTAATTCTCTCCTTTCTTACTGTAAACATAGATCTTTTACTTTAACAATTATTTTTTCAGACAGAGGGACTGTTTTTTGCTGAGAGATCCAGTCATGGATGCTGGGCCTTATAGAAGGGGCTGTGGCAGTTGGCGATACCCCTTATTATGATCTATGGATTATTTTTCTAGATTATGACATTATTTCCTCCTTGTCTAGGGTAAATGATTTTGCTATTGAGTCTGGTATTGCATCATTACTGAATAAAAAGTAGAAAAGTGAACAGAGGAACTTAATCCCTCCTAATCAATGGATAGTTATTCGAAGGTCGTTTCACTGTGGTGATTTTGGCATGCAAGATTTATGTTAACGTTTCAGAATGTTTCAATTAGTATTTCTTTCTTTTTGAGCTAAGGAAGAATGAGTTGTCCTTGAAATTTATTTTATGGTGCGACTCAAACCATCTATAGTCTTCTTGTCTATTGAACTTACTGAAATAAGTCTCACCCAGAGTGATTTTGTGGGGAAAATCTGTCAGCTCATCTTAAATCCTAAAAGAAATTAATCCTGGATCGGTGTAACTGGGAGATTTTGTCATCTCTATATTATCTTCCTCATTTGCGTGTTGATGATATGTCAGCAGGAGGAATGATTCAGCTGAAGCAATTTGTGAATGCTACATTTATCTTCACTTGGAATGATAGGATAATATATTGTTGATCGCAGATTAAAATGTTTCCTAGTTCATTATGAAAAAATTATTGTCTATTTAAGAAGATAATCAGTTTATTGTCATTTAATGGGATGTCACTTTTGCAGGCTGGTTTGGTTCGAGAAAAATCTTTTGGCACCACTAAAGATCGGATGATCTACATAGAACATTGTGCAAATTCAAGAGCTGTGACTATTTTCATTCGTGGTGGTAGGTTGATTTCTTCTTCTGATCTTACTGCAAAATATAAATGCATGAGAATCATCTGGTTCCAAAATTTAGCATGGTTAAGGTTTATGAACTATAGGGCTCTTTCCCCTTTTAAGAGTAGTTTCAATACCAATTTACTGTTAAGTTTCTAGTGCGCATTTTCTGAAATTATTTATTTATGTGTTTAAAATTTTAAATGTACTAAATATAAGAACTTTGTACTTTATGAAGAGGAAGTAAAGGGATAAAAGAGAGAAAACAAAACTTAGTAAATGAAATATTTTAATTAGCAAAAAAGGGAAAAACCAATAGTTTAAAATTGTGTATTGTCTGATGTCAAATATTTACCTACAGTTTGATGTTGGTTTTCATGGGGTATGAATCTCGCTACCTGTAGTTTTCATTGGGAGGATTAATATTGATAATTATTGCTCAGTTTTTTCTATTTACAATCGGATAAATAGGTAATAGGTTTACTATGTGGAATGAGGGATAGGTTGATGTAGTCTTTTGATCTACACTTCATTAAATTTTTGCCTTTATAATGCAAAAGTGAAGGAAAGAGGTATCTGAATATGAAATGCTGGTGATACCTTTCTAGCATGAACCTTTAATTAAATACTATGTGAAAGATATACATTATCTTTTGACAGCATGAGATAAATTTTGAAGATTTGTGGTGAATCGAATGTAGAAATCTAAGCCAATCTTTTTGATTACTCGTGATGTTTTAGGTAACAAGATGATGATAGAGGAAACAAAGCGTAGTCTCCATGATGCTTTGTGTGTGGCCAGGAACCTTATCCGCAATAAATCTATAGTTTATGGTGGTGGTTCTGCTGAGATTTCTTGCTCGGTTGCTGTGGAGGCTGCTGCTGATAAATACCCTGGTGTTGAGCAGGTTAGGATATAATCTCATCTTTCTTTCTATTGTCATTATTATTCCTTCCCATACTCTCTCATTAGTCACTGTCAAGCTAATGTCTTTCCGTATTTGTTCTGCAGTACGCAATTCGTGCATTTGCGGATGCTTTGGATTCTATCCCGATGGCACTTGCCGAGAACAGTGGCCTACAACCTATTGAGACTCTCTCAGTTGTAAAGTCCCAGCAAATTAAGGTACTTTGGATTGATGATCACTTTGAGCACGGGTGCTGATTTTCTTATTTGATTTACTTGTAGTTAAAACAAATGTCAATTCATCTAATGACATTATCTGACTTCCAAATGCAGGAAAATAATCCATGCTGTGGGATTGATTGCAATGATGTTGGGACAAATGACATGCGTGAGCAAAATGTCTTCGAGACTTTAATTGGGAAGCAGCAACAGATTTTGCTTGCAACACAAGTTGTTAAGATGATCCTGAAGATTGATGATGTCATCTCTCCAACAGATTACTGATTTTAGGTACATGGTATCCCTCGGCTGCAAGCGTGCCCCCATGAATGTGGTTGGCCTTGAGTGAACCTAGACTTTTGATTCCACCTTGCCTTCATTATGTCATTTGCATTTTTCTTTTACAGTTTGATTAAAAAAAATTCATCAGGATTTGTAATGAATTAGTTCATTGACTTCCATGAGCTTCGTTTTTGAATTTGGTTTTGCTTGTTACTTGCATTTTTCCAGATATTTGCATCTCTCTAATGCATGGTATAGAAGCTAGCCAGGTTCCATGGGATTGGATAAAGCCCCTGAACAAAATCTACGTAACTGCAACCCTTATTCTGTTTAAGGTCTTTTCCTTCTTTGCCATTTTCTGGCACAAGTATCTGTTTCTGAGCAACTTGTTTGCTTTTCGAAATGGTTGAAGCACTAATATCGATACAGTCCTTAATACTTCCTAAAGACCTTGCTCTGTGACTCAAGACTTCAGAAAAAAGCCGAGCAAACTATGACATGTTTAAAGACTTTAGCTGAAGGCAAAGGCTAAGAAAATGGTGGCTGTGAATGATTAGGTTGCTGAATGATATGTTCTTGAAGGGGTTAATGACTTGTTAATGCGCGATATTGAGCCTAGTAGTACCAATGCTACGTATAATGAGCACCTCTTGGAAATGGTACTGACCTCTGTTTTCGGTTGATAACAGCCACCAATAAGGTGTCTTGCTCGGTTTTTCAGTTGAGGTTAACCGTTAACTTGATAATTAGGCGGGTGAAAACCACCCAGGGGCGTGTACATACATTTTTATTTTTATAATTGTGTCCTTTTGGGTATTGGTTTTAGCAATATGGTCGTTTAGTATTAAAAGCTTTTTCGAAAGTCTTGTTTTGAACTTAAATTCCTGCATTTGCATTTATGAGAGGAGGTTCCAAATTCCAATGGTCCTATCGTCTAGTGCAGAAACTTACGGCTGCTGCCTTTAGCCTGCAGAATTGGCACAAGTTTTAGGGTGATATCGATATTCCTTTTCAAATGAGAGGTTTGGTGCCTGCCTGTGATAGCTAGGAATTTATGGCTTCTTGGATTGGTCTAGTCAGGAGCAATTAATAATGCCACGTTGGGTTGTTAGTGACGGTTGAGCGGTTGGTTTGATAGGTTCATTACTACTGTGCAAACAAGAGCTGGGGTATTCATATCATGCCTCTAATAATGCATCTGTTGATCTTCGAGCAACTTTTCAGGACTAGAAAACAGACAACTTTCTGAAAAGGGAGATGATGATGCGATGGTTGATTCTTCAAAATGGGAAAAAGGCAAAAATAAATCTGTAAACACGTACTATTTTTTTGATAATTTCACTACTTGATACAACTATGGATATCATGAAACTAAGGAAAATGGAGTAAAATCAATGCATCAACTCATCAGCTCTTGTATTTCTTCATGTTTGGTTCTTGTGGAAACAGAGCTGAGGTTGTCAGAAATAAGAGTAAAAGCTGAATTACCAGCTACTATGTTTACAATCTGAAAACGAAATATAATTAGGAGTAAATACAATTGGGGCTATTTTGTTATTCCACCTCATTCTGTTTCAGAAATTGATTATCAGCATCTTGAGCCTTTCTTGCAGCTTAGTGCACCTGCTCCCATGGTGAGTGAGCTAATGAGTGAAGATGGCCTTGCACTCAAGCTGGATGCCTTGGAATAGCTAGAAGAAGCTCCGACACCGGACCGAGTAAAGAAGGCACCATTTAACATTAAGTCTCCTTCAGATCTCCAGTTCCATTTCTTCCATTCACTTTCTGATGCATCCTCATGTTTCGTGACCTTCAAGAAAAAAAGCACAAAACCATTTTCAATTGTCTGTTTTGTGGTTTTAAGCTATTGTCTTACTGCTCATAGTGTGTTTGTTCTTCTTTTACCTCTTTGTTGAATATATCATTTGGTGCCAGGAACCGGTTGCCTTGACTATTGATGGTAGGAGCTGCACTGCCTCCAATTGCATACATTTCCCAGTGTGTATAGTCATTGTTAACCACATGAAAATATCCATGCCTACATCTGCATACACACCATGAAACATAAGTAACATCAGAAAATTGAACTAATCCCTTGAATGAAAACTACGAATTATTGGAGATTGATCTTTACCTGGGCATCCTCTGAACCAGCCCTTCTCCAAAATGGTTGAATGCAATGGTAACTTGCATATTCTTGTCTCGTGTGTAGCTATCGCTATGTCCTAAGAGCATGACCTTGTTGTGATGTGTTAAGTAGTTATTAGAAATGGTTATGGCTGTAGATCCATGAATTGCATCAATTAAACCATCACGGCAGTTGGACAAAGAGCAATGATCCACCCAAACATGACTTCCACCAAATATAGAAATCCCATCACCATCTGATAAAGTTCTCCATCCATAATGGTCAGGTGAGTCTCTCACATATGCATTTCCCCCTTGCTTGCAATCATGTATATTCAAGCCGTGAATGATTATATTAGTCACATACTGGATTGTGATGCATGGTCCTCCAGCAATATGGACACTGGTACCTCTGCCATCAATGGTCTTGAATGAGTTCAACATTAGCTCTTCCTTGAGTTTAATCACCATGTCACGAGCAAATATTATCCACAGAGGTTCATTTTGAATAGCACCATATCTCAGAGTGCCCTGTTTTGGATTAACAGGATCATCCCCAGAGTCTGTAACAACGTATATTTTTCCATCTCTTCCTCCAATTGCATGCTTACCGAATCCAATTGCACAATCTGCTAACCTCTGGCGATTCATTACCCAGTTTTTGTCACACCTCCAGCAATCATCAATAGGGTTGCCCGTGCCACAAGAAAGAAAAGCCAAGTTTCTTCTTGCTGCATTGATTGTCCTGCAAAACACAAATTCATCCAAAACCAATTTGAGTAAATCATTTCAAGGTATCTACATACAAACATGAAGAGGGTTCAAGCCAGTAGCATACTCATGAACATCTTGCACTACCAATTCAGGGTCTGAAACTGGTGAAGAGAATGTGCGCTGAGTAGAAGCCATGAGAGGCAGGAAAAATAGAATGAGGATTGGCATTTCTTTCTTTCTCCTGACTGGTTTTGAGTGAGAATAAGGTATAGGGAAGGTGGAATGTAGGAGAGAAAAAAGTAGAAAACTGCGCTTTATATACAGAGTGAGGATGAGATCTATAATTTAATGAAGATAACATTGGGGCCTACAATCCTCCATTTTTCTAGCTCTGCAGCTATCCAATGTGGCTGCCCCGGCTTCAGATGATCCTCAAAGCTGCATTTGACAAGTGCCTTTGGTTTTCATATTCCCATCTTGATTAGAAAATAGTATTGGTGGAAAGGTGAATATTTAAATTCATTTGATAAATTTAAATGAATATTATTTATTTAAGTCTAATCTATTTATGATTCACTTATAAATTATTTGAATTTTAATATAAATAGTTTATGAATATTCATGTACATCCATTTATCCATATAATTATAATTATTTATAATTATATTCATTAAGTTTCTTAGTGTAATTTTTATTATCTACACTTATATTCAATCAATTTTTTTAATCTTAATACTAAAATAACTTCAAATAAAAAATATATATGTGTTAATATTGAACATTTAATTATTAAAATCATAAAATAAATATGCAAAGATTTAATTTGAATTGAAAAAGTCAAAATTCTGTGACCTATCATCTTTTTTTTCTCTGTCTTTTTTACTTTCCTTCTTTTTTTTTACTTTTATTTACATGAAACTTATATTTTTTTTCTCTCATATATATAATTTTATATGTAACAATTATTATTGCTTTTCTTCTCAATTACTATGATATATATATATATATATATATATATATATATAAATAGGAGTAAACAAATAATTACAATGAATTTTCTTAATTTCTTTTAGAACAAAGTGCAGGGAATAATTCTTTTACTAATAAAGTTATCATTTGGTTTAATTATCTAAACTACTTAGAAAATTAAAATAAAAATGAATTGTAAAGAAATTTTTAAAATATAATTTTTATCAAAATTAGTAAAAAATATTAGTGAAAAATAAATCTTATTTAATTTGAACTTTACTAGTAAAATTCTTATTTGGTCAAATTATCTAAATTACTTAGAAAATTAAAGTAAAAAATAAATTGAAAAGATATTTAAAAAATTATCAAAATTAGTAAACAACTTATATATATATATATGAAGTATATATTTTGATAATTTTCACTTTAAAATAACTTTAAATTTTTCTTTAAAAAAAAAAACTTTGTAGTAAAAGTTAAAAACAATCAATTAAATAACAATAAAAGAAATTGTGAAATATGATCTCTTAATAAAATTAGTTTTTTCTAAACTTTTGATTTACTCGATAAATATTTGATAAAAGTAAAAAATAAAATAAAATAAAATTTTAACCTTTGAATACAAAGAAAAACCATTAATAAATTTGGAGCTTGACTATTTGAGAAATAAGTAAATTATTTTTCAAACGCACAATATTCTTAAATTTAATAAAATAATATGAATGGAAGGTGGGTATTGTCCAATTTTTTTTTTTTAAAAAAAGCTACGAAATGGATCATAGGGACTAGAATGCGTCGTGCATGTAGGCAGTACCACATCTTCATAAAAAAAAAAAAAATGTAGGCAGTATCACCATATCTTCATAAATAAATAAAAAATGTAGGCAGTACCATATTCGTTTCCGAACTAATGTAACCGACAAATCAGTACCTTCATTTCTGACTGTCGGTGCTCTAATGAATTTGTCAATTTGAGAATGAACTCTCCATTTTTTTTTCAAATAAATATGGGTAGGACATTTTTGTCCTCTCATTTTTCAAATTTCTGTTTCGGTTTTTTCCTGATAAGAAATTCACCATTTTAATCAATCAATCTTCCATAGTACTAATCATTATTCATGGTTTCTTCTTATTATACTTATTATTCTTCATATTGAATCCTACAATGGGCTCAAAGGCTTCTTAAAATTAGGGAAACATTCTACAAAGATTATTCCTATTAGGCATGTGCCCACATTTGCCAATGAATTTCTTTTTTCAAGAAAAATACCAAATTTAAAGAATATTGAATGTATATATATATATATATATATATATATATATATAAGCACAAGAATGCTGTATAATCTGTACGAACCCGGAAATGCCGCCGGATTTTCAAGAAATCGATCGTTTGCCGGGATCTGTCATGAATTGGCAGTTAAATTTGGTTCGGGTTTTAGTTTCGCATGTCAAG
The DNA here is from genome assembly GCA_019593545.1 of Apocynum venetum. NCBI lineage: Eukaryota > Viridiplantae > Streptophyta > Magnoliopsida > Gentianales > Apocynaceae > Apocynum > Apocynum venetum. The sequence continues at coordinate 7,489,872 of SRSM01000132.1, forward strand.
GTTGTTGAATAAAGCCCACATGGGGACACCATAGACGCTGTACACATCATCTTCCCTTGACGTAGCCATTCATCCTGAAGAAGCCCATGTTCTTCCATGTGAGCTTTGTTCCCCACCCCCAAAGTCCCCCCCCCCCCCTCCTAATCCTGCAATCTAGATTCTATCCCATTCCCACCATTCAATCCCCACATTCCTCTTTTCCAAATAAGAACACTCAAAAATTACATTTGGGATCTTTATAGTACAAGAAATGGCCTTTCGATAAGTAATAGCACGAGGTACAATCCTGTGTAATCTAGCCTAATGTCGAATCCAAGATTTCAATCTTGATAAACAACAGATTTCTACCATTAGAACAAACTGTTTCTAACTATTACAAACAAGAGTTATCATGAAATAACTAGTATTTTGTGTTACATTGTGGACACATATCACAAAGCATTGATTTTTTCTTCATCTTATTATTATTATTTTTGATTAGTGGGACTTGTGCAATATTCTCATCTTGAAGAAGCAAAGTCATTGAATATGGTTTAGCCACATGTACAAATAATTTGTAGCCATTGAAATACAAATGTCAAGCTGCTCAATGATTGAGTACACACAAGCACAATGTTGGCAAGCTCATGTGCTATACGAAAGTGTGGATAGGCATGAATGTATGTATATTATTTCTTGATTATCATTATAGCAGCACATTTTTTTGTTTAAGCATTATTTTGATTCACTGTACTTCATGTACCTTTACACATTAGATTCCCAACTATTTGTGTTGCACTTGTATTATTATTATTATTTGGAAGAAAATGTTGTACTTATATTATGAATTCTTGATCCAATTTAGATTGGCACGTGACCATGATCTGATTTTAAATCTAAGTAATTAAATCTTCAAATGTACTTAAATTTTTGTTAGGGGAATCAAATAACGCTGGACTAGTCAGTTATTTTCTTGTTTTAATTGCACGTGCCAAGGCTAGAGACAGTTCAAGATTAGGTCAGAATATTCTTTCATCATCAGCAATAGTAGATCAAGCTCTAATTCCAAACATTCATGAAGAATGAAGCATTTCTTGTCTTGATTTGGATAAGAAAAACAGAAAGGGATTTGGACATCCTCTTCTCTCATATGTTAAATGTTTCACAAAATTCACTAATGCAGTCATACTATTAACTAGTGAGACCATATGAATGTTACCATGGAACGAACACACCCTGAGTTTTTGCGAAGTTTTTTATTTATTAGTTTCTTTTGGGGGAAAAAAAAGAGGTTCTTCACCTGATCTTGTCAGATATCTCATGCACACCATAAATTTTCTTTGACTATTGCTGCATCTTCTGCTGTACTTACTGCTTTATGACAAAGACATTCAATACTAAAGGCCACAAAGCCACAAAGATTACGAGGCTTGGCAAGCTAAACCTATTACAGACGGAGCAAAGAAGTTGTTTTCTGGAAGTGATACAAAGAACTGGAACTGGAAACTTGTTTATACCCCAAGTGTTGTAATCAGTCCGCCCATAGCTTGGCACAATGGGCTAATATCAAAGTACTTTTGGTTTTGTTAATTTCTCTTCCCTGCCTCCTGAAGTATTCTGCGATTAGACTAGTTCTTCTGATGGCTATAAATTGGATCCTCTTATCAGTAAATGAATTTGCTTTAAAAAAAGAAAAAAAAAAAGAAAAGAAAAGAAGACAAAGACGTTCAATACCGATGTATTGAGTGTGAGATTTTGCCCTATTCTCATCAGTTTCATTGTGTTACTAATCTTTAAACACTCAACATAAATGTTCCAAAGCTACACAATATGGCGCAAATCTTTAAAGAATTACTTATGAGGTTTACGATAGGTAAGGCCTGTTGGGATTATACCAAGATGACAACTAAGGGTCTAAACTATGTCAACCTCCTACCCAAAATATTCAGCAACTGCTAAATACTTGAGGAAACAACAGGACTGCTGGATCCCTCCACCATTGGGGTACAAGAAGATCAATTTCGATGCAGCGTATACACCTAATTCAGCTGAAATTGCTGTAATTGTAAGAAACTCAGCTGGGCTGATACAAGATCCTTGAATTGAGTAAATTATTGTTTCAGATCCCTACTCAGTTGAAGCTCTTGCTTTACACCGGTCACTTGTCATAGCTGAAGACAAAGGAGATGCAATTCGTGTCATCATGGCTGTGAAAGGAGTTCAAGAGTATGAAATATGGTAGGCCAAGGCTATTACAGACAAAGTCAAGAAAATGTGGAATTTCTCCTTACACCGTGATTGGAACCTAAACAATGCAATAGAATTGTTTACGATGTTGTTCAATGGGCAAAAACACAATGTAATTTTGGATTTATTTCTACCCATTCTCTCCCTAGTGAAGCTTTTTGTGACTTGGAGGAATATCAATCCTCAGAGTGTATCTTGGAACCAAAGTCTATTTTCATAAAACTAAAATAAAATTGCAGGGCTAAAGTTAATTAGATTCAGATAAAAGGGAAATAGATATACCCATATTTGACACCTTATATTTTTTAATCCAACAGTGACCCCAAAAAGAATAAACAAAATAATATGGTATCCTTTTGAATGTTGATTTCTCTCTAGTGTCAGAAGCTCACCGTCCCATGGAAGTTTCCAAATGAATAAGAATATGGACAGCCCAAGTATCAAAATGAATAAGACTGGGTTACATGGCGGCCCACATGGAAAATGAACTTAATTCTCGAAATGAATAAGATTGGATTGCATGGAGATATAGAGGGAAGCCCAATGTATAAATAAATCAGGGCTCTGAGGCCTGACCCAATGAGTCCAGATTGGAGCCAGCGTAGGCCTCATTTGCATATAATAACAGCCTCTATCCAGTAGGCAAGGCTCCGAAGTCTGTAGCTGTTTTTTTGTTTTTTTTTGAGCAAGACTGAGGCTTTAAATTAAAAATCACCATTTGAATATATAATTTTTTTCCCCAAATCATAGGAAATCATTTTAATTTTCTATATCATAGATATGCATAAAACTTTTCAATACATCAACAATGTATAAAACGATATAATTCCAAATATAACCATATCTTGGCTTTCTTCAATTATTTTAGGCATTTAGCCTTTAAAATAAATAGGAGGCCCGAGAAGAAATAAAAAAAAAAAATGCACTTATGAAACTAATTTGCACTGATAAACAGAAATTTGATTTAAATCCAAATTTAACATATCTAAGTTAAAAGAATTCAAACTATTTACTTGAAGGCCAAGAGCCAACAAATATCTGGGAGTTAATTGTGCACCAAACTACTTCCTAAATTCTTCACAATCTTCTTGTCTTGTTTCTATTTACAGAATGCACATAAAATAAATATAAACATATGAAGCAGGGTGGTTATGATGGTGGATGATTAGGAAGGTATATGTTAACTGAGATCAATCTCAACCTTCTCAGGTTTAGCCCTTTCAGTTTGGTTTGCTGAAAGCTCAATTCCCAACTGTCCTTTATCACCCGCACCAAATGCATAAAGCTTTCCAGATTCAGTAAGTGCAAATGTGTGAGCATTCCAATATATAGAATTGGTAAGACTAATCTGTACCACCCTCTCATTGACTTGTTGGAGGGATGTAACAATAGCAGGAGTTAACACATTTGAGTGCATATTTACCTGAAAAACATAAATGCACATCTGTGAATGACTTGCTGCAAAATCATGAGGGCAAAAAATTGTGTGGTTAAAGAAGTGATACCCTTGCAATAAATTGAATCAAAAGTTGCCGGAAAGAAAAGAAGAAAAGCAAAGTGATTATGAAAACAAATAAACAAACCTGTCCATCAATAATCCCAGTATTGTGTCCAAGGCTAGATGATTCTCCACAACCAAATGAATATACATCACCAGCATCAGAAACTATAAATGTTGTATAGTCGCCTGTAGCAACATGAACAGCTCTGACACCATGAAGTGCTTCAACAACCTTGGGAACTGATTCACAATCTTCATTTCCATGACCTAAGCAACCATAACGTCCCCAACCCCATGTACACACCCTTCCATCTCTTCCAACTACTGCTGCATGCCAAGCACCAGCAGCTACAACCATTGGTTGAAGATTCAAAGTCTGAAACTGTTCAATTAGCCTAGGGTACTTCTCATCAGTTCTTGTGCCATGTCCAAGCTTTCCACCCAATCCACAACCAACAGAGTACACTGACCTGTTAAACAATAAGAATAGAGATTCACACACAGACATTAAAATAAGAGAATTTTGTTGACACATTTGGAAAATAGCAATGCGATTACTAGTTATAAATATCCTATGGAGATTTAAAATAATTTGTCATTATGGCGGTTTAGGATATTATCCAAGAAATTTGGAGAATATATAGCAAAATTCATAGAAAAATAACATGTTTTGCTTATGGATAGAGCTAACAATCGAATATGCTGCTAAAGTTCACCCATTTAGGAGCCAAGAATGCTATGACAGAAAAGTTGCACTGCACATAATCAGGTGAAAATTAGATCATCTTACAAAGAACTAACACTCCACACACAATCATCATAATACTGACAACTAGATAATCTAAAGAATATTGTACCAGTCACGGGGGAAAAAAAGAAAGGCTCTGGGGAAACATTTAGTAAAAGCATATATAAGTTTGATATGCAAATATGAAGAATAAATGACTCACATGCCAGTAGGCTGGCAGGCCAAAGCAAGAAGATAGCAGTATCCAGCTGCAATTTGCACTACCGGTATGTGCTCAAGTGCACCTAACAGGGGACGTGGTTCTAGGTCATTTGGCTCTGTTTGGTGACCAAGTTTGCTTTCATTTCCCCAAGAAAATGTGTAAACTCTTCCTTCTCTTGACAGTATAGCAGTGAAGAAATTTCCAATGGCAGCTTGCACAACAAAGATGTTTTTCAGTGATTCCACAATCTGTGGAGTAGTTACCAATTTACTTCCTTGAGCTCCATATTCAGCTTCCCCAAAGGAATCCTTTCCAAAAGCATAGACCCCCCCATTGTCACTAATTAGCATTGTCCGGCCAGCCCCAGCAGCTGCTTGAATAATACGAATTCCTTGCATAGATCTGCAATACAATAAGGCCTATCAAAATTCTCTCTCACATAAAAGTTTCTTTCTCTATTTCCACGCTTTTGCAACCCCATGCCTATTAAATTAATCAGAAATAGGAACCTAATTGGACGAGGTCGCCAATCCTCCTCTGTGGTTCCATGTCCAAGCTGCCCAGAGCTGTTAGACCCAAATGAGTAAACAGCTCCTTTTGATGTTACGGCAATGCTGTGGCCTGGACCAGCTATTGCATGAGACTTCTCCCTCCTGGAGCATGCTTCTCCAGCCAGCAAGAATCTGAGGACCAGTTTCCAGGAGCCCCCGCATCTTCGCTTGAGATCTTGACGCTGTTCCTCAGACATTGGCTTAAATATGGCTCTCTTTAGGCACATATCAAGAGCCGCAAGCTCTGCTAGGGAGAGCTCATGATCAGGGGCAAAATGTGCAGGCTGCCTGAAGAAGGAACAGGTTGCCTGCCAAACGACATCATAAATTTACAATGCAATCAGCAGCATCATCAATTCATAAATTCAATTGAAACGTTGGCAATAAGATGCAATAAAAAAAAGGACTTGCCTCCAGTTTTGCAAGATCTTGAGGATCCAAATTACAGCCTGTGAGGACATGAAGGACAATAGAGGGGTTTGCAGACAAAGGGAACTCCCCAGGACTAGCATTTCCAAAGCAATGCCTTTGTTGTCTTTCAAATCTAGGCAGAGGACTGTTAATAAGAGCAACAATTGGTTGGTCAGGTATGACAAGAGCAGCAATTTGTTGTTCAGGAATGCTATGGAGCTGGATGCTTGGGGTTCCACTTGTTGTGGCATCCATGGGCACCGCTGCAGGTTGCAGTGCCCACACTGAGCAGAAGTGCAGATTTGGTGTACTGAAAATCGTAGACAAACAGATTAGATTACAATGTTAACTTTTAATTAGAAAACAACACTTTAACCAGCAAAGTCCTCAATCAAAGTATGTACCTTTGGATTAGAAGCTGATTAGCAAACTTCAAGTTCCAGACCTACAAAAAGCAACAAATCAACTATCATCCAAGTACATTATAAGATCAGAATTATAAATGATTGAATTCAACTATATCAAGCAGAAATCTTTTGCACTAAACCAATTCAACTTGTATAAAGTCTATGGAAGTTAAATTCTCACGCAAAAAACAGCAATGATAGCAACAGAAAATTCTGATCATCACATTCAAACTGGCCAAAGTAAACAAGGAGTAATTCAAGACAAAGCATCGCGTAAACGCGTAAACAGTGATACAATCACAAAACCAATTGAACAAGAAAACTAGGCCAGAACGGATGACGATAATATATAGACCAGACGCAAAGAAACCTGTTCCATGAAGAATTCCATTCCTTCCACTGAGGATATTCCAAACCCAAAAGAAACTTAAAAAGAAAAAGAAAAAGAACACAATTTCAGCACTAAAAAGATGCACTTTGATTCTCCCGTGCCATCAAGAAACATCAAGTACAACTGAAATTCGAGCAAGAACAGCAATCCTTGAAATTTGGGGGCATGAAATAACCCAATTGATCACGAATTAACCACAAAAATCCGATCTTTACTGTTTTAAAGGTCAACAAACCGTCTGATCATCCACAAAAGAAGTACAATTCACCAAAAATTAAACTGCAACTATATATATATATATATATCTCTCAGAACGCAACATGCCAACACAAGGTTACTCGTTAGTCTTTACATTTTGATTGTTACAGATCCAGAAACAAAAAGAAACAAAATCAGAAACAAATATTACACGCAAGAGAGACCCAAGACGCCTCAAAACCCATCAGCGTTTCCAGGTAAATTCACCACCGAAAATTAGAAAAGTCACAGTTTTGATCAATCAGATAAGTTTGGAATTGGGTTTTCTCTGATCAAAAGAAATTTCCTTTCTTCCTTAATTTGATGATTGTTTCTTTGCCTTCCGATGAAGATGATGATGATGATGACTTTAGGAGAAAAACGAAAGCAAAAAGTAATTACTGATGGGATGTTTTGAAGAATTTTTGAGAGAGAACCAAGAGAAAGAGAAAAGGGAGAAGGGAGAACAGAGAGTCCTGATTGTTGATTCTGAATGTGAATAATGTTGTGGTGTGATGTTTATAGCTTTATTTTCTCAATCTGATGGTTCTCTTCTGTACGTTTTCTAAAGAGAACCGAATAGGGATGAGGTGTCCCATAGCTTGTTTTGTTTTTATTTTTTTGGGGAGGGGGGGGGGGGTTTAAGAATGCTCCCCCTATTCCTTATGGCCTATGCTTACACACACACAAATGACTATATATATATATATATATATGCACATTGTGTGTGCATCTATCTACACAGAAAAATATGGGTAACCATGATCAAAGATTCTGGCTTTCCCACAATCACAGATTTCTATTACCTATGGTAATTTGATCAAATGGTGTTACCCTACAAAGTGAAGCCATAGCCAAAGACCAATGCACATGGTGAAATTCATAAAGATAAGGGAGTGAAATGAGTGAATCTACACACACAAAAAGGATATTGGGAATGTGGTCTCAAGGCTCAAACCCCTTATTTTTAGGCATTTGCCTGTTGCTTTATTACGGCAACACCCAGCATCCCAAAGGATGACTTTTGGCTTAGCTTGCTCAGCCTTCTTTTGTGAAAAGGCAAAAAATAAATAGGACAAATTATTTAGATGATGAACTTTTTGAAAATTCATTTTTTACACTTTAATTTTTTTTTCCGATCAAATTTAATACTTGATTTATTAAACTCATATTTGTGGATCCTTGGTATATTTGTAAAAAGTCAAAATGACTTATATTTAAGGATGAAAGTAATGTATTTATTTTAATGGGTTAAACCTAATAATTTCAAATGAACTATTAGTACTAAATTGGATTTGGTCAAATGTTTGAATTATCTATTACAAATTTTATCTTTTTTCATTTTAAATTTAGTGTATTTTAAATTTTGCATTTTTCTTGGAGGAGGAAAGAATATTATGTATTTAACTTGAATATTAACAAAAGGTTCCTTTCAAAAAATCTAACAAAAGGCTATATTAGTCTTTTCGCTATTAATCAAGATAGTCTAATAATTTTTTAAAATTCAAGTGCAAGTTTCAAACGAAATTATTATTTCATAATGAATGGAGAATTGTGGAGTCTTAATTGATAGTAATAAAAAAAACTCAGAAATTACCTATTGAAATGTGAGAATAAAATAAATAATATAATTATATACATTAACAAATAATAAAGGGTAACCTTGAAAAGAGAACAAATGATACTGTCTTGAATTCTTTAAATTTACATCGTTTGATTAGGAAGTAAAAAGGAGAAATGTGAGTAAATTTGGAGGGTTTTCTTCTTCTCATACAAAATAAGATAAAAATGAATACGACATAATTTACTTCCTTTTAAGGGAATAAACATATTTCTCTTCCCCTTTCCCATCATGAACCCAAAGATTTTCACAAACTTCAAAAATTTGTGTATTAGAGTTAAATATCACAGTTCAACAAAATGGAAGAAATAGTTAACGTATTCAATTTATCACCAAATTTATAGCACATAATTGCATAGCTTGGAGACTAGTATTTCAACCTCCAATCTATCACTCTAGATGACATTTCTAACAAAGTCTTATCAAGATTGTACCAAAAACTCATAAAAAGTAAGGAATAATTTGAATTTGGCCATTGCAATCCGATTTTTAAGTTGAATTGTGCTTTGTAATTATTGGCCCGCAAAATTCAAGTTATCCCATATTTTTCCTCTTATTCAAGTAATGAGAATTATGTTTTAAAGTCAAAATGGTATTGTTTTGATCTTTTGATCGAATCAAGCTAGATCATCTCAAGCATAGGAGGAGTTGAATCAAACTTCATCATCATCATGGGTATCAAAAACGGACTGGACCAGCGATTTTGACACTTCTTAAAAAAAATTACATCCCCGTAATTAATATTTTTAATGTTGTTAAATTGTCATCTACCCAAAAGTATTATAAATTACTGTGTACTTAAATGTCTTGGATATGAGTAGTTAAGCATGAATTGCAAGATGGGAAGTAGATAAAAAAAAAATGACACTATCAGAAAAGTGAAAACAACAGATATTTAGGTAAAATTCCTTTTCTATAGTAATTCAAATTAAAACTTGAATGGGCATATGTTACTTTGAGACAATTATATTTAAATTGGCATTGATGGGATTAACATCTAGAGAAATGGACCCATTCATCATTGGTGCTAAATTAAATAAATTGACATCCTCCTTAGATTCTCTTCTCCAATGAGAAGGAAAATAATTTTCATTATCCTTGAGGGTATGAAACAAAAAAGAAAAAAAATATATCTTGGATACTTACCAAAAGCGATTTTTCCCTCAGCCCCTTTTAATTATAATATTATTTTTTCCCCTCAATTCCTTTAATTATAATATTATTTTTTCATCTCTCAGTTGCTCAAGAGTAATAAAAATATTTTTTAACAGAATAATTCAATGATCAAAAAGTTGTTTTATATTGTATAGTTTAAGATTTCTTGTTCAGAATTAATTTCAACCTCCATTGCTTTACGTAATATATAATTTGATACATTTCGTCAGCATGAATTACAAGTTTATAAATAAATTAAAAAAAAGAAGATAAATAATTACTTGTGAGAACAATAATTGTCAACCTTATGCAAGCATCTCCTATATAATATACTTATTCGTGCGGTCCCTTACATGAGTAAATGACCAATAGCCAATAAATGAGACAATTTCTTAGGTAACTTTCATAATAATTTAAATTGCTAATGGATCACTTTGATAAGAGAGAGACTTGAAACTCATTTCATATGTATGAAAGTTATTTAATTAGATGGATTGTAAATTGAGAGATATATTCGAATGACAGATAAATATGGGAGATAATTATCAGAATTCATATCGTAAGATAAATCTTCATAATATTTTAATAAAAATTTATTTAAAGAAGAATTCGAATATGCGTTATTTAAATTTTTTTTCTCACATCGCCAAGTCTTAACTATGTCCCCGTAAACACCAATGCATCCTTAGTAGGGGGTTGGTGCGACTTCGTTGATCCTTTTATAAGCAACTTTTATTTTAATTAATTTCCTCGGATTATGCCCTCCAATGTGGAATCAATCCATTTGGTTATATAATCTTTTTTTTTTCTTCCGGGGGACTAAACGTTAATTTAGAATATTTAAAAACAGTACTTGTAAAATCTTGTGACAGAGATTAATGGAGATCGGCTCATCTTCACCGTCTATTATTTTAATTTTTGCCAAATAATTTATACAAATGATATTAAACAAAGTGAGAAAATGGACTTTTGATGTCATTTTTTCTTGTTCTTTTTATCTTTCTTGATGTTGATATTTGTTCTCATATTTGGATAAACTTACAGATCATGTCCTGGCTTGCAACTATTGCGTTGAGGTGATACTTTGCTCTCTCAATTCGAAATTAAATTCTCATTTTTTATCTAATGTAATAATTATGAAAATTTATCTATTTTTAATTTAATACAAAATTTTAAAAAGTCATTAATTATAAAAAAAACATTACATTATTCTTATTATTAATGTGATTAGTAGCGTGAATCATTAAATTAGTTAGATATTATAAATTCTTTAAAATCAGAGATGTCATTAATTAAATTTTAGATTCATATTTATTTTATAAAAATAAATAAATAAATAATCTTGAATATTTTAAAATAAAAGCATATACATTTTAAGAGAATAATTTATTCTATGTCACTCAGTCATGTGGCTGCAGGGCAAAAGGACCCCAAAACGTTGGTCTTGATGTTGGAAGATCTTTATTTGAAGTGTTTAAAGCTGACATTCTTCACGGTAGTGATTTTTTAAGTCGGTTAATTTAATTTATATAAAAAAATTGATTATGTAATTTAATCTGTTAAGGAAATTGATAGTAATTGAAAAAGTATTGACAACTGTAAAGAAAGCTAGTAAGGTGCGTATTAGTTTTATTATAAAATTAATGTGATAAATTTATGATAACAGTACGTGAACAAATAGTGGGGTATTCTCTCTTTTTTTGAAAAGGTGAAAATGGTCAAATTCAGGATATGCACCGCATGACTAGTTTAACAAACTCTTATATTAACTGCAAATTTAAATTCTTTCTCTCTCTTTTTCTTCATTGCATCGCTGCAACATATGTCTGCGTCTTTGTCTTCTCTAGCCCAAATCGACGGCTCTTTTACTTCTATTAAAACTTTGATTTAGGTCGAATTTTTTTTTTTATGTTCTTTTATAGTATTTTTATTTTTTTTTTATCTTTATTGATTCTTCTCTTTTGAATATTTTCTGTTTAAGTTATGAGATATCATGATTTTATGATAAATTGATTATGTCGCCATGTCGAGAAATTTATTTATATTCATAGTGAATAATGATTTCGAATTGAGTTTTCAATATATTATATCTGAACCTATTGTAAAGAAATAGAAATTGTTTGGTCAAATGGTAGTGAATATATTTCTCACTTTGGTCAATCGATATTTTTATCCTACTCCTTTTAGGTTAATCATTCTTGTTTTTGTTTGTGCTGATAATATATTTTATCTTGTTAGCTTTTGGCTTTTATGCTCTTGTTTGGGATGGTTTTACAACCTCGTCTCTAATGTTATTTTGGTTGTAATAGCCAATTTATCTACATACTGATATATCTTCTTTTTTTTTTTTAATAAAAAAGTCATCGATAGAATACTTCAATAAAAAGCTATATATGAAAATAGCACACTTCTCCAACTATATATAAATATGGCTCAAACTATACACATCAACTAGATTAAGAATCTATTTCTTTCAAAATACCCTTTTTTTTTCACATTAAGTGTAATAAAAAAAAAGTGAGAATAAATCCAAATATAATTTTTAAAAATAGTATCCCGGCAAGCCTTTGTCAATTCTTTAGTTTGTTAGTCTTATTTTAGGTCATCGTAGAAACCCAATATCATATTGGTGCTCTAAACATTCAATTTTGAGTGTGAACTTAGTAATTGAATCCCAGGTTATTTAGTTAAGAATATATATGTTTCTTTTAAAGATTTGTACGTACCCTCTTCCCATGAAACATCTTTCTAATTAAATGGAAATAAAACAAAGTCCAATATTATTTCAATACACAATGCTATATATGTTGATCGCTGTCTCCAGGCAGCTACAAGGGTACTGAGGTACATATATCTATATATGCATCTTGAAATTAATGGTACTTGAGTCGAGTTGAGTGTAATTGCCTGGCAATCCATCAATAGCTTTCCTACTCGTTAAGTTGCTTTTATTGCATTCACATGGATTTTTGACTCTCCATGAAATGTTCTGCTATTTTTTGCTTCCTTTGTCTTGCATCTTTCGCAATCATCCTCTCTATATATGATCAAAGACTTGGGATTGCTCTCTTCTAAAACACACTCAATTATTATTGCAGTGCACATTTTATTACCATTGTCTCTATATATACACACAAACATTATACATATAAAGCCTTTCATTTCACATGATTACCTCTTTCGTCAACTTATATAAGTATTAAAATATATACATATATAATTTTTGATGTTTAGAATTAAATGTTTATAATTTTATTTTTGAATGTTTAAAATTGAATAATATTTTTCTAAAATGATTTTTTTATATCTAAAATTTCATGAATAACATTTTTAATCTTAGATATTTACATTTTACTAATTTATGTGGTTTCACTACTTTAATTAAACATGTTAATAATAAAGATATTACAATAACTTCTTCAAATCAAAGGCTTTTTAATTTAAAATTAAACATTCAAATTCGAAACATACATATGCATATACACATATTATATGCGCTTGTTGTACTACTTTAAAAGGGTCCAAGAAAAGAAATAATTAAACGAATAGAACTCTCTTGTTTTCAGCTTTTAAATAGCTTCATTTGGGGAGTAAGAAAACTCAATAGTTCATAAAAATATTACCCAATGCTAAACTTTACAACCTCATAACACAAACAGGACACATCATGAGCTACAATTTTAGTCAACTTATCAACTAAGATATAGACAGACAGACAAGTTTTGACCTTTAAAAGGATGATCATCATCTCTTCCCGTTTACGCTATGCATGCAAATATATATACCAAGAGATATTTGGGAAAGATTATAAATGTATTCTTATATATATATATATTGCATTCCTTTTTATAAAATGTATCAAACAAATTCTTTTATCCTTAATTATAAGATATTTTGCTATTTTTTAAAGTTATTATGTATAGTATTTTCAAATTCACTTTTAGAAAGATAAAGAGATAACAAATTATTATTTTTCAATAAAGATTAAAATAAATAAATGCATAATAGAAACTAAAAGAATTTTTTTAGCTTTTGTAATTTTACTTGAAAACATTTTATAAAAAGTGAATATAAAAGAAAAACATGTTCCGGTGCCGCAGGTTCAGAAACTGTCCCAAATTGCGGCTCAAGGAATTCATTACATAAAGAAAGAGAATGAAAGAGAAGCGTGGGAACTTGTCTAAATAATATTTCTATGTATAGGCATATTCCAATCCAACCATCTTCTTCTTGCCAACCTTTTAACTACATTGCAAGCAATCATACTATTGTTTTTAGCTACGAAAAGCAGGGTTCAATCGGCATGTTTTTTCGCTCTAATAGTAGGATATCAGTAATTACTCGAGACTTAAGTCTTGAATTAATACAACCCTTCTTTTTTCCTTACCCTTTTGTAAAATAAAAAATAAAAAAAACACACCAATGACCTCAAATACACACACACTGGTTCACCTAGCTGGAATTGATGAATTGGACCTTAAAACTTTGCGTATAAATGCCAGATTTTGTTGGGTAACTTGCTAAATCAACTGCACCTTTGTGAACAAGAGTAATGTGTTGTCTACAGATAGATTGAAAGATTCTTCTTGTCTTCATGTATTCCAAGGTATAGTTACACGGCCAAATACGTTAAGATTCTACAGAGAAGTGCCAGTTTCTGAGTTAATAATAAGACTTTGGAGAATACACACATATATACATATATATATATATAATGCTAGTTATCTTAGTAAAAATAGATTGTTCTCTCAAGTAGGTTGCAATTTGATTCAGCTTTCGGCTAATTCTTTCTAGTGCGTGCTTGACTATTGGGCTCTTTTTCCAGAGAAAAATGTTAATTAAGAAAAATGAATGGTGAAAAGAAAACATTTTCCTTGACAAATTCCATATTAAAATGGTAAAATATTTTTCACGACTCAATAAATCTATGAAGTCAACAGGCATGGTGCCTTTTTTTTTGTTTAATTAGGGTGGTTTTAAGTATATTTTTATTTATGCTCCTAAAAAATAGGTGGACTATTGAATGGGTTAGAATCCGACCAAGATTTAGTTTAATTTTGGTCTAAAGTTCAAAATAACTAAACAAAAAGAAAAAAAAAAAAAGGTATCAATTGAGTTTAAAATGATAATGATAATAAAAAAAAAAGTGATCAGAGGACAATTTTTCATGGTACTTTTTTTTTTTTTTGGAGCCCTTATGGTTGTACTTGAGAAAACAAAAGGACAATTTTTGTGCAATTATCAATATGCAAGTTTTGTCATTAGAGCATCTAATACTATTTATATTGAGACTCCTAATATTTGCTAGTTATATCACAAGCTTAAGTCAACAGCTGGTGAGTAGCCGTTATTTGTTATGTCCATAATTGGACAGATTAGTGGGCCTCAGAGTATCTTCTATCTTTTAAAAAATTCAAATTAAATCTAAATTAGCTAACTTTATTAATAGCAAAAAAAAAAAAAAGAAATTCATTTCAATAATGAAACAAAGAGAAGAAAGGAAACTAGCCGTTTGTGTTGCGCTCTCGTTGGGATCAGTTGAAAAGTGGGTAGGTCCCTAAGATTAAAACTATTCTTATTTCAGCCCTAGTATATCTAATTGTTTTCATTTTGGCCCAAAGGTTCAAGTCTTCTTAAAGTTGCATACTGTAAATTCTTTTTCCAATTAGGCTTCATTTTCTCTAATTCTTTGTGGGACTTATAATCAAGAGATTCTAGAGAAATTGTACCATTATACTTTTGGATTTATAGGTAGTTATACTTTGACTGATAATATTATATTAAGAAGTTAATAAAAAAGTTAACATTTTGAATATTTTCAATTGTGATCTATGTTATTATTATATAATTTTCTCAAAATTTATTTTAATTTTTTTTAAAAATAATTTGCTTTTTAATGAATATAATTAAAGTAACTATTTCATGCGGTGAGTTCTTTTAATTATTAAGAAAATATTAAATAATATTACTCATTTCATATAAAAACTATAAATGTCTCTATCTATACTTTAAAATCGTTAAAAGACAAATGCCAACTTCATTAAAATGAATACATTTTTATCTAAAATTTATGAGAATTTAATCCTATTAAGTCATGAGTTTCATCAATACTACTTGAATTACTAACAATAATTTGATACTTATTTATACTCGGAATATTTTTTTTAGTAATAAAAAGATGACATTTAATTTTAAATTGATAGTTAATTAGAATATTTCATTTGATAAATTTTTTTATGATTATAAAAGTGCATTATGTTTAAAATTAGAGGGGAAATAAATTATTAAAGTTTTCAAAAGATAAAAATCGAATTCTAACTGAAATGGGGATTAGACAAGACTAGGAGGGATGAGAGTAACATTTCGAAATTATTGCAGGACTAATAAAAAAAATGCTCCTCTCCTCTCCTCTCTGACAACATACGGAAAATCTTAGCGATACACTAAAAAGGCTGAATCAAAAAATCACCTTCCTACAGAGAAAGAGACCCACTGAAGAAATTCAGAGAGACAAACATCAAAAGATTCTCACTTTTCTGTTCATTTCAGCTTTCTTCTCTGCTGTTGCTGTTCTAGGGGTGAATGCAAGATTTGGGATTTCAAATTTAAAGTGGGTTAGAAACGCTTCTTTTGGGCGGTTTCAAGAAACGGGGGATCTTAGAAGAGTGGCATTCGAGAATCTATCAAGAAAGAAAGGGAATTGGAAAGTGGGATTTTCTGGGTTTCTCTTTGTTTGTTCAACTCCAAGAAACCAATGGCTGAATCTTCAGCTTGCCTTATGAGATCATTTTCTCAACCGTCTTCGACTTCACAGGATTCACAAGAGGTCAATTCAAGAATAGCCTTTGATTATCTTTTCACATTTCTTTGTGTAATCCCCAATTTATAGAAATTTGAGTTCTCTTTTTACAGCCTTTGAAATTCTGTTCGAGTGCAGTATTTTTTTTTTTTGTGGGCTCTAGTTTTGGTGATAAAATGGGTTTTATGTGGGAAATTTTATATATGACTATTTGTTCGAGTTCTGAATTACTTAATTCTATTTTTGGCATACATTTCAAATTGTAGTTTAATCTTTCAAAAGTTAGATTCATTTGCTTAATTTTGTGTTTGTGTATCCGTATTTCTCGCCTAGTGTTGATGATGGATTTTGTATGGGGATCTTCTTATAAATGCCTAATGATTGATTTACCCACTTCTAGGTTTAGCATTGCATTTCTGTTAATGTTTTATCTTTAATTAAGTTTGAATCACTCTCTTACTGAAGTTATAAACTAGGATTTTCATTCGACGTGTTGCAGGGAGATCCTATTCGCCATGCCCTGACAACATCAGTATCATTTGGTAGATTCATGTCCGAATCATTGTCTTGGGAAAAATGGTCATCTTTCACTCAAAATCGCTACTTAGAAGAAGTTGAGAAGTATGCCAAGCCTGGTTCTGTAGCTGAAAAAAAAGCTTACTTTGAAGCCCATTATAAGAGAAAAGCTGCCCAGAAAGCTGCTGCATCACTTGAGCAACAAAATGCAGCTGCTAATGATATCCCTGCATCGAGTTTGAAAAATGTGACTGATAATAATTCTTTGACTGAAACGGCACAGGGACAAGGAGGATGCTATGTTGCTATAGAAGAGGGACTGGATGAAGAGAATCCTACATCAGATTTAAACTTATCTGTTGAAGAATGTAGTGCAGATAAAGGTTCCCGGAGTCCTCTTGAAGGATATAACATGGAAAGTGACCGATTTGAGGGAGTGAAGCAAGGAATAGAACAACCTACTTTTGCAGAAGAATTAGTTGAATCCTCTACTCCACCTGAATATTGGGAGAGTTCTCTTGAAGAATGTAGAGTAGAGAGTGACCAAATTAAGGTAACAGATAGAGGAATAGAACAAAATGCTTTTGTAGAAAACCAGGTTGAATTGTCCATCCTGCCTGAATATGGTCAGAGTCCTCGGAGAAAATGCAGGACAGAAAATGAGGAAATTGATTGGACTGAGCAGGAAACAGAACGCCCTACATTTGTACAAAAACAGGTTGAGAATTCTACCATACTTGAAGATGCTCAATGTATTATTGAACAGCAACAGGTGAAGGCACCTGCTCAGGTGTGTATACTATATTGATTCATTTCCATACTATATTTTAGCCAATTTACTTCCTTCTTTCGACTGATCTTAGTCTTTCAGGATGCTGCTACTAAGGAAGTCTCGGCTTTCTCAGACAAGAAGAAACCTGCATCAGCCTCCACAAAGCCGTCAGGCTATAGGCAAGGTTCAAGACTTCGACCACCTCCCAAGCCAACCACACCAATACAGCCAAAGAATGATGACCAAGCCACTTCTTACCATAAGAGGGCAGGAATGGTATCTGCGGAGAAGAAGAAATCAACTCCAAAATCACTTCACATATCAATCAATTTTGGTTCTCGTGTTGGTGATACCAACAAATTATCATCTCCAGAACTCCAGAAGATGATAAACTCAAGACTTGTCAGAAACCTTAGCAGGACAACTAGGGAGAGCACAAAACAGCAAACTCTGACTAGGGTGCTTATTTTCCTTCCTGCATATTAGCTCACTTTTCTTGCTTCCAATGTATTCTGAATCATTTGAATTTTGTATTTTCATTTTTTTCTGCAAAGTGCAGGCATCTACCAGTGGAGTATCAAAGCATCTCTCTGCAAATCCTCACCCAGCAATTGGAAGGTAATTAGCTATCTGAATCCTATAATTTTAAAAATTGAAAAACTCAAAACTTTGAAATAAAGAGGAACTTTGTGCTGCTGCTGAGTGCTGATTGGTTTCATAGTTTGAAACATTTTAATAAAGTAGTTATTTCAATTTACAGGACTAGAAAACTACTGATCCAACCAATATCTGAAAGTGTGACTGGAGACAGCAAATCAGAATCCCTGTATGTGCGGTAAGGATGTTTCTCCAATATCCAACCTTATCCTCATCTCCCTTGCTTGTTAATAATTTATCTTTCTTCTCTGAATTTCCTCTGTATGTGATTAGTTATACAACAGCCAATTGCCTTGTATATGTGATGGCTCCAGGAAAAATTGCTATCTATGAAGGGAATATTATGCTGTGCTTCACATATTATTAGTATTATATAAGCATTCTCTCATCACAATGTTTTCCCTAGTTTTTTTATTTTTTATTATTATATTCATCTTGCTTACCAAAGATTAAAGATCAATGTCACAATGAGTCACAGACCATATGCTTTTTACTTTATTAATATCTTAAATTATAAAAAAAGAATATCAAAGTTCAGAAATGGGAGGAATTTTACAAAAAAAATCATATGTTAACTGTGTGGCAGAAGTTCATTATCTTCAACTACATGTCGACCAAAAGCACAACATCCTATTGTCTCTGCTTCCTTCAACTTAAGGACTGAAGAAAGGGCTGCAAAACGTAAAGAGGCAAGTTAAGACATCACTACAACTTTGATTTTATGATTTCAATTTCAGATTTGATTTTTATGAGTTGCTAATGCTTTGATATTTAATATTTCCATTCTTTCAGAGGATTCAACAAAAGCTGAGTATAGAAGCTGCTGAAAAAGAGCATCTCCAAGCAAGAGTGAAGGTTTTCCTCTGATCTACTATATAATTGCAATAAAATGCAATACAGTAGTTATAATATGTTATGATGGAATTCAGTTCACAATGGAAGCTTTTGCTTCTTTCTGTGACTCAAAGCGTGAATACTGTAATGGCAAACAATTTATGGAATCAATTTTTTTAGTTGACAAATTTGATCTTTAACTAGTTAACAGAGTTCTTATATTCTCACAAGACACAACTACTCATTTTCTCTTCTCTTTGCAGGGTAAAGTACGAAAGGACGCTAAAAATGTGCAGCAGTCTATAGCCTCTCAAGGTAAAGCAAATACAAGCTTCCATCTGGAATTAAAACCTTTAGATGGTCAAATGCAGAAGGTATGTAAGTTTACTTGTTTCATTTATTTACCATGGTTGTCCTTAAAGTCCTCTAGGGTTCAGGTGCACTGCTGGGACTTTCTTTGTGTGCAATAGCATGTAAATGAAATTGAAGCGAAAAAAAGAAAGAAAAGACCCACTATGCAATCTTTTACAATGACATCCAGTTACTAGGCATTGGTTCATGTTGGAGTTCGTTCTAATGCTGGTGAACGGAAGTACCTAATTGCTGTATGCATATTGCTCCTGTGCAGGTCATAAGAACACAACCTTGCTCACCTGGAATTGAAAGGAAGAAATATTCTGATGTACTTCATAACCATTCTAGACCAATCTGGAGGCACTCAGTGAAGCCAGATAGCTTCAAGGATCTTCTAGGAAAGAACCACCCTTCTTCAACCAAATTATTCCTGCGGAAAAAATGTGTGAACGAGAATAGTTCGCCAAATATTCTAGTGTAAAGACTAAAGGCTGTTCTATGTAGAGTGTTCAATGGGGTGGAGCTGCTAATTAGACAGATACAAAATCAAGGATATTAGATAGATATTGGTGTTACCTACATCATACACAGATATTTAGATATGGTTCGTTTCTGTTGACTAGAGCTTTAGTCCTAAAGCAATCCTTTCTTTGCCATGCCATAAAAGTTTTTGGTCGATATTGTATATGAATAAAAGGAGATATATCTTGATCCTTCAGCTTATTTTTGGTGTCTGATTATTTCTGTTTCTATTCTTCATTTAATTGATTTGGATGCTGAGGGTTGGCAGTCATGCAAGATGTTTTCGATTTGTCGAGGGGTTAATTTGTATCATTGAAAACATCAAATTTTGATACTTGAGATTGAAGTCCCTGCCAAAGTTATCTTTTCAGAGATTAATTGAGAGAACGTTAATTAGTAAAAGTCATTGCACATCCTAGCTCCATGGCATGGAAAACATATGTGCATATATAAGGCTTTACTAACTTCTTGAATTTGTAGGGGGGGCCGATAACTTTCCCATATTTTAACTTTGAGGGTTTGAACCTACACTTTTAGGTTGGAATAACCATGAAGAATGGGAGTGAAGTACTACAAGCGTGCAAGAAATATAAGATTTCCAACTAATCTAAAGATACAGATTTGTTGAGAAACAAGCAAAGATAAAAATTTATGTTCCAAGTCAAAATTTTTTGGTCTAGGAGCAATAGTTAATAAGAAGCTAGCTTATTCTGAATAAATACAATCCTGCACTGCTGAGGTAAGTACATGTTTTAACGCTCGTGTTTCAGAAGTAGAAGATAAAGATGATGTTCGGCTCCATTAAGGTGAAAGTACTTCCACTGTGAACCAACCTGACTGGAATATGAAGAGCAAGGTTCGTTTTCTTGGTTGTTGATTGCAGCAAAACTAGCCAAGGGGAACAAAATAGTTGTGGTCATGCAATAAATAGACCTTCATCAATCACTGGATATTCGATTGTGTCCAAGGGAAAGTCATAATCAAACTTCAGTGAATCGTACAAGTAGGATGGGACTTCAGAGATGAGACCCGAGTTGCTGTAGTTGAAAGATTCTATGTTCTCAAAACCTCCATTTACTGGATGAAAGTCACTCTCATCAGAACAACCTTGTTGATTCTCATCCCAAGTTGCCAAACTCGACCCACTTCTCATGCTAAGGCTTCTTTGTGCTGATTCCATGTCACTGACAAGAATCTGGTCTGAACTATGGTTCTTCATGCTCCAGAAACTGCTGGGGTTTGGCTTCAGAGCTTGACTATTTGCCAAGTCACTCTCAGGTTGAAGGGAAAATAGATCAACTATATTTCTGTCTAGAGATGATTCTCCAACTCCTTGGCTTCCACCCGTGATAGAGACAGGCTTCATTTCTGGTTCTACCAGCTTATCTCTATGCATGTCAGAAGGCTTAGAATCAGAGGAGGGATTTGGTCTTATGCAATCAAACGGGATGTCCTGATGAAGACTAGGAAATGGCAGAGGATTGAACCCACTTTTTGGTTGGAAATGCTGCACACATGCTTGGCTGGTTTGAATTTCCGATCCTTTTGCATCCCACGTAAACTGTTTTGGGATAGTAGGTGCATATTCTACATCAGAATCAAGTTGCCCAAAAGAGCGTTTGAGGCCCATCCTTGAAACGCTGCCTTTCTGAGAATCAGGATTTTCTCCATTTTGAGCATTCTTTTGTTCTAACAACGGCATTGTCACAGTAGAATTCGTGTCTCCCTCATGGGTTTTGAAATCAATATTCTGCACTGTAGTCTTGCTTCCAGAAATACCACAACCACCATTAGTTTGCTGAATATTGACAGTATCCTGAAGGCAGTGATTTCCAGTGTGTTCTTTCAAGGAAACATCTGAGTGCTTCATTCCACTAAAGGAGGCAGTTAGCTCTTTCTCTTTCTGCAGTCTGCTCAAGTAAAGGCGGTACTTCTGAATAACAACAAATATCTTCATGAGATATTTTGTAATTAACAAAATCAATGAGAACAGGGTAAATTATCTAATACAGTTTCCTTTTAAAAGAACACCAGAAAGCAAACTCAAGATAGAACAAGCAGTTGGGCCCCTTTAATTGTTTCTTTCTTAATTACAATTTGAAGCTGATGGTATGGAATTCAAGAAGGAAAAAAAAAACATAACAAAAGTCGGAAGACATGACTCTTGTTGCGCGTAACTGTGAAACTTTTTTCTTGTAAAAACATGGGTATAAAGTTGGAACATCATGCAAATTCTTATAATAAATATCGGTAACAGAAGTAACGAAGATTTACCTGTAAGTGGCTAGCAACATTTTCTCTAGTTAACCAAGGCACCCCCATCAAGTCAAGTATCTTCTTAGGACCAACTTCTGCAGGAGAAAAAAATCTAATCAGCCCTAAATGGTTATTTCATATGAAACTAAGTTTGATCTTCATGTCAATGATGGAAAAAGGCAAGAGTTCATTAACTTACTATCAAAACCAATTTGGTTTACTGCATTGACAAACTTCTGATGAAGATCAACTGTCCAAACAACCCTAGTTTTCTTACCAGATGAAGAATCATTACATTCTCTATCATCATGCTTGTTCTCGAAGTCTTTTCTTTTCTTTCCTGATGTCAGATCATTTCCACTAGGAAAGTGTCTATCCTCGGAATGGTCATACATATTTCTCAGAAATTGGATTTCGTCAAGTCCCTCATGATTTTCAATTTCTTTCACCTCATGTATCCGCTTTCTAAATACATGTTGCCATATGTTTCGAAGTTCTTTCATTCTTATTGGTTTTAGAAGATAATCACATGCACCATGTTGAACTCCTTTCATCACCCTGCTTGTTTCTCCATCAACAGACATCACTGTGCAGGCCATAAATCAGTATGAGTATTAACAATTTAATCAACAACTGGTGTAAGAAAGAAAATGACAGGTTTTGAAATGCAATGATCAGAAGTATACTTATGACTGGAAGATCCATCTCCAGTCCAACGTGTTCCAAAAGTTTAAAGCCATCCATGTCAGGCATGTTAACATCACTGATAACAATGTCAAATCCATCTTTTCTCTCTCGAAGTAGGTCCAGAGCCTCCCTTGCTAGGCCACATGTAGTCACTGAAAGAAAGAAAGCTCAGTTGGAAAATGAACAGAGAACTAAATTTTTTTTTGTCAAAATGAGCTCAAAACCAAATACAACTATGATGATCAAAAGAAGAACTGGACAGAGTGTAGCAGGATGGTAAAACATCACATAAAACACAACCTCAGACAATAATTATGGGTGTCTTATAAGTGTTCTTTGAGAAGGCTCCATATAGCCCAATTCTTCCTGCCAAAGTCAGCAGAAGAAACTAGTCTATGTTCTGTCTATGAATAAAGGTGCTCAGTGAAAAGGCTGCATAGCATAAGGAAGCTATGCAATAGAAGTTCTGGGTAGGTACTGGGAATAGATATTAGTTTGTATTGCATACAGACCTAAAAATACGGTTATGGATTATCTGTGTTCCTTTTATTCCTTTCTTCCCCTTATTTCTGGAGTAAAAATATATTCCGGGGCAAAATGTTCTATGTATCAGTATACAGGTGTGGCCAACAGATATCCCCTGAGTCCCTTCTCTGTACAGCAAGATGTTTTACATTCACTAAGTGACCTTATTGAACAACATATTGTCAGTATTTTGTCCTGAAGAAGACAAACTATTGAAGAACTTGCTGTGGAAAGTTTGCTTTTCCCAATCACGTTGGCTGATTGTTTCCACCTTCAGTTCTTTATTTCTGCAGTAGGCTGTATACTCGAGTTCAGATATTTTTGGTGGTGCGCTAAGGACTTAGTCAGCACCCCCTCATGCATATCCTGAACTGCTTCCACTAACAAAGCCACCAATAATTGTTCCATGAACAAATGGGGTCCTTGTCAGAGGTGCCTTTCACAAGGAATAAGTATTATATCACTAAAATGTTAACCCTTACTTCTGATAGTCCGAATCCTTACATTGATAATTACACATCTGAAGCCAACATAGACTAATTAATCTCAAAACGTTTATCCTCATGTATTAAGCCCATAGATTGAATGAGAAGAATGCATAGTATGTCACTATAATTCAAGGAGAAAAATAAAACCCTGGAGAGATATAGCCACGCAAAATTTGATCAAACAAAAAACATGTTTATTTTCTCACAAAAAGGTGTCTTGAGATGGCACAAAATTGAATTATGTTCCTGTCGTACCTCTCACAGCAACAGGTTTTGCAGATCAAATAGTATCATAGCCTATATTTTACTAATGGAGGTAAGTTTGTGAAGCAAAAGTGTTGGTGCTAGAGGTGACACATGCTGATCAAGCTACAAGACAAGGATAAAACCCAACATGATGAGAACTTTAAGTGATTCTATATGAAAAAAAAAATCACTTGTGCCCCAAAATGGAGATGAATAAGACCCAAATTCCAGCAAATGGGAATAAACAGCAAAGAAATCTTCCAGACTTCATTTCAGTTGGGGTTAGGCCAAAGACACAGTGAGAGTATAAACAGGGAAGATGGGTAAAAAAGAAAGAAAAGAACAAAGACTAAAACCCTCTTAGTAGCAAGGAAATTAAGAGAAAAGACATAAATTCACAAAAAAGAAGAAGAAAACAAACAAAAATCAAATCCATATATTTCAAGATAATGCTATGGAACAGAAATTTAGCATAAACATCAAGAATCACCCTTAGAATTTCAAAGAAGCAGCAAATTTCTGCACGAACAATGATTTGGGAAAACCCATAATTGAAGAACCAAAAAGAAAACTATTGCAAGCAGACCTTCATAGGAACACTTTTTGAGCATTTTCTCAAGAATCTTGAGCCAGGTGGGATCATCATCAACAACAAGAACCCGTAAACCGGCCGGGAAATTATCAGTTCTGAAAGAAGAAGAATATCCCATGACCTCCATGATCGAAGGATGCCTCAATAGTTTCAGGCGAAGACAAGATTTAGAAGGTAGAAGTAGAATTGGGACATGTACGTACGTAAAAATTAATTAAGAAAACTGGGGCATAGCAATAGACAGTAATACTATAAAATATATGAGTTTTCAAGAAAGTTTGATAGATTTGAGAGAGAGAGATATATAGATAGAGAGAGAGAGGGGATAAGAATTTGAGAGTTGGGAATTGAACTTCTTCAAGAAAGGAGTGATTTTAGTGGGTTATAAGGGAGGAAGAGAACCAACGAATATTGGCGCCGGCTGTAGCTTTTGCCAACGGTCCCAGACTTAGAAGTTAGAACCCCTCCGCGGGATGGAACAATTGCCTCTATGCTATGAGTACCATGATTACAAATCCATTTTTCTTTTTCTTTTTCCAACTCCAAATGCTAGTATTTCAAGAAAAAATATATTTTTTCTCTCTTAAAGTAAATTACTCGAGATGTGCTCATTTTAGTGAGATTAATTTGAATCATAACTTTTAATTCTATTCAATTTGTTTTGACCACTTGGAAAAGGACACACGAGTTAATATCAAAATTGCACTTTGTACTTAGTTATGTAGTTTTCAGATTTGAGTTCTACAATTTGTTTGATCAAATGAAATTACAAAATATTTCATGAATAGTGGTTACTATTTTATGTATAATAATAATAATGATTTTATGCACAGTGAGATAGAGAAGTGGCATAATAATAGTGTTTTTTTTTAATGTCACTAAAAGCTTGTATGAAAAGTGATCCATTTGTACACTGAGAAGTCATTTCAAATAAAATTTTGATTATGAAATTGTAACATGCCAAAAAAAATATTATAAATTAAATGGCTCAAAACTTGAGATTTGCTTCTAGCCTTCTACTCTCTAACAGGATAAATTAGTCATAATAATTATTTGGACATTTATAAAGTCATTTTCAATTGTTGGCTTGGCACTGGTTAATTGGTCAGAAATGACAAATTGAGACAATTTGAATATCAACTGTAACATAAGCAAAAATTGGACGTCTACTTCAATAAAACAAAAAACAAAAGCAGAAACAGAGAGAGTGAAGATTAAATGACAAAATTGATTAGATGACAAATGAAGTTTTCCCTTTTTGTAATACCACAGGAGAAGGTAAAACTAAAAGCATCGAATATGTTTCCCAATCTCTTTCTCAACTAATTTTTTTTTTTTTTTTGTTATAGAAATCTTTCTCTACTATTTGCTGCATCTTAACTTTGTGTTATTTGCATTATTAAAATAGTAACTTAGTATTTTAACTATAAAAGATCGTTCTGAAGCTCCCCATTGGGACGTCGTTGTCTAAAAACTTTAAGAGCAAATGCAAATGCAAATGCATTCCCTGGAGTAGCTTTCTAGTGAAGGATTCCCGGTTCATTATAATAATAAAAATAAAAGTAGTTGAATTAGAAGAGGATAATCTCGATCCACAGTCTAAAATGGGTTTTGGACTTTAACAATGTGGGAGTGGTTAGAACAGGGAGAACACTGTCAACAAAAAAAGCTGAATACTAAATGGCATCATGTATTGTGAGGAAATGCTGATAAGAGATTTGATTCAAAGGAATAAAGATAGGGTTTATGCCAACATAGAAGAACAGGGAGTTGAGTACATTCATATAGTTGGGAGATAATGTGTAACTCTTTGAGTTTTCAAAGAAGTTGAGGTTCAAATTTTATCACCTTCTCTATAATCTTAGGATTAACACTAATAAATGATAATGGCTAAATGGATCAACCATGTTTTCATTCTATTTAATACTCGTTTGAAGCTTATAAAAATTAAAGAAGAATTTCCAGCAGGATATAAGACTTCTGGAACTTAATTTGGTAGGTCGGAAGGGAAGGAGAGGGTAGGGACATAATTTCTTTGATTAGGAGCAAGTTAGACTTTTTTTTTTTTTTATAATAAAAATCGAAATATCCAGAACTACAATAAGTTAGATTTAGTTCTCTCTTTCTGTGAATGGGATGGAAGTAAATACCAATGAGAAATATAAAGTAGACACGGGATTGACTTGTGAGAAACTATCACTTATAATTATGTTGACTCGGTAATTTATGAATTCTCACAATATACTATATTAAAACAATTTTAAAATGTGTAGTGTTATGGATAATTTATCTTTTAAAACTTATCATCACTTATTATTATATCATCAATTAAAACTGAAAATAGTATACTATAAAGTAGTAAAAGTTACATAAGAACATTTATTAACACAATTCAGTATAACTCCTTATTTACGTTTGCGAGACCATCACTCAAATTAATTAACTAGTAACATACAATGAATATATCATAACAACTTCCTTATACAATATATAGTAAATTTAGTTTTAACTCAACGTTTAATTTTAACCAACACTGCAGTTGCTTCTACGCATCAACATTCAGCAACTCTATAATCAACGCTGTAGTTTCTTTATGAGACAACTTTTAATATTATGATAATCAACATTGCAATTAATTCTCAAATCAAATTTTGACAGCACAATTCCACGTTAATATATCAGTTTGAAAATCTAGAACATGCTCCAATTACAACTTGATCATGAGTTGGAATCAACACTATAGTTGAATGCACTAACCAATCTTGAGTTGAAACAAGCATTACAATTGACTACACTAGCCAACCTTAAGCAACACTAACATCTATTCAATTTGTCAACCTAATTGAGCATAATTAAGTTGTCATTTATCCAGAAAAAGGAATTAGCACAAATGCATAGATGGAAAGAATAGTAACCGCCTAAGTTTTTCACAATCAAGTTCTCATGAAGAAAGTAAATTTGGTCTTAACAATCACTCAACAATGAATTTCCTTAAGACGATTAGATGTATTGAATAAGCTCTCTTCATTTTCGTGGCTCTCCTTTTGTGTATTCAAACTTTTCTTGTAAAGAATAGTTATATTTTTTTTCCAATAAATATTGTATTAAGCTATGCAAAATACTATCATATTCTTTCATGCTTGCAACACATTGAGCTTTATAATAAGCACACAAGCAATGCAATTAGCTTCACAAGATATATACAAAGACAACAAAATAAATGACTAAACATATTTAAGATACCGTGAGAGAATTTGCAACAGCATCAAAATACATATATCATTGCTCTTTCAAGTTATAAAAATTATGTATAAGTAACTGCTAAATGTATTCGATTAATTTATATTTTTAAAATTAAGAAATAAAATCACAAGAGAAGTATATATGGAAGGATCTCTATTCTCTCTCTCTATCCTTATCAACTTTTCAGCTGCAAAGTTCAAAAAAATATTCATGACTTCCATCCTACTCATATTAAAGAATATGCATGCATATATAGACAAAGTCCTATGAGATAAAAATCTTAACAATTTAGTAGAACAATGCTCAGTAATTAAGAAAGTATTGAAATTTATAAAATCAGATAATAAAATGCATGAAAAAACCCTATGCATGATAATTCACAAAGGCATTAGTTTATTATTATTATTTGTGGTGAAAGGCAGTGGTAATAGTATATTATTATTATAAGAGCAAGTACAAGAGCAGCTATAAGAAGGAAATTCACTGGCAGAAAGAAACTATTCTTGTCCCCTACTTCCCTTCCTCCTCGCCTCTCCCACATTGGCTCTCACCAAACTATGCCTAGAAATGAATTACCTACACGGAATTACTTAAATGTCAAAATAGAAAGCTCAGTATCAATTATTAAACGGCCGTGCAAATTGTTTGGTCTTATCCTTTTTTAAGAAAGGTGAATTTCTTAAAGAGGCAAGGTGTAAAGTGTGTGTCCGGTTACATATATAGGAATTAGGGTCAGGAAGTAAAAATTAAAAAATTCGGAAAAAAGTGTGACAATTAAATATTCAACCGTACATATTTTGTTCTTTTCTCCTTTCTAATAATGGATAATTTATTTTAATTTGCAAGTATAATAAATAAATAAATAAATATATATATAAAACAATACCAGAGAGGCATAATAAACCTTAGAACCATTGGATCCCTCCCTTAAATCTGAGTCGTCCCATAAAGTTTGGTGTCCTGAACTCTCAGAGCTAAAACCAAGTGGCTCCAGAACTATTATCACATACTTCCCCAACTATTTTTCTCATTGGAAAACAACTTGACTAAAAATCAAGATCTTTCTCTTCCCTTCCCTTCTCTTCCCTTCTCTTTTAGATATCCAATGGTTGTTCAACGCTTGTTTCCCTCTAAAAACTAAAAAGTAATCGATGAGCATGCTCACTAGATCCATGCCCATATAGAATTCCCCAAAGTGCCAACATGAAACCAAACTAATTGGCCAGTATATCCCAATCATGCAGAACACCTTATAGTGTATTTTTTGGGGGGTACAAGTGCACTTAAGAGTCCAATGGGACTTCTTTGTCTTTTCGATGACAACGGAGCATCTCTTCCATTATAATTTACACAAATATCTTCTATAGTAACCTGTAACAATTTTATAATTTTATAAATTAAAGCAAACTCCATCTGATGATCATGTCACACTGAGGACATATATCAGCCGGTAAAAATGAGTAAGTGCGCCCGATCATTTAATTTACACGGGTTTATTTCGGAACACACTATCGAGAGATCAATGGCATATATCTTAATATAAGTTTCAAATGAAATATAAGTTTTTTTAAAAAATAAAAATTAAAATAAAAATAATTTACGATTATTATTTAACAGTAGCATGGAGTGAATAAGATAAAAACTCGACATATCTTAATATCTATGAATAAAGATAAAATGGGGGAGGGACCTTGTACTATGATAGCTTTGATAGAGGACCCTGTGGGCTGTGTCTCCCTGATTCATATTCTAAAGTTTGTTGTGAGTGATGTGCTGTGCAAGCAGCACAAGAACATGGAAACCAAAAAATTTGTTTTCATATGCTATAAAGAAAATGACATATTTTGTTCTGTAAAATTGGTATGATTGGGACAACGCAACACTCTTACATCCTTGTCGGGTCAATTTTAGGGACCTTACTGGCTAGTACTTCGTGTGTTGTCTAAATTTTCTTGGAGCGTGATTTCCACGCTTCTCATCCCCCCACCTTTATAGAGAGTAACATCGAGGGGATTCCTTATGGTCCCCAATCCATCTTTTTTTTTTTTTATAGTCAAATTAGTTTTTGATTGGTCAAAGAAATTGACCAAACGACAATTGGTGCAATTCTTTATTCATATTGGATTAAATTCTTCATTGTTTTTTTTTTATTTAAAAAAAGGCAAACTCTTCCTGATATTTGCTACATAGATTTTGTTGTTTTTTTTATTATTTACTTGTTTAATTTATACAGAAATTTTTTGCATGAAAAATATATTTATTTAGTAAACACAGTAATTAATAATAATATTTTTATTAAATATTACTCGTCTAAAGTTTTTAATGCGTAATATTCTAGTCGAAAAAATCATCAGTGCCTTTATCAACTCATATTAATTTTAATAGTTTTAGTGATTACATATGCTTTTGTCCGAGACACGGTTCATTTGCATTCATCCAATAATGACTGGATTTCACTGTTACTTAAGGATTATCTAGTTTGTCTTTACTTTTTAATTAATTTACATGCTCCTCTCTCTTCTCTTGTTTTATTTGTCAAATTTTGGAGATTTTTAATTTTTTTTTAACTTATTATGTTATGAAATGAATGTTTTTTTTTTTTGTTTTTGTTTCCAATTATACTCATCTAACTAAAGTTTATTTAATAGTTTAATTAAATTTCAAACTCCTGCTCCATTAAATCCTCCATTTTTCCCTTTAACTTGTCACATATTAGGAAACTTCTATAGTTTTTTTTTTTTTTGTTACTTTGTTATATTATGAAATTAAGATAGTATGTATTTTTTTTAAAAAAATATATATTATATCCTTCTAAGTTATAACTAAAGCTATCTAAGAGTCTAATTAAAACCCTTACTTCTACTTCATTTAATTTAATTGATAATTTGGTATTTTTACCTAAAAATGGCATAAATTTGAGTGCTTTTTAAGGAGGGTCAGGGTACAGCCGGAGCGGGTAAGTTATAAACATGATACTTATCGCTTGTGAGTTAATGACAACATAGGATTACATATGTTTTTTTTAAGAAAAATTAAAAGTCAAGGGTTCTAAAGACTTCAAGTGCACTGAAATGCCTATCCATTTTAGGCAGTACAAGTGGATTAATTTATTGTAATACTTTAACTTAATTTTCCTTCCTTGCTCCTTGGTTGGTGAAATGCTGTTTCTAATTGGCAGCTAAGGGAAGCTATTGGAGAACTTGTGTTATTTAATGAAGTCCACGACTGGGCATAGTTAAGTAATAGAAAATGGGATCTTTCATATGGTTGAATGGCATCTTCTAATTAAACCCTAAATATTTCCTTTATCTCTTGTTTTCTCCAAACAAAAAGGATCGCTTTTAAAAATAAATTATATATATATAAAAAAAAAGTTTCTGAATTTGGACTTCTCATGATGTCACATGGAATTTCATGATTAATCTTGGGAAATTTTCATCATCCCACTTTCTCATTGTTTCTTGTATGACATAATTAAAACATTTAACACCAAGTTAGCATGGAGTAGATTATGAGTGTTTCTATTAGTGGCAGTTTTTTTGGGGACATTCTTTTGAACTTCATGGAAACACCATTCCCTCAGAAGAGTTTTGTTTATATTGCTAGCTGTGGATGGCCATATATATTAACTTGTGGTGATTATAATATAATTTTAGGTGCCAACTTTGAAAGCAGTATATATATATATATATACAGAGAGAGAGTCAGATTTTGAGAGTGGGGTATAGGGCTCTTGAAAGGCACTTAATGGCTATAAAAAGGAAAATTCCCACTAACAAAACCTTCTTTTTCGTTAAAGACAAGTATTTTTGCTTAAAGGGTTAATGAGCATGAGTGGTGATTAAGAAATTGGGAGGAGGATGAACCCCATGCATCTTCATTCTTCTCTAAAGTGGAGTCGTCATGCTTTTACTAATTTAATAAAAAAGCTGAGAATTTTAACCTTCAACTTCGTTCCTTGATGCTCATGTGATTTGTCATTACTTCTTTATTCTTCTCAATCCTTCCACATACATACATTTTAACTCCTAATTTTCTAAGCATATATGCATATGGGATGATGAGTTGTTAAATCATTATTATATTTATTCCTAGAATAATGTGACCGAAAAAACTTAAGTAGCAACTAGTGAGCATTTCATTTTCCTTCTAAAGGCAATTATTTAAATACATGAATGCTTGATTTGTAGTCTAATACTTACTCATTTTTGCTAAAATTAAAACTTCACATTTCTATTTTAAAATACTCATAATTAAAGTTTATATTTGCTTAGAATAATTATATTTTTCCTTTGTCATTCTATTAACAATCGCTTTAATTTAACTCATATGAATCCATCATTAATCACGTTAGTAACAATAATATTGTAATAACTTCTCAATCTTTCACACTCTTCGTATTAACTTAATTTAAAAAGATAGAATATATTATTATTATTATATTATAATATATCTTTATTGAATGTAGAGTAGAAGAAAGTTTTTATATATATAATGTTTATGGCTGTACTTATAGTTTGGTCTTGAAAAGATCGAAGGGAAAGGAAAAAGGAGATAAAAGTAGTAGAGATTGTTTGGGGCTTGAGAGGTAAATGGATGAGAATATTTAGCCTTTTAATCATTGTCACTTATCTAAAATTGGCAATATTGATCAGACACAAAGTAGTTTCAATAGAAAATATGTCTTAAGATATCTTTTTTCATCTATTTACCATTTTGGGATACAAAATACTTTTATTCTTCCTCTCTCTAGAGGAGAAAGGAAAAATGTTTTTCTTTTTTGCTCCACTTCTGCTTCTTTGCACTTATTTCTTCATGTCCAAGCACTCGAGTAATTGGATTCTGCACATCATTTCACGAATAGGCTTTTGCTCATCATTTTAAGAAAATACTATGAAAAATTACAAAAGGAAAGGGAAACAAGATGAACCTACTAACTTCTTTCAGTTGAATTAGGTAGCAAGTGGACTTCATTTATCAGCTGGGCACTCTAGAAATAGCCCCATTTTGTCTTAGGCCCATAACCTGAAAACTGGCATTACACATGCCATTTCAGAAAGTTGATTGAGAATTCTGTTAGATGATTTAGATGGCCATTTCAAGTGCAAATCAAAATTTCAAAATGCTGTTACTGTTAATAGGGAGATTGAATATTTCAACACCATCAGAGGAGGACCTCTAAGTTATTATCAACACCAAATCCCTTCTTTCTTTCACGTCCCATGCTTAAGTAAACAAGAGTTTGAAGAGACAGAAAAGGGAACAAATCATATCTTTCCATTCCTCCATGTTAAGCTAAGTAGTCATAAAGAATCCCAAAAAACATTCTGTACAACTTAAAGAATCCCTTTAACAATCTATCCTAATGCTATCCGCCTCATCTTCCTTTGGCATTTGGTCTCAAAGAAGGAAGTAAAGAAATTTGGATTAAGACACGTGACGTCCTATTTAAGGCAGGGGAAATTATCTGCTGTGAAGGAAACTGAATGGACATCATAGACCAGAAACTTTGTAGGGCATCATCCACTGTCTGTTTGCCCCTGATCTTGATATCTCTCCATTAAAGGTATACCAAGAACAAAAGTTTAAAAGTCTTCTCACACGAATATATTTGTCAGAAGTGAGCCAAGATAAGCATTATTATTATTTACAAAGTACACAATAATTAAATCCTCATAGTCATAACTTAGTTAATAAGGTCATCATGATAAATAATCCACAAGTTTAAATTTTGTATCGAATAAATTTTTATTTAAATATTGTAAAAATTTATTATAGAACTTTAAATTTTGTTGGCTGTATCGCATACGTCACTCGAATATATAAATTAATTTATAATCGACTTATTAAGTAATTTTCTTTTCTCTCTTATCAAAAGTATATAATAATTAACATAAGTAATTTCATATTTTTATTTTAATTTATTCAAAAATTAATATAATTTTATTTTAATTTATTCAAAAATAAATAAGCATATTTTTTATTCAAAGTTTTATTACTCTTTAATTCAAGAGATTATTCATATAGAACCGATAGGTTTCGTTACAACTCGAAGGAACTACATATCAAGGGAACTTGGAAAGCTTACAGATCTGCCATTTTCACTCCAAGACCTCAGGTTCCAGAAAACTGAGCAGAGTGCTGGCACATCTGCATCATTACAATGGCAGTAAATTGAAGTGCTTGTTAATGATCTCTGGATCTTTTCTGCTTAGCTGCAATTAGTGGGGCTTCAAAAATAAGCCCATCTGGTTGCTGGTGTTGCTACTAGTAAATTTGTCGCGCTATGTTCAAAGTATTCCATATAGATAATCAGAATTCCAGTTAAATGTGCCATCTTTCAAGTGACATGATCCTTTTGGCATCTTCAGATTACGACAGTATGTACAAACCAAGCTCAGCACGTTATTAGTTCTTCAGCTAGTTAAATCATGTAGTCATAGAGAAGCAAATTGTTTTCAGAGACTACAAGTGGCAATTTCTCAATATAAAGATAGAACCGTCTTAAATTCTCCTTTGCAATGGTGACTGTGTCAACCACATCACATTTGCCTGTTAAAATCCACAAGTCTCCAGAACTCACTCTCTTCAGGTTGCCTCGGCAAAAAGGACAGGATTGGGATCGAACATACCTGATACAGAACGTTAATGAAAATATCCACCTGTTAGGATATGGCAGAATAAAGAATAACTTACCAGTCATTGTAACAACTAATGCACATGAAATGGCCACAATCGGGCAAGACCACATTCGAACCAGTTTCCATGCATATTCCACACTCATCATCTCTCTCAATATCTTTACAAGGCTCTCTTCTCTCAATTTCTTTTACACTGGAAATGTCAAAGCCTTTAGTTCTCTGGTGATTGTCATCCATTAATTCCAGAAATTCTTCTTCAAGTTGTTTCAGCAAAGGATAAATAACAGCTGAAAGAAATTGAAATAGAGATACGAGATTAGGAGAACCAAACCCTTTCTGTCAACACATACCATTTACTTCGAATCTTAAATGATAACGAGTGTAAAAAGACAGTTTGGCATATAGAAAGATACACACTATAAAAATCTCTAATGGAGGCTTTCCTCTCTTCTAAGGACATCCTTGTCATGCCATCCACATATTCCTAGTCAGGACACAAAAAAGAAGACGTAAGACTTCATATGTTCTAACAGAAAGCATTACATACCTAATGAATTGATCGAAATTAAGAGTAAGGAAAACCATTCAATGGCTGATCAACAATTCGTTCATCCTCATTCAAAGTAATGAGTCAGCCAAGAATGAATTACTAGTGAAGGGTAAAAGTACAGGTATCTAAAGCTCACCTTGTACACGAGTATATGAAGAAGGCCCAAACAACATGGTAGGCTCTCGAAACAACTATAATCCATCCATTCTATCAGAAATAGCAAGAAGGGCGCAAAAGGGCTGTAAGATACTTTCATTTGAATGCACTCCTCGTTGTACTCCCGCGGGAGAGCAGTAGCCCTAGAATTGACAGTAATCATAGTATAGGCCATTAGAAGTCGTTTACTCTAGTTGCACTCTTAGCACCATTACTACATCAGGGACATACTTGAGAAAATATTTGAATCCTGGGTTGGAACAGAAAATACTAGATTGACACACATATTCAATTCAACAAGATAATTGAGTTGAGTGATGGACACATCAAGGGATGGGGCATTTATAAATAATGTCATATATATATATATATATATAATCGACCCACCACCCACCAACCACCAGAATTATGTTAAATTAAACCAACAACCAGAAAATTAACCAAAAGACTAAAACGTTAAATTACCAATGTATAATGGAAGAAAGAGGGAGGAAAAAAAAATCAAAGACCAACTGATTATGATTCCGCAAACATGCAAACAAGTTCCATGAAATTTCAAATCTACAAAGAATTAAAAGACATCAACGGACAAAAAAATATTCTTGAACCAAAAGAAAACCCATTATTGAAAGGACTTACAGAGTATTGGCATGTTGAACATCAGCTTCAAGTGCTTTGATAGATTCTCTGAAAGATGATTTGTGGGTCGAATTCAGCATCATTTGAATGTGACGATCGAGATTAAATTCTCTTGAATTTTTTTTTTCCTGAGAAGAAAGTACGCCAAAAATTGACAAAAAGAGATAATCTTTTAAAGAAGAGAGAAAAGGGTGTTCGTTGGTTTAAGGTTGGCTTTTGCTGCTTGGTGCCGTAACCTTTTCTGTTCTAAGAAAAGTAAAGCATATCTTTCTCTTCTTCTTCTCCCATGTGTTGTCTGTCTCTTTCTCTGTCTCGCAAGTCTCATTTTATCCGAATTCTAATTTGTAGGCTCTTTCATTGTTCTTCTTCCTATCATTATTATTTTTTTTCTCAAAATAATAGGAATTTAGATAGAATTTAACTGGTATGAAACATTCGGAATACAAAATGTTCTCAACTATTTTTGATTAGTTGTTTACATTCATCTGTCATTAGATGCATAAAATATATAATTAAAGAATCAATCGTGTAGAAGGTTGATATTGGAAATATTACTATAACTAATTTATATTTACACTAACGCATAGAAAAAGTGTAAATGCCATTGAACCATTGGTTGGCACACCCCCCAACCCCAGTCCCAGCCCCCCGCCCCCCTCAGGGGACAAAAAAAGTATTCAATATGACTTGCCATCTTAATTCTCAATATTGAATATTTAACGATTATCCAAGTAAGTGACTTTTGTTTGGAGGATAAAGTATAATAAGGTGTATATTATAGAAACTTTTAGGATAATCTTAAAAATTCTTTTAAAAAATTAGGCAAAAAAGTAACTTTTGAAATGGTTCATTTTAATTTTTGCTTAGGAAAAATAATGGTTTAAAATTTTAGTAGGAAGTCTTTTCTTCCAAGTTACTTGTTTAATATTAACTCTTGGCATCTATAAGTAGTTGTATTATCCTCTATTTATATATTCCATCCCACGGAAATTATGGCTCCGTAGGTTCAAAATTAAATATATTTATTTTTTAAAAATAATAATATTTTTATTTAAAATTCAAATATTTTTAATATTTTTAAAATTTATACTTTTTTTCTTACTTAGCTCATGTAGTATTATAATTTATTACATTTAATAATAAGAATATTATAATAACTTGAAAATAAATAAATAATATTAATTTTATATTAAATCAAAGTAGATATTTAATTTCGAATAAGATTAGTTAACTAATTGTGAGTTATACATTTTAAGTAAAACTGTTAACATTTTAATAAAATAAAATAAAATAAACAGTTTTATTAACTTGTAATTTCTTAAAAAGTTGTCAAGTTCTATTTTCATTTTTGGTTAACTTCTAATTAAAACTTTGCATCAATATCCACGATCACCCACAAAAACGCCTCAAAAAAGTGAAAGAAAATAAAGGAAGGTAAATTCACATAAATTTAAAAGGTTAATTTATTAATGCTTTTCTTAATCAACTTTTTAGTTAGTTGCCAGGAGGATTTTATCAAAAGGATAAATAATGGAAGAGATGAAAGGTACACACATTCAAGCCAAGCAGGACCCAAAGAAACAACACTCTTATTTCACATCTATCAGGTCCCCAAGAAAAGAAAAGAAACCTTTAAGATTTTAAACAAAATCAGCAGGCATCATTATCCATGGCAAAGGAAAAGAAGAAAGCTTTTAACCAATTAAATGGGCTTTTCTAACCTATCATTATTTCTATTTAGTGCTTTTATTTTTCTTTTTGGACACTTTAATTAGGATTTGAGATCACACAATTTAAATACACATATTGTTCATTTTATATATAAAGATTTATTTTTCTGTTCATCAAAATATAGACCATAGTAAACTTCTTCCACAATATATAATTAAATGTTCACATTTTTATTTAGATATATTAAAAATTGAATGCTTATTTTTTTAAAATAATTATATCTTTCATTTAAAATTTCACTAATAACCTTATTAACTCAAGAGATTTATATTTTGTTAATTAATTATTTTATCACTAATTAAATTAATAATAAAGATAATATGATCAAGTTTTTAAGATAAATGTTTTTTAGAATAAATCAAATATAGATTTTAAATTTTAAGTTAATGACCGAGTCCCTCAACTATCTGGGCCGAGCCCATCAGAATAAATATCTAGAGCCTGGGCCGAGGACTTTTGAAGCAAACTCGGCTATTTTATATAATTTTGTTTACCCCCACCGACTTACCATTTTCTTTGTGTTCAATTTCCACTATTTCTACTTTTTTCTTAAACCCCACACCTTTTACTTTATTCTGACAATAGTTTTGTTTTTATTTGAATTTAATTTTTTTTTAAAAAAAGTTGAAAAAAAGAAAGGCATGAGTGGTGCTATGTTTAATATTTGACAAAGAAGCTTTATTGGTAGAAAATTTCAGTAAAGAGCTATATTTGTTTAATTGGTTAACAAGTACTTTTTATTTTTTACATAAAAAAACATGTATTAGAAAATTGAGGAAAATTTGTCCTGATTTGTCACATATAAAAAGTCTAGTATAGAGTAAGGGAATACGCGTTATATTTAATTCAACATCAAGTTTAATGATAAATAGTTTCTAAAAAAAGATTTAATGATAAATAATTTAAAATATATCATAAGTGGGCTCAAACCTTAAACCTTAGTGGAAAATTGCAAGCAGAGTTGCAGCCTGAGAAAAAGTTCCGAGCCAAGAGCCCACAATGTGGAATAGGATTGTTGAATTTAACTTTTTTTTCTTTCTCTAAGATTTGATTTTTGAATTCATTGTTTGAACTTTTTTTTTAACTTTATGTAAAATTTCTATTGTATTAAACTTTTTTATTAAGGCATGGATTTATTTGAATATTTATTGTTTTATTGATGTTGTAGATGTAATGATACAATTTTATATATATTATGATCACAATAAACAAGCAATTATTTTTATAGGTTGGAGAAGAAATAGATGATGAAACAAGACAAGATTTTGAGGAAGAAATACATGAAACTGTCAAGGTTGTGTTGCTGCCTTGCTGGCACTCCGAGCAATACTTCAGTCCAGAATGAACTAATAGTATTCATAAGTGAGATTGAGTACATAGAACGTCTTATTCGTCAATCAATAAGTACATTAGAATATAATTATATTCATAGGATATTGAAAGAAGATCCTGTACATTTTAGACAAATTCATAGGATGTAATCCTAATATTTTTCAAAAGTTTTGTGCTATAATTAGAGTGAAAACACCTTTGAAATATACATGTTACATTTGTGTTGAAGAAATTGTTGCAACATTTTTGCTCACTGTTGATTAGAAAAATCGTTATTGTGTTACACGAAAGACATTTGGTCGGGTACATTCTATTGCTAGTAGAAATTTTAACAAAATTTTGAAGGCTTTGAATACAATTGCACCTGATATGGTGGTCAAACTTGGATTTGACATGCCAAGTAAAATAAGAGAAATTACAAGATTTTATCCTTACTTTAAGGTAATAATTATGCAACATTATCCATAAATTTTAATTATTATTAATATAAATAATGCATTTTTTTCCTTTTCTAGGATTGCATTGGAGCTATTGACGGTACACATATACCAACTATAGTATCTGGACGTGATGTGAGTAGCTATCGTAACCGTCATGGAACAATATTACAAGATGTATTGGTGGCTTGAAATTTTGATTTGGAATTCATTTATATTCTCAGTGGATGAGAATGTTCAACTCATGATTCAAAACTACTAAATGATACTTAGTAAGAAGAAATGGACTTAAAGTACCACAAGGTACACATCATTTTTACTAGTTGGTTATAATTTATACTTCTATGTTGTATTTATGATTTATCTTTTCCTTTACATGAAGTTGATATTTACACATTATTGTTATGTGTATTTTATATTCAGGAAAATTTTTCCTTGTGGATTTCCAAATAATCATCAATTTTTAGCTCCATTTCGAGGTATTAGATATCATCTCCAAGATTTTAGGGGTGAAGGTCGTCATCCTGAAAATGCCCGTGAACTATTCAACTTGCACCATGTTTCATTGCGAAATGTAATTGAAAGAATATTTGGTATGTTCAAGTCGCGTTTCGCAAATTTTAAATCGGCACATTAATTTTCATTCAAAACACAAGCAGAACTAGTGTTAGCTTGTGCAGCATTGCATAATTTTATTTGCAAAGAATGTCGTTTTGATGAGTTCCCTATTGAATAAGGTGATGAAGATTTATTTCCATTAGAAATTGAGGATGACGAAGATGATGGCATCCTTGAAACCCAAGATCAACAAAGAGAGCATGCAAATGAATGGACAAATAATTTTTCTTCAAATATGTGGAAAGATGCATCAAATGAAATGAATGAAGATTGAATAAAAAGAATTAATGAGTCGTTCTTTTCCAAAGTTAAGAAATTCCATACCTTATAGATTTTCATTAGTAAAAGATAAGTTTTATTTTGTTTTTAAATGACATTGTTATAGTTTCTTTTTTTGATTTTTTATGATATTGAAGTAGATAGATAACTTCATTCAATATATTTTTATCTTTCACATAAAAAAATCACATTTTAAAAAGAGAGCATATATTCATAAAATTTTTTGTATAAAAAAATCTTTCTATCCCTTTGTATAATTATAATAAAATAACAAAAATCCATC
Source organism: Apocynum venetum (assembly GCA_019593545.1). NCBI lineage: Eukaryota > Viridiplantae > Streptophyta > Magnoliopsida > Gentianales > Apocynaceae > Apocynum > Apocynum venetum. The sequence goes on from SRSM01000132.1 coordinate 7,530,479, forward strand.
TAATTACACTAAAATCAATAATATAGAATTCCATGGAATTCTATTGAATCTAACAGATACTGTGAAATTCTATTAAAATCCATGAAATTCATAAAATTTCACAAATTCTAAAAATTCCATTGAATTCTTTATTGGGACTTCGCCTTAGTTTAGCATTTTGTTGAAGTTCAATCCAAAGCTAAAAAAGCCTTCCAACGTGAAGTTAAAGTTGATACATTAAGATCCTATTAATACATTGTATTTTGTTTTATATATTTTTTAAAGAGAATATAAGTATATTCTTTAAATATATATCAACGAAAATCAAGTTAATTAAGAATAGACCTTGATTTTCCTTTATATCCCTCAAAGTCGTCAGTTTAATTTACTCTTAACTTAAATCATGTAACAAAATCTTAGAAAAGATTGTATCTTATACATTTGTTGTTCCTTTCGAAAGATTGTAAGTTTTTTTTTAAATCTGAGATTCAAAAAAATCAGATCCATTCAAGATTTTTATAAATCATGATCATTTTAGCAATTAATGGATTTCTTTAATTACAAATAACGATTAGTATTTATTAATATTAGCTTTCATTTGAATGCACTCCAAACCTAAATCCCATGGGGAAGCAACAGCCATGGAATGGGAAGTATATTCATGCATGGTACGTAGAGGTGATTAGAAATCCTTTATTCTAGTTGCACGGTTTAATACTTCTTCAATTTGATCATGGCTTTCTAAACTACATGCATCCACAGTTACAGTATTCTTCCCCAAAGACTAAATTTACCGTTAGAATATTCTTACATAATAATTAACTTAATATTTACTGTAAAATTCTTAGATTAATTTACTCTTTGCGCACCGTAAACATTAAAGAGTTAAATTACAGGAACATAGTCAATGGACAAGTCTTTCACCTGTTATGGAATGCAGGATCGATCACATGTATTGTATAGTGTACTTTCTATAAAATTATGGTTCAAAAAGATTAAGTCTCCATAAAAATTTTCGAATATTTACGGTTTCTGGCATTGCCAATATGTGTATATTTTTTATATTCCTTCATTCTCATATCACCAACTTTCCTCTTTTCACCTTTACAATTTTCGGGCTATGGTGTATTCTTCCTTTTCCAGTGTACAACAGAATTAGTATCTTGTATAGATCTTGCCTTCTTGGGATTTATCGAGTGAGTTTTTTAGCGGTTATAAGCAGTTACTTGTCATTAAAGATATTAAAATAAAATAAAAAAATTAAATTGCAAGTATACATATAAGATTCGCATGGAATTTCCTAAATATGTAAACCCACATAATACAGAAAGTAAATCAAACTGCATAGAAGAAGGGGAAAAAAAAACTTTCTTCCTTATAAAAGCATCATAAACATAGAAATTTGTTTCAAAGTGAGTCTTGATCAAAGATCACGAGCTTCTCTAATTTGGCAACAAGAAAAAGAAGAAAAAAACCTAAAACCTACAAACATTATAAAATCTTCCATGGATTATATATATCTTTTCAAGAGTAATTATAAACTAAATCTAGACAAGATCTTTACAAGCACGATTGATTATATATATAGAAAGTATATTCCAATATTGTATCTTTATTTAGAACATTGAAAAAGTAAAATGAAACCCATGCATGCAGAAAATCTCTTGCATTACCTTGTGAGAATGTATACCATAATAATGGAAAATTTCCATACATGTGACCCTTGAGGATTTATAAATATACCATCATTATGTTCCCTTTGATCACAAATTAAATAACCCAGAAAAAAAGAGAGAAAGAATTAACTGTTTTCATGGAGAATCACCACAATTTTAGTGTTTTGATGTTCCCATGGCTGGCTCATGGCCACATCTCCCCTTTCTTGGAGTTAGCCAAAAGACTATCCAATAGAAACTTCACCATATACCTATGTTCTACACCAGCTGCACTGGATCCAGTTAAGCAAAAACTGGGTACAAAATTCTTGGAGTCAATAAAGCTTGTGGAACTTCATCTCCCAAAGTTGCCAAATTTGCAAGATCCTAAATGTCACACCACAAATGGTCTCCCACATTATCTCATGCCCGTGCTCAAGGAGGCTTTTAACAAATCGGTGCCAAACTTCTGTAAAATCCTTGAGACATTGAAGCCTGATTTGCTCATATATGATTCTCTCCAGCCATGGGCACCAAAGGCTGCAGCAGCCCTTCATATTCCTGCTGTTGATTTCATAACAAGTAGTTCAGTGATGACTGCCTTCATGATGCATGCATTGGAGAATCCAGGTAAAGAGTTTCCATATTCAAAGATTTTTTATCGTGATTATGAGGACCTTTTCTATAAAGGTTTGATTGATGATGTTGAGAAACATCGTGTGGAGAAAATCTCTGTCATTGAATGCCTTGAACGATCTTCTAATATTATTCTCATCAAGGGTTTCGATGAAATTGATGGTAAATATAGTGATTATATAACTTCTTTGACTAGAAAGAAAATAGTAGCCGTAGGTCCACTTGTTCAAGATACTATCTACGATGATGATTCAGATATTATAACGTGGCTAGATAAGAAAGAAAAACGTTCAACCATTTTTGTCTCCTTTGGTAGTGAATATTTTCTCTCTCCGAAAGATAGAGAAGAGATAGCTTATGGGCTAGAATTAAGCTGCATAAACTTTGTGTGGGTTCTAAGGTTTCCCAAGGGGGAAGAAGTTGAACTTGAAGAAGCACTACCAAAAGGATTTTTCAAGAGGGTAGGGGACAAGGGAAAAGTTGTGGAAGGATGGGCTCCACAGGCCAAAATCTTGAGCCATCCCAGCATTGGTGGGTTTGTGAGTCACTGTGGTTGGAGTTCAATTTTGGAGAGCATGAAATATGGTGTTCCAATTATAGCCATGCCCATGCACCTTGACCAACCAATCAATGCTAGGCTAGTTGAAGAAGTAGGCGTAGGCATGGAGGTTCTCAAGGACAAAGAAGGGAGGGTAAACCAAGAATTAGTAGCAGCCGTCATCAAAGAAGTCATGGAAGGGAAAATTGGAGACACCTTGAGAAAGAAGGCCAAGAATTTGTCCGACAAAATTGAAGAGAAAGGAGAAAAAGAAATAGATAGGGTTGTAGATGAGTTGGTTAAGATATGTGTCAAAAAGAATGGCCATATCTAATTTGTTTAGCAAGTCCAATGTATTTTGTTTCTAGGGTTCTTGCAGCTGATGTTGTCTTTCAGAACATCAACAAATTTTTTTCTCTCTTTCTGGTTGAAAGCTTTGCCACCTTTTTAAGGCAAAATACTGTCTGGATTAATTCAGTTTGATGTTTAATTGGAAGTTCTATTTTTCTTGTCTTTTATTTTTGAAATTTTAATAATTCAATGGTTCTTACAGATGGCTCCTCTGCTTTATAACATAAAAACAAATTCTTGCGACTTCTCATACATGGAGTTCCCTTTTTCTAGGGAAACAAAAATACAAGAGAATGATAAATTAGAAAAGATGACGAAAATCAAATAACTACTAAAATAAAAAATTACCTTTTAATCTTAACTTCTATTTAATATTTTCTTGAAATGAAAATTATAATCATAAATGGGCTAAAAAATATTAAATTAAATTAAAGATAAGTATTCTTAATATGTTTAAGAGGGACCACTGAGATATACTGGTAAAACTTTTGGTAGTTCTACCGTCACCAAATTTTCCTCTAATGGGACTTTGAAAGAAATGTTATTACAATTTCGGCCCAATACGGATGCCCACATACTTGAAAGTTCAATAACTGGGCCGTAGCCGAGGGGATGGATTTAACTTAAAAGTCTACACAACTCCAAATGATAAAAAGCAAGGTAATTTCTATCATTGGAGTAGAAAAAACACGACCAAAATCTTTAATTACATAATGTTTGGTTTTAAATTGGTAATCAAGAGTCAAGACAAGGAAAGGAAAATGACCAAGAAAAGTAGAAACCCAATATGAGAAAATAGGATATGAATGAGAAAATTATCCTAGAAATGCCACTAAAAAGATAAGTAGAAAAACCATACATATGAATATGATGGGACCATTCTTTTTTATGATAGAGTTGGGGACCAACTTCAGATCTTAAAAAATGCTTTCATGGGAGTTGGGGGGGGGGGGGGGAGAAATTGCTTAGGAGGGCAGGGCATGAAACTGCTTACTTTTTCAAACTTTATAAAAGTTGAAGACAAATTGGCCCAAAGTGACAATAAAAGAGATTTTCTTGTCATCAAAAGTTAAAGTAATTAGAGATAGAGATTCTTCTGCATGGCATCAATAATTTTTTTCTACTCCCAAATCTAATGTCATCACAATAATGAATATCTAATTATAACAGCACAATAATCAGCTGATGCATCCACAGAATACACTGCACACCCTTGCTATTAAAGATGAAAAAAAAGGGAAAGAAAAAAGCCACTCATCATCCAATCAAATGAAACCCTATCATTCACATCTTAGGCCCCCCAATCATCAATACTTCTTCATCCGTGATGTTTTGATGTCTTGGCAGCTACTGAATCCGTACCTTAGGGGACCTGAACCTTGATGGGCGGTTTGGATTTTGTCACAATATCTAATTTTGAAATGTTTGTTTCCATCAATAATGTTTTTACGGTTCAATATGTATTCTTTTACATGTCAATAGATAGTGTTTATACCAATCTTACCTAATCATTTTAGACAACGGAAATGGTAAAACCACTCAAAACAAAGCAGGAACAATAGAGAGACAATAGTAAGGGTAGTATTTTCTTGCTTTCTGCTTTACAGTAAAGACACAAACCAATATTCTTTTCCAAAGCAGGAAAAGCAAAGGATGGAATTGAAACCATAAATGCTTTATCTAGGGAAAAGCACATTTCAAATCAAAGAAATATATGCGAACGTGATTGAACATTACTAGAATCATTAATCAGAAAAAAAGGTGAAAAAGCTAAGTGAGGGAACTATGGGTAAGGTGTTCAGCTCTAAAGGGATTCCCATTTCGTTCTCCATTGAAGTATTATTACAGACAAAAAATTCCCGAACAACCAACTTTTCTTCTTGATCACTCATGGGTTTTCTTTTTAAGTTCATCATCATATTTCTATGTTCAACTTCACCAATTGTATGCCAAGTTACAGGTATGTCCTTAAATATGTTATTTTACAGTATGTTTAGATGTGCAAAATAAGAAGTCCTTAAAGGAGAAAAAAGGTCATTCAGAAATCAACTAGAGCATCTACTAGAGGAAGTTCAAGAATATTAAACATGTTACAGCGATGAGCTATCAATTCATGAACTATTATTAAGTTGTACTAGATCAAGAATTGATAAAGTAGGATCATGGAAGTTCAGGTAAAGTAACTGATATTCAATATGCAGAGTTCCTCAGCATAGACTGTGGAGGCAAAAGTAATTACACTGACCCGAGTACTGGATTAGCATGGACTTCTGATGCTGGATTCATGACCCATGGCCAATCAGTGCAAGTAGATAATGGAAATGGAACCTCACTGCAGTACAGAAGCAGGAGAGATTTTCCCACAGATGCCAAGAAGTACTGTTACACACTGAAAACAGAGGAGAGAAGGCGATATATTGTAAGAGCAACTTTTCTGTACGGTAGCTCAGGGTATGAAGTTTCATATCCAAAATTTCAGCTATACTTGGATGCAACAATATGGTCAACTATAACAGTGCTGGATTCTTCAAGAGTATATGTCAAGGAAATGATCATCAGGGCACCTTCACATTCAGTTGATGTGTGCTTGTGCTGTGCTACAACAGGAACTCCATTTATATCTACTCTTGAGTTGCGGCCTCTGAATTTGTCAATGTATGCCACAGATTATGAAGATGATTACTATTTAAAGGTAGCAGCAAGGGTAAATTTTGGGGCTTTGACCAAGGATGCCTTAAGGTACGCATTTCTCATTATGTTCACACAAGAAACCAGATCTTTAAGCTCTTGACACCAAAAAGTCATATGGAAATTGCAGTATTAGCAAAACTAGTTCGTTCTGACAACACATAAATGATTTCTCTTAGGTACCCGGATGATCCCTATGACCGTATATGGGATTCGGATCTAGAAAAAAGGCCAAACTTTCTTGTAGGGGTAGCTTCTGGCACAAAAAGAATCAATACAACAAAGTATATTGACACAAACACAAGAGAGTACCCACCAGTCAAAGTTATGCAAACTGCAGTTGTTGGCACTATGGGAAGTCTAAGCTACAGATTGAATCTAGAAGATTTCCCAGCTAATGCTAGAGCTTTTGCATATTTTGCTGAAATTGAAGATTTGGCAGGAAATGAAACTCGGAAATTTAGAATGATTCAGCCTTATATGCCAGATTATAGCAATGCTGTGGTGAATATAGCTGAGAATGCAAACGGAAGTTACATGTTATATGAACCTAGTTATATGAATGTAACACTAGATTTTGTGTTGTCGTTCTCCTTTGTGAAAACTGCTGATTCCACTGAAGGACCACTTTTAAATGCAATTGAAATAAGCAGATATGTAAAGATTGACGCAAAGACAGATGAACAGGATGGTAAGATATAAAGATCCGGCTGTTTTGCTTCAACCTTCTCCATTTAGAGTATAGCATATCTAAATCTCAATATATCTGCAATTGAATTTATCAATATGCTAATGAATTGATTATTTGAAAATATAAGCTAGTATTCTCAATGCCATTCGCACTATGTCTACTGGAGGCAATTGGACAGATGCACAAGGCGATGCTTGTGTACCTACACCATGGGATTGGGTGACCTGCAGCAATACCTCACCACCAAGAATCACAAAAATGTAAGTCCACTGAACTTTGTAGAAGAGAACTTCTAGCTAATCTCAGAAAAAAATATTTTCAAAAGATAAATGTCAGGATAGGAGTACATCACATTGAAACAAGGGACCTGATTCTCATTACGCAAACAAAAGAATGTTATTTGAAAGAAATAATATTATTTTGTCTGTGTAATCCAATACACCTTTTTACAATGCCACAATCAGCTAAAATCTCACTGCTGTCCTATTTCTACATCATCAAAATCACAGAACAAGATAGAGCATCATAGAAGGATAAAAAACTAAATGGATACATTATATCACAGGAAAATATGACATCTTGACAATTCAACAATAATACTGATTCATGAAGTATTAATATTTCTCTTGATTAGAAAAATGAGTGGTCTATCTCATGAAAGAATACAATTCTATAAATCTGACCTCTTTAACAGTTCTATTTCAGGTAAGCATGTGAAGGGTGAAATCCCACCCGAGATAAAAAACATGGAAGGACTGACAGAGTTGTAAGTGTGACTACAGCCTGAGCTGAATTTACTCTTTGGTGGTTCTTATCTTAACCTGGTGTATTCAAATTGTTCAGATGGTTGGATAGCAACTTTTTCACAGGTTCTATCCCTGACATGAGCAGTCTTGTCTGTCTAAAAATCCTGTAAGCACCACTCATTTGATGTAAATTAGCATCTTGTGATCCCATTTTTTGATGACCATTATATCTCTTCCTTAAACATGCAGGCATCTGGAGAACAATGGACTAACTGGTCCAATACCTTCTTCCATGGGTAGATTGCCAAGTTTGAAAGAACTGTAAGCAGTGATCGGGATAACTAAGACCTTACATTTAACAACTTACTTATTACTGCTGATATTTTGAAAAACACAGTATTGTAACATTCATATAAGTTATTCAAATTCATTCTTTAAATTTCTACTTGATTTCCTTTTGCAGACATGAAGTAAGACATTGTTTTATTTTCCATGTCACAGATACATACAGAACAACTCATTGAGTGGGGAAATACCTCCATCACTATTAACTGGAAAAGTGATCTTCAGGTGAGTATGCTGTAGGCTAGTAGTTTGGAAACTGGGGATGGTCTATTCAGACGTATGTATATGGAGTTAATCAGTACAGCTTGACATATTACCCACATCTTTTGCCTTTAATGAATTTGAAATACACACACACACACACACAGACAGATGTGTGTGTGGATTGTTCAGAAATATAACACTATCAGCTATATTTGTAAACATACTGTGGACCAGAAGATATCAATCAAAGACCAGTAACTCATGTTTATGTCATGTCAGAGAAAAAAACAAAATCTAACATGGGAATGAATGACTTTGCATACTATAAAAGATCACGTACCTAGAAGCTTTGAATATTTTTCTGCAGATATGAAGGCAATGCTCATTTAAAACGGGGGGCAAAGAACAAGACACATCACAGATTGATACTTGCAGTTTCTGTTGGAGTGCTTGCAGTCCTTTTTGTTCTTTTTGTAGGAAGTTTACTACTACTTCATTATATAAGAAGAAAGACATCCAAGCAGAGATCTGATAATAAAGGTATGTGCTCTAACAATTTCATTAATCAAACTTTTCTTGTAATAGCTGAGTATAATTGTTTGTACAATGCTTGGCATCTTCAGCTGGTAACTCGCTACGAAATAGCACAAAGAAATCAACTAATTATTCAATAACACGTGGTGGATCTCTAATGGATGAAGGCGTGGCATGCTATATTCCTGTCAGTGAAATTGAAGCAGCAACCAATAATTTCTCAAAGAAAATTGGAAAAGGAAGTTTTGGACCAGTATATTATGGAAAACTGAAAGATGGAAAGGAAGTGGCAGTTAAGATCATGGCTGACTCCTCAAGTCATGGGACAAAACAATTTGTAACTGAGGTAACACAATCTATGGTCTAATTTTTGCAGAACCTTACCTCAGAGTGATAGCTTTTGTAGTTGATACTGTTGATAAAATAATCTAATGGCAGTTTGTTCTTCTCTAATCTTATTGCACATTATTTTCTGCTAATCCAAAAGGTATACATACAGTCTTTGCCATAGTTCTCACTTTCATTTTACTACATCTCCACTAATGTCCTATGAGGACTAAAAGCAATCTTCACCGTCACAACTTGACTCTGTTGCTTTTATCACTAGAGCTGTGGCATCCTTGCATGAGACCATTTTCAACTGTCTTAATCAAGCCAGCTTATTTTATAATTTTCTTGTTAAGATTTTTTCAAGTTTTTGAACGACCTAAGTAAAGTCTATAAAATTAATAAATTAGACTACATAAAAAAGAGAACAGGAGGGTTGTCACTCATTTTATAATCATTTAGAAGTGTTTTCATATTGAGGGAAATTCAGAAACAGTTCCTGTTTAGAAAGAATATGGAATTAGCTAAATACTTGTCATTGCCACGCCATGAATAGTGAACATCATATCTTTGATGAATAAGGAAAATCATAACGGGAAATTTTTTCAATCCAAATTGTTAACCAGAGAAATATACTTACAGGTAGCTCTTTTATCAAGAATCCATCATAGAAACTTGGTTCCTTTAATTGGATATTGTGAGGAAGAATATCAGCGCATGCTTGTATATGAATACATGCATAATGGAACATTGCGGGATCACATACACGGTCAGCAGCAGTTAGACTGGATAGCACGTCTTCAAATTGCAGAAGATGCAGCAAAAGGTTGTAATATAGCCTCTTCCTTGACGTAATTTCAATTAAGAAGGCAACTCTTTGACTATATCTTCAGCTTCCTGTAGGACTTGAGTACCTGCACACTGGTTGCAACCCCACAATTATTCATCGGGATGTGAAAACGAGTAATATTCTTTTAGACATCAATATGAGAGCTAAAGTATCTGATTTTGGACTTTCAAGACAAGCTGAGGAAGACTTAACACATGTATCAAGCGTGGCACGCGGAACAGTAGGCTACCTTGATCCAGAGTGAGCCATCTTTAACATGACTTTACATTGCCAGAGATACTTTGTCTTGGCCACTGTTAATTCAGATTTTTTTTTCTTCTTTTTCCCATCATACAGGTACTATGCAAATCAGCAATTGACTGAAAAGAGCGATGTTTACAGTTTCGGTGTGGTCCTTTTGGAACTTATCTCTGGAAAGAAGCCTGTCTCAGTTGAGGAATATGGGGCTGACTGGGGCATTGTCCACTGGGTATGGTTGCAATTTTCTTTATCAGAAGCAATTCCTTTCTGCATTTTTATGTTTTAACATTGCTCTTTCCATGGTTCTTACACGTATATCTGCACAGTTAACACCTTATCCTCACAATTTTGTGTCAATATATGGAGTAATATAGAATGGAAGCATATCTCTTGTATAGAATGGAAAGATATCTGATTTAGGATGTTTCTTGCTCAAAAGTATTTGAATTTAACATGTAAAGTGTAGAAGTAGATGTGTGGATGGTTTCATTGAATTGCATCCAGTGAAAATGATATGCCAAGTGAACAATGAAACAGGAAAACTCTGATGAGTAAAAACATGGGGCAGGTGAGGAGTAACATGGATATCTTATTACTTAAAAGCATGAAATGTACCAAATCAAATTGATAAATCATCTCTGTTTAGCTTAATTGAGTCCTGAACACTGTCACAGAGAATGAACTGTGTACTAAACTAATATTTTCCTCAATTCCTCTTAATTTCTAAATGGGGCATCTTGACATAGAAATAGAATTGTAATGAAATATTACGTCTCAAATTAAATCTTTGCATGAAGGAAAGGGAAAACTTCACTGTCCACCAAGGTCCCTTAGTTTTCTCTATCGTTCCTCATTTGGCTGAAGGGCATGAGTTTTGATATCCAATTTCCCAAAAGCAACTAGAAAATATCCTTTATTGTGTTATCACTTGGAATATGTTTACTAATTCCAGTTATGGACCTTATGGTGTACCTTTCAGTTACCACCTTTTCATCAATGCAAATTTAGTTGCTTACAAGAATAAGAACACGGAAAGTCTCAAGAACTTGAGAATATCATATATATAAGAATAATGATTAACAATTATGTTCTTTTGTAGGCAAGGTCACTGGTTCGTAAAGGAGATGTGATCAGCATTATAGATCCTTCGCTAGCAGGGAGGGTCAAAATTGAATCTGTATGGAGAATAGCAGAAGTTGCAATACAGTGTGTGGAACAACACAGCTATTCCAGGCCAAGAATGCAGGAAATTTTAGTAGCTATACAGGATGCAAGCAAGATTGAAAAAGGAACTGATAAACTATCTCCAGGAGGAGGCTCAAAAGGACAATCTTCACGTAAAACACTCTTAACAAGTTTTCTTGATATTGAAAGCCCTGATCTTTCTAAGGACTCCCTAGTCCCATCTGCTAGATAAACATGTCAGAGTACTAATTCCCTCGTGATTCTGCATTTTATGAGTATAGAACTTGTGATCTACCCTCAGAATTAGTCTTTTCTCTGGTTGTTTATCTTTTGTACTATTACTGAAAATAGAACAGAATGGCAATACAAAAGAAATGTAATATCACCTTTCTATGTCCTCAGAAAATTAAAGTCCATAAAACAAAAAGTGTGCTAGTAATAACTTTAACAATTCTTTTTATGTCTTCATAAGATGATGAAATTTGACAATGTTCTTAAACTTGAAACCGGATAAATGCTGCAATATGTTCACACAATCTATTAACTGTGGAAAGGCGAAAGAAATCATTCTTTAGGTGAGTTTACAATAAAATATGATAATCTTTGAGCTTCAGATACAACACAAACTCTGATTTTTGGGTTGTAAAACTTGTGGGTTTTCCATTTACCAGAACGCCTGCAGGGCGAGGAATAAGCCAAGGAATTCCCTGAACCCGACAACCTTGAGACTCTAAGATAGACTAATTTGTAAAATCACTCTTATCAGTTCAAAATTCTTGATTCAACAATAAACATGACGCCCATTTTATCTTGATATAGTATATGAAAAAAAGAATTAAGCATTTTAATACCAAATATTTTTGTACATTAGATACACCCAAAGTTTTGTTCTAAACGTGACGATGGCATTGGACTTTAGCCTTCTTAGTATAATGGTCTTTTTTCTCTATTAATCTATGAATGTCGTCACTGGTGAGGGCTGAAACTATCCTTTTTCTCCGCCATCTGTCCTTACGGGGCCGATACGTTGCTTTCAAAGCCTTTCTTTGACATCTTCTAGAAACACAAGAGGAAAAATATTGACATCTTTTTATACAATTTCTTCTCCTTCCCTTCCCTTCCCTTCTTGATTTCAAGAATGGGCAATAGGTCGGGTTAGCAGACTCCAGATCGGAAAACGAAGTGAAAAGCTTTGATTTGACCGCATTAAATGGTCCAACTTGCAAGCGGCTTGTCTAAGTCAAAATTCAAAGCAGCTCAAATCTAAGTATAATTAATGATAGTGAATAATCGAGTTAAATGAATCCGATTATATATATATATATATATATATAACTATTTTATATATTTTGATTACAAAATTAAATATTCATATTTAATTTAATATAAAAAATAAAAAAAATAGTCTTTAAATTTAAAGAAATTGCCTCATTATCTTTCTTAGATCATTGGACAGTAAAATATAATTTTTTTTTTAAATTAAGGAGGTTGTTAGATAAATTTTAGATGAAAAATATATTATTATTAAAAAAAAGTGGATATTACTTCAATTCGTGTAGAAATATAAGTTGTTGAATGATTTTTTTATTATCTTAAAGTATAAATCGTTTTACGTAATTTTATTAATATTCATCGTTAATTTTTAATATTAATCTTATTTTTTTTCATTTATGATCTCACGACCTTTCTTATTTTTAAAACAAATAATTTATATTTTTTTCTTTTAAAAATAAATTTTATTTTTTTCAAGACATAAAAATTAAGAATATTTTAGGGAAAATGCTGTTCTATTATCAAACTCATCGTCTCGAGCTTCAGCTCAACTAAATTGATTTACACCTCAACAAATTTCTATGAAGAAAGGAGACACAAAGACAATTGATCTTACACTGTCTTTCTCATAAAATGCTCCAATTAATGCTTATGAAATTTCGGAGGGAAAGAAAGAAAGAAAGAAGAAGAGGATGGAAGAGTTTCTCCCTCTTTTTTTCTTTTTATTTATATTGATTTTATTCTTATTTTTCTTTAATTATGAATCATATACTCGTTCTTTGAAGATTTCTCCTATTCTATATATTCCTTTTTATCTATGTTTGGATTGTGGGAAAAAGGATGAATTAGAAGAAGAGGAAGATGATCTGTTTAGTTTTTTTTTTTTTTTTTGGAGTTTCGATTTACATTTACTTCTTCGACAAAAATTAAATTGGATATTTGTAATTAAACTTAATTCTTTCGTTCTCCTATCGCCCTTTTCTTTCCTGTGCAAAAGAAAAAGAAAAAATCAATTCAAACACCAAACTTCTTCTCACCTCTAATTTATACATATGAAACCAAATTGAACAATAAAATTTGAAGAGAAAATAAAGAACAATTTTTCTACACCAAACCAAATTGATGTGTGAGTTATAGTATAATATTTCACCAAATAGATGGATTACATGGAATTTTATGTCATAAATTTTTGTGGAATTTGGTGAATTTTTATTAGAATTTTTTAAATAAAATAATTTGTACATAAAAAATTGCCTATAAACATATCAATATATGTGTAAATATTATTGTGGTAAGTGAAGAAATATAAGATTATAGGAATCAAGTTGAGAAATATACATACCATTTATACATACTATTTTGTTTATATATTTGTTGTTTTTTATTGATAATAAATAGATGAATTTCACGAATTTTTTTAAGGGTTACGATCGGATTTGTGAAAGAATATTTTATTCAAACTTCCTTCGTCCCAAAATATAAGATATTTTGGACATTTCACATATATTAAGGAAATATTATATTTTCTTAAAATACCCTAATTTATTATATCTTACTCTTTCTTAAAAATTTGCAATTAAACAATTTATTTTCTCTTTCTTCATTTAAGATTAGGGATAAGATATATTGGAAAAACATTAAAAAACCATCAAAAGTCTTAAATTATCTTATATTTTAAGGAGATAGGAGTATTTTTTACTTCTTTCATTGAAATTCATAAACTTTTGAGGACATTGAAATCTTATTAAATCAATTAAATTTCATATTGAGGACTTGAATTTTGATGATTGAAATGTCATAAAATTTTAAATTCTATCAAATTTCATAATGAGAACACCCTAATTGTAATTTCTTAGGTAAATAAGTTAATTGAAGGGCATAACATAAATACTCTTAATTATCCCTTTTTTTTCAAAATAATTAACCTACAAAGAAGAATATTTTATTTCAAATTATCTCTTTTGTCAAACACTCAAAGTGCCTTAAATGAATTTGTGTGTGTTTTGAGGAAGCCTTAAACAAATTATTTTTAAAAATTAAAATATGGAAGAATATTAAGGATAATATTAAGAAAAACTACCTATTAAACAAATTATATTTTTAAAACTTAATTCACTCTAAAATTACTGATATATTTAAATGGAGGGTTAGCATCTCATTCCAATTATTCCATTTTATGATAATAAATTAGGTGAATTGAATCTTTCAGTGATAAAAATATTTCGGAGAAAAAGTAAACATGAAAAATTATTAAGAAAGCCAAATATTTGCAACCTCAAAGAATTGCAAGTTGCCCTTTAGCGCAGAGAGTTTTTCACAGTTGGAGAAAGAAAACATTATTTTTAAACTTAGCATGCCATTTAGTTTTTACAAGCACCATTTTTAGTTAAACTACCCCAAATACTTTTGCCCTCAAATTGGATCCTTCACGCAAGCATGACTTCCGGAACTGCGCATGTTTTTTAACAATTATATAAAATCATTTGTAAAAAAAAATTGTATAATTCATTTGAAGTTATTTAAAAATATCTTATTGATTTACGAAATGTCTTTATTACCGATAATATTTTTAATAGTCAAGATGAGATTATTAATTAGGTTTAAGAGATATGATGTTACGCAGGAGTTCATTATAATATCAATTTTATTTTTAATCTTATGTATCATTTTATTTTTATTTTTAGACTTAAAAGAAAGAAATTCCAGCCATGGCATTGCAGAAGATTCAGTCTTGAGGATAGAGAAGCAACGGTTTTTCATAGAAGATTAAAGCTTTTACCCAATTTTGGGAGATTAGTTTGTTTTCTATTTAATTTCCTCGTTATTCTTTGGAATACTTTGATGAATATTAAAGATTTTATGCTGTGATTTTTATTATGTTAGGATAATTTATTTTAACTAGGAATATATGTGAATACTAGTTAGTATATTGATGGATTAATTTGAAATCTCCTATGTTTATTCTATCTCTTGTGTCATTAATTTTTATTATTTGTTTTCAATGCTTGTGGGAATCGATCACTCTTGCATGTTTTAATATTCAAATGTGAGACCGAAATGTGATGCAATTGAATAGGAATATTGGTAATAAAAGTGTTTTGTAAAATTGTCTAGAAATATATTCAATTTCTTTAACGCCCTTGATTAGTTTATCTAATGAGATTCCACAAATCTTCATTATTAATTAAATATACATAGAAATATAATAGTTCATTAATTGAATATAAGAATTTAGAATTATGAAAATCGAGCTAAGTTTATTTACGAGGACTTCGCCATTAATGACATAAGTAGACTTTATTTGTTAAACAAGTAATTGAGAATTATCCATTAATAGAAAACTAATTGGATCATTGAAGTCCTAGTTAATATTCCTTTTATTTGTTTTCTTAGATTAGATTAAAAATTAAATCTCCTAATTGTGTCGATTTAAATTTAGTTTTAATAATATTTTTGATAATTAATCACTAGTCTACGTGGAATCGACCTTGATTCATCACTATACTATTTGTGAGCACTAATATACTTGCTAGGAATTGGATATTGATTTTGCATATCAATTATTAAATGACAATATTTAAATAAAAATAATACTATAATATGACAATAAGAAGAAGAAGAAGAAGAATAGTAAATAATAATATAATAATACTAATTATATATCATTTTATGATAATACTAATTATATTATATTTTTTTCGTCTCATTTTAATTGTCCACTTTGGACTTACACAATGATTTATAGAAGTTTTGATAATTATATTAGTAAAATTCCTAAGTTACCCAATTGAATAACTAGTGCATAAGTATTAATCTTTCTCAAAAAATGCACTCTCCAATAAATTATAAACAATTCATTCAAAGAATTCATTAATAACAAGGGTAAAAATGTAAAAATACATGCTATTATTAGAAAGTAAACAATTGAAATAAGACACTAAAAAAAACATGTACAATTAAAATGAGATGGAGAGAGTATTTGTAATACTAAAATTATATTATATTAAAAATGATACGTAAGCCTAAAAAAATTATACATAAGTTTGGAAAAAAAATTATATATAAGAATGAAAATAAAAATAATACTATAATGAACTATTACGTAATTTTCTATCTTTTTGCTATAATATAATATTATTAAATGACAATATTTAAATAAAAATAATACTATAATATGATATTAATAATACTAATATTATTAAATAATAATATAATAATGCTACTAATATATCATTTTATAATAAAAATAATTATATTATATTTGTAATACTAAAATTATATTATATTAAAAATGATATGTAAGCCTAAAAAAATTATACATAAGTCTGTAAAAAAATGATATATAAGATTGAAAATAAAAATAATACTATAACATTCTATCCCTTAAGCCCAATTAATAAGATCATATCGACTATTAAAAATATTATCAATAGTAAATTCATCTAATTTACGATATCTTTTTGTAACGTATCTTAGAATTTGTTTTTTCAAATGATTATATATGATTATAAAAATAAAAAAAGTGCATGGCACCAAAAGCCACGAATACAATTAAAAGTGCGGGGCTCCTGAAGCCACGTACCAATGCTTGTGTGTAAGATTCCAAGATAGAAATATTTTGAAGATTCACCAAAAAATTATGCTACATTTAATAAATGACATACCGTATTTAACAAATATCATTTGCAAAATTACTCTTATCAATTCAAAATTCTTGATTCAACAATAAACATGACTCCCATTCTCTCTTGATGTAGTGTGTGAAAAAAAGAATTAAACATTTTAATACCATATATTTTTGTACATTAGATACACCCAAAGTTTTGTTCTTAACGTGACGATGGAACTGGACTTTATCTTTCTTAGTCTAAAGGTCTTTTTCTCTATTAATGTCGTCACTGGTGACTTTCAAAGTCTTCTTCTAGAAACACAAGAGGAGAAATTTACATCCTTTTATACCATTTATTCTTCTTTCCTTCCTTCTTGATTTCAAGAATGGGCAATGCAAACTGCAAAGCTTTGATCTGACCACATTAAATGGTCCAACTCGCAAGCGGCTTCTCAAAGTCAAAATTCAAAGGAGCTCACATCTAAGTATAATTAATGATAGTGAATAATCGATTTAAATGAGTCCCATTATTATATTTATATTTTATATTCATTACTTTTGAAATTGAATATTTACATTTAATATAATATAAAAAAACAATAAATAATCTTTAAAATTTAAAAAATTATCTCATTATTTTTCTTAATAGTGAAAATTATTAGTTAATGAAATATACATTCTTTTAAATTAAGGAGATTATTAGAGAAATTTTAAATGAAAAATATATTATTATTAAAAAAATGAACATTCAATTTTAGACTGAGAAAGTATATTACTCCCTATGTAAAGAAATATAAGTTGTTAAATGATTTTTTTATTGTCTCAAAATATAAGTCAAATTTATGAAATTTTATAAATATTTCATCATTGATTTTCAATATTAAACTTATTTATTTTCATCTTTCATCTCACATCTTTCTTATTTCTTATTTATAAGACGAAATCTTTATATTTCATTTTTTAAAAACAAACTTTCTTTTTCTTTCTTATTTTCAAGATATAAGGATTAAGGATATTTTAGGAAATTTTTTTTCTTAGTATGCGCAAAAGTTTATATTTGCCAATAATTTATATTTATGAATGGAGGAAGTATAAGAAATATTTATCATATTTTACTTATTTAAAATTTGTCAACCACTCAAAGTGCCTTAAATGAATGTGTGTGTGTGTGTGTGTTTTAAGGAAGCCTTAAATCAATTATTTTAAAAAATTAAATTATGGAAGAATAGTAAGGATAATATTAAGAAAAATTACCTATTAGACAAATTAGATGTTTAAAAATGATTTCACTCTAAAATTACTGATATATTTAAATGGAGGGTTAGTATCTCATTCAAAATTTTCCATTTTATGATACTAAACTAGGTTAATGGATTCTTTCAATGATGAAAATATTTAGACGAAAAAAGTAAACATGAAAAATTATTAAGAAAGCCAAATATTCTCAAGATGCAAAGTAGCAAAAGTGACTTTTTCTCAAAAAAAAAGAAAAACTGCATTCATTTGAATGCTTATATTCTCATTTTAATATATTCAAATAAAATATTTATTTTATTAAAATAAATATATTTTTATCTAAAATTTAATTTAAAGACTTCACATCTTTCTAATTTATATTCACACAATTAGACAAATTAATAAAACACATTATCTTACTTTTCTCAAAATTAAAAATTTTCTTTAATTATTATATTATACCAAAATTGAACTTTAAATTTGAGATGGAGGGAACATATAGATAAACTAAAATAATAAAAGATGAGACTTGGCCTTTTCCCACGTGTGATAGTCTAAAAGATTGATTGCCAACCAAGAATAGTGTCAATCATAATAGGCATATCTCATCCATTAAATTTGCATATATCTACACGTCTCTAAAATTTAAAGAATAATGCAACTTATAACGTATTAAAAATGTATAATTGTTTATTCTTTTTTAAAAAATAAAAATAAATGCTAATACTTTATTTAGTGGTCTCCAATATTAACTATTGACCTTTTCCATCATAAATGCATCAAAGTACCTAATCTCAATAATTATTTTTTTTCTATAGAAAAGTTTAATTTTTTTTTCTTTCTAGGAACATAAAAACTAATATACCAACCACTCTAAGCCAAGTTGTTTAAATATTAGTTCATCAACTACTCCCTAACTCTGACTTCTCGCATGCGCCAATTAAATTCTTAGTGCCCTTAAATAAAAGATAGAATATTTAAATTAGATTAAATTATTTTGAGCTTTTAGTTTCTGCAAATCATCTTAGAGGCAAAACCAGATTGAATTGGGCCCTCAAAGTAAAGAGGAAATTCTTGGATAAGTAATTAAGTTTACTTTTATTTTTGTTTTCAATGTACATTGTAGAGGTGCAACAACTGGTCCCAAAATTCAAAATTCTAGGCAACTAAGAATTAAATTTGCAAGAGTATTCAATTCAAACATCTAACAATTATTCAATTATTATCTTAGAACCGAGAAGTTTCGATCATAAACGATAGACCTATTCTCTTATTTCTTCATCATGTTGGACCGCAATGATAATAAACTATGAAAGGATTCTAGTCCAACACAGGAAAATCATACTTACCTGAATTGACGACGTCTTTGTTACATATAAAGCCTAAAGGCAACAAAACCAAATAAACTTAATAATTCTGTGATTACGATTAATTTGTTGTTATGAATTATTCTTGTTCTTGATTCTTGAAAGCAAGAAAAACAGCTGTATAATTTGTATGTGTTTCTTGAATTATTATTAGTATTAATTTATTGAAGAAATAGTATATGATTGTGTATTATTTTTATGGGTCTTGGTTGAAAAGCAACTACAAAAAGGTAGGGAATGGATGACAACAAAAGCATCCTACAAACCAAACCACCCAACTCAAAATCCCCACCTCTGCCTTCCAAAGAGGAGAATTTGCATTCCTTTGCATCATCTTATTATTATCTATCTGAACAAGAAAACCGAAAGTGTAATGTTCAAAGTCGCCCCTTCTGTATTCACAAAAGATATGGTGGGAGAAAATTTGTAGGAGAACTGAAAAGGAGAGATAAAAAGAGAGACAAAAAAGAATAAGTCATATATTCTTCAATTTCTTTTATATTCTTGTTTTGTCTTTTTGGTAAAAGATTGGAGTTTTTCAGAAAAAGAAATGAACTTTGTGGTTTTAGCAGCTCCTTTATATTTGTGAAAAGAAGAGCTCTTCTGTGTCTTTTAGCTTTCTTGTTAAAACAAGGGCGATTCTTGAGAGATAGAAAAAAGGCCCACAAAAATTCACAGGTTATAGATATCCCTCGAGGTTAAGAGTAAGGCTGAGAGATGGAGATGATGTATTATCAGCTGGGCAGGTCTTCATATCAGGACTCTTTAAAAGTTCTTGAGGCTGATATACAGCATGCCAATGCTTTGTAAGCTTATATTTCATCTTCTATTTTCTGGGTTTTTCTCTTTCTTTTCAACTGCGAAATTTTTCCCTTTTATTTTCAAATATAGTCTTTAGTTATTGGGTATAGGTAGAATATCAGTTGCTAGGGCTTTAATTTGCTTATCTACTTACATTATTCCTCAAAATTTAGGATGGTTTCTGTTCAATGAGGCATGAATTTGGGGGAAGGGCCACTAAAGTTATCATTTTGGGCTTTACTGATGTTTACTTTGGATGATAATTGTCGCAAATGTGTTCGGGTACTTGTGAGTTGTGACTTGTTTGTTAAGTTTGTTAAATTAATTTTGACCTATTTGGAATTTGTTTATTCCTATTTGGCTGAGGAAAATTGTTTAAGTTTTTTCAATTTATTTATTTATTTTTGGGGTGGGGGGTGGGGATGAGTTTCAAGTTTTCAACTTAAGAATTTTGCGGTTGATTGTCTTGATAATACTTTCTGATGAAATTAAGACTTTTTTGGAACTTATCTTGGAGGAAATGGAGGTTTCCAAGAGTTCTGTAGACCATCCAACGATACGAGGCCTATTGAGAACACCCAGGAGACATTTCCTCCTAAAGGATGGCATATTGCACTCATTGGGAAGCTTTTGATCTTTTCTTCATTGTGCATGCGCGAGAAATTTTTTTTTTGGGGGTGGTGGGGTGTTTCTGCAGCTTTTTTAGTTTTATTCCTGTGCCAGTGTTGTTTAGTTTGCCAGATTCTTGTGGGATGCTGTTTGATCAAATGAATAGGTTATCTTACTTTAATTTTCCTTTAATTCTGGACTTTCAGAGCTGCTGAAATCCCAAGAGGAAAGGGTGGAGCACGTGTTCAGATGAAATTGGTTTGTAATCACTTGGCACCTGTTTTTCTTTTCTTGCTTCAGTGGATGGATTGTTCCTGCTTATGTCTCCTTCCAAGATATCTAAATCTTTTTCATGTACTCATTTGCAAGGTTTGGATCTTTTCTTGATTTTTCTTTCTTCTTCTTCGCACATTTTAGATTGATTTTGGTGATTTCTATGAGTCTGATATTTGGTCTTTTGATCAATTAACAATAGTACAAATATTCCTTTCTTAGCCAAAAAGTGTTTTCCTTTTATAATAATGAAAGAAAGTATGGTTGGTCTCCATGGGGTTTAATATTTCTATTGGGTTACATAATGGACTTGATTTCTTTGCATTATTGTCAAGTAATGAATTTTGAGTTTTTATATGCCCTTTCCTTCCTGCTTCTGTTTACAGGTATACACAGATGGAAGGCCAAGAATCTCTAGACATGGAAGGAAAGCAACCATTAGTGACTTTTATGGTCTGTTGGTTCTTCATTTGTTTTAAGTCTTCCAAGAACAGTGGAATTATTAGCATACTTATCCATAATTTTTGTGCTTTAATGGAACAGCCATTATATTGCCATCATTGCAGCGGCTTCATTATGACCTGGTAGAAGCAGATTGCACTACTACAGAAGATAATCTTTGCCTGAAAAGCAGTAGCAAGAAGATACTGGAGAGGGGTAATAGTTA
Organism: Apocynum venetum; assembly: GCA_019593545.1. Taxonomy (NCBI): domain Eukaryota; kingdom Viridiplantae; phylum Streptophyta; class Magnoliopsida; order Gentianales; family Apocynaceae; genus Apocynum; species Apocynum venetum. Next base: position 7,552,282 of record SRSM01000132.1, read on the forward strand.
TGCAAACTTTGATTTGAACAGAGATGATGAATGTGGCATCTGCTTAGAGCCTTGCACCAAAATGGTTTTGCCAAACTGCTGCCACGCTATGTGCATCAATTGCTACCGAGATTGGTAAATAAAGCATTATCCTCATTTCTTACTTGTTTCTTCCTTGTAGAGCTCATCATGCACTTTTGTGTTTCGGAAAAGAGTACATCATCCATTATATATAAATATATAGTGCAGCATATTTATAAGCAGGCTAAATTCTTATCACAGGAACACAAGATCAGCGTCTTGTCCCTTTTGTCGTGGTAGCTTGAAGAGGGTGAAGTCAAGGGATCTATGGGTTCTTACCTGTAGTGATGATGTGATTGACCCTGAAGCTGTTTCTAAAGAAGACTTGTTGAGCTTCTACCTTTACATTAATAGCCTCCCTAAGGACTCCCCGGACGCACTGTTCTTGATGTACTATGAATACTTGATATGATGTGAACTAATTAATGCTGTATATATAGAAGAGCCGACCACAAAATGTAAATAGTGTCTGGTTAGAGAATTCCCTCAGTTCATGCGGAAATAACCACCACTCTATTTTCGTTGTGGTGTTGTCCAGGATATCTTTTATGGTATCCATTTTTATTTCTGATACTTGTATCTTACATCTTCACTTGTCACCAACTGATAAGATGAACATTTAATCCTTGAAATTATCTTGACTTGCCTATTGTCTGTGTACTTGTCTTTATATCTTAGATTTATTTAATGGTGTCCAAAATGAAAGTGAGAGTATAAATTGAAATTCAAATTTTGTCATTAAAGAGAAGTGGAAAGGAAAAGAAAACACAACTAAAATGTCTATTATCTCGCTCTCTGGATTACTGATGCCGGAGCGGAAAGGGGTACATTCCACATTATTAGTTACTAGACACGTTGCACAACATTAGTTACTAGATGCATTGCATATCATTAGTTACTAGAGTTTCTATGTTTCTTTCTTGTGTTTTATCAGCTCAGCAAATGAAGGTTGACAGTAATCATGATTAATGAAGAGATCAGCAATGTGCCTATGCATGGCTTGTGTGAGATGAATGCCATCCCAGCTAATATATTTGCTGGGATCCTGGCACTTAGATGTTCCAGGTGAGCCACAAAGGGATTGAATGTTGAAGTTGAGATCCCCCCCTGCACCACAACAAGCCTTGAAAGGCTCCTCAAAGTCATACTTAGCTGGATTTTCGAGAATTGTGAGATATGCACTCCAGTAATCTGCATACAGAATGGTACATTGTGGATGAAGAGCTCGAATTCTTCTCAGTTCTCTTTGAAGGATTTCGTTGTGGAACTTTATAGCTGCATTGGCAGCTGGAGCACATCCCAGATGATCCCGGGAGTGCAAGGGACATGCTGTGATGTCCACCGGGAGGCAGCCAATTGGTGGTAGGCCTTGTACTACAATGTACCTTGCACCGCTGTCCAACAATGCCTGAAACATGAGAGGGAACCACATGTTTTGTTGTTAAAATGGGTATAAGCTAACAACAACTAGATTTTAACAAGTGTTACTCACATGGAGGATTCTGACAACGCCAGCAACAGAGTTCTCCGCAAGCCATTGGTGTGGAAGTGTCAACCCATGAGTACGAACATAGTCATCAATGCCCAGCTCACCAATCCAGAAGAGGGCATTGGCCATCTCATCCTTGCAACTGTTTTCGTCTTTGCACCCCATTTGACTCCTAAATTTATTGAACCAATCTATCTGAGTCTGAAAATTCTCCACTGGCATCCCATTCCAGAATGATCCACTGACTGTCCAATGGGCAAAGTGCTTGGCAAAGAAGCTACCGGGAAGAGCTGTTGATCCAGAAATGGCAAAATTTACACCAAATGTGAAGTTTACAGACGTGGCCTTATAGGAGGGCAAGGTTGGTAGAGCAAGAGCATCACATAGGAAATCAATAAGAAGGTGGCCATCACAGAATTGGTTCTGCTGATTGGCGGAGGAGGAAGCATTATTTTCCAAGAGGAAAGCATTCCCTCTGTCTGTGTAAGATTCCCCGAAAGCAAAGACCTGGGTAAAGCAGCCCTTGTAGCTACTAGACGAGGTGGAGCCACTAGGCAAAGTGGAACCTTCATGGCCTTTGTTTTGTGCCGGTGGTGAAGTAGCTTCAGGGCTCTGGTTCTGTGCTTGATCGCTCTTGCTATGTGCAGGTGGTGAAGTAGTGGAACTGGAGCCATCATGGCTCTTGTTCTGTTCCGGTGGTGGTGTAACTTCGTGGCTCTTGTCCTGTGCCGGTGGTGAAGTAGCTATGGAGCTATCATGGCTCTTGTTCTGTTCCGGTGGTGATGTAACTTCATGGCTCTTGTCCTGTGCCGGTGGTGAAGTGGCTATGGAGCCATGATAGCTCTTGTTATGTTCTCCTGGTGGTGATGTAACTTCATGGCTCTTGTCCTGTGCCGGTGGTGAAGTAGCTATGGAGCCATGATAGCTCTTGTTATGTTCTCCTGGTGGTGATGTAGCTTCATGGCTCTTGTCCTGTGTCGGCGGTGAAGTAGTTGAAGTGGAGCCATCATGGCTCTTGTTCTGTTTTGGTGGTGAAGTAGCTTCATGGTTCTTGTTATGTGCATCATGGTTCTTCTTCTGTTTGGGTGGTGAAGTAGCTTCATGGTTCTTGTTATATGCTTCATGGCTGTTGTCCTGTGCCGGTGGTGAAGTAGCTATGGAGCCATCATGGCTCTTGTTATGTGCTCCATGGCTCTTGTGATGTGCATGTGATGAAGTAGCTTCATGGCACGGGCAAGGGCATAGGCACTTGTTCTGTTCCGGCGCCGGTGGCGTGTGTGCCAATGATAAAACAAACAAGACGAAAAGAATTAATAATCTAAGAGGAACAAAGAAACTAATAGAAGATGGCTTCATCATGGGGATTATAGAAGATGATATGACCAAAAGAAGGATAGAGGATGTTATGATCAAAGAGTGAAAGGAAATTCTTCATCTTTATAACAAAACTTTTTAATAATCCCTAAGGATGAAAAGCCAAAATCTTTACTGGACATCCTTATTCCATGGAAAGATTAGAGGTGCTTTGCAGTTTCATACACTTAAAACTATCCAGGATCATTCAAGGGCTCGTATTATCCTCAGAAACATTCAAGGGACAGTAATTTGCTGTGACCAAGAGCAACTCGTTTGACCCCTACTTTGTAGGGAAGTTGTTTCATAATAACCTTGTTACAATTGTCTGCACAAACGGAACTGAAACTCTTAGGTAACTTATATTCTAAGTTGCTTAAGGCCTCGTCTAGTATGGCTATATAATTAGTATTTGTTTAATATTTTGAAATAATTGATTGTAAGAGATTTTATTATAGTACACAATTTTAGATTTATCCATCTTTATTTTTTATTTAATAAATTTTATTAGTAATTATTTAGTAATGGTTAAATAATAATTTTTTATGATAATATTTTAATAGATTTATCTAATTTTTACTTAGGAAAGATATTGAAAAATGCCTTCAAACTATTTATAATTCTTCAGTCATATCTTATATTTGTTATTTTAACATTTTATATCCCTAAACTATTTATAAATCTTAAGTATATTCTTTATACATATAATGAGAGATTGATATAAAAAAAAAAATTGAAAATAGTTGAGGATAAAAAAAAAATGTATAATTTAAGAATGATAAATACTCTGAGAATATAAAAAATTAAAAGATAAATGATATAATTGAGGATATTTTTCACAATTTTCCCTTATATATATATATATATATAATTTAATTTACAAGGAAATGAACATTAACGAAAAAAGAATTGTGTAATCCTCAAAAAAAAAAAAAAAACCAACATGAATTGTACTAACGTAAAATATTTATTATTGTTGTTTTTTAACGTAAAATTTTTAAAAAAACATTCAAATTTATTCACCAAACCTGACAAGAAAGAAAATAAATAAAAGAAAAGCACAACCTCAAGGAAATAGAACTAGAAGAAGGAGAAAAACAAAAGCCTCACCAAGTAGCAAAATCAAAGGTTAACCCAGCATATAGTTTCCAGTTTGTCAAGGAGAATACAGAGTTATGGATTCTCTTTGCTTTACTTCATTGTTGATTTCCATAAGAATAGCCTATTTACTACGCATTGAGGATACCAGATATACACTGAGATCATTACTCAATAGGCATATTAGCGAGATTTTAACTAAAATACTATATAAAAATAATCACATATATAAGGATCGTATGAACATGGATGCACATTTATGTCATCATTATTTTATTTTTTTTTAATTTCAATGAAGTTAAATATTACACTAGTTGAGTAGAAAAAAAAAAGAAATGATGATGTGATATCAGTTACTTTGTTGAAAATTTCTCTTTTTAAAAAAAGACTCAATCAATTTTTTTAACAATTAAGAAACGTTCTAACTCTTCCCTCTATTTTTTTTTTTCAATTTCATTATTATTCTTTTCTTCTGCTTCTTTCTTCTTCTTCTTTTAACTAATTAGGTCATCAAATAAATAAAAAACCCAATTGATAATTTTTTATATAAACTAATTAGATCAACAAAAAAAAAATACAATTATTAATTTCTATTTATTATTTTTATAAACTAATTAGCTCAACAACAAAATTATACAATTATTAATTTTTATTATATAAAATATATCTTTAGACTAGAAAATTAGGAAATATATTTTTATTAATCAATATTAATATTATTTGTTGAGCTAATTAGTTAAAAAGAGAGAAAAAGAAAACAAGCAAGAAGAAAAAAAGAATAACGATGAAATTGAAAAAAAAAAAATAGCAGTGACAACATTTCTCCAAGAACACTGTCACCACAAATAATATTTAAAAACGTTGAGTCTTTTAATTGATTGAGTCCTTTTTTTTCAAAAAAACTTTCAACAATTTGAATGGTATTTCTTCACGTCGTTGGAATAAAAAACATAAATGATATTCATGTATTGAGTAATTTTAAAATCTCCATATCAGCATATGCAACTTTTATGGGTTTTCATGAGGTATTCAAGAAACACACTTGTTTAAGACGCATAATTTGCAGAATCTGAGTTTTGTTTTAGAGGCCTAGTGCAAGAAAATCTGTGAATTTCAAAGGATTCAATACTTTAGAGCGTGCATAAACTAAGTTGGATACATTTATAACACGGGGATCAAATGATATAAGGTGAATGGTGATTGCTTACGTGCTATGCTAAAGATTTCTAGCTCATGTTTCATGATACAGCAAGTTCAATTCCCTAAGCCGAGCAGATTAATGAACCTCCCAAGGTCACACAGATCTGGAAGGATCACAGCATTGCTAGAACTAGCTTGCTCCAATTCCTCCTTGTTAAAGAAGCCTGTACAAACACCCACTGCAAGGGCACCTCCAAACTCAGCTGCTTTAATATCATTTGGCTGTAAGCGAAACATAGGTTGGTCAGTTCTTGAAACAAATCAAGTACTAAAGAACATGAAGCTTTCAATCTAATGAACATACAAAGATATTCTAGATTGTAGGAATGGTTTGAGCCCTGTGAGAGACCATTTGAACATGAAGAAAACAGAATACAGAGATGTTATGCAACAGTAAGTAGACAGTACATATTTCATCTTGGCTATAGGACTATTCATTGAGGAAAAATGGAGGGGGAAAAAAAAAACAGATTTCTAGAATCAAGCTAAGTATAGCTAAAACCTGTGAGAGCTATATATGAAAGAAAAAAAACATGTTTCACAAGAAGTGAGAAAATGCTGACATACAGTGTCTCCGACGTGCACTTGCAAGTCAAATCCACCATTATAGAGCTTTTCTGCTCTCTCTGCTGCAATTTTGACAAGATGTCCACGATCAATGTGATCACTTCCAAATCTGATGAATGTACAAAAGTGAAATGATTAGTCAAACACACATTTCAATAGCAGAAGTACACCAGCTCATCTTGAACTCACCCCCCAATGTTAGGAACTGTAAAATATTTCTTGATACCCAAGCCCTCCATCTTCATCCATGCAATTTCTTCCAAGTTCCCTGTTACCTGTAACATTAGAAGGGCAATATTGGAGACGAGAAGTTAAACTAGAACACAAGAAATATTACAGAACTTCTATTTAAATAACCAAACAAGTTTCCACATGGTAGTAAGGCAGGTCATGGGTCATAATTACATAAAAAGCTTTTAAAAATTATTTGAGTTCACTAAAAAGGTATACTCTATGTAATCCAGCATAAAGGTCTCGACTTACATTGATTGAAAATGAAGTTTTATGCAATCTTCTGCTAGAAGTACTGACAGAATACAGATACTCAAATCCCTCCAGATCCATAAATTTCTATTATGTTCTCACAATTATTCTCTAAACAACATAATAGGGTAACGGTTCATGCTTCAGAATACCGTATAGTTATTTGTCACTCACGGAAAACCTGGAAATTGTACAGAAATAAGAGAAAAACAATTGAATAGAAGGTTTTACTACCTTCTAAAAATAATTTTTCATGATATCTTGCACTGAAATTGAAGCGAACCAACTGCAGATCTTGTTCTCTCATGCAAATTGAATTATATCCTCAGGAAGCAATTCTATGTTCTAAAATTAGTCAGAATGTAAGCATCCTATCGCAAATGTTGCTAGATAATACTTTAACAATCCTTTTTGTTATTCAAGACTTGGGCCATTTGCTCCTCAAAAACCCCAAAACCCTTCCACCCTTACTCTTCAAGCACAAACATTTTGAGCAACAAAATATCAAATCCATTCTCTCTCATAAAGAGGGCTTTCAACCCCTGCTATCTAGGCACTAAGATTCAACATTTACAACCATGAGAGCTAACCATGTCATCTCAAATCCTAATAAGAGGTCCTCACTGAAATTAACCATTGTTAGGTTTCAGGATTTAGGAGGAAAGACAAGATCCTATAATCAATATCCAGTAGATGATGTACTCTCCCCTGACAGCTCTTGTTACATAGAGACATATTCAATTATATAAATCATTACGAGAAGGAACAAAGAATCATAAATTGACAAACTGCATAAGGAAAACAAGAATTTAAGTAAGCATGAGAATCATAAATTGACAAACATGCATAAGGAAAACAAGAATTCAAGTAAGCATGCAAAGCATCCTATGGTTTACTCACCAATCCAATTATGACATTTTCCATTGATGATAAAGCTTCAAGTAGCTCTTGAACACCAGGAAGCACTTCCAGGCCCTCCCCAACCACTTCAGCATGTGCTCTTGCATACTCTATCATACTTGATTTTAGATCATGAAGCTTTTCCTCAGCCAACTATCAAAAAAAAAGGATTAAAATACATCCCCTTATTTTCAATAACGCTAAATATTTCAATCAATTGGAAGTAAAAGAGAAATTCCAAGTAAATCAAAAGCTACTAACTTCAGATGGAATCCCATAATGAACAAGACTATTCACAATAACTGCAGGATCTGTCTGACCATGATGCTGCATCACCAAGAATAGTAAAGAAACGAACTTTAAATGCATTTCAACGTACAGAATCAACAGTAGAGTGTCATTTTGCTGGACAAAAATGAAAAAAAAAAAATTTGAGAAGAGAAAAGGGTTTGACCTGAACAGCATCAATGGTGCCATCAACATTGAAAACATGAAGAAATGCATGAGAAAAGGCTTGACGATGCAACCTGTTAGAGGAAGGGCCTGTGCTCTTTATCAGAGTCCCATCAATATCAAATGTCACCAGCACTTTCTTCCCCATATGATTCTTCTCCATCTTAAAGAAATCTTCCCCACTCCACAACCACTCTTCTTCTCTCCCCAATGATTCGCGGGTCGCAGAAAACACTCGCTTAATCAATCCTGCACATAATACAAGATTTATCAAGTTAAAATGTATTTTAACGCGTGCCTTTCTTGTATTCTTGGATTCATAAAAAGTTCGAAATTTTGAAAAGAAAATACTAAATTTCATTAATGTTATTTACAGTATACAGTATAAATTTCATTTTTCATTTTTACACAACACGAGAGCAATATATTTATTTACTCGGAAAAAAGGGAGTTACCTATTTTTTACCAAAAGCCAATAGAAAGTTGACAAGCAAGCATCTTTATGTGTAAGTTGTACTTCCGAAGGTAATCAGTCGACGTGTTCATCATGAGAACAGAGACGACGTCGTTCTGCAGCGGCCGACCAACCAAACTGAGCTGCTCAGAGTAACGCCCAAGAACCCGCAGACAGAGAATTTTACTCTGTGTTTTGCACCACTTCATAAATCATAAAAATAAAAAAACAACTTCCGAGATCCATCTCCTTCGTTACTAACGACCAAAACAAACAAGCTCAAAGGTAAAATCTTTTCTTTGTCTTGATTCTTGTTTCCAATTTGGAAACCCTTCTCTGAATGCTTCAATTAAGTAAATGGGTTTTTCCCTACCTTTTTAATATATATATTTTTTATGTTACATGGATGTGAGTCTGTGCAATTTGTAATTTGTTATAGAGGAGATTGAACGTTTTTATTTGTTCAGATCTGATTTTTGTTGGAAGGGACAAATAGGGAAGTGGGGTTGCTGTGGTTGTCTTATATGATTGGGAGAAATGTCTGAGAATTCTCAGAATGAGGAGTTGAGAGAAAGCTCCATAGCGGCTGAAGATGGTCCTGTGGAACCTACTGATGCTGGTGGAGAAGAAGTTACAGTTTCGATGGAAATGGTTAATCAGGTAATCACTAATTGTGAATTTCTTTTTCCGTTTTGCTCCTCCATGTTGCACAAAATAGGAGGAAGCATAAATTGCTTCCGAAATTACTGCTTTTTTTTATATAAAAAAAATTAAATGTGCATGGGGCTAAACATGAACCCGGAAAAGGCAAAATCATGGAATTTAAATTGTGTTTAGAATTTTGAATGATTGGTAGTTGGGATTCTAGATATTGTAAATCTTTGATTGATGATTTCATATGAAGGAGCCATGCGACATTTGAGCTTTTGCTGAAATTATGAATACGACTCCAAGTTTAGCTCATTAGATATATTGTTGGATATTATTCAGCATAAGTTCCCCCCTCCCCTCAAATATGGTAGAACAATTTGTTTTCTTTGTTATACGCATTCCTTATTAAGGCGCGATAGTTCAGCTATTTTTCACATACAATAGATTCAGAACAATGAAATCCAGGATAAGAAGACTTTCAAAGTTATCATGTCCTTAAATTTTTTTTTTCCTTTTTTCTTTTTTTCTTTTCTTCAGGTTGATGCACCACAATCTGTACAAGTCTCAAATGATGTAAAAGTGGCTGAAGATGGGGGAAAAGAGGACATGTTTGTTGATTGCTCAGATGAGATAGAAGAGAGCCACCAGAATGAGGAAGGAAAGGATATTGTACATGATATACAGACTAAAGAATTGGATAACGAAACCAAAGCTCAGAAGTTGGTGGCTGAGGTGCAAAATTTGCGAGATAAGCTTGAAATAACTGTTGCAGAGAAACGTAATGTTGAACAAGACTATGAGGTTTAATAGCTATAAACAACATATGCATATACCTAGAGACATACATGTGATTTCTCTGATCTTATTGGACAACAGGGGCCTTATTTTTGTTATGCCTTGCAGGAAGAAAGGGCTGCACTCAAGAGGGAACTCTATTATCTCTATTGCCAACTCAAGGTGCTGACTGTGCAACATTCGTCACTTGATAAAAATCATGATGGATTGGTTAATCATCATTATGGACTCGAAGTAAGCGACAGGAATGAGAAGCAGGAATCTGTTGCCACTTTGCATGAGATGATAAATGATTGCTCCAAGCTTCTTGAAAATTCTTTAGATATGCATTCTCAGTCCAAATGCTCAATAGGAGATCTCCAAACAGCTTTACAGATGAAGGATTTGGAGATTGAGGAGCTTAATTCAAAAATAACAGAGTGCTCAGTTTCACAGGATGTCCTTCTTTCTTATTTGAGTTCAAAACACAAAACCTTTTCTCAACCATCTGAAGAGCAACTTGAGAGAGACCAGAATATTGAGGAGATTGGAAAGCGCATTTTAGCTTCCCTTCCCACGACCTTCCATAAAGGAGTTACAGAGGAATCTGTTGTGGAGAAATATTCTCATGTTGAAGAAAGCATTCGAATTTTAAGTGCAAAACATAATGAATTTCTCTCTGAAATTCAGCAACTTAGATGCTGTTTGACAGAGATTTCAACTGATATTAACATCAATGATGAAATAGAAATATTCTCTGCCACACGTGGTACACTGCTAGAGCTAAAAAGAAGAGAAGTTGATTTGGACCAAAAGCTGAGCCATTTTGAAAATGAAAACAGGGAACTGGCAGAACAACTCAATAGGAACAAAGAAATCATTGAAAGCAAAAATGCAGAGATAGCAAAGCTAAATGTAGAGCTTGAAAAGGAGAAGATGAGATATGCTAACACCAAGGAGAAGCTTAGCTTGGCCGTGACAAAAGGAAAGGCCTTAGTTCAACAGAGAGATTCCCTGAAACAAGTGCTAGCTGACAAAACAAGTGAGTTGGAGAAATGTTTGACTGAACTACAAGAAAAGTCAACTGCTTTAGAAGCTGCAGAACAGAGCAAGGACTTGTTGGTAAAAAGTGAAAACCTCATTGCTTCCCTTCAGGAATCTCTAATGCAAAGGGACTCAATTCTTCAAAAGTGTGGAGATCTTCTATCAGGGACTGCTGGAAGTGAAAATATTCAGCCTGTGGATATAATAGAGAAGATAAGATGGCTAACAGACGAGAGAAATCAACTTCGGAGTCTGGCTTCAGAGTTCCACAAGTTATCAGATGCTTTATCATCAATTAGCTTTCCAGAAGATGTGCCATTCAATGAATCAGAAACTCAGGTTAAATGGCTCATCCAGTCATTCTATTTGGCTAAGGAAGAAGTTCTGAAGTTGCAAGATGATATAGCTGGAATAAGAGAAGCAGCAAGTAAAGAGATTGATCACATGACTACCTCACTTTTGGCAGAAGCACAGGAGAAGGAATATATCCTAGAGGAATTGCAAGATCTAAGAAGCAAGTATGAAGCAAGTGTTGAAAAAGAGTTTCAGGTTTCAATGGAAAAGAATCAGTTTGTAAGTATGTTGCTCAAGGCATCTGGAATCACAATTGATTCTCAAGAAGAGGTTAATTTTTTTCAACTTGGAATCTCCAGAATTGTTGATAAATGTATTACAAAGATAAAGGGAGAAGCTGGGGAGTCCTTTGGAACTTCTCAGGATAAAGTGGAATCTTTTGAAAGACTTCAGAGTCTTCTTTATGTAAGGGATCAAGAGTTAATGCTCTATGTGAATATGATGGAGGAGGAGATGCAGGATAGAGCAGTAATGAATCGGTTGTCAAATGAACTGAAAATTGTCAATAAGGTACTTCACACACTTAAAACTGAAAAGGAATCTCTGCAGAAAGATCTTGAACGATCAGAGGAGAAGGCTGCACTGCTAAGGGAAAAATTATCTATGGCTGTTAAAAAGGGAAAGGGGCTTGTACAAGAGCGGGAAAATATGAAAGGAATCTTGGAGGGGAAAAATGTTGAAATTGAGAGCTTAAAGTCCAAGCTACATGAGCAGGCTGTTGCTTGCAATGGCTTGAAGGATCAAATTAATAAATTGTTGGCTGATGTTGATCGCATCCCTAAGTTAGAAACTGAGCTCATTGCTACTGAGGAAAGAAGGAATGAGCTTGAGCAATTCTTACTTGAGAGCAATGACATGTTGCAGAGGTTAATAGATTGTATTAATAGCATTAATTATCCAGCTGGCATGGTTTTTCAAGAACCCGTTGAGAAAGTAAAATGGCTTGCCATGTACCTGAATGATTGCCATGCTGCAGAGGCCAAAGCACAGCAAGAGTTGGAGACTCTAAAGCATGACAACAGTACTTTAATTGGTAAGATGAAGGAAACTGAGACATCAATGAATTTGATGGAGAAGTCCGTAGAAGATTCAGAAAGCAAAATCTTCCAGCTCATAGAAGAAAAGAGAGAACTAGAAGTTGCTAAAATACAATCTCTGGAGGAGTTACAGAAAGCTGCAGAGGAAGTTGCTTCCCTGAAAAGCAAGTTTTCAGAGGCTTCGGCAACTATGAGGTCACATGAAGATGCTTTAACGTCAGCAGAAGAAAATATTTCTAAGCTCATTAATGAAAGACAAGATGCTCTAGTTAGTAAGGATGCTGCTGATATGGAGCTTCAGAAATTGGAGGAGGAAAATTCCATCTATGTCAACAAACTTGCTGAGGCTGACAAAACAATACAATCCCTTGAAAACGCATTCTCTCACATACAAACAAGCTTTTCACAACTTTCTGAGGAACACAAGGCACTTATTGGTAGAAATGACAAAGATGATGAGTTAAACAAGCTTAAAGGGGAAGCTGATTCCCTTTCTAGCAAGCTTTCTGATGCTTTCATAACCATAAAGTCACTGGAAGATGCATTAGCAAATGCAGAGAATGATATATCTGATCTTGTCAAAGCAAACAAAAATTCTGAACAGGAGATTTCAGAACTTAATTCCAAGTTAAATGCTTGCTTGCAGGAGTTGGCTGGAACCCATGGCAGTATAGAAAATAGGTCTCATGAGCTTTTTGTTCAATATACCAATCTCCAATTGCTTCTAAGAGATGACACATTGTCGTTCTTAGTGCAGCAGAGCCTTTCAAAGAATAGAGAGAACCTAAAAGACATGGATCTCATTTTTAGAGAAATCAGGGAGAACCTTTCCAAAATTGACTCAGAAGTGTTAAAAAATTATCCTGTCACAGAGGTAAAATGACCTTGAACTCAAAGATAGTTACTTCATAGCAAATAGTTTTTGGATATTGCAATTTCCTAAACATAGAATAGATTCTCTGGAAGTGTTTTCTATTTGTGAATTTCTGAAATGCAGAATATCTTTTGACATACAATTTAGAGTCACTTTCTTGAGCTAGAGTTATAGATGATGCATGCCTGTTTGTTAATTCACCTTTTGTTTTCTTTGGATTGATTTTCTTCTTTTCAGGATTTTCCTCATTTCGTTCTTTATGTTGCTTCTTTTTTTTTTCTCTTTTCTTTTTGGAGTGTGACAAGATACATTGCTCTTTGATTTTTTGTAGGATGATTCTTCTCTCTCAACTCTTTTACCTGTTGGTTTCAATGATGTCCTGAACTTGGAAATTGATGGTGATGTGAATGCAACTGATGATGAGAATATTGCACTACATTTTCAGGGAACTGTTGAAAAGTTTCATTTGAGAGATGAGGCTCTTGCTAATAGAATTGAAAGCTTTTCTAACTTTGTGGACAAGTTAATCTCCGCTCTTTTAGAAAAATTAAGGGCAACAAATGATGGGGTAATAGTTACACTTGAGCTTGTAAAATCTCTTGAACAAAAGATGGATAAACTTGAAAGGGATAGGCATACACATCAGGATACAATTCCAGTATTAGAAAATGATATTAAAACCTTATCATCTGCTTGCACTAATGCTATTGATGAGTTGGAGTCAGAGTTGGAAAATGATTTATTGGACTTTAGCTCCACACCTGCCTTGCGAAACTTGGGTGAGAGCTTTTCCAGGGAATTAGAAGCACTTGGTGAAGATGCATTTGTGGAGCATGAACTAGAGATTGATGATAGCAGATATGAACAGACAGCTAAGAAGCTGTTAAATGCAGCTAGGCATAGTCGACTTTTTAGGAAGCAGTTTCAAGGTATCAAAAAGCTGGTAGTCCTCACTGTAGATGGTCTACAGAATGAGTTGGAAGAAGCCAAAATCACATGCAGAAAGTTTTCGGAAGCAAGGGATCTTAATCAACATCAAATCTCTAAGTTAGAGGTTGATCTTGAAGAACTGCAAAACTTGTACAATGAGATGAGGCTTGAATTAGAGGATTATCAGGCCAGAGAGGCAATGTGGAAGGAGAGGGAAGCAGAACTTTCAGCAGCACATGCTACATCAGTGACGAAAGTCCTTGGTAATTCAGTTTTGGATGTTTTCTCAAATTACTGAACAGACCCACAATGTAGTTTGCATTGCTAAATAATATTTTTTGTTACTTATATTCTCAACCTCTGTTTAATATCTTTGTCATATTTTCAGAGTTTCAAGACCTTCCGCTGTCAATGTCTCAAGTTAGAGCCCTCCTTGAAAAGATAAATGCAATTGACCTCTCTTTTGCTGAGTCTGATGTCAATGACTTGGAGACCCATGGTTCAACTGATATATGGAAGCTCTTCTATGTTGTTGACAAGTTTGGGGGATTGTTGAACCAGATAAATTTAGAGGCTCAACAAAGGCAAGATTTGCAGTCAAAACTTGAAAAAAAAGGTCTTGAAATTGAGTATCTGAAGGAGGAAGTTGCAGACCACATTAGAGAACAGCAGGGAGCTGAAAGGATGAAAAATGAGCTTAGAGTGGGTTTAGAGGATATTATTCGGAAACTGGAGGGTGATGAGTCAGTTGAGGTTCATAAAACTGTTCATGTGATGGGACTACTGCCCATTTTAGAGAAGATGGTTATGGCTACAAGGGCAGAATCTGAAAATTTAAAATCCAAAATTGAAGAACTAAGCACCACATTGCTAGGGACTCAAAAGGTTGTGGATGATTTGTCAAGCAAGCTTAGGTTATTGGAAGGGTCTAATCCTGCTGTGGTAAATCTGCCTGAGACCGTCCAGGAAAAAGGCATTTTTGAATCATCTGCTTTGCCAGCTAACTCAGAGATATCTGAAATCCAAGACCTGGTAACTCTTATTTTGTAAACTAGATATTTGCCGGCAACATCTTTCAGAAAGTGTCTTGCGAGCATTTGGCTTCACCTTCTTTAAATGTTCAAATGATACATGCTACTTGCAAGCCTTGTAAGGTTCCAATTTTTATACATCTTCTATTGCAGGGACCAATTGGAAAGAACACTGCTGTATCTTCTGTTCCATCTGCTGCCCATGCACGACCTTTGCGTAAGGGCTCAAATGATCACCTTGCAATTGTCGTTGATCCAGAATCTCAAAAGTTGATAAACAATGAGCAAGCTGATGATGATAAAGGTTCTTTCTTTTTTTCCTAATCCGCAATGCTTGGTAATAATTATTTTTCATACAAGAAGATGTAAGTTCCAGCAACTTATTACTGAGCTCTTGTGTTGCAGGTCATGTTTTCAAGTCTCTTAATACATCAGGTCTCATACCCAGGCAAGGAAAAATGATTGCTGATCGTGTTGATGGAATTTGGTAATGTGATACCCACATTGTTCTCCTATATTGCATTGATTAATTTGCTTAAAAAATTACTTGGATCAGCCAGCAATAAACTAGTTGCTTCTCAATGTATTATTACCTGATCAAGAAGTTACTTTGAAGTATAAATAACTCAATTTTCTCTCATGAACTATTTGTTAGTTCGGTAAAAACCTTGAGAAATGAGTGTAAAATGGGAAAAAGGATGGATAAATAGTTGTCAGAGGAGTGCTTGTTGGTCCATGGGTGGTTGTGTTTAAAAACCTTATATTTTGATGGCTATGCTGATTTGAAATTTTGTTCATTTGTTCAGGGTATCTGGTGGACGAGCTTTAATGAGACATCCAAGGGCAAGGCTAGGCCTCATTGCTTATTGGCTCGTCATGCATATTTGGTTACTTGGCTCTATTTTGTAACAGAACATATGGTTCTATCTTTCTAAATGAGATAGTCCATTATATTGTTTCAACCTGTAAAGTCAATATAGTTCATTTACAACTATCGATTTTTTGCTATTTCCCATATGCCTAAACTTTTAGGTGTACATAATACTATCCCCATTCTGATTCTCTGCAATTACATTTTAGGAATTCAGAGAATTCAGAGAATGTTCCATAGTACCCTAGTTTAGATGTTGCTGTTGATAGGTGTATCATTTCAGAATGAAATGTGCTCTTAGGGATATTTCTTTTAAGAATGCAAAGTCGTTCTTCATTGAACATTCTCTCTTTACAGCCATTCCATTTGTTGGTTCCCTTTTTGGAGCTTTTGATTCTTCTAGTGATGGAAATATTTTGATTGATTCTTATGAATCATTTTAAGCAAATATTCTTCTTCTGCTGGTCTTATTAGTGCCTGAGGTTATGCTTATTCTTTGCTGGTGAGCTGCAAACTTAAGTATGAATTGCACACCTAGTGAAATTTTCCAATGACGCTCAGAGACTAGCTACAAAAAATGTCATATCATGTACATCATTGTGGGGGAGTTGCAACACAAGCAGATGATTGATCAACTTGGAGATTCTGCAGGCCCTTTGCATATAACGTTACAGTTACTGGCTTATTGCTTTGTCCAGATACTGGTTTCTCTATAATAACATCAACTCAATTTTGTAGTATCTCATTGATGAAAAGATTTCTCAATAAAATAAAAAACATCTATTGGTGTAATTTTAGTTGGTTTCCTCTAGGATCTCCTCAATCCTCATTTGTCATTTCCCATCCTACGGAAGAAACCTTCATTTCCCTCCCCTGGCAGGCGTATTAAAGATTTTGTACGGCATGTCCAGATTACTACATGAAAAGAAAACAATAAAAAAAAAAAAATGCAGAAGATGTAACACTACCAAGGTTTTTCTTTCACAAATTTATACACACTTGACCTTTTTTGTTCAGAATTTGAAGAATAATCAGTATACACTTTGCGTCTTTATCAACTAAGGTTCTGAATTTGAATCTTGCGAAGATATTTGTATATCCAGTGAAGATTTTAGATTCAAATTTTGTAAATTTTGTTCGAGGTTCAAAGAATAATATTTTGTAAAATTTGATTGAGAACTTTTTCTTGTCAAGTATTATAATAAAAAAGTATATTTTATTAGTTATGGACGATAAAACAAGTGTATATTATTTTATTCCTATTAAAGAAAAGCTGATAAAATATGAAATGGTCAAGGTTTCTCGTATTGGAGTGTGAAAAAAGGGTGAGTAATTTTTCTCAGTTATTTCAGAGAATTTCCTACTTTTATTTCCTTTATTTTGTGAAATGTAAAAAACTTCTGGCTAACCGTATACTTGTAATTGGAATACCTTGAAGTCCACAATTTGGCCTCAGCTTTCATGGGGTTCTTACAATATCTGCTTTTCTCAACATTTTACAATATCTTGGGTTTCTGCCTGAGAGTAACTTTCAAGATTGCCATATGCTGCAGAATACGAAGCCATAATTGTACAGGTCTTGTTATTTTTATCAGTTCTTTCTTCGAATTTTGCAGCATTTCCTACAGCTCTTGCCAATATTGCATAGTCATTCAATGTCTTTTACAATTGCAGAGGTGCTTCAAGAGTTGTGGAGCTAAAGCTTTCTCGATCTAATCAGATAGTGGATATAGTTGGGGTTAATTGTTGGCGGATGTCAGGACCATATACTCTATGTGCAGCCTTGAAACTCACAGGTGATAGTTTCACGCATGGTTGGCTTTTGATTATGGTTCTTAAGTTTTCTGGGCTTGACCCTCTCAAAACTATACTGTTTTTTGTGTGTGTCCTTTGCTAATGGGGTGGGAAGGGGGGGGGATGAAGTCGATTTTGCAGTGAACCCAGAAAATATCGGTTTTTTTTTTTTTTTTGTGGAATGTTTTGCCATCAATTATTTATCCCTAAGATTCTCTCATATAGGTAGGGTATGATGTGTGTCCGTGTGTGGACGTGTATTTGAGCTGATACATGTCTTGTTAGGTCCTGGACAAGCCGCTTTCTGCGAAATATATAATGGGGTTCTTTTCTTGATTTTTTAACATTTGGTTTGATGGTTCAAAGTTGCTCAATTTGGCTAGGTACGAATTTGGTTCGTCCTTGTAACTCAGCAAAATTCATGCCTAATAGATCTTGTAGAGTGAGTTTCAAGTGATATTTTCTTTTGTCCAACCCAATTTTTTGCTTCAATCTGTTCTTTTCGTGAAATAGCCTTCTTGATTGTTTGGACCAGAAGGGACTGAGGATATATTTTAAGGCTTTTGCAAGGCAGAATCAGGTGAAAAATCCGAGAAAACGAGGAAGGTCACAAAAATCTGATACTTCACTATCTAATAAGGCTCCCATAGATGATGACATTCCCAGTACATCATCCCTCGCTGATGATGATGCTCAACAAAACAAGGACGGATCCTCTTTTGAAAATTCAGAAGAGAAAAATACTCCTCTGGTTCCATCTAGACATGCTGTGCTTCAGGCATGCACCATCACTTCTGGTCTAATGTTTGCTTTGAGTGTTATAGTTCGGCAGGTACGTCTTCCTCTTTGGTTTCTGCGAGTTGGGGTCAGTACAGGCCCATTCCAATTGTTGGTGATATAACCTTCTGCTAATCTTTCTCTCAAGTTTTCCAATTAAAGGTAGTACTAGTAAGACTACAAAATGCTGAAGATGGATTCTACATCTCTGTACTAAATATTGACCTTTAGATTGTCTGAGCTATTCCCATGTGACAATTGCTGTATATCCCTTTCTGTTACATTGATCAATATTCTTCCATTTGCATTTCTAGTTTTCTTGCAACCATTTGATAAAATCATTATATTCCAGAAACTATCCTTAAAATTGATTCTGTTCTGATTTCACTTGCAGAGTTCTCATTTTTTGCATCAAGGAGGATTGCCAATTATTGACTGTTCAACAGAAATACCATGTAAGATTTTTAGACTATTCTTTATAGTTTCTTCTAAAATAGGTTGTGGAAATAACATCCCATCGGATATCTCTGTCCTTGTAGAGCTTAGGAGTAGTTTATTACTTCTGTTTCTGATTTCCTGAAGGCATTGACACAATTCATATAAACCTCACTTTTATGCTTAGAAAGATTCAAATATACAGATGCAAAGACAAGAAGGGGGAGGGTCTCAGGATGTAATTTCACTATGCCACAATGTTTTTAGTCAATACCCATTTCATTTGTTGGGAACTTTTGCACATGGTGATTTGTGTATAATTATGCCAGTATGATTGAAAACTTTTATGTCTTACATTCATTTTCTTATGAGACCTTGTATTTACAAATAAGATTATGATTGACACTAGAAGAACATGTGTGAAATGCAGTTACCTTTGAACTCTGGCATCTTGAGTTGATTGCTGGACTAGTTGTACTGATATCATCATGTCGGTACTTACTATTAAAGACATGGCCAGATTTTGCTGAGTCTAGTGAAGCAGCCAATCGTCAGGTATCCTAGCTCACCCTTAACCAGAGCTAGACAATCAAATTGAGAACTGAAAAGATAAAAAAAGTAAACTATAAACAATCTAGAAAATTTATGCAAAATCATTTACTAGTTAGTATAGCATATCATATCAAAACCATTCCCCTCATCCTATCGTGACTTTAAACCCTGATTGCATTTTATGTTTTTTGTGCTGTTATTTAAAATTGCAGGTCCTAACATCATTAGAACCTCTGGATTACATGGTTGTGGCATTTCTACCAGGAATTAGCGAGGTACAGAAAAGAACAGCTTTTGTTGTCTATCATGCAGTGCAGGAAAATTTTGATACTTCTTTATTCTTTAGTTTCATCAGCACATATTGGTTGTCCACAGGAGCTTCTTTTCCGTGGTGCTTTATTACCTCTTTTTGGCATTAACTGGACAAGTGTTCTAGGAGTTGCTGCTTTATTTGGAATATTGCACTTGGGAAGCGGTCGAAAATATTCTTTTGCAGTCTGGTACATTTAACCAATTTTCTTGATTTTTTTTCTTTTTGTGTTTCAAATGATGATCAATCACGACACTTCTGGGGATGCATTTTCTCTTGGCAGTTAGGAAAGCACTCATAATAAGTTCTGAATGTCCAATTCATAATATTTTACTTTGATTATGCTGATTATTTTCTAATTGCAAAATCTGCATGGCAATTGTTGAATCCTTTGCTCTTTTTGTTTGATCTTAATCTTAACTCTTAAAATTTCGTTGTTGAATCTCTATGCAGGGCCACATTCGTAGGGCTTGCCTATGGTTATGCTACGGTGTTGTCCTCAAGTATTATCGTGCCTATGGCTTCTCATGCTATGAACAATCTAGTAGGTGGAATCGTATGGCGGTACACATCAAATTCATCCTCCGAGTAAATCTGGTAATAGCTAAGACGCCTAAGACTTCAATCTTTTCTAGCCAATGTATCTCTATATCTGCCTTTCCTACGTTTCTGTACCTTCTAAATGATAAAATCTTAGTAAATTAACTTCCTGACAGTATCCTAAAAGAAAAAAAAATTCCTGAAAGAAAATTTGCTTAATATAGTTTTTTTTTATATATAAAAAAGGCAAAATAGCCAATTTAGTCCTTGAATTTTGTGATTTTGGTCAATTTGATCCTTTTTTTTTAGTCATTTAGATCTCTGTGTATTGTTTGTCAGTCCTTTTTTTTTTTTGCCTTTCTACTCATGAGTTGACATTTCCTCTTTTTGGTCAAACTCATGATAAAAAAGGACCAAAATATTTTGTTCTTTCCAACTGTGCCATCTTTTCTCCTTTCAAGACAAATTATTACCTTCCTTCCCCCGCATTATTTCTTTCCCTAAAAATGGCAATTACTACAAAATAAAGTAGACTTCTTATGTTTATTGTTCTGCTCAACTAGCATTTCATAAAATATAACTCTCGAATTTAATGTTTATGTTTTCATTTTGAAATATCTGAAATTAAATATTATATTTTTTAAAATAAATATATTTTTCACTTAAACTTTCACTAATTAATAGTTTTAATCACTAATCAAAATAATAACAAGGAAAATGTGATAACAACTTCATTAAGATCAAATATTTCTTTTAATTTTTAGATTAAGTTAAATATTGATGTTTAATTTCGCACTAAAAGAGTTTTATCCTTTCCAAACAAGGCTTTTCTTTTTAGTCAAAGTATTTCCTACTTTTTACATTTATTGTTACAGTAAAATACTCCCACAGTAACTGATTAGATGCAAACTTTTTACCATTTATTGTTATTTCAATTGTGCAATCTTTTTCCTTATAGACAAAGTATTGCCTTCCTTCCCCACAAACTTTATTTCCTTAAAAAAAAAGACTATTACTACTACAAAATACTCCATTGGACTTCTTATATTTACTGTTATGTCCAACTACTTAGTTATTCACTCGAGCGATTGCACAAATGAAATTTGACATAAATA
This sequence comes from Apocynum venetum, assembly GCA_019593545.1. NCBI lineage: Eukaryota > Viridiplantae > Streptophyta > Magnoliopsida > Gentianales > Apocynaceae > Apocynum > Apocynum venetum. Next base: position 7,573,428 of record SRSM01000132.1, read on the forward strand.
AAAAAATTCAATTGTAATTGACATGTAATTTAGATTATATAATTATAATAATAGAGTATATATATAATAATTAATAAACATAACCATAATTAAGAAAATTAAATTGCACTTGTTTTTTAACCTAGAATCAACATTTCATTTTCAGCAATCATAAACAATCTTTGTTTTTTAAAGTAAAATTCCATGTACAAATATATAATAACTAATTCTTAAAAATTAAAATCCCCTAATTGGTAGTGTTAAAACTTAAAAGTACATAACAATTAATATGAAAAATACTCCTAAAATCCATAAAAAAATCTCATTCCTAAACATTAGCAAATTCTATTTGAGCAAAGTTCACCAACTATTCAATCTAAATCCATAAAGATTTCTTCCATGCTTAACAATATATTCAACCTTTCCTTCTAATGAAGTGAATAATGACATCATGTTGTATCCTTTATGTTCTTCAAGAAATATTTACTCTCTTTTGCTTTGATATAAAATAATCTTCATTATTTTGAGACAAATCTGTGTAAAATAAATAAATAGATTACAATCATCAATAGCATATAAATTGTTTAGGATATAATTTAACCTTAACCATCAATTATAAAATGAGATACCTTGAGTAAATCTTGAAGGCTTTGAATGTTTATATATATATATATATATATATATATATATAGCTTTATTTATTTATTTATAGAGTGCTCCATTTCCATGAGAAGATATGTATTTTTCTGTCAAAAACAATTCCTGCATTTCCTTAAAATAATTAATGAAACACTATATTATGCCTTTAAATTATGTGCATAAATAATTCCTATTTATGGGGGATTTGCTCATCAAAATCGCGACCGTAATTAATTGAATGAGTAACAAATAGATAATGCAGATACAAACACTTCCGTGGACATTTTTAAAGTTCATAATCTCAATCAATAAACTCCTCATTTAATTGTTACCCAAAAGATGCTAGAAGGCTTAATGACTTTAGCTAAAAGAACAAAAGAAAAAAGAAAAAGAAAAGGAAAGAAGTGATACTTCTATAGTTCATATATATATATATATATATATATATATGTATGTGCTATTAAACATCATCATTAGAGGACACCTTTGAATAACACCTATTAAATCACCGAGGCATGCATCTTTCAAAAAGAAAATCAAGAGGATTCATTGTTATAAATATGGATAGATTTTCCATATATATATAGATTCGATTTAAATTAGAATCAATCCAGAAGATTTATATTTCAAAAAGAAAATTTAAAAGATTAAATTGAATCAATCAAGATAATTTGAAAGATTAAATTGATAATTTAATTGAAGATTCAATCAAATTTGCATTAATAAGTAGGGTATCTTTTTTAAAATATTAAGTTATATTAATAGATTTTTTTTTAATATCCCAAAAAAAACCTCATTTTGACACGGGACATTAAAATCTCCCTCCACCCCCACTAAAATAGGTAGTTAATATTTTTTAGATAATTTAAGAAAACATATTTAACGCGATTGAAATTGTAAATTATTTCAATACTCTTTTCCTATTTTGCCCTTTCATTGTTGCATTTAAAATTTCGTCTAATTCAAATTTAATTGTTTGAAAATGTGTACAATTTGATTTAAATTGTGTGAAAAAGTGTATTTGTCTTTTGAAAGGTGAAATATTTAAGTTGATATTTAGTATTACAATAGTTTTGAATATGATTTGTATAATAACAAAGTGCATTAAATAGGAGTATTTAGGGAGCTAGAAAATAAAACATATTCTCAAATCTTAATAAAGAAAGTGAACTTTAATTTGGAACGGATTAAAAATGAAAATTAGTTTATCTTAATGTGACAGGGGAGGGAGCATTATTTTTTTCCAAACAAGGTTTTTATTTCCCTCGATAGTCAAAGTATTTTCCTAATTTCCTGTTTAATTATCGAATTGAGTTTCCAAACTTTCTTAAGATACCAAAAGTCCTATATATGCAGCAGTTTAGACATGCTCTTAGATCATAAACTTGAGAGTTAGCACAAAAGAGCCCCGAAAAGAAAGCATCAATGAAGTCATTAGCAGTATTCTTCGTGCTTTTGTTTGTTTTCTGGATGCCTCAAGTAACAGTTGAAGGATCCAGTGCTCGACTTCCTTTCATTGTTGATGCTCGTCACTTTGCATATTCATCAAAGCTCGAATTTCGTAATGTTTTCTAGTGCTTTATTCTTGAATTCTTGATTTTATTTTTGTTCATAGATGAAAAGAATACATGCACATCCACAAGGTTATTAGTAAGAAAAAAGTACATGAAAGAATTTGCACTTCCCTTCCAAACACAAACACCAAAATAACAGTATATTTTTGCTAGTGAATTCAGATTTGTGTATCATATTTATGGTTGTTTCAGTAATATGCTCTGACTTGCAATTTCAATTTACTGAACTGCAGAATGCAAAAGCAGTTGCCCGAAATCCTGTTGCAAATGTGAGCTTTATTTTCTGCGTCCAGTCTGTTCCCAATGCTGTGTAGAAGATTGATCGTATTCAACATCAAATGCTCCAAATAAACAAACTTTTTGCTGATATGATGTCTTAGGAAACTGTCAAAATGTATAACGTATTTTGTTCTTCCTAAAAGAACTACTTAATGAAGATTACCTTGATATAATATTCTTGTTTTCTTGATAATTCTATGTGAGAATTCTGCATCCTTGCAGATCTTGTTTTGCGAATCTTATGCTGAATTAGAATTATGGAAAAAGGATAAGGCAAAGTGTATTTCAGTACTTTTTTTTTTTTTTTTTGTGGGGGGTTCACGATACAATTATTAATGAAATGATTTCTGAAACGTATGAAACCACAATCTTAGGCTTTCACAATACTATTCTTAATGAAGTGATTTCTGAAACGTATGAAACCACAATCTTTAGCGGCCACAATAATTCTTGGTAAGAGTTCTTAAATGCTCCTCCTAGTCTGTACCTTTTAAATTGAGAGATAAAGACGCATCTGTACCTACCCTAAGGTCTAATTCACTAGATTGGATACCCCAAGTCCAAGGCTCAATTCACTAGATATTTCGTTAACAATACTTGCGCATATCTAGTGAATTACGACAAACTAACTTCCCACTTAAATCTTTAACAATATCAGTCCTCCATGTTTAATGTTTTTGTTGCTTAACCAATAGGATTGATAAACGAAACATTAAAAATTAGGTGGTAGAAATGCGTCACATGACCATATACATCCTACAATTTCAATAATCTACAGCATCAAAATATTTGTCTCTCTCTCTCTTTATATATATATATATATATATATTTATAGTCATATCTAGACCAACAAGATCTGTGTATACTTGCATCTAGCACACTTGATTTCTAATGGAACTATAACATATTATCCTTCTACTCCTAGCATGTTCTGGCTTCATTTATCTTACAAAACTTGCTCTTACCACCATCAAATGGTTATGGTGTATGTTCGTCAGACAACCAAAGATTCTGAAAGATTATGGATCATGGTCACTGATCACAGGAGCCACAGATGGCATTGGCAAAGCTCTGGCTTTCGAGTTAACATGAGAAGATCTCAACCTTGTACTAGTTGGGAGAAGCCCTTCAAAACTTGAGGTTCTGAAAAGGTGAAAAGGTTGCATTGAGGCCTGTTGTTCTTGACTTTGTCAAGTCCTCTGGAAAGGAAATTGCTGAGACCAAAAAACAAGCCGTGAAAGGCCTAGATATTGGAATCCTGATCAACAATGCTGGCTGAGCATATCCTTATGCCAAGTTTTTTCACGAGGTGGATTTTGAAATGGTAGAAAGCTTGATAAGAGTGAACATAAATGCGATCACATGGGCATGTTGGAGAAGAAAAAGGGTGCAATTGTCAATATAGGCTCTGGTTCCTCTGAAATTTCATCTTATCCTTCGTACACCATTTATGCAGCCACCAAAGCGTAAGTTTTCCCTATTTCTTACCCTGAAATCTTCATTCTCCAAATTTTGATTTATTTTAGTAGATGCCCCTTGAAATAAATGCATCCATAGAAGCTTTAATAAGGCAAACCATATAAGCTTTCTGTTCATTATCAAGTACCCTGGACTTGGAATTGAGAAGAAAATTTCAATCAAGATCTTCAGCTGAGCCAATTTAGTTTTCTTTCTTCAGCTCTAAATCATACACTTCCTTTGTTCAGAATTGAAGGTTGAATTAAGGAAAGTATTTGAAGAACTTACCACAATATTATTGTTATTAATTGTTGAACCATATGAGTTAGTGAAATATTAATCCATCGAGTTAAGAAGTTAGTGAAATTTTAAATGAAAAATATGTTTGTTTTAAGAAAGTGGATATTCATTAATTATTGACATATTAAAATGTAAATGTGATATTCATGTTCAAATTGAGGCAGTATTCCCCAAGTAATCTGGACTGAAGTCTTTTTCCTTGAAACCCTTGAGCCCAGCATAATGATGCTTCTTTCATGTGTCACAGCTATGCAGCAATGTTCTCAAAATGCATCAGTTTGGAATACAAGCAACATGGAATTGATATACAGTGCCAGGTTAGACTTGTATCTTTTTCTTGATGCTAAACTCAGTTATTTCTTTCCATAATCCTTCTAGGAAAACATAAGCTGCAAGAAACAAAATAAATAAATACTTGTGCTTCTTAGAGCTTGATAAATGTACAAATTGTATCTATTTTAATCAACATAATTGGGAGGTAGATTTAACAGCTTTTAACTTCTAAACTTATACTACACACTTTGTGATTTCAGGTTCCATTTCTGGTAGCAACAAAGATGGCATCAATAAAGATATCTTCTTTATTTATTTCATCAGCAGAAACTTATAGCAAGGCAAGTCTAAAATGGATTGGATATGAGAAAATTTGTATTCCTTTCTGGGTACATGCTGTGGTGAAAGTCATCATGCAAGCATTGCCAGAAACATTGCTCAGTTGGATTGTTATGAAGTACTTCCTTGGCATGCGATCCAGAGGACTCCGTAAGGATTTGAGAAAAGCTAACTTAATATCTCAAAAGAAAGAGTCATATGATTGTAATTGATAAATATTAATTAACCTCTCTCTCGAGAGGGAAAAATACTCTTAAATAAATAAATTACTTTGTTCTACAGTCTGATCATCCTAAATTAGATCACAAAGACATTTTATGGGATAGAAAATAACATACTGTCTGAATTTGTGGGCAAAAGACATGATATGACTATTTTGTATTACTTGATCATATATGTCGAGAAACGTTTCCCTTGTGTAATGAAAGAGACAGGAATTGAATTTGTGCCAAACAATTTGTCTCTAGAAGATGGCCATATCCACAAAGATGCATTAAACCACAGAATGGCCAAACTTTTCTTATCTAATCATCTGTCGGCAGTGCCAAGCCTAAATTACTCCTTTCCAAATTGATATGCTTCTTTAATTTTTCAAAACGATTAAAAAAATATAATTAATATTATTAAAATGAATACTCTTTTAGATTAAAATACTCTCATTATTTATTTTTTCAAAGAGAATTTAATATATTTTTATATATAAACCATTCAACTTTAAATAGGAATATTTGAGTCACCTAATAAATACTTATACTTTTAATAAGAAAAGTGCATTATAATTTATGACAAACTAAAAAGGAAAACAATTTTTCCTCTAGAAGGAGTATTTGAGATTTTGAGATTAGAAATTAGAGGTGCTAAGGGGATGATGCCTACAATTCCCGCCCCATTCCCATCCCATCCCCACCATTCCCTGTCTCCACCTTAGCCCCACTTTGACCTTGCTTTGACCTCAAACAAATTTTTTTCTTCAAAAAACCTTATCAAAGTAAAGCTATTCCAGTTACAGCTTTCACACCAAAGTAAAAATAAGATTTAAAGCTAAAAATATCAAATACATTAAATACAAAATATCTCATACATCAAATATAACTTTTAAAATATTAATTATCCAATACGTCAATACAAACCATCAATATACAAATAAATCATTGGAGCTTTAATGGTTACAACAAACACCATCTTTCTTTAAGAAGCAATTGATAAACTGGAAATTGTAATTGAAAGGACCTATAAACATGAATTAGGCTTGAATAAACCAATTGAAGTCATCATTCCACCAATAATAAGCCAATAATAAACTTATAGTAAACCTGAATTAGTTTTCAAGGTATCATTCCACTATAATAGTTGAAGTCTTATTCACCTAAATAATATAGAAATAGTTAATAATGCTTTATTTTGAAGTAATAATTCTTCTAGTAAAACAAAATAATAACATTTTAAACTAATCAACAAGATCATAAAATTTATTACTTCATTATCATCTAAAATATTTATAAGATCCCTTTCAAGAGTTGTAAAAAAACAAACACATGATAACCAATATGTAAAAAAAAACATAAACATTATAAATATGATAAAATAATTATAATGTTAATTTCACAAAAAATGAATTAGTTTTTATTAGGAAAATTGGTGCATTTAGTCCCCCAACGTATTTTACTTTGGTACCTTTGGTTCCCATTCTTTTGTTTCAAGATAGTAGGCCATCAACGTTTGTTTTTTTTTTGCTTAGTTGGTCCTTTTTGACGGAATCTCATTCTTTCACATACCCATGAAGGGCATTTTAGGTATTTCATTGTATCCCCCAATTTAGGTCCTGGTTTCCTTTATAAATGCCCTATGTCTTCATATATTAGGATTCAACCAAAATTTCTCAAAAATTCCAAGCATTTTTCTTCCACTTATGTTGCATCTTTCTTTTACTAGATGCATCTTAGCACGTCGCCTATATGGAATCGAGGAAGATGTCCAGAATGAAGAAAGGAAAGATGTTTTGAAAGTTCAAGTGGGCAAAAAAGTTGTGAAGATGCTATAAGCTGGGATGAATCACAATTGATGTGCTACTGTGGAAATGTTGCTCCTGTGAAGACTTCTTGGACTAATGAAAATCCTGCAAGACGATTTGATTCATGCCAAAATAGCTTGGTAAGTTTTATCTTAGAAAATGGATCTAGTGCCAAAATGTTATTTTGATTTGTACAACTCTGTTGGGGTTTTTTTTTATTCTTTAGGTCATCAACGGTTTGTTAAAGAGAATCAGAAATATGGAAAGAGAAGTCTTACTCCAGAAGAAAGTGAAGATATTATAGGCTGAAATTTGGTTATCATGGTTGATTTTGTTTGTCGTATGGTTGAAGACATAAAAATAATATTTTTCAATGTTGAACCGTTAGGCTATGTTGGTGGTAGATGTAATGCATATGTTGAACCTTAGTTAGGTTTCGGCTATTTAACCCATATTGTACCATTTGGTCATAATTGTAGTTATGACTTGGATAATCCTATATGTAATTGCAATAATTTTCAATAGGGATTGTTGTTAAATGGAAATGAAATGTTATGTATCTTGTTGGAGAATATTGTTTTCTTTATTACGGTTTTGTGTAACATATTTCAATCCATTCCTCTTACATCAAATTATGAATTGAATAAATGCACAAGACTAGTGGACAAAATGTACGAGATTCTAAATTGTAAATAGAATAAATATGCACGTTGAAACAATATCTAGCAACTAATATTCACATGGCATAAATAGCCATCCCATCCTGCAAGTTCAAAATGAGTACATTTTCTGCTGAATCAATAATTGTTTTTCCAATGATACCAGACATATAATGAATGTCTTCATGCCTAATAATCAACAACAAAGAATCCCACAATTTGTTGATGATTACTCAACAACAATAACCAAACAAAAACAAATTTGAAATTATTTTCGTCTTAGCTTCATCAATTCTTCAATCCTTATTTATCATTTGATGAGAGTTAGGCTGCTTGAAAATAATCAAGTAATATTAAAACAAAAATTCTGCAGCTAAAGCAATAAGGAAAAAAAAATTCAGCACTGCATAAAATTACCATAAGGGGACTTTGGTTGACCTGATAGCTTAGCTTGGCTAGATGACTATTTGTCTATTGATGCTTTGCAAGATATTTTGTTGTGGCCCAAGGCTTTACATTTTCCACACCTATTGCTCTTAGCTGGTCCTGATTAAGCTTGGCCCTCATCTCCTTGCACATTGTTTTCTTGATTATTTTTTGGATTATCACATTTTCTTCTGTTGTGTCTAGATTGCTCCACTATTGGAAGCTTATCATTAACCTTGCAGACCTCACATTGTTCCAATTTCCTTTTTAGCTTAAGTCTTCCAGGCATCCTAATTTTATGAGGTGATAGTAATGAAACTTTGTTTGATTTGGGCCAATTATTTGGTTCATTGGTTGGGGAAATGATGGGCTCATATGCAGCCCTATATGCATCTAAACTATAATAATCATCCACAAGGTCTTTAGGTTTTCTTCCATTTAACTCTAATGCAACTAAAACATGTGTACATGGTTACACATCTAAACTCTATTGCAGAACTTAAATGCAGATAGAGATTGGTTCCAATGTCTCGAGTTTGTGTAGTCTTGCAGTCACTTCCATGCATTTTCATCAAAATCTTTCAATTTCTGCATCTCTATCTCAATTATTTTTTTTGTAAGTGGCTTTTGCACATCGCCACATCATGTCCTTCAATGCATCTCCGGAATAAGACTTCTAAAAATTGTTATGCAAATGGTGAACATAATGTCTATGTTCACATCCCGGTAGAATCTGATTAATTGTAGAAAGTAAGCCCTACAACACAGAAAAAATTCATGAAATCAGCCACATCATGTCCTTTAATGAAATCAGTAAGCCCTACAAAACAGAGCAAGCAAGTAATTTTATGTAACATGATAAAATCAAACTTACCTTTTGTCTATCAGAAATCAAACACCAAGACTCCTGGTTATATATCTCGAGATCTTCAGTCAATATATGAAGAAACCAGCTCCAAGTATTCTTGTTTTCAGCCTTCACAACGGCATACACAATAGGAAAAATCCCGTTGTTTGGATCTATTCCAACTGCACTTAAAAGAACTCCTTGATGAGGTCTTTTGAGAAATGTCCTATCAAGCCCAATTACTCTTCTACAACTTGCTTTAAAACCCATTTTTAATGCATTTAGGCATACATAAAGTCTCATGAAATGTAGCTCGCCAGTTATCAAATCTTTTTTAGATTACATTACAATGGTTGAACTTGGGTTACTTCTCTTTATTTCCTCACAATAGTCCCACAGTCTTTTGTATTGCTCACGGTATTTCCCTTCAATTAAGTTCTTTGCCTTTGATTTTATCTTATAAACTTTCCAATTAGAGATATTGACATTCAAATCTCTATGTATTTTCTCCTTAAATTTTTCATTATCAACTCCTCTTGAAGCTTTAAAGTCATCCAAATATCTTCTTGCAAGTAGCTTGGTCGTGGCTAACTTGTGGTTAAGTGTCCTTGAGCAGTTGTGTTCAAGCCTTACTATCTAGAGTTCAAAATTGGCATTATCTCGCATCTTTCTGCCATAAATCAGGAAACCACAGTCATTTCCTCCTTGGCATTTTGCTTTTAGTCTTGTTTTGTCATTCTTCTTAAATTCAATATCCCTACCATAAGCTATTCCATGATTAGTGACTGTCAATTTAAGCTCATCTCTGTTCTTAAATGTCATGCCTACTAGGAATTGAGGATTTTTTCCATCCCTGTCATGATTATACCTTGTATTCTTAATCCTTTTACTTCTTGGTTTGCCATCTTCTGAGCTTGAATGCGAATCATCAAATTCTTCATCAGAATTCACTGCACAATTATCACTTGAGGCATTCCTTTCATGAATATCATCTTCAAAAGATTGAGAGTCCTCAAGTTCAATCCACTTCATCATCTTTCCTCTAATTCCTCCCATTCTATTTTTCCTCACTTTAATACTCCCTTCAGGTTCCTCATTTTTTTCATATTCATCCATTGTACTTTTAGAAGACTCAATAATATTATCTTTTGCAACATTTTTTAGGTCAACAATGTCTTCAATTTCATAATCTTTTATCTCATTTGCATGAGGTCCATCAGTTGTCTCAATTGACATTGTTGCATTTGGCTTAAAATGATGGACTACTATGTCCAAACATTTTTCAAGCTCTTGAATACTATAGTCTACAATCTCATGTATGATCTAATCATCATTTGTTTGATCAAAATCAGTATCAACCAATTTATTTTCATCTAATTCTTCATCTTTCACATTTGTACCATTTGCATCATACTCACAGTTCATATCTTTAAAATCAGTATGCTTCATCTCCTTTTCCATTCTAGGCACATCATCTTCTACACATCCATCCCCTGTTTGTGTGAAAACAATCTCATCAATTGCACTACAAATCTGGTCATATTCTATATCATCATCTACTGTTGGTTGAACTTCATCAATAACTGACATTGCAGAACAATTTTTGTCATCATTCTCAAGAGCAATGCCTTCATTCCCTTTACCAATTGCATCATTGCAACTGCCTATTAGTTTGTCATTTTCAACATCTTCCATACCCCCAGCATTAATAATGTTGCATTGCTCAATTAAACTAGCCTTAAACTCAGCAAATTCCTTAACAGTAAACCAATCATTGGTCATCTACAATCACCTAATTTTTAGTGTTAGAAAATTGAACATATTAACTAATTTTTTTCTTAAATATAAATTTAATGAAAACTTAAAGAGTAAGGATATCCTTCTTGAGCACAAAAGCTGCCTGGGGCATTTTGCATAAAGAGCTTTGCATATATTAGTGCATACCATCCACATTTCATTACACCTTGTTGTTGGAGGACCTGAATAAGGAAAGAAAATAGACAACCAATAGACAATTTAAATTTTATTACTAGACAGCCAAAATAATCAATTTAAGCAATAAAAATATTACCTGTGGAACTAATACTTTGATTATGTATGTTAATTCTCTACCATCGGACAGTATAGCCCCTCAATGAAGCTGTTAAGTGTAAAACACATTATCACCAAAATATTCAATGTAGTACCAAAATCACAGTTGCATAGACAATATATCTTACTTTCTAATTTCAACTTCTAAGTTATAATTAGCTGATTGTAGAGAATCCAACAATACCACGCATGGATCAATATCATTAGAACTAATATGACATAGAATGAGAAGTTGCCAATGACATAGATAGAGACAAGTCAAACACAAAAGCTAAACTACAAATAATAATGAATGCAGTAGTTTAAAATTCCTAGATAGGGACAATACTTACCACATAACAATAGGAATAATAGAATATTTTCGCAGTAAAATTCATCTTCTCTTAACCTACTTCAACACCTTCTATTTTTCTTCATTAGCATACAACCTAAAGCAAAGAGGATCCATATATGCAAATTTGTTTATTTTCTCTTCTGACATTCTACTCCAAATAATTCTGCATTTTGCACAATAGAACTTCTGTTCATGACACTAGCGAGAAATTGAGACATGAAAAAAATGCAACAAACAAAACTATAGATCGTTCATGGCTTACTGGAAATAGGATTCAAGCATTTTGTCATGAAGCATTTCTTCACTAACAGTTGAATGTCGAGCATTTCTAGCATTTCTTCGACGACCTCAATCACAGGCATTTGCCTCTGAATCAGTTGCCCCATCACTTATTTGGTTGAACATTTTCCCTTTCTTCTTGTGCATAATCCTTTCCAACGATGGGAAAACGATTAACAACTTCAATTTGTGTATTTGATGCTCAAATTTCAATTCAATTCATCACAATGAGTTTCAATTTACGATTCTATCTCAAGCTTATGTCTTCAATGAGAGAATGAGGGAATTAGGATAATAGGTTAAGGGTTAATTTTTTAGGAAACCAGGACCTAAATTGGGGGGATACAGTGAAATACCTAAAATGCCCTTCATAGGTATGTGAAAGAATAAGATTTCGTCAAAAAGGACCAACTGAGCCAAAAAAACAAATGTTGAGGACCTACTATCTTGAAACAAAAGAATGGGGACTAAAGGTACCAGAGTAAAATACATTAGGGACTAAATGCACCAATTTTCCTTTTTATTAAAAATACCTTTCAAGTTTCATGATAACCAATTTTGACAACACATTAATGTTTCAAGAGTAGTTAGAAGAAATCTGCTATGATGTAAATTCGCCATCCTTCCTCCAGTACTAAAGGCAGATTCTGAAGATACAGTAGTAGACAATGAAATTGACAAAATATCCCTTGCAATCATCTGAAGAGTAGGATATTTAGAGTCATTGTTCTTCCACTATGACAAAATGTCAAATTCCGGACTTCTTGGTAAATTTACTTCCTCCAAATATCAGTCTAATTCAGACTTTTCTTGGAAATTACACTCTTCAATTGCTACAAAATCATCAAATGCAATAAGAGTATTTTCTTATTTTCTACCAACTCTTCATCCCTTGACCGTTTACCAAGCACAATATGATTTTCAACATTTTTACTTGCCCTTTGATTCTTATTCACTATACAAGTTAACACATAACTTTTTAACTTGCTCAATCCTACTAGAAGCCTCAGTAGCAAATATTCTAGGATCCAAAACTGTAACTACACTCATAATTCCATGCACAGCATTCCAATATTTTTCTAAATTAAAAATCATTTTTTCAGCCATTACTTTCACCCTTTCATTTTCACTAATAACCAACTTATTCAACTTAATTCTAATATCACAAACAATAAAAAAAAATTCATTAACAGTTGGAGAATTTTTCTTTGAAAATATGTTCGTGATGTTCGTGGCTTTATAAAAAATGCATAGACAATCACATATTTCTTGAGGCAAAGATCAAACCGCTTCTGTTGGAGAACAAGTAAATAGATGCTCCATTTTCAATCTATAGAGCATATCCTTATATAACAAAGTAGTAGAAAGCATCAAGAATGTCAAATTGGTGCACATGGAATTGCAACAAAAAAGAGCATGGAATTGTAGAAAAAAAATGGTTTTTCTATTTAATTTATCATGATACTAAACTGAATTTAATCTTTGCAATAAATAAGTATCATTTGCACATCTAAGATTAGAGATACTAAATTTCCACATTTCCTCGCTCTTGAAAATTGTAGTATCTTTAACCTTCCATGTTTGCATAAACCATAGATTTTACCCCAGTTCGTTCTCAAATGAGATTTATAGAAGCTATAGATGAATTAGGAGTGCACTTATTATCCATTTATGCCAATTAATTAAGTCCATTTATGTGAGAGCCGAGGGTCAACAGAATGAGTATGGAGCTAGCAGCGATAGAATGAGTTTCAGACTTAGGTTTCTGATAATTAAGAAAGTGAGAGAGAGAGAGAGAATGCGGCGTAGGGGGTTTTAGATTTAAGGTATTTGGTTTTTAGTACTTTGTTTGATTTTTTTTTCAAAAAAGGATAAGATGGTCATTTTCTTTTATTTATCAAAGATAAGATATTCTTTTTACATCGGGATTGGGCCTGAGGCCGGAGAATTACGAGGTCAGATCCTGATGGAAAAAATTAATTCCTAATCTCCTATCTCTGCTAATTTTGGCTTTTTAAATTTCATCCTCGTCCATGTCTTTACTGGATTCGGGGAATCCCAACCTCGATGGGGTGGGTTCTACCTTAACTGGGGGATTTTGACATCTATATAATTAGTGATAAAAGAGTTTGCTTGATACATTTTATAAAAAGTGACATAGAGAATAATATATATTATAGAATAATTAGTATAAAAATCATTAAATAGTATATTATTTGTGAATGTTAGATCTTTTCGTGAGCATGCTTAAGTTCATTTGAATATCAATTCAACTAAAATTTTTATTTGAGTTGAATCAATTATTGTTACGATGAAATAAATATACGTTTGCAAAGTACAAGCCTCATTTTAGACATGGGCTAAATCAGCCTTAAAACCTGAATAAGATGTGCATTGATTAATAACAAATTAGTCCCTAAAATTGTCATGCGTCAATTTCATTACTTACATAAAAACATGTCAGGTTAGTTCTTAAAAAAATATGATAATTGTGTCAATTAAGTTCTTGAAAACAAAAGTGGATCAATATGTTCTAAAAAAAACATAAAAGGAAGAAAGAGAAGCTGTAACATCATATAGTTCTTTTCATCAAGAAATATTCGTTAGTTTTCACAAGTAACTTAGTATAAAAGACAATTTAGTTCAAATACTTAGATATCAAGTGCTTCACATAGAGAAAAGGTAAAAAGAACAATATGCGTAATGAATTACCTACATTTCAAGATATTTTTTATCACCTGGCAATTAGTTGTTTTAGTTATTTAAATAGTCTGAACAAATATTTACCAATTTTTAATTTTTCAAGGACTAACGTTAACTTTTTTTTTTTTAATTTCTAAAAATCTAATTGACATAATTATCATATATTTTAAAGACTATGTCATAAAATATCCAATACCTGAGTCCCCATTTTGAAAACAAAACCATTTAATCAACTTAACAATTTGTAGAAAAAACTTATTGGTTTAATAATTACTTCAAATTCGAACAAAAATTTTAAGTTCATTGATATTTAAACAAACACAAGTTTATTCATAAATAATAATAATTCATAATTCATATTGATGTTTTATATTTATTATATAATATATAATAAATTATCTTAGAATTCAAGTTAACTCAATTCGTGAAATTAAACAAACTGAATCAAAAACAAATGAAATTCAAGCTTCACAAAATAATAATGGAATAAACTTAGAAAACTTTACCTCAAATTAATAATCGAATAAACAAAAACGGTTTCATCAATTTAAAAACGAATGAACTCAAAATCCAATTTGATTCAATCCTGAACAGCGTTACGTCTCCATTTGGCTCCTTTATTCGTTCCCACCAGTTCCCAATTGAAATTGACAAAAACTGCATGGCTTCAGCCCTCTATAGTGTTTTCCTCAACAACTTAGGTGGCCTTCGATAGCCTTCAATCTTAACTAACTTCACCAATTCAAAACACGAGGAAATGTCCAACACAATAAAGTTTTTCCTAGCCCTTTATATAAATTTTCCACAAAGACCACTTCAGAGATCCAAATCTTTCGTTCAAATCACAAGAGATACTCTTGAGACATGGACATTGTACTCTATTTCTTGTACATTTTAAAGAACCAACCTTTCTGGGTTGTTTTGATCTTTGTTTTAGGTTCATTATCTTTATTGAAAACCTCCCTAGCTATTCTTGGATGGGTTTATGTTAATTTTCTCAGACCTGCTAAGAATCTGAAGAAATATGGATCGTGGGCATTGGTGACTGGTGCTACAGATGGCATAGGTAATGGGTTTGCTTTCGAATTGGCCAGAAAAGGCCAAAATTTGATCTTGGTAGGTCGAAATATTGGCAAGCTCAATGATGTTTCTACTGAAATTCAATCCAAGTATGGAAAAGTTCATATCAAGAATGTTGTGGTTGATTTCAGTGGTGATCTGAATGACGGTATCAAGAAGATTTCTGAAGCAATTGAAGGATTGGATGTCGGAATCCTAATAAATAATGTGGGGATTTCTTACCCATATGCAAGATTTTTCCATGAAGTGGATGATGAATTGCTCAAGAATTTGATTAAAGTCAATATTGAAGGCACTACAAAGGTCACACACGTTCTTCTTCCCGGTATGATCAAGAGAAGAAGAGGAGCAATTATCAATATTGGCTCTGGTGCTGCTACCGTGCTCCCCTCTGATCCTCTCTATGCTGTTTATGCTGCAACTAAAGCGTAAGCATTTGAATTTGAGCTTTGATCTTAATTTTGATTCAATGATTTGTGGTTCTTGGCTAGTAAGTCCTTATCCTGCTTGTTTATATAGATACGTTGATCAATTCTCCAAGTGTCTTCATGTTGAATACAAACAATGTGGAATTGATGTTCAATGCCAGGTCTGTGTTCTATCCTACTCATATTTTCTATTTTTTTTTTACCTATTTTTCTTCTTCTTTTTCTTATGTGAAAATAGTCACTTCTTAATCTTATTTCACCTGTTCGATATACATGCTTAAAGTTAGTACTTCATCAAATTGGGAGGCTTTGTTAAGAATGCACTTCCAGTCATCTAAAGGCAAAAATAAACCTCATAGTAACTTCTTGTCTGGTGTTGAGAGTACACATTTTTTGGGAAAAGAATGTGGAATTCAGGCAATTTTCATAGCTTGTTCAGTAAAAATCATCTTAATCGGACAAGAGTAATTCTGGGCTAGCGTCCTTTAACTTATTGTTTCTTCTGTTGAGATTCAAGTATTTCTCAACCATCATTACTCTTGACCTGATTCATATTTCATTAGACAAACGTTGAAATTTAAAATTTACCATGAAGTTGTTGAACAGAAATTCTATTCCCATTTTGCTCAAATCTGAACTCTGCATTTCAATATTAAACTATGTTTTTGACCTATAAAAAAGTGAAAATTGTGTTCTCAATGTAAAGACTTTAGTGGTTGGATTTGGTTTGTGTTGATACTTGCATGTAAATTGTAATGATTTGATGAGAGGAATGGCATTTGAGCATAAGCAATCTGGAATCTATCCATAAAATGTTTTCATCACCACACAGGGCGAGCTCTCTGTATAATCACTGCAGTAATTGGCCAGTTAAAATATTTTGCAGGTTCCACTTTATGTTGCAACAAAGATGGCATCAATCAGGAGATCATCTTTATTTGTTCCATCATCAAGGGGATATGCACGAGCAGGTCTTCACTGGATAGGCCAGGAACCTAGATGTGCACCCTACTGGCCACATTCCCTAATCTGGAACTGCATACACTTGTTGCCAGAATCTGCTGTGGATTCGTATCGTTTCAGATTTTGCCTTCGGATTAGAAAGAGGGGACAACTTAAAGATTCCAGAAAGAAGAATTGAAAGCATCAGCTCAGCTCTATTGTTGTTGATTCAAAAACTCTGCAATTGTATTCTTAAGTTATTTTCAGCTCGTAATTCCACTTGCATTGTTTCTTGATATATATATAAATCTTTTCAATGCTTACACTGCATTGAAGTATGTTCATGTTCAAATTCATGATTAAAGTATTCAACTTTTGAACATCTTTTTGGATTTTTCTTCGTTTTCTTGACTATTTTATATTTATACTATCTGATTTCTGGAGATGGAGAGGTGACTGAAGGGCTCTGATAAAAACCTTCAGTGATAGGAAACCTTCAACAAGTTTGTTTGCTTTTAAAGCCAGCCCTTTTATTCCCTTTTGCGTTTTGAAGTCATGCAACAAATAAAGAGCTAAATTCTTAAGAACGAGAATAGAAATAGATTTTTTTATTTTTTTTATTAAATAAAAAAACACCATCTTCATGAATCCAGCAAATTTTATGATCTTCATTGACATCCAGACCAGATCTAGTCAATCAAAAGCAGATAATCCTTGTAAGTTGTAAGGTTTCAAAATCAGGATAAAAAAATTCTTTGTCTTCTAAAGTGTAAATACTTTATACCTCTCTTTTCCTGTCTTTCTTTTTCCCATTTTAAGTAGAAAAATAGAATTTTTCAATTTGAAATAGGAAATTAGGTAATTTTCCATTCTAAATAGGAAAAAACAGATTTTTTTTAATATAATCCACCTTACAGTTTTGCGAAGTTTTAAATTTAGTTTAATAATTTATTTTCTTTTCATTAAGTAAAATCTTAATTAACATTCCAGAAAATAATTTTGGACTCTAGAGGAAAATCCAAAAATTTCAATTTATTATTAAAATTCTTTTTAGAACAACTACCTTGATACTCTTTGTAGTCCATTGAGTACTTTTTTATATTAATATTGTATTCCATTGTGTCGGATTATAAATACCTAAATATCTCTTTATCAAATGCGTAAATGGTGATGCTCATCAAATAAATAAATAAATGCGTAAATATGTATGTGTATTTATAGTGTATGATCCTCATGTGTGAATGTTTATTTAATCTTCCATTTTTATATTTTATTTTCTATCAACAAGTGAAAAATAAAGTAAAAAAAAGAAGGAAATAAACATTTATTGCCATTGTGATATTGGCATCTTCTTCTACGTTTTCTACTCCTTCTGTCCTAAAAATATAAGTTTTAGAAGACTCTTTACACAAATCAACAAAATATTTTATTTTCTAAATTGTTCTTATTTATCACATCTTGAAAATAAAAATAAGAGAAGAAATTTATTTTTAAAAGAATAAAATATAAAGATGTTGTCTAAGAAATAAAAAAAGATATGAGATGAGAGATAGAAAATAAATAAGGTTAATATTGAGAGTTAATAATGAAATTAATTCATAAAATTTTATAAAATAATTTATATTTTGAAAAAAAAAAAAGTAAACCGATGAAATATAAGTTTTTTATCTCTTTAGACTCTTTTTTTTGGGGGCGGGGGGAATTAATTTGCATTAGATCACCTTTTCTCAGAATTGTGATCTTATAGAAGACGGCTTTATCTAATGCTTTTGGTATAAATTAAATAAACAAGGTTAAACTGGTAAAAGTCAATTTTTATATTTACTGCAGAGAAAATTATACTCTTTTTATTTCAAATTAAATGTTCAAATTTTTTTTATTCAGAATTAAATATTCAATTTTTTAAAATAAATATATTTTACATATAAAATTTTACTAACAATTTTCTCAATTTAATAAATTTACTCGTGACTAACTAATAATATATATCATTAACTTAATTAAGAAGGGAGAGAGTGCTAGTAAAATGTTTTTCGGAGATACTCACTCTATCCGTATAAATATAAACATATTCTAAAGAATTTAAAGAATTTTATTTCGCTAATTCAATAAGCTTTACCATTAACTTAATTTAAAAAGAATTTAGGGGCTAACTAATATTAAGTAACTTAGGACGGAGGGAGCACATTCTAAAACCTCTGTAGAACCCTTAAATGGCGCAATAGCCTCCTGACATTCTTGTGTTCCAATTCGGTGGTGCTGAGCATCGAAGTTCCGGTAATCAATGGCGAGGCACCACCGGGGATTTGATTCTGATGGTCCAAGCGCAGAAGCAACATTGTACAACACTGTCTTCGTGGACACCAGCCTCGATACTCACATCGTCTTGATAGTCTCTTCCTCCGATACCGTCTCTGATTTCAAAAGTATCTCTTCTTCTTTTTTTAATATAAATCTTCATCGATCCTCTTTTTCTTGTGTGTGTATGTATTTATTATGCAGACATTTATGAATTCATATGGATATGTATGTGAATATGTGAGCTGATCAATGAGGGTTAATGATGAAAGCTGACATTATTTTATTATGCTGGAAACCTGGTATTGATTAAAAAAAATTATATATAGGAGTCAAGGTTTTGGTTAATTTAAGTTTAAAGTTGCTATCTCGATAGGGGTTTGTGTTGGAAATATGGTGATTAGGTTGCTGAAAATTTCATTTTGACACTGATTTTATTTTGCCTGTGCCTCTTTCTCTTACTATCAAGACAAACCCTGATGTTCAAGTTTCGGTGTAAATGTGTATATTGATGCAGCAATTTGAATAATGTGTGGATTTATTGTGATGTATTGATTAAAAAAAAATGCAGGAATTGAATATAAAGTGAAATGAATCTGTTTATGATTCTTGGTGGGAGCTTAAAGTAATGCTTGTTTAGCAGCTTAACGACTTTTCCGTGTTTATTTTGATGTTTTTCACGGTTGATTGGGTGTAGTGACTAGCTTCGGCGGTTGTTTTCTTTTTTCCTCTATTGGTGTCATGTCATAGATGATTATCATTGCTAATATTCTCGAGAAGTTCAATAGCTTTGTTATTAACCTCAATTTTATCCATGCTGCCTGCAGAGATGATACTACTTCAGCACTCCGAGAGTTTTCCCAGTATGGGTGGAGTGAATATCCACTCTGTGCAGGTATTTCGTTTATGAACTGCTGTGTCACTCTGTTTTCTTTATTATCTTATACTTTATATTGATGTTTGTTTTTATGTGCTTCACAGGTGAAACGCCAGGGTCTTTTCTATCACCTGCCCGATTCTATGCTGGTCAGTAGTGCATTCAGTGGGTCTAAAAAAACTTGGTTCCTTTTTGTGGAGGCATCCTATTCCGAGGAAGATGAAAAGGAACAGCTTTCCAATAAGCTTGATGATGCTAGTGAAAACTGCAGTTTACTTCACCAGCAAAACCATCCTCAGGGAGACTGCCACAATGTTCCTGTTGATGATCCTCTCAAATTGGCAAGTGAAAAAGTGCCACAAGCTGTTCAGGCTTGTCCTAGGCACTTTTCGGGAGAAATTTCAAGAGATATTGAGATGGAAGTTGGACATCTTCAAGATGACTGTCAGAAAGAACTATCTTCTGATATTGGTAAGAGTTTGGCTCTTCCTGGGGCTGCACTGGAAAAGAATATTAGAGTTTCAGAAAATGCTGCCTGCTCTGAGGATGATGATTCTAGAGACAATAATAAGACTACCGTGGTCAGTGGTTTAGAAGAGTTACCATCTGCTGTTAAGAAGCACAAGATGAAACACATTGAAAATGTTGAGTTTTCCATGAAGAAGAAACGTAAGGTTGAGGACAAGAAAGATCCCTTGGTTGAGGCTAGAGGAAAAGATCCAAGTGACATACAAACAAGGAAAATTAGAGGGGAATGTTTTAATAGTTTGTCTTCAGATGCCAATTGGATGTTAATATCTGGGGTACAGAAAACATCAGAATCTGAGACTAATGCTGAGCAAAGTGAAAAGTTAGAAAGAGAAGAAGTCAACAGAGATCAATCTAATTCTACCAATGGCGAGCATGTAACCAAACGGGAAAAGGTGCCTTCTTTGCAAGAAGGCAATGAGGACAACCTGGTGACTGGTGTGAGCAGTAAGAAGGAGAAGAAGAAGCAAAAGAAGATTTTATCTGTTCCTCATGATCAAGCTGCCTTGGATGGAAGTGTTTCTCAACAGAATCTGAATACAGAAGCTCCTGAAGCCAAAAAAAATGAAGGGCATGTGGAATTGGTGCTTAGAGATGATCCTGAAGTGATGGTATCCCAAAGGTGCAACCCTTTGGATGAAGGTGAAATTGATGGGACTAATGAGGAGTCAATTCCTTCCCCTAACTTCATTGGGACCAGTAGTCCAACAGAAGGTGTAGATTCTGCCAGAACTAAGATGAAGAAAACAAGAACCAAGAAGAAAGCTCTGGGTTCTGCTAGGGAGAGAAGTAAAATTACAGGTGCCACTTCTTCAACTGTGGTGGACTTAGCTCCAAAAGACTCTATCAATGACTGGATAGTGAATCATAAAAGCATGCTTTCTCTCGATGAAAGTCAGAAAAATAATAGAGTTGAAAACGAAAGAGTTTTGTCACATAACGATGATCCTCAAGTAAAGCCATCTGAATGTTTTATACCTTCAGACCAGGTTGAAGCACCAGAGATGAATAAAGGACCAATTCCATCACATTTGCTCTCTCCTGCAAATGAGGTGGCAGAAGCTGGTAATTCTAGTACCATTAAGAGGAAAAAAAGGAAAGCCAAGAATTCTGCTGCAAAACTTCAGGAGAAATCGGATGTTGACAACCTGCCTGAAACTTCTTTACCTGCTGAAGGTGTAGTTCTTGATGTAGAGTTGAATGATGGAACTTCTGAGAAAAATAAAACTGTACCTCATATTGAAAGGGAGCTGGAGAATGACACAGAACAGGTTGAAGCACCAGAGATGAATAAAGGATCAATTCTTTCGTTTAATCTCTCACTTGCAAATGAGGTGGCAGAAGCTGGTAATTCTAGTACCATTAAGAGGAAAAAAAGGAAAGCCAAGAATTCTGCTGCAAAACTTCAGGAGAAATTGGATGTTGACAACCTGCCTGAAACTTCTTTACCTGCTGAAGGTTTAGTTCTTGATGTAGAGATGAATGGTGTGACTTCTGAGAAAAATAAAACTGTACCTCATATTGAAAGGGAGCTGGAGAATGGCACAGAACAGGTTGAAGCACCAGAGATGAATAAAGGATCAATTCTTTCGTTTAATCTCTCACTTGCAAATGAGGTGGCAGAAGCTGGTAATTCTAGTACCATTAAGAGGAAAAAAAGGAAAGCCAAGAATTCTGCTGCAAAACTTCAGGAGAAATCGGATGTTGACAACCTGCCTGAAACTTCTTTACCTGCTGAAGGTGTAGTCCTTGATATAGAGATGAATGGTGTGACTTCTGAGAAAAATAAAACTGTACCTCATATTGAAAGGGAGCTGGAGAATGACACAGAACAGGTTGAAGCGCCAGAGATGAATAAAGGATCAATTCTTCCGTTTAATCTCTCACTTGCAAATGAGGTGGCAGAAGCTGGTAATTCTAGTACCATTAAGAGGAAAAAAAGGAAAGCCAAGAATTCTGCTGCAAAACTTCAGGAGAAATCGGATGTTGACAACCTGCCTGAAACTTCTTTACCTGCTGAAGGTGTAGTTCTTGATGTAGAGATGAATGGTGTGAATTCTGAGAAAAATAAAAATGTACCTCATATTGAAAGGGAGCTGGAGAATGACACAGAATCGTCCTCTAGACATAAATCAGAGGTAGTATTACCTGAAGGAAACAAACTTTTAGATTCAGGTAAAGCAATCATGAATGACAAAGAATCAGGCTTTGCAGAAATGTCATGGGATGATAAATATGGATTGGAAGCTGGGAAATCTGGTCGCAGCCATAAGAAAAAATGGGTGAAAACGCATCCCATAACTAAAGATGACATTTCTGCAATGGGGCACTGTAATCCTGTCAATGCTTCACCTGCTAAACATTTTGAAGAGGACACAGGATTGTCTTTAAAACATGGACCAGAGATGATATCTTCTGAGGCAAAAACTTTAGATTTGGGTGAAGCGACTGTAAACCACAGCGAATCAGGTCTCACTTCTAAGGTGTTGGATAATGAAAATGGTACGGAAGCTGGGAAATCTGGTGGTCGTCAGAAGAAAAAGAGGGCAAAGAAGTGTGCCAATTCTGTATGTGATGCATCTGCTAAGCACATTGTTAGTGAAGCTCAGGGAAATCAAAGTATTTCCAATTTTACTGAGGAAAATAATAAATTGAAAAAGGAATCAGGAGATGTTTCACATGCTAGTAAAAGTAAAGCTAGCGTAAGTAAGAAAATAGTGTCACCATTAGCTGAAACTAATCAAACTTTGGAAACTGCAATAGATCTTAATGACAATCTGAGAGAAGCTGAAAATGATCAGAGTATGGACACAAATGCCCTCCAAGATCAACTTGTCAAGCTGCAAGCTAATGAGGTGCAACATCTGCTGCATGATGAAGCTGACAAGGAGCAAGAGAATGCAGAGAATATAAAGAAAAAAGTGAAGAAAACCAAAAGGAAGCAAAATAATGCAGCAGACACTCAGAGTAACTCAAAAACCAATGGACAAAACACTTGTATTGAAGAATTAGCTGTTTCAGGTGATAAAATGGGGGATGGGGACCATCCATACAATGCCATGAACACAAATGCATCAGCTGAAATGAGAATTGGAGATGAAGGGATCAATTTCAGGGATTACTTTGTTCCCGAAGAGCACCAGAATGAGAATGCTTCTGCTAACAAGGTGAAAGAAGCATTACATTCAACTGAAGCTAAGAGAAAAACAAAAAAGCCCAATTTTGTCTCTGATGGAACAGTCAAGTCAAACTTGCAAAGGCACCAATCCAATACTCATGACAATCAACTTGAAGAATCATCTGCAGATGCAAAGGGAAGTCAAGACGTGTCTGGGGCCTACAAGGAGATCCCGCAAGCTTCAAAATCTCATGATGTTGACAAAGAGAAGACCCCTTGGAAGGCCACAAAGTTGGTTGTTGCTAATGGATCTGTGGCAGCATCAAGCTCCAGTTCTAGCGCGAAAGGTTCTAAAAGAGCTTTTCAGGATACAACTAATAAAAAGCAGCAATCAGGATACAATAAGGGTGGTACATCTGATAGAAAGTTTTCAAGCAAAAATGATGGAGATATTGTGAATTGTTCACAACAGAAGAGCTTGTTGAGTGCTGCAATTTTTCATGATGACAGTAGTGAAAGTTCTGAGGATGAAAACCGGTATGCAAATTCAGATGCTAGCACACGCACTCCATCAGATAATTTATCTTCATTAGGGAACTCAGATGGTGAAAGTGAATTAAGTCAAGGCTCAAGGGGAAATGGTAATTGAAGTCTAAATTTGATGCATGTTCCCTTTTATTGACTCATTGACTCTTAATGGATTGGAGTCCTTATTTTCTTTGGGAAATTGCAGCATTTCAACACTGGTATCCAATATGTTGTCACTTCCCCCCCCCCCCCCCGGGGCAGCCCTTCTTTTTTCTTTGGATAGGAACAAAATGAAAGGAAATAGGAAAACAAAGGTGACCATTTAGGGATGTGATGAGCATGTGTATTCCCCATCTCAGCATTTTCTTGCATATTTCTTGTCTGCGGGCCTTTTATTTCTGAATATAATTTGTGCTGCATGTAGAACCGTTAGTTAAGGAAACATAACATTTGAAAATTTTAATTGCAGTATGACTAATTGGAACCAGGAAATTTGGGGAAGCAGGGCATCATTTGTCTTTTGGGGAAGGGGAGGGGGTTCAAAGTTGCAATCTTTCAAATCATTTGTTATAGTAATTGTTCTAATGCACCTTATCAGCATAAGGTATCCCTAATTCAAGAGAATTGATGCAGTGTTTCATTCAACATGATTCTCCATGATTTCATCTAATTTCACTTAGTTATTTGTTTCTGTTTTAGTGTCATAATTGTTGGTCACAGACTTTTCCCTTTGATTTTGCCACAGGATCTGAGAATGCAAAAATCAAAGATGGTCGCCGCAAGTGTTCCTTAAATTCTAAGTAAGTTAAGTTCCATATCTAATTCTTTTTTAGACTAGTGCAATATTTCTGCATCTTTAATTGATGGTTTGTCTATTATGCTGTGAAGTTACATGAAATCTCTGCGGTCATATGAGCATGCATATCCACAGCTTACAATTTGGTAATTCATGGTAGTGAAGTTTCTGATTGCATGGCCATTTTAATTTTGACAAGGTTTTCAATTGTTAGTTCTTGGCTTCTGAGTTGCACAGCCTCCTGACTGTTTCTTTGGTGGTGGTTACGTGGTTAAAGGTTGCTGTTTCATATCCCTGAAATTACAGGCTTATGATTACGTGAAAAATGTTTGTCCTTTATACATCTTGTGATTGCTAACGTGTTTATTTGTGTTGAACCATTTTCTCATATTGACTTATCAACTGAATATCTTCTGATGTCCAAAGCAAGTAATAATGTAAAGGATTATATATGGAGAAATTAATAAGATAAAATACAAGGGTTGTGCCATAATTGTAAATGACAGATGAAGGCAAAATTACTATTGTGTTTAATTAACAGTAAATGAAATTGGGATGGCATTGTCATAATCTGCAGGTTTGTTTCCAATATTGAATGCATTTTATGTCACACCACAACCACATATTTACTTCCTTCAAAATCATGAGTATTTATGGAACTGGCTGTTGCAACAGGTTTCCAGACAGAAAAGCTATGTCCATGGAGATGATTTTTAAAAGTTCTAAGCGGTTCAAGAAGGCCAAGCTTACAGCATCTCAATCTCAAGAGGCAGATATAGAGAGTCAGCCTGTTGATTTTGTTCCAGACAGTCAAGCAAACTAGTAATTTATTGGTTCTCGTCTTGATGTTATCTTCCAGATCATGCAGATGGCCATAGAACCACTGTAGATGCTTGGCTGCAAGAGCTCCCCCTATAGAACTTGGTTTTGTCTACTTCCTTTTCATATTTCATTTGCAAAATGCTTCTATTAATCACGCCAAATAGATTGTTTTTGCACTCTGATGCTACCTTTCACAGAGGAATCTTGGTGATTTTCTTTGTTCTTTGTTTGTTTTGGAGGAAGCAAATCTTGAAATTAACAGAGACTATTTCTTGGTGGCTGCTGATTAATTAATATCACCAAGTTGCAAAATTTCTTTTGGATCCCTCTGTTTTTCCGCCAATGACGGATAATTAATTCCGTAAAGCAAACTTGGGATGATTAAAGAAAAGGATTATAGCGATCATAATCGCTGACTTACCTTTTCCTTTTCTCCAATTCAATAAAGCAAATCTTGGGATGCTTAAAGAATGGGATACCCAGTTCCTTTGTTTTTTAGGAAAGGGATACCCAGGTCTAAAACAGAGAATCTTGTTTCTGCTGGTAGAAACTCTTTATATTTACTAATCTGAATCCCCCTGAATCTTGATCAAGCGTGTTCAGCAAGTTTGGCACCAAGAATTGAAGAAATCATATTTTTTGCCCCTAAATATAATCATTTAAAATTTTTCACATATATTAAGCATCTTTAAACGATAAACCCATTAAGAAAATCAAGAAAGGCTTTCTCCTATTTATGATTATAAATTTCACTTCTTTTTTTCTTTTTAGAGAAAGATCATTGAACAAATAGTAAGATTAGAAAAATTATATCTAATTGTAATGAATGAAGAGAGTATGATATATTTTGGAGATATTAGAAGGTAAAGGTTTCAAATTTTCTAATATGTTCTCTTGTCATATCATATAATATGTTCTTAATAATGCTTTTGTCTTTAAAATAATAATAATAATAATAATAATTCTTAATTATGTTCTCTGGTCACGTCACCAATCATCATATCGGTACTCATACCTTGTAATAACACTTCACCTGCCCACCTAATATCCGATACCTCTACCCAATCTATGAAGGTTAGAAAAAATGTTATTTTTTCTACACCAATGACCAATCCTAACTTGCAAAGGTGGTTTCTTGCTTTCATCTCATGTGAATTAATATTTCAATTACTAATTTAATTACCGTGTAATAAAATTTGTTCAATATCAGTTTAGTGTGCTCTAAGTAAGAATTAAACTCAAATAGTGCAACCCTAAGTTAAATTAATCTTTAAAGTGAAAAAAATGCACATAAACTAAAAATACGGATATTTTAAGAAATAAATAAATTTTAAAAATATTTTAATTGATTATTGGTTTTACCAAAAAAAAAAAAGAATTCAATGGAATGAAATACATACCAAAAAACGAATAACTACCCCCCCCCCCCCAAAAAAAATTCAAGACTGTTGATTCTCTTTCTTTCTAAAAACCACTTCGGTGTCTAACCCGAACCCATCAACGGTCCGAACATGAACCAACTCGGACCGTTTAAAAAGCTTCTTCAACGGTTCAACACTATACAAATCATTAGCCGAGTATTTATCAGCCCGTCTAGATAACGCCACGTGTACAACACAAACTCCGCCGGCCTTTAACGTCCGTTCGATCTCACCAACAAACCGTTGCGGATAAAGCGCGTGATCAAACACATTCGAAAACTCAAAGTCAAAAGTTTCGTTGCCGAACGGCTGCTTATGAAAATCTCCCCGGACAACCAGCGGCGGTGACGGGACCAGGTCAATCCCGATTGAATCCGAGACACCGACCCGTTTCAGAGCCTCCACTTCTTGTCCCATTCGCGCTCCAATGGAAAGAGCCTTAGACTCGTTGAATAGCAGATTTTTCTGCTTTAGATCATTGAAAAAATTCGAAAATACCTGAATTTTCCGGTCCCAATCGCGGGTTTTCCATATCTTCCGGAGCTGTGGATTGAGAGTCTTATTAAGCTGCCGCTGGATGTAGGAATCGTAAGAGGTGTACCCGGGTCGGATTCTCAGGTCCTGCATGGTCTCCGATTCCCCAGACGGAGGAAATTTTTTGGCAGTACTGGCTACTGTGATCAAAGTAATAGAATTGTTCCGGGAAAGAAAAAGTAGTAAAGGTATAAAAAAGAGGAGAGAAAAGAACAAACACTTAGAGATGAATAGTTTGGTTGAAGCCGCTTTCATCTCCCAATACATACAGTTAGCGTATTGATTATGTTTATGTTTGAATGTTCTGGATAATAGTATAGGAATAGGAGTTAGAATATTGTGGGATGACAGTTGGCCATATGGAAGGTGAGAAGATGGACAAATGCTAATAATTAGCAACTCCGCGTATGATAAATACTACAATCGATTTCCGGTGAGCGGAGGAGTCACGGCAGTACTGTTGTTTAACAGAGATCGAGAGAACCCTCTTGTCTCTGTCTCTCTCAGCCGTGAATGTTAGGCATCAGAAGGACATTCTCTATCAGCAGTATAGGAATGAAGGAAGGAGGAAGAAAGTTCGATAACGAGATGATAAAATATAGATGGCAGCGGGAGAGAGAGAAAGGTTAATGGGTTGTGGGGATGATGATGGACGTATCACAGGCACAAGGGTAATGTTACCCACCTGGTTCGAAGGAAGCATGCACAGGTCACCGTGGCGGTTCTCTTTCTCATATATATATATGTACATGTATATGTACATGCACATGAGAGACTCATTAGCAGAAAAATAGGGTTTTCTTTTCTTGTTCATCTTTTACAATTTTCATACATAAGAAATGATGGAGTGGCGATATAGTGAGACCATATCAGTTTACTTACCAAAATGAAAAAGAAAAAAAAGAGTTTCTTTTAATTCTATCAAAACTTTAGCCTTTCAATTATGCTTTAAATTAAATTTGAAATATTATAAATTTTATTAAGATTTAGTTTTTTAAAAAATAGATTAGTTTAGGAAATATTTGAAATATTAATATGATTAGATTATTTTTGACTTATAATTTTATTTTATTTGAATTATTACTTTTATCCATTCAAGAGTTACAAGAGTTAATCGATATAAAGAGTTAATAATTTTATCGTAATTTATCCATATAACACCATTAATTCCTAATATAAACATAATAGAGCCGTCGATCCAAACATAAGTGACAACTCAATTGCTGCTCTAATTTTTGTCAACTCCAAGCTGCCTAATTCCATTAATTATTTTGAGCACGGAAAGTCCTATATCCCATTTATTTTCTTTCACTATCATTTTAGCTGTCTTAAAATACTGTATTTATTTTTGCGCATTCAAAATGAAAAAAGAAACTACAGTTTACTAGTTGATAATACACATTTGCCTTTTATAACTTTTTATTAGGATAAGATTCTTCTAGATGAAGTAAGGAACTTAATTAATTGAGGACAGATTAGGTGCAAATTCTCACTATTTTTTTATAAAAGTGTATATTGAGATACAAATAAAAATGATTTCTCTTTTCTGGTGTGTAACTTTCACTATTGAATCATACATCATACATCTGCACAAGGAAGGTAAAATACATCATGCATCTGCACTATTACTAGTTGCTCAAGAAAAGTCATTTTTAGCCTCTCTTTTTTTTTCCAACTACAAGAAAGCCTCACTAGTCACTTCTCCTTTTAAAGATATAAATTTATTGATCAAGGTGTGGCACTATTACTAGTTTAGCTCCATATCAATCATATACCAAGTTCCACGATGCCACACCTTGAATTTTTTTATAAAAAAAATTCAGGCTATAATTAATTAGATGAATTTGATGCTACAAAAGATGTTATAGAAGGATAAACGGTATACATATATGCAATAAAAGCAAATCTATACGTATATAGTCTGGATTATGTTACAATTGTTCACAATTAACCCATATAATATGAGAAGCAGAACACAAAAACTGTTCAAGAAAAAGTTCATTGATACAAAAGGTGCAATTTTACATGTTGTACCCTCAAAATCAGTACAGTTTATTCAGATCTCATCCTGTTCAATTGGTTCAAAGCAGGCTGTAGGATGTTGAAGAGAACCCAAGCAATTGCAGGAGCAATGACAAATAGCAAAAGCTGGCCCCTATTGTCATTAGCAGCTTCAGCAATCATGGAAATTTCACTAGCAGCAGATGCCTGAGGTGGGTGCAAGAAACCTGATGCAGCTAATCCACCAAGCCCAATTCCTATGATGATTCCTTTGGTGCTCTTCATTTTATTGAATTGGTTAAGGGCTGGTTGGAAGATGTTGAAGAGAACCCAAGCTATGGCTGGAATGATTGGGAGGAGAAGAGCAAGCCCACGGTTATCGCTGCCTTCAGCAATCTCTGCTATTTGCTGGGCTGCAAAAGCTGCATCACATGAGCTCAAGGTTGAGAAGATGGCACCAGCAATGGCGGTCCCTGCTAAAGAACTTGACAAGTTTGAGGTTTCTGATGTCTTTAAGGTGGTTGTTGTGGTGGTGGTGGTAAGGCCTTTAGGGAGGTTTTGGATGGAGAGAAGGGAAAGTGGCCTAGTGGTAGTAGGCTTCAAAGCCTTGGGAGAGTTGATGCTCAAGAATTTGGCATTAAGCACAGCCATTGTTGCCATAGTTGCTGCCATGGTTGGTTTTTCCTTAGGGTTATTTTGGATGGCTGATCAAATTCCAGATGCACAAAGGAAGGAGAGACTAGATGACTTTTGTTATTTGCTATTGGATGATGTGATGGAAATTTTTGATTATAGAGTGAAGCCAAGTAAGCAAAATGAGATCCAATGAGATTTGTGAATTCTAGATTGTTCTCTTATCCAAAATGTGGGATTGGTGAAATGAGGACCTCATATTGCTTACTCCACCAAAGTTTCTTATCACTTTGTCACCATAATCTTTTGGTAGCAAAAAAGGAATTTCCCTTGGAAATTCCTATGCTTGTGAAGGAAACAGATCAACAATCTAGGTCCAAGTTTTATACCTTTCAAATAACAATAGAAAAAGTTCCAAGTTTTATTTGCAAAAGAAGCTGGATACTTTGATTGGTTTGAGAGCAATGAGAACGGGTAGGACCAAACTACAAGTCTTGCAGGCTTTATCCAGCCCAATTGTTGTTATGGGTAGTCTTGCAGCCCTTTGCGTAGGCCCTTTTAGGTTAATAGCAAATAGCCTCATGTATTACCAACTCAAATGAATCGACCTCATGTATAACTATTGCTGTCCGATCAACAATTGTCTAGCTAGGTGGAGTTTGTGAGATTATTATTATTATTATTATGATTATTATTATTATTATTTACACTTTTTAATTCACGTTGTACTTTACTACGTATTTTCTTCTTTTAGAAATGAGTATACCAGATAAGTAGAGGCAATAACTTATTGCAAAATTATCTTCTTCTATTTTTTCTTTGTTACAATTTAGAAAAGATAAAAACATCCTTTAACAAAATTCTAAAATTTAATATAATAATTTAAAGAAAAAATTAATAGATAAAGATTATTCAGAGGGAGTATATTACTTAATTAAAATTTGACTTCATTTGCAACATCAAAAGTTAACTGCTCAAATGGCATGCAATCTAAAAAATGGATTTAACCTTAAACAATCTTTTTATATTTTTTTCCTGAAATATATAAATTATATTGTATTTGAACACGAGCAAATCAATTTTGAAGGTTTTGAATTCACGTTTAAATAGTATTTAAATACAATTCGAATTTGTTTAATTAATTTAAATATTATTTGTATTAATTTGATTATTTATTTAAATTGTTCAAGAATGTTCGAGTTTAACTCATTTAATCTAACAAATCAAACTCGAATTATTCGATTAATTTAAATTTAAATTTTATTTTTATTTTAAAATACTTAAGAATTATATTATATATATTAAAAAATTATATATTAAATAAAATTCGTTCGGTTGGTAAGGAAGACTCTTTGAGATAAAGATCGCATCCTTGGTGCTGTAGCCGTGTAGATTCGTCTTGACTCTTGAGTGTGTCCAGCACCCAATAGATTGTTTCATCGTTCGAACAAACCCCTTTTATCCCGGAAGTTCGCAGTCTACCTCAGTTCTTTATTAATACACAAGTCCTCAGCATAGGCCATAGCCCTTCCGCACATTTTCAGGACTGATTATAGCACTCGTCATAAAGGAGAGAAAGAAGAGAAAAATATCCGCATCACATTGATATTTCTTGTCTTTGGTCTCTGATTTTTCAGAACCCAGTAAGAAATAAACGATTCCAATATCAAGAATCATCCTACCCAGTTCTTGACCCCGGAAGTTTTACACTAAAGCAGCAAAAGAAATTGCTCAAATTAGAATAAAAATGTCAACTTTTTCAGTCCCAATTGGGCTTGGACCTAATTCAATCTTATTATCATCATTTTCAAACCGTTCTATGACCTTAAACCCTAGCTTCCGTAGAATTCACTGGGAAAATCTCTCGAATCGCAGACCCGTATATCGAGGTGAGCTTGGAGTGACTCGGTTTGGGCTTGGGCAGGTTCCATTACCTGACCCTGAAAGTGCTGAGGGAGTAATTAAGCACCTTTTTGACAGAGTTGAAGGTTTATTGTACACTGTTGCTGATGCTGCAGTTTCGGGCTCTTCCGATGTTGTTAATTCTGCTACTACCACTACAAATAAGCAGAGTGATTGGCTTTCTGGTATTACCACTGGAATGGAGTCTGTTCTGAAGGTTTGTTATAAAAGCTTGGATTGTTTGTGTTTTCTGTTTACCTATATTTTGAATTCTATCGAAATTTCTAAGCTTACATGTTATATAAAAACAATTAGAAACTCTGTTTAAGAAGTAAAATTTTCAACAGAGTTATTGTTATTTGGTATAGAGCGGAATCATTATGCTAGTATGTTCTGCTATATGAATTGAGATGTTGGTTTATTAGCTGATTGGCTTAATAAGAAACAAAAATGTGATGGATAACAATATAACTAGTGTGGTAGGTGTGCAGCTGTTGATTTGGATGTTCAGTGCGAAAAGCTATTCTCTTTTCATCTTTTCATATTGCTATTTAAGTTTTTCAAATAGGTGAATGGTTATCATTCGGTGAATGATGAATTAAATATGAAGGGAGATAAATTGACATTTTAATATACTCTAAGCATCTGATTACTGCTAAGTTAGGTGGTTCTGGAGTTTGGAAATAGGTATTATAGGAGATAAGAAAGAAATCTTTTATCAAAGTTTTGGGTTTATAATTTTTCACTTTTAGCTCTAGTAAATGCCATGCATTTGCTATTTTTCACCATAGTTCTGTTTTTTGCTCAGGTTTTGAAGGATGGCCTCTCCACTTTGCATGTACCGTATTCTTACGGTTTTGCTATTATTCTACTGACTGTGCTAGTAAAGGCTGTTACTTTTCCTTTAACCAAGAAACAGGTGAGCATATACCCATAAAGGTTTCGACCTTTCCTTTTAGTGTTTTATAGCTGAAATCTTTTGAACTATGTGATCATAGCTCCTCTTTATCCCATCATTCCTCATAATGAGTTATTGGTTGCCTTATGAAACTCTTGCACCTAGGTGGAATCTGCAATTGCAATGCGATCGTTGGCACCTCAAATAAAGGCTATTCAAGAACGGTATGCTGGAGATCAGGTTACAATTTGTCCTTTCTTTGGGATTTATCAGTTACTTCAGATGAATTTAAAATATAAGGTTTTTGTTGGAGCTAGATGAGGCATGAGCAAATGAATGTAAATATTTTCTATATAATGTTCTGTTTACTGGATTCATTCATATGGTAGACTTGAAGAATTGTGGTTATTATGCTTTAGACCCAGAGCAGTGACGTGATCTGTATTTGTTTGTCAGAATTGAGATATGTGTTTAGATGGATTTTTGAAGTACCCATTGCCCCTCCTATTCATGTATGTTTTTGCAGGAGAAAATTCAACTCGAAACTGCCCGACTATATAAACTTGCTGGCATAAACCCACTAGCAGGTAGACCGCTGTTGTATTTCTTTCTGCAATTTGGTTCACAGATTCTGTTTTCTATTTGTTCATCTACACAACATAATAAACCCAAAAGAAGGGCATTGGGGAAAAAGGATAAACAGTGGATGGAAAAAATCAAGTTTAGCTTTCTGATAGTCTTGAATCCTTGCATTATGTGTGTGCAATTCAATAATTCTGGCAAAACATTTTCCATTTCCAGGATGTTTGCCAACACTTGCCACTATACCTATATGGATTGGCCTGTATAGAGCTCTTTCTAATGTAGCAGATGAGGTAACCTCCAACCTATATGTTCTATTTACATGATTACTTTATGATAAAAATATTCAGTTTCTAAAATTAAGGGACTTCTTGTTATCTTTAAAAAATGTCAAGGGACTCCTAACAGAAGGCTTCTTTTGGATACCATCACTTTCGGGTCCAACAACAATTGCTGCTCGACAAACTGGCAGTGGTACCTCTTGGCTTTTCCCTTTTGTTGTAAGTCTATATATACCATCCCCCAAAAACTTTGAGCCTTTTTGTGCATGGGTGTTTGTTTATGTTTGTGTGCATTATTATTATTTTCCCCTCTCCTCATTTTTGTTTGGGTGATGTGTTGGGCAGATATGACTTTCTTTTTCTTTCTTTTTTTTTTGGGGTGGGTGGTGATGGTGGTGGAAATAACAGGTTTATATGTCTCTATCTATTTTCTGAGCTACAATTCAATAGAGCCTGTTATTGTACTATGTTGTTTTCCTCCTGACTTTAATTGGAACAAATTCTGATGCTGGTAGTTTCTTTCCCTTTGTTGACAGGATGGTCATCCTCCCCTCGGATGGTCAGATACCTTGGCCTATCTTGTCTTGCCAGTGCTTTTGGTCATCTCGCAGTACATCTCTGTTCAAATAATGCAGCCTACACAGGTTCGTTAAGTTGATGGTTTATTTCTGTACTACTGTGTTCAAAGAGTGGTGAGGCCATCAATCTTTGTTTTTGAGCATGTTACCTTTTGAGAATTATGTATATGTGTGTAAACACAGAAATATCTGCCTTCCATGTATTACAATAATGGTGGTTGGCTCGTGTATTAGATTGCCATTCTGTTTTGTGTTTATTTCATTCGGTTGTGTATATTCTGAAAACCAAATAGCTTCTCTGGTGAGTCTGACTTTTTTTTCTGCTCTTAGCATTTGAGGAGCTCTGAGTTCCATGACTACGAGTATGACCATTTCACTATTTACCAGATTATCAAATGTCAGTGTATTTAAGGCATTTGTCCGTCTTTGCTGTTCTACCTTGACAATGCTATTTCTTTTGTTCATGAAATATTTAAAGGATTAGGAGAAACTCAGAAAACAAACACAAGTAAGAATCAAAACTTAGCAGTAATCTCGTTCTACAACCTTGATTGATTTTCTTCTTTGAAGTGGTACATGGTATCTAACAATGGGTCTATACTCTATTTTAAACTTATGTGTGTAAGAGAGAGCATGCATTCATGCAGCTTGCACATTGAGGAGAAACTGATGATCTGTACTACTTTGACTCTGGAGTTCTCTAAGTTTCTTTCTGCTCTTTAAAATAAAATTTCGAGCTGAATTAGGGAATCATTTTATGATCACAAAGAAATGATAATACTGCTTAATGTTCTGGACAGCTAATCTGTAGATGAGAATAGTTCATTTTGGAAGTCATTACTGTTCCTGTACCATTTTGGTTCTTAATTAGATTCGTTTAAGAGGTCTACTCTGCTAGTTCCTTCTTAATTTAATGTTGGAGAAATATGGAGGAAGAGCAAACCTTGACTTGCCAGTCAATTTGAGTATAAATTTTGATTACTGTACAATAATACAGTACGTAGTATGAACTGTTCCAATTGATTTTTCATTATGCTAACATTCTTTTCCTCAATTTTCAGAGCAATGATCCAAATCTGAAGAATTCCCAAGCCATAACCAAATTTCTGCCCTTGATGATTGGTTATTTTGCTCTTTCAGTTCCTTCAGGTCTAAGCCTTTATTGGTAATCTTCTCCAACTTAAAGGAAATCTGTACCTCTTTTTTTTCTCTTTTGTCCAGATAAATTTGAGTGCTATATTTTATGCCTTTTCTTAATTGAAGTAGAAGTAAAATTGCTTGTTTCTTAGGTTCACAAATAACATACTGAGCACAGCACAACAAATATGGCTTCAGAAGTTGGGAGGCGCAAAGAATCCAATTAAGGAATTGAATGATGATGTTATCAAGAAAGAACTACTAAAAATGCAGAAATCCATATCTTATGATGCAGCAACAAAAGAGAATACGACTAAAGCAGGAGAACAACTAACTTCAGAAGGGCTTCGTCCTGGTGAAAGGTTGAGCAGTTACTGGTTTATGATTTTTGTGATGCTGTTGAAAGACTGGTTTTGGTCTTACATGATAGTTTTCTAGGTTTAAACAATTAAAGGTGGAAGAGGCAAGGAGGAGGCAACAAAGAGAAGAAGAGAGAAGAAAAACTGAAGAGGCTGCAGCTAAAGATATCAACACAGAACTCAAGACACAACCCAATTTGGTTGAGATAAAACATGGAACTGAAGCTGTGACTTCTGTGTCTGGAACTGGCGAGTCTTCTAGTAACAAGAATCGTGGGCTAAACGGTTCTAGTTCCACTCTAGAACTAAATGATACTATTAACGGACTGGAAGAACATAAAATTTCTCACAATTGTGAGGATGGAAAAAATGATCAGCACCCTTATTGCACCAAAACGGTAACTATGCTAGGACTTGGATATTTATTTCTTGTTGTCTTGGTATTTTCTTCATTTGTAATATTCACTTTTTTTGCTCAGACCAACTCATTTTCACTTCCTTTTTCTTCTTGGTCCCAAATCACAGACACCCATGCATATATTACATCAGTGTGACCAGATCCATTAGATGTAAAGTGCAAGAATTATCATTTGGCCTGAATCACTAGAAATGGGACTCCTTTATTCTTCAACATAAGTTGAACTGAATGTTGTATTTTTAATTGCCTCATTTGGTTGCTGGACTAAATTCTAGACACTTGATTTTTTTTCTTTCTTACTCCAGGAAGAAGTAGCTCCGAGTAGGGTAGATACAGATAATGCTTTTGCCGGCAGAGACATGGAAGGAGATGAGAGAGAGTGAGCTGCAAATACTATGTAAGAATGGTACCCCAATAATACTGTTTCAAGGCATAATTTTCATCCCGGTTTATTAGTTGAATGGATCCAAGTTTAGATTGGCTGATACGTCACAGAGGATCCATGCCTTTCTTCTCTTGAAAATTGCTAACATCAAGAATGTGCTCCAACTGTATTTCGTAAAACTCAGAGGTCACCCCGCTGTGAGTTACAGTCATGAACAGAAGCAGAGATCAGTGAGATTGGGTAATGGATGGATATGTGTGTAACTGTGTTATTGTATCTGGACAAAGTTAACTCCGCCCTGTCTGGTTTCCCTTTTATTCTACTATAGTTGTCAAAAGGAAGTATGTTTGAAAGAGGGGAAGAAAAAGATATATAAAGATCAATTATTTGCCTATTGAGTGTCTATAAATACCGATGCTACCAGAAGTAAAAAGCATTGTGAAGTATGGTGTGACATTACTCTTATCAATAAAATTCTACGTTGAGTCCTTTGCTTGTTTATCATCAGTTGGTTATCAGTTGCTTTTTGTGGTATTTATGACTTTATTATTAGATAACCATCTTAGTAGTAAATGAAGGCTATAAATAAACAGGTATTTTCAAATAACTGCTTTCTTGGTATGAACTACACATTAAAAGTTGATAAGAGACGGTAGCATATTAGCAATGCCTATTGATTTTTGTCCCTAATCAATTCAAGATTATAGACCCTACTATTCTCTTCATTTCTCTTCAGCCGCTCACTCTCACTGCCGGGGACGGCAGCCTTTTCCATCTACTGTTCAGCCCGGCGGAGTCATTAGCCATTACCCAAGCTGCAATTTGTACTTGTTTGCCGTCACTCCTTCACTGAAGTTGCCTTTCATCGTCTTGCTCTTCCAAGTGCTCATTAGCTCTACATATTGATCGGGAGAGCAACTTGAATTTCTAATCTTTTGTTGCAAGTGTTTCCATGTAAGATATGTTGTGCAGAAATTCTTAACTATATAGCCCTTTTTAGACTAATAACTTCAGAGCTTGGAAAGATAGTTGGCAGAAATGTGAAAACGGGCATTTGGTTAGATGAAGCTATTAGCGGGCATTTCATCTATGAGGACCTTATTTTGACACTGCATAAGACAGTTCTTGATTAACAAAAGAACATATCCACTATGAAACCAAACTTTTGACATTTTACCCAAAGCATAGTGAAAGATGAAATGTAGGAGAATCGAAAGCCGCACACACCATGCGTATGATCTCAGTTCAATAGACTCCCCTTTGTAGAAAGCCTCAGACCTGGAAAGCCTATTCGGATGTAATAATAGGTATTCAAATATCAAGACTTTGAGGAGAAGTGCAGCTCTAGTGGATAGGTCACTTCACCCACCAATTGCAATGGATTCGACTCATGATAACCCCTAACCCCCCTCCTTCCATGTACTCAAAAAAAAAAAAAATCAAGACTTCAAAATTATGCATTGAAATCAAATCATCATAAGGATGTGTTTATATTGAAGGTGGCGTCCACTTAGTTCCTTTAAAAAGACAAAGCTAACAAAAACAATTCTACAATAAGAAGAGACACCATAGAACTTCATGCAGGTTTTATTCCATCACTGCAACCCCACCAGCAGCCTTGATCTTCTCTATGATATCATTTGCTTCTTCTTTGGTAACCCCTTGCTTAAGTATAGCGGGTGCTTTCTCAACCAGATCTTTTGCTTCCTTCAATCCCAGATTGGTAAAGGCACGGACCTCTTTAATTACCTTGATTTTTGCAGCTGCATCAAATTTCTCTAACTTAACATCAAATGCTGTTTTCTCTGCTTTCTTCTCCTCAGTTTTTGAAGACCCAGCAGCAGCCCCTCCCTGTGGACCCAAGTCCATGCCATCCGCAGATATTGGTTCCAGCTTGGGATGCTTTAATCTCTCAATAAGGATGGGAGTAATTTCCTTACGCTCATCATCAGGTAAAGACGCAATTCTCTCGGCAAGCTGAATGACCTTATCAGAAGGTGGGGGTCTGGGGCCATATGGATCATAGAAAGCAGGGTACTTGTACCTTTTAGGCTTGAATTTGGGGTCTCTAGGAACAAAATCTGGCTGAAAGGAACGGGACTGTAGAGGGCCTTTAATTTCACACAGTCTGGAATTTATGCTGATGGATCTAAGAAACCGAAAAAGCTTCATTACAATGTGCTACAATTAATCATGCAAAACTAAACTTTATATTATATTCCTTGCTGGGAGACAAACTGATTACTCCAGTCCTTCCTTTTCCTTGTGACAATCACACACTGCTTCCAGTCCAGCCGCTTACCTTGAAAGGAAAATAGAGAAACTCAGTTTCTTTCTGAAGGATGTCGTTTGGTATATCTACACAGAACTACTACTGTAGACAAGGATAACAAATACAATATGCAACTGGATATTTGGACTGAAAAGTTTTGCCATTATTACTCAAGCAAAATCCCTAACTAAGTTCCCAAATCCATCAATTTGTTGCAAGTATGTTATTATTTAGGAAATCAATAAATTTTTTCTCATGGTCCTCATTTGAAGTATTGATTAGGTTGAACAATTTAGGACCAGTCACATTACAGGTAACACTGAACGCATTTCCTCTATCGTGTATTAATCAGGTAAGGCAGCTCTATGTTTTAGAATTTGCAGCAATGACAATCCTGATACACAGAGAAAGTCAACTTACGATACCATGTTTGCATGATCTGAGGGAACAAACTAAACCAGATCGACAAAGATTGAGGACAAAATTGAAAACATTAATGAACTAAAATACAACCTTGCATAGTGACTAATGTTGCATATATCTAGACTTTCAAGTCATGGAAAGATATACACACAAGCAGCCAACAACCATTTCAAAGTTTCACCTCTAGTTCATGACCAATATCAGCTGGATGGCATCACAATATCTAAATCCAACAGTAAATAGGCAGGGGAGACAAAAAATTTCTCATGTAAGAGCGCACTCTTACAAAATGAAAAATTTCAAGAGTGCAATATAGCAGCCAAATTCATGAGGAAATCCAACCAATTTTCGTTAGTTCCTTGCAGTTTATTTTATTTACCACATAAAACCATCAAAGTATGTATATATTAGACAACCTTTAGGCATTAGAAACTCGCATTATGCAGATAAAAATGCATGCTGACGTGACTTAGAAATGAGCACCAAGCCCAGTAGCTCTCAACCGGCATTACCTTTAGTCATATACTAGATTATGCAATGCACTGCAATTGCTAACTAGTTTTAAAGTTCATTTCTCAGTATATGCAATGCACTGTACATGCTAACTAGTCAGATTAATTTCAATTTTCAGTAAGGCAAAACATCAAACACATCATAAGCATTAGAATTATGCATTAAACAACCAGGACCCACAGTCACACAAATTGGAAGCTGTTATCAACCTGGCATAATTACAAGTATAAAACCAAATCACTTAACCGGCATATTTCGTTATATACACGACGAAGCCCAATCTAATCTAAATTAATATCATTCATACTTAGATGAAATTTCCAGGATTTAACATCGCAAGTGCGATTTCTTCTTAAAACATGAAATTGGATATTTCCGAGCTTTTACAGAACATACCAACCGTTGAATTGTTCCTAATCCACTCCTAGTGTTCATCCACTAAAACCCAACTCAAAAAGAAACAGAACAGTGAGAGGATACTAAAACAATGTTAAAGTTGGTACCTTGTGCATAATTAGGCGCAGCAGAGAAAATGTTAACCAAGAAAGAATTCAAGAAAAAAGGAAGAGATTTTCACAAGATTTTGAGAAGAAGAAAGAAGTGAGTAGTTGCCGAAGCGTGGGAAACCAGGGCTAAACGGGTTTAATTTTGAGAGAGTTCTCACACTGTTCCCCTAAACATTTCAGAAATCATAATCTGATATGAAATATTTCTGTTGTTTCCATTTTGGCCCTAAGAATATTTTTTAACCTATTCTTAAATTTCAATTTAAAAAAATTTCACCAGTTGTATTAAATGTATAAAACTTCAAAGTATTTGAGAAAATAGTATAGCCAATAATACATTTATTATTATTAAATAATAATAATAATATGATTTGACAAAAGAGAATTTGTTTAGTTGTAATTTTATTTAAAAGAAACTTGCATTCTACAAATTAAATTAAATGTATTTATAATAATTATGACAGTCCGATACTTTTTTTAATTCCCACTATGAATTAGCATCTCATCTTGCAATTTCAACACAATGACAATTCATTTCTCTTGATATGCACACTTCACTCATCACATGAAAACTGGGATTCCCAAAACTATTACTCAAAACTATTACAAATTCATTCAACATTGATGCCTAAAATCTTGCTACCATAACTGGCCTTAGGTATAGTTATGTAAAGTACACCTTCTTTAACCTCAGCCTTGATCTTCTCAAATTGAACATTTTCAGGTAGAGCAATTCTGCTACTATATCTCCCATAACTCCTAGCAGACCATTCTTCCTCTACTTGTTGCTCGTTTTCATCTTTCTTTTTGGGAATTTTCTCAGCTTTGACTACCAACATTTTGTCCTCAACCCAAACCTTGACATCCTCTTTAGTCATGCCAGGCATGTCAAATCTCATCTTGTATTCCCCTTCACTTTCCTTGATTTCCCATGGTGTCCTTCCTCTGCTGTATCCGCCAGTCTCTATAGACAAAGGTGACGTCCATCCTTCACTATAAGCAATAGGGTCCTCCATTAACCTCTCCATCGTCTCCATCATTTGTTGCACTGTTCTTGCTGTTGGAAACCTATCCCACAGCCCTGCAACGACCAAATCCATTATGTGATCAATATTTGTTTCTTCATCTCTTCAATAGTTATTAATTATCATGTCCGTAGTTTTGTTATTGAAAATTTGTGGTCACGAGATGAAAACAAAATTGATAACAAGATCACCGATATCATATTAAGTTTTCTATCTCATCTAGAATAACCAATAAACAAGAATAATCAATAAATCAAGAACTGACAGACAAATGTGCAATTTATATATTTATCAATATTGTTCACTAATTGTTTATTATAACAATTAAGTTGGGAAAAAACTTACCAACAGGGGCAACTGGAGATGATCTTCTTCTGGGCTGTTGGGTCTGAGGCTTGCTTGCCCTTTGCAAGTGGTCAAGATTATCTCTGCCTTCATTAGCCATAGCCCTGATTCTAGTAGAGTTAATTCTCCGAGAAATTGGAGTAGGCAAGTGGAAAAATCTTGGAGATGAAGATTTTGAAGCTATGGATGCTCTTTCAAGCATCATGGGATGAGAGATGGGAAGATTAGATAGGCATTGAGACATTTTTCTTGATTTGAATGAATTTGTTTGCTGCACCAATAGAAAAATTTGTTTATCTGCAAGATTTGTGGAAGATGGAAAAAATGAATTTAAAGAAAAGATGGAAAATTCTGGAACTGGATGAAGGTACTGGACTGGAGTTTATAGTTTCTGGACTTCTCTAGAAGCACTTTCTAGTTCTTATATATATATGAAGAATTTCCCTCGTCGGTTTCCTATTAATGGTAAATTGACCATACTTGTGTGAACCATGTATTCTTTCGTTGTCCCTTTCTCGCGGAAGTTTTCTTTTCTCTGATCCATTGTTGGCATGGATGGTATTTGATTCCTTTCCTCTACCTCCCAAAAACAACTTCTGTTTCTCTTGTGTTTTATTGTCTTTTCTTGAGCAAATTGCTGTGTACAGAATGTCTAAAGTGCACCTTTAAATTTATTTGATTATGGGTCTATCTTTATAATTTTTTTAATTATTCTTACCATTAAAATTGAATATTTACTTTGACAAAAAAATCTTTAACCTTAGAAATTTTTTCACAATATATTTATTATTAATAATAAAATTAGTTTGAAACCACACGAGTAAGTAAATTTATTAAACTAATGAGATTTTTAGTAAAAATTTATATGAAAAATATATTTATCTTAATGAAATAAATATTTAATTTTGAATATTTTGAAATAAAAATGTTAATATTTAATTTTGTACGAATAAATTAATTAAAAAATTGGAACTATTTAAAAACAATTATATAAAATTTGTATTTTTGACTCCTCAAGTAGCTTACTTGAAACTATTATTTTAAAATGAAGATAAAAAAGTTCAAAGCTATAAAAAAAAATTGAATAAAATAATCATCTATAAATACATGGTTTCTAAACAGTGTTAATTTAAAAAACTCTAAGGTATATTACTTCTTGTACTGATGTTCTTGGAGAACCTAAATCAGCTTCCTATTCTCAACATTATTAAAAGATCAAGGGATTACTTTAAACTTTTCAAATTCAAAACTATTATTGATAACCAAATAAAGAAGAAAAATGTCTCATGAGCACAATTAAATAAATTCAGAGGAAAATTTTATTTTATCTACAGAGACATCATACTAGTGTCATCATAATGACACATTCTTCTCATCATGACCCTATTTTTTTTATATATAGTGCTATTTCTTTAAGACAAATCTCTCACTTCTCTTCTTCCTCAAGAACTAAAAAATCAGTAGTTAAATCTAAAGGACAAAATGAAAAACGTTAATTTATTGGGAAAAATAATGATTCTTGTTTGAATTGATGGTTTCTTCTTGTTTCAGTTTAGTAGTTAATCCCCACTTGGTCCTTTCTTTTTCACATGAAAACCAAGAGGAAGCTTCCTTCTTTTTCCACTTTCTTGGTTAAAAAAAGAAATGAATTATGTGCCATATCTCAGAAAATTTCATCAAGAAAGATTGGTAAATTCATGGCCACTAGCTAAAACTAGAAAAGCTAATTTATATATTTGAACAAACATGGGGTCTAATTGGTGATTTATTTTTGCCAATTTCTCAAAGGAAATTATCTTCTAAAGAGGTGAAAATATCCCATGGGAGAGGACTGCTAATCCAATTATAGAAAGCATCTTCCAGCTGATGGGAATCACCCATTCCCAAATAGAAAGGATCCAGAGGAAGCTCAGTTTTAGATACTAAAGCTGAGCCCATTTCTGGACATGGCTTCATCTCATTGAGCATGCATGCAAGATTAGTTTCTTGATTTAAACCAGAATCTGAAGTCCCACCACTGCATTGCTCATCTACCTTAGTATTGAGAGTTTCATCACTTCTTTGCCCTTGAAAATCTTCTTCCGACAGAGGAGATTCTTGAACATCTGGCTTGATGTTCTCTTGTTCACCTGATGAACTATATCCTTGAATCCCTTCATCTTTTTTGGCATGGTTGTCACTTTTCTCAATAGGCATATGAGTTAAGGGGTCTAAGCCAAGGAGTTTCAATTTCTTCTTGATCTTAGTATTCCAGTGATTCTTTATCTCGTTATCAGTACGCCCTGGAAAATGTGCAGCAATCTTAGACCACCTGCCAGGGAATGTTACAATTTCTTAGGCCA
Source organism: Apocynum venetum (assembly GCA_019593545.1). Classification (NCBI taxonomy): domain Eukaryota; kingdom Viridiplantae; phylum Streptophyta; class Magnoliopsida; order Gentianales; family Apocynaceae; genus Apocynum; species Apocynum venetum. The sequence goes on from SRSM01000132.1 coordinate 7,617,591, forward strand.
CAAGCAAAAATTAATTTGTAAAAAAAAAAAAAAAAAAACCAAAATGTTACCTGTTACCCAACCGGGAATGAAGCTGGATGACCATATCTTCCTCTGCTTCAGTCCAAGCACCTCTTTTGAGATCTGGCCTAAGGTAATTGATCCACCTCAATCTACAACTCTTACCACATCTCATCAGCCCTTCAATTTGCAAATGTCATGAAACTCAAAATTCAAAACTAAAAAAATAATAATAATAATCACGAGAACACGATAACCACGCCTATTAGTAAAAAAGAATCTACCTGCCAATTTTGGAACAAGTCTCCAACATTGTATTCCATTATTGAGAATGAAGTTCATTAGCTTATTGTCTTCTTCAATAGTCCATGGCCCTCTTTTCAATCCAACCTTATCACAACAAGGCTGTCTTCCCATTGCAAGAAAATTAAGAGGCAAGTGGGAACAGAAAAAACTGATAGTTTTAGCCGTAAAAATTGTAGAGCTGCAGCCATGGAAGTGCTTATAATGTGAAGCAAAGATTCTTTGACAGCTCAGGCACAGAAGAAAAAACCCATTGTTTAAAAACACTGCTTCATAATTGAGGAAGAAAGAATCAAAATCTATATCTTATAAAATACCCTCTTTTTGGGGGGATTTCTTTAGATGAATTAGCACCATTATACAAATGATCAAATGATTGAAACGTTCACATTGTGCTAAGAACACTGCAAGAAAAGGCAGAAACAGACGTGAGTCCTTGTCGTTGACATGTTTTTTATTTGAACCACAATGTCTGTTTCTTTTTTCATATTGAATTTCCAGAAAAGTAAAACAATAAAGAATGAGAGATTCCTTTGTCCCGGTTTCAGCTGGCTGAGTTCTATTCATGGGTGCAAGTCTTCTTCTACATCTTATTTTTCTGTTTTGAATTCTCTAAACTAAACCCTAAAGGTGTAACATTATTCCAAAATTGAATATTCGCTTTTAATTTTATATGATACCTATAGAATTATTTTAATCTATTGATTAGTGTAATATAAATTTATTAAATTAAGTAATTATTACTACAACTTTAAAGAAAAAAATATTTTTATTTTAAAAAATTAAACATTTAATTTTAAATACATAAAAAAAACATTAGCATTCAATTCATTTCATTTTAGGACGGTAGGAGTATTTCTTTAGAGCTTCTTCTGTGTACCAAATCTATGCTCTGATTATTCTTAATATAGAAATGGACATTATGTGGCTCAAAACTCAATTTCTTGTAACTGCAGAAGCCAATTGAGTTTTGGAAACTCATCATTATGCTTGAAGCATCTTATGGTTGAACCATATTCATTGTATTTGATGTTGACTGTATCATGAGTGAAATGAACCAAATTATATCACATCAAGACCTCTGAGGATGTAATAATCATAATTAGATGCTGCTGAGGTAATATGTCTATAGGAAGATTTGAGTATGATTTTTGAAGTGCATTAGAATATATTTATAAAAAAAAAACCCATAACTTTATTTTCAAGTCTAATGATTTTTGTGTTGACTTTAAATGAGACCATCTCTAACAATTTATCAATAGAGGAAAAAGTGATAATTTTATTATTCAAGTAATATCCCAATGTTAAAGTATTAAAGTGGTAACTATTTTTTTAATGAAAAAATAAACTAACTATCATTCGTTTAAAAGCATAAGAAATTAGATAAAGAATGGCATTCATTCATATGCTATTTTGCAAGTTTGGTATGCCTAATACAATTACTTAGAGTTAATGTGTCTTACATTTGTTAAATCAAACTAAGAGAATCACTCTTAATAATTAATTTACTAAATGAATTGGGTTGATACAAATCCATTCGAAGACAAGATAGCCAAGATGGAACTCATAGCTTAAAATATTTAAATTGAAAGTAATGAAAATAAAAAACAATGACTACAAAACACATAGTCAAATATTTATAATGCTTTTATCACATATTTAATTAGTGATTAAACAAGATTTGCAGATGCGCATGGGACAATTTATTAACATGTTCTCAGTTCTAACAAGTATTCCCCCGAACTTGCAAAGAAACTTATCGTCATGGAATCATGTCTAGTGGCAATTTTTATTTTTCCCCCAATTTCCTAGTTATCCCACCTTTTTATTGATAGAATAATGAAATTTTAAAAAAAATTAAAAATTGAGTTAGAAATTGCCAGAGCACGGACTTAGACCTTTGACTATTCTATTCTAGTTAAATTTCTTCAGGCCCGTAAAGAAGTTGATAGCTTATTTATTTGGGCTCTTACTATCCAACCAAATGGGCTCTATTGATATTTCTTTTATGGACCCTATTGCTCAGGTTGAGCCTGCAAAATCAACCTCGACTAGCTAAGCTAATTTTAATTGAATTTCTAGGCGTCTCCAACCAGCTTTCTTTTCAGCATTTCCTAACTAAAAAAATTATATTTTAAATTCTCGATAAAATAATTATTATCCAAAAACAAATCATTTTCAAAACAAAACAAAAAATAATAATCAAATTCCAATGCAAATACATACTCTTCCATTTCCACATAAATTGCCCCCTTTTTTTTTTTTTTTTAAGTTAGTGAAAACAAAAAACCTTTCTCCAAAATTCAACTAATTTAATGAATACTTTAGTACACTTGGATTGATACACTTAAAATTCCTCGCCAACTTCCCCCAAATACCTATACTATAATTGTCTAACTGTTCTTCATTAATATTACCAAAACTACAATACCCATATATACCTGAATTTTCCATTTCTTTCTTTATTGAAGTTTTTTGTATAACCTCGTAAGCTGCTAAAGAAGATACTGAAAGTAGTAGTAGAATCAATGGGGGATTTAAATATCCTTCAAATCCTGTGCATGATTATTTTGCTATCATGTACTACGTTTTGCTTCTACTTCATCCTCCGACGCCGTTCAAATAATCGATCAAAACCTCCCACTCTGAAGCTTCCACCGTCGCCGGCCGGATTTCCGATCATCGGCCACCTACATCTCCTTACATCCATGCCGCACCACAGCTTTGCTCAACTAGCTAAGAAACTCGGCCCTCTTTTCTACATCCAACTCGGCCGAGTTCCCACTGTGGTGATCTCCTCGTCCCGACTCGCTGAACTTGTCCTGAAAACTCACGATCACGTATTCGCTAACCGGCCGCAACTCGTTTCGGCTCAGTACCTTTCTTTTGGTTGTTCTGATATCACTTTCTCCTCTTACGGTCCGTATTGGCGTCAAGCGAGAAAAATATGCGTCACTGAGTTATTGAGTTCGAAGCGAGTCAACTCGTTCGCACTCATCAGGAACGAGGAAGTGAACCACATGTTACACAACGTGCTAAGTCACGCGAATTCAGAGCTCGACACGTGTGAGCTTTTTTTCAAGTTAGCAAATGACGTCCTCTGCCGCGTGGCATTTGGGAAGAGATTCATGGAAGAGACGTGTAATTATGAAGAGAGGAAAAGAAAGAAGGATTTGGTGGGAGTTTTAACGGAGACGCAGAAGTTGTTAGCAGGATTTTGCGTGGGAGATTTTTTCCCGGGTTGGGAATGGATTAATTTAATAAGTGGAACTAAGAAAAGATTGATGAATACTTTGGAAGATTTGAGAATGGTTTGTGACGAAATTATAAATGAACATTTGAATAAGAAGAAGAGATATTGTGAGGTCAGATCAGATGATAATAATATTGGAAAAGAAGATTTCGTGGATGTTTTGCTTAGGGTTCAGCAAAGAAGTGATCTTGAAGTGCCCATTACTGATGATAATCTCAAAGCTCTGGTTCTGGTAAAAACTCTCTCACCCTGCAATCTGCTGCATGTTATTTCTGTGCCTGCAAGCTTTGATTTTTCAATTTTACTACTGGTAGTAGTTTTTATCTATAATAGAGGTAGAGTTACTGGGAAGGTTAAAACATGCACACAGATTTACTATTCTATTTGTTCCTTTGCGTGAAGATGGAAAATGGCTTTAGATAACCTTTGAATTCTTTCACTTTTTTTTTTTTTTTAAAAAAAAAATGTTGTTTGATTAAAAAGCCCTGGAGGTAGATTTATTATTAGTGTTGCTGTCGTCGTGTTGGTCATCGTTGTTGTTTGCTATAAAAGGAGGAGGCTAGAATATGATTTTCCAGACTTAACCAAGTTTTAGGACTGCTGATGAAAATGCTAATTTTGAACTGAATATGGGTTAACAGGACATGTTTGTAGCTGGGACAGACACAACATCAGCAACTCTAGAATGGACAATGACAGAGTTGGCTAGGCACCCTAAAGTAATGAAGAAGGCACAAGATGAAGTTAGGCAAATTGCAGCAACCAAAGGAAAGGTGGAGGACAGTGATCTTCAAAACCTTCATTATCTCAGAGCTGTGATCAAAGAAGCCATGCGACTTCATCCACCAGTTCCGCTACTTGTTCCTCGAGAATCGATGGAGAAATGTGTGCTAGACGGCTATGATATCCCTGCAAGAACTCGAGTTTTGATTAACACCTTTGCAATTGGCAGGGATGCTGAGTCCTGGAAGAATCCTTTGGAATTCAATCCGGAGAGGTTTCTTGACAGATACATTGATTTCAGGGGTCAAGATTTCATGTTTTTGCCCTTTGGAGGAGGAAGGAGAGGCTGCCCGGGTTACTCCTTTGGTTTAGCAACAGTGCAGATTTCACTAGCCCGTCTACTGTTCCATTTTGATTGGTCTCTGCCTCATGGAGTAGGAGCTGATGATCTTGATTTGTCAGAAATTTTCGGGCTTGCAACTAGGAAAAGACTTGCTCTGAAACTCATCCCAACAGTCAGCTCAGATCATCCACTTGAAGGTAATGTGGCACTACAATGAGCAATGGGGAGAATTCAGAATCGGCCTCAGCTTTTGCAATGATTACTAATATTACATTGTCTTGTATGAAATCCTGTAATAGATGCACTTGCACTTCTAAACTATCCAAGTATGCTTCAATAATTCAAGGGAAAACTTAGTTCAATTTTGGCTCTCTCTGGGGAAGAAAAATACAGTTCTAGTGCAGGAAAACTTTCTAATGTAATCTAGTAGAGTAAGGCATATTAAAAGGAATATATGTAATTTCTGTTTACATACACAATTTTATGAACAAAACTTCCAATGACAGCAGAAATCTTTCTCCAAACATCTCATTCTAGTTATCTCTGGAGGGGGTCATGATGTTGCCCCAGTCCTCAACTTGAACATTCTCTGTCTTTCATCAGCAGGTTATCTTCATCCTTTAACACTGTTGAATAAATGATATTTCAAGTTAGAAATCTTATCCACACAGTCCAGAACAAATTTCCTAGCATAAGATTTGTCACTTACGCAGATTTTTCTTTCGGTTTTTCTTCGGAGTCTTCCTCAGATGACTCAGAAGCCAAATTTAAAGACGAAAGCTTCCCAAAAGACTCCTTAGCATCCCCAAAAAAGTCCTTTACTTTGTCAAGAACTGTTTTAAGCTCCTCTTTCCTGGGCAGCTGAAATGCGCTTGTAGAGTTAGGAAAATGTTGAAGTCAATCAGGAGAAACAAGAAAATTATGTTAAATCACTTACTCACAAGTATCCATAATTCATAAAATTCATTAGTATAAAGTTTAATATTTGCTCTAATTCCACGAGTTCGTGACGATGAACTTTGAAATGCACACATCTTGAATCTAAAGGCATAAAATATACCAAGTTTCATGACATAACTAAACAGTTAAAATTTGTCCTCATCCCAAAACTCCAATCAGATATATTTAAAGCATCTTGCATATAAAACAGATAAAAGTGGACTCAAGATCCAGCAATGGACGCCATTCTAAAATTGTCCTGGATGTTTGGAAACAATGATAATCCTTCTGAAGAACCTAAGCCGACTAACTGGAACCTATACAGTTATGGTGTGGTGATCAACAATAGAAACTGTTGAGATATACACTTGCATTCAACAACTTTATTTTGGATATCTGGCATTTTTTGTTTCATTGTCCGTGATTAAAGATTGAAAAAAAGAAAACCTTTATATGAAATTATAACAGTTTCAAGCTATTATTCAAGAAGAAAAAAAAAAGGACAGTTACAAGCTATTGAGGTGATGCCAAGCTCTGTGGTTACAAGCCAGAGGCTTACAGGTATATACTTTCAAGTCAAATGACAAGGGAGAGAGTAACCAGCGCAACTAAATCAACAAAGAAACAAAGTAGTAGTATATGATGAAAACTGGATGAAACAGAAGCAAAAAATGGTTAATAGTTAACCTTCATTTCATCGTTATAACAGCGCAACTAATGCTTTGGCTGAATTTGGTTATAATAAAAATGTAAGTACCTCTATAACATCGTTGGTTGAAAGTGCAGCTCTCAAATTGTTATTCTCCTGCATGTTAAACCACATGCAACTTTAGAAATTGTAGTGATATGGTTAACTTTTGCCAAATTTAGTCAATGGGCGGAAAGAAAAACCAAGAGAGAACAAGATACAAGGTACAAATACATCATACAGTGTGGAGCAGAGAAGTAGAACATTACAACTATCTTATAACCGTATCTGAATTCTGTTGCTGACCGCAGAGAACGGTGTTGCTTTATTGCCATCTTCTGAATCTCTTTCTCATCCTGTGTTAATTAAAGAAGCATCTATCACTTGCCCAATAGTAACTTACCAGATTGTATTGAACAGGAAAAAACAGTAATCTGAGAAGAAAGAAAATTCATATACCCGACCCTGCTGAGTAGATGTGTCAAATTATCTCAATGTGGATTACCAGTGAAAAAATTGACACCATTCAGTTTAATCAGCTCAACATCTTCAATGTAGATGTGGCACAGTAATATTAAGCAACTACTTTTCAAAAAGTCATGATTTCCTCATAGACAAAGTCATAGTTGTTATTGGAGAAAATCAAATTGTTTATGATATATGTAATAAAGCATAAACCTGCAAGATCAAGCTAATGGCATACTTCGATACCCAAGTTTCCTTGGGTTAAAGAAGGTAAATTTACTTGGTAATATCCATTCAATAAAGAGAAAAAACTCAGAGAAATTAACAGTGCACAACTCACTCTGTAAATAACTGCTGCAATATTCTTAGCTAGAGTATCTTTATAAATGTACTTCCCAAGAAAATTGTCTTTTGCAGCAACCATGATCTTTGCAGTAGTGCCGCCAGTAATAAGATTAAGTGGATACCAAAGGTAAACCTGCTCAAAGATAAAAAGATTGTATATTAAATTTTCTATAGGCCAAAAGCTCTGACACAGCACGAAATCAAAATTAAGCTAGAGTAGTAAAACAAAGGGAAATAGCAATGATGATAACGGATAATGAATACCAACACCAGATTAGAAAACTACTTATTTTCTTAATTTAGGAAGAAAACAGATTACCAAATTCTGTGTAATGAACAACCAAGAAAAAAGTTAGAAAAAGCTAAAACAAACGCAGTTATCAATGCTGAAAAACACAAATTAGATAATCGAAGTCAATCATTTGAAAAAAATCGTCCATCTTTACATTTCTTGCTTTTCACTTCAAAAGCACATTAGATCAAATTACTCGAGTAAAGGCCAAATTGAGAGAGGAACACAATTAATTGAAAGCAAATTCTTTGAAGGCCAAATTTCTTGCTGTTCAGCAAAAATTGAACATTTGGCAGACGAAATTCACATCCCATTAATTGAAGCTAGAATAAAGAACCAGAATTCCTCGAAATCTACAGTCTTGAAAAGAAGGAGAACTTACATTAGCCATGCGGATGAAAATAACGAAACGGGGATTTCCATCATCCTCGATCTTTGGCAAAGGAGGAGGAGCTGTTCTCTGGTATTGACGGGCTGCCATACCTTTCTTGCCTTTTGCTTCCACTACCAACTGTTTATGTATTCTCTGCTTCTTTTGGGTTGTTGTTCTTGTGGAGAACAAAGAGTGTCTAACAAGTGAATCTTCGTATGTTCTTGAATTTGATATGGGTACTCTAACCAAATGATTCAGAGACATAGCCACCTCCATTTTTGGTACTACTTCCGTGCCTCCCAGCCTCTGTTTCTAAGATTATTACTATGAATTTATTGGCTTATTTCTTGCTAATGGAGGGATTTCTTCCTCTTTTGATACTGGAGGTGGATGGAGAGACAAATCACCAAATTGTAATGGGACACTTCTGCTTCGGCTTAGCTTATCCAGTATCCACTACTTTTTTTTTTCCTTTTTTTTTTTGGGGGGTCAATACTTTTTTCCCTTAACTTTTAAACAATTATATAAATGAAAGCATATTCATTGTTTTTTGTCAATTTTATCTTATAATTTATTATTCTAACAAACTTCTTTCTTTTCTTTTCTTTTTTGTTAAGAAAAGCTCAATATAAAGTAATTTATCTTTTTTTTCTTCTTATAGGCAAAGTTAAAATCTTAGTCAACAATATTATATGAAATCATAGAAATAGGAGAGGATAAATATTTTTCTCATTATGTATAGCATAACTGTGAACTCCTTCAAAGACTATTATTACATGTTGAAATTCACTTTTCAAATTATATAAAATAGGGACTAAACATTTATCCAAAATCCACCAAAATATAACCGAAAATTTAAAAATATACATGGAAAACATGACAATCTTTGGGGACATTGCATGGCTTCAAATCCCATACTGACCTTACACGTCAGAATTATTTTCTGGATATTATTACAACAAAGGAGAAATTTTTATTTGTTACTTCTTGTTTTCCACCGGATATCTACTACTCCAATCCTGTTTTTCTGAGCCAGAGATTGAGATTTGACATAAGAAATGCCTTCAGACCTTGTTTGATACTCGAATTCTTGTTTCTCTGATCCCTATATTGTTTCAGAAAGCAGCACGAGACTAACCTAATGATACTAGTAGCATTTTCAACAGGATGCTGCAATAAGTGGCTGTGATTTCCATCCCAGAATCAGGCATCCCTTCTCTTACATAATGGTGTAACTCTCACAAACTTGCATGTTCTTTAACCACTGGTTGGCTTGTTCAAGCTTTTCAATTGGAGCAGGTTGAAACCCTGCAGCTCCTCCTCTTCCGCCACAGCACCACTCTCTCGTGCCGCTCCAGCTTGGCTAGTGCCTCATGGCTAACTATGTTCTTGATCTCTTCTCCGAATTAAAATTGGCTCTTCTCATGTTGTACCTCGGTAGCATTGCTTCAACTGAATCAAATACTGCAGAGCAATCTTGCAGTGCCACCATAAACCTTCCTAGAAAAAATGGTCCACCGTGGAAATAGTCCTGTTGTACCAGTATAAAAAGCCTGCAGGACAGAATTCAAAACACCTCTGCTTTCTCTCATAGCATAATGCAATTCATCTTAGCGACCTAATTCACTCCAATATGGGATCTATAGTTTCTATTCATCAGCATTCAAGAATTTGTGTGTGTAAATCCATATATGGTCCCAAAAGAGGAGCCTTGGCAAACTTAGCTCATCCATGCATGCTAAGTGGCCTTGCCATTAGCAAGAACGCTGCAAAGAATACTACAATCATTTCCACTGGGTCTGCCAAATGTTTCCATCTGTAGCCAATCATAGTTCCTTTTTTGTTCATTGGAGAATTGGATCAGATGTTCAGAAGTGTTCTCCAATGTTGCATCCAGCCTCCAGGCAAGGAAGAAAACAGCATGAATAAATGACAGCATTTGGATAAAAAATCATTTTCAATATGATTTCATGAGATCAGAACTCAGGGAGCTTAGTATTGATAATTGGTACTATGACATCATCATCAGCAGAAAGTAATAACCCTGTACCGCTTTTCGTGTTAATTTGGTGATATTTACGAGGTCTTACAACGTCAAAAGTTTGCTCTAGAGGAGAAGGAACTACAAACATAAAACATTCTAATATTGCCAGGCTGCAGCATATAGCAGAAGCATCACCCAAGGGCAATGACTAATGACGCATCATCTCGACCAAGAATTCCAATTTAGAAGATTAAGATAACAAAGTATAAATTAGACAAATCAGTGGCAAAGATATTCTAATAATTTACATGTTTACTTCGTTCATGTACAAATGGATGTGCTTGACAGTGCAGTTATATTCCCACTAAAATCTAGTTTCTATTGTACAGTGACTAATTTACAAAAAGAAAAAGAATGTGAATGGAAAAGAATTGCAAGCCCCAAGTTCCAACAATGAAAATTGAAAAGATCTCTCCAATTTGTACAAAACTCGTTCAAATAGCACCTCCTTAAAACGGTTGGCTCTACCTCATATAACCTTTTGTTGCACTTCATCAAGGGTGAAAAGGAATTGCTGTCGTAATGATGCCTAATGTGCTTATGGCATCGCTGTTCCTCAATACTCAATGCCCTTAATAAGAAAACTCATTGTCACGAACTGAGATATATTTCTTGACCCATATGGCAATATCTTCAGAACAAGCTTGGGCAACAGGTGTCTTGAACAGTAATCCAAGAGTAGCAAATTCATGAACTGTATCCTTGTAATCAAGCAGTGGTGCGTCTACATTGACCTTCCGAAGTTTTTCACTGTATGCAATGGCACGGTCCCTCATCCAATCATGTTCTGCCACTACAGTTAGTGTTGGAGGCATGCATTTTAAAGGAACTCCTCCACCAATAAGAGGGTTGCCAGCTGGATGATCCAGATTAAACTCTGCTTCTGGTAGGAAGAGTTTCCATGCAAGCAGTGAGGTAGCTTTGTCATAGATGTAGGAATTTGCCAGATTGATCTCAGAATGCATCGGAATACTTCCTATAAAAAATGGGCACACAAGGACTTGTGCAACTACTCTTAAAGGATCCAAAAGTTTTCCAGCCTCAACAGCCTTGCTAGTGACATAATTCACAATATTGGCACCACATCCAACTCCAAGTAGGACACACCTATTAAATGAGACAAGTTAGAGGCATTCTTTTTTAAGTCAAATATGTAGCATTCAAAAATGGAAGGGAAGCCAGAAACTTCAGCGAAAAAAGAATGAAACAAATGTGATGCAGGTATATTTTACAATCATTAAATGGCCAAAGAGACTCCAATTTGCTGTGTGCTTGTGAATGGCATACAGAAGTCATTTAAGTTACAGGGGAAGGAAAAGAGACAACCAAATTTTACAAACAAGTCTTTCTCCCTCTCTTTATCACTTATGTTCTCATTTCCTTGCTACTATTGTTTTCTTTAACCTATTTGGAGTAGAGTGAATAACCCATATTTTGTAGACATTTAAGGTACTTCAGAACACATCTCTTTTCTAGGCCATAAAGATACAAATATTTAAAATAGATTCATTCACATTTGTTCTAGCATCTAAACAAAAGAGTAGTTAACTATGCTAGAATTATATAGTTGTTTGTCTTTGTTTAAACCCACATTTTGATGATCATCCAAACGAGCATGTTCTGCATACAAGAACTACAGAAAGCCAATAACAGATTTCTCTCGTCAAGGCTAGAAAACAATTGCATCCATGTTCCACAGAACCACTGATGCTATTTAATTTTGAGATATCTGGTAACATTATCAATTTCATAAAACAAAATTACCACCTACTAATTAGCTCATGAATATCCCATAAAGCCAACATCCATTGCTTAACAGACATGAATAGGATGGGGGGGGGGGGGAGGTGAAACCGAAGCCCTTATTCATAAACAAATTTATAAGAAGTACTACAATTCCCATCAAATTAATACTAAGGAAATTGTTCACAAAAATGAAATGAAGAGGGACTTGAAAACTATTGGAAGACTTAATGCAAGAGTGGACGAGGAATTAACAATGGCAGGGTGATGGTAACAGTAGTAGGGCAAGAATTAGAAAGAGATGCAGCAGAAGCAAAAAGCAGAGAAAGCGGATTAGAAATCAGCTGACTTGGGTCATAGTCATGTTGACAGAAGCAGATCTAACCAAAATTGTAACAGAACGGATTAATACTAATAAGAATACTCAGATTCCTGTGTACAACTCTCAGGAATGACAACTAAAGCTCAATTAAGGTTAGATTAGTGCAGTAAAAAATCTTTCAAACCTCATTAATTTTTCTGGGCGCTGGCCATATTCATCAATATTGCCCATTTGCAGCAGTGATTAAAAAGAACCAGAACCAGACTTTAGCATATCTAAATAATATCAGAAGCATTATATACACACGGGAACTTTATGTCACTAGAAATTACCTAGAAGGGTCTCCATGAGCTGCCAACCAAGGCTCAATCATTGTGGCCAAATATCCATCAACGATTTGCAGCCTCTTGCCAACTCCTTCTCTTTCACTACTTCGAAACCTTCCATTCCATAATGGTTGATTAAATTCGGCGATATTTGCCTGCATGGCCAACCAATTTAATACCTTTAAACCATCCTCAAATGCTGCCGGATACTTACTCTCAGGTGCCAGCCTATAACCTACCGCCACCACTATAGCATCACAACATATCGCCAACCTCCGGCAAAAAGCATCGTTAGCAACTGTATTGTTCCCTCCATTCACCCAAATCCCACCATGAAACTGCAAAATCACCGGCAATTTCCTACAATTCTTCCTATCCCTGTCCGGTGAATACCCTCCATAAACCTCATTCTCTAATTTTCCAGCTCCAGAACTCGTTTCATTCTTTAAGTCATTTTCTTTATGCAGATTAAGAGAGCTGGAAGAAACAGTAGCAGATTTGGGTAGGAAAATCCTAAGTGAGAGTGAGCTCAAGGGATCGATGTGAAGGTCCTTGGTGGCAACGCCGTCTTCTTCTGAGAAAGTAGGGATGGCGGGAACGGTAGGTTCACCGGAACGTGAAACGACGCCGTGAGGTTGGTAATCGGAGATAGGAGATTCAAGAAGTTCTTGTAACCGGCGTTTAAGCCAGAACTTGGTGGTGAAGCTGCAAACTTTCAACTTTATGCTCGGCATAGTCTTCTTCTTCCTGTAGATTTGAGAAACATCATCTCCAAACTGAATAGGATTTTGAAATTTATACAGACGCCACTGGATGAATTTCAGAGGAGAATCCAATCTAAAGACTGGTCAATTTGGGTTTTCTGGGCAGCTTCTAGACCAACCGACAGAGGAAAAAATTTCTGCCTCTTTTCAACGGACTTTTTTGTGTTTTTCTTTATTTATAATTAAACTCTTTTCAATTTTGCAACTTAATGAGATTATTTTTATTTTACTCCTTTTTTCTTTTTTATCCTTACGAAACTTTTAACATTTTTTTTTTCATTCTCACGTTCGAATTCGAAATCAGGAAAATAATATTTTTTCAATTTCATTTGAACTCAAAATTAAAAAAATAAGATCCTTCCAATTTTTCAACTCTTATTAATTTTATTTTACTCTTATTCAATGTTACATTAAATTTTATTATATTTTTTTAAAAAATGTATACCATTATTATTTAAACATCTTAAACATGGAGAAAAATGAGAGAAGAAACATATAATTTGTCAAACTAATGCTTATTATCATGTTGAAATGGGACAAAGTGCAAATAATTGGTGACAACCTCTGTGAGCTGTAGAGGATTGCAAAACGCGGAGATGAGGTGGCTTTTGGCATATACTAAGAATATATCAAAATTCAACAATAATAGATGGAATATTTCTCTTCACATATGACAAAATATTACATTTTTTATTTTGAATTTTCATCTTCTTCTATCTTGGTGGGTGGGTGCTTTGAAAATAGTCCCAATTAATTTTCACTGTTATTTTTAGTCCAAGGTAGGAAAAGTTCAATTCAAAATAAGTGTACAAAGCAATCACATAATAATAATAATAATATATGTTTTATTCTAAAGTTTTAATATTTAAGGATTAAAAATAAGTTAGAATAAAATACATATTGTTAAGAGTTTCTATTTAATATGACTTTTAGTTAAAATATGATTAACTATTTTAAATAAATTCACTACAATTCAATCATAATTCATATGGAATAATTTTTTTACATTGATAAAATTATATTAAACGATATTTTTTACTATTAGTAAACATAAAAGCTTTATATCAAAATCAATTTGTTCACTTCTTAAACATTCGCATCTTTTAAAGCATAACTAATATAATGACTTGTGTACTTCTATTTGAATTATATGCATTGAATTATATATATATATATATTATCTATCCACGGACCCAGTTTGGCTATGTGGTAGACTCAAAATTTGAGTCCAATATTCTAGATAATGAGCTCAATGAAGGTCCAATGTACAATACGATGAAGATTGAAGTCCATTATGGAAAAGAAATTATGGGTAGTTTTTAAATTTAAGATGAGTCGTTAATAAAATTTTAAATAAAAAATATATTTATTTTTAGAAAATAAATAAATTTTTAAATTTTAGACATTTAAAAATTAAACATTGGTTGAAAATATAACTTCGTTAAATTAATATTATAATAAATTCCAAATAAAAGAAGAATATATGATTGTTTTTTTTTTTAATAAGAAAAAAACGGGACAGAGTGCTAACAATGCGACCAAACGGATTTGGATATAAAAATTGTACTGTCATTCCATTGCCAAATTGAAAACTGTATGTGAAAGTTTTTCTTTAGATGTTTTTTTCCCGATGTTGTTTTACTTTAAATGTTATGAGACCCATGTGAATGAAAAGTTACATAATTTTTGTAGACCCCAAAAGCCTGTGAATTGTCCAGTTTAGAGGTGTGCATCCAATTTTTCAATTAGGTTTCAATTTAATCTTTTAGTTTTAGTTTATAGTTTTTACATTTTTTTAATAATATCAAATCAAATTGAAATTCCTATATAAAACCGACAATTTTTTTAAAATTAAACCTAAATATCAAATATTTATTTTTTATATATAAACAAGTGAATAATTAATTCAATAATAAAAATGTTTTAGAATTATTTTTATATTTTATTAACTAAGAATTATAATTTTCAATCTTTTTGTTTTTATTAATTTTAATAATAATACATAAAGTTTTAGAGGTATGTCATACTGACGTGACAATATTTTTTATTGATATTATTGTGAAAATTGTCAACAGATGAGCTCTATATTTGGTAAAAAAAAGTAAGAAAAGAAATCATATAAAAATTTATGAGAAAAAAAATATGTAGATTTATTTGAACATGTCATTGGTTCTAGTTGAATTGACATTAAATGTTAATACTATTCCATTGCATTGAAGATTATCTTTTTACTTAAGTATCTATTTAATTGACAATAATATAATGTAATTTGATATTTCACATGCTATTTGACATGACTTTGACAATGATCATTGCTCTAAAGAAAATATTTCCTTTATTGATCTAAAATTGGATGACAATGATCCATGGATCGTTTCTTCTTAATTCTATCTCCTTCTTTGTCCCAAAAAAATTGTTAAGCACATTTGAAGAAGAAAAAAAATTAGCTCGGACATTAAATTTCAATGGTTTAAATGCAATTGGGTCATAATTAATTGAGTAACACTATAATTAAAATTAAATATTATATATATTATAATTCTAAAAATTTATTAATAAAAGAGTGTAATTCAAATGCATACTAAAATAATTATCAAATTGAAAAATTCTTGCTTATGATCTTTTTTATAAAAAAAAAAACTAATTTGGGTTTTTTAAAATGTTTCGCATTGATTAAAATACTACAAAATACAAATAAATATACTATAATGATCATAAAAAGTTTACGAAATATGGAATAATTCAAAGAAGTTTTATGCTTTTTTTCCCTTTTTTTTTAGCATGGCAACTTGTTTACTTATCATTGCTTATTCTTTAAATTCATATAAATTGATGGCAGCTTTGACGTCTCCCATCTAGTTTTATTTGGGCATCAAGAAAGGTTTAGTGTAGAAAGTTTGAAAAATGTCACTCACCATTATCACATAGGGAAAATTAAAATTATACAAGTTTTACGTATCACTAATTCAACTACTTAAACGTTGAAGGAAATCACTTAGCATCATGAATTCACATAGATAGCAACAGTTTGGTTATATATTCCTTTAGTACATTTTTATTCTACACTTTAACTCATGCAATGAACTTGAGAACCCAAGTTGATCCTCCATTGCCCGATAATTATTTTGGGAATCAACATACCTTCCTTGGATAAGGATGATGAAGGTGGTGATATTGATGAAGGAGATGCAATAAATAACTTAGGTGGTGATTATGTGACAAAAATAAGAGAAAGTGATAAGCATCTAAATTTACTCAAGGTGAGGGCTAATAAGGTCACAAAAGGGGAAATAGTTTCAATTAGCTTTACTAGTTTATTTATGTAGGTAGGTTTCCATTGTATGAAGCTGATTTTGGATGGGGAAAGCCAGTATGGGTTGGATCAGCCAGCTTTAATTTCAAGAATTTAGTGGTTTTTCTAGACACACAATCAGGAGATGGAAGATATGGCCAAATTTGAAAATGATAAGGAGTTTCTGATCATTTGTTTCTAATTCAAGTTTTTAGGGTAAAAGTTCACTTTTCTAAGCTTCGATCCATTGAATTAGTTAACAATGGATTTACTGTAATCTACCAAAATTAAAAGGCTTCTAAGTTCAATTGTCTATAAGAAGTGTCTTTCTTCTGCATTTGTTGCACCAAAAAAATAATCATTTCCTTGCACGGAAAATAATCATTTTGAGTCATAGTAATGAGATTTTTCAATATCATGTTAAGAGTTGCTATGATTTCCAAAAGAAGATAACAAATTGAAAAATAAAAATAAATTTAAAAATTTGAGTGGTAAAAGTTGAAATAGTTACTTTCGAAGTAATAAATAATAATAATAATAACGACACAAGTGGAAAAGTTAAGAGTTAATCCATAATATAGGAGGAGAAAGAAGTGTATTATTTACAGAAATGAACATGGATGGACTAATCTTTAGTCATTATCCCAACTAATTAAAGAAGCATTTATTTATGAAATTTTAGACCAATGATTTTTCTACTTTTATGGTGATCATTAATATCGAGAGAGCTCTCTTAAGAATTGCAATGTCACCACCCATGATGTACCCATCAATTGGAAATTAGTTAAGATATTGATTATGTATTTTGCTTTAGTTTCCTTTCCAGTTTAGGGTTTTTTGGTTGTCTCCATTAAAAGCTATTTTGATATATTATTGTTATTTTTCACTTTTAATTTTAGTTTAATAGAAGTTAAAAATAAAAACTTCTCTAGAGATACTTTGTAAAAAAAATTTTGTATTATTGATGTGGTTGAAAAGTAAAAATATTATATTAATTTCTAAAACAATTTTAAAAAACCTCCAGCAACCGAGAACATATATTGAACCCCACATTGTTCAATGGTTAAAAAAAATCTCCAGTAATCAAGAATGCACTTTATATATGTTTGAATCCCACATTAGATAATAGACTGAAAAAACCCCTTCTCATAAAGATTTTAAAGAATTCTTTTTTATATGTTTTTTAAAGTAGAGTTAAGCTAAATTTTAATTTTCAATATGATATTGGTGATACTCATTAGACATAAGTATTTATTCTCAATTTGAAATATTCAGTTTATAATAAGAACATTTGATCATAATTACTATCATACCTATAATCGCATGATGGACTTGCGACTCTAATACGAGAACATTATGTTTGACAACTATACTTAACTAGTAGACAATATTGAACAAAACAAACAGGACAAATATGCAAAACTAAACAACACCGCCGGCACACCAACCATGCATTTTGCAAGGAGAAGCAGGCTGCCAGAACACTCACAGAGACACTCTGCCAACGAAAGTTTAAACAAATTACAAGCACCAATGCCGGCCATGCAAGACACATCATACATTGAAGTGTATTAATCTCACTAATTAGTGCTGGTAAAGTAGTAAACCCCATAAATTGTTGTATCTGTTAAACTTGATCTTGAATCTGAGCTGGGGAATCCAATCCACATTCTTGAAACCTTGAAAAGATTAAGATTGAAGAAATTGAAGTGATTTCAAATGATACAATCATGCCAACTTTTCCTACCCCTCAACACCTACAGATTTACCACCTCTCCTCACTTGATCAACTACACCCTGATATGTTCATGCCTGTGGTTCTCTTCTACCCCCCTGATCATGACTGTCTCAGCAATTCAGAGATCCTCTTTCTTTGACAATCTCAGGCAGTGAACGTTAGAACAAGAATTGATCCTCTATTGCCCCAGCATTATATTGGAAATGTTAGCCAACCTGCAACTACCATACTTTCTTTGGGTAATGATGATGAAGGTCAAGATTATAGTATAGTGAAAAAATTAAGAGAGACAATAAGTAATGTAGTGATTGCGTAACAAAACTCCGAGAAGGTACGCATTTGAATTTAAGAAAGGAAGTATCTGTGAGAACACGGAATGGTGCAGCAGTGAGACTTCGATTCATTAGTCTCTGCAGATTTCCCTTATATGAAGCTGATTTTGGATGGAGAAAGCCTACATGGGTTTCATCAGTTAGTCATAATTTTAAGAATTTAGTGGGTTTCTTAAATGCACTATCAGGAGATGGTACAGAGGCTTGGGTGAGTTTGAAGGAGGAAGATATGATCAAATTTGAAGCTGGTAAGGAGCTCCTTTCCTTTGTTTCTTCCAAAAGTTGATCTTAAAAGTTCCATTTCCAAGGTTTCTTGTTTGTGTGGTATAGTTAGTATACCAAAAACAATTTGTTCCTTCTGCTCTGGTGCTTCTCAAAGGAACAATTTATTCTTCTTTTATAGTTTTAAGTTTGATTTTTACAAGTCATGTATCTGATTGATAAGTTAATTACTCTTTCCCAACCTCTGCACTCGAAAGAGAATGTCCAAAACAGGCTTGAGCTCACAGCAGCGTCTAAGAAAAACGCACAAGTTCATGAAAAATCAGACAAAAGGAAGAGAGACCAAAAACTATTCATGTTCAATTAAAAGTTTGCTTAGTTGAAACATTAAACAAAGATCCTAAGTTCAGTCCAAAGTTCCAAACTCCCTAAAGAAAAAAATTAAGCTTAAATTGATCTTCATGAACTGCAAGAAAATCCAGAAAAAGCTAACCACAATAAATTCAACAAAATTCACGGTCCATTTTCCTTTTTGGCTAGAATTATCCCCCCCAGAACTATTTCTTTATCCTCTTTGGAATTAAGATACAATAAATGAATCAACCAGAATCCATTATAACTATTCCTGCTAGGCTATGCAAATCGAATTTTAATAGCCTCCTCCCTCCCACCCTGCCACAACCCTGCAAAAGAAAAGGAACAAAATTTGTCGTTGCTAAGAACATTTCCTTTCTACAATTAAACCTATCCCACACCCAAAAGAAACCAGCATATGGAAGAGGAAAACCAATTAAACCCTCTTTAACCGGAAACCATGCGAGCAAGACCTGGTTGAGGAACAAGCACAGCTTCATTAGTAGCAGCTTTTTCTGCAGCCAGTTCTTCCAAACGATTCCATGTTGCTTCACGTCTAGCTTTAACCTCATCTTCCTTGGATTCTTCTTCCTGAAACTTCTGCAAGCACTCCTTAAATAGTTCAGGATCAAGATCATAGAATATTTTCCGAACATTGAGTGTCAAACCGTGAACAGCCTGATTCCAATGGTGCCGTGCATTACTCTCCAATGCAGGGAAGATAATTGGAAGTATAGCCTTCCGGTTCTGCTTAATCAGATTATCGACATGATCATTGTTCCATAAGAATAAAGTCCTTTCAGCTACCTGTAAAGCAAACAAGCATTGGTTCAAACAGGCACTTTACTAAGATCACATGTGCATAGTATAGAAGTTTATGTAACCACATCACCACCTTAGACTAGTTGGCAAAAAGTCACAGAAGATAGAAATCATGTTCATGAAAAAGGTGCTGGAGAAGGAAAAAAATACCCAAAGCAAAATCAAAGAACATGCATTATGAGCAATGAGAGTCCAAGCATACATCAACAGCAACAAGAATGAGTGGGCATGTATCTATCTTATTTTTCATTTTTTCTCATCAACTTTTCCAAGTAGTTGATACTCTTATGATATCTGAGTCATCTATCATCACAACCTCACCCCCAAAAAGGAAGGGAAAAAAGGAATAATCTATAATACCAGGTTGTAATAGGCGGTGGTATACCATGAGATATCAGCTCAATAATCACATAACAGAAAATATAAGATGGAAAACAGATCAAGATTATTTATGACTTCATCACCTTTTGACATGGTTTACCTAATGCAGCATGCTACTGGATCCAAATACCACAGAACCAATCTCAAATGGCGGGCAAACAATCAAATATTTATTGGCTCCAATTCTCCAAACACTTGGAAAACACATGAAGAAAAATTTTAGTTCAACAAAGCTATCAAACTCCGAAGCTCCATGGCAAGACTATGGTGGGCATCTTAAAACAGCTTTTTGTATGATGAAATTCTCAAAGTTAATCAAAGCCTTGACGAGAAATTGCTACAGGAATTCAAACATGTTATTTTCGCCAAATACATTCCACATGATACACAAAAGGTCAAACATAGTAAGCTTCAGTGTTGCCGTAATCATCTCTGGATTCTCAGACTATCTCAGGAAATAAAAAGCCAAAGGACTTCAAAATGGTCTATCAGTGTCAAGCTCTTCATGAATATGTTCCTAAATACAACAATGCTGCAGTACTTTCCAGAAAATTGCACAGAGGTCCATAGCAAGTTTACTTTGACAAACTAGCACCACCTCATAGTCTGTTTTCTTGTATTTTCTGGAAGGTTAATGTAACTTAAATCCTCACTGGATAGTCTGGCCAAATTCTGTATATATGTCGGACAGGCTCCAGATAATGGGCACTAGACCAATGACAAAAACAAAGATCCATATACAAAAACAATCTTTAGATCTTTGGAGTGGCACAATAACACAATTGAAGAGGTCAAGATTCTCAAAACTTCTAAGAGTAAGATGCATGCTCTTTTTCATTTTCCTTCCTCCCCCCCCCCCCCAAAAAAAAAAATCATAAAATATGCCAGAGCCAGTATAAAAATGCTCTTTTTCTAAAATTTCATCCATGAGTCATGACAGGGTGGAATGATCACAGTATAACTTCATAAACACCTTATATGTCTCACTTTATTTCCTTCATTTTCTAAAGAAATCGAGCATGTAAATATTCACTGAAAATCCTCTCCCTGTATGGGCTGCTTCTTTTAATAGACACAACAGGTGCATGATTTTAATTGCTGAGAATTGAACTAATTAATTTTCTTTAATACAATATATTGAATCACCAACCCTTTGAAATATGAAGCTGCTAGACAAAAAGAATATTTTGATACTTGCACACTAACTGTAGACCAGCTCCAATTTGTCACTTTTGGACTGTGCCATGATCCACATCAACATATTTGACATGAGTCCTAGTATTAGATGCATAATCTAAAATTTGAAATTATGCCTGCAAAATTGTTACTGCTCACTCATTAGGAGTTGGGAGAAATACCATCATCACAACCATCCCTGCTAGGAATGATAAAAATTACCATCTGCATCTAGATTCTGAATCGTGAGAAGCACCCGATTTTCAGATTTTAATACTATAGTTTAGATATTTTTGCACTGATAGTCATTTTGCTCAGAACAGATCACCAGAACTCATCATAACAATCTTGAATAGAAATCTCAGGATATTCTCACTCTTAACAGTTCAAGGACATTTACCATGCCTCAATAACAGGATGGTAAAGTCAGAAGTGCAAAATTATCATTGAGCATGGAATGACCATCCAATAAAATTTGCACATAATTTCAGAATTCAGGCATTTGCAGAAATGAACAAAATTATTGAAGCACGAATAGAAATATCAATTACCTGGAAATGTAAACTGTTCAAGCAACAAGCAATTTGGCGAAACAAAGGCACCATACAGCGCTGGAATTCCGGTGGCTGAGTTGCTTCTAGAACTTCTTCCAACTCATTAAGAAACATAACTTCCTTTGAGCTATTAGTGACAGGCCAATACTTTAATAGTCCCCTAATAACAATATCAGCAAGCTTGCAGTCTTTCTCCACAAATTGTGTGATACAATACGATAGCTGCTGGTGGTACATTCCTAAGCATCTAGGTCTATGTAAGGGAATCAATGCCCTAACCAAGAAGAGCTTGTGTTCTTCTTTGAGTGGCAAGGCAAATCCATTGACAATACTGCCCAAAATCTCTAGAAGCTCAGCAATGCCATTATGCTTTTCAGTCTCAAAGATAAAGCAATAAAATATGTTGTTGATAGCTTTCCTGACAAAAGGACGGTGTACCATAAACTTTCCATAGATGCGATGTAGTATAGTTTTCAAGTACTCCCGCTCCCTAGGATCCTCAGAGTCAAAAAGATCAAGCAATTTTAGAACAAAGGAGTGATCAATGTACTTTTTTGCCACTTTTGCATCTGTTTCGGGTGATGCAACAAATCTCAGCAGAAACTCATACACAATCTGCAAATGTGGCCAGGCAGGATCCATAGCAGGCTCCTCTTCTTCCACATCAAAGGCTTCCAGGACTGCATTCTCTCGTGGCTGAGGACTAAATGTCCTGAATAAATTAACGCTTACCATCTTTATGGCTTCTTGCATGACAGTTTCTGTGAATTTCATATTAACAGAAGTCACATACTCCACTAGCTCTAATAAAGTCTGTCTCTTGATCTCCTTCTCTTTAAGGTTCTTTGTAGGATCAGTAAAGTCAAAGACAACACAACACATGTTAACTTTTCTAATAAACAAGTTCTGCTTCTCAGAATTTGGCACGTCCCTGAAATTCGGTAATGCTTCATAGGAAGCAATTACTGAATTCCCATTGGCAACTATACTCCCATCTTTGTAAAATTTATCTCGTATATTACATCCATCGCTTAAGACTGATTGAGGGGCTGATATAACTGTTGAATCCCCCAACCTTTTATTTCCTCCAACACTTTTTTTTGAATTAGTGGAAGACCCTAAACTGTTAGTAGAATTTCCAGCAGACTTCGACTGCTTCCTGGGAATTTTACCAAATATTTGCTTGATCATACTTCTTTAGACACCCAAACCCCCACCAAACAGAATCCAATGAAGTTTCCAAATTTCAAATTCTCTGACAAACTCAATCAACTAATAAGCAAAACTAAACGGCCGTTTCAGCAAATACCCCAAATAAATATCGCTCATAAAAGAAATAGCACTATAAGCTAACAGGGTACCATGAAATTTTGAACTTACCCAAAAGCCTTCACTCTTTCGGAAGAAGCAGTCTGCTGTTCTATCTAGACGTAACTAATAATGAAAACTTCCACAAAGAGAAACACCAGGCACAGAAACTCATTTGCATCCTGAACCATGGATCAACAGCCCACTAGTATCTCACACAAAAAAAAAAGCCTTATTCACCATCACACCCTCGTCAAATTCCGATACTTTTCACCAAAATCCAAGCTAAAAGTTTAAATCTTTTGACTCACAACTCAAAAACCAGATGTAGAAAACCAGTTGAAACCAACAAGAATCATCGACAACTCCAAAGTTGCGGTATTTAATTGCGAAGACCACCTTTTCCCTTCCCTATTCTTATAACCAAAGTAATGGGGGCTCAAATAAAGTATATTCAACAGTCTCAGCACTTTCCCTCAATCCCCTTCACAAAAAAAAAGGCTGGATTAATAATAAAAGAAGGAAAGAAAGAAAGAAAGAGACGAGCTTTCCAAAAGAACAACCCCAGAAGGATCACAGGGAATAAAAAGAACTCCAAAGGAGAGAGAGAGAGAGAGAGAGAGAGAGAGAGCAACGGTGGGGAATGGTTACAACTTACAAGGAAGGAGTTGAGAAAGGGAATGTAGAGCCACCTGGAAATACTTTTCTTTGCTGATCTCAGATTTTCTTTTTTTCCTTTTTAAATTTTTTTGCTCTTTGCTGACCCATAAATTTCTATATTTTCCCCTTTTGACTGGGAAATATATTTCCATTTAAAGTATTTATTTCTTATAATGCAATCATAATAAAATCCAAAAGTTAAAAGCAGCCTTTCTTTACGTAAAACTTCAAGATGATGGTGCTTTGGTTGAGGGCCTGAAGGTCATTAGAAAATGGAATCCTCAATGGCATTCACCTACCAAAGGAAAATCTAAACCTAATTAGATTCTTTTTGTATGTTTTAAGTTTTGAATCATATAATTAAAATACAATTCTACTTCCTTTTTTAAAATATAAGTTGTGGTGTTAAGGTGAGAAGTTTTCTCAAAAATATAATCATAGGATTTAATAAATATTTCCTTCAAAAAAAGACTTTGATAAATATTTATGGACCATTTTTAATATTACCCCTTACTCCTTTTTTCACCTTAAATATTATAGGTTAGTTACTCCTTAATTCCTATACAATTTGAATAGGGACTTTTAATTATATATTTTTTTGTATATAAAAAATTAAAATGACCTTTTTTAAAAAAATTGTTCTCTGTTTAAAGAGTTGTTATTCACTTATAAATATCTATCATTCTTACATTATATGAGAGTAAGAAATAAGTAAATAAAAGTATTATTATAATGAGATCAAGTTTAAAACTGTTTGAGCAACACTATCACAAGCAATATAATAGTATTGTTAATCACCAAAAAAATATAATTTTATTTTTGAGTTATTATAGTTTAAAAGGAATTTTTTAATATATTTTCCTATTGTATCAATTTGAAATATTATCATCATAGAAGCTTAAGAGTTGACTCTCTTTAAAGAGCATATTATATTTGCAGTTCTCTATTTCAATTTCGTGCTGTTATTTTTTATTTTATTTTATTTTGTTAGTCTCCTATGACAATAAACATTTCATTTTTGAATAAATCAAACTTCAAGAAAAGAGAAAAGGGAAAACAAATAAATGATGAGGGCATCAATATTGACCGCCTTAGCTTTTTCAGTTTCTCTCCCAACTCCTAAATTTACCTCATAATGACAAAGATTTTACTACCTCAGAATAATTGAAGAGTAGAGTACTACTAACAATGTAACCAGCAAAAGGCTCCTCATAAAAATAAGAAAAGGTACTATAGAGGAAGAGAATAGCCATTTTATGATTACGAACTTGCGCACTTTTCTTGAAGTCTTGGAACTTGTTCTGCCCTGTAATGAGTACATTTCATATCAAATCAAATGATTAAAAACGAGTTCAATCTTGAAGACCTCATAGAATTTGGGCAGTAATAGTGTCTTACTACTGGTTTGCAATCATTGACAAAAGAATTCAATCCTCGACATTGTAACTTTCAAGAATTCATCGATGGAGTTGGTGCTCACTTGGGCATTGCTTTAAAAGTGAAAAAGATATTTGATTTACTTTTTTTGTCTAATTTCTCAAATTGTTATTGGAACTTCAAATTTTATCCAATTTATCAATTTCCTTCTGGTCATCCCCACTAAAAATAACTAGCAAAGTATGCAGCATTTTTTTTTTCACTGCATGGTAAAGAATATTTTTTTTCCCAATTTGAAAAACAAGTCCGCACACAAGGTGATTGTAAAAATTCTTAGTAGCATTATTATGAACTTTAGGTGTTGAATCAAGACCATGAAATTAGGCAAAGTCATCAATATGAAGCTGTTTAATAAAGGCTAGGATCTTTTATGGCACATTTTGCACGGTTAGGATATGATATCCAAACCGTGGTTCTGAATTGGTGTCGTCTGTTGTCAGAAATCACTAGATTTGATCAAGGACACATCTGCATCATAACCAAGGACCATAGTTTTGTGTGTACATAAAATAAACAATAATTAATAACCACAAGAATTGCTTTAGCATCAGGGGACATTACTACCTCACCAATTTCTACCAGCTCAACTACTTTTCATTGCAATTATATTGATGTATCCTCATATTACAGCCAACAATTTTGGCACCAAAGGAAATCTACAGAAAAGTAATAAATACAAAATCCTTGTAATACTGACCAAAGGATGATTTCCCTGTTGTTAGAACTGATTTAGCATGGATCAACTCTGCTACGAAGAAATTCTTGTATCGATGGCTCTCTTCCAAGAAAATCAGATAATATTTCGAGGGAGTCTTTTGAGCCCCCTGGAGCCAATACCTGTTATTTCAATGCAAATTTATCAGTCAATTGCAAGAATCTTCAGTTCAAATAACTTTTAGATATCACTAGAGGTTTCTGAAGTTGTAATGCAACCCCCCCCCCCCCTCGGGTGGGTAGTTTCATAAAAAATAACACCGGAAGCAAATACAATTGATCCCATGAAAGTTTTGTTGGTTGTTGCTGTAAAGAAATTAATCCACTTAGCATCATCCAGGCTCTACTCAATCTCAGCACTCAGCAGCATGCCCAAAAATTCAGAACTAACGGCCCTAACTTTTTCCCCCTTTCCTACCACCCAAAAAGAAAAACCCTTTGCATCCACCCCAGCTCTATCATGGATTCATGCAACAATTAACTCTGGGTTCTAATAAACTTCTACACAGAAGAAATTTTTGGCCTGTATATTCTTATTTGGGAGGGACAAAATGAGGTCAAGAAATAATTTTCTGGCACCAGCACCAGCCTCCTTAAGGCCCTTGGTATTCACAAGCCAACCAAAATGTGAATATTATCATCTCATGCAAATGGACTACACAGCAGAAATTATTGAAGACTCTGATAGGCCAATATGATCCACTAGTACCACTTAAGCTTACAAACAACATTATCGATAGTAGATTGTTTGTAAGTTCGAGGAAAGAAGTAATATCTGTTTCTTAAGAAATTTCGACAATAGCAGATTGTTTAGATGTTATATGTTGTCATTCCATGGTTAACTCATTTGCTAAATTACCTTATTCCTCAATTGCACGCCTGCACATTGATTGAAAACATCATCGTAGAATTTCGAGGCAAAAATATCAGCTGCAAATACCTATCAGGACACCAGTATTAGAGATGATGAATGGACAGTATTCATTCCTTAGCAAACACCAGCAACAACAAATATTCCAATGAATCTGTTCAAGATGCCCTCTTATCTTTAAGTTAGTATCCTAGTTTAGTAAACCATAGACATGAAAAGAGTTTAAAGATGTACTGTTACAAAGAAAAGGAGGAATAAGACTCTAACCTCACTCCAGATACGACTGTAGCAAGTACCTTCATAGCCAATAGCAGCACCAGGAAAACATGAAGCTGGATTTGTTCCTTCAAGTCCTGGCAATCCCAACATAACCTGCAGAAATACATTAAATGCTAAGCATTCATTAGCATGTTATTCCTTCATTAATGAACTACACTGTTACCTTTGGATGAAGATGTTTAAATAGTCCGACAATGTCAACTCTTTCTGCAGAATGTATAATCTGATCAAAAAGACCTGAAAGACACATGTCCAGATCTTCAAAAGAGGGGACCCAAAATAAAAAATAAAAAAACTCGTGAACTTTGACATAATTATTGACAAAAATCCCTATATATCATATGAATATCTAAAATACAAGTGACAAGTTCATAAGTTGATGAATTTGTGAACTCCCAAAAAAAAAAAAAAAAACTCAAACATATTACATATAAGAGAATTTTAACCATGTAAATAGCCACTAGTGTTTTTCTTTAGAATACCTGTATATCACATTAAGTCCAAAAGGGGTCTTTACAATCAGCAATATGAACTGTTTAGTTACTTGTCAAAGAGTGCACATGTTACTCGATATTGCCACTTTAGGTCCCAAAACATATTTCTTAAACAATTATAAACACACAAGTATGGCAAGAATTACCAGACTCGAAAAGGCAGAAACACATGCACGTTTACACATTGAGAGAGAAAAATCTGGACATGCGCATTTGAGATGTCTCAATTGTTCACTGTAAATGTTTTCCTTCTTCATAGGTTAGATAATCCTGAAACTTTCACATATGATGGAAATCACTTACAATAAAGAATTTCTTGCTTCAATTTCAATGCTGAAAATGAATATCTCCACTGCTTTAACAGTTCACATGTCTTATCGTCAATAGGCTTCGTAATATCCTACAAAAGGATTACCGAATAAGAATCATCTCAAAAAATTTAACAGAAGGTATTCACTATAATCTGACTACAGTAATAACATTACAAGATAGGAGAGGAAAGCAAGTTCCCGACCAAAAGAGTTTTACTCAAATATATATATATTATGTTTATCAAATAATCAGGTCAACCACCAAAGTGAAAGATGAGAGATGAAAGAAGGGACATCACTTCTTTTTTCCTTATACTAGTTCTCTGCAGGTATCATAAGGACTTAGAAATTAAAATATCTTTTCTTAATCAGAAATAAATAAAAAATGCAAAAGGTAGGAAATGTATTAAATGTATCACCTGATGGAAACCAGATATCAGTTTCAGCGAGAGGCTCTCAAAACACCTAGGCACAAAATCAGCCAAAAGTATGCAAGCATAAGTTCATGTTTATATATGTCATAAGTAAAGGTCTGTTCATCCACATACCAGTTCTCAAAAATGTGGGCTGGGATCTCCACAAAGTCAGGATCCAGATGCAACCCTGAAAATCTGGTAAATGATGCCCGGTTGCAAATATGGTGAACCTAAAAAGTACGACAAGAATCAATATGTTTGACAATCAAATAATTATACAGAAAATCTCACACAATTGACAGTATTAAGGACTAAGAAATGCTTAATGTATACTAATGTAAGAACCATGGTTACTCATAAATGAATTGGAAAAGCAATTTGGGAAAATAACCACAGGAATGGAAGTAGGATTATGTACAATTGTCTTTGAGCAGAGATCGACAATGATTTCTTGTAATGGCTAATGCCTGTTATTGAATTAGTAACCATAGATATTTTGAAGAGAATCTCTCCAGGAAGTGACAAGAATAACTTTATGGATAAGCAGAATCTATAGAAAGCATCAATATCACCTAGCCAGACATATTGCATTGTAGCAATATGCACAATATCTAAAAGTTATGAAAAAGATTTATATTACTGAAAGCCACATACCACATGACCAAACTCATGAAAAAGATTAACCACTTCAGAGAAACGCAATAACATTTGATGACCATCAACTCCCTTTTCAAACTGTGAAAGAAGCAATGATACAGGAACCTGAATATAAGAAAACGTCAAAGAGAGAAAGAAATCCTTAAAAACAAGGTGCTACTTTGACAGATGTACAAGTCCTAGATACCTAAATCTCAACTGGAAAATTTTCAAAAAAGAAAGGGCTGAAAAGCAAGGATTTGAACTTGGCACGAAAAGTTTTAATGAAGTTACCAGTCTTGTACTATGGAATAATGAGTAATTTTGAAGAGCCACCACACATGTATGAGCATATTTTCCTTCCCTGTTTAAGTACAAGATAATTTTTCTTTCAACTCAGGGCATATTAGCTTTTATGAAAAGATCCAATAACAGTAAATATCAGAGTGAACCTGGAGAATATATCTAGATAGAAATGACCAAGAAGTTCACTGGTGTTCAGATCAAAAACTGAAAAAAGCTGAACATCATTGTGCCAAACCTCTGCATCTGCAATTTCTTCAAATCTTAACCCTGCGTCAGAAGAACAAAAGTGATTATTTCATCATCTCTGAGATTAATGAGCATCAGAAGTCCATGAATATAGGAAATGACAATCACAATTACCAAAGAGATCTTGGCATATCTTGAAGATCCCTGACAAAACCAAATTGACAGGAAAGTACTGTTGAACAACACCAAAGTCCAGATCATATTGTTGTTCTCTGACTTTTCTCACATAGTATGGCAGGTCCTCCATTCCAAAGGTTAATTCTCCTTGCTCTTGCTTCTGAATCAAAAGAAATACCAAAGCGTGAAAACACTAAACGCTATCAGATCATGCAGTACTATAATTGGAAAGCAACAGCACAGTGACTTCTACTCCTAATCTGGAGGTCAAATGTCAAGCAAAACACTACAAATGAAAAGCCAACCTTCACTTCTTTTAAGATGGTAAGCTCCTTATAGGCCTTATCAGTTAAGCTGGCAGAAATGTTCTCCAAAAACTCCAACACCTATGGAAAAAAATACACCCATCAGAAATCATCCGTGTTAAACCACCACTAGAATACATATATTTCCACTTTCAGGTACATGAGATATTATTGGAATGTTCATGAGCCAGTTGTCAAGCTTCTTAGCAGTTCACTAGCCACAAGAGAGACAATATATTTCTTGATATTTATTTTCAACTTTTCCATTGTTTCTTTTTGTTTTTCCTTAGGGGAAGTGGCTTATTATCCAAATAAACAATTATGCAAACCAAGTATGAAAAACCTTCCAAATGAATAAAAGTAGTGATGAATTCTATAAAAATTTACAGCACGCTTAATCCAAAAGAGATCTGATCCTTGATAATAAGATACTGTAAGATAGCTAATAACAAAGTCCATGTACCTTCGAAGATGAATTTGCCATTCTCTGATCAATTGAATACTCGGCATAATTTGCATACCCAAGCAGTCTAGCAAGTCTGTGCCTCATTTGAATCTGAAAATTAGGAAAAGAAAAGACTGTCCCTATTGGATCCTTTCAGAAATACACCACCATTTGATCTTAAAGAAACTTCTACATGGTACATCAACAGCATATATTTTTAAACTAATGACAAAAGATGATGATCCTAACAGTGTAAATCAGAATGTAATGTTTTCCAGTCTTCTTATTTGTCCAAGCAAAAGCAATGCCTTTGAAGAAGTTAACTATAAAACTTATGCTAGTTTTACACAACTTAAATGAGCATCATATAACTCAAGAAAAAACTTGAAATAAAGACAAATACACTTCAAAAGAGGGATTCTATATGGAAATTAAGAAACCAAATTGAGATACCTGGATTTTTTTTTTTTTCAGGTTTCCCCTAAAAACTAAAGACAAATTAATAGATAAAGCTGATAAAACTTATAAAGAAAGAAAATAGCTAACAAAGAAAGGATAGTCCCACTATTGTATTAATGTAATCATGATGCTACATATCTATGCACGGGAGTTCAATAGGATATGTTTCTTTCATGCTTTATTACCAGTTTTTCTAAAACATAAATATTGGCTTGGCATCTCTGTCCATATGCCACTGCTACAGCCTTCCTTGTTAATCCTACCTAAAAACGGATAATGGATAAAGAAGTATTAAAATTGTCTGATATTAAAGTAAACATATTAAAAATATTATCATGCAAGAAATATTAGTAAATATGAAAGGCATAGTAAAGTGATTTTGAATTTACTTTGCACAGCTCTAAAATTGGGGAAACATGATGACTTTTCAAAGTAATCTTGTATTTACCCTTTTCAGCTTCATCTAAGCTCTGCAATAGCAAACAATAACTCCATTTAGATATATAATTCAGTGGTTTAATCATAGAGATTGCAAAATATTCATAGTAAGAAGTGTTTCCTTCTTTTTTTCAGAGACATAATTTATAGGCTTGTCCAGAGTGTATATGAAAGTTTATGCCTGAAGTCCAAACATAAATATAGCTTAGTTAAGATATGTAAAAGGAGAAATATTAGACCTTAAGGAACTCTAACGGTAATCCAGCAAGCTCAAACTCATTGAAAAGGAGAAACGTGGTATCATCATTTAAATTCTGGATATATCGCATACTCTGCTCTTCAATTTGAGTCTTCAGACGCTGAAGTTCCTCTCTCTTTGTTAAAGTGAGATTTAGCCCATTACGCTCAAAATCTCTAACCTGTCACTGAATATCATAGAATAAATATTTGGACTGAAGAGAAACTCAGAGCAACAGGTGAAAAGGGGCAGGCAGACAGAGAAACAGAGATAAAAGCTAGATAAATAGAGAAATTTGTTGAATCCCACGCAACTAAGGGCTCGTAGATAGTTCCTTAAATAAAAGTAACAAATTAACCACTTTCTATAACAATAATTTTCTTTTCCCTGGTGCAAAAGCACTCAAATAATTGAATATCCATCCCGTACCAGGAACTGAGCATATCGCTTAGCTTCATAATTCATCCAATCGCCCCTAGAAATAACAGCTTTAACAACACGGTATACATCTTCCCGTTTACTGCATAGCTTGTAAAAAATAACACAAATCAGGTAACTTTCATAGTAAGAGTGCTGAACCCGTCAGTGAGATCTCTACACTACCAACAATTTGATGGAATTTGTAATCAAAATAGAAAATAGATTCCCTGTTTAAAAATGGCTGAAATTTTGGTTATAAAAATGCTGAAAATCAGATGTGGCTGTCACACAAGTAAAACAAAAAGAAAGATTGGCTGCTGAACCTGCATAACAAAACATGTGTGTCTATCCTTCGTTCAGCCTCAGCACTTGCCTTACGCACATCTTCAGAAGTGGAGACTAGCTTTGGAAAGACACAGGACTGAACTAGAGGAAATTGTTCTGCTTCTAATTCTGCTAATGGTAATACCACGTTTGCATAACTGACCTGCAGGTTCAAAAAAATTTAATGAGGAGAGCTGATAATGATTGATGAATCAAAGCATTAAAACTAAGAAATCTGATGGCAAATTAAGATGGCTTCTTGGTCAAATGAAGTTCATCGTCAGCCAAAGAGTGGACTGCAAACTCAAATACTATAGTTGTTTTAGTAGAGCTTTCCATTTTCCATACATGAATTTACTACTCCACAATGGGCATCAGTGCTGACGTACCTGTCATTACAGAATTGGTAGGTAAACCTCAAATCACACCCACAATTCAGGAAACATCAAACTCAACTAAATATCACCGAATGCCAATGGGCCCTTTCTCGTTAACAACAATGACTCACAAAGGAAGTATTCCGTTCAACAAACCAGTATTACCTTGTCAAGAGCAATCGACGCAACTGCATCATGAACCTTCCTCGACTTGTCAATTATTCTGTCTGCCAATCTCAAAATTTCCGATGCAGACAGATTGATATGCACATTCGACCCCCGAACCTCTAAATCTCCAAAAATAAAACCTCAAATTCATGAATCCGATGAAAGAACAAAACAGATTCTCCACTAAAAATAAACAAACAGTTAAAATTAACTTCATAAATCAACTAATTTCATCTAGCATTTTCTTTTCAACAAAAAAAAAAAATGAATCTATGTTAAAGCATCCATTAACGAACCACTCTTTCTTCGATTGCGAGAATTGATTACATAGATGGCGAAGTTGACTGCAACAGCTAGTAGAGCAGCACCTCCAGTTAAAGCAATTAGATGACTAGCATTCTTTTTCTCTCTCTTCTCTTTGTCGGGAGCCATTTTTACTGTGTGTTTGTGCGTGTTGCAGAGCCGCGCCGGAACGGGAAATCCAAATTCCTCTAAAATCTCGCTCTCCGTTTTCTCTCTCCTTCTGCAAATGGCAAATAGGAGGGAAATTTGTGATGGAGCTCAGGGCGGACTCCTCAAAGAGAAATTGACCTTTCAACAATCCGACAAAGTGCCACGTCAGTGTTATTAAATCTTTTAGACAACGGTTTGGGCTGGTTCGTTAATTGGGCTCATAAGCAGGTGCCCAATGCCATGTTTGATGCTTGAAATCTGTACTGTATAATTTTTATATCCCCTAGCATGGATCTTGATTTCATTTCAAGTATAATTTGATTTAGGCCGAAGAATCTATACAATGCTTAAACTTTTTTAAAATTCTAAGTCTAGGTTTTGAACCTAAACTTCTTCTCATCCATTTATTGCACAAAAATATTTTTTTATTCAAATATTATACTAAAATATCTTTTTCATCCAAATATTGTACTTCTATTACTTAAGTATACTTAAATCTCTAAGTTTTATTAGTCTCGTAATTAGCATATGACTTTTTTAGTATTGTAAATGTAATATTTGGACGAAACAAAATTTAAATGTAAAAGTTTGATTTTGAAAAAGTTTAAATGTTGTTTAGATATTTTACCCTTTGATTTATACTTAGTATTTAATGATATGCAATAATACTCTCCTTTTGTTTTGGCTAAAATTGAGTGTTTATGGTTGACTTCACTTTATTATTAAGAAAGTACTCACAATATTCTTATCATTAATTTAGTAAATGATGAATCACATGAGGTTAAGGAAATGTAATTTTTTTATTAATTTAAGTTTTACATATAAAAAATATGTTTATATTTTAGAAAATGAAATCTCAAAATAAAATATAAATATTCAATTTTAAATAGAATGACGTTAATTAAACAAGGAACTAAGTTTGTTGGGAATGAAAATTTGTATTGTGAATTTAATGACAGGGTAGGTAAGTGATAAGAAAAGGTTTTCCTTTTTGTGTGTTCGTTTTTCAACGTGATATTTAAGGAGAAATTTTAATTTCATTTTATTTTCATTGACGATAGAAATTGAGAGATTATATATTATATAAATTAGATGTAATAATCTTCATAATAATATAATTTTTTTATAAAAAATTAATTTACAAAAATTAAATCCAAGTAAGAATTTTCAATATTGAGTGGCCATCGAAAGCCTTCTTTTAAAAATAAAAATAATCATAGCAAGATAATAAAAAAATTGTTTTTTACCAATGATGTATAGTAGCAAAAAAATTTAGCCAACATATTTAATTCTTGTTTGTATAGTCTCACGTGTGATTTGTATAAAAATTTAATTTGTGAGCATAGTATGTGTGAAATATTAGTTTTTAATTAATCAATTTGATACAACAATATTAAATTTATCCTCAATTGAAAATAAAATAATATTAGCAGACAATTCATAACAATATATTTTTTTAAGCATATATTGTAATTTATAAAAACTAAATCTAAGTAAGAATTTTCAATATTGAGTGGCCATCGAAAGTATTCTTTTATAAATGAAAAATTCATAGCAAGATAATAAACGTTCATAATATGGTAAATGGGCAAATTGATATTTTTAGCCCCTAAACTATTTTGGTTTGATTAGCTAAAATCATATCTTTATTTTTTTAGTAGTCTAGATCCAAAAATTTTCATTCTTATTATTGAGTTACATTATTTTTAAAAAATTCAAGTGTCATTTAAATACTTTGTTCAAAGGATAGTTTTAACCTGAGTAATTAAGCACATATGTTATTGTAGGTATCGTGAGGGAAAATATATCTCTTGCTCCCCAAGTCATCTTTTGCAACTTCTTATAGAACAATTAGGGAGTTCTTTTGAATGTATTCACTAGTATCGTGAAATGCAAATACTTTTAGTGCACAATTTTATACTCCTTTCTAATTTTTAATGAATTTATTTTCTCTAAAAAAAATACTTTCCTTAAACATGTATTGAGGTAATTCAGTTAATTGAATTGCTATCGTATTACTTTGAAATAATTAATTAGATTAAATTGTTACCGTGTTAAATAAAATCAGTTACTTTAGTGTCAACCATTTATTTTTTTTCCTTTTTTAAAAAGTTTTAACTATTTGATTATTCATCATCCAGCAATAATAATAATAACATCATCTGTAATAAATTTCCACACAGTCGAGATAAATATGGAAATTTAATATTGACCAACGAAAATGTTTTTATTTTCCTTCATTTGACTATTAAAAAATCCTTAAACACCATTGGTAATTTAGTCACCCTAAAAAATAAATAGATAAATAAAAACACCAGCAGTAAAACGGTAAAGTTCATATGGGTAAACTCGGGAAACTCGGTACCGGAATTCTCCTCTTGCCACGACATTTATAAGAGAAAAAGTGTAACGATTTTTTTCCCTACACGTGTCAGTCGTCTTCACCCTATTAGCCCTTGAGTCATTCCCACCTCCCTTTTTTCCCTTGTTCCTCTCTCAAAATAAAATTGGGCATTTTTTCTTAATTTTGTTTCTCTGCCCATTCTCTCTTCCCCTCACTTTTCTGGTTTTTGCGTTTTCTTCCTCTCCAATCTTTACACAGATTTTTCTTTCCTCTTTCCCTCCGTCTCCGTGTCGTCTCCTTCCTCATTTTTCTTTCTCCGATATCTTCCGAAATCGATCGACAGGGGTAGGTTTCTTCCCTCTCCGTTGTCAAGATTCAACAAGATTCAATCTAACCTGATTGCGTTGCAATTTTGGTATTTATCCAAATTATTATCAGTTTCTTAGCTCTTATATCGCTTTTCCGTGAGGTGCCTCCGGAGTAGGTAAATTCTTTTATTTTTCAAAAAAAAAAAAAAGAGTAAGATTTGATTGTTGGATTAGGTCTAACTGATTCTTTCTGCAAACCCTAGGTTTCGCAGTATTTTTTTTTGTATATATATATATATTATTAGGTTGGTTAGATCAATCTATTTACTTGAGTTTAATCTATATTACGTATTATTTACCGATCCTTAGGGCTCTTAACAAGAAACTCTGTGAAATTTTTGGTTGCGTTGTTTTAGTTAGTAATCCGAAATTGAGGGTGTTCTTGTTGAATCTTCCATGGTATAGCTTTCTGTTATTATAACACATTCCCCCCCCCCTGCACCCCCTTCAAAAAAAAGAAAAAAGGGAAAAAAAATCTTCTTTTTCCTCCTAGCTATTCTTTGTTGGTTAATCTTTTAGTTTCAGAGGGAAAAACCACAACAAAGTCTGGACTTTGTGAGAGAATTGAGAATGGCATTGAACTACTCACATCGGCCTATTTTTCCGGCTCATATGGCCGAGGATAACTTGATTTCACCAATGAGGATTGTGAATGGTTATCTTGTGGAGGGTGTTCCTGAAAAGAATGTGGATGGATTTGCCAGACCACGTTATGAGGGATTTGCTGGACCACGCATTGGGAGCCGGGAAATTGATGAATGTGTTGATTATCGGAGGGATAGAGTTGATAGTTTTGGCTCAGCTGATTCAGTTTCAAAAGACATTGCGGACCTTTTGCCTTCTGATCCATTTGGAATGGATATAAGCACCACTTTCACGGCCATCACTGGTTGGCTTGAGGATTTGGAAGCTGATTATGGAGGGTGCGGGATAAGGAACAATGTTAGGGCGAGCAATGAGGATTACAGTTTGTTTGCAGGTTTTAATTTTATTTGGAACAATGCCATGAGGTTCCAATCTTTTCCTGGAAATATTCATGTTGGAAAGAAGCTGAACATGACTGGGCAGGTGAATCTACACACTGAGGAGATAGATTCTGGTAGTGCTCATCATGGTTTTGTAGCTTCCCTTAATGTGGGAAACATGAGCAACAATAGTGAGATTAGGGAAAATTTGGTAATTGAGTGTAAACTCGGGGTTGCTGAATGCAGTTCTCATAGTGAAGATGGATCTCCACATGAAGCTTTGACTTTTGCTCTGGGTTATCTGGGAGTTAAAGATCTGCTATCTGTGGAAAGGGTTTGTAGGTCATTGCGGTACACAGTTCGAAGTGATCCATTATTATGGAGGAAGATCCATGTTGAGAAGCCCTTGAATGAGAGGATCACTGACGACATTCTTCTGCAATTGTCTGGTAGAGCACAGGGCAACTTGCAGTGCCTGAGCTTGTTGGAGTGTGCCCGGATTACTGATGATGGTCTGAGGCATGTACTTGAATGTAATCGCCGGTTGAATAAGGTCAGCATCTCTTTTGTTAATTTTTGTGCATTGTCTGCATTTATTTGGTCATTGATATTTGTGTTCTTCAGAATTAGACTCTTTGATATAGTTGATGTTTGGACTGTCAATGGCATTTCTTTGTGTTTTCAAAATGCCTACTTGCAATTTTCACTGGGATTGCATGTGTATGTGTGCTTTTTGGGTAGACAGTATCTATAAGATGTATTTAAGAATTGAACTCAAAATGTTTTGAATTGATCCCTCGTAATTCCTTTGAAGTATAATTTAATGCAGTAGTACCTATAAGCTAATAATTGACAATGCTCGATATCCTTTCCAATTTCTCATGGTTAAATTATGTTAATAGATATATAGCTTTGGTTTCTTTGCTTTCTCTCAGGTTGGCTTTCTTTTTATAAGTTTCTGCTTTGTTGAAATCATGATATTACACAATATTCCAGATGGCATTTACATCAATTGGGAATCATTATCTATCACAAGAATCTTGTCTTTTGAATGTATACTTAATATATTCTGAGCTTTTATTGTAACTAAATGGAACGAATTACAAAATAAACATTGAGTGTGCCTTTTCTAGTTATAAGTTAGAAGCAGTCAAAGTTGGCAAACCTGTGTGAACGAAAAATTATGAACATTCATTTTTGTCTGTTGAATTGAAACAGAATTTGACTTTTCTGTGTGGTTGCTCCAATGAATATTTTTGATTGAGATGATTTAGGTTGCATGCGCTACTAAATTTAGTACACAAATATTCACATTGCTTGTCCATGTATAAAAACAAGTCATCCTCTCCTTTATGGTTCTGAACAAAATTTCCTTTGTTGGATGGTCATTAGGAAATGCTGTTTAATCTACAAAAGATGTTTGTGCATGTTCTTTTCTATTGAGGATTATTTTTGTTCCCAGATGATCTTCCTTTCTTGTTCTAAATTATAGAATTATATCTTGCAGCTCTGTGTACCAGGGTGTACACGAATAAGTATTGAAGGAATTCTTAGTATATTAAGAGACTACAATAGAGGTTCCCAAGGTATAAGGTACCTGCGGATTGGCGGGCTTTATGGTGCAACACACGAACATTTTGAAGAATTGCAACTCCTGTTAGGCACAGAGGAACACCAGAAGAAAAAGGCTCACAAACCACATTTTCATGTTCGGGGAAGTATTTATCTGTTATGTGACGATGACCGTGCTATTGATGTTGAAGTATGTCCCAAGTGTCAAAAGTTGAGGTTGGTCTATGATTGTCCATTTGAGGGTTGTCGAGCTAAAGATGGGATGTCTGATTCATGTAGGGCTTGTACACTGTGCATAGCCCGCTGTATTCAGTGTGGAAGGTGTATCAATGACAACGAGTATGAAGAGACGTTTTGCTTGGAACTGCTTTGTGCAGATTGTTTGACCAAGTAAATATTGTGCAAAGATACAAAAGTGTAGAAATATTGGTCCTACTAGGAGTCTTATTCTGCATCAGGATGACTTCCGTTGTCAAGACTTGGGGATGATAGTGGTTGCCTCTTTTTGCGGTTTTTTTGCTATTGATTCTTAGTCCCATCCGGCCTTGTTGTTGGATGAGAATCTGAAGCAGCTTCTTGATATTGTAGCTCTGTTATAAGTGCATCCTATGTGCTGGAGTTCAAGGCTCAGAAACTGTTTCTTGTATCATTTACTGGTAAAAAAAAAGTGTGAAAAAAAAGATGTTGGAAAAGGGAAAAGGAAAAAAAAACTAAAAAAAAATATTTAGAGAATGGTGAAGAAAAACTCTATGTTCAGGAGATGAAGAACTATATAGATGGACTGGATTTTCCACTTGTGGGCTATTGGCTGAAGTCAAGTTATATTGCATGCTCCATTCTCTTGTCTCGTTAGCTGGAATGATTTCTGTGCATCTCACTCCATTATCCTTTGGATTCCTTGGACACATTCTTAATATGTTTCCGAGATTGGTATGCTTAATATGGCACCAGCATAGTACTAAATGCGGTAGGGGGATCTCAGTGTTGATCTCTCCTTTGATTTGAAGAACTATGCTGATCCTTGAACATACTATCATGTAACAGTGTTTAGTGTTCACTCTTTGGATGGTCAAATCTCTGCAGGATCAGTCCTCTGATATGGAGATGTTTAATTATTTACTGAGTTTTGGTGTCCCTTGTTATTTTATCTGCTTTGTAATTCTAAAAGTGAGCAACTATGTTGTTCAGTCACTCAACTGAAGGTCAGAAAGCATTTGCTACTGATGGGACATGTGTTGTTGTAACAGAAGATATTATTATCCTTAGGTTAGAACTATCCTTTTAGATTGTGAAGTTTATTTTAAGATCATTATGCAAATAACTGTGGTTATTTCTTTACTTTTATGAAACTCAGTTGGGATATATATATAAATGTATGTGTTCTGCCTGTGCTTTTATATTTGGCAGCTGGTGCTTGGCGATTTGCAGTGATTCTGGTGAAGCCATGCATCTGTAGTTTGAATAAGTACTCTGGTGGTTGGGAGTGAGACTCCTTCCAAACCACACTTCTCTTTTCTTTCTTTCTTTCTTTGAGCATTTATTCATCTTTGTATAAACTTCTCGCTATTGGGTTACTGTAAAACTGATAGCAATTAGCAAGTGCAAGGTCTGGGAAAGAATCATAGTTGTCAATATTGGGCCCTTCTATGCCATATCGCAAAGCTAGAATGAAGTGAATTCGCTTTTATGATTCTATAAAATAGTGATTTGAGTCCAATTAGGAAAGGCTGAGATCGGGCACCCAATTGTCGAGGTTGGAACAATGACTCTGTGAATGTGGTTATAATCAATCATCGCTGTTTTAGTCCTTTGGCTAATTCATTGGATATTCAATATAATCACTATAACAAAGGATTATCTCTGACTTACATTGAGGTAGTGAATCTGGCTGAATGTGATACATCTTAGACTTACTTTGAGGTAGTGCATCTCGCAGAATGTAATACATGCGATACAATATAAAAATTGAAAACGTGCGATTTATCATTGTAAAGACATCTTAGACATACATTGCAGTAGTGAATCTCATAGAATGTGATACGATGCTATAGAATATAAAGATTGAAAACATGTTATTTATTCTTAATTGTCAAAGCATATAAAGGCCGGAAACATGTTATCTATTATTAATTGTCAAAATGAAACTATTCGTTTTGAATTAAATAGTTCAGAATGAATCAGACATAGTCCAAAGAGAGTCTAATTATTCTAAATTAAAGAATTCAGAATGAGACAAATCTCTCAAAGTTGAATTTGAAGCTATGGTCAATCAGTTCGTTTTATTGTTGAACTAATGAGGAACAACAAGAGATTAAATCTCACAGATATGAGCTGTTTACTATATGAGTTAGAACCTTCCTTAATTGATAGTCATATTCTTGGGTCACATTGAATTTGTAGTCCATTTTGTGATGAAATTTGAAATAGTGGTGAAAGAAAGTGTTTGGTACCCGAATGTAAATGCAAGGTTACTCTCGAATCACACAAACAAAAAGGGAGATCCTCTTGAGTTTTAGTGCTTTCATGTCCATAACTCAATCCATAGAGGATGGATATGGTACTATTTAACCATTTCTTTCACTTGTCCCCCAACGGAATTCTGTTCACAGCCGTTATCCCAAAATATTGATTGGGTAAAGACCTTATTATTGGTGACAAATTGCAAGTGCAGGTGCAGGTGCAGGTGTTTTCTTTACCTTATCGGTCCGTTCTATTGAGCAAGAAAATGCAAAGACTCGTAGCAGTTTGCAATCACTGTCTTAGTAGTTTACAGTCATCGTGCAAAAACTACGGTTTTACATTAATATTAGCAAAATATCGGACATTAAGTGTTTTAAAATTTGGAAATGCAACGATAAAAACAATGAGCTTATTATGTTGGCTATAAACAATTTCTTATATGAAGCATAGTACAAACACTAACTTACAGTATTGGACAATATTAAATATTTTATATTCCTATCAGATAGATTCTTAATTAAATGATACTTTTATTTTCTTTGACTAACACTTTTTAAACAGAATTATTTTCCTTTTATTCCTAACTCTTTTTTTTTCTTTATCTCTGTTCCTAATTCATTTTCTAGTCTGAGTTCTCTACTGTAACAAAGGATTGCCAAACAAGACATCAGCTTGTGTTGAATTTTACTCTTATTTTTCAGTTTAATGTTTTTTTCATTAATCCGTTTTTAAATTAACATGGTGAGAAATTCAAATTGAAATTTTTTTATGTTTAGATTTTCATATTAGACATAATTAGTCCCAATGTGAATTAGTAAAGAATGACTCTTAAGCCGAATCAACTATATTTGCCAGCGACCGGGAAAAAAAGAAGGAAGAAGAAAGAAAGAGACTGAATTCTTCTTTAAACGTGAAGAAATGAAATCAAAGGAGATTTACTATCACAAAATTGACCAAGAAAATGCTAATCTACAATCACGAGTTGCAGAAGATGATTCACATTTTTCCCCAAAAATGTGAAGTTACTTCTGCAGAATGTGCCAAAAAAAGAAGCAGAAACTAGACAAGATTATTCCTGATCATGATAGAAAACAACGTGAGAAAAACAGTGAAGGTTTTACAAGAATTAATGTTGTGAGAACCTGAAAATCATAACGGAGTTGTAGATAGTAGTGATAAATATTTATTTATTATTTCTGGGATTTCTTGCCAAGGCTTTTTATCCAAGTGAGGCTCCATATCTTCTTTCCCATCTTCCCAGTACCCTTCCTTGCCTCCTTGCCCTTCTTCTTCTTCTTCTGATCATTTTCAAGATCATCATATAAGGGTTGAGGATCCCACTGGTCCGCCCAAGAAAGCCCCTCAGAATCATAAATATCCATTAATTCGTTCTCGATTTTCCTTTTTCTCTCTCCTCACTGTTTCCACTCTGCTGCATGCATCCTTCTTTGCCCAGGTACGTCCCTGAAATCTAAATTAACTCACTGGGAACATTGATGAATCGTATGGTGCAACTAAATTTGTGGCTGACTTTCATGGTTTCCTCACTTGTCAACCAGGAGATCCATGCATTCTGCGACAAAGATGGTTTGACTTTTAAAATCAAAAAAGCATCCTACAATGTCGGTTGAAATGATGCACACTTTCTTAAGACAATGATATTCCTGGTCCATCAGGAGAAATTAATGATCTTTCTAATTTGACCGTCC
This sequence comes from Apocynum venetum, assembly GCA_019593545.1. Taxonomy (NCBI): domain Eukaryota; kingdom Viridiplantae; phylum Streptophyta; class Magnoliopsida; order Gentianales; family Apocynaceae; genus Apocynum; species Apocynum venetum. The sequence continues at coordinate 7,660,225 of SRSM01000132.1, forward strand.
TTGATCCTTCTTAAGGGGCTCAAACCTGGTATGGTACCCATATACAAATTTGATCAATAGATACTTCTTTTCATCATTTTTTTTTTCCACATGATTTAACACCTAAATGATATTATGAACAGAAGGTTCAAAGAAATGTCGGTAAAAACTGTTGTTCTACTGGAAACCTATCATCTATAATATTCAATGTGACCTGCAATCTCCCTACACAACAGCTTCACCTCACCAGCCAACTTTAAGCTTCTACTGATCACAAGTCCTGTTTGTTTGTGTGTAGGTGCTGGTTTGTATGACTTGGCTTCTTCAACCCCTCCCAACAGCAGAGCTTCCCGGGCTGGAACTACATTTTCCCACCAAAACTCTCGTAGGACCCCATGAATCAGTTCCCAGTAACTACGATCTCTGCATACACGAAATATTGTGCTCCCATTTGGAGTCCAACAATACAGATCAACCCAATCTCTATCCATTATCTCCATTTGACCCTGCACCTGAGGCATGTAATAGAATGGCATTTTCAACCATGGTAGCCCAACCTCTGGTTTTCCTTTGTTGAAGGGGCATTTGACTTCCAGAATACCACCGTCAGGAAAGTATCCCAGAAGGCCATCTGGGGATGCGCCAACCCAATGAAATCGTTCCTCTGGATGAATCGCAAAACCATATGAACTCACATCACGACCGGTAATGCTTTTGTACCGCTCTATGGCAGCTGCTTCATTTAGAACACCCCATTCCATGGCATGCCTCTTGGAAGCTTCTATTAATTGCACATCTAGTGGAAACACTTTCTCCTGCCAAAGTTCATACCTACGTGTGCCTTTCCAGAACCCCAAGGCAGTGCTGAAGGTGCTTGTTGTTAACTTGTCCTTCCGAAGTGCAAACCATTCCTCAGAGCGTTGTGGGGCTTCTGAGGCCTTGAGATGGGCAGTCAAAACAAATGGAGGAGAATGAGCAAGGGAGATGATTGGAGATGTGCATTTCGAGGAATAAGTGTAGAAGGTTCTAACAAAAACAATTCCAAACTTTCGCCTCCTAGGAATTGGCACTTTTGCCCTATGAATGTTATTGAATCTAGTGATGCAGGCATTGTTCATTGCAGTGCTCCTAGATCTCCCCAATATGTTGGTCAGCCAGAAGATCCTACATAAATGATACACAGCTTAGTAGTGATGAGGCTGTAGATCGATAAGATGCATATCATCAAATAATTACCATGAAATATTTAACAATTGAATAGAGCATCTTTAAGATATCTTTCATCCTCATGGAAAATAAAATGATTCGAAAAAGAAACCTTTTTTTCTTTTGGGGAAAATTACAATTCTTAGGTGTGGATGAATCAACTTTCTTGGATGGTAAAACAACAGAAGTAGATAAAGGGCAGGAATAGAACTTCAATTCCACACAGGAAGAGAACTTTCTTTAGCCTCAAAGCTACCGGAAAATTATCCAGGAAGGAGCTAGGTATATAGAACCTGAAGCATCCTCAAATTAAATCTTCCACTCTCCAGGGACATCAGCTCGTGTTAAAAAAACAGGAGAGCAGCTTGACGAAGATAAACATTTTTTACTTTATTTGGTACCATGGCAAGTTCATCTGGTGTAAAATAAAGAATAGCATTATATCAGAATGGTGTCCCGATTAAGATGTGGATAAATCAAAAGACATAAAAAGGAATGAATTTCTTCCCGGGATGACCCCAAAGATCAACAGTGAAACCCCTACTATGCGTGGCCCATGTTTAGCAAGCCTATATGCAACAAAAGCTTCCAAATGAAACACGAACAGCGGATTAATGGGCTCAGATAAAACTCAATTATGATACAGAAAAAAGACTTCACTGCTGTCAAAATTCAGATTGAAGTTCTAAAGTTAGATTCTTTCAAGATAATCATTGCCAAGTTTCTATTTTGTAAACTTCAATTACAATAACTACAAAACTCAAAGCACAATAGCTGAATACAAACCTAACTGAACAACTCATACCATCTAAGAACCCAATTCATTTAACCAAATAAAGGCTTTCAGAAATCATCCATTCATCCAATCCCTTCCTTTTACAATACAAGATTTTCCATTAACTTGCAACAAATCCAAAAGAAAAGCATACTACCAAACAGAAACAACTATAAATAAGGTATAATAAGTGTATTACAGAGTAAAAACGAACACCGAGACCAAAGAAGATTTTAGATAGAAAACTTAAGCACTTCTCACAATAGGGGTAAATAATTGAGCTGAAGTTCTTCTGTACATATACCTGAAAGAAATACAGCCCAGATCTTGAGGTGATTAGCTATTGAACAAATTCAATAAATTAACATCTGGAATGGGCAAAAAACAATATTTCCCTACTTGAGTTTTGGCCCCTTCTCTTTAGGGCTTGAGAAAATACAGTGCAGAGATACAGAGAGAGACAAAAGAGCTACGTGACGTGAGGGTATAGATATCTTGAATGCTTAACCCAACATACGGCTATAGGGATATTTTTGGCTCCGCTTTCAAAAATAGACGTCGTTGTAGCTAGCACGCTTTCTATTTGTATAAAAACAGCATGTTTGGGCTATGTTTGGATTTAGGCTTTTATTAGCAAGTTCTTTTCTTTCAGGGTTATGTGGTATCACCCCTTCGACCCCACTCAGTTATTTATGCAATTTTTTTTAAAAAATATTCCTCTTTTAACTTTCTCAATATTAAATATGCCTAATTAATTTATTTTTCTCTCACATAAAAGTGTTAAAAAATAAATTTCGTTCAAAATTAAATATTATCGTATAAATAAAATTAAGAATAATTTTTGACATTAAAAACATTACCTTAATATATTTTGCTATTAACATGATTAAATGTAAGATCACATGAATCAATAAAATATAAGTTCATTAAATTAAAAAAATTATTAGTAAAACTATTAATAAAAATGAATTTATTTTTTAAACATGAATATTAATTTTGAATATCTTAAAATAAAAATATAAATATTCAATTTTAAATTAGAGTTAAAGAAGTTATTTGTGTGATTTTAATAAATAAAAAAAATGTACTTCCTCCATTTTAAATTGAATATCAACATTTTTATTTTAACAAAATGTTCACTTTCTTGAATTAAATATAATTTTTATCAAAAAATTCATTGGTTTTATTTTTTAAAAAAATTACTATCAACTTCTTTAATTTAAAAAATTTACAAATAGTGTGGCACATATTATACACATTAATAACTAGAGTATTTTAACAACTTCTTTAAAAAAGGCTCCCATCCATTTTTGTCCAAATCAAATAAGAATATTTAATTTCAAACAATAATAATATTTATTTTCACAAAATTAACTCAAAATAGGACCATCAACTTTCAAGTTTATATTGATAGAGTTTTTTCTTTTTCTTTTATGTATAAAAAATGATAAGCAGGATACTTCATAGTTTAAAAAAAAAAAAAAAGAAGAAGATATAATGGGATTGTTTTTCATTATGCTACGAAAGAAAATATAACAAAATCTCCATTTTTCACAAACAAAACAAGCATAAACAACAAAATTAATTACCCATTATCGCCTGCATTATTTCTTTCGGAACATAATTAGTGCAGATGCAAGGATTGTTGTGTTTGGATGAGTGATAGACAAAAATGAGAAATAAAGTATTATTGTTTTTTTTCCATTTAATATTTTAGAAGAATTGATTGTGAAATTATTTATCCTTTTTAGAATAAGAATATATATATATATATTTCTAATTCTACCCTTATCTTAATTCCTTCACTGAGCTATTAATACTTTCAGTTGAAAATTTACCTAATATTAAAGTATTTTTTTAGTTCGGCAATCTTCTCATCAATGGCATACTCCCTCCAATTCTAATATGCACATTTTTTTTTTGTCTTAAAATTATTTTTACATTAAAATATTAAAAAGGCATTTACTGGTTATATTTTAATATACATGATCTAATTTATTACTCCACTTTAGAATTATCTAAATTTCTATTTAAATCTATTTACCTTTCAGAGATAACTAATGAAATCAATAAATGATGATTGGTTTTAATTAAATTAAGGAAGAACAAAACAAGACAATCCTTTTATGATATAGCTAAGACAAATCGATGATTTTATTAATTTGGATGAAAAATTCTAAAGTGATGCTTGCTTTGTTTAACACCCAAAGCAAACAAGCTAATTAGTTTTATCAAATAAAAAATAATTTTGATTATTTTCTAAATTTAAGAACGAACTTAATTAGTTTATATCTTAAAGAATACATAAAAAAAAATTATTATTACTTTTAGCCCATAGACTTCATATCTTAATATCTTATAGCTAATGGTATAACAATTTAAGCTCAATATCAAATAAGCATTTAGAGTGTGACATTAACAGGAAGACTTGATTCAATTTTTAAAAAATATGAATCTAACTTTTGAGCTCACTTGAAATCGACTATCACAAATGTATCGGGCAACATTTTATTTAGTTATGATCGAATGATTTTATCAATCATAAATTGAAATTATATTATTCACATTGATAAATAGTAAATTTTTTTATATAAAAAATATATTTTTAAAATGAATTATTTTTAAATGCAAGAATAAGATAATTCGAATATATGATATTTAGAACACTAAACATTCAATCATACTTTTAATCATTGTAGAATTGTAGTTTATTTTTGAAAAAACATTTTATCTAGAATAATAGTGACCACTTTTAAGTTTAACTCCCTCTATCTTTTAGACGAAAAAGGAAAAAAAAAAAAAACAAAAAGTCTTTGCTATTACATCTCATCTTGACAACGTCAAGCTCTAATAAAGTCCTTCCCATTTCTACTGTTCCTCAGCTTCGATCCTGGGATTCTTTCATTAACTCTGGACAATTTTACCGAGGAAGAAGGCCATGTATATGTCCGAAAAGCCCCAATCTATCGATTTTTACAAGGAAGAAGAAGAAAACCCCGAAGAAACTCGAGATATGATTATCGAAGTTTCCCCTGCTATCAATGAAAATAGTGCAGCTATTCACCTCCCAGCTCACCAGCACCATCACCAGGTACTTGGTTGTGGAGAAACCACCAGCAGTGGAGGCGAAGATAATACTGCGGCGAACCCTTTATGTTCGTCCGACCTTAAAGCCCCTAAAAAGCGGGCTGAGACATGGGTTCAGGAAGAAACTCGGGCCCTCATAAGTTTTCGAAGAGAAATTGATTCTATGTTTAATACTTCGAAGTCTAACAAGCATTTATGGGACCAGATTTCTATGAAGATGAGGGAAAAGGGCTTTGATAGATCCCCTACTATGTGTACGGATAAATGGAGGAATTTGCTTAAGGAGTATAAGAAAATTAAGCAGAATGGAGATCAGAGTCCGTACTTCAAAATGTCTTATTACAAGGAAATTGAGGAGATTTTGAAGGAGAGGAATAAGAGCGGTGGAAACTATAAGAGCCCTCCTCCTAATAAAGTCGACTCTTTTATGCCCTTCTCTGATAAGGGTATGTGCTCAAAACGTTTTCTTTTTTATTTGGAATGTAGGCTGTGAAAGCGTGGTTAATAATTCCTCCCCCCCCCCCCCCCCCCGAAAAAAAAAAGAATAAAAGAAAAAAGAAAAAGGTTATAGTGTTGCATAATGGATGGAGATAGGTACTGGACAGGATTAATTAAAAGGCCGAGTTATTATTACTATTATTATTTTTATTTTTTATTTTGTGTTATTGTTTTTCGGGGGAGACTTGTGGTTGTGGATGATATTACTATTTATGATTGTCCCAGAGATTCTAAGAGAAACACTCTCTGTGCTGGTTAGCTTGATAAAACTGAACTCCTATTTTGGTCATTCTGCGGATGTTTTCTTTGTTTCCTTTAAATATTTGTTCTCGTGAGGACATCCTGTAATGCAAACAGAGTCTTTACTTTGGTTTCACAATTATGGTGCAGGTATTGATGACACCAGTATCACATTTGGAGCAGTTGAAGGTAGATATTAACTAAATTGAGGTTGCTGCCTTTTTCTTTTTAATTTTAAAATTCAAACAGTTCGTGTGATTCTGGTTGTGTAGTGGTTAAGATTTAGGAATAGCCTAATAGTTAATGTTGCCCTTTCTACACTTGATTTCAGGCTCATGATTTTAACCTGTATTTTTTCCTTTTTTTTTTGGGTGAACTTTTACTTTTTTTAATTGACTATGATAATCTTTAGATGTTGCCTATTAGTTCAACTTGCATTTTAGATCTAATATGCAGCTAGTGTTCTTTTTCATGGCTGGGGGTATACTACTGGATTAGGGATTTGTAGTCAATGAGTATGTAGTGGTTAAGCAATAAATAAATTATGTATTAGAAAAACAGTTTCTCTTTTTTTCTTTTTTTTTGGGGTGTGGGGGTGTTGGGGAAGAGTTGAGGAAGAAAAGTTGACAACACAAAAGATGGAGACTAATGTTTGTAGATGGTCTTCCTGTTGAACCTGATTGATCCTGTGGCAATTTTTATGTACTTAATATGTTTTTTTCCCGTACCTTTTGGTTAGTCTTTGCCATCATCTTACTTAAAGAATTTTTTCATGTCTTGGCATCTTTTAGGTTACTCCTGATACAATCTTCCTTTTTTTTTTTTTTTACTTATGAATTTGAATGATAAATTTATTCTCTCTTGAGGTTGTTAAGATCGTATGTAACTGGTGATAGTTTCCTTTTCAAAACCTACAGCTAATGGTAGGCGGGCAGAAAGGCGCTTGGACCATGGTGGACATCTTCTTGCTATCACTGCAGCTGATGCAGTTGCAGTTAGTGGAGTTTCCCCTTGGAATTGGAAGGACAACCCTAGAAATGGTTCGTTTTATAGAGTCCATCCTTTGCCAACAAATTGTGTTTCAACTTATAAATGCTGCTTTTGGGAGGATGAAAAATTGATGCTGTTCTATACATAACTCCAATAAAAATGTGGCAGCTGGTGGAAGCATATTTAGCAGCCAATGGTCGCTGGCTAATATAGATAACTTAACTTGCCTCACCTTTTAGTTTACTGCATTATTTGGGAGGAGAGGAAGGCTTTCAAGCACAATGTATATAATCATTAATCAAAAGTTCAAACATGGTCATTTTTTCGGGTCTTGAGTCTTAAGGAAGGCCATCGCCCCTGCAAATACTAGGAAAGTTGTTACCTTTTCCTGTATGTATTGAAGTTGATTTTGGAGCCTTTTCATTATATGCTAATGGTGGGGCAATATCTTTTTGCTTCTGAATACAAACTTGTGATCTTTCTCCCTCTTGTAACAGGTGAGCAGAGCACCTCATATGGAGGGAGAGTTATATGTGTTAAATGGGGAGATTACACAAAGCGAATTGGTATTGACGGCAATGCTGATGGTATCAAGGAAGCTATTAAGTCTGCTTTTAGGTTAAGGACAATGAGAGCATTTTGGCTGGAAGACAAAGATAATATTGTTCGAACCCTTGATAGGGATATGCCATTGGGAAACTATACTCTCCATGTTGATGAAGGTTGTATTTAATCTTCCGCTGTGTTTTAGATTCTGTTTGGTTTCCTTCAGAGTTCATAGTGTTATTTTTTTCACTGAAGCATAGTACTAGGACACTAAAACCTGAATTGCAGTTCTGAAGTCATTATAATTTTTTTTTTAATGACATATGTTATCTGCTCCTTTTTCTTCTCATCTGTCCAACTAAAATATCAATTTGAATGGGGGTTTGCTGCTGAGTATCGGATATTCTTTGTCTGTAACCATCACTTCATAATTGCTACGATTTTTAAATCTGCATAATTAACAAACACGGTCATAAGCAGTAGGAAGTTTATCGAAATCTCTGACAAGAAAATGGTTGAAATTCCTGGTCTGCTTCAAGCAGTAAATCTTTTTTATACAAATTCTAACAATGACTGATATTCTCTACTTCTTATGGTTGCATCTTTTAGGTCAGTTTGTTTTGCATATTTGTTAATTTTTCTCTTAGTGCTGGCAACAAAATTCTTCACATTCTACTTCATAAAGTGTAGTATTTTACCCGTCATGGATAGATTTCTTGCATGCATTGTCTTTGTTCAGCATTAAAATGGGATCTCTTGATTTGCAGGCCTGACTATTAAAGTCTGTCTTTATGAGGAGTCTGATCACTTGCCAGTACACACAGAAGACAAGACTTTCTACACTGAAGACGATTTTCGCGAATTCTTGTCTCGCCGAGGGTGGACGTGTTTAAGAGAATACAATGGTTACCGGAATATTGATAATATGGACGAGCTATGTCCAGGTGCCATCTATCGCGGTGTAAATATGGGGTAGAAAGAAGGTCTTCTGGGGGTGTGGTTGGATCCCTCCCCTTCCCACAAAACCAAATTGTGATGTAGAAGCCACCTGATTCCTTAGATGTCTTGCTGAACTCTGTATATATTTGCAGTCTTATTCATATATGGTATAAAATGGTGCTGTGTTTCACTTGCAGTCTTTTTTGTTTTTTGTTTCTTGTTTCTAATGAAGGGTTTAGATAGATAGATAGATTTATATGAAAAAGACTTAATCCCTGCTTTAAAAAAATTCCAAAACCGAGCCTTAATGGTTTTACCCAGAATGCCTTGGAAGTTTTAAAGAAGAATTTATATATATCTGGAAGAAAACTTCGGCAGTCGAAGAACCAAGTTTGGTAGTGGCACATTCGAGCTTCTATTCATGGGAATGTCCAGATTTTGGACCATTCCAAAAACGTTTATTGGCCATAAAAAATATTAAATTCCTTATTTTAAATTCTTAATATTTTTTCCTCATCCATTTTATTAGTATAGATAAATATCTTATTGTTATGACTCAACTATTTTTAATATAATTGTATTAAGTATACAAAAACATAGATAAGTTTTTTCGAAAATATTATAAAACTATTAACAAGAAGCAATTCATGACTATTTTGAAGAAAAAAAGAGAGGAGGCTAATCATTACAAGCTCGTAATAATAATTATGATAGTTATTTTAGATATTTTACATTTTAAAATTAGGTTCGAATCATAAAGGAAGAAAATAAAATAGTTCTTATAGAGTAACCAATTGGGTTACGTTTTCTCCCGATAAGTAGCAACCAATTAACAATTTTAAGATAAATTGAGAAAGAGGGCAACTCTTGAGTCTTGATATATGTTTTTTTTTAATAATTGAGTCTTGACTATGTGTTGAGATCACAGAAAGAGTATTCAAAAAAAGAAAAGAAAAAAGAGATCACATAAAGAAGAATATTCTTGCCGGCCCTGGTTTAACGTGTGAGCTTGAGACATTAATTGATGTGACACTAAATTTGATATATATTTTCTTTTTCTTTTTTTTACCACTTTGCTGGTTTTGATTTGATTGAGCAAGGGAAAAGCATTCAAGATTGCACACAAAATAAAGTTGCAATCTTGTTTCTCCTCGTTTTGCTCTTGATTTGGGCTGCTATGGCTATGGAAATGGCTACTCTTTTTCTTTGTGATTCACCTCTTATTTCATCCACTTTGATGTTCTTTGCCATATATTTTTCTTCATATTTGATCATATTCAAGAATTGGAGTTCAAGCAGATACGAAGCATCAAGTTGTCTCATGTCTCTAGCTCATGGAACCCCTGCAGTCCTTTTGGCTCTCTACTCACTGCTACAGAACAATCAAGATTTGTCCAAATTCAGTTTTGTTGCTGAAAACACTTCTCTCCAAGATATGGTTCTTGAATTTAGTATTGGTTACTTCATCGTTGATCTTTCACACTATATGATTTTCATCCCAATTGATGTTCTATTCATAGCCCACCATTTGGCTACCCTTTATGTACTGTGTACTTGTAGATACATCATTCATCATGGTGCAGTTTCAATTCTGGTACTTCTTGTTCTTGCTGAGATTACAAGTCCATGTCAGAACACATGGAGCTTGGCAAGGTATAGAAAAGTGGATTTACCTGAGGCTGCAAGATACTACGAGTTCTTATCTCCCATCTTTTTCACCTACTATTCTGTGGTTAGAGGGATTCTTGCACCTTTCTATGTATTCAAATTGCTGCTGTTATTTGTTGGTGGAGCAGGAAATGGTTTGATTCCTATATGGGGTTTGGTTTCTTGGATGGTTGTGATTGTCACTGCTATTGGAATTAGCGTATTGTGGGTTCTGAATCATTGGGTAGCTCTGTACAGAAGAAAATCAATTGAGCTCAAGAAAGTTAATTAGGAATTAGGAATCGGAATCATCACGTACTGATGAAATATTAGCCAATTGTATCTTCTACTTTTAGTCTCATGGTAAAACTGCAAATATTTGGTGTAGGATGAATTACAGTTACAAATATGATGATAAATTGTTTAATCACCCAGTATTTTTGGTTTTTACTATTACTTTTTTATAAAAAAAAATAAAAATTTGATGATTGAGTAGAAGATTGCACATAGCTTTGCTTCTGTCATTCATTTAGTGGATGGTGAATTGGGGGGGGGGGGGGTGTTATCGAAAGCTTGAAAATGCTAGTATTATACCTTAATTTGCTTCAAGCTTTCCTCATTCGGTCATATTTTCTTTTGTTACGCAATGGATATCGTAGCTAATCAGTATCCACTATGCAAGAAAGAAAAAGAAAAGAATCAGGGTACATCTCCGAGAAATTTTAAGATAAAATAATTTTATTTATAATAATTGAGTTATCAAATCTTTAATCCATTTTTAACAATAGAAAACTCACGTCCTCTGTTGAAAACAAAACAATCCAAATACTAACTGGAAGCCTATATGCGAAAAACAGAAGCAGATGCTGAATCAGGCCTTCTGTGGTAGTTAAGCTCAACAAAAAACCCTCCACCTTCACCTCTGGCCAGTCTCCCAGGATTTATGCAAAGGCACTTAGGTAGTTCATCTCCTTCGCTTCTTTCCCCCAGGGATAGCACCTGTACATAAAAGCAAATTGACTCTCTTATATAGAATCTTTTATGGTCTTCGGTTAACATTGCACCTGATTTCTTGAAAATGCATATTATATAACAGCTTTCAATATATATCTTTATTGAAAGTGCAATAAAGATATATATAAAATTGTGCACTAAATAGAGAAATCCAATTTTGACAACTAATGTACTTTGACATTTTATGAAATTGGAAAAAGAAAGCTCAAGGAATATTGCCTATTTCTTTTATTTGAGCTATCATCATCCACTTTCAATTTTGACCTGAACATCACATGAAAAATAACAGATCCAAGTAATGGGAATAAATTAGGACTAGTTAGTCAAACAAGATTAGTTTGCCATTCCCTTTGTTGTATGCTAACTTCTGGATTTGAATTTTCTTCAAAACATTTTTTATAATAGATGAGTATAGACTATTGTATACGTTTCACGATATATAGCCAGAGATCTGTTACCCGCACAAAGTGAGCCAAGTCTGAAGGTAGGATGAGTATATCTGGAATTGATGAGATCTGGAGAGCTTCAGGTGCTAGAGAAAAGTCCAAAGGCATGCCTTCAGCAGGTGGATATAGAGGATAGAAGCTGCTTCAGAAATTGTACAGATGCATTAAAGGCCCATGAATAGCATGCCTTCATTCATCTAAACTATAAATATCAAAGCATGTGAAAAGGAATAAAATATTATATAATTAAACATACCTTTGTTGGTTCAGTATATGGCTTGCAAGAGTGGCCATTCTCTGCTTGGAACCCCCTTGTGGATTTCTTGAAATCTCCTCCGCACTAAGCTGTTTTAGAATATCCACTGAACAACAGGCTACTGTGATCTGAAAGCATAACAATTAATAAAGTTCTTACCCCACAAAATAAGAAAAAGTGTCATTGAAAAAAAGATGTTTCCTATTACACTTGCTTAAACCAATTTTGTGGAAAGGATACACCCAGACAACTTATACATCTTTTCCCCCACCAAAAGGAGAGAAAATTGAGCCATATTCAGCCGTACCTAGTAACATGCTCACAAGTAATTCAGTTGATAATTGGCACAAAAAAACTAATACGAGGAACAACCACATTAACTGAATTTATCTTCGGACAACTTCAGTTCAGTTAAATCATAGTACGCATTACTGATAGTTTTACCAACTTATCTGAAGTCCGTAATGAAAATACTTACAAGATTCTTATGTCAATAGTGGAATATAGAATTAATGGAAAACAACTATATGCATCTAGAATTTATTTATAGCTTTCAATGTTGAAAGAAAGCATGTTAGCAAACAAAGGGTCAAAAGGAACAACATCTAGAAGGGTTTATCAGTAATCACCTCATTTGCAAGAAAAGTTCCTGGATTTGTAATGCTGTTTATCTGGAAAAATGATATTTGTATCAGTTCACATTTGTAATTAAAGCAGTGTGTTATCTTTTCTATTGAAAGAAATGATAAAAAAAAGACCCATAAACTGTACAAGATTAGCATACCTGATGCTTTAGATCACCTGAGGGAATATCAAATGCAGGCTGAAATAAAAGTAAATACATAAATAAAAACATTGAACTGAATATAAAATTAATTTGAGTGAATTAGCATGTTTCCTTCAACTAAGATTAAAAGGTGAATTACTTGAGGGAAAACAAGATCATGATTGGCATCCCGAATGGATGGCACAAGAATCACATTTGCAGATGAGCCCATATATTCAATATAATCTTGAAGCTGGAAATGATCACAAAAAAAAATATAAGACAATAGAAAATAATATTGAATTTCAAAGTAAACCTATCTATTTATCATAATTATCTTTTGTGAATGTTATACCCTTCCAAGAATCTCAAGACGAAACATTTCATCAAATGTCATGTTCACAGTTGCTCTCTTGATATCTGGATGCTCTGAATCAATAAACGGTCCAAGCTGTCAAAGACATTAACAAGTTAACTTCTCACTCATGAATAAACGGTTTGATAAAAAAGAGACTATTGACAGAAGAAGTGAGCTTCTTACAAGTATAAGCAACTGAGGCTGCTTTCTTTTTGCATATGCAAGAAGCTCAGTTAGAGGCTCAAACAACAAGTTATCAGTTGTGGTGAAAGGACCCGCAGCAATGATCTGCCAAAAATTTCAAATTCATGAATAATGGCACTTGTCATTTTAATATATTAAGAATCAGGCCAGAAGCTGAAAAGATGAATAGTGGATATTGTATATAAAATAATTCAGAATATGAATTTTTCAGCATCAGCATATTACTTGCAAAAACGTTGAGCACTTTTCAAGAAGAGTTATGAAATAAGAGAAATAGACTGATTGATAATTCCTAGCAGTATATATGCTGGTAACAAAATTCTTCTATTTGGCAGTAATTTCAGCAGTGAATACTATTATATGACATGAAAAATGCTTCGCATTCAATTGATGATTTTCAAAAAAACCTTCTAACTGAACAGATATGCAATGGAAATACTATTGCAAGAAGAAGCCTCCAGTGAAAGACTTCACATGAAGATCCTTGAGAAGGCAACACAAATATTTTTTTCTCAGCAATGTTAGATTAATATCATGAATCAATATTTAATATTGGCCACAGAAAAAAAGAATTCTTAGACTTTAGCAATCAGTGATGATTTTGTCTCAGGGCATGAAATTCTATTGTACTAGAGTAATGTAAGGTAACATTCTCTATTCATCTAATCCACTAATGTGGAATAGAAATATGTACCATTGATAGCTCTTGCATAGCACAAGAAGCATTGGTTAACTGAAGACTCTGATCCTCAGCTAGTTTTTTAGAAGGACGCAAGTTCTCATTCAATGAAACTGATAAAGGAACATAATCAATAATTTTTGACACAATGAAGCAATGCCCACTTGGATTATTCCCTTCCACACCTACTACCTGCAAAAAATGGATTATTTGAGGCATCTTTTCTTTTAAAGTTATGAATGATATCAATAGTTTTGAAGAAATCACATTCTAATTATTTATCCTTGCCTGGCCAGGGAAAATAGAGAACTGATCCAACTTTTGCAAGTCAAGACGCACGCGTTGTCCTCCAGAGTGCTCTACACTGTTCAATGTTAGATGATTGTCATCATATCTAAAGGCATAAATATTAGGTACAAGTGTATGGGATATGCAGTGCACCAGATTATTTTCATGGATTTAGTGAATTAAGAACTGTTTTAGACAACCCTCCGAGGTGATTCCTAGGAACATTTTCCAATATTACATTGGATGCAATTTAGAGGGAATCCTCTTGGACTGGATTTGGGTGAGCTTAGAGGGCACAAAAAGGAACCAAAAAAATAGCACATAATAGATTGAGAGAAAAATATATTAATCAAATAAATTTGTTGCATCATCAACAGCTACTCAGATGCTGGTCAAGATAATTAATATATGCACATGGATCAATCTTGCTAAATACAGAAATATGCAGTTAAACTAGCTTCATGGATCAGTTACAACCCTTGTTTTGCAGAGGAAAGGAACTCTAGCGGTCTTACCTGCTTTGTAGTAAAACAGGTTTCTCCTTCAAACGTCCTTCTTCCTCACAACAAATCATGCCAACGGCAAATACATTTCTCTGATACAAGAATATTCACCAAACACACATAAGCGTAATGTTAATGAGAATGAAGAGATCAAGAAATTGTCATAAGCAGTCCTAGATTCTCAGAGAGACATGAGCTTTAAATGTCTCAGTTCCACAAGAGTTAAAGATTTTTAGGCAAACAGCAAGATGTACCTGGGATGCAATTGTTGGGTCTGTTGGCTCCTCAAACCCAGAGGCAGCAAGGATTGTTGCACGTTTTATGATGCAATTTTCCAGGAAACTAAACTAAATCACCAAAATAAAAGTAAGGACCATAGTGTGAAGAAAGATATAGACAATATGCTCCAATACCTCGTAGAAGTACCTTGTCTTCAATCCTGTCATACATGAATCTGCAACCAAGTTCGAGCTGGGTACCAATGACTTGTATGGAACACCTTTTGCTAGGTTGCACCCTCTTTATGATGTCATCTTCGAAAGTGTCATGATCATTTTCTTGTTTTATGGTCTCTTTACCAAGGGTTGGCTCATTAAGTGTAAATTGCACCACAAACTTGTTCTTTCTTTGTCCAAAAGGTGTCACTATTTCTAACAGTTTCCTAGAACCAAAAATACTTCCATTTGTCTTTTGTGTTGAATCAGACAGTTCCACATGGGGTGTTTCTGGCTGATTTTTTGGGGTATGCACAATATCTTCTTTTGTATCTTCGCCTTGATCATTCAGTAACCTATATTATTGAAGCTCCTGTATTGTTAAATCTCATTGAACAAACTAAGAAACTATCAGTAAATATTACATAATACTGCTGATAATACTATTTCTAACAAGTGACAACAGTTATTCAGATAAGTACAAAAAAACACTAAACCAAATGGCTCAATGGTCCTACAGTAGATGCAGCACACGACAATCTTATGCAGCAAGGCAGCTGATTTTATCCTCAATCCAAAATGGACATTCAATATTATCCTGGAAATGAATGTCAAAACATAATACTAGCTGCCTACATAACAAGTGCACTTACAAAAGACACACAGAAATAAAACAAGAGTATCATAACCCCTGACCATCATGTCAACTGAATATGTGGAAAAAACACCCAAAAAGAGACACAAGAACACACACACAAAGTAGAAGATAAATTGCCAAAACTGTAAAGTAAACTCACATAGCCACATCGTTGGAATAAAAATGCAAACCAGGCTCCTTTTTGATAATTGCATCTCTTTGTTCATTCTGAAGTTGCTGCAAAAATGCACCCATAAGTGCACTTTGCACGGTTAATTCTAGCCCCCTGAAACATTAATCCTCCAGTTATACATCAAACAATCAAATTCCCAAAGTAGCATAAAAATCACAGGAATTCATTTCCCTAAAGTTCCACAAAACTTTAGTAAAGTTGTTCTTATGTACTAATAGTAGGAAAGCGTTATATTACTTCCTTCACAAGAAGCATACAAAATAAAAAACCACTTTATGCAATGCACACAGTCTAAAATTTTCAAATTGGTATATTAATTCAAATAAAATTTGTAAAGTAACTTAATTCAAAATTAAATTACAATTAAACAAGGAAAAATATAAAATAACAAAATCACACCTATTTTTCCATCCCCGGTAAGAGAAAAGTGAACATACAAAAGGAAAGTAATGAAATTTTCTATTAACTGAAATCCAACCTGTTGAGAGAGAAAACGTCCCAGCTCGAAACCAGATCGGAAGGGCTCAGCTTGTACTCTATACAAAATGTAAGACCTATTGCGAGAAACTAAATATCAAATCTTGCTTCCTATCAATTTCATTTAATGGAGTAGGCAAAATTGGCACAGAGAAGACCATCTTACATTTCTTGAGAATTTCATCTTCGTCGTCCAGAGTGAACCCATTCCTTTCGAATTCAGCTTTGATTTCCTCTTCCATGGAGATCTAGGGGGGGGGGTTCCGATGAGAGGTCGGAGAGAAGGGGAAGAACCAGAGTCTTTCTTCAGTTTCAGCAGAATAGAAATGGCGGGAAAATGTTTCCCTCCACCATGCCTTATTTTCCTAAAAGCCCGCTAGGCCATTTATTGGATTATAGAATTTGTACAACTTGGGCATCTATGGCCCAGATTGCGGGCCTTTCTCGAAAATAGATCGGTCCAATTGGAGGTGGTTGACCTCTACCTTTTTTCATTTTTCTATTTTTGCTTTTAAGTAATATTGTTAAAATTCCAATCTTAATGGGAATGATGAATACATTTAGTATATCCTCAAATTGTTAAGTATGGCTATATTAATAAATGCTTATTTTCAATATATTTCTAGGTATCTCAAATTTTTATTGAGTAAAATTTGTAATGACGTTTCAATATTAAAATATGAATGAGTCTAAATAATTGCTTCTGAGTTTAAATATTAAGAAACAATACTCACAAGTCGGTTAGATTTGCCAAAAGAAGAAGAAGATAAGAAAATCATCTTGTTGCAGCTAGAAGTAAGAAGTTCGATGCATGAGATTACAATGGAAAATCCTCAACTGCCATACTGAAAACCCACTACTGCATATGTCTAAGCACTTCAAAAGGAGATAACAACATTTCTCCGTCTCTTTGAATTGAATAAATTTTGATAATCCACAGTCCGGAGAAGAGTAATGTATATGCTAAACACTAGTATCAGCATGTTGCAATTTTCAACACCATCATCATCCATATGGACAAGAAGAGTTTGAAACTTGATCTCTTCTTCAAAACTAGATACTGATTTCAAGAATAGAATTTATACTTGCTGGCACTAATTATGATAGTCCTTAGACCTCCAATGGGTGATAGAACCATCAAAAGGACCCCAACAACTATGCAGAACTGAAATTCATCAAATAGAAAAACATAAATATATTAGCAACAATTAAAACTATTGAACCATTAAAGAAAATTGAACCAATTAACTTACCCAATTTGCAATCCAAGACAAGCTGAACCTCTTTGGTTTGTAAAGAATTAGCCATATAATGCATGGAAGCTGCCAAAGGAATACACGCAATTTGCTTACAACAGTATCCTAAGAGAAAATATATGGTTACAAATTGGGAATTCTATTAAGATAATTTCACTTACATAGTATGTTGTTGGGGCTAAAGCCAAGCCACCAAAGAATCCCATCAAGCCACCAAAGAAAGGGAATGTGATGGCAATAAACAATGTGAGAGCTGCAATGAATAAAATTACAAGTTTTTAATGATCACAAGCCTTAACTGAAGTTAGATGTTTTAGACAAACATTGAAAATATGTGAATTAAAATAACTTACCAACATATAAAGTACGGGTGCAAAAGCGAAGCTTAGTGGAAGGTTTGCATTTTAATTTCTTCACAAGAAAAGTTTCCATCATATCAAACACAGGCATAGCATAAACCTGCAAAAAATGTAGCAATAATGAATGAATTACTGAATTATCCCTAAAAACCATTTAAGTCTTTCTGTGACAGGTGACGAGAGAGTTTCAGCAACGCCGTGCTTAGAATTGGACTAATTAAAGAAAAGAATTTAACCAAATTTGGAACCTGGTAGCTCCCAATGACATGGATAACAACAAACATATTAGCCATTGCAACAAGCCAGCTAGGTTTCTGAAGTGTAATCAAAATGTTGTCATCCACTGAGTTCCCAAATATGTAGTATCCACATAATGCCACTGGGAAGTAACAAATGGCAACAATAATGTATGCAACAAATACTCCTTTCCACATTGGTCCCTTGGAAGGTTTTTCTTCAGAGGAAGGAATTGTTGCTTGGATTTCCAGCACCACATTATGACCAGCATAGGCAAAACTTATATCCCCCAAGGCATTGAAAAAATTGAACATATTACCAGCTGTACTTGACCCTCTGGGATCATAGCTTATTTCTGGAGATCTTCCCTTGCTAACTGAGGCTATCCAAGCAATGGTAGAGTAACTGCTTTCCGGGAAAGGGGGGAAAAAAAGGAAAATTATATATATATCACGAACCCTTTTTGTTAAGAAATTAAAATTCTTGATTTTGAAATGATTTTCTCGATTACCTCAAGGACATTACAGCTGCAGAAAAAGAGACGGCAGAGATTGAATTCAAGTTTGGAAGATGAGAGAGCAGAAAATGAACAGAGGAGAAAATCAAGATGAAGTAAGATAGTTTCATGTCTTGGCAATTTGGACAAACAACGTCATGGAACTTCTTGAGAGAGTGACCACCAGTAACCATGTAGACAATGCATGTACTGATTTGAACAACCAGTTGTTGGGGTACTACAATGTAAAGGCCTAGTTTTTCACCAAAGGCATGCTGGCCTAGCTCATGGTACCTGTCGAATCTCTTACCAGGAACCATTTCATGCATCTCAACCATTTGCCACAGAGTATACAAGGTGATGATCCAAGAAATAATCAACATGAATATCCCAGGACCCCTACATATATACGACTTAAACAATCAGTTTCCTATATATCTCATTAAAAATTTTAAGAATCTTGTTTGGAAGCTCAACATCGTATATATACATATTTCTCTGATAAGATAAAATTCATGGATCATGTTTAACACCAGCCATGAAGCTCTGGAGCCGCGAGCCCGTGATGCGATATTACAATACCATGATTATACGAAGTTCAATGAATTCTGAGGCTTGTCAATTATGTCATAGTCATGCATATTGTACACATGTGATGAAACTACCTTGTAATTGTAAATTAGGCCCCTTTTTTTTTTTTCTTGAACCTTTACTTTTAAGGAAAAACATGTACAAATTTGGAACATTTTATTAGGAGAATCAATTCCTAGGCAAGCAAATACTGTTTTATTGAAAAGGGGATCGCAATGTATAAATCATGATCAAAGCTGTTCAAAGTTAAAGATTCATAAAAGATATTTCCGGTCATCTATCATGAGCTAAAAAGTAAGTTTAGCACCCGAGTTATCTATTTCTTGGGATTCCTTTTACTCCTAACTCTCACATAGAAACAGGAGAATCAAAACACATAACACGAAGAAACAATGATTTGGTAATGAAATCCAATTCAAATGGTTAAGATAATATCATTGTAACACTAAATCGTGATTCAAGATTAAATAGCATTCCTAAAGCCTTCCGGAGATCAAGATCCTTCCTTTGAACCAAACCTTGGCATCATAAACTATACTCATTAAATAAATCTAATTATTCTATAAATTAAGTATTTAATTTCCAATTCATCAACTTTGCAATATACTATTCGTTTCATTAGCATTATATACACACACACACACACACGTGCTGAATAATTAAGATGAATACGTACCATCCAAGCTCAGACATGGCATAGGGAAGGCCAAGAACACCAGCCCCAACCATGGCAGTGACATTGTGGAAAGCCGAGTAGTACCACTTGGCGTTTCTTGAACCTGTAATTGGTAACCAGTCTTCAAGGGCTTGTTCTTCTGGAGTCTTTCCATGTCTTGGAGGATCTTCCCCTGTCCCCATGGAGTTTAATTTCTTATTCTTCCTTCTTTAATTGTCTGTTCAATGTGATTCAAGAACTGGGATAAACTGACATGGGCTCTCTCAACAATGGGAGATTATGACATCAATGATTTATGGAAACGCCTTTGGAGGTCTACGATCGATATTTCATGCATGCGGCTCAAAGTTAAACATAGTTTAGAAACTACCGGGGATTAAGGAAGCCATATGTTATGCAAATTTACCTAATTACCCTTTCCAAAGAGAGAAACCAAATTATTACTATAACGTGTGAGATTATGTAGCATAGAAGTACTTAGAAAATGCATTAAAATTCGGTGGTAATAGTGGTGAAATTCCGGGAGGCCGGAGGATATAATGGTAATTTTCCAAAACGTTGAATTAATATAAACCAGAATTTGGTCCGAAGAATTCTGACTTTCTAAAGGATATATAAGAAGCAATTCAATGGTATCCCGAATTCATGGGAATAGTTGAAATAAGATTCCACAAATTTAAAAACTGTAACAAAAAAAAAATGATAATTAGCCTATTCAAGAGGATAACCAAAAATTCTTGAACCAATCTAGATATATATGTAGAGATATATATATATATATATATATATATATATATATATAAGTAGTTTTTCAAATTGACTCTAATGTTGCATGTCATCCTAAGAGAAATTTTGAAGTATTAAAAAAAACTAATTTATCATAAATAAATGTTTGACAAAGATCCAAATTATGTGAATCTTCCAACTAAATCATCTAAAATCTTTTGAATTATATTAATTGATAGAACTTATCTTGTCTTATTTGTTGATCTTATCATTTCCTTTATGATTTCTTTCCTACCTTATCCAAATACCTGAAAAATAAAGAACCATATTCAGTTAAAGAGAAAGATATATTTATGATTCCATTTAAATCACTTTATGAAAACGAGCTACATTATTATCTTAATTCAAAAACTATATATTTCAAAATTTATACCGGAAATTGTTGTGGAACTGTATTTTTAGTTTTTTTTCTTTATATATATATGATAAAAAAAATCACACATAATGCTTAGGTGTCAAATTCTGGATTTTTTTTGGAGAATTAACTAATTAAATATAAAATAATAATAATATAGATTAGATAAATCAGGCTTATAAATCATCTTCAAATTGTTTAAAAAATATATAAAAGGAAAAGGATAATAGATAAGTGGAATCTGACTTATAAATCATCTTCAAAAAATTTTAAAAATTAAATGTAGAAGGAAAAGGATAATAGATAAGATGAATTATAAGTAGTTCCTCAAATTGGCTCTAATGTCACATGTCATCCTAAGAGACTTTTGAAATATTAAACTAAACTAATTTATCATAAATAAATGTTTTACAATTAAAATTTACCCATTGATCCAAATTATTTAAATCTTCCAATATATATATATATATATATATATATATATAATCTTATAATTACACGGAAATTGAGAGGTTATGTGGGTGTGAATTTGTTGATCGTTGTAATTTTCTTTTTAGGTAAGATATGTAAGAAATTTTAGACATAAGTAACTACTGTTAGGTGAAGTTGTTAATGAAGAATTAACCAAGTTTTAATATCCAAACATAGTCTCTCCCTTTTATAGATAAGTGATGATGGAAAGATAAAATGCTTACAAAGGAAAAGATTCCCCCTTTATAGATGAGAAAAGAAGGTCAATTCCATTTGTGTTAGGGAAAAATTATCAGAGTATGATTCTTTTTCTTAAAAAAACAAATTGAAAAGAAGAGTATGTTTGATCTTCCCAGTTGATTTGTGACAGATTTTTTCTTAAAAGATCCTGCACATATGCTTTATATTAGAAAGGTATTTTTTTTTGTTATAATATCGTCAAGAACTGCATGGAAGATTAAAAAGTGGAGTGCAATATTTTCAAAAGAAAAAATTGAATTTTACAGCCATGATTTTACAGGGTGACACTTTTATTTTCAGTCTATCAGAGAATTTGCCTAAGAACACTGGTGCAAAATGCAAACTCATGAATTACTTGGATGTCTGGAACTGCCATTCTTTTTTTCTGAAGCTGATGGGATCATCTGCAGCTATGCCTTGTGCACCAAAACAAAGATATTGGTTCATCAGCCTAACATTGAAGGATTCATGTTTGCGAAGCATTTTCGGTTTATTCTTGCTACGGGAGGCATTTGAACTAGATAGGCCAGCACTATCATTGCTAAAATTCAATCCCTTCTCTCTATCAGTTGATACTGGAGATGACCAAGATGATTCAGATAAGGGACTTGAAGTTACTCCAAAAGATGATTGCCTCTTCACTTGAATCACACCATGCATTAGTCCTGTAGCAAACTTCTTTTTGGCAGATGGACTTGGAAAATTGTTTGGTAAAGCAACTACTCTTTTGTTGGTGGATAAACTAGTCATTTGTGAAAATCTCTGCCTGAGTGAAACTGGGCTTTCTTTCGAGCTTGAATAAATCCTAAATGATTCCACAGAATCAGTTTCTCCCAAGTTCACATTTTCTTTTCTCATCTCTTTTCTTCTTGGCAAATGGAGCAGCAACTTCAGGCGCCTAGCAGCATTACTTACAGAGCCCAGCTTTTTCTTGTATGATTCCGACCCAACAGCTGAACCAGAATGACTCAGCTCTCCAGAGAATATATACTCTGTGCTTGCAATATCACTACCAGCATCAGAGGCATTCTCAATTCCAGTGTACAAAAATATTTCTGCATCAGGAATTCTGAAAGAAGTTCCTGGACTGCCTCCAACGCCTTGCATTTTTAGATGAGAAGCAAGGGCACTTCTTGTCATAAGGTCTTGACAATTGAAAATTCCACCAGCAGAAATCAACCGTTTAATTAATATCTCAGAAGATGCTGACTGTGGCCGTTGTTTGAGTAGATCCAGCGGGGTATTGCCATCAGCATCTCGTATATTCAAATTTATTGAAGGGACAGACATAAGGAGTTCCACTAAATCAGATTGAATGTTCTCAATTACGGCCATGTGAAGAGCAGTTCTACCATCATTGTTCCTGGCATTGATAATATATTGTAGATTCACTATTTTACCACACACCAACTGTTTCATGAGCTCTATCTGCCGGTCCAGTCTCCGGAAGCCTGGGCTTCTGAAGCCTGCCACTGCCATATGCAAAAAAGTATCTCCATATTTATTTTTCAATGTAGTGGTTGAGGGAGATGCACATATAAGAACCTCCACCACAGGTAAGAAGCCCCTGTAGGCAGCCATATTCAGTGCTGTATTTCCTTCATTATCAGTGGAGTTGATAACATCATAAGAAGCCAGTAAATGCTTAACTACCTGTAAGTCAGGAAAAGAACAATTAGGGTTGATATCTTCCTCGTGTTGAATTGGATGAAGCATGGTTCATATAGTTATGCCCAAGACAAGGTAAGAATTAAAGCAAAAAACTAAATCGCATGCTTCATGATAAGCATCATACAAGTATCATTTCATCTTTCTGCAATGAAATGGTTCTCCAGTAATCTACACATCCATGTTTTATGAGCAGTGGCTTTGGATTTCTCTATTCCTTGCTTCAGAATGGGAACACATAGTGGTAGTATAATTGGAGCATGTCATTCGAAATAAAGACTGGAACATGGCTAAAGAAGTCACTACATCAGGGAAAAGGCTGACTTAAATGCATCTTCTTGTTCTGATTATACCCCTAAGGTTTTTTTTTATGCAGTTATTTGCAACCAAACGGAGACCTAACTCATTTCTATATGCCACTACACAAAATTGTTATTACAAGAACGCTGGCCAGAGTAGTGACAGAAACAATCTATCTTAAAAATATGCTGGATGCACTGGAAGTAACCAGTAAGAGGCAGCAATTCATCCAGAGCCCATAGTTTTCACCCCCATTTTTTAGTTTATTTTTAAAAAAAACTACCGTAAAGAGCCCCCATTTATTCAGTTTCCTACACGTTTCTTTTTTGTTGGTAGATTTGAATTTGTAGATGAATTTCATATTTGTCAAGCAGACATGTCATTTTAGCAATAGCAAACCTGTGAGCAAAGAATGAACTGAACCTGAGTCAACAATTATTGAATAAAAGTTATGGTGCAGATACATTCTCGTGCATTACCTTCCTCAAACTTCAATCTATGAATCATTGTTGCTGATCTGTTAGTAAGTTCAACAACATTTTCTCTACCTTAGCCAAATAATACTTCTGCATCTAAGGAGATATTACAGGCCCCAATAACTTTTCGCTATGAATTTAGAAGATAAGTCCATTATCTGAAGCCTAATTCATTCTTTTTATCTTCTTATGTATAACTCTTTCAATTCTACATCACCATTTTGACAAAATGGACTACTGTATATCCTACCAAATGCATAATTAAATAGAACTCTCAGATTTCTCATGCCCTAGCTTGTTGCATACGAAATAATCACAATAAAGATGGTTTCAAAGTTAATAGCCATTACTCTTGCCTGCTTAAAGTTTGTTCAACCATAAAAATTGAAGTTTTAACAAGTAGGGGAGAAAAATCAATTATAATAAACATCCGCAATTGTTTCGAGATAATTCGTGTTAATTAATTAGCTACATAGGATGCCCAATAATGTCGAGATTGAAGATAAGTAAAGAAATAAAAGGGAGGGAAACTGATAAAAAGAAAATAACAACACAAACTCACCTCAACCTGCCCTCTGCCAGATGCTGTATGCAACAATGTGGATCCCTGAGCATCCCTATAAACCAAAATATCTGAGCAATCCCCTAGAAGTTCCTTTAACATCTCCACATTCCCTCCTCTGGCAGCGGCATGAACTGCCCTATTCATCATTTCCCAACTGAAAACTGATGAAACCTCCTCCGGTTGCTCCTCCAATTCTACTCTATTATCAGTGAGAGACCTTGACGGGTGTGAATAATCAAGCAGCAATCTGAAGACCTCACAGTTCTTGCTTCTGGCGGCGGCATAGAGTATATCTGTAACACCATATTCTCCTTCTCCAAATACTAAAAGGGGATCTCTATTTAGTAATTCTTTAACAAATTGTACGTCTCCTGCTGAG